>OX345695.1:10000000-12400000 GCA_947044815.1 Apomyelois bistriatella | reverse complement strand
GGGAAAGAGCTAAGATAAAAGAGAGAGAGAGCTGCTTCATTTATTTAAGAAAACACTAGCAGACCAGAATACAAAGATGGTAATACCAAATACCTAAAATTGAAATACCTATAGGCGAAAGTTTGCTTTCCAATAAAATTGCAGAATTTACACCATGTTTCCTAGGATAGGTGCAATTTAATAGTAGTTCAACATAAATAATTGCAATAAAGATTATCTCTGTACTATACTATATTTTGATATAATTCTCTCATCAATATTCATACGATCGCGTCAATATGAGAGCAATTTATACACATTTTTAATATTTAAGGCGTGGTTGACAATTGCTTAGAATTGCGTCGGCAATAACAAGCGTGTGCATGGTAGTTTAAAAGAATAGCTAATTCAAATAATTATGCTAAATGTTGGGTATATTTTTGTAGGAAAGGTATTTTATTTCTAAGAGAAGAATGTTCTTTGTTTTTTAGAAAAAAAACTATGTTGCTCCAAAATACTTAGATAATCAATGCTTTATATTATAAATGCGAAAGTCTGTCTGTAACCCTTTCACGGCTAAACGGCTAACCTGATTTTGATGAAATTTTGTATAGATTTAATTTAGGACCAGGGGTCAAACATACACCGAGTCCCAAGCGGGCCAATATACCCAAATTTTTGTTGTTTTATCTTAACTAATCTGATTAAGTTCTAATGGTATTCGATTTCTATACTAGCTATGTCCTGTGGTTTTACACGTATGTATATAAACCTGCGTCTAGAATCATGCCATCAATTTTTACTCGCGGAGTCTAAATTTCTTAGTAATATTTATGCATCCGCAACTAAGCAGGTGCGTCAACATCATATATAAACAATGTAATTACACTAGTGTAGTTGTCGAGTAAATAAACAATTACAGCGTCAACTCGTATAATAACTTACAAAATGTTTTAAGTGGTATGAAGTGAGAAACATTCGACTTGAAATGTTTAAAAAAATAAGTTATTTTGAAGACGAGCATAATAACAATGTTACGCAACAAGCTAACCCGACTGAGGAGATTATCTTTACATAATATAAAACAAAGTCGCTTTCCGCTGTCTGTCCCTATGTATGCTTAAATCTTCGAAACTATAAGGTTTTTTTTTAAAGATAGTGATTCAAGAGGAAGATTTTTATGTAAGTAAAACCTAAAATATTGCACCTGTGCGAATCCGGGGCGGGTCGCTAGTTATTTTCATAACTGTATGTGACTGTAGCAAGAAGTAATATAATGGCAATAAAGAGTATAATTTATACCAGATAAGATATTAGGAAGAAATACAATTTCAAAACCAATGTAATACGAAATAATCAAAGGTGATGCGAAGGATATGAAACATATTTTTAAAGAATATAAATAAGTAGGTATAAATATACAAAACCTTGGAATCTAGAAGTGGTAGGTGGTTCTATGGTATTTCTTCTTCTTAGATTATCTTCCACTCTGGCTATTTATATTTGTGAGGACCAGAACTCCGCCACTAACAAGGTTCTATGGTCTATTTGTACTTATATGGAAATGAATCCCTTTTTCCCTTAGTTATGGCTGAACTTGAGCACGATTAAAATTTCTTTTTTATAATCGTTGTTACTACAGCGAAAAGAGCAGACAACAAATACAAGAACACTCTAATCCTCAATAGGAAAAAAATTAAAAAATGCGCTGAAAATTTCGAAATTTCAGAAATCTTAGCGCTTTAGATATGTCATGCAAAACTGGAGTGGGATAATCACAAAATTAAATTAATTAAAGCTTTTGAGTTTATGAATACATTCTCTTATAAAGATTTATGAAAGAAGAAAATATGCCTGCCTGATAAATGTTACTATAACTCATTTTAAAAAGCGACAGAAATAAAAAATAAAAAACGTAAATATTTAAATGCTACCTGATTTCTTCTTCGATTTATTATTATTTATACAATATATTAATTTAAAAGTCGGAAAAAGTGTCAATGTGGGTAAAAATTCAATTTTACGACAAAATGACGCGTTAAATATTTTTTTTATTATTTTACTGTGAAGTTATAAGACAGTTATGTTGTACATGTGAATTATATTAAAATATATACTATATTACATAACGCGATCCTCACACAAGCATAATAGCTTTTTGGACAATATCTGGTCTTAAAAAAGATATTGTACAATGTTCTTAAAAAACGATTCACACGTGTCTACGGTCTTCATAAACAACTAAGTTAAGTGTCCAATATTATTTTTATTATGTTTACTTTTAAAGGTAATATTTTAGGTACAAAAAGGCAAATACTTTATACTATATTGTTGATTTTTTTTATCTTACTACTCGAGAATTAAATAAATAACGTTAGACCTTAGAAGTTATTTAAATTAATGTGAACTTTAATATGATCCCGCTCAGTCAATGTTATTAAAAAAGTAGATTTTTATTTTTTAAATTTTCAGTAAGCAAGTAAGTATGCGGTTTACTTCACTAGACGGAAAGCGGTTACCGTAGTATTTGTATCTCCTTTCATTGTTACATTTATAGGTCCCAGAACTTTTAATAGTCTTGGGATCTAACTAGAGAAAGCCATGTAAGAAAATTGATATAATAATTTTATTTTTGTTATTATGGCTTTTCTGGCCCAATGGTAGAGAAAGGTTCTTGTATAGCTCAACGCCACGGCAAGCGCAGCATCGGTCACCCATCGAGGAGAATCGATAGGTGACCCATGCTGAAGATCAAACGGTCAAATTCTATGTCGAGCAGTGGACACTTGGACAGCCTAAAATGATTATATGATAATTCTTATAATCGCCAATAACTATATTCTAGAATATCTATAAAATACTCTTTTAAAATTTTAAACATACAAATATATTGCATTTTTCAAGTCGAAACAGATGTTCCAGGGATTAAATTACACAGTGGCATTAGTTTAAATAAAACGTGCGATCCCTAAGCCTGTAATCCATTATGGCAATTAACAATTATAACGAATTGCGGCGATTAGTAAAGAAGCTGTTAAGAAATACTGCGCATTCCTTTAATCCATTCACAAAATACTATCCCACGATTACTTTATCTAGAACAGGGCTAATTGAACATTTAAATGGCATTTTAGCATGATATTATTTACAGATCTATAGCGATATTTCTATCAGTGCTTTATCCTTGCCACAAGAAACGACAGATGGCACTTTCCTCCGCAAAGTCATAAAATTATATAAAACAAAATATGGGCCTCCAATACACATTAAACATTTGGCTAATGCAAGTTTTTTATGATAAGTCAATAAATAAATATATACAAATCACACAGATTGAGCATGTCCCAAAGGAAGCTCAAGACTTGTTTTACTAACTCAACGATTCTATATTTTGTATCTAATACGTATATAGATAAACATCCAAGACCCAGGCCAATCAGAAAAAGATAATTTTTCGTTTTGACCTGACTCGGGATCGAACCCGGATCCACCTGAGTAGCGGACTGACATGTTAACCATTACACCACGGAGGTCGCCTACCTACTCGTACATGGCATCAATAATGTTCCCTGAGCAATATTGTTTTGGAAGTCAAACATAGCCCGATCAAAATCGCGCGGTTAAATTGAGGGTTTCACTAGCGCGTTGCAAACTCGTGACTAGAATGTTTCCTTTAAGGTGATACCTCGGTGAACACTAGCGCCACCATCATTTAAAAATCATTACTCACTGAAAACACAAGTTATCAAAAATCCCTCTGCTGTAATTATGGTTCTGGATCTGAAGTTAATTTTAATCATATTCAATTTTTAAATAACGGTGGCGCTAGTGTTCACCGAGGTATCACCTTAAATTCTCGGATAATTGCAAAATTCACGGTCTATTGTGATATTGTCTAACAAACTTAAAATAATAACGAAACGGAAATATTTTAAATGAATTTACTGTCTGTACAACTTGTGACACACAATATGTCCGCATACATTTATCATCATAAGAGCTACACACATTGTGTGAGGCGACGCGAGGCAACAATAGTCTTGCACACTGGACTACAACGACCACCATCTGTCATTAACCAACATTTCAAAATTTACTTTATTAAACTCAAATATAAGGTTGAAATTCGTTTGAGAATATCATCTAAGTTGCTGGACGACTGAACACTTTCAAAATCAGTTTTGCAATTATATAAAACAGAGTTCAAATTTGATTGTATTCCAAATGATTGTATGACTGGATGTTCGTGGCAGGATTTGTACGTGTCCGACTAAATTTTGTATTGTCGTGTTATTTACAGCTTGCACAACTAATGGTTATAATATGAGCACGAAATTAGATCATACAGTTCAGGTTTGTGTACTTTGACGATGTTATTGTGGACTCTAAGAAACCCGTCCTACCTTGAGCATAATTTTATTTGAAGTTAAAAAAAAGGTAGTTGACTATGATATTGAAAGTCTGTAATGTGCTTTTTAATGTATATTTTGTATAATAACGGTTAAAATGAAAAAGACAACTAAGTAACTTGTCGTTTTTAAAATGTATTTGCAAGATTTGTTCCATACTGCTATATTATAATTTTAAATGGACTGGATTTAGGTGAATCGAAAATATCAATAATTTTAACATAATTCATTTCAAATTACTGATTTCAATCTTAAAACGAGGACAAGTGAGAAACTCGAACGGTGAGGATTCCGTACATACACAAAATATTTTTACGATGGGATATACAAACAAACTATTGAAGTAGGTTTTCTTACTAATCGAATCGATGGTTAGGTTTGATTCTAAAAACCCCTGTTAAATACAAACAAGCTATTGAAGTTAGAATAGATTAAAAAAAATTGCCTCCGCGCGCGAATCGGTTGCTTGGTTCGATTCTAAAAGCCCCTGTTACCAGGTATGATCAATTTTATTAGGTTTTTGAGTCCTTAAAAAAGCCAATAAAATAGTAATTAATAAGACACAAGCTCCTGCAATATGGAAAATCTATGGCAAATAACCGTTGCCAAATTTTGGCCATCGAGGATATACAAGTGATACTACATCTGTTTGCGTTCCTCCCGATGCACGGATCTCTGAAAATTTATCAGCTTCTGGGTCATTGCAAATCAATGGACATTACGATCGAGATTTACACGCGTTCACGCCACTAAAATTCAACTCCACTTCATATCAAACATCTCGAGACGGTCATTACATCGTAAAATTTTATTTGAAAATTTATGCATACCACACATGCTATCTCTTTCACAGTCGAACATGTTAGACAAAGAGGTCGATATAGCACATTAAATTAAACAGCTGAATTAATGTTGGTTTTCTTAAAGCAAACAGAGAGTGCGAGATATATAAGACCCTATGATTTCGGAACATACAAACTTGGAATAATTTTATACACTGTCAATACAATTTAAGCCTTTACTGGAATTTGTTAAGGTTGAGTTTAGAGTGGTGTTTGATGTTAGTTTTAAACTGTGTCATTATCGGTTTTCCGAAGAGCGATTTGTGAAGAGATGTGACAATAATTATGTTGTTATAGCGATGACGGGAATGTGGTTTTAGCACTGAGAGGTTCATTTTAACTAGTGTAAAGCTTTATGATTAGATTAAATAAATTAAACCTGTCGAAAACATTGTTTGGAAATAATTTAATACATAGAACAGAGCGAGATGAAAATCTCTAATTGTTCTCTTAGAAAATATTTCTTCTCCTTTATCCGACCGTGTTTCTTAGTTGCACCTTCAGCCTAAGCCCAGGGTACGCTATTTATCTTAATACGTAAGTATGTTACATGTTATTTAACTCGTTAAATTATTGAATCTGTTGTTCTTTCCATAAATATACAAATAATTTATTTATTAACCCCTAGTGTATCTGGATTCTCGGTAGTCGAGGCATTAATACAAATCAAAACCAAAAGCTTTTACAGTAGAATTCTAAAGATAATAATCACACCTTTCTCTACATCTCTCATTTGGTTGACTGGTATATAGAGCCTCAGGCTTTAAGTCCGCCGTTTACAAATAAATAAATAATGACAAAACTTAAACAACCATACATCATCGAAATGCAGAAATATCAAGTTAACACGGGAATTAAGATGACAGTTCGTCTGTAATAAAAGCCGTTTTCTGGGACATGGAATGATATTCATCAAACTGGGGGTAATTCGCAGACAATTTACTTGCTTTATCAGTACGTAATTATCCGAAACTCGGGACTTAATGAACGGTTGCGTTGTTACGCGACGGTTGTAAGTGACGGACGAAAGCGAGTGTTAGTGTCGCAAGAGTTTTATGGACAATCTTTTGCTTTACTAACACCTTTTAAACATAAAAATTAAAAAATGATTGTTTAACGTATAAGAACTAAAAGAAGTTCTGTCTCCGTGTGTTCTGATTCTTCCTCGTCGATATTAAACGTAAAAAGAATCTAATCCCATCCCAACTAATTCTTTTGTTTGTTTAAACAAACAAATAAATAAACTCACGACGCATTTATAATAAGACACAACGGAACAAACGTTTCGCTTTCACGCACTATCTACTAAAAAAATCTTCCTAAAATTTTGCATACACATAGTTAGAAGTATTGAGAAGGACATAGGGTACCTTTCATCCCGAGAAAAAGGACTGTTCCGAGGGAAATGCACGCGGGCATTTTTTATTTCAAATGAACTTAAGGCTTGTAATTTTTTTTTTATATAGCGATAAGCCTGCGCCATTCCGTTCGTCTGTATCACCTGGTTTCATCTCATGAAATATAACATAAACACGAAATTAAGTTGATATTTAATTGAATCTTGAAATTTAATGTTTTAACAATTTCCATTTTTATTTTAAGTTTTGTATTATTTGTATTCTAATGTCAACTTATTTTTAATGTAATTGGTGCAATAAAGTCTTATTTCCAATTAAAATAACGTCCGAACGTCATGGAAAAGTTTTCTTTCTCTTTCACATTATGCTCTCCGCTACAGCTTATAACTCGCGACAAACTGAAAAATTGCAGTTGCGCATCCCGCGCAGTCCGGCACCGGCGTGTCATTATCTTTTGAGTTACTGCGTTAACACGTAGGACGCGGCTAAGGCGATAATTAGCAAGAAATTTAATTTCCTTGAACCGGGGAAAGTGATGCGCCTGCAGGTCCGATCGCTACTCTTTGTGGTATCTGCCGACATGACAATAAACCCTTTTATGGGGTCGTAGGGTCTAAAAACGAGTAAAATTGAGTGATGTGGCTATCAGCAACGAATAGGTTTCCTAACGACAAACCGAGGTATCTTATGGGTTTATTCTTCGTTCGTCCTGAAATTTTGTCCCACATTTCAAAAAATGATTCGTTTGTCCCAGTCACTTTTATATTCCCGGTTTGTCCCAGTTCACAAGAAGGTACTTTAAAGGTTCAGCTAACAAAAAAGTATTTTCAACGAATAACAAACAAAAACCTATATTATTTAGAAAGAAACTTACTTATAAAAAACAACGGGTCGAACAAGGAATGCAAAGTGGGACCAACTAGGAATAAAATAATAAAAATTGTATATCGGGACGAAGGAAGCATAATGTTTGGGACTAACTAAGAAATTTATTAGTGGGACAAAACTCAGTGGGACAAACGAAGAATGAATCATCTTATGGCGAATTAAAGTGTAGACAATTTGTCAAGTTATAGGTACCACCAACAGACTTATTTCATTGCAATATTCTTGCTTTGTTAAACAGCCAGCTATCGATATTTTAGACGGCTATCTATTAACGATTTTATATAACCTGAAGATTTTAATATTTTATCAAAAGTTTAAACTAAACTATCTACCTAACTAAACGTATCTGTAGGACACGAAAATAACCGAGAAAAACTCAATAACTTAGTTATTGATAAGATAAAAAATTTGACTGAAGAACATAAAATGGTCTTTTAAGAAGGCGTAATAACCAATTAATTTGTTGTTTCTTACATCACAGTAAGAAGAATAATTGTTGATAATACAAGGATCACATGACCTTTCACTATCAGAGAAACGTAATGACTTAATTCGAAGATGATGTGGGCGGGATGCTTTCTATAGTTTCACTTTAGCCCAGTATTGTGACTTTCGATTGATTAATTCGATTGGACGATTCATGTTTACTTTAGCATCGAGATTGGTGACGTAATGGATGTGTAACTTAAGCTTGCTTCGGAGTCCTCCAAACTCTTGCTAAATTAATTGATCGTATGTACAATCAGTACATTATTATTTTTTTTTATAATTTTTTTTTATTGTTTTCATGATATCATGACATTTTTTATTATTTGACATTTTATAACTATTTTAATAATCTTTAATATTCCATGAACTTATTTTAATGATAAAAATAATCACGTAAATGTAAATTCGTATGTTTTGACTCAAATTTTGTAAATTGACGTTCTGGAGAAAATGCTGCAGTGGAGTTTGTGGCGCCGCTTCTTCTCAACTTGCGCTTTGGAAGTGGTGACAAACTTAATAATATAAGTAATGATTGACGTCAATAAGTGATAAGAATGTCCTATATTGAGAATAAACAATTTGAATTTGAAAAAAAAATATCAAAATTCTCCGCTCCTATATCTGTCCGTCTGTATGGTGACGATGATAAAGTCAAAAAGTACTGCACGGATTTTCATGCTGATTTCACCAATGGATAGAGTGGTTCTCGAGGAAGGTTTAGGTATATGATAACATAAGTTTTCCTTTAAATACAGATTTTCTGTACGTTTGTAAAATTTTCTAAGTATGTGTTTTTTTAACTCAATGTATTTGAAGAACCTATAAAACTAATAAAGATATGAATTCTATGCCTTACGAGGAAAACATAGGCTAGAGATAATACGAGCATGGCATATAGATATATATATATATCTATGGCAGTCTCAAATATAGGACCATCGTCGACGCTATGAGACATAAATGGATTTTGTCACAAAGTTGATTTGTACTTGAAACGGTTCCAAATATGGATATTTTTCTAATAGTTTTATTAAATACAATTTACAACACTATAAATCTACGCCTACAAAGAATATAAAATAAGTATTGATCAAATCGCGAATTTCGCCATTTCATCAAACCATAATACCCTCATTTGGTAATACAACAAACAAATATTAATGGCCGCATTTAACTCTAAATTATAGTCAAAAGTCCTGTTAATATTACAAATTATACAGAAGTCCAAATATAACTTAAACAGTTATTTGAGAAATTGTCTACAAAAGTGTTAATGATGCGATACCAAATACAGCCCTAATAATACGGTATACAGCTTATTATTAATGGCAACATTAAGTCTCTTTATTAAATACCAATAAATTTGAAATGCAAACGTATTTGTGGGCGCTGATAATGTAAACTCATCATAAATAATTAAGTAATTAACAAACTAGGAGCATAAAATAAGGAACTTATCGGCCACATGTGGGTAGTATGAATAATTTAAAATTGCCATTTTTTTCGCTGGCAACCCACGGTCAGATTAGTCAGTATTTCGACATTCCCGGCCCACGGGTACTCTGTTATTAACATAAAATGATACAGTTCATTGTGTAATAAACGCGAAACGCGATTTTATCTAGTATCAATATGTCGATGTAAAATTTAGCGACGTATTTTTCGTCAAACAAATATATGTCGCCAAAGAGCCAATATTGGTCAAGCCGAACTAAGTTTTACATATGTTGGCGCCAACTGTGTTTGGGCCAATACTTGGCTGCTTATAAGCAAGTTGGATACGTACATAAAACGGGATATAATTTAAGTTTCAACTTCATTCAGTGCATTTACACCCTCGCATTGAATTTTACGACTGCAGAGCTAATGTGACACTTTTTCTACTTGGCTAAATCAGTGGAACAAAATTTTATGATCTATTTAGAAATGCTGGTAGAAAAATATACCAATGATTATCTTTTTTTCAAATATTTAATGTCATGTCGTTTCAAGAAATAAAGGAATTCGCGAATGATAGACAAGAACGGAAGGAACTCCACCGACAAGAGCCCATGACTAAGATGATAATATAATTGTTTTATGAGATAGGTATAGTTTCGAAGAAGAGAGAAGTGATTTCGAAAAGCTAAAAAGGGTAGTACAGAGTCAATTTCAAACTTCTTTGGGGCTACCTCACTCTGTATGATTTGTCCCTACAAAAATGAAATAAATTGACCTCGTAGCCCACACATATATAAAAAATTCCATGTATGCCACTGAAATCCTACATTCTGTACAATCCGTACAATTTTCTAATCCCAAGCACAAAGAGACCGCAGAATCAGAAACTCATTGCTATCTCCCGACTCCGCTTATTAAATTTACGCTAACAATAAACGCGACACGACCGAGCACTACCGCACATTACGCATGCGCTATCTCGATGCGTAACTATTGCTGTACATTGCCGGATTAAACAAATATTGAAATTGGATTTGTTATGCATATTTTTAACCCCCGACGCAAAAAGAGGGGTGTTATAAGTTTGACGTGTCTGTCTATAGTCCCGAACGGATGAAGCGATTTGAATTTAGTTTTTTTCGTATTAAAGGTGACTTACGGGCGAGTGTTCTTAGACATGTTTGTGAAAATCGGTTGAGCCAGTTAGAAGTTGTTGGGGTGAAAGTGGGGAAGAACAACCGAATATCTGCAAATATACTTGAGTGGGGTCTCAAATGAAAGCGCATCACGTGCACATTACAAAATAATATGTTTAATGAAAATCGGTTTAGCTGTTACCAAGCTCTGGGGGTGTTAGTGGGGAAAATACCTAATGTCTGCAAATAATAGGTAAATCAGTCGACCGACGTGCACATTACAAAATAATATGTTTAATGAAAATCGGTTTAGCTGTTACCAAGCTCTGGGGGTGTTAGTGGGGAAAATACCTAATGTCTGCAAATAATAGGTAAATCAGTCGACCGTCACCACTAAAAAGAAAATGTGTCATGGGTTTTTTTTAATTTTAAATTTAATGTTATTAAGTCTGTAGTTTGTTTAAGCGGTAATCTTCTTTTTTCTTTGTCCACCCCTTATCCCAGTTCTTGTGGGGTCGGGTCTCCTCGTGCATTTATGCCAAAGATCTCTACTCCTGCCAAAATGTATGGGATGCCCAAAGTAAAAATTCCAAAACGCTAACGAATGTCGACAAGAACAAAATGTATGGGATTGACATAAGCTGCGGTAAATCACGTGGTCAATCTTATGTCAATCCCATACAATTTGTTCTTGTCGTACCTCGTTAACGTTTTGCGATTGTGACTTTGGCTAAGCCCCCGGGTTGTCTTTACGTCTAGCTTTTCTTTGTATATCTCTTTCTATATGTTTGTTTGTTTAAGCGGTAATAGAACAACGGATTCACTATCATTTTAAATATAAGAGTCAGGATCTAATCAGTGGAGTTCCTTTGATCTTTCTATTATTAGCGAGTTATAGTTAATTTAAGAAATGTCTGGATCAGTTGGAGAAAATAAAAGGCAAAAGTATACGTGAAAAATCATAAGTGAAAACCTTAGGGACCAAAATTAAAAGTTGCACAATTGCTTGACCATGAACAGACAGGAGTGGCGATGCTGGCGGCCAACTCCCAGTAATGGAGTGTCTGAAAGAAGAAGATGAAAGGCAGATAGAGGGACTTTAGCCACATAATTGTACTTCTTTAGCACAGGCTAGGCCAGAGTGAATAAATCAAGTCAGTTTTTTGTATTCCACTTAGTTGTTCTGGCACTTTGTGATTCGTCAAAAATTAAGAAGCAATTTACAAGGCCATATGACGTACTACGGCCTTTGCGAAGAAATGCTTCTTATCTTTTTTCTTTTGTCGGCTATGTTGGTTCAGTGTTTAGGTATGTTAAGATTAATGTGGTGTTAATTGTAATCCTAGCTTGAAAAATCCAGAAAATTCGTGATATTAATTAAAACGCGTAATGGACTGTATCCAGTGGCCGGGCTTACCACAGACAATAAAAACTAAACGTCACAGATAATTGTCGCATGCGCCATATCGCCCTAGATAACGGCCAGCGTATTGTCCATTCTGAGATAGCACAATGCAAGGAATATTACTAATTAGCCTCTGTTTATGACCGCCCTCCATTGTTGAAAGAATGAGATAGTTATCTGTTTGTCTGCAAATGAGATTTGCGATGCGGCTTTGTTGGGCCGACTTGTATGAGCTTTGTTTAACTGAAATACTATCTGCTCGGACAATGTCCAAGTTTTTTTGTTATCTGATGTTTTTCTTGGGCATTTTTGCACCATTCGAGATGCAAGTGTTGCAACATGTTACAATGAGGGCATAGAGCGCAAGTATTACGTGGCTAAGGCATAATTATTATCTTTATCTAAAAAAAACTTTAAAGTTGGAACAGATTTGGAAGAAAAAATACGCTTAATAAAGAATAAGGCGAAAGCTGGTAATCTTTTAATACAAAAATCATTCCGTATTTACTTAAAGAAGAGTCGGAAAAAAAGTGAATGAATCAGAATTTTCTTATTTAAATATTGTTAATTTCTTAAAAACATTTTTTTTTCTAATTAAGGTTTTCATGTTTAATCCTAAATTTCACTTTTGCATAATTTAGTTAGGAAATGGTATTTAACTCCAATTTGTTCAACAAACGTACCCATACATTTTTCTTAGAAGCACAGTATAAAAGATGAAATTATTTTATTACTTTTAAATCAATCGTAAGTAATTTTCCTCTGAGCTCAATTAATAACCCATTTAATATTTAATAAAATAAATAAAGCATGCGCACAATAACGTTTACTTATGATACAATTTCGTCCGCTGACAGCCTTTCAAAGCGTACACGGCCTTAATACCACCCTCGTTCATATTTATGAGGCTCGAGGGATGGTCAGTCCAATATCTTTCAAGATATTTCGGATGCAGGTTTATGAAATTTGCTCGGTATATGCGAGGTTTTATTTTTGGCGGAATACATACATTTTATGATAAGAACGAGTATTTAACGCTGTTTATTTAACGGTTTATCAATATTAGTATGTGTTAAAATTATGTTAAAAAAATAATTTAAAAAATTATGTTAATTTTTAACACCATTAAGATCACTTTTTTAAGAAAATTGTCAGTGACACCCAAATAAAATTAATGAATAAACCCTATTTTAAGATGAAACATTTTCTTAATACACAAAAAATAAAAGCTTTCACACACAAAACGTGAAAAAGGAACCTCTACCCTATAGTGACGTGGTACGGCATCCATCCCGCACAGGCAGTCATGTCCGTGACCATGCATACCCTGATGTCAAAGTTCTTCGGAACCGCCTCTCGGCCTCTGGTGTGATTCCTTTAACTACTACCAGATGGCAGCCGGAGCCAACGGCTTAACGTGCCTTCCGAAGCACGGAATCATCTTTACTATCAGACAGTCAGGTGGTCCAAGCCTGTCCTAACTAAACTGGAAACAACTAAACAAAGTGTGCTTTCCCTGGGAATTGAACCCACGACCCCTGGGTGTACAAGCAAACGCCTTAACCACTGGACCACGGAGGCAGCACAAATAGTGACAGAAACAAGAGATAGACCACACCAGTCATCATTTTTTTTTCTATGGTATTTGAGTCCTTGGACCTTGAGCCCACTGGTCCGGCAAACTTTATGCGGCTAAAAGAATTCTCGCATCAAGATTCGAGAGGGGCATAACTTGAAAAGTAGGAGCACATTAAGAATACTGCTACAAGAAGACAAAGAAGACGAAGAGAAAAACTGAAACTGAGACAAACTCAAAGACATGGAATACTAATTGACCTCAGGCCGAGAAGAAGGCAAGCGAGGCGTACGTGAGAACGTAAAACCCCTAAAGATGGGGAAGAATTATTAAAATGCAATGATTGCATAGATAGGCGACACTATAGAGAACTTGTGCATCAAGCAGGTACGACTGGAAAGAGATGCGAAATGCTAATACAGCGCATTCTCCCGAGATTCGGCTCGTATAACCGAGAAGTTGTTAGAGCCATGGGAGGTGGAGGGAGTGGTCCGGAGATAATTCTCTCATCACAGATATGGCTTTAATATTAGACAGTTGGTGGCAAAATGACACAATAATTTAGTGCTAAAATGAAAAACTTTGTCACGTTACATGGATTTTCTTATTTTCTCTTTATTATAAGTACAATTTAGATATTATTATATATAAAACAAAATATATACAAAAAAGCATCGGCAGCGGGGATAGACAATTTTATATATTATTATTATATTATAATCTGTGTGGAAAAGTTACTTATTCTAAAAATAAAACAACCACAACTTACAACGTCTAGGTAACTATACAGCTACTGTAACGAATTATACATTTGTTAGCCCACATCTTGATTAATATAGCTAAATAAAAGTAATTTAACGCGAATTATAAAGAGATTACTTGGCGCGGGAGAGTCACGCTAGAAATCAATTAGGCTAAACGGATTGCGCATTTAGCATAATATACAAGTTTGTACACGTCACCTGGCTACGTGGTAATTGGCAGTAGTCGCTTTACCCTCACCTGAGGCTGTTTCTTCAAAGCTATTTTCATGGCTATCAAAATTATGTATTTCAATTTTATGATCAAAAGCGAAAAATAAAATTAAAATGTCTAGTTTTAACAATTTTTGTCAAGTATATTTTTTTAATACAAAGTTACGAACGGGACATTATCATACACCTGTTCTTTGATTCACAATCGTAGTAGCATCAACAGTGCACCATTAGCAAATAGCTTAGATCACTAAACCAACTGGAGTGGCCACCGACAGGCGAATGTTCTGCCAAATGTTTATGACTGCCAGTCATACTGCTTGTACATGTGTGCGTGTATTGTTTGCTTGTGTTGGATATTTTTGTCAATTGTTTGCGAAGCGCCGTGTCCAAATAATGCAATATCGTTAATACTTATTGTGAGTGTTTCCTCACACCGCGCGCAGAATGTGGCAGACTTTTTCACGTAGAAACAAGTGCTCGTGTCGTCTCCGGTTGGTTTAATTCTCTAAAGCAGATAGGGACGACAACGAGAGCCATCCAGAACAAAGCGTACTAGCCTAAAAAATTATGGGAGTCATCGACACGACGAAGAAGACTTATTGATAACTGAAAGACGTAGTACAAAGAAAAGACACTCGTAAAAACATGCTACTATGAAAAACTAAGTTCGCGAACCTATGCGGTTAGAATCCAATAAATTATTAACTCATCCGTAGCGAAAAAAACTAATACTTACATCAATAACCATAAGCATAAACTAAGAAATAAATAGCGCGCAAAATTCTTAGAAGCAATCATAGTCATTTTAATTTTTCAAAACCATATATATTCTTTTTGCTCACTAGGGGATAAAACTTAATGTTATGCATCGGCTGAAGTATTTATTGGTTATATGATTGAATGGAACAGCCTGCTGCGAGCCTCCGAACGCGTGTAAGTGCTTTCATAAATATATATGTAAATTTTACGCTACTTGGTGTCATATCATTTGAATAGTAAATGTTCTTGTTGTGAATTAACTTTTGGATGAAACAATAATCAATATATTTCTCATTGATGACTTATAAATGTTATTAAAATGCTAATTGCTCTTATTTAACATAAAGTAGAAAAAATAAAATATTCCTCTAAAATATATTTATACATACATACTATAAGATCAAAATCTCTTCATAGATGGCGAGGGCATCGAGTAATGAATACAAACGTTATTATTCTATGTATCTCCTTTGAATTGAGAATTTTTGAACCGCCAAAAGCTTTTCACTGATAGTTGTACTACATAATAGAATACCAATAAAAAGACACGAATTTCAGCTAACAGAAATAAAAACAAAATATGCCTCCATGTGATATTCTAAGATCTCTAAGTAGTAAAAAGTCTTATGGCCGTATGGTAAAGCTTAGGTATGTGATGAGCAAAAAGGGGTGCCGAAAGGTCAACGTACCGATGAAAACCGGACCAGGGCTTGATAAGATAAACGAGCGTCTCTTTGTTAACACACTCACGTAATTCAAAGATAAACAAATCAATAACAAACAAATTCCTTTAAACAAAACACCAATTTCATAACCGGCACCGAATCAAATCGAATAGTAACGCAAAAAGTACTCGATGCTATCAATCAAGAATCGACGGTTCGATTATCGGCAATTTCGCGATGGTTCCAAAAACTGGCCGAATGCCGCCGTTGGAATACTTCTGTAATGAAATGACAATTACCTACGACAAGACCGCGGATTCCTGCCCTGGACTTACGCAAGCCGGGACGAATCCTGGAAAGGCTACTATTGGAACTCGTTTGGCGAATTCGAATCGAACTCGAACGAATTCACTTACTGTAACTTGCTAGACATTTTGTTTGACATGTTTTTCTCTTTAAAAAATTATAATCTATAGGCAGTTTGAATGGTGACCCGATTCCATCAGACTGGCCCTAAGTGCGTTTGGATAAAATTGTAAAAATTGAGAAATCAATGACACACTTCAATCGTGAAATTATTCAAAACTATTCCGAACACTTATAACCCGGATATTTTTAAGACCAGAGTGAACAGGGTAATGAACCAGCGAGCTCTATCTTAGACCACATCTGAGCTTACCATCAGGTGGGACCGTGGTCAATCGCTGGACATTGACAACATAAAAAAAAATCATTTTTCATTCTTCACGAACGCCAACAATATTCGATCCAAAAAATATCTTGCCATAAACCTTAACGTAATAATATATTGTAACCATTTAAAATCATAATTGTTTCTGAGATATGTAACTAAAATAAAACATAAGTGTACACAATGCACCAAATCTGATGTAAGAAATTGCACATTACAAAATGTGATGAAATTGAGTCAACTTTAACGACGAAAGATATCATCTTAGTCTAGAAAGTCACGATGCCGCCGCTGATATAAGCGCCAAAGGATCTTTGTGTGTTAAGGGAGCTATATAGTTTAAACAAAATTAAACTAACAGTATTTATATCATAAGGTTCAAAAACTTTACTTCATTTCACCATCCATTCATCATCATCATCATCTTTTCAGCCGCAGGCTGTCCACTGCTGGACATAAACCTACCCCAAGGATTTCCAGAACGACCTGTTGGAAGCGGCCTGCATCAAGCGTCTGCCTGTGACCTTCTTTAGGTCATCTGACCATCTGGTCAGTGGATGTGCGACGTTGCGCTTGCCGGTGCGTAGTCGCCATTCGAAAACCTTTCTGCCAAATCGGCCATCGGTTTATCACGCTATGTGCCCTGCCCACTGCCACTTCAAAGAGCTAATCCGCTGGGCTATGTCGTTATATATACATAACACTGAAGGCTTTGTATTATTTTCAGTCTTATATACTTGGGTGTACCTTCGAGGACCTTGTTAAGGACACGGATAATGCGGATAATGGATTAGAGTGGCGGAGTTTTGTTCCGACACCAAATAAAATAATAATCAGAAATTGACACAACGAAGAAGAAGTCTTATACACTTATTTTATTCAAACAAAAAAAAGATATTGTGTGGTGACGAATTTTAGTCTTCAATTCGGCATTGAAACTCAATAACTTTATTACCCAGAATTCATGCAAGCCTTTTCATATATTCAAATTATAGTGCAATCTTCACCTTCTTCAAAAAGCTTATAAATCTATGAAGAGACATACCTACACTTTTGGATCATCTATAAGCTAAAAGATTAAAGTAACTGTATTTAAGACGAAATCAAATACTTATTGTCTAAAATCACAACTGCGAATTAAATAAAAAAATCTCGACCAATAGTAGAGGTCACTCACGTTTGTTGTGTTGAAGACGTTCGATTGTTTTATATATAAAGCACCCGCAAAAAATACTATCGATCAATCGTGCGAAAGTCGAAGATGGCCCGCGATAACACACGACACTATGGAATCTCTACTTTCTTCTGCAAACCATAAGATATATTTCACATTGTCCAACAACAAAGAGCACCGCTCTGAACTGAAGAACACTACATTTAAATTTAGACTTTATTACGTAATGTTATAAATTACTTTTGGGTGAGGGATGAAGTGGCAACGCGTCATATTCGTGCGTTTACAAACGTGAAAGATTCCATACGTGCATTGTCCAAACATTTTATACTTTCAAATCCTCGGTGCCATATCTATAGTGATGATCTGAGACGCTTATCTGATCAGCGCATGGGAGGCACTCTTAGATCTTTATTACATGCGCTCTTGGACTTAGTAAAAAGTTGAGGCCGAGTGAAGCGACTAATTGATGCCCAAAATTGGTTAGTTAGTTAGTTAGGATGTCAGATTCTTAAAAATATTTTATTTGTAGATCATTTATAAGCAAGATAAGATTTTTAATTATTAATTGCTTACCAATATTGACAAGATTTCACATTAACGTATCAGTATCGTATCTGGCTTAAAAATAAACTGTTTATTTTAAATAGTATATACGTACATTGTTCTTGTAATAGTGTGCTGTGATAAATTTAAAAAATAATATTTTTTTTCGCCAGATGCTAAACATTACCCACTACTCAAGAGATCCCGGGTTCGTTTCCCAGTAAGGTAAAGAAGAAAATAATATTTTTCTCATTGGCCTGCGTCTCGGATGTTATTCTTTACATGTATTTTTTATAAAATATATAAGTAGTATAATTTGTATCCCATAACACAAGTCTCAAACTTTGGGGCTAACTCAATGTGTATCCTATTTATTTATCAGTAGGTAAAACTAAATATTTATTTTTATTATGTTGGAAAGTAAACGCGATATTGGTACACGGTTTCAGCGTTTCACCAATATTTGTAACTCCAGAAACGCCGTCTTTACTTCTTACAGACAGACTGAAGGATAGCTGAGAGCTACCCGCGATTTGACGTGCGTCAAATTATGCCATTCTCCGTTGATCCGCACGAGAGATGCTGCGACGTATTTATTGGTCTGATCTCGATGTCGATATGATTATATTCAAGGTATTGACGCGTCCGATAGCGAGATGTATGCCGACTGTTCAAATGTTAAGGGCCTATTAAGGAGGATATCGAACCAATGGCAGAAATGTTACGCCTATAAAATTTCTTTGTCACCGTGATAATTCGCTGAATGTAAAGGAATTATATTTTGGTTGTCAAAGATGGGAAGAAATGGATCAGAAATTAATACTGAACCTGCATTCCTGTAAACTTATTGAAGCTAATATAATTGGCCTGTCAACATTTCCCGCTTATCTCGAAATTAAAATCGAAAAAGAAGAAAGAAAAAAAAATCGTATACAAAATATAAAGATATAAATTGAAGAAAACGAGACTGAAAGGATCATTTAATTATTTTTGAAGAAGCAAATTTGACACAGAAATTACATAGAAAAAAACACTTTTGTGTTCACCAGTTTTTTTAGCGCGTTATACGAGTAACATTCGGCTTATTTTTTTGAAATCAAGTAATAACCAAATTATATACAGAATTTTACATAGAAAAAAACATGAGTACCAGTGCTTTTAACGCGATGTACGAGCAACACGCGGCTTAAGCCATATATTATAGATTATAAATGGTGTTTAGTCAGAAAATTCAACAGAAAACAAGTCATCATTCAAACAGATAAATCAATTACGATTAAAACTAATCGCGAATAAACATAAAACAAGTGAATTAACTTATGTCACGCCGCGTTTCGATCGCCCACAGTCGCATTTCAAACTCAATGTTGGACAAGATATAAACGACCAGCGTTTTTTTATTTTATTTTAAACTAGCTTTCGCCCGCGGCTTCGCCCGAATTGATTTTTCTGGGGAACAGTGCTTTTTCCTCTTCACGCCCTATCTACTCAACCTTCCTGATCGCATACACATAGCTATGAGTATTGAGAAGGACATATGGTACCTCTCATCTCGTAAAAGCACAGCCGCGGGCGAAAGCTAGTCACTAACACTACATTCACTACATACAAAGTCGCTTTATCTGTCCCTATATCCCTTTGAATGCTTAAATCTTTAAAACTGCGCAACGGATTTTTATGCGGTTTTTTTTAATTAATAGTGATTCAATAGGAAGGTTTTTATGCCCATGCGAAGCCGGGGCGGGTCGCTAATACATAATAAATAGGATAATTAAGACTGTTTTCTAATGAAAAAAAAAAAACGAACCAAAAAATTTGCATTGTTCGTGACACCCAGCATGGCGCGTTGATGTCTTTTCCTCAACAACTTCAAAAATCATTTTATTTTCACCAGACGACGTAACCGTCTTGATTTCTTTTCAATTTTTATTTTGCCTATGTAAACACATCTATCGGTTCATCCTAGAAAAATAACATATTTTTACATTCAGAAGCAAGTCAAATTACTTCTTGAAAAAGGGTGGGAATACCCAAAATCGGCGATTATGTATGACATGAGTCAACATATGAATATGAATTCAGTGAGGGGAATGAGGTAGGTCTGTAACCGTGGTCTGCCTGTAAGGAACGCTATGATTGAAAAAAGTTATATTATCTTTCTAACCCTGCGGGAAACAGGCGTGACGATATGTACGTCTATGTATGCACAAATAGGCCATCATATGTTCTTTAAATGTTACCCATACTTCCATACTAATATTATAAATTCGAGTCGGTCTGTCTATTGGTTACGCTTTCACAAACAAACCGCTGGACCGATTTTGATGAAATTTTGTATGGATATATTTAAAGACGGGAATTAAACATCCTTCTTACACGCGGGTAGAGCCGTTACAGCTAGTAGGTAAAATAAACGCGTTTGATACTATACTAGCGACCCCCCGGGTTTGCGTGGGCATAAAAACCTTCCTCTTGAATCACTCTATCTATTAAAAAAAAACCGCATCAAAATCCATTGCGTAGTTTTAAAGATTTAAACATACAATAGGACATAGGGACAGAGAAAGCTACTTTGTTTTAAACTATGTAGTGGTCTTGACAAAAGCCTAGTTCTTAAACATTTGATGGTGATACAATAGATGCAAACACAAATGGACAAGTAAAACAAGATGTTATACTTCACATCTCATCTATCTTGTGCCACCACTCCGCCATCAATTAAGTGTCGCCTACGCGAAACAGTGATATGACGCGTCGATTATTTCATTATATTTATTACGTGATATGTCAGGCTGAGCCTACACAAAGGTCAGACTTATAGTAATGTCATTTACATTTTGTTTCAAGGACAATGATGATTTCTCTCTTGAAAGTGAAGATAATGACATTTTTTAACATAAAGATTTGACATAGACAAATGAACTTTGTGAAGGAAGAGAATATGGCTTATATTTTATACTAGTTTTCGCCTACTGCTTTGCACGCGTAAATTTCCCTTGGTAACTGCTTTTTCTTGAGATGAAACGTGCCCTATGTCTTCTCACTTCTAACTATTTGTATAAGAAATTTCAGGAAGATTTGTTCAGTAGATAGGGCGTGACAGCGTAACAAACTAACAAACTCACTTTCGCGTTTATTATATTAGTTTAGATTCTATTGAATGTAATGTGTTGATGATGCTGAAGATATCTTGCACGCTCTTTTTGAAGGTTCCAATTGAAAAGTCTGTAGCTCATTTTCCCAACGTTATAAAATGTCGATATTTTAACATATAACTTTTATACGTTATATTGATAAGTTGTTTATAATAACGGAAACCTAAACCACAAACTGATAACGTGCAATAAAGTTTTCAAGCGTCATCTAATTTAAATATCACAAAACGACCTACATTTCTACTAACATAAGAAATCTAAAGAGTTATATAACCTTAAAGATAAAAGCAAATTGCTTTTTTCTGGTTGATTCCAAAATTACTTACTCATATATACTTACACCAATAATTACAAGTCAGGATAATAGAAGCTATATTTTTCATATCTTCATTAATTCCCAGTAAAAGTATAATTTACCACTAATAAACTTTGCCAAATGACACGTCAAAACCATATTTTCAATAACTCAGTTCAACAATAAAGATAATACGAGGATATATGAAACTACTAGTTTCAATACACAATGCTAAATGATTAGTGGTGTGACTTGACTTGTCGATAAATATAATTGACATCGACAAATTTATCAGAGTACATAAAAATTAAAGTTAGAGCTTTAACCATTATAATAGATTACTGTTTTTACAAATTATGTACACAAATATATATATTTGATAACAGTGCAGTAAATACGTACTCGTCACATATACACCTATCTTGTTCTCGATATTGTTTACTGTTGTTGCAAGACAAGTCGCCACTCTCACGCGAGTAATGTTCAAAATTTGAGTTTACATATTATTTTACAATTTTATATCATGTCATGTCAATGAATAATAAGTTATTTCATGTTAAAGTTAAAAATACAATGAAAAAGGGATTTCGTGAATAGTGTACTTTGTTGACGTATTGAAAAATAATATAATTCTACTTTAATTTATAACAAAAAAAATAAAAAGGGATGTGAATTAATAAAAATCTGCGACTGTTCAAATTCCGAAACAAATCGACCACGTTGTTTGTTGTTTTCACAAAATAACATCGACAATCAAAATTTTGCATGTCCCATCCCTAGAGATTGAAACTAGCGGCACCTGCCACCGCTCCTCTCCATCATAGAGACAAGTTGATTGTTCGATGGACAGCTAAAACTACATGATGGAGTAAAAGTAATTGTTTCACATTGTTCGCGAACGCAATTATAAGAAATTGATTCATTTTTAATGGTTTCGCCTCGAAGTTCACGAATTCTCATGTGTATTTGATGAATGATGTTAACGGGATCTGTTTGTATCAAAATTTCGGGAGGATTTTTGCGGGCAGTAATTTTTGTTTGACGTTTTCATCTCATGTCATTTTAGTACTGGGCGACCGAGCTTCGCTCGTTTTATAAAGAAAATATTATGGCGTGAAAATATGGGTAAAATTTCAAAGAAATAGTTAGAGCCGATGTCTAAAAAGCGAGTACAAATAAATTTATATACAAATATTGCTCGTTTAATAGTATTAGGATATTATATCAGATTTAGTTATTTTGTAGCTCGTTAGGAACCTATTTTCGATTGCATGTTGATATTAAGCCTAAACGTTGCTAAAAATTAGTTCCCTACACCTAAAATCTTAAAAAATATCAGGAATCGCCGCTCTACCTGTCTATATTAGTGTATGTTATTCATAACTTGTCATAACTAAATGGATTGTCTGTTCATTGAAAGCCAAAAAACACCACATAACAGTTATATGTACATTTGTCAAAAGAAGAAACAAAATACTTAAACGTAATTTGCAACAACAAACTAAATCAGCGGTTCCAAAAGTGTAAAAGCAAATTGGCTCTTCCTCTTGATTTACGTAACGCAAGTGCGAAGATATCAATACGGCAATTCAGGGCACCGACGAGAAAAATCGTCTCGGGCGTCTTAATTTATCGACTACCACGAAAACCACCTTGGTACACCACAATTTGTACACTTTAGGATGCGCGGTGAGAAATGGCCTCGCGGGTGAGAAATTTTTACTGTTGTGTACTTAATGCGTTAAATGTTAACGCTCCGACTCGGCTTGTTATGTATATCTACTTCAGACTATGTTAATAGGCTTCGTAATTTTAATTCTACTTTTGATGTTTTTAGCCATTTACTAGTTTTACGGCAAAGCGTAAAGATAGGTAATTAAAGCTTTTATACCTAGCCGAATTCTAAATCAGTTTTTCTTGCGTCGTACAATAAAATTTATTGAAATTTGTTTGTATTAAGTATAACTAGCGACCTGCCCCGGCTTCGCAACCGCATCAAAAACCGTTGCGTAGTTTTAAAGATTTAAGCATACATAGGGATATAGGGACAGAGAAAGCGACTTTGTCTTATACTATGTAGTGATAATGAATCATTCGAAGTTAAATATTTGATTTGGGTGTACATTCATAGGTATATTAGATAGAAAATTTTAAATATCATGATGTTTTAAGAGTTAATTATTTATGTTAAGGTGATACCTCGGTGAACACTAGCGCCACCGTCATTTAAAAATCATTACTCACTGAAAACACAAGTTATCAAAAATTCCTCTGCTGTAATTATGGTTCTGGTTCTAAAGTTAATTTTAAACATATTAAATTATAATTCCCTATAGTTACAAATTGCATTATTGCTTAAAACGGCCACTTTTAGCAGTTTTGCAATTTGTAACTATATGGAACTATAATTTAATAATGAATATGATTAAAATTAACTTCAGATCCAGAACCATAATTACAGCAGAGGGATTTTTGATAACTTGTGTTTTCAGTGAGTAATGATTTTTAAATGACGGTGGCGCTAGTGTTCACTGAGGTATCACCTTAACAGCAAGTGTTACTTTATAGAAATTATTTAACTTCAACATGGTTAATATTTGGATCAACTTTTTTTTTTTGTGAGACCTGTAAAAGCGATTATCGAAATCAAGGGTTTTAGATGACAATTAACGCAGGTACAATTCTGTTTAACTAAAAATTTTGTCCTTTTCTACCTCAGTTGAACAATTAAAAATAGTTAATTAATTTGATGCGAATGCTGTAATTGATTTTTTAATGGCTATAATGCCAATATTATGATGAAAATAACAACTGGATTTCAGAAAATGGGATCTGAGAAGTCAACGGTATTTATTTGAAATTTACTAATATTTTTTTTTAAAAAAAAAGAAGAACAAATTCATACAAAATCTGGATTTATCATGATCAGACTTTGACGAACAGTCTAAAGTTGGAAAACAAATAGTAAATATTGAAAATGGCGGGCATCATAATCGTGGCGATCAAAATCGATTATAATTATGGGTCAATTGGAGTTGAACCCTAGGGAACTGTGAACTGGGATCGATCGTTGGGACATCGTTGTTGTCAGCTAAAATTGGTATAAATTCCAGCGTCAACTCGAGTACACGAGACGAGAGATTATATAATTGACACGTTTGGTTATGACCATGCATGTGAGTATTTTCAGTAATGTTGATGTAGGATATCGCAGACCGTGTGTCGCTAATCTAATGGCTTCCAGTAGACTGCTTACTTCAATGTTGTTTCATATTGTATTGTCATCGGTACCTAATTTGTCATTAACATCCGAGCGTGTTTCCTAGTTACCTTCTCAACCTTTTTAATCATATTCCAAGATATGGTGGCAATCTCTTTATAAATCCTCGCAAAACAAGTGACAGGTAGCCATTCAAACGTGAATGTTTCAATTCTGCATATTTCAACTCGATCCCACGAAACAGTCAACAAACCAAATCCTGACAAATCTCTTCACTTAACCCCAGTCATTTTGACACCTTGCATTAATAATACGCAAATAAAAATTACAAACAAACCGACTTGCAGCCCACTTCAGTTTCTGGACAAATAACAATGAGACAGAGCTTAAATCACGAGAGCTTACAAGTTTTCGAAAGGAAGGTGTTTATCGTAACTTGTCGAGCCTTTGTCAATAATACAGAACTTAATGTAAAGTGAAACTTTCAACTGGCTTCGAAAAACAAGGCTCTTACTTTGTTACCATGAATTTAAAAATAACAAGAAATAGGTCAGATGAAACCCCATTTATCTTATTTCTATTATTTTTACTGGTACTGACAATAAAGAATTTTTTACTTTTCTTTTCTTGTCTCACCAAACAGCAGTGAAATGGCTTTCTCCTGTGACGCCTCATGGGCCATTATTTGACAAAGCGCAACAACCTCAGGAGCGTCAAAATGATAATAAAATAAACATGCAAGTCTAATTACCCTTTTCAATTTTTTATAATATTGCTCCGTCCAAAGTTAGGTAACTTTATTGACTCCTAAAATATATAATCATTCACTAATTATGAATCTTGAACTAATTACAATAATCCATACTAATATTATAAATACGAAAATCTGTCTGTCTGTCTTTTTGTCTGTCTGTCTGTCCGATTGTGATGAAATTTGGTAGGAATGTAGTTGACGACCTGAGGTCAAACATAACTTTGGGCGCGATATAACCAAGTCCCACGCGGGGCGAAGCCGCGGGGAACAGCTAGTGTTAAATAAACGCTCAAAACTGTAAAAATTTTTTACTTACAATATTTTGGTGTCAATATATTTTTTTAGGTTTGCTCTAAACAAAGTCAAAGTATTGCAGTCTCTTAAAACTCTAGGTAAATCATTTTTGCTCCTTCATATAATATCTCTTCTTCATCTCTTCTCTTTAACAATAGTTTGTTCTAGGTGTAGGTAAGTTTACTTTCCAAATTATATTAAAAAAGTGTTCTGTGAGTACATGATATTACTAATGGGAAAGTATAAGGAATGAAACTACATATCCAACCTTTCCTATTTAACTAGGTGAGTAAACAAAGTGGAGAAATTAAAATTTAATGCCATAGTGTCTAGAAGCACCAGCAAAAAGGTGTCCTTAAGGCGATGCCATAACACAGCGTAATTATGTCAATAAATCTCCGAGACACTCCGCCTGACATGGTTAACTGGCGTCCTCAATGGACGCTAGAGGCGTATCTTAACAAGAAAACATTAAAAATCTTCTACCTGGCTACTGAGAATATCCTTCTGCTGACTCTCCTGGTGGCCTACTACCATCTCTTAAAACCATGCAAGAACTATTGAGTAAGGGAGATGTCGACATTACATCATGTATTGCGCTGTCACGCTTATTCACTGGATCTTGCATGGTTTTAAGAGATGGTAGTAACCCCCCCCCCCCCCTCCCCCTGTTCTCAACACGGCGGCTAAGCACGTACGGAATTTTCAACGGGGTTCCTTCCGTGCCTATCTGCAGCCTGAAGTATTAATGACTAATTTATTGCATTAATTAAATTTTGGCCGCCCCAGATATCGGTAGAGCGATGCTGTGCAGGCTGACCTGCGTTATATGGGCGCTGTAAACTGGCGAACCATCGCGCAGAATAGAAAACTGTGACGCTCTCTCGTTTTGGAGGCTAAGATCCACTTCGGGTCGCTGAGCCAGTCGAGTAAGTAAGTAAAGTTTTGCAAGAAAAACCACGTTCGTAGCCGAGAGGCGGCTCCGAAGAACTATGTTGTGGGATATCCCCACTTGAACAGATACCGTCCACAGGGACGCGCGATGTCAAGCTAATACTTTTTGGGTTCGCATTCTGCATCCCATCGCATATTGTTATTGTTTACTAGCGGGATCAAAATTGAAATAACCTCAAAAAATTACACAACAATTTTTTTACATCAGTAACAATAACTTACTGAATTCATTGGCAGCCGAAATGCGTTTATAAAATACCTATTATTAAAAGGGCAGTCAATTAGACGTTTTTAATTTCACCGCTGATTCTGCTTCTGATTGCGACACAGTAGATAAATATAGAGCCCAAGCTTCGTTTCAATTAGTTATTCATTTATGTCCATTGTATTGTAAGTCTTGTATTATGTGCGTGTGCTACTTTTGAATAAATATTCCATAAATTAAATATACATAAATAAGACATATACCTAAAGGAAGAGATCTATCGCTAATTACATTTATGACTACTTAATGAGCCGATAATTGAAGGAAAGCGCCCCAGAGGAAAGCCTCCAGCCAGATGGGTGGACAGCGAAAAAAAAGCAGTTGCGGGCAGCATCTACAGAGCGGTCCATAGCACTGGTGATCGCATAACTTGGAAGCACATAATGTGGTTGTGATCCTAAGCAGTGAGGGACCGATGAAGAAGAATAAGCAAACAGCTCATTAAATGAGGCAGAAGCATATTACCAATCTCTCTCTCTCATATGATAACAATCAAACTTTACCTAATGGTTGACTGTTAAAAATGCTTTTATCGTAAGTCCGTTTATTGTTTACAGTTTGTATTTTGTACAATAACGGTTACATAAATAAATAAAAATGAATAATATGGTTACTCTCCTGTAACTGACAAGACACAGTTTGTCAGTTACAGGAGAGAGAGTCCTGGCTAGCAAGGAAAATAAACTGAAACAGCAGTCCTATGGTGAAATGGTGAGACGAAAAAAGACGCAAGCTGAAGGCCCGCGTGGTTTAAAGGTACCGTCTTAAATCTTCTTACCAAAGCGCAATTCTCTGTAGTATTATCTCTGTAATCCACTCTACTCTGTGGGTCAACTCTAAAGAATACAATAATGATGGTTAATTACTGCACTTCCATCGTGACATTAAAATAAGAGAATCTTTCTACATGAACCATTGGTAATTTTCGACCTTTTTGAAATTACATTAATTGCCGAAAATCAAAGTTACCAGCACTTTAGAGGCTTAAATGGTATTTCAGCGATTTACTTCTTTACGGCAAGTGTCTGTCTTTTTTTTTGTTTTTCTTTTTTTTCGTAGAGACCTGGAACCCTCCAAAGAGCCGACTGACGCAGAGTAGGGGGGAGTGGAGAGCTCTTGTGTCGGAGGCCTGGATTCACTTTGGGTCGTCGAGCTATCGTAGTAAGTAAGTCTTTCTCTTTTTGATCAGAATTAGAACCCATAGGTATTTCCTAACATATGCAGAGGAAGAGAGACAGAAGTGGGTTTAACAGCTTGCTTGCACACAACTTGATGGAGAAAATAAATGCAGAGCAAAATAGTGACAATGAACTTCCTCTAACTCCTTAAATTGTTGTTTCCAATACCAACACTATTCAAAGTAGAATAATAAATTTATTTTATTTAGCCTAGTAAATACATAAAAAAACATAAGATAATAATAGGCGATATTATAAAATAATGTTTTGTAAGAATATTGTTGAATTCAAGAAATCTGTCGATTCTTTAAGTAAATAAATAATGACTTGGCCTCGCAACATCACTGAAAATTGATTACCAAAATTATTTTTACATCAGGCTGGCTTGAAATGGGCTGTGTACACAAGTGGACTCAATATGCCACACAAATAGTAATTTTCGAAAGTTTTATAATAATCGATGGCCAGCTTTTCAATTACGCACGCATTCGTTTCAATTATATGGTAAGAAAATTGGTAGGTTGGTAAACATTTAAGTGATAAGTGCTTGACCGCTATTTGTTCAGTGCAGGCGCGAAATTATATAGATTATAGGAAATAAACGTAATTTTTTTACTTGGAATTTTGGTTCGAAATGCAAATAAGCTGATTTTGGGGTCGACGATGACGGTGCGTGATAAAATAAAATAAAAGGCAAAAGATTTCTTTTTTAGTTTAGGCCCATATTATCGAAATAACAAGGCAAACATAATCCGTTTATTTTATACTAGCTGTTCCCCGCGGCTTCGCCCCGCGTGGGACTCGGTTATATCGCGCCCAAAAGTAGCCTATGTTTGACCTCAGGTCGTTAACTACATCCCTACCAAATTTCATCACAATCGGTCCAGTAGTTTAGCCGTGAAGAGGTGACAGACAGACAGACAGACAGACAGACAGACTTTCGCATTTATAATATTAGTATGGATAGTATGGATTATTTTCTAGAAACATCACACGCTAGTGTAAATATATCTAATCATAATAAAATCATAATAAATAATAAAAAAAATCCTGAAAACAACATGTAAGGGGACGAGAACAAACCGCGAATTTTAGAAAAAAAAAATCTATTTTTTCTAATATAATAAAGCTGAAGAGTTTGTCTGAACGCTTATAACTTGAAAACTACTGGTCGGATTTGCAAAATTCTTTTTGTATATGAAATCCTGATTCTTGCTGAAGGTTGTAGGCTATAGTACATACACACTAATGGCGAGTAAAACCGCGGGGAACAGCTAGTAATAAATATACTCGTATCTATTCGTTAGTTTCAACTATTATTCGTATTTTGGATAAAGATATTTCCCAAATACAACACAGCAACATTTAAATAACTTTTATAATTTATTCAAAGAATTTTATGTTATACGAGTATGACCAAACTATGAATACAGAAAAAAAAAAACAATTTATGCTCACACCTTTCGCAAGTGGCGTCGTCAATAACGTCGGCAGAATTCCACGCACTGTATAAAAATGTTCGATAAAAGCAATTTGCATTAATACTACGGGTACGCGTTATCGTTGTATGCAGACATCTTGAAAAGATGTATACGCCATGAAAAACGGAAAACCAAACAGTTTGTAGCGACCCTAATTACTGACGTGATGCGGTCAAGAATACCTAATAATTGGTTTTTAGTTTCACTGGAAGTGATATTAGGGAGAAGTTCGCCTTTGTTGTGTCCTATATTACGAGTATTTATGTTCTTTTATACAATAAAAATTTTACATACATACCCAAAAATAAACTTGCATAGTTCTTAGCATTTACTCATATTTAACAAATCACACAGATTGAATTAGCCCCAAAGTTAGTTCGAGACTTGTGTTATGGGATACTAACTCAACGATACTATATTTTATAACATACTAGCTGTTCCCCGCGGCTTCGCCCCGCGTGGGACTCGGTTATATCGCGCCCAAAAGTAGCCTATGTTTGACCTCAGGTCTTTAACTACATCCCTACCAAATTTCATCACAATCGGTTCAGCAGTTAAGCCGTGAAGAGGTGACAGACAGACAGACTTTCGCATTTATAATATTAGTATGGAGTATGGATAAGTACATATCTATATAGGTAAACATCCAAGACCCAGGGTCAATCAGAAGAATATTATTTTACATATTGACCTGACCGGGATCGAACCCGGGAACACCTTAGTAGCAGGCAGGCATGTTAACTATCACTCCACAGAGGTCTTCAATCATGAAACTTGTAGCATCGAATGGGAACAAAGCTTACAAAGCTATAATCGAAGGACCATATTAATGTCTCGCTTACTGTCACCGAAATTGTTAAGCTGGAAAGCTATATATGTTGTTAAATTTTAGTTAGTTATTTGGCGAATTTTTATACCTCTATACTACGAGTACTTCAATTCCATTGCTCAAAATTTTACATAATCTTTCTGCTTTTCTCTAGAAGTACCGGATCAATTTCTGTCTAGGAAATAAGACATCGGCTTTTATCGGACTGTATGAAGATATTAATGCAAGCACATTCGACGGCTGGAATAGGCGAGACTAAAGTATGTTCGACGATTACCCAAAGATCTGTGTTAAGTAAAATATTGAAAACAAAGCCCATTGTCACACACAGTGGCTATTTAACACTTCCTTAATGCAAATGAAGATATAATCACTGGCCAAATATTACAAACAATGTTTGAGAGTCCTTATAGAGACGCTTTGTCAGTATTATCACATTGTCGATTGATTTATTGATGACGTCAATGATTTATCGTTCATTCTATGCATATGCAGTAGTCTATGGTGTTTGAACGAATGACGGGTTGAATGGTCGGCGTTCTTTGGGGACCAGTTTCTTAGGATTAATTTTGATGTCAACGTCGTGGATTGTGAAGGTAGGAAGATTTGAGGTCTGTTTGGTAAGCGAGAGTTTGCGACCACAGGAAAGCTTAGTATAATCGCCAGCTAATAACTTGAAAGGCACGTTAAAATTGGAAATCGCCTACTTCGCAATTAAGTTCGTTTCAGTCTAACTTATTTGCCGCAAACTGTATATGGTTAGAATAAAGATAATATGTAGGCAATAGTTGGACGACTTTGATTAGATCCCCATGCAGTGACTTATACAAACAATTACAATGAGTATCTCAGCACTTATTTGCCGCGAATTGTACTTGGCAGATCACAGAATACGGAGGCAACGGTTGACTTAATTAAGAACCCCATGCAGTGACTAATATAAACAAGTACAATGAGTATCTCAGCACAGTACAGTAAGAATCGATAGCCTAGTGTTCATAACGATCGGACACGACTTGGATCAGTCGTCACTAGAGATATTGCTACCTTGAGCTGCCTCAGGAGCTTTCGAAGACACATTAAGCTGTTGGTCCCGGAATTTATCACTAAACTAGCTTCCCCTACGTGATTTTCCCTCAGGAACAGTGCTTTTTCCCGGGATAAAAGGTACCCTGTCCTTCTTAATACTTTTAACTATATGTATAAGCGAAATTTTAGAAGATTGGTTCAGTAGATATATATGATAAATGGCATTTCAAAAAGTTTAATCTACTGTATAAGTAAATATGGTAAATTACCGGGCAATAGGGTAACAAATTCAAAGTAATGCCTTAGGTCATTTGACAAGAAGATATATTTTATATTAAGGATGCAAAATTAAATACAATTTTGTGAATGTGAATACCAAAAATTTACAGTCCGAAATACATGAAACAAAAAAGATTCCAGAGGACCATATATTTGAAATGTTTGTCTGTAAGATTGACTGTTTCTTGATATTGTATTGTTTATCACTCGGCTGCAAATATCGCGATACCCGCCCGACACCTGCAATTAGTGGCGGCGATTTATTGTTGCCGATTTTCAACATGGCAGCTTTACGTAGTGAAACGTCGACCCACAAAAATACATATCCCTTACAATGTTGAAGGATTTTTCTCGCGATGAGAGGAATTTTGATGTTCAATAACAGTTATAATATATTTCAAAAGGGATTAAACTAAAAAGATAACATAAGCAGACACATTCATTATTCATTCATATCGTGTATGTTATATGGTCAATGGATTTTGCACACCCTGATGTCAGATTTTTTGAATCCGCCACGTGGCAAATATTTTAGTTACTTAAGTAGGAATAACTGCATCGACTCTACTCTGAGTTCAAAGTGCTTTGTGAAACCCTTCCCTATTAAGTTGAACTTAGAAATAACTAAGTAATTAGGTAATCCAGTAGTGCAGGCTTAAGTCAATAGATAAATGTCCCTAAAGTCATAGGTGCGAATCTAACAGAAACAACTTTTGTGTAGTTGTTTTCTGATTGGTTGGGAAATTGGTACATATGTATGTAGCATTTTACAGTTAAGTATTCTTTATTATATGTGAGCGCACGTTCCAACGACGCTCAAAGAAACGAGCTTTAATAAATCACCAATATCTCCCAGACAAAGAGTTCTTACATGCCCAATTAAATATTTAGTTCTGCTATGTAAATCAAAAAACAATATATTTAATACATTGTATGATCTAGTCTTGACGCTTATATTCTACTTTTTGTTTTCCGACCACCCACATTTTTTTACCATATACTAGCATAGAGTAACGCGGTCTTCTAGAAGTACGTATTGCACTTTGTATTAGGCATATTGTCTATGAAGCAACAGGATTTTAGTTTTTCTCAAATCTCAAACATAGTCGTCACCGTCATAATCCAGATTGGTATTGCTTATTTCTAGGCAGATCATTCCTGGACCTGGACCTCCCGGGTGTTAAAAGATCAGAATTTCCTAAAAAGTCAAATTATCTTTTTCTTTTAAAGTGGAATCTGCATCCAGCAGCACTGCACTTACAGTTAAACAGAACCTTTATTAAATAACTTTTTTATTTAATATGCCAACTTCAAAATCATGGGTGACCCACACATCAGTGAAAGACTGCATCATTTACAATCACCATTATTCAGCATCCGTCCTAATGGATGGAGAGATTCGCGACGACGTACTAAAATTAATAACTTCATACAAACTCAATCGCTCCATTATACGCAACGTTATGAAGAGACACCGCGATTGACGGTCCAATAAAGTCTATCTGTGAAATGGAACGGACCTGTTTCTGTATGAGCGCCATTCAGACGACGATCAAATAGAGAAAATTCTTAAGGTCAGTTTAGTTAGATCATAGAATTAGGAAAGCACGCGCTGTTTCTAGAGGCATTTTTTTAAACCTATGGTTTAAATATAAACATAACGGCTGCGACGAAACCGTCCTATCTCCTATTTCGACAAAATTTTCGTTGCATCTTCCTTCAGCTTACGTTTCAGGGCCGAGGGTAGGCTTTTCAATCATGGTCCTAATTTGGCGAAAGGAGCGACTGCCGTCTGACCTTCGTATCCTTTTTACAGGGAATCCAGTAAAATGTGTTTTGGTGGCCAACATTTCTTCATTATAAGAATAGATACATACATATCATCACGCCTGTCTTTATTTATTCCCGGAGGTGTGACCTCTGTCGGGCTGATAGAGGATTCCATCTAAACAGCACTCCCACGAGGGTTCATAATAGACGTGCTCCTGTCATACAAATAAGGACCTTTTTTGTGCGGAAGTGGGAGTCTTATCGTATCAGGATGTGAAAAGGCTAGACTCCACCGACAAGAGCACACTCCTATAGTTACGAGTATAGAGACATGCACAGAAAAAAATATTTTACTTAACTATTTCGGCTTTTTGAGAAGTAAAAAAAGTTTGACAAGATAATATTGGAATTAACTTGATTTAACAAAAGTGATACAAAAAAAAAACAAAAAAAGAAAGAAAAAAAAAAAGTGGTACAGAAAAAGACAAAAGGTTTGATTACAAATTGCAAAGAGTTATGTGGTTACTTTTTTGTGCTATAGATTGACGAATGTTTGGTTGTGTGTGTGTAAGTAAGTCTGTTTTTCAGTGCGGCAAGCGGACCTGGGCCCCGGAGCTAAACTGCTCAGCAGGTAAATGAGAAAACTCTAGGACGAAAATGAGAAAGAAACAGAACCGACGCCAACGCAATGTAAAGCAACACAAAGCGTGTTGCTTATTTGTGGATGTTAACCCTTTTAATAATGTAAACGGTCTTGATGTGGCTCATCATGCGTTAGCACGATATTAAGATCGAATAGTTTTTTACTTATTCATTGTTTCTTATTCACTATCATTGAGATTTTTTTTTTAAAGATTTTTTACGGAGAGGTGTGTTGCTAATACGTTTACGCATACTATTTAGAGTTGAAAGTCTATGAAAAATTACTGCTTTTGAAGCTACTCCCTCATACGACGGTATAAATAGAGAAAATTCTTAGGCTTAGCTTAGACTGACACGACGCTACAGTTTAGAGTCGAATTTTATTTAATGGTAGGATGGAGGCTTATTTCCTAGGAAAATGTTGAATTTTAGGACTTGTCCATAATATTCAACCATAAATTAAAATAAATTATTAATAATTATAAAGAAGATTAAGAACGGATGCCACTCGATTTACATCAACAATCTTATAATCTGAATGCCAATGAATAAATAGTTGAAATAAAACTCAAAATTGGACCCTAAACATTAGGTAATAAAGCACAATTACCTCGATCGATACTCAATCTATCGATCATTGTATAAACAAACAAAGCAACAAAACTCCCATTCAGTTAAATAAGGAAGGACATTGACCACATTGTCGTCTTAATAAGTTGTATATTATCATATAAGATGTATCGTATATCAGACCGCTTCTCGATTTCTATTTTCTAGAAGTCATAAAACTAAGTGTGTCTTAATTTAAACAACAACATTGATTGTCTTTTGAATGATTTCTAATTTATTATTGTTGTTTTTTTATACAAAAAGGCACCGACTTCAGATTTATTAAAATGTTTGATATGAAGCATATTTAAACAACAATGTATTAATTATTTCATCCTTTTTAGTTGAGGAATTGGAGTCGGTTTCGTATTTTTGGCAAAAACAATTATTGTAAATTGAAATTTCGTATCGACAAGAAGAAACAGAAGTAACCTTACTAACTGAAAAATTTTCGTTATCATGACAAAAAGGCTTGTTAATACTGACCTAGATAACAATCAAAAACCTTTTTTTTTTAAATTCTTCACAACTACTCTTTAGAATTTCTGTACCGAAAAACTTTTATTCTTTGAAAATTATTACTCAAAATAAAACCTGTAGGTCCTATAATCTTGATAATATGAATATATATAAAATGGAAAGTACAAAGTTGAACCCGTAGCAAGTATTATTCACGCAACGTCACTATAATTTAAAAGAAAACATTAAGTTTTGACCCCTCGCTGATATTTTTGTCAGCTATAAAACCTATACGATGTAAGTGGTAAAATATACTATAAAGTGTAAAAATAATGAATAACTGCGACTTGTAGTAACATATTTTTAAAATGAATATTGTAACGTGATATGTATCTTGAATCTTGATAGTAACGGATGTGTGCCTTATAAGGAATTCTACATATGGCACCTAGTTTATCAACAAACATATTAATTAACACTACTAATTCAAATTCGATACCAATGCTAATTAAACGCTTTTTATCATTGATACCATGTTTAAGATAAATCAGCTAACTATTGATACCTGTAAAAGCACACCTGTGGAAAGCACATCGAAAAACAACACAAGTCAAAAAAATGGTTAGTTGTTAAAATGCAAAACTTATATAACTAATAAATAAAAAATTGGACATACCTTAATGCTGTACGATGTCTTGTCTTCTCTCTTTAATATATCACTTGTAACGCAAAAGATTGGCCAATCTGAGGCTACGGAAAAGACGCCAAAAGAAAGCTGCTGTAGGAGGATCATTGAGCAATTACTACATGTTTATGAACGTAATATTCGCGTCTGAAAGGCGAAAGTAATTACGGGGACAGCGGCAGACTTTTGGCATCGACTCACCTTAAAACTATTAAGCGACCATATCGAGGAGGCATCTTCGGGACACGAATTATGATGAAGACGCCTCCTTGACACGCTGGCGGGTTGTCGATGAAGCCAACTATCGGACACGCCTCCCGAAACAGCGGTATTATAACCGCGACGTAATTAAAAATGTCCAATTGGGTGTTTTACGATATTGTTGGTAATAACATTAAAATAAAACGCGAGGGAAGACGTCCCGCACGGTCCTTTTGCGGTGACCAAAAATTAAGATACGACAGAGTTCCTTCGAATCAGAACACATGGCTCTAGGCCTTTGAACCATGTGTCAAATTTCGAAAGAAAAGTGGAATATCTTAACTAGGGCCCTTCGGTCACCGCCCCTACGCACAATTACTGCTCAACGATGCCAGGATTTAAGCTTCAAAAATTTACAAAATTATTTATTGATTTAAAAAACTTACATTGCAAGAACTCGAAAATGTGACATAATTCAAAATAAAATATGATAACTAAATATTATTCGTCGTAAATAAATAATTTGAAGCTTCAATCGTCAGCATAGGACTCCATACGGGAACATGGTCCCAAGGGTAGGTGTCCGATAGTGGATTGAAAGGTAGGAAAAACTTAAATCTAATTTGAATACAAAACCTGAATGAATTTTTTATCATTTTATTTTTTATAATTTTTTTAATGTCTCCTCCGATTTCAACTACGACATTGTACAAACACATAATATAAATTATTCGAAACGATAAAATAAGTCATTATTAAAAATAGAGTAGATTAAATCTTTCAAAAAAAAATATTTAAATAGAAAAAAAAACTTGTACAACATTGCATCTAGTATTAAAATTATGCTTATTGCGTTATTATTATTGTACATATTTACACAAATTGTATTTTACAGTAACAATGATCTAGCTTCTTTAGGTATTTTTCTATCACATTGTCAGCATCACCTTGGGGTTGTGATTGCAGGGTGTATTAACGATTAAGTTTTCAACTCCGAATACCTTATCACAATTGTAAATAGAGCCAATATAACTTATGAATTATTTATATTTGCTTACTTTATGAATATAATTTATGGTTTCAGAAATATGAATCAACCCAAAGTAAACGCCTTACAACTTATAATTTTTCTGAAATACTTCATGTGATAAGAAATGGCATCGCATCACTTCGGTTCATACCCTCCATTGCGATAATACACCCTTCAATAACATACCCAAAAGCGACGATACAATTAAAGTTATCAACCATCGAGCTAACCTTTACAACATCAGATACTGTATCTACGGAACACCTCACAACCTTGTAAATATTTAAAAAAATATTTATCGCATCTCTGTATGCAAGATAAAAATTATTGTCTTCAAATTTCTCGATTCACAATAAAACGCAAATATAAAACAATTCGAAAACTCGTTTCATTCATTAACAATCACACTAATAAACTGTATAAAGCCTGTACACACACGCGTTACGATATTCGTATCGCAATAATAATAATATAATACATATTAATGAGTGCTATAAATTTTATGCGCTACCTCAATGGCTGAGTAAATGTGTAGAGGCCTTTACGAAGACAAGCTTTTAAACAAGAATTGAATTATTGCTTGTCGTACATTTATCAGACAACATGAATAATCGTCTCAAACAGCAATGAAAGACTTCGAAAAAACTTCATTACTTGTTTTATGCGTTTTTGGACGCTTTATTTCTTCAACGAACTTTATTTCTTTAATAGTTTCATGATATTTACAATGAGATTTAACAAAATTAACACAACTAATTCGAGATTTAGATTCTTCTATTTTATGGTCAAAATTCTTGGAAATGTATTGGGAATAATGCTCTTTTTCTCTGTACTCTCTAAACAGGTAAGGCAAAATTATTGCGAATATGACAAATTAAGTGTATTTAAGACATTATTATAGCATTGTTATTGAAAAATGACAAATGAATTATTATCATTGCGTATATGACATTCTTCATGCGTGGATCAAACATTTACTTGTATATCATCAAGTAAACATTGACAATCCTAGTTCGAGTTAATTTTGTCAAACCTCAAATAAAACAAGTTACTTTGCAAAGTTTCGAAGACATAACACAATATTCATAGTCACGTGAGATCTTCGCAACAGCGGAGACTAGCTACTGGTTAACTTAAGTACTTGAAAATAAAGCCTCCTTTGTAACTCTCTAACAATTCACAAGAGTATTTTGGACGAATTAACATAATGAAATAACGAGGCTATAAAACAGCAAAACTGTCTAGCTCCACTTAAATGGAACAATACTCTGAAAAAATTTATAATAATACTGAATAACAGTCATTTTTTAGAATTTATTACTCTTTCTCACTCCAACGTTTGCAAGGCACTGAGACAGAAGACACTTGTTTCACAAAGTCTTTTTTAAGTATCACCGCATTTTGTGTTAGGATACAACAATCGTTGCTTAAAACTAATGATTATATTAATTCATTATTATGATTCAAAATCTAATGATCCAATTTTACTAGTAGTTTAATAATAATACTAGGTATACTATTCAGTAATTTGGATACTAGTAAAATGGAATCAGATATCGATTGACACTTTTAACTGAATGTAATTTAATATCTATATGAACCACATAGTCTTTTGCACCACGATTTCCTTATTCAAGAACATTTTGGCAATGAATGTGAAAATAAAGTGTCAATCAATACAACAGTACTCAACATTCCGATCAGGAAACACACGACATGCCTTATACTAATATAGTCAACGTTGTTGGATGGATCACAAACAATGTTAAAACGGGCACTAAAGCGCAAACAGGGAATGTTACGTTACAAATACAGGTATCAATATTCAGGACTTGGTCCCAAGATTGAATGGACTACAATACAAAATATATATATTAAAATTAACCATTATAAATAAGAACAAGGAATTAGAGATCACCTATGCAAATTGTGAACGCGCCGCCACTGCAGTGGGAGACGGCGCTATAGCACCAAAATTTGGATTCACAGGGATGGGTAGGGATGTAGATGGAGTTTCGAAACTTAAAACCTAATCGATGTCAGATATCTTCGTTGTACTTATAAACTATACAGACGATGGCACTTGCTTAATGGCCTTAGAATTGATTGAGTAAAATGCATTAGAGTAAATCTTAAAAGTTAAAAACGCGAAATATAATCAAAATTTACATAGCGAACGTTCTGCGGCCTCGTATCTCGACGATTTGGTAAAGCGAGTCACGTTCCGTACGGTATCTGCTGGTCCACAACGGTTCGCTACCTACTGTATCCCTTTTGATATTAACTATTTATGATGGTTTTATGATAATGACTTCTCCTTGTGACGTCCGATTCACGAGGACTTGAGTTGCTTAAGTAGACAAGACTATCCCGACATGATGATGTTAACGTAGAAGAGTATTATGCTGGAAAATTATGCGTACATCACTTTAATAGCCGTCTTTACTGTTTCTTAATAGCGTACAATAAAGACATGAGATTCAATCAATAATCACTAAAATAAATAATGCTTAAATAAAGACCTATTCACAGTTGATTTTGCAATGACCCAAAAAGTCAAATCTGCCTTTAATCCAACACGTGTCAGATAAACTAATTAAACTGGCACTTTCATGGCGGGCACAAACGTACCGTTAACTATAAAATAAAATACGATATGTATCGAATAACAACACAAAAGAGAGACGTACGGAATTAAGTCATAATTTAGATGAGAATGGTCATTTCGAAAGCTTGGACAACGTAAACTGCTCGCAAACACACTTTATCTCGCGTACCACCTACGGTTGATGTCACGCTTGCCACACTTTAGCCTTTAAAAAGACCTAAATTCCGAAATCAAATGGCTCGAATTCGCGGGAAATGATCGGAAACAATTGTCACAAGACCACCGCGATTTTTAAGCTACCTGCGTAGGTGGCGCCAGTGTAGGCGGGCGGAAGTGAGAGCGTCTGTTGGAGGTCTTACATCCCCGTCTAACATTGGTAAATAGACATTAGAATAAATGGGAGAGCAATAGGACAATTCCGCAATGTCAGAAAACTTGATACGATACCAAGGCTCTTCAATGACCACTTTCGGCTTTTTGTGACGCAATCATTCGGTAGTTTCGATACATTACTACACAAGTCTTTCATTCAGAAATATGGTCATTACTTTGTGCAAGTGCTTATTGGCAAAATTACAATATTCATGTCACGTCGAATCTTGCTGGTATAAAATTTAAGTAATATAAATGTACGGTTTGGTGAAATTACTTAAAATGAGCATGTTCAAATGAATTAGCAAGTTATCGTGGGCCACTATCATCATCGGTTGATTAATTTGCATTAACCGTAGTCCTGAATAAAAATATGTGTTTCACTTTCTCCGTATAAATAGAAGTATTATATGAAAAGTAGGTGTAAACGGTATTCTGTCGCCATAGTTGTATAAAAGTCGTAAAGAGATATAGAAAATAACTAATTAAGAAAATTAGTATCATACGTAGATACCTCCGTTGTAATCGATAATAATAGACATCATAACTTCAAGCATTTTGATTGTAGATTAAAAATATTATGAGGAAGCACACACAAGCTGGTGCATCGTCGTTAAATATTAGCCAATTGTTATTTTCAATGGTTCATCATTACTTTCGTAGAATACAGTCACTACCATATAATTATCAACTGAGATAAAACCGCATACCGCGGCGTCGTATGTTTCGGAATCAAAGAATCTGCAGATCTTCATTTGAAAGATATAAAACATAGAAGCCTTTTGATATAGCGGTAATAGGAGATGGGTTTTAATGGTTTTCAATAACCGCACAATTTTCTTGTAAATTGCTTTTTTGTCTTGAGCTTATAATGTTATTACATCAACTGTTTCAAAAACGTTAAAATTTTATCGTATTGTTCACATATCAACGTAAAAAGGTATTTTATCCTTGCTTGTACGTTCCCCCAATAGCTACCGGAACCAATTCACGTAATATTATTAATCATAGTAATTCACGGATAAAAAAAAACCCTTTTTTTAAAACACATCACGTCTCACAGAAGAGAAGAGAGGCGCAAAAACTTTCTCAATATCACGAAGAAGAACAACCTTTTTCAGTCCAAACCCTTTCACGGGCACGCCTTAAAACAACATTCGATTATTTTATAGAAAAAATAACCGGTCGGGTGATACAGTTTCGCGAAGAAAGGAGATTGTTAATGAAGGCAATTTCGGTAACTGGACTGATTAACGTAACGGCCAAAATCGATTTCGAAGGAAAGATAAGACCGTTGAACACGTTTAGTTACAGATATTTCAAAAAGTAGAAAAGAAACCAGCCTACTGTTAGAAACTTACCACATAATAATGTGTCTTAAAGTAAAGAATTATCAATCATTTTAAAAAGCTTGTCGTGATCTTCTTCTTGAGTAATCGGCCAGAGCTTGATTACTTGCTGTTCAATCTGTTTAGCAGCGGTCTATCATGCCGAGTTATTCAAAAAGTAATGAAGGAGGACTCTTTGACTCCTGAATTATTTAATTTAACAATGGTATCTGATTCATTAGACATTTTTGAGTGAGTAAATTGAAGAGATGGATGACGATGAAGGAACTGACGATATGAAACGGTTCTTTAACAATAGAAAAGAAGGAGATAATGACGACGATGACAATCAACCCCCTAAACCAAACCAGAAGAGACCGAGGCTCTTGGATCCAGAAGAAGACAAAAAGCCTCCTAATAAAAAGACCATGTCTAGGCATGACCAAGAAACACCAAGAGGATCAAAGTCACTTTACCCGGAGCTAGATTCTGAAGAGTTTGACATGGGGCAGTCCTTAGATCCTTCTCCACGAATCATAAGATCTTAGGCAGTAACAGACCTAACCTCATCCGGAAAGGAAAAGGAAAGAAAACATCCAAAATCAACATGTGGTGTACTCGTCTCATCACTCTTCAAAACTAAGGTAGTTAATGTAAGACCAACAAGTGTTTTATCGACTGACCAAAAGCATATATTTTCCATCAAAACTCTCACACAGATCCAATCAACTAGACTGGCTCTAGATGATGGTGATCAATCATTTATATTATCCCCGCAACAACTTAAATCTTCAAAAGGGGCGTTGCTAGCTTTGGGAACGGTCTGCGGAACAAGTGTTGTTCAATTTGAGTAACCACTCATACTTTCTGGAATGCAGGGACCGGACTACTATGAGACAAAATTACTAGGACTACATCCTGAATTAGTACCCCATATAACTGGGTTCATTGGTCTTGTCTTATTTGTATTAACTCAATAATTGTTAACTTGATATATTATTCACTCTTTTGTATTTTTACATTGTATAACTAATAAAATTGAACCTAAAGTGGTCCATGTTATCCATTTGTTAAATACTCGTAACCCACCTACAAAATTTTTTTATAACCATTAAATATTATTTTTGAAATATACAAGGTAAAATTCGGTTTTTGAGAGATGGTCCTTAAGCCAGTTAAAATTCGCGGTGCGTTTCTAATGCATGGTGAACTATATTATTAAATATATTCTAGTTAAATGAGCCGACAGTGTATGGTCATACATAAATCATGCGAGAATACGCGCACGCGCATATGTGTAACAAACACTAGACCGGTAAAGAGGAGGCTGTCTTGCCAAGTACAGTAAACATAATTCAACGAAAGTGAAACGTTTATTGCCTAAAAGAAATATTCCTACTAACTGGGTAAGTAGCGTCTTAGTTAAGGATATCTCTAAATGGATCTCAAAAGTAAATCCACATTCAGTTTTCTTTCGGATGAGTTGTTTGTTCGACAAAAAGTAAATAGATATGACTGGCACAAGCCTTTATGAAATGGCGTGAATAAAGGAAGGCATATCCTTATCGGTGCGCTAGTAAAGTTTCAATGCAAAAAATTTTTTACATGCACTGTTGATGGATTCCATTTATTGTGGATTAATCTAATCTGTTAAATCACACGTTTAACACGATTTCAACCAGTAACCGGTCGCCATCCTTTGTATCAATAGGCGATGTAAGGTGCTAAGGACCTGCCATTTCACTGCAGCTGCAGCTCACTGACGATAACTAGTACAAGACCAAAAGAGTGTCACCTCGTGTCGGAGGCCATCAGATCCAGCAGCTAAGATACTTCTCTATTTAAAATCGTTTCATATACCTTGTTTAGACCTTGACAGTTTTATTTGTCCTATAAATGTAACAAATTCAATAGTCGATCAACTCGATGAGGAAGGACGCCGCCTACGCTCCTATGATCCTACACCGATCAGGCGATTATATCACCGGTGTAGGTGGCCTTATAAGGTTAATGTACAAAAACAATTACTCAGCATATATGGCAGAAAAGTTTGTTGAAATTCAAACTAATCTACAGGGAAATGGGAAAGTTAATGATCACTGATTTCGAAATGCACGTTAAGTCGTTGGTACCGGCTGCCATCTGGTAGTCGTTAAAAGAACCACGACAGAGGTCGAGAGGCGGTTCCGAAGAACTCTGACTCCAAGTTGTGAATGGTCGATTCACCGTGATCATCAAAACAAAATAATGATGATGATCATTTATTCAAACAATCACAATAATATGCAGCAGAACATTAACGTTACTGTATTCACTTCAAATTTATGAATGGAAACAACTGGGAAGGAATTTTGCCCAGTAGTGGTACAAAATATGTGTTTTCATTAATAAATAAATATAAATAACGAAAAAAAAGGGTTTGATTTGACTGATTAGATCAAACTTTGAAACAATATAAAACAAAATCTCCCTGACCATGAATGTATGCAAAATCCTATAAACATCATAAACTGCATGTAATGCTGATGTACGAACTTTATTGAATGCAAAATACATCACTTAATTTATTTAATGTTCATGCTTAAAAAGGGATTAAACTATGACATCATCCAGGGAAACCAGAATTAGTCAAACCAAAAATTTCCCACGTAAATCGCACGTATTCCAGATTAGCATTTGAAAGCTTTTTGTTTGTATGCTTGTATATTGACGTATAGAAAAAGTATGATGGATGGGAGGCGACAAAAGCTAAGGATTTGTTTTCAGAGCTGAATAGTGTCCGCGTTAGTTTAAACGCGTGTGGAATACATTACGGCGTTGTCCATTACATCAAGTTGTCTGTTGGGAACTTGACCGGATAGAAACGCCGCCATACGTGTCTTTTTAAAAGGGTATTTCTTTATTCCATAAGCTTGTTTTAGTCTCCGTTACATTTTGTTCTTGCTTTCTTGAAACATTAATGTTAAATTTCAATTGATTAACTAATATTCTGCTTTCTATCAATCCCAATGACCAATATATCTGGTCAATTTCTACGACCTCGGCGTTTGGGTTGTATCTACTCATATAAAAGATCGAACGGTAAAAAAAACGATAACAGATTTTTCTAGACACTATCTATATCTGTTTTAGAAAATGTATAATATATAATATTTACTGCAAATAAAAGTGATTTGATTTGATTATGTTAATGAGAATCTGTCTACTTACGAATTTACTGACTTATTCGAAATTCTTCTGCTGATGTCATTTTAGAAACATTTTGACATTCCGCCGGTGAATCAATACCACATAGGAGACATTTTAAGTACACACGACAACCACGACTTGAAGATAACGCATTATCTCTAACAACAGTTACATTTTTGTTGAACAACAAAGCGCGCCGAAATGACAATATCATCATAGGCGGCGTACACACAACGCGTTCCCACGTAGCTGTCACCGCGGGCGCAGGCCTATCGGCGCATCTACACCAGTGGACAATCCTCCTAACAAAGCCGCCCGGACCCAATCATTTCCCACGCGGTAACGGTCGCCCCCACTAGGACGCTAGTTTGAATTTATAGACGCGGAACAACCGGTAAACGCGACGTCCAATACGGTGCAACTTCGATAACAAATCGCACAGTCCCTCGCAAGACAAGAAATGTAAAGAAAGCAGAGGTTAGTGGTGCCGAAACAGAACAAGATCGCGATACAAAAGCATGACCGATAAGTTGTACCCTTTCAATAACAGAAAACATTGTTTGTTTGCGAACAATAATGTTAAAAATTCGCTGTCATGTCCGCTGTGGAATATGACAGGCTAGCTTAGCTTGTTATACTGAAATGTTCAACTAAGAATTGGTTCTGTTATTAAATATAGAATTGTCATGAACACATTCACGATGAAGAAATTAAAATCATTAATCATTTTAATACCGAGGATAAAAACACCAAAGAAGGTATACTGTATCAAAATTAGTCACATCAATAACTTGATTAAGTACTCGAATAATTAACGAATTTATTAAATTATGTACGGCCACTTGCAAAACCTTTGGTACACAAATAAGTAAATATTTAGCTGAAAAATTGTATCAAAGGGAAACGAAACACCTTTCGTGTTGCAAATTGAAAATGATATCATTAAGTAAACTTGCAGGACAAGCTGGTTTTTCGGAAAATCTATTAATTGCTTCTAAATCTGCTCATAATATATTGCATTGTGCAGCTTCTGTACATAATCCCAGTGGCCCAAATTCCAGTTCCTTGCATAACGAATGTACTGTAACACAATATCCGCCGCTGTGACGCGCCGCTTGAATATTACGCTATTTTCGGCGCGCGCCTAATTTTAACCATGTGCGTCGCCTAGTCTAGTTTTAGGAAGTGGGCCGATTTGGATTCGCCGAATGGATGCGGAAATCGATTATAACTCCGGATCAAACAGATTTCTATATAAATCTATAAGAATTTTATATACGTACTTGCTGGATAATAGGCGCATTATCATTTTAAAAAGAGCTGGATAAAAGGAAGTTAGCTGAATACCAGATTGCCAATTAAGGTTTTAAAGCACAAACTAGCACCTTTTTCTAAGCTTCACTTGAGTTTTTAATCACAACAAAACACGTAATTGCGTATTCTAGAGCTGGTATGACGCATCTTTTCCAATCAACAGATCGATCGCAGACGCGAATTGCGCAACTTGATAATCGCTGGTCCAATTATCGAAATGACAGAGACGTACCATATACAGTGGACGATACACTCCCGGGTAAATCTATAATGGATGAGGCGCGTCCCGCGTCAATCGAGTAAACGAGATCGCATAATCGCACGCGCATACATAACTAAACGGGCCTGGACAATCGATGCCCTATTCATTAAAGTAATCGAATTAAAAGCATGATTTGGTAATCGGGACGCGTAGCAGCTACGAATAAATTTCAATTAGAGCAATCAGGAGTCGCGGAAGTTTGCGGAGGCGATGGGCACGGGATAGGGGAGTCGCGCCACGCATACGAAGGCGCAAGCACGGCGCATACCGAATAGGACCTCCGCTGCAAATCATTAGAATTGCGGTAAGTGAGATGTGAGGGGAATCGTGCGATGCGGCCGTCCGATAATGACGTCGAGATATTTGATTGGCTGGCGTCTATACCCATTGTTGCCACTTTGAGGTTGTAAACGTGCAGGTGGCGGATAAAGCGACAATTCTCGAGGCAATTATGGGTACAGTCAGCACAATGGTTTATGTTTAGATATTGAACCAAAGAGCCGCAAGTGTGTCAGGGCGCTCATCGAACTATAAACAATGTGAGAGACCTCTCATAATTCTTGAACGAGTTGTGACGACGCTCGCTGCGTCCGCCAATTTGTAAGCGGCGACATAAACCGCGGGTGTAACGAAGCCCCTAAACAACAAAATACGCGAGCATCAGGCCAGCCCGCGAAATATCTCAGCGTTGACAAGTCGACAACCCAAGAAGCTAACTCGGACTTTACAGTCGCCGACATAACGAGGGGAGCCGCCGCGCACCCATTGTATTTATGCCTTAAACACGATTTATTTATTCGGCAAACATTACGGAGACACAAAATCTTGTCCATAAATACATGTGAAAGCACATATCAAGTATCGGAATGCAAACGGCGGGGCTTGTGTCTGAATTATGCAACAGAACGCAGGCCTGCTGTAATAGTGCACCAAGTGCAACATAACTCCTAAAATAATACAAGACACTGGCCGGCCACGCATTAGGATTTTCATGAACTCATCACGATTCACGTAAAGTTGCAAAATAATTCCAATTATTTGTCTTTAGGTTGATTGACCACTGCATGCCATTCTTCCAACGATCCATCAACATGTATTGACTGCGGTGGAACTTAACGTGCAAACAGTTAATACCCTGATCCATTACCTAAATCATGGCCACAAAACCAAGACGGTCATTGATCTGAAATTTCACCAAATATAGATCACTCAGGATCAATCTCTTAATTTGTGAACGGACTTGGACACGGCAAAGGCGGTTTGCCAATACTGGCCCTTATGCTGGATTAACGGTGGGTCCATCCATCTCGCGCCCGGGTGGTCGGGCGGTACCATGTTAATTACAGGGGAGAGTCGATCGTTTAATGTGAATTTCGCAAACATTAAATAATTTGCGAAAAAATTGAACCGGCGGTGCGTTCACGTGCGGAATAATAAATTAATGATCGCACCGACTGGGACGGCGATGATTCGACGCATCTTGCACAATCTATCCCGTTGACACGTGAAAATAAAAATCCAATACATTTATACTTATGTGAAATAAATTGTCAGGAATATTACCCAAACAATATTACAAAACAAAGACGGCAATGTGTAGAACAATGGCTTTACATTAACGTTCATTAGCAGCTTGATAGATACGTGAAAGAAAGTCGACTAGATAATCTTGTAATCCCGAAACCACACGCGGTGACGATTACAACGCACCTATTAGTCAAATTAGCTTTATTGTTAGCCTAGCTTGCACAAGCCGACCAATCGGCTTACAGGCGAACAATTATGTGGGTACATTAGCTGGCACAATACGATGAGTCAACAGAAATTGCGTCTCGGGCGTTTATCAAAACAATAGTATTGATAAGTTAATAAAGCTAGGTGCGAGTCTAACGAGCGAGGTTGAGAATAGACGCGTCCCATGTGAGCAGAATACGTGATGTCGAATGAGTCACCGTTGGAAAGGCGGGCGCAGCTTGATTGTCCACATCTAAAAAAGATCAAGAATTTACGACTCGTGTCGACAACTCCTGTAGTGGCGAGCGTTCTTTTTTAAGCCCTCTTATATTCCCAAGAGAGCGAGTAGACGTGCTCAGAAACAGAACGAAAGAATCCGATGCGGAATCTGCAGAAGAAACTTGCGTGCATCGAAAGCGAAATCTCAGGAGTTGTGAGGTACATTACGAAACATGGATACTCGATTAGGGATACGGGTGTAGCGGGGGCACTGACCGAGTTCCACATTTATACCGCTAATTCATGCACAAGAGCATCTGCATCCTACGAGCCGGTGTTACGCCAAAGATCACCGCGGAACCAACTAATATCGTTTATATTCACGTAACAGGCGCGACTACAACATGCCGCACTTGACGAGAATACGTAAAGAATTATATTTATGTAAACGACTGCACTGTGATGACAGGTGAAACTTTTCCTAGTCAAACAGCGAAATATACCGCCATTCTGATGTAAAGATTTAAAAACATTGCACACACACAGCCAGCGTGGTAATCGTAGACGATAGACTTGACAAGATTAACAATGAACATAACGCTAACCAATGATGATAAGAATCTTACGATCACAAGTCCAACTTATCACTGAGAATCATAATTACTATGAGAATATTTCAATCAGATCGAGTTATCGATGGTGCGTGAACAATAATGATCGATATCGGTGCGGACGTATTATTTTCTTACAACAATCGCGAACGGGCGAAGAAGATCCCACCAGAAGAGGAGATTTTTATCGATAAGAGCGCGAAATGAAAGCATCGATGCAATCGATTTCAACATATCAGAGCTGACAAGAGGTATTCGAGGTCGGGGGCGAAGGCGCAGTGGGCGCCGGATGAGTTCGAAATTAAAACGATATGCAAATGAGCAGCGAGAATTAATCGTCGGGTGCAATCGACGCGACGGCAGCAGGAGCAGCTACTGGGTACAAATCGATGAATAAATAGTGTCCGATTAGCGACGCAAGGTGTGTTCAGCGTTTAATGGATGAATCGGATCGAATCTGAGCGGCTCAATGAGCCGACGCGTCGGCAGAGCCGTATTTGGCGCTATGTACGGTTGAACGTTTCATTGATTAACTGTTAGCGCGGGCACGATACGAACTGAATTAGAAGAGATAGTGTTGGAGATTCGATTTATATTGTAAATTACATAGCAGTAGCCCGTGTTTGAGTTTATGAACGCAGACGTGAAAGCTCCCGGGTTACACCGATTGATTTTCCAAGTATCACGCGGCCAGCCGTCGAGTTTGACAGGAGAATTTATAATAATCGGCGTCGGTACCTCCGAAAGTAATTTTCAATTAAGTTTCTCGATAATCCGGATCAGGCCGAGGACTTAGACCCGCGGCGACAGAGCCGCCCGTTCGTAGTAATTGGAAACCGCTTCTACAACATCATAAAACACCTGCTCTACCTCAAACACTTCGTTGTTTTTCTTTTCGATGCATAAATAGACAGCTAAATTGATGGAATTATTTTAAGAAATGATTGGAAACAAAAAAAATCTGCCACTCTGATAGAGATGCATGAATTAAAATGATGGACTTCCTACAATTTAAACGATAATCGATATTATTAAGCACCTCGTTTGGTATGTATAGGATTTTTTACAGAAGCGCCGAATGAAAGGCCGATTCATTGATCATAATGAATCAATAGACGCTCCCACTTCCACCGAAACTAAATCCAGAACCGGTCGCTCGTGTTAATTACAAACTGATTTTAAATCAGATTATTTCGCTACTGAATCAATTTCGACATCTCTACGCCAATCATCAATTTCATTGATAGAGTTTATCGTCGAATGATTAATTAAAACGCTGTTAAATGGATTTTTACTATTGATATAGGAGTCAACAACTTTTGTGATCGAATTCATAATGCTATCATTCTATAAATACCGACCATGTGCGCGATATAATGTTATTCGAACACAATAGAATGAACATTTTTGACAGCTGGTAATTAATTTTACGAACGAACTGAATTGAACCATAAACAGACAATAAGATATGATACGCCATGGACCGAAACCTTACAATCTAAAGAGAAAGCTGAAGATTTCCAAAGTAAATTACAAAAATATCTGGAAATCGCATCACTCAAGTCCGCGCGAATCAAGACGTGAAATTTAAATTATGCTATTTAGTTTATTTACAAATATATTAACAAAATAGTTTATTGCTTGTATATTATTCTTTCCTTATTCTACAACTCGTGCTCCTATAAATATTAGTTAATTGAATCAAAAAGAAACTAATATTTATAGGGGCACGCCTAAATCTAGCCTAAGAACGTGACTATTTCGATAATCCAGTCGAAATCTCCTATCAACCAATGGATTTACTCTACTGCGCTCGAACTACCGTTGAGGATGGTGCGCCATATGTGGATGAGAGAGATGTGCATGAGGGTATGGTTGTCCTAAAGATCCCAGAGGGAGAGGGGACGGACAAGGAGGGTGTTGATGGTACTGCTGCAGCGGCGACGGCGCCAGCCCCGGATGGTGCTCTATAGGGTACTGAGCGGAGCTCGCGTACGCCAATTGCCTCACCTTCATATCCTCGTCAACTACGTTATAAGTCAGCTCGGTTTCCTCGAAGCCGGTGGCTGCCATCCGTTGCTCGCTCGTCGTGGGCGGGTCGGGCGAGTTTAGGCACGTCTGTATGAGCCTTTTGCCCGCGTCTGATGTGATCATTGGTTGTAGCTTCCGCGTTGCGAAGGTGTATACATGGCCAGTCTCAGAGGCGACTAGTAGCATCACTTGCGTACCCGTCAATGTTGACAATTCGTATGCCTGTGAAAGAAAAACAAACTGTTATAACTTACTCATGGACCTGTAGGTGAATTATTCAACTTTCAAACATATTCTTTTTAGAAACAAACCCATACTAATATTATTTATGCGATAGTCCGTCTGTTAAGCTTTCACAGCTAAACCACTGGACGGATTTTGATGAAATTTGGTACGGACGGATATAATTAAAGATAAATTTACGCTATTTTTGGGCGCGATATAACAGAGTCCCACGCGGGCGGAGCCGCGGGCAATAGCTATTACAAAATATTGTAACAAAAACCTTAATAACTAATGTGTTTCGTCAGACGTCCAATGAAATGGATATTGTTTTCTAAACATTTGTTTCGATTAGCATAAAGTCAAGAACACCCACTTTCACACATGTTTATCTAGTCTCATCCAATGGGTGTGCCATATAGCACAATTTGCAATTTCGAGTCATTAGTCCTGGTTTGCAAATTACTGATGACTTTGGTTAAATTGACTCAAGATTTCAAAGTGTACATTTGGAGTAATATAATATGATAGGTAATATAAAAGTCCCTTCGACCTTTCACCTCTCCCACGCTACTAATAAGTAAACCACACGTTCGGGATCTCACTCATGTGCTCTCACGGCACTCTTTGTGTATGCGAGACGAATTATCACACCCACTGGCGCCCAAACTCCTACACCTCACCACCCACCGACCAAATTATGCTACCGTCGACCTGTACCAATCTCGACTTCAATGCTTTCGGATTAAGACTACTGCTACAGGTTGACAGCTGGGCAATTTGTCGTGGATAATTGACAAAACTTCGGTAGCTCGCGATTGCGTTGTCGTTCAAATTGATGCTAACCACAATGTAAACCTTAATGCGTAGGCATTAGACACTACTACTATCTTCGATTGTACTACTGAGGGAGAATTTGCTTTTCCATTACGTAATAAGATTGTGGTCGACACAATTCGCCCACTTATCAGTTACGTGGTAACGGACTCGCGCGTAAACGGGGCCTATTCAATTGTCATCCGATTTTGAGCTAAGATACCTGTGATTTAAGGTTGTCGTTTGTCGTCTTTGATCATTGCCGTTTAAAATACGGTGGTTTTGTTGTTTACGATCTCGTTTTGTAGCATTTATCCAATTTGAAAACTGTATGTGACGATAGATTTGGGCTTTGTTCGTAGTACTTGACTTTATTATAACATTTCTTGTATCACAAATATATTTTCTAATGCTTTAAAAACATATAAAGGTTACTAGGAGCTCATAGTGTTTGAAGAGGTGGCATAGTTCGAGGATCGTAGGTCAGTGTGCTTTCAATCAAAGCAGCAATGAACGTTTGTCAAAACTAAGAAACGCATGTAACAGTTCGATAGAGATCTTAATAAAATAAACTCACGATTCTCTTTACACTTGTGAAGTTTACAGACATCTCAACTAAATGTTGTTTGTACGATTGTACTGTTTAGACAATTGATTTGCTATAGAAAACTACCAAACTATTGAATTACAACGTATTAGAATAATCTCAAGAAATAAACATTATGTAGGTGCTGAAAACTAATTGATTCTCAAACAACAATATGTTTCAGGCTCTAAAGTCTTCAGAACAAGAATCCTTCTCGTTTACAGAAGGCTGATGAAACTTGCGGCCCTTTGTTCCTGCACCACCCTTCCCCATTCACTCAAATGATTGATGATAACGCTGTAATTAGTACTACTTGCATCTGTGACACTGACACCGTTATTCTCAAAACTTGCCGGGTCGAAAATAAGCCTTATAGCATCAATTATAAGATTGATATCGACGGCACTAAAGTTGTGACAGTCAAAAACAGTGCCAAAATTGACAATTACAAATGTACCTTTAATGAGCTCCGTTGTTACTTGATTAATGGAGCGATGTGAAATTTCAGTGATCTCAAAATTTATTGATGTGTTCGGCATTTTTTAATCAAAATCGCGTATCAGTTGCGATAATAATTATTCGTCACCTTGTTTCGTTGATGGAAGAAACGTCAAGTATCGGGGAATATTCACATACCTCGACAATATGTCGACTTTTGCATTGGACATATTTTTCGTTCATATTATTCGGTTTACACTTATTATAACACTTTCCTGTAAGATATAAAAATTATGGTCAAATAATATTTAAAAACATAATAATGTTCGTTTGTGCGTTGGTATTTTAAGTAAGTATGTCAAGTCAATATATTACGGGTTTTAAAAAAAACCTCCCGGCGAATTGAGAAACTCCTCCTTTTTTGAAGTCGGAAAAAAATAAACTTAACGAGTCTCAGTATTTGAACGTATAGCTGACTTGATGTCTAAATTATGATACTTCCACAAGAATTACCACAATTTCAAAGGTCCAAGCATTGAAGTGAGGTCAAAGGAAGTGCGCGGGCGGCAACTTTGGTGATTGTAGGCATAAAGAAAAGAATTTTAACTAATACAGTCAATTTAACGATTAGGAAATAATGCTTACCTTATTTCTTAGACATAAAGAACTATTGGGCGATCGAAGTAAAAGATTATCAACTTTTAAATTTTTTAATGAATTCTTTTAACTTAAGATCGCATTACAAAGGTTCTTGAAATAGTATATCGAAAACTATTACTTCGATATTGTACTTGATCCAGTTTTAATTAATAACTAAAGGAACATTCGGTTATTTATTTCAAATTTGATTTAAGTATAAATAGTACAAAGGCGGAATTAATGCTGAACACATAATGCTATGCTAGAACATTCTCTACCAGTCAACGTTTAGGAAAAGCACTATTTTTAAACAAATATACAATTATTTGCAATAATCAACCTACTTTGAATGCCGATCAGCAATGGGTTTTAACAAAATATAACAGAGATGATTAATAAGTATTTGATAACGTTGATCAAGTAAACTGGACTACTATATTACGGTATAATAATAAAGAAAATTACTTTGCGAGTAATAAGCAACTAGACAGCTAAAAGCGCAAATGTGTTATAAATTGATGTCTGATCTCATTATACCATCTAATTGGTCCTCTCGATCGTTTAAAACCAATAAATGGGGATAATGAAATGGGACTGGTAGCCTGCTATAAGGCTACTGTCACAGCAAATATACTGGATGGAATTTATAATGAAAATGCGTTGTTATACAGATGTTGTTTACAAATTCTTGTTAAATATGTATTAAAGGTTATTTATGTCTTGATTCCTCATATAGACAAAAGTAGGTACTGTAAGTGCGTTTTAAGAATATTCTTTGGCAGTAATTTGTTTGTGTTCGCAAAATTTTATTTGAACACTTGTGTGTTTATTTTTTGTGTTATATTTATTGTAAGTGCATAAAAAAATACATATGAAGTAAATCAAAAAACAAAAGAACGAAATAAAACAAAGCACACTTTTTTCCAAAGTTACCAAAAATTTAAAGAAATCCATACAGAAATACTAAGTGCGACGAACTTATTCCAAGAAGAGATTTAATCTAACTAGAAAATAACAGAGAAAGAAGTTGTTTATTAGGAGTTAAGAAGAGTTCAGAAGTTATTATACAAAAAATGCTTTTTTTGATAGGGATCCAAATTTCTATTCCTATTACTATGTCATTTACCGACAAGAACCTAGCTCTTAAATTTCCTACAACCTAATGATATCTAAGAACCACCTTACTATAAATACCAGATACAGATAACAGATAGAATACCATAAATACAGTTATAACAAAGCAAGTGGCGGCGGTAACCCATTCTTTGTGAAAACTCGTCAATTGCTCGAAAGGCGATTACTTTGAGTTAAACCAATAGGCGAGGTGATTATGACGACAAATCCGATGACTGTTTGACATCACGCCTGACCTCCGCTAGGGCTGCCACAATTCGTTACCAAATTATCGATATTAAAAATAATCGTGGCGCATGGCGCAGTATTGGTTACTAATAAATATAATTTGCAAAATTAGCTTGGAAGAAAAACTAAATTGTTAAAAGAAAAAAAAAGCTAGGTCTTTAAAGAATTAAAATCAAAATATTAGTTAAATATAATAACAAATAAAAGGTTTTTAAATTGTAAACTTTTATGGGTGACTTCACATTGACATTTGCATTTTTGAGCTGGGGAAATACAGACACCTCAAAAAAAACACACGTATTAGTTCAAATTTTTCTATTTACCATTATTTTATTCTACTTATATAAAACAAGTATTTGTGCAAGCATTATATTCCCAGTAATCTCCATATTTTTTCATCCCATCGTGAAACAATCTTATTTTAAGAATTTTAATCACGTATAACATAAAAACACTATAAACAGACCAATTAGGAACCAGAATTACAGGTCCGCGAAATTTTTTCAAAATATCTTATGAAATTGTTGATTTACACAATCAACATTCACTAGCAATTTAAATTGAAGGTTAATACCAACATTAGTTTGGCTTTCACCTTAATCCCTTCAAAACGTTGGAGTCGAGTGGCGTAATAATCCGCAAAGTATCATAACATAACTAGTAGTCAGATTGACGGATCCGTTCCTATAATTTATTTATGTAAGGAGTCGTTGCGAAAAACACCGGATAATGTGATCCAAATCAGTCAGAAGTGATTGTAAAAACATGTGTAACAAAATCGAGAACTCGTTTTGGGGATCCTGACGTGAAATGAAATGTTACATACAGCACAGACAGTACATTCGACCACCGCAAATCGTTACGCGGTTATGGAATCTGATGTAAAATACAATCGAATTGCAATTATAAAATACTAGCGACCCGTCCCAGCTTCGCATGGGCATAAAAACCTTCTTCTTAATTCACTCTATCTATCAAAAAAAAACCGCATCAAAATCCTTTGCGTAATTTCAAAGATAAGCATACATAGGGATATAGGGACAGAGAAAGCGACTTTTTAATACTATGTAGTGAAGAGATGTGAGTAAATAATAAAGTCAACACATACCAGATAGCCAGCGTAAATAGATAGACTCTTAATTCTACCATTAAGTTAAAAAACCATACAGTGTAATATCAGATTTCTACTAATACTACTATGATGTTGAGCTAGTGTTCCGAATACTACAAAAAAGTGTATAAAAATAATCCCAATCCCATCCCAACTTACAAATGTGAAAGTGAGTTTGTATATTTGATTGTTTGATACCTCGTCAAGATTTGTCTACTAAACCAATCAATAAAAATATAAATAGAAAAATTTATAATGTAAAAAATGCGAAGCCGAATAGTAAGTGGCAACCCTAGTCTATCTATAATATGTATAATGCATAGTGTCTCAAGCATAAAGAATGTGTTACTTATTTTTTACCATCTTAACTTTTTCTACACGTATAAAAAAGTATCCACTTTTTTACTTACCGTGACAGCCACTGTACCGTACAAATTAAATAAAATCGAAAGCCGATCCATACCTGTCAAAATTAACAGTAATAAGTAAGTACGGTACAATCACTTTTACCAACTTAATCATCAACTTCAAACTTAAGTGACACCGACAATCGACATGCTCCATATTGCAACAACAAATTAAAAAAAAAAATCTACTACATTTTAAAACTTTTGAAACGAACTGCGTGCCAACTGCTTCTTAATTCTATATTTAAATTAAAAAAAACCGGTCAAGTGCGAGTTGACTCGCGTGGAGAGGGTTCCGTACAGTGCCAATGTTAGTTTTTATATTCAATTGTGGTATTTATCTACTACTATCGCTATCTAGTGGTGTTTTAGTGAACTATTTTCCGTAAGTCAAAGTTTTATATCGAATTTACCACTTAATTGTTAATTGATAGAATTCTTGTAAGTTTTCCTGTAATCTACGGGCAATGAACTATATTTAGTATTTTTTTCAAAATTTTAGGATCTGTGGTTTCGGAGATCAGAACGGTCAATTTTCATCCTCTTTCATGAATAAAATTAAAACTATTTATGTCACAATAAAAACAAAAATATATTTGAGATCCTCATAACGAGCTCTTTCATTTGACATATAACACGGTAAGGTTTACAAAACTTTTTTTTTAAATTCCTAAGTTATCCCCCGTAAATGAATTATTTAAGATTTTATTTATTTTGCAAATCTGTGTTTGGGTCACAGGATTACGCCATCCTACCAAATTTCATCTATTTTGGTCCAGTAGGGTCGGAGAAAATTGGCTGTGACAGACGGACGGACGGACAGACAGACAGACGCACGAGTGATCTATAAGGGTTCCGTTTTTACATTTTTGTACGGAACCCTAAAAAAAAGGGCGGTCTCTTATTTATGTCTTCCAATTGGATTTGAATATTTGTTGTGCTATTATAAAATCGTATGACGTCGGTAATCAAATAGTGGAAATTGAATAAATGATGTATTTCAAAATTCCATGACATAAAAATATTTCGTATATTAAGGCTACTCAAATATTCATGCTCATTATTTAACAATTCTGAATAATTGCTCGCACGCAGTGATATTAATATTTGTTTTACGGTGCTAAGTGTATAACGATAAATTAATTTTAAATTACTTTCGCCGATTTGTATGTTTTATTTTTTGATTTAATGGCGAGACACACTTAAAAAAGTGTTTAACATTAAACGACTCTATAGCTCTTGTCAATATGAGTGTTAGAAAAAAACAACAGAAAATAATGATGGTTTTTTTCAAGAGCTCTTAGAGAATAATTAATTCAATTAAAACTAATTACTAATTACAATGATCAAATAAAAGGGGGAGACTACAAAATTAAAAGGAAGCCAATGTTCTAAACTTTTAAGTAAGCTTCTCACAAAAAAAAATCAGTCGGGGTTGTATTGCACACGGAAAATGCCAGGAAGTTTCCATTACGACAGACTTTAAAAGTAAAAGAATTAAATAAAAATAAAATCATTTAATTCTTTTACTTTTTTAATTTATAACGTTTAGGTATGATAGTAAAGATATCAGAGAACGATATAGTGTAGGTGGCTTACTACCATCTCTTAAAACCATGCAACAACGAGTGAGTAAGCGAGACAGCGCAATACATGATGTAAAACCACATCTCCCTTACTCAATCGTTCTTGCATGGTTTCAAGAGATGGTGGTAAGGCATAACTGATTGTGTGAGCTAGGTTCTATCAAATGACGAACCTTTCATTTCGGAGGCAAACAAAGTAGTAAATACGATTTATAAAAAAAATGAAAAGTGCCATCCCTATCATAATTTCTCAAGCGGCGCTTAGCAGTACAAAAGATGGGCGATGAAAACGGCACTTTTTGCCCGGATCAGATACCAATCCGATGGCACGATAACTAATAGCACTATAAACAAGATTATCCTCTAGTTTGCTGGGAAATACCGCGTTTTACCATAAAAAATAGAAACCTAGGATGCTACGGTTTTTTTGGTTTCGTTTTGAGACGTTTTTCGTTTTTAGGTTCGATACCGAAAGAAACAAAGTGGAGATTTTTCTTAAGCTTTTTAAGAGATATGCATATGCTATCTAGACAGCAAGGACAGCACCGATATGAATGCAACTGGGAGACACGCTCGGAGGAACAAAATGAATGCGGACCACTACCAATTTGTTAATGAAAGCTCGAGTTAATTAGTGACATCGTATGAATATCGTTAATTATGAAAAAAAATTGTTAAACATTTACAATTCACGAGACTGATGTCTGTTATACATGATAATTAACATCATTACTTATAAATTTATGCGATACTTATATTAATGATACAATGAGAAATGTAAGTTCTTGTATCTAATTACGTTTTTTTTAAACACAATTTTTGATGCATTGTTTGTCCTTTTTTTTGTTTTTAATTTCTTTATTGAACATAAAACAATTTAATACAAGAAAAGATTATAACCGACTTATTTTTCATTTAGTAGACTTCAACCTAAAAATTATTAATTCTTGACAAAAAAATATACATGAAGAATCTGAAAATCTCAAATGGTTTTTTTTTTCATTTTATTAATTCCAATAGGTAACTGGAGATTGATACGTAATTTCATTTTCCATAAAATAATAACTACTTAGATTTTATATTAATGATAGTTTACACCAGTAATTACTGTACAACCAAAAAATTTGCAAAGAAATAACAAACATTAAGAAACAAATCTGTGGTCAGGCGTGACAAAATAAAATTAAAAAAATTAAAAAAAAAACCGTTGGTTTGACGCGACAGTTGACGACGACGATGAAAAATGTCAGCAGAGTCGTTCGCACGTGAATAACCGCTTATGAACGGTAAAAAAAAGAGGACACAAAACGCCCCATCCAAAATTTGTCCATGCTATATTAAAAATAATAAACCGAGATTAAATAATAGCTTCGCAAATTAATGAAAGATATTCTGGGCATCGCATGCGACAAGTGCGCGACGCCGCTGAAAAAACTACTAATTGCAAGTACAATGGCACACAAAGCAACCGCTTTTCCCACGACGCATCCACGATGCGTACCGCGCATTGCGAGCGAGCTCCACTTTTATTGCCAAAAATTAATGCCCGGCAAACAGTCCCTAATTGCAAGCCTGTCTTGTTTAACCGAACTGTACGCGACCCACCAGTCACACTAAGTGTACAATTTCGGCGAACTCGTAACCGGAAAACACATAAAATTCGCAATAACCGACTAATAATAATATAATATTTACGAATAACCAGTGATTCTTGCCGATATTGGTGCACAATCATCGGTTTATGACATTTTAATTTTATTGGTTAATATAGTGTTTTCACCATCATGGAACCAAAGCGGTATTGGGCAATTTTGTTAACAACTTTATAGCTGAAAGACGAATAATTTGAATCTCACTTATTGCTGCATTCAGAATTCATATTACAAAATTAACTGATGTTTATATAACAAATCCTATAACCATGTTTGTTCTATATAAAGATAAATTTTGTAAAAATAATTGCATAAATAAAGTGGTAACTATAACTAGTAATCTTTCGCCATAATCTCCAGTCTATGATCAGTAGTAACATTTTCTTAATAATGATGAGGCAGACATCAAACCCATTACATTTAATAAAAACATAAACGTCGTTGACACTCATAGAACTAAACGTAAAATGACATTAAGAGCAGATGCAACAGAAAACATTAATGCAGATCAAATGTTAATTCTTAAAGTACATGGCGGCCATTTTGTTGTTTACCTAGTTCAAGTAGAGGTGTTAAATGTATCTACTAAAACTATTATAGACAATTAGCTGCTACATATTAAAGTCGAGAAGCTATCATGGGAAATTATTATGAGAAGCCGTGATTAGAATATTAAACCAAATACTTAATAATTTTAAAATTATTAAATTTCAACATGTAAAAAATCTGGGAAAGGTTTCTTATCAAATTAGTAAATGCCCTATCAGCAAGAGATGATACTTGAGTTAAAAATTAATAGAGTTCGAATATGAAAATATCGCAGAAGAAGTACAACAAAGTAAAAGAGACTAATATATTTTATGATTCCCTAAATATACCCCAGCGCAAACCACTTTCACTGCGCCCCAAGGTGTTAACCCATTATCGTACTATGGCTAGACAGTAGCAATTCCTATGGTAATGAAGGTACGCGCGCCCAGCTGGCTTATAGGACAGGTTGGTACGGTGACGCCGCTGGGAGGCTAAACTGGACCATTATCATTTATTAGTTTTCAGGAATCTCCGGTCTGATGAGAAAATGACGCGTGGTCGCGTCATGTTCACGCTCATTGCGCTGTATTGAGAGATTTAATTTAAGATACGAGCGAAAAGCCACCGCACCAGCGAAATTAAGCGAATTATGGTAAATTTTTGTTTGTACAAATTGCGCTTGGAGCGCGATATGAATTCAAAGTAAACTCATTTTGCAACTACCGAATTCTCCGTATTTAAAAAATAAATATAATAACTTCATGCTGTTAAAATGCACCGAAATTGTAACGAAAGTGATAGGAGAGCGTTAAATAAGAACAGCTCAGATAATTACGATCACGAGATACAAATCTACGACGAAACACGTGTTCTGTGTAAAAAAAATGCAAGCCTTGCGCCAGGGTCTGAGGAAACCCCAAAAACAGGTTATGAAAGGCCAGGTTGCCATATTTGTGGGCAGCTCTCGACTGGATTAGTCGTAAAAGGTTTAAACGGGCCGAGCTCGTCTTTTGCCTACCGAAGCGTGCGACGCCACGTGGCTTTGTTTGCCAGCTCTCGACGTTTTTACGTCACTGCACACCCTTTATGGCAAGGATGTAGTATGCTCCCATTAAGGTCGTCAAGTTGACTGAACCCTTTTAAGATTTATCAATTTAGAGCTTCGATGAGATGCTTGTTACGATGTGATCTCTCGGAAAATTAAATAATGGAATTACTTTCTAGAAATGAGGCGTAATTAAATCTGAAATACAATGGAAGATAAACATCAATATTCTCCTTAACGGAATGTTTGCCGGTAATGATCGAAAAGTGAAAGCAGTTGACTGGATACGCTTCATTATCGCAGGCTTCCCAATCGGTAGCTACGCATTTAATCATGATTACAACTACAAAAACAATTACCAAGTTAATTTTACCACTTGTCATCTCTTGAGACCGCGAGCTGTAAAGTTTAAATATGCCCCTGACGACAGAAAATTTGAGGATGGCGAAACTCACGGCTTGTTTGTTTTGAGGGCCCGTTGCCGCGGCCGAAAACTTGATTACAGAAAAAAATGTAATGAAACCGAACCTGTCTGGGGCCAGGAGACGGTTCCTTGTATAGCGGTATCGTATGTAAATGACTCCGGGGATGATATACAACCGAATAATGCGCTGACGATCGTCGCATATGAAGAATATGTTATTAAACACAACAATGACACAATAAACATTGCAGGATGCGCAGGACATGCGGTGGATAATATGTAAATTAAACAAGACAAAATATAAAACTTAACAAAAACACTTCGAGTCAAAGTGGTTTGAGATTTTATTAATATGGCATATAGTTTGTTCTTGTACAGAAGTTTCAGAAAAGATCTTTTGGTATATTTATAATCTACTTTATTCAGATTTATGTAATGAACTGAACTACTTCAGAATCAGCACGTTCATTTTCGATTCGATCACATGTGTTGAACCAGCAGCACCTAAAGGGCAATCTCTAACAATTACGTGCCTATTAGCCCTATGTAGCGCTAATGATACCGAATCAAGCAAGGACGGAGTGAATGTTGCTTGTCGCGTTCATTAAGCACAAATCTGTATTGATTTGGCTCGGCGTCAGGTTGGCGATTAGTGCACACTTGTCTGTAATTACTATTAAGTAATCTAGCTATTATTTATCAAATCACAAGAAAACAAAAATATATTGATTCATCGGCAAGATGCTTCGTATAACAAATTTTTATTTGCAACATGCTTCGTCATTAGCTTATAAATATATTATCCATGATATGCTTCGTCAAAATATTGATCTAAACGACCGCCCCGTATCGTATAAGTAATTATTAAGTTAGAATGTTCCATTTTACTAAGCAGTAAGAGCTTTGACACATTTTTTAAAATTTAAAGATTTTCACTGCGGAAGGATTATCCATAACTAGCTTTTGCCCGCGGCTTCGCCCGCGTGAACTTCCCTCGGGATCTTTTTCCCGGGATAAAAAGTATCCTATGTCCTTCTCCTGGCTCTAAACTACCTCCCTGACAATTTTCAGCTAAATCGGTTCAGCCGTTCTTGAGTTATAAGTGGGGTAACTAACACGACTTTCTTTTATATATATAGATTAGAAAATAGATTGCATGGATTGAGTAAGACAATTCTTAAGGGTTTTTTGCCAGTTGTTGTAAGAGATCCACGTCCAATAAAACGGCAATCTTTATAAATTTCTTTCAATTAGCTGAAAAATCTAAATACATACATTGATAGAAATCTAAATAAAAACAAGCAAAGACAAATATAAGCTTTTCTATTGCGAAGCCATAATGTCCTATGGCAGGAATCTAATATACTTATATTGATTTCGAACGGCGTCGACTTGGTAATTAGTTGAAACGTTTATAATAATTACTGGTAATGGTAACAAGTCCAGGTAGTTATATTGCATCTAGTTGAGTGATAGGTACTGATCAATCATGCATCAACGTTGATGCAAGTGTTGACTGCATAGATCAATTCAAAGTCAAAGAGTACATCTAAAATATAAGAATAATTCAGGATACCACATTGCATATAATCTAATAGAAAGATTTCAGCTAAGCTCACAAATGCAAGATCGTAAAAACAAATAAGCGAATGATTTCATCTTTAATTATTCAAGTTGTTACAATTTAAACTTTGTGCTGTAGCACAAAAAAATGTGATATTTTTGTAAAATGTAACAAGTTGCTTCTGTTTGTTGATCTTAAAGTGACTAGTAACATGATAGTCAGTATAGTCACATAAGGTATCATACAACGAGTACCTTGTACTGGACCCTCAGCCTGTGTCACAGTGTGCAACTTCTTATAATAAAATATGTAATAAGTCTCAAATACCTAACTTGCTGGAGCCATGGAGCCTAGTTTTATGCAAATTCAGATGGCGCTGCCGTCAATAGCAAATGGCGTCGATAATTGCACGTTTATGGCCGTTCATTCATAAACCAGCGATACGCTTATGAATGGCTAGGCGCGTGTTTAATTTATTGTAACAATTTCCATAAGTATCCTTGTTTCCTGCATGATACTTGATAGCTCGATAGAGCTTATATAATTCGATAGAGCGCAGATCAACAAAAAATTAAATGGGCCCGTTTGCATAGGTTTGGAAAAAATGCCTGTAGAGATTTCATAATTATATGCCTATTTGGAATCCTCTTATTCATTAAATTTAATGTGATTAATGAATTTAATTTTGAAAGTAAAGTAAAGAAACAAAAAAAAATAATGTAAATGATAGAGATTGTAGTCAAAATTGACTGATTTCTTATCATCACTTTTTTAAATTGCATTTCGACCATATCTACTGGTTCAGAGCCCAGGGCCTGCTAACATTTAGTACTAGTTTACATCGACATTAATTTATGATTATGCATATCTAATTTTCTCTGCTCACGATTCTCATTTGGCATCGCGAGCTCTACGTCAGGTGTAAAAAATATTCTGACCCTATGCTTAACACTGTTATTGATTGCACCACTGTCATTTTGTAGTCCGACCTTGTTTAGAGTTCATTCATAAATAGATCGCAAGCGTTAATTGGAGGGTTGGACCTGCTTTATATGCTGTGCAGGCGACAGAAACATGAATTTATTCATACAACAATCAAGATCATGTTGGAAATATGATTGATCATAAAATCTGTCAATGATCAGACATTTAAAACACTTAGCGAGCAAGTTTTGGTGCCGACGCTTACTAAGACAGTTATCTTAATAACAATAAAATTAATGAAAACAAGCTTTATTAACGAGCCTTAAAATACAACCATTCAATTCATTATAGCACGCGAAAAAAACATGCTATTACGAGCTTATGAACATAAACCTGTCCGGCTGGTAATAATTCTCATCGTTATGGTTCTCATGGCTGAATAAATTTTAGCGCTAAATAAACAAGGTTTATCTGTGATCTTCACAATAAGAGGAGCTGAGGGTAACAGGAGCCGACTGAAGCGCCGCCACGGCGATACCATCACGCCGATATGCATCAAGGAAGACGAGTTGTCAATACATTTCACCTGTGGACGTTGTTGATGGTCTGCGCGGCCAGTTCTCATGAATTCTTGCTGAGACATTGTATTTTTATAACTCTGTCCACTATCGTGTACATGATGTTGTTCTCATATGGATGTATGTCTTTTCATATGGATCTTGGATAATATTAAACATCTAACTACTTGGCTAATAGCGATCTTATGTAATAATTATTTCATTATTAAGCAGGATAATCAACAACAGAGAAGAACAATACTAAGACAGCAGTAGGAATCATGATTGGAATAGCCAAGACCAAAAATTTGCAATACAGAAACCAATAAAATTGCTTTACCAAATTTCATAGAAGACTAATAAATTTAGAATTTGAAAAAGGTTGAGTATATGTTGAATACATTGAGGCCCAAAACCATTGAGAAGCTCCAATTAATCAAATATTAAAGTTAAAACATAGCACTAAAATAACAAGTTGAGATAGTCACATCACAAAATACCTAGCTCCCGAATTCTCAAACACTACTCAATTTTGAGAGCTGCTCAATTATTATTCTGTCACTGTCATATCGCTGACGTTCAGCGCGACAGCATGATACTTGAGCAGCTCTCAAAATTAAGTAACGTTTGAGTATTCGGGCGTAAGCAACTCGTAAATAACATAAAGAACTTAACAGCAGATTCATAAGGAATACATTGGTACACCCATTTAATTAGTGATACTCAGTATAGTAAAAAAATGAAATCAGTCTCAACTGATACGCATTAATCGATGTGGATCGAAGATGCAACTATTCGCCATGTTTAATGCTAATTCCTGCCTCCGTACTATGCAAATTAACGGCGCGGCACTAAATAGCATTAAGACGGCACGGAGAATATTCCGCTAACCTTATTTACGGGACAATTCATACGTCCGATCGAACAAACACAGGTGGTCCCAATAAAAGGTTCGGTGGAAGCCAAAGCGCTTCTAAGTGGAGATGCCGCCCTCCCTAAAAGGATAATAATACGTCGTTTCAGAACTCCCGACCCGCGGAGAGTCCCTAGCACTCCGAGATAAATGTAAATGCTCCCACCACCTGACAAATAGCTTAATTAACGACTAACACGAGACAAGAGTTATTGCGATTATCCGTACAGCTCATTCCGAGCCGCACGCTGTTTCAACTGTTTATGACGTTATTGGAGTATTCTAAACTCATTATGCTCTTAATGGTATCCAAGTAAGAATTACGATGAATAATTTTAACATTACTTTAGATGGCCCTGGTTAATCGGGCGATTCAATTCGGATAAACAATTCCGTGCTGCGTTAAATGCCTCCGAATACAATGAACAAAAGAATTTGAAAGAACTTATAACAGGCGCCTATATAACCCACATGTGGTAATTTAACAAAGGCATTAAATCTCAAGGTTGAAATGGGAGTTAAGATATTTAGTTATTTTTTTCGCAATGTTATGTGCCGGTAGGCGTCACGTGGGCGCGCACGTGACGGAGTTGCGTGCCTCGCGACCACTCGCGTGGGCGGCCACCGCAACACTGACATGGATGGGTGCCTTCCTTACAACCATTATGATGACTTTGTCTATGGTGTTTTGACAGCACGTCAAAGTGTGAAGACTGAACACCTTCTGAATGTTTTTGATAACGGTTTTTCACCTGTCGCTTTAAGGTGCACAATAGAGAGCTCTCGTCCTCTCGTCGTTCCACATAGAACAAGCCGACAGCGGCGCTACTAACTAAAAACAAATGTTATATTTTGAAAGCATCTGTTTAACGCTATCTACATCAAGAAAAAATCAAGAGCGCGAGCGCTTTTAACACGAATTCCTTGAAAGCCACGCGGCGCAAAAACCTTCGGTATTGTTCAATTGCATGACAACGATTGCAAACCGGAGCTTTCCCACCGAAATGTGAATTTGGCGGCGGTTTTTTTAATAAATTGATTTCAGGAAAAAACAATTGTTGTTGCTCTCAGAGAGCGCAATCAAATAAAAACCTACTCGTTAATGTTTTATGTATGGAATCCTTGATGCCGATACATAATGGATGGGTCCCCGCTGGCTCGTAGCGCTGGAAATTTTGACAGAGCGACACATATCGCTGATCTGTATGGTAGCGGACTTTGCTTTTTTTTGTGTCGACGGGCGATAGCATCTCAGCGAGTAATGACCGTGGCGAGGTCCACCGAATTTGAGAAATTGCATGCATTACAACGGAATGCTTAAAACCGAACTTGCCGGGGACAAAGTTCTTCAAATTCCCCGCTTTAACGATCGCTTTAATTTGAATTACAATTTTATGGCCCGCCCTTTTCCGATGACATCAGTTAATGAACACGAATTTTGCGCAATGCAATTAGTTTGTTAAATTATCGACGTATTAATTATACGTTTCTCAGTTTTATGACTGTGCGTGTAAATAAACAAAAATAAAATAATTTTCTTTTTTAATTGGCCAAGTTTATTAATGAACAAACCACAAATTAAAAAAGATAGTTGTCCAATAATTTTATAATTTTATCGATTATTGATATTTATCACACGCGAGAAAAGTTTGACACAATGGCAAACCAAAACGATGTAAATGTATAAATTGTTTATGTTGATTTTGTTATAAATTGATTAAAGGCTGGTGGATTCTACCCTAGCTCTGAATATATTACCTCCTGGTCAATTACTGTGACAAGTCTGGCAGGACACCTGAAGGACTAATTCGGTCCGCTCCCGGCAGATGGCGCTGGTCGTTAGACGGAATTTTATTGAATTTATTATTGCGCGCGTGATACCGCGTAATTGGCTAATATTTCAACTTGACGCGTTTCTTAGAGCAGTTAATGAGGGTAGGAAAAAAGGGTTGAAAGTTATCTAAGTATATTATTTTTGTTGGAGCTTTATGTAAAAAATTTGAACGAAATATTTTCTATATTAATAACTAGCTGTTCCCCGCGGCTCCGCCCGCGTGGGACTCGGTTATATCGCGCCCAAAAGTAGCCTATGTTTGACCTCAGGTCGTTAACTACATCCCTACCAAATTTCATCACAATCGGTCCAGCAGTTTAGCCGTGAAGAGGTGACAGACAGACAGACAGATAGACAGACAGACAGACTTTCGCATTTATAATATTAGTATGGATATGGATATGTACCTAGCGTGCAAACACGTTACATATTATTCAGATAGAAAATACTTTGTTGTAAAAATTAATATGAGATGACTTGATTAACACTGCCATCTAGTGACAACTGCTGGGACTAACATGAAAAATTAACTTTATTTACCTACAGATTATTCAATAAACAGCGGTTACAACAATTAAAGGGGTATGCGTATATGAGGGATTAATTAATAAAAATTGCCTCATGGTAACTTGTATAAAATTTTATTACGTACTTAACTTCACTAAAGTAACACAATAGAAGATTTAATAAATTGAAGAAAGGCCTTAAAGGACTCGTTTCCAGGGCCGTAAAATATATTTACAAAAAAAATATCTTATCATTGCATTGGGGTCTTCGAAATCTATATCACTCTTTAAAATAAGTGTTTGAAGTTTTTTGTAGGGGTAATCTTCTCAATAATAATCAAGAAATCTTTCTGCATATAGGTATAGCCTGATTTATGGGAAAAGGCTATAAGAGTATTTAAAAGGCAGTCCTAACGATATTTAGTAGACCTTGTAGCGAAGGAAATAAACATTTTTTTTTTTCAATACGCACCACGAGCGGGTAAACCCGCGGGGAACAGCTAGTTTGATAATCGGGAAGTTTCGATGTCATTGAATCGCCCTACTATCTCATTATCACCTGCGAGGAGCTCTCGTTGACAAACAAACTAGGTGTATGGCCCAATTTATAAGACAGAGCGAAAGTTAAATAATTAAAAAATAAAATACTTGGACTACATAAACAAAACATTTACCAATTAATCTTTTAATGTTCTTCTTGGGCGTTTGCTAATAATTTCCCGAAATTTCCGAGTAGTCGGCCAAAACTGGTTTTGTTAAAACTGCACTCAGTAAATTAAACTGTTTTACATAAAAATAAAACATGTCTTTTAAATGATATATTGATCACTAGCGACCCGCCCCGGCTCCGCATGTGCATAAAAACCTTCTTCTTGAATCACTACTATTAAAAAAACCGCATCAAAATCCGTTGTGTAGTTTTGAAGATTTAAGCATACAAAGGGACAGGGGTAGAGAAAGCCACTTTGTTTCATACTATGTAGCGATAATGAAAATTTTGAATTATATGATTTTCACTAATTAGATAAAGATACGTCGTAAGACGACTGAACTCGCATACATGATAGACAAGAATGGAAGGAACTCCACCGATATTAAATTATTAATGATGATATTTAGAGGTTTCATGATTTTGCTGTCTTTTTTTTAGTCTACTTACTTCGTCTATACTAATATTATAGAGAAAAGATTTGATTGTTTGTATCGAATAGGCATCGAAACTACTGGACCGATTTGAAAACTGTTGGAAAGCCACACTATCCCCGAGTGACATAGGCCATGTATGTACCACGGGCGAAGCCGAGGTGGACAGCTAGTCGTAAAAAAATAGAATCTCGGGAACACGGAATCAGGTAGGTACTTATATATTTCTCATCGCAATTTATCGCGTAAGCTTACAACTCACACACATGACCGTTATATGAAGTACAGAGCTAAGACGAGATCCGGTTCATACGGGAATTACGGGAATGGCTCCCGTGGGATACTGATGGCGAGTAATGAACAGAACTGACAATGTATTATACTATGGGACCGGTCAAGCGCGAGTCGGATACGCGGTGAGTTGAATTTGTTTTTCTCGTTCTTTTACGTTAAATACCGATAAGCGAGAAAGGGAAAAACAGATTGCTGAACATAAATATTATCTAGTTTTTTTTTTTTGAAGGCGGTTCTGGCAAAGAGTGCTGATAACATTAAGTTTACATATTGTAACTCATTAGTATAGAGCAATCGTTTGTAATAAGTAAATAATTTAATAATAACTTTTAAGAGTACCCGAAAACGGCGAGCGTGTATGACGAGTGTGGAAGCGATTATGTAAGGATGCCAATGGAAATCTAATGTCTGCCTACCCCTACGGGTTACAGGCGTGATTAGTGATGTGCCGTTGCCGGAAATATTAGAGACGTTCCCGGGAACTTTAGAAATATTGCCGGAAATATTCCGAGAATTGCCAAATGACTACGGCAACTTCGGGAAAGTTCCCAAAGTCCTTAGTAACATTGGGAATATTTCCGTAAACTGTAAATTGCCAGCGGGCACATCACTAGTAGTGATATTCATGTATCTTTGTACGTATGTAACTTATAGATAAATATCAAATGCGAATGACCGATTTATCTGCCTAACAACTTTTAATTATCAATATTTAACGCAATTACAACCTACTCACATCACGGTTGATCTAATATTATACAAACTTGCCAAAAAAAACTGCGTTCAACTAGATCTAACATCTAGGAAGAAAAAAACCAGTTTTAATTAATATACAGAATAATGTACCGCCCTGCGGCATCGTCCGCATAGTTTGATAATGATTAAGGCGCTGTGCATCAGGGTAATACCGTAAAACGTCTATTTTTTCGTCGCGCAGTAAGCTATATTCTTCATGGAATACAAACATGAAAAAAATATGAAGTATATTTCAAGGATCAAAATAAATGATTACATCAAAATATTTAAAAAAAAAAATAATTAAAACCTAGCTAAATAAAATAGCAAAAAAGCTATATCCAGAAAAGGTTTCGTCGCGAATTACTTGATATCTTCAGCGACAACTACCAATTTTTTTACGTCTATAAAAAGAATAACATAATGACCCAGAGGGATACCTAAAAAAATTACAATATTTAGTCATAATTATTGAAATATTAAATTAAAACTGAAAAATTTCACCCGAAATGGCATTGAACGGAGACTAGTGACAGGCCAACCCAGTATCGCCACTTTCAACCTTATTTCATTACGAGTACGTACTATAATCGCACTTCACTCCTCTTAAATACCTAAGGGTTGGGGATACAGCGCCTTAAGAGTGGACAACTTTAAAACACTACATTTTATAGTTCCCGAGAACCGGTGGGGCGAAAGATTCTCAAACGGCAAATTCGCACTTGATGGATATAACCGGAAGAAAGTCGCTGGGAATGGAAATCCTTGAGCCTAAAAAAAAGCGGACTAGAATCCTAGAAGGAATCAATACAACAACTGAATTAAGTCAGAGGTTCCCAAACCTGTATGAGGACGATCAAAATAAACACTGTATGTAATACTTTAATTATTGTACAATTACGTTTATTTTGGCATCATTTCATTATTTATTTATTTTTATAACAAAAATAATATTTTTTTAAATGCAAAAATAAGTATATTTCTTTCTTAGAAGTAGGTAGTTTATAAAGTAAGTCTTCTAAACTTACTTTATAATTTTAAACTACCTTTATAATTGTCACATCAAAAGTATGTTTTACCGCGAAGTACAAAATGTACTTAAATACTTGTTAGTACTTCTGGTAGTGCCGTTTAATAGTTGTTGCTGTACAGTAATAACATATTTTCACTTCAATAGCTAATAGGTAATTAAATAATTCCATTCTTAATTGAAAACTGCCAAGTGCAACGTACATTACGAATTATTTAATGTAATATTCATTGTATTGAATTCATTCTGCATGTTCAGTCTATTTAACTATTACGACGACTAGTAAGACCTTTTTTATTGCAAACTAATGACGAGAATTAAAATTATTTATAGGTTAATTTTAACAATACATTTAATGTCAACTTAATAATATTTATGTTATTTATGATCTTATTGTACTGTAATTTTCGAACGTGGGTCTACGGAATTGGTTACTTCAGCCAGCGATCAACTGCTTCCATGCCTTAGGCCTCAGGCCTATTCTAATTGAATTCTGAATTTGCAGTTAGACGATAAAGCCACGTGATCTCATTGTTTAGTTAGTACATGGGCCACATAATGACCGTACTTCATATTCGTGCGCATAACTCACAGTTTTCTCGAAAACTTGCGTCGTGAACGTCGGTCGTGAGTCTCGAAAAGCCTTTGATGTGGCCCGGCAGCTAACGAACTGGTGTCCGACCGATAAATCCGATGCAGTAGTTCCGGCAATGACAGACAGACGTTTGCCTGAACTAATCAAAGGACGCTGTAATCTCAACTTGCCTTGGGGAGATCGTCTATCGTTTTTGTTTAATGTCCTTTATCTACTTGTTCTGTATCTAATCGTCAAAATTACGTCCTATCTTTTTAATAAAAGTCCTTATTGCGAATCGAGCTAGATTTTAGCTTGGATTATGCAATCTATAAGAAAAAAGAAAAATTAACATTGTGACTTCAAAAGTAAATCACATAATCACTACAAAAGCATAGACTGGGAGTTTAATTTTATGGTATTCAAAAACTGTGCAGAACACCCAGGTAACTGGTATACGGTTTCAAAAGAGCACCCGAGTACTAGGTGCACATAACAATGAGGCGTTCACGCTAGGTGTCGCTGGGGGCGGGCCAACGTACCAGACATTCCCTTCCCCCGTCCAATTAGTCCAGACCTCCCATGCCCCTTGCAGAGCAATACTTTCCAAGGCCCGCAAACCGGAACTACGTTCAGAATTAGGGTCTTATGTAAAGTGGACACATTTGTCGAACTCTCGCATAGCTATGAGCTCCTGGTAACTGATATGGATAAATGCATAGGCGGTCCCGCCGTTACTAAAATTAAAGTAATAAAACCCTGCCCACACTTTTTTTTTGACAATACAATGTTTTTATTATTATTTTTTCATTAGTATTTTTTATATCAATGGTTTAAGCTATAAAAATTATTTGTGCATTAAAAATAACGGAAAATCAAAGAAATTTAACAACTTGCCAAAATTAAAGCCACACCCATTTTGATATTTAGGATTACGTAGTCGGAAGCCATTTGTACTGCCCGTGTATAACGACTTACTTCTCCGCAAGATGGCACACAAGGCTTGGAATCATTCCAGCATAGGTACTCCTTATGAAATATGTACTCCTAGTACTTTGGAGACCATATTTGGCGCTTTCGATTTTGTTCACTTTTTTATTCGTGAGGTGAGTACCCTACGTTAATCAGAGGAGTTTATGAATATAACTGAGAACAATATCTATTCTGTAATTTAACACAATAAATACGGGTACAACCTGACTGTCTACTTAATACTTTAGTCTTAAAATCTGTTTACCTTTAATTTAAAGACACACTTTTATTTGTCGATATTACAGATCCACAAAAAAAGAAAAGGTAAAATGAGCAGCTCTCTTTTTATTGATTGAGATTCCCTTCACGGTCCCTTCCAAATTTATATTATTTTTCAAGTCTTATATGTGAAAAGAAAGAAACGATAAGCACAACCAATTTAATAATTAAAATTCATCTCCTATTTGAATTTGTACATATTGGCTTGTGTGTTGAGATTGTTTCAGGACAGTCAAAATGCTCTGATATTGAAACACAATGTATTTAACAACTGGCTTACGCCCGCTTGAATTTCCCAAGGGAACAGTGCTTTTTTCCCGGGATGAAAGGTATCCTATGTCCTTCTCAATACTTCTATCTATGTGTATGCGAAATTTCAGAAAGATTGGTGCAGTAGATAGAGCGTGAAAGCGTAACAAACATGCTCACTTTCGCATTTATAATATTAGTTAGGATGGAGATGAAGAGCAGCATGAGCTGGTAGTACATTAGCGTTACAAAACGGCAAGAGCGTGAGATATGGGTCGCGAATGGCGCCCGCGGCCGTGCAATTAGTGTAGGCGCAACACATAATTGTTTCATTTCGGAACAGACTTCGCTCCTGACGATTATCTCAGCGGAACTACGTGGCCAAGAATGTTACGGATATATTAGAGTTACAATTGATGAAACAATAAACACGATGGAACATTAAACCACTATTTTTTAAATAGACAAAAGTTTTGAAACTGCAAATATTTACAATTATGAGATATAAGTAACACGTTATTCATACAAATTAACCATCCATTCTTAAGGATAACTAAAATATGGTTAGGCTTTGTATATCTCATTTACTTAAAAGAACTAAACATTTAACTCGTTAAATAAAATAAATATTTAAGCTAGTAGTAATGTTACTTCTACTAGAGAAGATATGAATCAATGGATTATTAATTCATACTTGATAAATAATGACTAAATGAAAAGTCTCAAAGAGGACGAAAACTTCTTCACTAACACATATTTAACAATACAAAATCGCAAGATGTAACATCGAGTCGTGTGGGAAAATAATCTAGCCCGCAATCTACATCCGAGCTAGGTCCTAATTAATATAGTAATCGTTCGTGACGACTTATTCCGCCCTAGACGGCACCGCGAACTAACGAAATCACGACTCCGCCAGGCAACGATAATCGTTATTTTAAATTTATTAAAATGTCCTCTTTAAGGACTATATCGGAACGCCTATATCGGACTGTATAATTTATTCGCTTACCGGTGGAATGAGCTAAACAATAGCTGTTATATTTTCTGAATCCCTCCAACAGTGGAGGGATTTCGCTTGTTTTTATCTTGAAATTTACTATTAATATCAAAGATGACTGTGAAACCGATATCTTAAATAAATTAACAATGAGCCAATCAAAAACACATCAGGACTCGTACGTCAACTAGTGAACGATTTATTTTTAACACAGTTAAGATTTCGTATCATCTAACGCGATAAATATATCTATGGGGTAATTAATAAAGTCTAGTTGACTCCAGAAATGGTTTCCTAGAAACGTCTGTGTATACAAACCATCGTAGATCAAAGTCCCAAACAATGTCGGCGACTTGTGCACGACAAAGTCTGCGTTGCCGACTGTCGTACAACAAATGCGGTCGTGTTGCGCCGCCGGCCCCTGGGGCGTCGTAATTAAAGTGCTGTGACGGGGTGATCGGTTCACCGGACCAATCCGGGGTTTGATGTCTAGATAGCTTTATAGTTTGATAAATCGACGATTTGCTTTATCTAAGGGCACGCTTTGTCACAAACTAGTTCGTCTGTATTTATTGCAAATTGACTTACTGCTCATGATTCATTTTAGTTTTAATTTTTATTATTACTTTCATTCTAACAATAAGTTCTTATTTCGTATAAATTTAAAATATTACTTTCTATTTAAAAGAAAAATATTACAAAAAGTTTAAACGTTCATAGTTGCAGACAAACGAACTTTAAAGCCCTAATTAGGAGTCATTCATTTTGTATCAGAGTCTCAAAGGGTAGCTTAAGTAGAATTAGAAGAGACTTCACCAATAAGAGCGCAGCTTAAAAATAAAACAGGCTAAGCTGAATAAATGGCTAACTAGACTGAAAATCGAACCAATAACATAGTAAAAAAAAAACAAGGAACAAATCAATCATTGATATCAAATTATTATTAAAGGTCGTGCTGCAATTTAATTAGATATGTACCGTTGCATTAAAAAAAGCATAACGAGGGACGGATGCTGGACTAACAAGTAACAACAGACGGCGACATTGAAACCCGCTGCGCGACAGCAAAGCTTGCGTGCGCCCGCGCAGATGCAGCGCATGATAAAAGCGATTAGCAAGAACCTCGCGTTGGCTAGATGTGCACAAAGATTGTTTTTATAGCAGACCAGTGATCTATGTGTTTATGATGGGGGCTGGTTACCGTCAAACATTCGAGACGTGGAGCTTTATAGTGAATTTTAATTGTTTTTGAACACACTTAGAGTTAATTTTCAATTTAGCTAACCTTTACCTATCTATCAATAGTTTTTTATTATATTATAATGTCTGATTAAACTGCAGGTATGTTTTATTAACAACATACATTTGTTCCATAATTATTATTTTTTATGTGAGTTGTGTACCTATCACAAAAAAAGCCTAGCAGTTGACCATCTATCGCAAGTTACAACCAAATACACGAAGCACCGACTCATTAGGTTACACACGATTCGCATAACCCCTGTGAGCTGCACGTCTGTCCTAATGGCAATGTTTTGACGGACAAGACGGGCACACGCATAGATTGACAATGTCTCTTCAGTTAATGAAGCTACCCAAGTTTATTTTGTTCTGGGAAATGGAAAGAGACGTAACTATTGTGATTTGTATACACACATTTAGGTTTAAAAGTATGTTTTTTCTTATTTTTTTATTTATTTATTTGTCTCAGACAGCAACATGTTATTAACAATAGAGAACTTCTTATGGAACTGATTTCACAAAACCTAAAAGTTAACAGAAAAGCATAAATGAAAGGGTAAAATACCTACTAAATCATTTATTTGTATTTCGTACACAACAAAAATCTTGCTCACAAAAAATAGGTTCATTTTTTTCTACTAGTGGCAATTTACGTGGTTAAATCGAAAGAACTGGGACACTAGGTTGTTTAGGGTTCATTGGCCTTGTAATGTTACCTACACGATATGAAGGTAGAACATGGCAAAGTGGTTACTGTGAGTGGAATCAAAACCATTAAATACTTCTGCTTGTCTAATCTAATAAAAAAAAATGTCTAACACATAATAATTTCATACTACCAAACTCGTTTCATATTGCAACCCCGATATTATTAAATCTGAAACATGAATTCAATATTTCTTGCTTCCTTGGTCCACCCATCCATAATGCCCAGTAGCAAACCCTTTCCGCGCATGTCTGTGCTAATGGCGATGTTTTACGGACGTCCGTGCGTAGACATCGGACAGGAACACGCAAGATTGACAAGCACTGGACTGTTAGTGATGTTACCTACCGCTCTGCTTGTGGTTTAAAATCGATTTGATATTTAGCCTACGTAAATCGATTAACAAGATTGCATTTCATAATTTACTGCATTTTATTGCTTAATGAAATAAATTATAGTTTAAAAAACTAAAAAAACAAAAGATAAAGATATTACAAACAAACAAACAAAACGTTAAAATTAATTGAACTAAAAATTAAAAAATAACACTGTAGTAATCAATTGAAAAATTCATATTATTGTACAAAAGCCGTGGGGTGTTATAATATTTACAGATACAATAAAACATTGATAAAATATTTCCAACAATCAAAATTAAGCCCCCCACGCTTTTTGTACAATAATATGAGTTTTTCAATTGATTACTACAGTGTTATTTTTTAATTTTTAGTTCAATTAATTTTAAAAGCGTGTTTTTTTAGTTTTTTAAACTATAATTTATTTTTACTTTTTTAGTTTGGTTTATTAGATTTGAATCCTTTTTTATCGACTGTAAATCCAAAGGAGTTTTTATATGGAGTAATATGTTGTGCTGAGTCGAGCGAGTGCCTCAAGCAGAGTCCGAAACTGTACGCATGCGCAGTTCACGCGTTCAAGAAATTTATTAATCCTGACGATCCAAATCAGGATAATGAAATTTTTTTATCGAATTGTTGCATTGTCATCGGTCCTTGAGACGTGTAAGTTTCAAGTTGATCAGACTTTTAGAAACCGGTGAAAATTAAGCTCAAAGATTCCGTTACATACATACATACAACCCGAGCTAATAAAAGCGTGTTAATTAAAAATGAATAGATTTTAGGATTATAGGTCTACTTGCATTTAACAAGGGCGATAATTCCGCGAGGCTAGTAGTAATGTAAGCTAGAGTTTGTTTGTTTAAACTATTTTAAATCTTTAAACTACCGAAAAAATATTTTTGTTTATAAGATACTAGCGACTCGCCCCGGCTTCGCATGGGCATATATTCCTCTCACTCTATCTATTTAAAAAAACCGCATCAAAATCAGTTGCGTAGTTTTGAAGATTTAAACATAAAAGGGACATAGGGACAGAGAAAGCGACTTTGTTTTATACTATGCAGTGATGTAGTGATAATAGCTTGATTGTTAAAGATATATTTTAAGGTCGTACACAAATAATAAAAACGAGATCCTAATACAAGGCCTTCTTGAACTCCCGTCTGTCTGTCAGCGGGCTGGAGACTTCATTTTTTTACAGTTTATTTCATCCGCTATAACAAATACTAAACCTAAAGAAATGTTTACAATTCAGTAGGTTCGTGTTTAACGACTATGTAGTGCTTTAGCGTCGTCTTAGGCGTCGAACTAACAAAAAAACCTATTTTTTCATACAGAACACAGAAATTATTATTAGTATCGTTAATAATTAATGACTCGCGCTTGCCTTTTTTCATAAATAAAAAAAAATATATTTATAAAAAAAAAGATTTCTTAAAATTTAAGAATTAGTCAAAGCTGTAAACAGGTTAGTACTTACAGTCTCTTGTAAAATTGAATCAACGAACATATTTAAACTAAACAGGTATATAATTAAAAGGTACATTTATTCTTTTTCTACATTATTCTGTCAAATATTATTTATGGTCAAAAGCCTGATAAATAAATTAAATTCTTTTTTATTTATTTACTAGCTTTTGCCCGCGGCTTCGCCCGCGTGAACTTCCCTCGGGATCTTTTTCCCGGGATAAAAAGTATCCTATGTCCTTCTCCTGGCTCTAAACTACCTCCCTGACAATTTTCAGCTATATCGGTTCAGCCGTTCTTGAGTTATAAGTGGAGTAACTAACACGACTTTCTTTTATATATATATAGATTTAAACACCTTTAACTTTTGAGCTACGTTTATTTTGCATGTAATGTTGTGTTTTTTTTCGCATAAATTTTGAATAGCAAATACCTACTTTACTAAAATAATACACCATTCCATGTCATTGGGAAAAGAGCAGTCAGTGATTTCGATAAATAAATATCTCTTAATCCACTATTTAAGAGTTGTTATAAGACTTCATGGTAATAGTATAGTCTTTAGATTTAAATATAGATTTTATTTCTAATGATGCACGCAAGAGACAGTTAGGTACCTCAACTATTTCATTTTTTAAGAGAGGTCGACGTTTAGTTTAATGCTGAGAATTTCCATACAAAATCATAATGTAGATGCTAGCAAGTACGTTTACAAAATCTCATGGCACATGTACTAGCAATGCATTAGCATTTTAAGGTTTATCGCAAGTTCAGAAAAGATATCGTCGAGATCAAAGTTTAGCCAAGTGGCCGGCTTCATAGCAGTATAAGTAACTTAAATTTATTGAGTAAACGATATCACGAGAGATTCTGATATTCAATTCAATTCAATCATTATTGATTTATAAACAATTTTGACTCTGTAACATCACTATTTCAAACCAAAATGCTATAACTAGCGCCACCTGTCGTTGTCATAATAAACTAAAATGACAGCTGACCTGAATATGACAACTTTATTGTTATTGTTTTACGAAACTATAAATTTCGTATGCCTAATGTAAGGTTTAAAGTAATATATATAATTTTACGTGACGGGTTTTGCGACAGCAGCTAATTGAGTCAACAAAATAAAGCATTTTTACTCTAAAAAATTGATAAAATTTCACCTGGTATCAGCTGAAGACTGTCAAACTTCGCTTCACAAATGTTCAATGTTACTCGACAAATAGACACAAATAACACAAATATTTTAATTTTGGACCCAAAATCGTTGAAATTCATGTATAAAAGACATATTTCCACTAGTTTTAGCAATATTCCAAAGGTTTTGTTGATTTTTAGAAACCTAACCTCAAAGCCTCGAGCGAGCCAAAAATTTCTACAATTTACCACTAAATTTTATGTTCTGAATGCATTTTATGCATGTTTTACATATATATATTAATTGTAATAAAGTTTTCGCAAATTTGTAGTATAATTAGTTTTTTACACAAACACTTGCAGTGTGTACCAGACCACTAGAGATCAGATCACAACTAATAATTATCTTTTCTTCATATTATAACTATGTTAAACAATCATTAAAACTTGTATACAAGGTAAAAAATTATTATATTTCAAACATTAGTTACTTTTCCAATCATTTACTATGAAGTTACTCGCTCCATAATAATACAAAATTTGTTATTTAATTTTTACTCATCTTATTTCATGAATATGGAGCAGGCAATTTAGTTTATGACATATAGGACATATAGAACACAATTATTAGTTTTTTTTAATTATCAATTTGTATCAACAAGTAAAATTTTTGTATTAGCAAAAGGATTTGTAGTGGCTCGCTCGCACAGGCAACTTTATATCACTCACAATGCAACCTCCAAAATGCAACACATTATTTTCCCTACAGGTTTGTAATTCCTGTTAGAGACGATGCACTTTCACACATGTGGAATGTTAGTACCGAGCGACCTGGCCCATATGGAATATTGCCAAAACTGGTGCCCGCAACCCACCTTCTTCATTATTCCTGTCTTCCGCTTGGAAAACGTGGTGTACCGCCGCAGTTTGTTGTCTATGTACTCCATCTTAATCTTCACACGGCCCTTAGTCTTTTTGCCATTAGACGGTGGTGATTTCTTTGGCTGTAAGGAACCGTAGCCATCGTCTGCAATGTCTGGCATCGGGCAATGCTCCAAACTAACACTCTGGGACGGACGATCGTCATAGCACTGGTCCGAGGGTCTCTTCACACCAGCCCGGGGCATGGGACAAGGCTGCATCACAGGTCTTAGGCCTCCCCCGAGGGAACTAGGAGGCCGACCAGCCCCGTACATATCCGGCATCTCGAGCAGTCCCATACCGTACGGCGACCCAAAGCGGGGCTCTCGCGCTCCGCCGGGCGCGTCCATGATAACCTCGCAGTACGCCACAGTAACCGGTGCGCGCACGCGCTTTGCACACCTCACCGTCCGAACGTCGAACGGAGACTGACCGAAAACGCGAAAGAACCGAGGGCGGGACTGACGGCTCGGCCGCTCGGACCGCAACTGACTTCGCGCGGATCCGTCCCGCGCGCCTCGACCGCTATCCGTCTCTTTCGCACGCGAAAAACTAATTTAAATCGCGAAAGGGATGGGAACAACGAGCACAACGTAACCCGACACATCGGTAGGAAAAGCGTGGTGAACCGGGAACCCGCGAACATTTCAGTACCCGAAATCAGTATGAAAATAGCGCTTTTATTTTGAGTTTATTTCGTAAATAGAAATAATAGAGTAGGAAATGGAGCGGCGCGAGCGCGCGGCGGGGCGGTGGGCTGAACCGAGCCATATTTAGAATCGAGCCGTACCAAATATGGCAATCCATGGTCAAATGGGGGCCACTGAAATCCCTCCTACTCGCACCTGGCGATTTTCACGTCTAATAATTAAAAACTTTGTCACGTCACTTCTTGGATGTCCACATACCTATGTGCAGGCATAAAGGCTGATATAGCAACCGATTATGTACATATAAATATCTTTGAAAAGTCGTAGAGTTGAGCTGTGCATAAGATATGGACTGGCGTAATTTTCCTGTATGTGGAACATGATTTGTGGCATTCCAGTGTCGACGAGTGATCTGCATGGTTAGATACCTACTGAAGTTAGACATGAGAGGAAAATACTAATTAATTAACGCTTAATTGATTTCCTCAACTGTTTACATTAATTAACTAGGTAGGTACTCGTAAAACGTATCATAAAACCACCACATAACCAATGGGAACCAAACCTGAATTGTGTAACCTATTTAAAATAAATGATAGGTATAAACTAACTTGAGATATCATCGCTATAATTCAGACAGTAGATAGGTGCATAGCTAAAGAGACAGGCTTTTGAAATTAATTGAGTCACTGCTGATGCTATGCTGTTTTCTGTAGAATAGGAAAAGGGAGTGCGTAAACCTTTCCTTTTTGAACTAAGACTGAAACAACTCTATAATAACCTTGAAAGGTCGTTCCAGTCTCACTTCCCTCTTCCCACCTAGATCAGGACTGATTCACCCGGAAAAAAATTGTGGCGAGAATTGACCGTGGTAAAACGAAACTTGCTTATCAGCGTCTTCTCAGAAGGCAACGGGGAACCGCTAAGATGATGAAGAGAGAGTGTATTGACTATTGTAGTCACGCCTTTAGATGCATGAGATGCAACAATGACAAAGAAAAAGTATTCAAAAAATAAATAAAGAAAATGGGTTGTTTCTGGTTGTTACAAAAGCAATAAGTATGAAAACGCGCGCAGAGGCATTTTTTTTCTACCTATGTTTGTTTCGTACTTATTCATCTTATGACGTCTTATTTTATTATACCCATTATTTTTTCTTTGCTTATCCTATTTAAAGTGAGTACATTTTATATTCATCCTAAACAGTAGTTATTCTTAGCACATTCTATTGTAGAACTACCTAAAAAATTGTAAGATATGAGTGTACGGTCTGAATATAATATTATTTTTAAATATTTTTAACTCATTCACTAAGTACTTCTTATTCATCCGAGCGTTGACCAGGTTGCATCTTCAGCTTATGCTTCAGAGGCCAGGGTACCCTGTTTTGGCGAAACTGGTTATTACAATGGAGCGACTGCCGTCTGACTTCCGTAACCCTAATTCCAGGGAAACCAGATCCACAGGAACATGACTCGAGTGGCCAACACTGTCAGATTTTTCAGGCTTCAAGGCATCTGACATAGATCTTGTGTCAGGTGGCTATCGCTCCACTGTAATAACCTGTACCGCCAAATCTAGGACCCGTGAGCAAAAATAAAAAAAAACATGAGTAAATCACCAAGTTGAATAAGTCTTAAAGTTACTATTCAGACATACTACATTCATACATGCGAGTGAAGACTTTTAAATTTGCCGACATAAACCCTACCTATACAGTGCAGTGTTCTTCGTTGTAAACTTTATAATTGTGTACCTACCAAATAAAAATTAATACATATATTAGTTTGTATACAGATTCTTTAAATCTGAATTGAATATTATATCTAGGACTGACTCCCGCAAAACAGGGAAACCTATCATGGGTGTCAGAGCGACACAATTCTTTGTAACATATACTTACTAAATAAACTATTTTCATTTTCAAGTTATCTAAGAATGAAGCGACTCATATAATATCGATCGATCGTTTGATCATATCTATATAAACTTGTGCTACTTATGTGAGCTGTGAATGCAACTGGGAAACACGCTCGGATAATTATGAAAGGCCTAAGTAAATTTCTGTTTGATAGACGGTATCGATCAAGGGGTAGATGTGGTATGGTATACCGTATACCAAATTACCACATCACTTCTTCACACATCACTGCCCCTTGATCGATTTTTACGATCTCAGCGGAAAGAGAAGCAGCTGACCAAGTCATCGTTTTATCTCACTCCCAAAATATGGAAGCTAGATTAAAATTAGTCACGTTTATGTCTATTTTACGACGTTATTAGCAAAAATTTGTGAGTTTTCGAGTAGTTAGCGCCCACGTGCGCGGGCGTCGGTTTTCCTTGTATAGAATATTTTATAGAGCTTAGTCAGAGAGCGTTCAACTCAAAAGTTTTGCGTTTTACGTAAACAGGTTGGAGAAAATAGCGATAGGAACTGTTTTCATTTTGCTAGGTACTATTATAAAAGTTTAGGGACACGATTGCTTGATTGATATCCTACGTACTAGTATTTATTTTGTTTTTCTCTGCACCGCTTGGTTGATTGGTAGAAAGGTTGTTGATAAAATAGTCTCAGTTTCCGATCGGGGTGAAATTTTGCATGCTATGTAAATCGGATGATCATGCAATATAACCATAATTGGATTCGCTTGATCTGAAATACTTAGTATAAGATATTTTGTTTTCCTAGCTATATTTGTCCCACTGCAAGGCAAAAGTCTCTCCTCTTTATTCTTTCTTTATTTCGCTTTCATGCATACATTTGATGGGAAAAAAAATACATACTTTATTCCATGCATCCCTGTCCTGTGCTACCTACTTCTTTCCAATCTTTTTCGAAGACCCTTAAGTCATCTGACCATCTTTTTCTTGGACTTCCTCTCTTTGTATACCCATCTGCTGGGACCCATTTTGTAAATAGATCAGCCCATCTCTCCGGATGCATGCGGCGTAGGTACGTGTGCCACATACGATATTATGGCAAAAAAAAAAAACAGTTTTTTTTTTACTTTTTGTTAGTTCGTCTGTCAGTTTGTTTCGGCTAATCTAAAGGCTGGACCTATTTTGACAAGATTTTTCACTATCTGTACATCAGATACATTAGTATTGAATTCTGTTCGGTTCAAGCCGGTGGAGGTGACGGTGCCAGGTGACATACCGCACCAAAAGTGGAGTCTCCCGGGATGGCGATGTTGACGCAACGCCATTCAATACGCCGCTAGGGGCACAATGCTATTTGAGTTTGCAGGACAAAATCTATAGTCTATAGTAATATAATAAAGCTGAAGAGTTTGTTTGTTTGTTTGAACGCTTATAACGTGAAAACTACTGGTCGGATTTGCAAAAATCTTTCTGTATAAGTGTATATGAAAGCCTGATTCTTGGGGAAGGTTATAGGCCATACACACTAATGGCGAGTGAAACGGCGGGGAACAGCTATAATATATATTTCCATTTAGATTTGCAGGTTACTTACCACCATCTCATAAAACCATGCAAGAACGATTGAGTAAGGGAGATGTCGCCTTACATCATGTATTGCCCTGTCTCGCTTACTCACTAAGCTACCAGGTCCCACTTCTCAAAAACCTCTTGGTTTTAAAACATCTAATTTTGTGCGTTTCGCGTACACATTCAAACCGCTCAATGTGTAGGCTAGTTTTATGATATGCTGTAAAGTTAGTAGGTTCATTTCAGTCTTTGGATGTTGCATTTTATTTATTTATTTTCAAATTCATGTACACAGAAAAATATACAAAATAAAAAACATAGAATAAAGAACATTAGTACAAGGGTGCTGCTTATTTCTAAAGAAATCTCTTCCATCATACCCAAGAGAGGAAACAAGAAAAAGGTAACAGGAGTGTAGGTACTAGAATATTATGATATAATAAACATACATAGGTACATAAGTAATGTATGTATGTTTTTAATGTAGTATAAAAATCTTTTGATAAAAGTTTTTTTTTCCAAAAACAATGACTGACTATCCATTTACTGGGCGGAGGGGCCTACTTAAAGACAGTTTTATACGCTCGCGTCCATAACGACGCGAGTTTTGCTTCAGATTCCGAGATAGGTACTTACCTATGTTTTAAATAAATCAGACACTTGGATGTGCAGGGTCAATTGATCTTGTACTTTCATGGAATGGAATAGAACTGAAAGTAGGTCGGATTTGTTTTTGTTTCAAAGGTGTGAGGTACATAATTGAAAAAGTCCCATTATCAGATCTGATTTGGTCCCCGTAGGCGATTGCCATAGGTGTCGGTGTCAACGACCTCTTCCTGTGATTGGCGTGATTGGCTGGTTTTGTTTATAAATTGTTTTGTCAGCGATATGTAATTCTTCTACTAACGGAATGAATAATTACTTTTTCTTCACTTAGCATTTCATTCCACTTTCCTGATTTTCTTATGCATTTCTCCTGATGGTCTATCATATCATTTTCACGCAATCTTCTTCTTGGACTTCAAGTTAGCACTTTTGGGTTTGCCCTTTATAAGGCGGAGACTGGATAGCTAGGCACTTGACCCTAACGTAACTAGCCGGTTTTCATAGAACATGCGTATCTAACCCCATTTTATTATAGGAAACTCACATGCAGGTAGTCTTTATATTATATCACAAACATGAAGAACTGCCCCGAATACGGGAGTTTCACATATTTCCGCGACACAATTGTTCATTATAAAATATTTAAATTGTTTATTTACAATAGCCTTATAAAATTAATATAGATACCTATAAAAACCAGAACATTTATATATTTTGCGGTAATTGTCCATTTGTTCCTTGTCTAGAAGACAACACGAACTGAACTGAACAGGCTCCTGACTTTAGTCGTAAATTTACAGGTACATCGCTACTTGCTGAACGCTACTTGTTGAAGCTTGAAACATTTGATACAGAAAGTGCTTAGCACAAATCCTATACTATTAAGCGAGCAGTATTTTTATATAGGTATATTTATTCGTACTCGCGGTTTAGAAAACGGCTCTAACCATTTCTTTGAAATTTTAAACATACTTAGGTACCTAACTTCTTACATAGTCAAATAGATAATCTAGCTAGGTTTCATGTCTGGGAAAATTTATTTTACCCATATTTTCACGCAAAATGTTTTTGCATAAAACGAGCGAAGTTCGGTCGCTAAGGTACTGAGTTTAAATAATAGTAAGTCTCTGATGCTAAAGGAAAAAGCAGACGTCTTAACGTATCAAGTAATAAAGGAACTCGCTTATGATATAAATAGAAGGAACTTCGAGATGAGAGATGAGACTAGCTTTTAATTTATGATGATAATGAATACATGCTAAGAAATTAGGTACGGTCGTGCTAAGTGTTGAAGAATTGACAAATTTGCTGCTGGAATATTTTAACGACGCCTCGACTTACATAGGATTCCTACCATGACACTGACAAGACAGTCGGATGCCCAGCATTGCGCGGATATTGTAATCTCGTTGCCAATTATAGAAGAACGCAGCAATGGCGAATCCGAGCCCAAAGGAATCCGAATACACACTTTATGTCTCTATTCATTAAAAGGCGGCCATCCTAATTAAAATTGTTTCTGTGGCGCGAAATAAATCTGCGCGGGCTGTGTTCCCGTTTCGTTTTGTTCGACATATTTGCCGGTACCAACACCTGAGGTAGGTTTACAATGCGTGCATCGGACGGGGGCTACAAAGCAAGGATTTGCGACCAACACGTTTTAAATATATCTGTACAATGAACAGGGATGGTCGTAAGTAACCGCGGTCTCGATATATGGACGCGCGCGCGCTTTGTTCCTTCAGATTACATCTCTCAAAGCTAATAGTTCGTTTGAGAACTATGCAACTATTGTTGTTTTAGTTTCGATGTAAAGTAACAGCGGAAAAATATTTGACATTGTAGGTTCCTTTAGAGTTTACAGGCGATGGGTATTATAAGAGACAGGGTAGAGTGCTAATTTTATCGGTATAAGAGATCTGGGCACGTTTGTTTCCTACCTACTTAACACCGTTTATACTTAGGACCACCTTAAATTAGGACGCCTAACTTGGCTAATGATCTGGTGAAAACAGAGGAAGGCCAAAATTAAGATGGCTCAGTGTTTTTAATAAACACATCAGCAGTGGGTAAGGAAGAAACGTCTTTGATAGAGCCACGGATAAAGCGAAGTGGAAATTGTATAATTAGAAGAGCGGATGCTCTGTCACAAGACGGGACCCTCGCTATGATTTATGGCGTAACCATACTGATTTACGGATTATAGAATACTAGGTAGTACAGATATTCAACCAACATACAAAGAAACGCCCCGATTTTTAAGTGTACACATAGAGTTCTGCCCATACTGAGACATATTAACGCCATCTATCGATCACTTGAGAAACTGAGATTCTATAAAATCAGTCTGTGGTAGGATGACGATACTTTAAAAAATCATGTTTTAATAATTCACACTTCTTTTGCCACAAACACGCGGGATCTCACAAAATTTTTTTTTCAATCCTTGTAGCGTCAACTAATGGCAAGAAAAGGAACTAATTTTTTTTTTAGACAATGGAACAGATGATTAGTATATTTTAAATGGGACAGTCGTCTGTCTATCTGTCAAAAGAACTCTACCTCACCTTGCACTCAGAGGTATGCTAAAAAGCATGCACACTAAAACACCGGCACGCAAACCCCGGTGTGGTCGTGTTATTAGAATTCCTTCGTTTCAATTTGTTTTTTTCGCAAAAGAAATTTACTTAATCGCAAGCGTGGCGCGCGCTTAAAACATAATATATTTAAGCCTCTTTAGTACAGTTATTTATTTATTTTTTTCTTATAAATTTCAAGCAACACCACACAAAAGAGGCATAAGTTATTGCGTGTGGTTTGCGCGGCATTAAATTAGAACACTCTTTTCTAGTAGATGCCGTAAAGGCTTCATAAAGGATTAAAATAGGTCTAAATTACTACCTCGTGGGAGATTCCATAGTTTTACGTTTGGTACTAAGTATTATATATTCTGTGGTTTGGCTTGTGCTCGTGACTGTAGGTCGACAGCCGATCTCGATTCTCTCCTCTCGTAATGGTTACTTATATCGCTGGGCCACATTTCGCGCCAAATAACACACAAAACGCTTTAAAAAAAAATTTTTGTTAGTAACCACGCATTCGAGAATGTGAGTTTTTGGAGGGAAAGCAAACTGTCGCTATGTCCGCGCTGTATTTAATTTCCAAAACTTAGGTTTTTTCGAGTGTTTGTGCATAATATTGGTGGATTATTATTCGCAAAGTGTTCGTGAACAAGCGTGAGTGTTGGGAAGTGATACAGTGTCGATTACGTGACTTTTTATCTTTGTCACCAAAATCTCCATGATATAGCTAAGTGAAATTTTTCCACCGCTTCACTTAGCCATCTGACTCAGACTAGACTTACTTACTTGACTGGACTTGACTATTGTCTTGAATTTTTGACTCGACTGACTTAAGTAGGACTGAAGAAGATTAATAAATTCAAGAAAGGCCTTAAAGGACTAGATTCCATGGCCGAATAAACTATTAAAAAAAAAATATATTCGAGAATGTAAACAAAAAAAATTTTTTGAAAGCTTTTTGTGTTTTACGCGTATCGAGCCTCGAGTTCACATCGAGTTTTTTTGGAGGGAAAGTAAACTGTCGCTATGTCCGCGCTGTATTTAATTTCCAAAACTTAGGTTTTTTCGAGTGTTTGTGCATAATATTGGTGGTTTATTATTCGCAAAGTGTTCGTGAACAAGCGTGAGTGTTGGGAAGTGATACAGTGTCGATTACGTGACTTTTTATCTTTGTCACCAAAATCTCCATGATATAGCTAAGTGAAATTTTTCCACCGCTTCACTTAGCCATCTGACTCAGCAGACTAGACTTACTTACTTGACTGGACTTGACTATTGACTTGAATTTTTGACTCGACTGACTTAAGTAGGACTGAAGAAGATTAATAAATTCAAGAAAGGCCTTAAAGGACTAGATTCCATGGCCGTAAAGACAATTAAAAAAAAAAAAAAAATACGCGTATCGAAATGTGGCCCAGCGATACAAGTAGCCATTACAAGGAGAGAATCGAGATCGGCGGTCGACCAACAGGTCGTAGAAAATAATCTTGTCTTCTGAAGCTATCTCATCGGGATGTGCCTAACCAAAAAAACCGCTAAGATGATGATGACTTCCATACTAATATTACAAATGCGAAAGTCTGCCTGTCTGTTACGCTTTCACGACTAAATCGCTGGACCGATTTCGTTTTCGATGAAGTTTTGTTTGCATAAGGGCCAGGGAAACAGGCTACTTTTGGGCGCGATATAACAGAGTCCCACACGCACAAGAACAATGTACTTATATATTAGAAAGATACATAAAATGGACATTCTTAGAGGCAGTGAAATTATAGGGTACTAATTATGGCGAAACAACTAGATTTCGATGGCTCAGTGCGCCTAGTAGGAGATTTTCTAAACGCAGATGCTAGCGACTACGTTAGGGATTTTGTATGAAACCTGTACAGCGCTCTGGCGAACAACAAGGCAATTAAGAAATTCCATACAAAATCCTAACGCAGTCGCTAACGTCTGCGTTTAGAAAAACTCATACTAGGGGTACAGAATAGGGATGGTTGGCGTAGTCAGAGGGACGCTTATGCCCAGCAGCGAGTTGTAGACAGCTGATGCTGATTATGACGAAACATTCTAGGCCACGAATTGGCAACGCGCTTGTGATACCCTCAACGTGTCAAAAAAAAAAAACAAAATGTACAAATTGATATGTCTTCTTTTATTCACAGTATATAGTGTACTATTTACACACTGTACATAATTGCAACACATTAAGTACTGGCTTACACCTAACATCTATCTACAAAAAATAAATATCAACATATAGGTACTTAAGTATAAAATAAATCTTATAATAGCTGTCGTGTTTGTTCAAATACAAATGATTAGAAAATATTCAGTAAAATCTACTGTACAGTCAAGAACAAATATTACTCAACATTTTTATTTCAAAATAATAATTAATAATTCTTTAATCAAAATAATAAGATATTCTCAACATATTGCCGGGCGCAATTTGAGGGGAAAATATTCAGGGTATGCAACGAATACGTTTGCCGTTGGTACATCTCTTCAACATATAGAAATTCGTCAGCATTTAGTAACAGACATCATCATCGTCGTAATCATTTCAGCCACAGGCTGTCCACAGCTGGACATAGGCCACCCCCAAGGATTACCAAAATGGTCGATTGAAAGCGGCCTGTATCCAGCGTCTACCGTACCTTCATCAGACAGTGTAAAATTAAATAAATGCCTACACGTGAGGCTCACGACGATAGCGTGTCCATTTGTTTAATTTTGTACTGTATGCCCATATTCATAAATAATATTTCAGTGTTTTCAGAAAATTTGGTTTGCCTAATTTTTTTAAGATACCACATGAGTGTTTTTTTTTAAGATAAGCTGCGAAACACAATAACAATGTGAAAAGGTGAGCTGCCCTCAAATTATAACGACAAACTTAAAATGAGACCGCGGTGTGCTCTCATACATTTTTATACATCACACGCACTGTGCGTAATCTCACGCGTGGTGCGTAGTTCACGCATCTGTTGCGGATTGGACAAAGGCAGGAGCGATGCGCCTTTTTTGGTACATATTTTGTTTCGTATAAAAGCATTTTGTGTTTAAAAATATGAAAAGGAGAAATATCTAACGGTTTAAACCTATTGGCAAAGAAAATGGTACATTCATCATTGCTATACATGCAATATTCATATAAATTATTACACGTAAAACGTTAAGTAATAGGTTCGTATTATTGAAAATACAAATATTAAAATTATTGCTTACAATCTAAACAGGTTCTAAACTAAAGCATCTATCAAAAAAGCTACAGTATTTTTAAACGAAACATCAATTGATACTAACTCTAATTCAATCCCAATTTTTATGTATCTGTATCGAATAACATTTTTTATGTATGATTAACTAAATAACACATTTAACATACAAATATATAATAAAAAAATGTTATTTTAGTAAAATATACATCCAAATTTTCAGAAAAGTCTCAAAGGTTCACCGTTCCAAACATATAATACAGAAATAAATAGTAAAAATAAACCTCATATGCAATAAGATTTTTCTATTGTACTATTGAGAAAATGCTGAGACCTACAATCCATTCTACTCTTAAAAAAAAAAAAAAAAAAAACAAACTAAAAAAATCTTTTAAAATCCAAATAAAGTTTACCTAAAAAATATAAAATAAGCAATTCAAAGGCTGTTGTTACCTGTGAGACTTTATTATGACCTTACTTGTACTGTATGTTTCTCATGTAAAAAAATAAACATAAAAAATAAACTTTTACATACTTTTATACGTTTGAATAAAATTAACCAAAAGGGCTCATTATCGCAAAGATTTATGGACACAAAAATTATTGTTTAAAAAAAAATTCATGATTTATGATGTAAAAAAAAACGTAGCCTAAAATAGAAAGACATTTCTATGGATACTATTAAAAGCTACTTAAGATTATCAAAACATAAATTATAGCAACTATTTAATAATTCTGCACTGGCCAAACATTCGAGGAGACGAACTTTTGAAGAAAATGGACTTAAATCGACACGAATCTTACTTAGCTACTAGTACGTAATATCTAACAGCTAGCAAAATATCTAGGATACCTACGATATATGATTTTCAGTCTGTCCATTTGATATAATGCTGGTAACTCCCTCGATGTGACAACCCTTACCAATTAAATTATACGAATCAAAACCATAAATACTTCTCCGAGACTAGCGCTTAAGGTCTTTGGCTATGGCTTTTTTAATTCAACCTTTTTAAAATCAATAAATAATCTCTTCTAGCGGACAATAAAATGTTAAAGATAATCAACGACAATAAATTAATAAAAAAATAATAATTAATTGTGGTCTAATAATAAAAATATCATTTAAATGGCGTTGGCATATCTTACGTTCTTGATGTTGCCAGTATGGTAAAACATGACTGCGCGGTAAAATTGTGGATCTGTATAAAAGTAAAAATATTTTGTGAAGTTCATTTTGTTTAGCGATAAAATTATATATATCTCGGTTTGTAAATAATTTCTTTACATATATAGTAAAGCATTGCGATTTATAAAGTGACAGCTGGTATATAAATATCATAATATTTGTCAATTTTGACCTTTCGACTGTCATTTTATATTCACGAAATATTTATTTTGCGAAAAACTTTACAATGTACTAGGTATGTATACTCTCACTACACCGATAGTGCGCGTCGCATATAATATCCATATACAATATCTACAATTTAAAATTATTAGGATTAATTTATCCTTCACACAAGCACCGATATGTCGAGATGGACTAAAATTTCACTATACATCTAAGTTTTTACTATCAATTTTTAGAATATCATTTGTTTACGACCCTAAGGACAGATGGCATCATTTTAACATTAGGTACTTCATGTTTATATATTATAGATATTCTGATTATTTGTCGAAATATGTTTTCTTTTTAATTCTGTTTTCGGTGGATTTCTATCAGTTTAGTCTATTCTCCGTCAGGTTTAAAACACCTGATCATTATTCGTTGTAGTCAATAAATACATATGTCTATTTATTCCGCTTGAATTTTTATGACATTTTGACAACAGAAAAATAAACGAATATGTAATGCTCGAATCACTTTCATATTAAGAACACCTAAAATTGCTTGGCGCCAAAAACAGCCACTAATTATAGAGTGAAAATACACATTTACACATTTCAACAGAACAATCAGAACCTTATTACATTAAGAATTGACATGAAATCAAATAGGGTTATAGCTAGAAACTTATTGTCGTAGAAAATTATACTATGGAACTCTGCATGGCAAGATTAAAACTAAGATCAAAATAAGTTGACGAAATATGCGGACTATCAGAAATAAACGTAGTTTACATATTTTTTGAAATTGAGAATCTTAACTGACAAAATAGTAGTTTTTTTATTTTACTGGCAATGGCAACACAGTCTTTTGCAATAAGTTTTTACAGTTTATTCATTCGTTTTTTAAAAAACAAGATCCATGTAATATACTATTAAAAGAAGAATGTGCATATATCTCTACCAATTTCTGGATTAGGGATGATTACCATTTATGCAATTTGCTTGGGCAAATATCCAATGTGCGCGGAATTAATCGAGAATCGGTCCATTTCCAATCATAACATTTATCAATCATATTATTATTATTATTTATTAGTACCTTAGCGACAGCCTGCTGTCGCGTAACGTAATTGAATCGTTGTCGTCAACTTATTTTGATCTAAAGTTTTTGAGTGGAGGTAAAGTTCCTGAAAGATATGTTAGATCCAAGCCAAGTTACACATCTATTTTATTATAGAAAAAAGACAATAGATGAAAAGCTCAAGGAATTTTGTTCAGTTCATGGATATTTTCTCCTCTAGCTATGTCAGTCAAAATATATAATAAACTTCCGGAATACATAAAAAATGCCACTAACGAAAATAGTTTTATTAAACAAACTAAGCAACTTCTTCTCTCTAAATGTTATTATACTGTTTCAGAGTACCTGAATGATAAAAATATATAAAAACTCATTAGGTTAAGTTGTAACCGAATAATAAATAAAAAACAACAACAATAGGTAAATAAAAAATATGCAAATAAAGGAAAAGCAGATAAATTATAATAAATAATAACAATAATAAATAAATAAAAAGTTGCATAAAGAAGTATTATTTTAGGATTAAGTAAAATTATAGCTAGTTCCTCCTCTCTACTTTGCAGTGCCCAACAGGGTCCTTGAAGGAGTGTAGAATACATTATATCTGTAATATTGTATAATCTGCATGTAATTTAAGGTGCAATAAAGTATTGAGTATTGAGTATTGAGTATTGAGTATTTTTATTTACCTGTGGCATATTATAAGAAATTAATTCCTTATGGATTTGTTATTCACCAAAGAATGGGTTTGGCTAAATGTAAGAGATCCCAAACCTTTAATTAAACTTGCGATAAGATGCATATTTGAGTAGACTAAACTTTTCATTTTAAAAGCCTTGTAAATTTACCTCACAAGGCGTTAAATGGAATTTCAACGAATTAAAAACTTTTTTTTGGTGAATACCAACCCACAGTTTTTTTTAAATGTCACAGATATATGAATTTCATTGTTGTTTTAATTTCTTAATCATCGTAGAAGCTCCTTCAAATATATTTTTAAAAGGAAAACACAAACTAGTACATCTAAAATTGACTTCGTAAAATATGAAAATAATATTCAAAGGTCATTCAGTACGTAAGCTCACAACACAAATTATTATCTTAAAAAATAAGTAAAGAATACAAACTGGAATTATGTTTTTTCATAAGCAAATATTTACAGAATATTATGGCGACATTTAAATCAAGATTTTAGTAAGTTTAAAATACATGGCACAGAGATTGAAAAATAAAAATACTTTTTCTTAAAAGGATTGTAAAGGAGATGAGCTAATTAACATATAAATAGGGTCTGGAGTAAAATATATCATTATGTTATGTAAATAAATACATACGTAAAATAAACATAAATTGTAAAAAAGTTGGCTGATCCTCTATCACTACGAAATTGAACTTGATAGAAGGTTTTTATGTTTTTTTATATATATATATACTTTTAAAATATATTTCCATACCTGACGAACAGAAACGCAGCATAATGTTTTAGCACAAAAATTTATATATTCTGGTCGGTAAAAAAGTGACTTGTTGGCCCATCTCCTTTTCTGTTGTTCGCCCGACTTTAAGGAAAGGGAAATTATTACAAATGGCAGTTATCTCTACATACCCTGGTATTGGGGACGAAATCCCAATTTATTTTCTTACAGCCTTCATTCATATTGTTATTGTCCGTACCTCCTACAATTATATCTAATTTTGGGCCCCTTTTACTTATTCTTAACATCATTATAAAAAAAGTTTTTGAAATATAACTCCCGCTAGATGTCACTTAGACATCGGGTCGTTTAGTTGTCAAATTCAATTAACAATTTTGTTACATTTAACAGCTGTTAACTCATAATAAATCATCATAAGGCGATATAAAAAAAAACTATACGGTCGAATTGAGAAACCTCCTTTTTTTATGGTGGGTTAAAGCCGAAAAACTTATAAGACCCTACATACTATTATGTCATGAAAAAAATGCAAAAATTGACTTATATAGTTAATTCGGTTATTAAATTATTTTATTAAATACCTATTAAACTATTTCTATTATACAACAGATTTTAAGCGATAAACAAATTTTTCGTTGTTTTGAGTTAAAAATAACTAATTGATTCATATTGTCATGCCAATAAGACAGTGTATAAAATGAGCTCCGAATTGTTTTCCGAATTACCCAACTCTGAATGTACGGTTCCCCGCTCCTCGTTTCGTCCTTGCTGGTAATATACATTACCATTTATAAGTATTTAATAGACGATATTTACAAAAAAAGATGTGTAAACCCCTCAACTCAAAAAATTGTTTATTTATAGTAAAGTACTATATTAGGCCAATTCATGAAAACAGTAGTTTGATTAAATAAACATTGTAAACAATTATAAAACAAACTACGCAAAAAAAATGCGTTTATTTTCTTACACTAAACAGATTGCATAAAAATGTTTCTTAAATTTCTATCGCATGATAAAAAAAATCACCAAACAGAATAATTAAACAATAATAATATTTATGTACATTTGAATTCTAGTGCTTTAATATAAATCACTAGAAATTCAATCGTATCTTTAGAAAATCTTGGGACACATAACCAAAGCAAATAGATTTTTTTAATACTTACTCACTCTACACTATAAAGGACTCACTCCTTTATAAATTATATAATATATAATAAAATAGCAGCTTAACGCCCGAATACTCAAACGCTACTCAATTTTGAGAGCTGCTCAAGTATCATGCTGTCGCGCTGAATGTCAACGATACGACAGTGACAGCATGGACTTGAACAGCTCTCAAAATTGAGTAGCGATTGAGTATTCGGGCATAAAGCGCCAGATTTAAAACTAAGGTCAAAGCTAAAGGGGCCCAAAACAAGAGTAGATTTAAGTCCAATATTCAAATGCACGAAAATATTCTGATAGAAAAATCAAAGCGGTTCAATAGAACAGTAAAATGCTCGAACGATTATAACATGTTTGACACTAACAATAATGAGTCTTCCTTACTTAAATACATATTTCATTAATTTATTTATTTCACTAAAAATATTACCAAACCGTATTACAAAAGCTTAAGGTATGTCGAAAGGATACGCGAGTGGTCGCGAAAGGACAATTTTGCTACTTTACGCTATAGTAATAAGGTCTTAATTTCATTGGAGCCAGTCAAGTCAAGATGTAAAATTATCTTTACCGTGTTTATCTATATGTGTTTGTTTATTTATTATAACATATAGCATCGTCGAGACAGTATCCCAAACACGCCACAAACTTACTTTGGGGCTAGCTCAACCTGTGAGAAAATTAAAATAAAAAACTCGAGAATTTTCCATTCTGAACTTAAAAGCAGATAGGTATTTAAATACCTACAGATTATTTTCGTGCAAACCAATAATGGACCGTCCTATCCAAAATTACCTTATAACGCGCCTATATCAGGATACATGTGTGGCACACCCGAGTTCGCCTCCTTATACTGCAATGGGTCGGCTCTGAATTCGACCGCCATCAACGCCATATGTCCGTATATTTCTGCGAATCTGTGCACGCATGAAGATCTCTGGGACATGTGCCGCTCGTCGGTCGATAGCATTTCAGTATTCGTGCATTCGGGACATTTGAATTTCTTTCTGGGGGTTACCTGGAAAAGGGGTATGTAGAACTGTTAGTCTGAATATTAATGCATTTCGAGTTATTTTCCAATTTTTCTCTTGTTTTGACTTTGACGTTCATCATCATTTCCTGTAGGCCAATCGACCTTGCACACCCTGGTGTCAGAGTTCTTCGGAACCGCCTCTCGGCCTCTGACGTGGTTTCCTTTATCTAACGACTACCAGATGGTAGCCGGGACCAATGGCTTAACGTGCCGTCCAATGCACGGAATCATCTTTACTATCAGAAAATCAGGTGATTCAAGCCTGCAAAGTCTTAACCAAACTGGAAACAACAAAACAAACTTTGCTTCCAGTGGAAATCGAACACACACCCCTGGGTCTACAGGCAAACCGATAATTTCTCTGTTCTGTGGGCAAACCCCTTAGCCTCGGGACGTCGTAAAAGGTGACGTTGGCAACGTTTTTGTAGAGTATCAGAGATGTGTGCAGAAGCATGTGTAGATGTTTTTTTTCTATATTGTGTAAATAGATGCATTTTTGGTTATAACAAATGATTTGAAATACTTTCGGGTTACCTCGTCTAGGTGTACTGTTGTATTGTGTTGTGTTGTGTTGTGTTGTGTTGTGTTGTGTTGTGTTGTGTTGTGTTGTGTTGTGTTGTGTTGTGTTGTGTTGTGTTGTGTTGTGTTGTGTTGTGTTGTGTTGTGTTGTGTTGTGTTGTGTTGTGTTGTGTTGTGTTGTGTTGTGTTGTGTTGTGTTGTGTTGTGTTGTGTTGTGTTGTGTTGTGTTGTGTTGTGTTGTGTTGTGTTGTGTTGTGTTGTGTTGTGTTGTGTTGTGTTGTGTTGTGTTGTGTTGTGTTGTGTTGTGTTGTGTTGTGTTGTGTTGTGTTGTGTTGTGTTGTGTTGTGTTGTGTTGTGTTGTGTTGTGTTGTGTTGTGTTGTGTTGTGTTGTGTTGTGTTGTGTTGTGTTGTGTTGTGTTGTGTTGTGTTGTGTTGTGTTGTGTTGTGTTGTGTTGTGTTGTGTTGTGTTGTGTTGTGTTGTGTTGTGTTGTGTTGTGTTGTGTTGTGTTGTGTTGTGTTGTGTTGTGTTGTGTTGTGTTGTGTTGTGTTGTGTTGTGTTGTGTTGTGTTGTGTTGTGTTGTGTTGTGTTGTGTTGTGTTGTGTTGTGTTGTGTTGTGTTGTGTTGTGTTGTGTTGTGTTGTGTTGTGTTGTGTTGTGTTGTGTTGTGTTGTGTTGTGTTGTGTTGTGTTGTGTTGTGTTGTGTTGTGTTGTGTTGTGTTGTGTTGTGTTGTGTTGTGTTGTGTTGTGTTGTGTTGTGTTGTGTTGTGTTGTGTTGTGTTGTGTTGTGTTGTGTTGTGTTGTGTTGTGTTGTGTTGTGTTGTGTTGTGTTGTGTTGTGTTGTGTTGTGTTGTGTTGTGTTGTGTTGTGTTGTGTTGTGTTGTGTTGTGTTGTGTTGTGTTGTATTGTATTGTATTGTATTGTATTGTATTGTATTGTATTGTATTGTATTGTATTGTATTGTATTGTATTGTATTGTATTGTATTGTATTGTATTGTACCTTAATAGGCGGTTTCCTGGTGACATTCGCGACGAGGAAGTTCATAGCGATGTCCTCACAATTGAAGTTGTCGTCGACCCACCGCCTGATGCTGGCCGGCATCTTGTAAGTGTAATACCAGGACCAGATCTTATGGTGGAACGCTGCGCCTGTTAGCACCTGGAAATTGAGAATAAGAGATGTTGAATTTTATAAAAATAACTGCACATCTGCGTTTGGGTCACAGGATCACGCCATCCTACCAAATTTCATCTCTTTTGATCCAGGAGGTTCGGAGAAAATTAGCTGTGCCAAACGGACGGGCGGACAGACAGACGCACGAGTGATCCTATAAGGGTTCCGTTTTTACATTTTTGTAAGGAACCCTAAAAAACAACGATTTGAGAACCGTAGACGTTAGTTCGCTAATCTGAAGGTCTACTTTATACAATAATATTAATATACAATTACTAGCGACCTGCCCCGGCTTCGCATGGGCATAAAAACATTTCTCTTGAATCACTATATCTATTAAAAAAAACAGCATCAAAATCCATTGCGTAGTTTTAAAGATTTAAGCATACAAAGGGACATAGGGACAGAGAAAGCGACTTTGTTATACTATGTAGGCAAATAAGTATAAGGCCGAACTGATGGAAAGCGGTTACCGCATCCTATGGACGCCTGCAACACCAGAAGACGCTGCTGGCTCTGGGTTTGAGTCTCTAATCAGGGCAATTCATATTAAATTTCAACAATCAATACACATAATACCTTAACATTGACATTAAAGCGAGATTATGTCACAGAGTATATTATAGTACTAACGTAATGTGTTAGTGACGTCTGTATAATCCATACTAATATTATAAATGCGAAAGTCTGTCTGTCTGTCTGTCTGTCTGTCTGTCTGTCACCTCTTCACGGCTAAACGGCTGGACCGATTGTGATGAAATTTGGTAGGGATGTAGTTAATGACCTGAGGTCAAACATAGGCTACATTTGGGCGCGATATAACCGAGTCCCACGCGGGGCGGAGCCGCGGGGAACAGCTAGTATTTAATAATGGTTCTAAGATTGTAGGCCTAGCACAATTTAATTGACAGTAAATTGCTACTCGTGCGTTGTGGTTTAGAAGGCGGGCCCAGTGTGTTTGTGCCATAGACTTTGGAAACAGAATTCATAGACGGATCTCTAGGTGACATTACTCATAGTTATAGTTGCAAATAAACAGTTTTAAACCAAAATCCTTGGTTTAAAAGCAGCTCTAAATAAATTTAAAACTGTTTAAAACCGTGCCACGTGATTTTTACTTTATTAACAAACTAGCTTTCGCCCGCATGAATTTCCCTCGGGAACAGTGAACTTTTTCCCAGGACGAAAAGTACCCTATGTCCTTCTCAATACCCCTAGCTATGTGTATTCGAAATTTCAGGAAGATCGGTTCAATAGATAGAGCGTCAAGCGGTAACAAACAAATATACAAACTCACTTTCGCATTCATTATATTAGTTGGGATTATTATTTTTAAAATAAAAATAAAAGATATACACATTATTCTTACACATTACTAGCATCGTTTTAAAATAGTTTAAAACGTTTTAAACAAAAAAAAAAATGGTTTTTAAACGTTTAAAATACTTTTTGCATCAATACTCATTGTGGCTACTGTGGCTAGGACATATCGAGGATATCCTTCTTTGGTAAAATGTATGAACACTTTATCACTGTTACATATAACATCCATTGTATGAAATCTATCGCATTCAATCAATTATATTTAAACAGTTCTTCCGACTCCGTCATTTAATTAATCTAACTAAAATAGTTTAACTCATAACGAAATATTCAATCTATTATTCCTATAGTCTATGCCCCCCGAATGCTTCGTACTAATTGTCACTATGAAGAGTAATTTAATCGCCTAGAAATTTCCATTAATACAGTAGGTAGGCTGTGACGACTTGTATAATACGATCGTATTGTAGTTGATTATTAGGTAATTTGCCTAGTTAAAACATCGGCCAAGTGCGAGTCGGACTTACGCCTTAAGGGTTCCGTACCACCACACAATACTAAAAGGACATTTAATGTGACATTTGGTACCATCACTACGACGAAAAAATATAGTGCCCGTGCGTAGTATGGCCGGTAGGTCGACCGCCTATCTCGATTCTCTCCTCTCGTAATGGCTACTTGTATCATTTCGCACAGTTTTACGCACAAAAGGCTTTAAAAAAAATTTTTTTTTTTTGCCTTTAACAAAAAAAATAATTTTTAAGCGTTTTAGCGTAAAACGGAGCGAAATGTGGCGAAAGCGATGCAAGTAGACATTACGAGAGGAGAGAATCGAGATAGGCGGTCGACCTACGGGGCGTGTCAAAATACAAATGCTTAAACCGAAACTGTTAAATTGACATTCGGCATAATAAAAGTCACAGTGGAGCGAATAAAACTGGGATATAGGCATAAAAAGCATAAACACGGGGAGAGTCAGAGGCATAGAGTCATTTATGTATAGAGTGCGATACGCGACAGTAATAGGAATTAAGATTTTTAAGGTCCAATCAACGTCCAATCTCTACCAAATTGTTTAAAAGGGCGACTGCTACTTTATCAAATTTAATTAAAGAATTACTTGTTTTATAAAATCACAAAGTCAAAAAAATATTTTTTATTTATTTTATTTGCCCGTTCACAAAAATTACAAAGTCAAAAAATATTTTTGATACAAGTACTTGAAGTTTGTGTACCATAATGTACAAACCGAAGAGCCCTTTTAAGCCATAGGCTTATCAGGTTTTTTCCCTATTTCGTTGCTGTGGTACTTATAGATAAAAAAATACATAACAAAAACTGCAACAACCGTTCTCGGTTTAAAAGAAATAATTTTGTTCCTTATTGCATCTTTATTGGTATTAGTTTTGTACTGTAATAGCTGCTTTAAAAATATGTAAATAAAATGTATTTGAGTAATACAATACCTATAACTATGATATCAAATCGCTGAAACTAACTTGCAAACCGGTCACCAAGAACCGTCATTATTTTTTAACACACTCACAACGATTCTCACATGCATCCGCGCACTCTAGCACATACAATAAATTCTATATTCACTCTATGGTCATATAGTTAAGACCGAATAGATAAAGTATGTTAAACAGTTTGAACGGTAAGTTCCACACTCGCATGTACCACGTACTGTTACGTCACGAAAGCTTTTAAGTGACTTTGCTTTTTTGTGGCTTTCCACGAAGAATTTATACGTTCCATTTGGGGAGAAAAATATATTCCTTTTTGCTTTTGTCAGTGTGCTGTCGATTTTGTTCACGACTGATTAACTTATTTTATATTTATATTTCTTTATTTATTTAAGAAATTTAAACAAATTATTTTATACGATCCCGTTGATAATCTACCTTGAGAGTGTGTGTTTTTATTTATTTATTAATAAACAAAACTAAGTTAATTGGGTACACGATAAATAAATAAAAAATACAATACAATTCGTTGAAACTAATTTACCTCAGCAACAATCTGTACCGAAGATTTTTTTAAATTACTAGAAAGAACAATGAACGGCCCAAAGAGCGATAAATACAAATATTTTTTTACAATTAAGTTAAAAAAAATGTAAACAAGCAAGCTTGAAAACAAAAGATTTAATTTATTTTTAAAACTAAAATGTCAACAGACACATGCAGTGCGCTTGCATGTTTAATCAGTATACATTTAGTCGGACAGTAGTTTTATGAAACAAAGGATACATACAAAGGGGCTCGCTAAACATGACATTACATTCAAAAACTTTATTTCTCTTTTTTTTTGCTTTTTGATTCTAGTACCGAAGTGATTGCACCATAGATTAAAAAAAATGGCCTGGCGTCTAAAGCGCGATTTCCAAATTCTATGGATATCACGAAGGTAGTTTAAGAAAAGGTCATTCAGTGCCGATCTATAGGACTATCAACTGAACAGTAGGAGCGTGGCTTTACAGCCGAGACGTGATGCCCGAACCCACAACAATCTTTATTGCGCACGTCTCCAGAATGTAAATGTTTAGGAAACGGAACTACTGGGTTTACATATGAAGACTAAATTGCTTAAGCAATTTTGGGTCTGTCATAAATTACGTTCTACGTGGCTAAAATTTATTGTTTGAAATTTAAATATATTTCTTTTACTAACAGAGACTGTAAGAATTATTCATTTCAGTCAGTAAATTCGGCGTTTGTATGCTTCTCTTTTTAATATTATTATAGTTAAAAATTAATTAACACGTTCGCGGACGTTTTTGGACACTTTGAGTCACTGCGCCATTTTAGTTAGTTAATTTTAAAAGCGTTACAATTAATTTCTGATTTTATTATACTTGAAAGTTTTTGAGATTGGAAGATGTCCTAACAGCTGAAAGAAATTTGTTGAAATTTGGTTCACGTGTAGTTTCATGTCTGATTAAACACAAAAGCTAATTTTAAGTAATGTCCGCCATCAATTTACATCGAAACAGGATTCGCAAAGGATGCTTTTCATCTTGTCGAGTGGTTATAGACTGTACTATATTGAATTCCACAATACTTAGCAAACAAAATATAAAGAAAGCGCTAAGAACGAAAGATCATGTTAATCTTCATTAGTCAGAATGGGACATTCATTTTCATGTCAAAACTAATTTTCCCACTAATTAGAGGCTAACATAGCATTTCGCCACTTTTTCGTACTAAGCAAGAAGGATGGGCTAAACGTGAACCGCTTAGAGTAAGTGTTTCTAGAGCGCGTCTTTTATTAACACTCAAAAGATCGATACTACCTCAAAACCGGTTGGGATAAACATATTTTTTATTGAAACTACTAATTAAAACCAAAATAAATATATGATAAAAACCATGAAATTACACTAAGCAGTTTGTTTGTTAAAAACAAGATTCAATTAAATTTTCTTAGTAAGAAGTAATCACGAAGCTCCACAAGAATAAGGGGTACTTACATTTAAAAAAATATGTTTTATTTATTGTTATACAAACACCGTGAAATTTGGTATAATAACAAAAACAAAATGTCAGGGGACGCGATCAAATCTTTGAAACATAGTGTCATCCAGATAGACGCATCAAATTTTAACGAACCACACGAACAAAAACTTTCTGTCACTTTTTATTCCATGTAGTACCAAACCAAATGTACCAAACAACAAAAAACAAACCAGTCTTAAGCTTGATTGCGCGCGCTCTATAGCAGATAAATGAAGCCAACTAACTCTAATGGCTTGAGATATAATGTATTACACAAAAAAAATTACTTCTGTACAAGGAAAGCATATTTTGTACGAAATGAGGTCACGTCAGAGGGACAACTTTCGCGAAGAACAACATTTGCAGATGAGCTTTTTTCAACTTCGTTAGCGATTCACTTTTTCTGGCTTAAAGCCTTTCTTTGTACTTACAAAGTAAAAATATTTGTAGGAGTACATGCTTCATATACCTATTTTGACTAAGTTGTAGAGTTTGTTAAGTAAGACCTTACAGAGTTAGGGCTTATTAAGTAAAAAGTTTGACTCCACACGATCTAATAACTTTTGACAGTTCCGAGCCATAAGGATCATTTTACATGAAAATGTTTTTAGCATAGATTTTAAAAAAATGCCTCGCGTCAAAAGATCGCGCGCGATTCCAAATTCTTTGGTTTTTGGTGTGATTTTCTATCTTAAAAAGTATACCAAATATAAATTGGATATTAAATAAAGTTGACCCAAAAGATTCGAGAAGACTGTATTGAAAATTCCATTAATTGTCCTGGCAGTTGATGGCTTAACAGCTTCGATTTATTCGCACCATCATTTGTGATTCAAGTCATGTTTTAATCACTTATCTAAGATCATCGGAATCAAGTACTTAAGATCTTGTTTCAAATTGAATGTTGTTCAGTAATACAAAAGTTCGCTTTTCTGACACGGATTGGCGTAGATTTGGCCTTTGTCTTTGGTTCTTGGCTGTTTATCTATATATGTATCACTATCACTAAGTACATAGAATAAAACAAAGTCGCTTCTCCCTATGTATGCGATCTTTGAAACTACGCAACGGATATTGATGCGGATTTTTTAAATAGATAGTGATTCAAGCGGAATTGATATATGTATGATACATGTATTATATAGCATTGCACCCGTGCGAAGCCGGGGCGGGTCGCTAGTCTGTTATAAAATATAGTATCGTTAAATTAGTATCCCATAACAGTACCCCAATCTGTGGAATCTGACTAAATAGTAGAAAAAAAATCCGTACCTACCATATCTAAATGCGAATGCCCATGACATTTCATGGGCATTCGTCAAATCGAATTATCTTATCAATGACGTAATCACGATCGTCACTTATCAATTGATAAAAAAGAAAGCAGCTGTTTTATTTTACAAACGATGTCTTACAAGTTGATATTAAGAAACAGCTCTTTAATTTAAGCAATCAATATCGATTAAAGTGCGTTCGACGGTCCATCGTCAGATACACTACGTTAGTAATAGTACTCTTATTATGTGTCTCACTGGAACTTCCTATTCAGAGGCATTTTACTCAGCGACGAATCAAGAAATTCCGAAACGAAAATAAAACCTTACAGCCTCCACTCCGGCGAGCTGTCGTACTTATTGCATAAGTTGATAAAAAATGCTATACAATAGCTCTGCCGCGGTAGTCTCCGAGTGTATGTATTTATGTATGTAAAAATTTTATTGTACCGAAAGAAAATTGATGATACAACATAGAACACAACAAAAGGCGGACTTATCCCTAACAGGGATCTCTTCCAGTCAACCTGTATAATAAAGGAAAAAGAGTACATGGGCATTTTTTTAAATTAAGTATTTTAATATGACGTCATGGCCTTATCATTATTATCTCTAGATTAATATGTTGCTGTTTATATTTTTATTGCTATTATATTTTTATGTAAAATATATTGAATGAGGATTTACACATAGAATTTCTTACAGTAGTGGACCCCCGGAGAAAAGCTAGTATAATATTTTAACATAACAAAAACTAGGTAAATTTACTTATCATATCAACGTTCAAACATATTCGCATAATCTAGATTTCGAGATAGCAAGTTCTATGGTACGTTGACCCGTTAAGATAAAATGTTAAAGATGTCTAGTTAGCGTGGCATTGCGAACACGGAGATGTTATTTAATAACCTAGCTTTTCTATACCTCCCAACTTAAAACTCAGAAGTCTTGTTTATAAAACTATAAAAAATCAGTGGCGTGGCGCTTAGGATTTTTTTAAATGTCAATTACCATAACGGTGTATCGAAATCAATGGCTTTTGACGTGACAACGTCTTAAATTAGGTTGCGGCTGGGAGTCACTTATGAAAAAGTGTAACGCTAGGTAACGTTACGATGCGCTCACAATGAGAGCGAGTGAGAGGCACGCGTCCCCTAAGAGCGAGAGAGACAGACTCAAAGTCGTTGTCACGTAAAACTTTCGCCCGTATACCGACTTTACAGGCAACCAATTTTTTTTTTTTTCTAATAAATGAAATATTAAATGCCAACGCGCTTAAAGGAGTTTTTACTTCAAAATGTCTCATCATACAATGCATTTTATTATATTATCATGCTTTCAGACAGGCGACACCTGCTGAGCTAGGGCCTCTCCCACTTACGGTGGTACAGTGCACCTTATAGAAAAGGATACCTACCTAAGGTAAAAGTGGTATGATTTTTTTATTTGGCTCACTGTACATAAGTCGTAACGTATCTATGTCAGTCTTGGGCCGGCCTTACACTTGTAAGTTTTACTCATTTAAGTTAACTTACGTCTTAACTTAAGATACATTTGCGAATGTAAACACTCCTAGTTTGCAAATCGTAAATTTTACGCGAGTAAAACTTACAAGTGTAAAGCTGCCCTTATGCCAGCTGACAAATAGGCGGACAGACAACTCAGGCTTAGTTATAGGGTGCTGTTTCATCCTTTAGATACCTACGGAACCCTAAAAAGTTATTGCCTATACCTCTCTTCCTGGGAATATTATTTTTGGTATCAACCACCACCCACAGAGGATATATAATTTCTCTCTGTCACCACATAAAAGCTACAAGAAAATTAAAGCCCTTTACATACCACAATATCCAAATAAAAGAAACGGAGCTCACTCCAATTCATCAAACGGAAACTATGATTACTTACTACATACGTGTAAGTAGCCCATTATAATTTCCAACATCGCATTTAATATTTGAACGAACATCGAATGAATTATTAAGCGTATTCTAAAATGCATGAACCGACTTCGTTAGTACAATTAGGTCACAACAGAACTTTACTATAGTTACAACAAAGGCGCGGGAGAGGGCGTGGATTGGGTTATTGAATAATCAACTTATAGGGCTAAGTGCTCATCTTTGTCTTGCCGCCTTTTCAACAGCTTTAAGGAAAAATCCTTATTGTTGGTTTACAATAGAGGAGTAGACTTGGCCTTGTTAAACATGTGTGATGAATTCTGTACTGGTGCTGTCGGTAGTCAAGTAACCGTCCGCTCAGTCTGAGACTAACCAAGAATGTCCCTCGATCCCTTCTTGTTAGTACCATCTCCACTGCCTCCCCACCGCTATGCTTGTGGTGTCAAAGCGGGGAGTTGATCAACCAATGACAGACTCTCGTAAGATGGCGCCACGGTTGTTATTATTTAAGCCTATTATCACCATCATTGCGTAGTAAATCATAAAATATATAATATAAATAAACATAACCATAAAAATCATGACATTCGGCCATCGGACAACGTGCAGACTCCGGCGCACGTTACAAAAATTGTACAATTGGATGATCAAAACAAAATATACCTTATTCACCTTTTAAAACATATCTGAGTCTATTTACATAGTGTGACAAAGATATATAAGTATTATTAACATAGAACACAATAATATCAAAATTTAAATATTTACAATTATTTCCTCTAAACATTTTAAATAATAAGCCAAATCAAATGAACAAATCTTTTTTCAAGTATAAACTAAATCAAACACAATAAAATCATATCATGACATTCGGTTGTTTTTTGTTTGTTATTATTTAAATGTATATTCTATCTGAATCACCATGTCCAGATTCAATCAACACGCAGAACAGCTTTAGTGGATTACCCATACACCCTACAGATGAAGAATCTGAAGATCAGCCAATAGTAAAATGACCAAGTAAACCACCATTACTCTTATAAGGTGTACAGGAAGTCAATAAGCTAGCAGAACTACTTCGTTCATCTGGCAGTGCGGATAGTTTCACCCTAAGGATAATAAATAAAAATCAACTTCAAGTAATCAGTGCCGGTATAGAAACTTATAAAAAAAATATCTACTCGACATGGTTGGATTGGGTATAAATTCATCCAAGAAGATCAACGATGCTACAGAATCGTTATTTAAAAAAAAATCTACACAGCACCTTCCAAAGCAATTGAAGCAAAGATAGAAAAAACCGGAAACATCATTCAAGGATAAATTATCAATGTGAAATTTGGACTAGAAAGAAAACCAACGTCAACTTTTTTTTTGTAAATATTGCTCCAGGTCCTAGCAATAGTGCAGTTAAAAATAACGAAAATTCACCACCAAGCAGTAAAAATAAAAGGTCCTCAAACGAGGCATACAATTCCTTAGTGTCAAAGATGCCAACAACTTTGTCATTCAAAAAAAATACTCATAATACTCATTTATTTTTACCCGTCAATACAATAGATTAATAAAAATAATGATAATAATTAACATCAAGTCAAATAGCAGCAGTCAAATTCAAAATAAAAATTAAAAATGAGAAATAAATCAAAAATTGATACACTGACATCATTAATACTGAAATATTACTACATTAATGTACATCGTACCTTTTGTACAATAAAACTAATATCAGTCCATTAATTCCTCGTTACTATAGTAAACTTTGTCATTGTCAATTAATTAGTAATAAGTTTTAATTTTACTATATCAGTGTGTGAAATGTGCTCAAGGTCATCAAGCTTCAGAATGCAAAAAAAAAGACAGTAGTACACCAGCACTATGCGCCCTTTTCCAAGGTGAGCATCCTGCAACTACTAGGAATGTAGTGTTTACAAGGAGATTCTAGCAAGTCGAAAGCCAAACCAATAAGGCTTGAATGCCCAACGAAAACTTCAAATGCATATATTATACAAAAATCTAACACTGATTTCATCAGATGCTACTCAAATGAAACTAAACTTTTTACACGTGATATTAAAAAAAAAGAACTTTCTATGCCAAAATCCTAAAAGGCAATACTGAAGTGTCATCTAAGTTAACCAATAAAATTGAAGAATAAATAAAAAAAAAAATGTTTAAAGCATCAACCTCAATAATTAGACATGCTCCTACAACATATGAGTGCACTTTATAAGCCTCTTCGCTCTACTTAATTGTCAGAAGAATAAAATGACTACTGATTAAGAATTAGAAGACATTAAGAATTACTACCTGGAACATAAATGGCTAGCTCCAAATAAATCTGAACTTGAAGTACTTATTGCAACTCACAAACTAGATGTGACCTTAATCTCAAAAGCACACTGCATCAAGCAAAGTAACGTTCCATCAAGGACTACAACACTTATATCACACACCACCCTGATGGAATGAGTCATGTAAGTCCATAAGCATTACCTGCTGCCAGAGTATAAACACTCCGAATCCTAGCAACCACCATAGCTATTAAAGGTAAGCTTGGAAGTCTTAATCTGTCTGCAGTTTAATGCCATCCAAGGCACAAGAGTAACTGTTCTACTTACAGTAAGTACGTTTTGACACTAGGAGGCAGACTTATTTCAAGTGGAGATTGGGGTGCCAAACATTCTGGGGATTAAGGTTGACCTCAACCAAAGGTACACTGCTCAAACTGTGTCTTGGCAATAACAATCTTAATGTAATCACGACTTGTGAACCAACATACTGGCGATATGTTAAAATTCTCTGATTTTTTTTTTTTTTGCAAAAGGTCCTGAAGTACACTATCTGAAAGCAGAAACTTGCTATGATAGCGGCTCTGATCATAGCCCTATACTGTTGACAATTAGTTCCACTATTATCTGCTATAATGAAATATAGTACAGAGACGGTGATTGTTTAAATGATCAAAATTTGATTGATTGCTGTGAAAGACGTCCAGAACAAAACAATTGGACACCAGCTAGAATACCTTACTGCGATACCATCCACCAACTATTCACTGTGGAAAACTACTAAAGGTCCATTTAAACTACAGGCATGAAGTTTCCATTTAAAACTAATACTGGGTGGACACATACTGGAAAAGAGAAAGCTGATATATTTGCAAGACATTTAGCTGCCGTGTTTGCACCAAATGAAGGCTATGAAGACGTGGAAACCCAACTATCTGTTCCACTTAACCCAGTGATAGTACAAAAAGTTAAACAGGTCATCTCTAATTTCCAAAGACATAAGTCACTTGGTTTTGACTTGATCATCAAAGAAGTTCTAGAAGAGTTAATCAAATCAAATCTCTTTTTTTGCATGAATGTATGTACAAAATGATGGTGTAAAAATATGAATGTGCGAATACATTTTACCTTAGTAAGGCGTGCAAATATATCATGTCTAAAAATACTCAATTATAAAGATACACCATTTAAAACAATGTCAAATTTAAAAAGATATAGTCAACATGGTATTTTATCATAATTTCCAACTTGCAATGATTCCAATAAAAGTATAATAATCTGAGTAGTCATAATGTGTTAGTAAAATAAATGTTTATCTATTAGCAGTGTTCGTAACTTTTCTTTAAATGCTCTATATCTTAACTCTTACATACTGTCAGGTAATTTGTTAAATAATTTCGGTTCCAAAACATATATTGTCCTACTTTACGACGCAAGATTAGATTCATATACAATCCAATGATGTATTCATTAATTGATGCAACAAAGTGTTTATTCATTCATTCATTCATGTTGAGGAAGTATTTGTACCATAATTCTTGTTGGTTTTGGTCGTCTATTAACAATTTGCTTAAAACTATTTATATTTTGCCTCACATACAATCATGCCTCAAAAATGAACAGTGAGGGTAAAGTCTAAGTTCAATTTTCTAAAATCTGATACACAAATCTCTTTGTTGTCTCTAAACATGGCTCGGATACATTTTTTTGTACCCTAAATGTGCAGCAGAATGTGTATCGTTGCAGCATTTCCCCAAAAAGTATACCATATCTCAATTTAGAGGCAACACAATAATAGTCAGCAAGAAAGGCCATAGTCTATCTCACTACTCTATTCAACAGAATATTGAGAGTCCAATTCATTCTATGCCTGTGAAAAGTATCAGTTATAACAATGCTCTACGAGGCAGGCAAACCACCTCATTCTGCAAGCTCTTACAGTTAATTCGTTTCAATCTTGTCTAAAATCTTCCGAAAGATTTCTAATTAGAATTTTGCGTATCCTCTCGGAACCTGATGCAATACCAAAACACCAATTGGGCTTTAGTAAATATCACTCTACAATATAACAGGTTCACAGAGTATGCGATACTATTAGAAAATCTACTAAGCAGCTTTCTTGGACAATTAGCGGGCATTTTACAAAGTGTGGCACAAGAACTACTTTACAAAATCAGGAAAGTGTATCCTCACAGTAACTTTTTGCTAGTGGATGCATAGCCGAAATACATTATTCCAGGTTCAAATAGATGAAGAGACATCAGACTTCTATGAAATTAAAGCGATGTTTCTAAGGGATTAGCCTTAGGTCCCAAATTGTTCACGATCTATATATCTGATCTCCCTGAAGCCGATAATATCACCAACCACCGTTACTAAATTTGCCGATGTTACGGCTATATTAGCAGGTAACAAAAATCCAGGTTTGGCGTCAACTATTGGCATCACAAGATTGCCTTGATAAGATTGATGAAAAGCTCCACAAATGGCGATCATAGCAAGTGACTCAAAATTGTACCCATATTATCTTTGCTTAAAAAAGATAAACTGCCCACCATCAAACTAAGGGACATGAGCTTACCACAGAATGACTCCGTCAAGTATCTCGGAATGCATTTGGATCGCAAACTAACATGGAAGAAGCACATCAAAACAAAAAAAGATGACATCTATCTCCAGTATCGAGGACTGGCTGATGGCACGCAACTCTGTTCTATTTATAGATAACAAGCTCCTCATATACAAAACAATCTTGAAACTCATTTGAACATACTGCCTCCAATTGTGGGGCAGTGCTTGTAATACAAACATAACCATCATGGTTCCTCACCAATGCTAAAATCCACGACACACTGCAGATCAACACTTAGGAAACTACAGAAATCGATTCTTGAACCACCCAAATGAGCTGGCACTTAATCTTATAAATTATGATATGATATTCAAGGACTCGCTTCAAGATTCTAAGAGAAGGCTACTTCTACTGAGCCTTTACAAGGGACACATATTTTTATCTTATTGCTCATCGTCAAGGCTCAAAGTCCAGAGAACTGATTGTAGATAAAACCAGAAAAAAATGTATGCATAAGAAAATACATTAGCTCTTTTCACTAATTTCATAAATATAATTAATTAGATGGACTTCATCTGTACATAACAAGACATTTTTACCCATAACTTTTAACATGCAGCTCGTCAGAACTTTAAGGATGTACGATTCCATCTATATATAAAATAAAGCACGCTCTTGCTAATAGCAAACTCAAAAGATGCACATTAACATCTAACATGATCTAGCGCACGCTCGCGCTAATAACGAACTTAAAGGGTGCTAACTTTCATCTAATATCCTATATATAATAATCTATTAATAATCTAACGCACGCTCACGTTAGTACATGACTCAAAAGATGTACTCTCACATCCAACATAATCAAACGCACGCTCACGTTATTACAGAACTCAAAAAGATGCACTCTCACATCCAACATAATCAAACGCACGCTCACGTTATTACAGAACTCAAAAAGATGCACTCTCACATCCAACATAATCAAACGCACGCTCACGTTAGTACATGACTCAAAAGATGTACTCTCACATCCAACATAATCAAACGCACGCTCACGTTATTACAGAACTCAAAAAGATGCACTCTCACATCCAACATAATCAAACGCACGCTCACGTTATTACAGAACTCAAAAAGATGCACTCTCACATCCAACATAATCAAACGCACGCTCACGTTATTACAGAACTCAAAAAGATGCACTCTCACATCTAACATAATCAAACGCACGCTCACGTTATTACAGAACTCAAAAAGATGCACTCTCACATCCAACATAATCAAACGCACGCTCACGTTATTACAGAACTCAAAAAGATGCACTCTCACATCCAACATAATCAAACGCACGCTCACGTTATTACAGAACTCAAAAAGATGCACTCTCACATCTAACATAATCAAACGCACGAAGTCATGGGCTACAGCTAGTTATCAATTTTACCAATAATATTATAAACCACTAACAATCTTAAATCAACCATATTAACCGCTCACTACTTTATTCGGTCGGACATGAAAAATCCTTTTGTTCATGATAGCATGATTACTGGGGAAAGCCATCATCATCATTATCATCGATACGATCTATAAGCATCATATCTGGCCTTACAAAACTTTAAATTTTCATAAAAGTAACGCCCCTTGTACAACAAATAATAAAAACAATAAAAAAATAAAGGCTAAGCAAATTAATATTTTAACCACAATGTATTAGCAAGAATGAAATGAAAGCAGAAAAACAAGCATAATAAAATGAGTGTGTGTTCTGTGGGCCCGGCCAGAAGCAGGCCTGGCTGACTGGCTGGCCACGCAACCTTAGTCACAATTCATGTGATGTATGTATGATGTGAGTATTTCATTATTTCACACAAAAGCGACACTTTAACAATGTCTACTTAAAAAGTACGATAAGTTTAAATTCGACAATTGTAAAAACCTTTACTTTTTTAAAATTATTTTTACTGTATTAATAATTAAATTAAATTTATTAAATTAAACTTTACACTACATAAATGTAAAATTAGAATAATTATTCCATCAAAATAACGAAACCACTCTTTAATAAAAAGGGCTTACCGCAACCACACGACTGGGCAATAAGAACAAGATTTTTTTTTTTTCTTGTGATAAACATACGTTAACTAACACACGATTAAAACACTATCATCAATAAATTTGCACTTTACTAATCTTTAAGCTAACCAATCTCACTATTATCAGTCCAGAAGAATAGAAACAAGGTTCCACCATTAAGGCTTCAAAACAAGTAAATGTAGGTAGGACGTACTAACAAAACTGAGGGTAGCAATCATTAACAACAAATCTAATCATGAAGCAAAGCAAAAATATAACTTGTCAGCCTGTACTGATGGCTTGAAATAAAAACATTAACGCGACACACATATTATTATAACTTAGTAAAAATAAAAAAAGTCTGAATTTTAACTTCTATCTGTAAAGCTTGTAAGCAAAAACTCATTATATTTATTTAAAACATTAAAGTACTTACAATTTCTATCTTTTTTCCACTTCTGCGGGCGAGATAAGAGCACTTCTGAAATGTGATGAATTCTGTACTGGTGCTGTCGGTAGTCAAGTAACCGTCCGCTCAGTCTGAGACTCTAACCAAGAATGTCCCTCGATCCCTTCTTGTTAGTACCATCTCCACTGCCTCCCCACCGCTATGCTTGTGGTGTCAAAGCGGGGAGTTGATCAACCAATGACAGACTCTCGTAAGATGGCGCCACGGTTGTTATTATTTAAGCCTATTATCACCATCATTGCGTAGTAAATCATAAAATATATAATATAAATAAACATAACCATAAAAATCATGACACATGTATGATCAATATGTAGTACAAAGTGTACAATGGTGTCCCGTATCATAAAGGGTAACTCGCACAGGCTGACTTTTTACAAACCAGTAAGATTTTTATAGAGCGAGAATATTAACAATATTACACATAGATTTTCTGTTTTTCCCAATGGTTGACTGGTAGAGAATGGTTTTAGCATTAAAGTAATTTGTATGGAACAATAAAGTTTTAATAAATAAATAAATATATTTACATCTGATAAATTTTACAATCGTACGATAAGGATTCCAGCAAAAATTCGTGTAGTTCTTTATGCTTATTAATTAAAAAGTTCAGTCTGTAATATCGCGTTTTTTAACCCAACATAAAAAATTGATGTTCTTTATCCGTCGGAAACTTATATTTATGTGACGATCACAAATATTTCACTGATAGAGCAATATGTAATCCTAGCTTTACCGAAGAACTGAATAGAATGCGGGCAGGACTATTGGGCACGGGCGTCTTGTTGAACAATCAAATCAAGGCCGACAGCGTACGAGTTCTGATAAACAAGGGCTATTTCGGGCGATTGATTTGAAGGCGGTTAACCTTTGCTTCGGAGAAGAAAAACAAAACATATATCTTTGTTGGCAACTTCGACAATTTCGGGTGGAGTCTTTGTTCAATCACAGTTGGTTTTGGTGAATCACAGTCTCATTCATTTACCGACCACGTATGACCCTTATTTATTAGTCTTGTGCGTATATAAAATACAAAGTAATTTCTATGGATTTCGATGCGGAGTTTAGATCAGTTTTTTGCATTGAACAAATTAATTTGAATCTGAATTTTAATCTGAAACAAAAGACGTGGTTTCTATAACGTCCACCAGGTTTCAGGTAGATGACAGATAATGACATAATCCCAACTAATATTGTAAATGCGAAAAAGAGTTTGTTTGTTTATTGGTTTGTTTGTTGCGTATTCACGCCCTATCTACTGCACCAATCTTCCTGAAATTTCGCATACACTAAGATAAAAGTATTGAGGACATATAGGATACCTTTCATCCCGGGGAAAAGCACTGGTCCACACACAGAATAGAGAGAAATTCACGCGGGCGAAGCTGCGGGCGAAAGTTAGTAAAAAATAAATACACTTGAACTCAATCTTACGAAGCCCTTTACATACAGGGCGATTTAACACGAGCTATTTCTGTCCGATTAATCGGCTGTCAACTCGAAGTTTTGTAACGATTTAAGTAGGGCAGATAGGAAACAGCGGAGCAAGTTTCTGAACTTTGTATCGGGACGATCAGCCAAGTCACAGATTATATAAAACTGTACTGGCCATGCCATGACGATGCAGTTTCAATTCTATGGGGGAATCGCAATACTATAAAGGGTCTCAATTAAATGCAGTAGATATGCATTTGTTTGGGCCATTATTTTAACGAATTCTTTTAAGTTCAAAGTTTGCTTTTAGGAACATTTTTTTAGTTGTTTGCGTGTTATATAATATGAGAGTAAAACGACGTAATCGGTGCTACAAGAAAATTCTATTGATCGACTTCGTAGTAGAAAGTTTAAAGGTTACTACTTATTTTTTCAGACGTCTTGCATATCAGATTTCAGAGTAAAGGAAGCCGTAAAGTTACTAAATCTGTGTCAAAAGATTTATCTATACGCCACAACAATATAAGATGGCTAGCGCACGAACGGCATTCTAGGTTATGGCGTAGCCTATAGACCATGTTGTTCGTAGAAAGCTCGTAGCCGCTACGACGACCACGCTCTCATCTACGCGTATACTTGTCACATCACAACACAACTAAATATAAAAAATCATCTTGTGGCTAAAATTAAGATGATAATAAACCGTACAATTTAAACACTCACCATAGAGATCTGGTTGGTCCATTCGCTGTGATACCTCCACGAGTTGGTCGTGTTATCCCAAACGTGCAGCCTGGACGGAAACCCCACGATTCGATCAGGGAACTCGCGCCACACGTCGAAACTATAAACAAAAGTTTTACGATTATTTTTTATAGATCAAATAAAGTGGGCAATGTTTACGTCAATAGTAAACGGGTTTTAAGAGCCATCCGATTAAGTCTAAAAATAGGTCATATAGTTGTAGCATATAAGGTTTTTTTTAAGTTTACACCGCATTCTGTTTCCACCCACCATGAGATTGTATGAACGCAGTTAGGAACGATGTTAGCTAGCAATGTTAGGATTTTGTATGAAATTTATTTGTAGGAGCTGGATTCAATTTCACGTAAGTGCCCGATTCACATGACTGGCGTGCCGTGAGACCGTGAGAGATCGCGTTCATCATGCAACACCCCCGCAATCGCCACTCGAGATGAAATAAAACTAGGTATATGTCATTAGCTCGTATATCATTTTGTAAACGACCACTTAAGTGCAATACTTATTGACATTTTTTTTTTATTATAAATTTATTTTATTTCATAGTTCCAATAAAACAATATTAATTTATTATATTTACTAGCGCGACTTTGCCCTGCCACTTGACAGGTTTTTATTTTTTAGAAATATGTGAGGACCCTAATTATTTTTCTAAATTATAAATAGCCTAAATTACGCTTTAAGGTATAACTTAGCTGCATTATAATGTTAGCTATTTGCCAATGAAAATTCAGTCAAAATAAGTTTGTTTGAAGCTTAAGTCAAAATAAGTTTGTTTGAAGCTTAACCGGAACAGACTGCCTTAAAAAAAATGTTATGAGTATCGTACCCCTTCGTATACCTTACTTATAGGTATATGTCATATGCATTTAGTAAAAAGCGTTACGATTCAGGAGATAACTGCCTTCAAACCACACGAACTAAAAGCGGAAATTTGGCTATATAAGGTCCCGTTTTCACCTTCACGTATGCAGAACTCTAAAAATTAAAGAACAGACAGAAATAATCCGTTCAAAACTGAAACATAAGCGGTAGAAACATTAACAAGATTATTAAAAACAAAAATAAATATAAAGGGACAAATCACACAGATTGAGTTAGCCCCAAATTAAGTTCGAGACTTGTGGTTATGGGACTAACTCTAACTCAACGATGCTATACTTAATAACAAATACGTATATAGATAAACATCCAAGAATGAAAATTAATCTAGATATTCGAGCCACACATCAGAATCTTGTATAAACGTATTTGTAATAAATGTTCGCGCATAATTCCTTCATTTCTCTGACAATCGAAAGTAACATTTCACGAAGAAAAACCAGGGAATTAAAATTATTGCATTTATAATATGACTCGTTGTTTCCACACATTTGCGGTTTTTGCCTTCAAAACGTAATTTTTCTAAAGTTTTTGTCATATCGTAAAAGAAATAAACGGTCTGGGCATTTCGGTCTTATACACGCCTGCTCTTTTCATTATTTGTTTGCAATTACTTTAATGTACTAAAAAATAAGTGAATGCAGAAGTTTTTTTTCTTTCTTTTCTTTTCGTATTCCCTCCTGGGTTTGCTGGAAGATCTTTCTTTAAAGAAAGGCTGGTGATTATCTTTAATCAAATTCCTTTCTACTCAATGTACTCTTCTAAAGAATATCCGGTGTAAATTTTGTGTACATAAATTCAGTAAATAATATGAAATTAAAATAAAAACACATCCCTTTTTAAAATTAGCGTAAGAGGTAAAAAAAACTCAGTTGTTATTATAGGCCGATAATCCGAAGTCATGAGAGAGAATACATGGAGAGTTACGGTCTAAAACAAATTAAAGCTACTAATTATAAACTACTAGCTTTCGCCCGGGGCTTCGCCCGCGTGAGATTCCCTCGGGAACAGTACTTTTTCAAGGGATGAAACGTATCCTATGTCCTTCTCAATACTCCTAGCTATATGCGAAATTTCAGGAAGATTGGTTTCGTAGATAGGGCGTGAAGAGGTAACAAATATAGGAACTCACTTTCGCATTTATAATATAATTGGATTAAAGCTCTTACTCATTAATAATGCATAAATATACAATAGCTTTAATATCGTTGCTGCAACAAAGAAGAAACTAGTTTCTAATTAGACTGTAAAAAAGTATTATAAGACTTGATAAGACAAATTAAAATTTCGAAATTAATATTTTTTTGCCCCGACAGGAGTGATATTACTTGTTCGTTAAAAACTCAACTTCGGAAGTTAATTTCATACTAAATTGCCTTTGAGAAGTTTTTTAGCGCTCAGCCGTAAAACGGAACGCTATTTTATTCAGAATCGCATCGTCTTTTGATCGATTATGTTAGTTTTTTAACAAATCGTCAAAATAGATTATTTATGTAATGCCAAGAATATAGCAACTTTCGATATTGATAATAAATAAATATATAGGGACAAATCACACAGATTGAGTAAGCCCCAAAGTTCGAGACTTGTGTTACGGGATACTAACTCAACGATACTATACTTTATAACAAATACATATATAGACAAACATCCAAGACCCAGGTGAATCAGAAAAAGATCATTTTTCATCTTGACCTGACCGGGGATCGAACCCGGGACCTCCTGAGCAGCGGTCAGGCATGTTAACCATTACGCCAAGGAGGTCGTCAAATAATACATCGATTCAATCTCAATCGAACCCCTTATGCCATAAGGACTTCATGGTACGAGTACTATGCTACGTTTGTCTTTGGTATGCCATAGATAAACCAACTGAATAGATAAATGAACTGCATGCACGAATCAATTTTAATTTCGTTTTCAATCAAACGCTTTTACATGTAATTAATAATAATTAGGTACCTTGTGCTCCTATCTAAAACATCTATCAATTAAGCGATCATAAGCTTGCGTGTGAAACGCACATACATCACCCGATGTCATTGGATAAATTACTTTTTCAGCAAAAAAAGACATATGTACATCAAATATAGATCATATAACATAACTAGATAACACATTGAATTTAATAGATATATAATAACGGTTCTGATTTTTTTTGCATCAATGAAGTTGTGGTCTAAATCTTTTTATTAGGCAATGGGACCACATGGTCTTAGTAAACAAAGTTTTTAAAACGAGAGATTTCATAATTATAGGTCTTTACCCCTAAATTACGCAAATCTACGAAATATCTGGAGAATGTGTGTTTTATCATCAACACCATTTCAGTCGCAGGCTGTCCACTGGTGGAGGCCTCCCCTAAGGATTTCCGAAATGACCTTCTTCATCTGACCATAAAATTAATTAATTTATTAATGTTTGTAACATAATTCCTACTTGATTTTATAAATTTCTATGTCGTCTCCTTGTATCTTTTTATTCCTTTGCAAATATTTTCAAAATTATGGTGCAATAAAGAGTTTAGTATTGTTGTCTCTATTTCTATGAATATCAATGAAACGGGGATTTTGTACGGACAATAGTAACGATCTCATTTTACGAGGATAACTTTAAGAGCTCTCATCTCGTGCCATTTGCTGAAGATAGGCCATGAATGATAAGTCGAACGCAGATTGTTATGACTATAATGGCCCAATAGAACTTCACTGATCTTGAAATATCAATATTTAAGTTTCACATCCTGTCATTAAGATAACTACGCTCACTCGTCGACTTAATTGAAAATTATACTGAGAAATGCCGTTAATTAGAGATAATTAATAATTTATACCAACTGTCAGAATTAACGATAGATAATGGATATGTAGTACGAATTGACAATTTCAAACAATATTATATACTTTTTTAGATATCATTAAAGCAAATTATACCTCTATATGTGGTTCGTAATAGTGTTACTACTCTGTTATCTATATATATATACCTTCATGTATACACATATCATCACGTCTGTGTGACGCAGGGGTAAGCAGCAGAAACTAGAACTTTCCATTGGCTATGATCATTACAGACATCCCTCGCTTCCTCCACACTCATCACTCTCGTCATACACACGCTTGCCATACAGATAATTTAAAATCTAGTGTCCATTAATTTATTTTAGAATGAATACTGCAGTAGTTTTGATAGAATACAAGAAGTTATAATAAAATTCCAACCGTTGTGACGCAGTATCGACTATCGACCCATAAGCTTTTAAAACAATAATTGACAAATTCCCTATTCCATAATAATTAAGAGCGTGTCACTAACAATATGTAAACATTCGTAATATTTCGCTATAAATATAATTCAACGGGTAATCTTGTGTTTTGAAAGGGATCATATTAAACGCAAAGCGGTTTAATCCGGCAGCGGTTGACACCATTTAGAAAATCCTGTAATTTACAAACCAAATGTCGCTTAATGGAGTAATTAAGCGTATGTTTTTATCTACACACTGTACAAGCCTGTTTGAAATGTTAATTTCGATGTTTGCTTAATATTTAATTCATTACTTATATGGTTCCGTAATAGCTGCCTTTGGGAATGTAATAGTGTTTTTTTTTAAAAAAAAGAATGAAATTTTTTTTTTTTAATTCTAACATCTTTGTCATATAAACTACCTAATTACTTACGTAGGTAACGAACTTGGTATTTAGTTAAGTGACAGGTAGGACAGATTAAAGCTAAAAAATAACCTAATCATACTATGGACAATGATAACCAAATTACAGACAGAACCGTCCTTATATCCCGCATGATATCATCGTATAAAGTAAAATTGGTCACTTACCCAAACTCCAACTCATCAGGCGTCAGCATAACGATGTCGTCGTCTATGGTCAGCTGGCATTCTGTCTCGATCTCGTCGTATGGGAAAAATCTGTTCGATAGTTTATTCTCTTTGGTTCGTATCACTTTCAGCGGCTTGTTAATTACCGGCCACTCGGACGCTGAGGACAAAAAGAAATATATATAAAAAAGAAGAAAGTTACTCGATAGATTTGAGATTCTTTATTCAAATGGGTACTTAATGCGGGTACTTTCGGCCTAAACAAGCCTAAAGCTGCTTGTCCATTACGTCGGTATCTGCAGAATTCGTTGTGTTATAAGGTGTTTTATAGTATATCGTTTAACAACACAACAGTCTCACGTTACGTATGACTCGGTTTCTGATGCAGTGGACGAAGTCCAATTCCAGATTCGTCTATGAACTGATCATGCGAGTAACAATCCTCCTTATTTATATTTTAAATCACACCCAAACTGCTTAACCGATTTACAAGAAAATTGGCATATAAATAGTTCCGAGACCCGGAAAGATAATAGACAAATTTTAGCGCGATATAGCGAAACACCACACATCATCATATATTTTACCTGTATCTGAATATTATTTTTATACCATTTGCATCTGTTTATTTATATTCCTGCAGCAGTGCACTCAATTTTCAGTGCCGCGTCGATAAAACATTTAATTTTGACTTTTATGTTCCATCGCATTAAAACTGCACGCTAAGGTAAAATTATCTGTTTTTGCACGTAATAAAAGATAAAGTCCATTTATTTTGTTAAAAAAAAGCGAACACGTTCACACCGTAAATATGTTTACTACTCAGTCCAGCATTAAAATCAACTAAGACTTTAAGATTTTACTATAATGACGACATAAAATAAGGTATTAATATTACTGTAAAAACATTCCGACCAAAATAAAGATGGGTGGATTGTATGAGGACAGATATATGTAAAAGGGGCGTTTGTGGCGGATTATGGTAATGATAAAATTTAATCGAAGAGGCTCTCATGCTATATCAGGCAATGGAAAATGACAAAGAACACTGCAAAATTACATCAGAACTATTATCTATTCTGTGGTGCAAAGAATATTTATTATTCTATATTTGCTAGATAGAGGTCAAAAATCGTAAAATAAATATCCGCTCATCTTCCGCCTAGCTTCGCGTCAGTGGAAACTCACCCTAACTGTCCGCCAGAAGTCTCCAGTCCGCATTTCACCCAAGTCAAGTTGCAATTTGTTCTGTTCGAATTCCGATCCCCGTGTCAGAGGGATTTTACCGAAAAACTACCTCTGTAAAACCCTCGTTTCTCTACCTTCACTGTTATAAAGCTTTGAGATTTGTAAAATCATTTATTTGTACTAAAAAAATGTTCCCAGTTTCCTTTTAGAGATATTTCACTTTGAAGTGCGAAATTATGATTTGTGTGATCCCCAGAAAGTTCGTGATAAATGTTAAGTATTATCACATACTCACTGTGCCTCTCGGTTTTGCCCGCCAGTGAAGTGAACTACATTTCCCAATGAGGCTATCAATTGCAAAAAAAAATGTTGTAAATTCGTCTAGTTCCAAAGTTATAAGCATTTAAACAAACAAACTCTTCAGCTTTAGTTTTAAGCTCATCATAAAAAAACACATTATATATTCAGTCTTAGGTACTTAGGTATACGTTGCAACTTTGATAATATGTATTTTCTACGTGAAATTATATTGTTTGATGAAATGAAACCAAGATAATTTGCAATAACGATCCAGAGCAATTTATATGTAAATAGTGCGAGACATACAAATATGACGTAAATGGAATGTTATCTATATTAATCACGATTAATTGTAAACCGTATGGCTTATTAATTTGCTTAAATTATATTGCTGGCAATGCAAACTGGATCGTATCGTATGGTGATACGGTTGATATCGTATTTGCAATCGATGGATTCGCTCTCGTTGGTTGCGTTGTAGATTATTCGATAAATTTTAACTATGTTTGTGAGTGAGTCTGTTTTATTGGATGGTACGCCGCCGGTTGTAGTGTTTGCTGAGTGAGCGAAAATCTGATATATATATAATATATAGATTAAACTAGCGACCCACCCCGGCTTCGCTTGGACATAAAAACCTTTCTCATGAATCACTCTATCTATTAAAAAAACGCATCAAAATCCGTTGCGTAGTTTTAAAAATTTAAGCATACAAAGGGACATAGGGACAGAGAAAGCGACTTTGATTTATACTATGTAGTGATTAAATATTTTCTATCTCAATAACGCATAAAGGTATCAAGTTAAAATCATAGCAAATACTCACGTTAATGTTTTCTTTCGGCAGCTCTCTCTCTACTTTACCCAAAGGTTGACTGTTAGATAACGTTTTTAGCATTAAGTCTGTCTATTATGCTTCAAATTTGTATTTTGTACAATAAAGTTTAAATAGATAAATAAAATTGTAAAGTTTATATGTCAACGTCATCAAAAAATATGACCATAATGTCGAACAATTATCGAAAATACTGCGGTTTCAGAAGGGAATTCAAACCTATGGAGTACTTTCCGTTGCCTAGAATGATAAAATTTCAATACAAACAAGGTCAATAGGTAGCACATATTTAGGATTAAATCTCATATCAATATAATATAAACATTGTATGGTGTTACGAGTACGACGGAACCCCTGGTGCGTGATTCCGACTCGCACTTGCCCGATTTATACCTGTATAAGTGTATGAATATTTCAGGAATGATTTAATTTTCATGAAAATTTAGGCGTCCGTCAGAATGAAATAAAATATATTGATTTTAATAAGTATGTTTACACAGCAAAGCGTAGCTCCAGTTTTAAATTTTGAAGTAAATAAACAAAGTACGCTGAAAAACTAGTAAAACGGCTTTAGTAAAGAGGTGGAGTTGAGTTGGTATTGTGGAAGTTCTGAAGTTTGTGGTAGTTGAAGTCAGAAATACGAATATTAACTTACGATTGCATTTAAAAAACTAAAAAATACGTTGCTAACGTTTAAGAGTTTGTTTGAACGCATTCAACCGGAGCTAAGAATTGAATTTGAAAATAGAACAGTATGGAATTGTATGTAGTTTTCACTGATATATTCTTAAAGATCAAATTTAAAATATACTCATTTCCTCGCACGCGTAGCGTCTGAAACCTTTGAGTATTTATACTCAAAAACTGACAGCCACCGACCAGATGATCAGTACCCCTAGTATGAGATTTTATAAACGCAGACGCTAGCGGCTGCTAAAGAGTAAAGGATCTATTAGTATATACCACTGAATCGGTGAGAAAGAAAAATAGTTGATCCGTTTCAATTGGCCGGTTTAGTTGGTCCGATTGGCAGGACAGATATAAAAGTCAGACCTTAGACATGAGTATAAGGGTAAAATATTATAATTTTCTATGTGGCCCACTGTATCGTCCTCATTACGCATGCATTCCACTCAATGTAGTAACAAAACGGACAAACAAAACATGTAACATCTGCACACCAGTGGCTATGTTTGGACAGATGAAATTCCATTCGCAAAAATTCATTAATTTCTATATGACATCATTAATTTTTGTAACATTTTGATGCGAATTTATTTCACGAAAAATTTCATGTAAAAAAATGTGTTTTATAAAAAAAAAGATAAGTATGAAGTTTCTTGAGTACGTAAATATGTATAGTTAAATCCTTTTGTACAATAATTTTATTACAAATAAACAATTAAACAAAGATTCCACTGTGGTCATGACATTTTTCTTTCTTTCTAAAAATAGATCACTTAATATACCCATATTTTCAACCGACTTAAAAAAAGGAGGTTCTCAATTCGGCTGAACATTATGTTTTATTTTTGTTATTATTCTGTCTGTATTTTAATAGCCTATGAAGCTAAATGTCGAGGTTTAGATAATATTTGTAGCCACGTCATTTAAATCCATAACAAAACAGACAGACGGTCAATGTGCCTATCACGTATGCGTATAAACGAATTTTTTTATTTATTATGTTCACAATGGATGAATATTATCTACCGTCTATGATTTAACAAAATAGGTTTTTATAGTTCAAGACGACATTATATAGACACTTTATTTATTTGCACAACTTGCCAACTAAATAGTTTAAAAATCTGTGATAGCGAACATCTTAATTTGAACCTACTTAGAAAATGGCTAAAGTTTATAATACCTAGTTGAATCACGGTCAATAATTAGCCTTTCAAAAGTCCCTACTCTCTAAAGGCAGTCGCCATAATTTAAACCATAACACCATAACAACTAAGCGCGATAATGTTTAATTCGATTTTCGATGATTCGAAAAACACTATATTTCAAATCTATGTGGCCCATTGTACATCGTAAAACGCGAGAAATGTCTAGCATCAGTTTTCCTGTTGGTGAATAAAATAAAACTTACATGGAGGCGGCGGTTTCTTCTGATTGTTCCACACGACGAGGATCTTGGCCAGACTGGGAGTCCGAACTAGTTTCCTAACTAGCGTAAACAGGCTTTCGACGCGGTCGTACGTGAGTATGACGGCCGTGAAGCCCGGCGCTTTAGGGGCGGTCACTGGCAGGAATAGGGGGTTTACTGGGCCGTACTGGTGGAAAAAGAAATATAATTTAGGGTTTTTCGGATAAGAAATTATAACAGACTAGCTTCTGCCCGCGGTTCCCCGCTTGAACTTCCCTCGGGAACATTGGTTTTTCCAGGGATTATAGGGTCCTATGTCCTTTGCAATACTTCTTATTATGCAAAATTTCAAGGAGACTGGTTCAGTAGATCTTGAGTTTTATGTGTAGTAACTAACACGATTTTCTTATATGACTAGATTTATAAAATAAAAAAAATATTCTCTTTGTCGAGATTTGCTTGAGCAAGTCCTATTGCTAGATGAAAGTAATTTAGCTAAAAAGTCTTCAAACAACTTGAAAATTTTAGGACATTGTTGAAAACTAACACACAATAAAAAGACTTACCAAATGCTCAGGCATGTTCCAGTCTTCATACATTCTAGCAGCTAAAGGGAACACTTTCTCATTAATAATTTCTAGCGTAGTTAGCGTTATTTTCTCTATACTAGCAAAATATCTTTCGTACACCCATCTTGACTGCCAATACAGCTCTCCACGTCTCTCTTTACTCACAGCATGTACAATCTTTAACAAATTCTTTAAATTTTCCTCAGGAACAAACAACGCAATGCGATTCCAGTCTACGTGAGAATTAAACGGCATCACAACTGAATCTGCTACCACTATAGGTATACATTGTGATGCCAATATATCCATTAATATAGCTTGAGTCAGTCTTGCACTACGTATAACTAAACAGAACATTCCTTCCTTCAATATATCCGGATAATTGAATATCCTCCCTGTCGTGTGACCTGTGTATTCACAGCGTTTACTGTGATCTGTATGGACTGTACCTGTGTTACATTTATCAAGTAAAAGTAGATCATTTGACGAAGATGCAATGTTCTTCAATTCTTCTAAATAATCATTAGGAATATTTAATTGAGCGGAGATTATCAAAAAGTTTTTTTGATCCGGTTGAGAACTGTCTATTTTTTCTGCAGTAGAACTGTACACGGGGATGGAGATGTCGAAGCCATATCTGAAGGTCCATGTGTTGAATCCAGCACCTGCTATGATGGCCTTGCCAGTGTTGAGATCAAGAACAGATTCGTAGTTCGGAGCGGATCCTGGTAGCATGTTGAATATGAGGTGATTCTCACCATTATTCCAGCTGTTTAAAAAAATATTTTATTTTATATTTTTATTTATTTATTCATTCACAATTATGTTACATACAATTATGTTATATACAAAAAATATTGTGTTCGAATATATATTATAAAGAACCTAATACAACTTAAACTATACATTAAAATTCATCCAATGAGTATTAATATTTTTTTACAAGAGCTCTTAAGTTGGTTTTAAAAGTTTTCCGATTATGAATGAATGAAAAATTATTTATTCAAAAAACATTCATAAATGTTAGTATAAACTTAATGCCAGTGGTGTTAGTAGTAGTAGATTATGTAGGTATACCTAGATACTCTTTAACTCTAAATGCAACATATTAAAAGGAAGCACCATTGGTAATGTAAACCTTGCTTTGTTACTCTCAGATTAGAATGTATTCCTGTCTTTTCTCTTTCCATCATCTCTTCTTCAGACTCCTAAAGATGCCTTTCCTTATGAAAGTTATTTAAATTGGGATACATTTGCTGTTTATACATACAAAGTAGGTACTGGCAAGAGTTTTGAGTGTGGAGGTTAGCAAGGTCTGTAAGGATCGTAGCAAGTTGAAACCTCTGGTTTCTACCTACTCCTACAGGGGTACTATGATAATATGTAGGTACGGAAGAAGGTACTTAATATCTCAATAGAAAACTTCAGCATTATGCCTATTTACATATTTATTACACATTATTCAGTTAGCAAACCATAGAGGTACATTATAAACATCTATACCCACTTCCATACTATGCATTGTTTATAACATTAAAATGCCTGTTTTTTGCAACCTGTTATACAGAACCAATTTTATGAATTGGTATGGACTTTGGAAAGAAAAGCCTTTTTGGGACAGATTTCATGGAGGCAGACTACAGCCTTATAACAATTTGAGGCATTTATACATACGCATATATCATCACGCCTGTCTCCCACAGGGGTAGGCAGAGACTAGAAATATCCATTGGCTGTGATCCGTACAGACGCTGCTCGCTTCCTCCAGTACTGGCTTTGTATTTACTAGACTTACTTTGAATATTCAGCAATTACTGTTATTGTATATTGTACCCAGGATAATTAATATAAGAGACATAATAAAAAGGCAATATAAAATATATAAAAGTTAGTACTTACTGTTCAAGGGATTGCAAAGCCTGGGAAAGATGTTTACTTGAAAATCGTCGCTGATTCAATGTGTCTATACTAGGGACTAATAAACACGCCTCTTCGGGGTCAGACGTGTAATATTTACTATGTCTAATTGTATCTAAAATTATATAAAACTCCCTCGTAAATTTGGATAAAGGAGTTCCATTATCAGTCTGATATTCTTTTAATGGGTAAATATATATAGTTATCTTTTCGTGTCCCCCTTTTCCACACCTGTACACATTGAAACAATCCCAGTACGTGCAATTTGAGGCACGGGCAGAAACCTCCCGGGCGACATTCTGTAACTCCACCACTGGAATTCTGGTAGCATCCAAATTTACTGGTTCATGAAAATTTGTCCGTGGTGAGCCACCAGAAAACACATTAAACACCACAGTACACAGTAAAGAAAGCACAATAAACAATAGTAGGCCTACAAAAAACCTATGATACAAGATTTTTCTATACGATGTATACTTGATGTACTTGCTCGATTTCATAAGCGAATCGAAAGCCATTTGTGACTTCGATAGTTAAATTATATTTGTTATTTCACGTATGGCACCCATTATTAGATTAAAACAATTCTATCTCATTCAAAATTCTAAAAAAACGCGACATATTATTGCTGCCCCTTGAGAAACTGACGCAGTGACATGACGTGACTGACTGACTAGACTAACTGACAGACAGACTGACATGCATGACAAACGACAATGGAGTGTAGAAAGCAAATGACAATGATGAATGACATTGACGTACATAAGCATGGGTTATAGGTTAGGTACACGTAACAATTTCATATTTTGAAAAAAAAAAAATCATCAACCTACAAGGATATTACTGCCTACTCCTATAGTTCAATTTCTTTGGATATTACCATTAACTCTAATAACTATCCGAAAACGAGTGAGTAAGCGAGATGTCAAAAAACATAATGTAATACTACCACACTATTTGCCAAAATATTTGACGAATAGGCAAAGTAGGCAAATAACGTAAAAGTTTCTAGAATTGTATTTTATTTTTGGTGCAATAACCAAGTTGTATGTTGTTCTGACTGTTGAGGCGAGACGCGGACGCGTGCGCGGACTGCAGAAGGGATAAATAGTTTATTGTTGTTGTTGTTTTAGCAAATATACTATCCATACAATGTTCAAATAGGCAAACATTCGTATAATCGTATACAAATGTTCTTTGGAAATAGCCGTGAGGTAGTACCTAGCTAGTAGCTTATGGCGAGGCGACTTTAAGCGACGTCTCCCTTTTTCAGGAGGGTTACTATACTACTGTCTCTTAAAACCATGCAAGATCCAGTGAGTAAGCGGGACAGCGCAATAAATGATCTAAGGCGTCATCTCGCTTACTCACTGGATCTTGCATGGTTTTTAGGGATCTTTTAGGACCAGTTCAATCGTTTTTGCTTAGTTTTAAGAGACGATGGTACGCCAAAAAGTAAGAAATAAGTAAGGTTTTCTTAAATAGTACTTAGATACTCAAAGCTTAAACAAGACAAATAGGTACACACATACAAACAAGCACGCACATGAACATTACTCTTCTTTTCACTTCGCCTAGTCGGATAATGAAATAGTTTTGGTCGAATTTTTGACTCGAATTACTTAAGTAGGACTGAAGATTAATAAATTCAAGAAAGGCCTTAAAGGACTAGATTCCATGGCCGTAAAACTATTCAAAAAAAAAAAAAGAACGAAACGAAACTTTCTTGTTTTTCTGTCAGTTTTGTGTTGTGCGTAGTTGTGGTTGAGTTTCTGATGGCTTAAATATTTATATTTTTATTTTATTTTTCAATTCCGTCTGAATATTTTGGTTTGAGCTTGACCGAAGATGGCACTGCTACCTCCAGATCCAATTTATACGATCCGCAACGTCGACAACGTGCCTGTTTATTCACTGGCATTTAGCTTTTTGCCTGGCGGTCTGGAGAGGTTACTAGCCGGCTCGAAAAATGGCTATGTTTATGCATACAACCTTCAGGTAAGACCCACAATCATATATTCAAAGAATAATAAGTCTACGAGACCAACTGCGCAGTATTATTAGTGACGTGTTCTTTCTTTAGGATTCCATTTCATGCATCGCAATTTCTTTGTTTACTACCCCCAATTTGTGACCTAAAAAATATATAGTGAACAGATAATGGTTAACTCAAATAAAGTAACATATACGTCATTCTATATTCTCTTTACTCTCATTCTAGTCTCTCATCTTAGCGTTTTCCCGTTTGCATCCTCAACTGTGTATAAAAAAGCTATGCTCTATTGCAGTTTGATGTAAAAAAGTAAATACTGGCCACTTATAAAAAAAAAGTATCTTTAAAAAAAAATGGTATATAGAATTATTAGCGCGAAAAACAAGAGCATGTTTTTTCAATAAGTTCATTGTTTTTTTTACAATTGTAAAATACAACAAAATAACTCAAAAGTTATTAATATTTATGTAATGTGTTTAGTGCAACCAGTAAATATAGTTTAGAAATCAACTTCAAGTGCATACTGTTTTATTGGTCATTTCCCTTCTTATACAAATTTCTGCAGTTCTTTAATATTGGTCCTTAGTTGAGCCATATATCTTCCAGTCAGTCCTCGTTGTACGTTGTATATGAAACCTACTTTTAGTCCATATACTTTACTATTTTTGTATATGTTCTTTGTAAATACTCATCACGCCAACGCTGCGCATCTATTTTGTTCATACTCCAAAACTAAGATCATAAACTGGTTTCCCGTCGCAATTCCAAGCACAGCCGCAAGTTTTTCTATCAAGAAAGTATAAGTTATCAGTAGGAGCCTTGGAGCATTGTCTGTTCAGAGCAGCGGAGTATAGCTCAAAACTGAGCTCAATATATCAGCTGAAGGTGGCTGCAGTGAACTCAACACCCATTAATCGGAAATTCGTAAAGTGAAGTTCAATTTGTGAGTACATTTTATACAGTTTCAAGGTACATCGGTCGACATATCCCATAAACATTTATTTAAACTTAATTTTGTAAAATATATCTATTGTACAGTGCCGTAATTTATAATAATATCTTAATTAATGTTATAATTCACAGGTAATCCATACTTTTATTACCATTGTTATTAATTGATTCATTAATTGTTTAGTTAGTTTGTCATTATGGAAGCCCTACTAAACGTGCAGAGGAAACTTGAACTAACGATTGAGAGAGCTTACGTTAATTTTAAAAAATATTCATTAGAAACCTTAACACCTGAGTATGTTGAAGTTAGATTAAGTAATTTAGAGCAGGATTGGTCATTATTTAGACAAAATGACAATGAGTTATATAGTATTTGTACACCAGATCAATTAGAAAATAGTGACTATGTAAATAACTGTATATATGACGATGTTGAAGAAACCTACACTGCGTGCAAAACGCATATGATGCTCACTTTAAAACAATTTTGTACTATAAGTTCTTCACCAGATCATCACAAATATGTAAATAATATTACTAGTTTCTCTGTAAAATTACCAAAACTGTCTATACTTCTCTTCTCAGGTAAATATGAAGAGTGGACAACATTTCGCAATCTGTTTGTCTCATTAGTTCACAGCAACAATTCTCTTGACAATGTACAAAAATTGCACTATCTTAAAGGTCATCTCACTGGAGAGGCTGAACAACTGATCAGGCACATTCCCGTCACTAATTCAAATTATGCCCCATGCTGGGAGAAACTAGATCAACAATATAATAACAAAAAATATTTAGTGAGTAGTATACTACAAAGATTATTTGCTCAAAAACGCATACAAAACGAGTCCAGTATAGCCCTTAAACAGATTTTAGATACTACTTGTGACTGTCTTAGTGCTCTAATAAATCTTGATGTAGATGTAAGTTCATGGGACATTTTAATTACTCATATTGTTGCTGAAAAACTAGACCTTGAAAGCCATAAGCAGTGGGAGTTAAGTTCATTTTGTTCTGATGTAAATAAAATGCCGTCATTTGAAAACCTCAAGTGCTTTATTGAAAATCGATTTCGCGCTTTGGAGAATATAGAACATAAAATTGAGAATTTGCCCAAAAGTAAAACTGTAATTAATCCAAAATCGATGCATATTAAGGTTCAATCAAACATGCTTTGTGAGTATTGCCTTTTTAAACACAAATTATGTTTTTGTAAAAAGTTTGCTAAACTCTCTGTAGAACACAGATTACAATTTGTGACTGAAAATAAAATATGTTTAAATTGTTTAGGTTCTAATCACTTAGATATTAATTGCAGGAAATCTAGTACATGTCGAATATGTTATAAACGCCATCACTCACTTTTGTATCCCAATAAGCCAGATCATAATATAAAAAGACTACATTTTACCACAAAAATTTGCCCCAATACGAAATCAGTCAGTTCAGGTGAATTTATTAGGCACCCTATTTTACCCACTGCATTAGTACAAACGGAGGTAAAAACCAGTAAACCTAAAGATATTCGAGCGTTAATAGACCAAGCTTCGGAATCATGTTTTATAACCGAAGATGCAGTACAACATCTTAGGTTAAAAAAATTGCAAGTACATTGCTCCGTGTCAGGGCTAGGAATGAGTAAATTAGGAAATATCAGTCACATGGTTAGATTTCCTATTCAGTCTAAAGTCAATAATACTAAAAAAGTTTTTGTAAATGCATTTGTTGTGAAAAATATAACGTCGTACCTACCAGGTCAAACTGTAAATATAAATCATTTCAATTGGTTAGATCAAAAGCTTAATCTAGCCGATCCTGAATTCTTTAGATCAAGTAAAATAGATATTTTGCTAGGCGCAGATATTTATATACACATATTATAAAAAATGGTATTTTCAAAAGTTCATCAAACAATGTAATCGCACAGAATACTATGTTCGGTTGGATCATTTCTGGTTTAGTAGAAGATGTAACAAATTGTAATTATAGAAATAAGTAATTTTATTGAAATTAATTGTTTTAAGTTTTTTGTAAAATATGTAATGAATAGGTTTAATAACAATAATTTTCCGTTTGTGTGAGTTTTCAGTTTTTTGTTAGTATTTATGAAATATGAATCAGTTCATCCTCAATGCTCTGAAATCCATGTTTATTTTGTGAAGGTCATCTCGTCAATAGATGCCCTTGGGAGGCGGCATGTATAAAAAAGCTATGCTCTATTGCAGTTTGATGTAAAAAAGTAAATACTGGCCACTTATAAAAAAAAAGTATCTTTAAAAAAAATGGTATAGAATTATTAGCGCGAAAAACAAGAGCATGTTTTTTCAATAAGTTCATTGTTTTTTTTACAATTGTAAAATACAACAAAATAACTCAAAAGTTATTAATATTTATGTAATGTGTTTAGTGCAACCAGTAAATATAGTTTAGAAATCAACTTCAAGTGCATACTGTTTTATTGGTCATTTCCCTTCTTATACAAATTTCTGCAGTTCTTTAATAAACTGCATTAGACCCCAGAACTTTCATGTGTAAATTTTTTTATTTTAAACGATCTATAGACTACCTTTTCACACACAATTACCTTTTCACAGGTCTTCCGCTATTTCTGAATTAACTAACTCAAAACCTTATTCTTTTCAGACCAACAGAGTGCAACAGAAGATCAAAGTCGGTCAAGCTCCCATACTGCACCTCATCCATACAGACTCCCATCTTATTACCCAAGAAAAAGGCGGCAAGTACAAGGTCTTTGCTTTAACTAACAGCGGCTACAAAGAAGATGCCCTGATTGACATTGATTATCCAGGTTTCTGCCGTTTCGAAGCCAACACAAAACTCGAAACACTCTTTGTACCTGATAAAGAATCAACAATACAGATTTACAACTTTTCCGGAGATAAAATTGGTTTATTGGAACCTGATAAGTCTTCACCGAAACTGGGAGATCCGATGTGCTTGAAGTATATTGAATTTCCGAATGATAGGCCTACCCTTCTGGTAGGTTATGAAGCAGGATGGCTTCTCCTATGGGATCTCAACACTAGTCAATGTATTGGAAAGCTACAAACAAAAGAATGTCCAATGTCTGTGGACTATCACATGGAACAGCAAAGAGGAATGATTGGTAATGCTTCCGACATATTACAGATTTTTAGTATAGGGAAAAAAGACTTAAGCTTGGCCCATAAGCTGGATGTTAACATAAAAACCCCAGGAATAAACCGGGTCATAACTCGATCGGATGGCAAGGTATTTGCCTCGGGAGGATGGGATGGACATATCCGTATTTTCTCTTGGTTTTCTTTGAGACCTTTGGTTGTCCTGACAGAGCACAAACAAGCAGTGCAAGATATTGCTTATTCTTCCGAAAAGGTCTCTCTATGGAATGCCCACCTTATGGCAGCAGGTGGATTAGATGGTGCTATAACCCTTTGGGACTTGTATAACAACAAGAACTAATTTGCTTTTCGCCTTCAGTCATACGCACTTAAATGGATATCATACTTAATATATTAATACCATCATATTCCTTAAAATTGACTATTGATAAACTTTTTTTTTTAAATTATTCATTCTTGATATATGAACTTATAAAAAAATGTAACTGCTAACTAAATTAGATTTTAGTTTTAGTATGTTTTGTCTTTAACACTCATTTCAATATTTAACTTTGAAAGAATGAGGCTAAAAATCTTTTAGCAAATCGGTTTATCAAGTGTTACTTTTTATTAATAAGATGTGTAATAAACAATGTAGCTGTGATATAAGATTCACGATACTTTATTTGTAGAACATATAAGAAGATAAACATGAAATATTGAGTGTTGTTTTTAACAATTACCAAGTTTGTTAGCTGAAGCTGGTGCACGTTCTATAAGTACAAATGATAAAATGAGTGCACTTACATAATATTTATTCCATCTGTAATAAGTTCTAAGTTTGCCATTAATACTCATTCATGATGTGATGGCATTATCCGTTGTTGACCAGCTTTTGATAATGCCCTTGTAGTATGTACTGACGAATCTTTTATTTCTATGTTATCAATTATTATTCATGTTCATAATTGAGTTGTAAAAAGATATTTTCGAAAAATTCTTTTACAAATTTTATGCAATGCGAATTGTTCTTAAGTATTTACATTTAGGTAAAGGGTTAACCCATCGGCTCGCTCATTCTAGACACAATATAAAAACGATTGATATGTGAAGCATTCGTGCGCAATGCATGCGAGCATTAAGCTAAAGACAAGCATGGTCATCTGTTTGAAGTGGTCTAACCTAAATTATAAAATGCAGGTCCCAAAGAAATAAATTGATATTTTAACCACTTTTCATCAAGTTGGCTGTATGTATGTTTGCATACTCATTAAAACATTTTTTTTTATTGAATTCACACATTGTTCTAGCACTTTTATATTTTTACTGGTGCAATAAATAATTTTTATCTTGTCTTGTCACTTCTTATATCAGACTAGCTTATTATCATAAACAACAAAAACAGCAACAATAACTATCTATTGCACCAACATATTTTATATCAATATGTGGTATCCATTTAATTGTATCATGACTGAAGTATACTGCATTTTAATCTAAATAAAAGCAGGTAGATATTAGTCCTTTGACAATCTACTTGAATAAAGTAGAAACATATAAATTCAGCTACATTACGAGATGTTACAAGGTACAATCATGCCAGTATTGCCTTTTACTTAAAATATATAAAACTGTTGAAATGAATCGTCTTGCTTTAATTAATTTGATGATATAATTTTATTGAATATAATGCCATTTTAGGTGTAATCGGATCTCATGAATTGTACAAAATGTGAAACTAGAGGCGTACTGTTAGTCCACATTGTGGTCAAGCTCTTAGTTTTAAGTAAACATGTTGAATATAGCAATGAATATTTTCAATAATTGGTTTTTAGTACTATTTTTCAAAGTCGAGACATTAAAAGCGTATGGAACTTTTAAATGCATTTTTTATTGGACTTTGTGGCACTCATAGATTTGATTACTTCCACCGTCTACCGGTATATTATTCAATAGAGGCAGTCGTCCGCTTTAGTTTCCTTTATAAAAAATACTAAATACGGTCACTTTTGATACTTAAGGCACAAGGTTAAGGTTCTAAAGCGGATAGTATTTCAATGACTTTCGAGGTTCTAATATAAGTTAAGGATACTTGCAAAAGTTGCGCGAGGATTTCTGAGAAGCTCACTTTAAGATAGAGAAATTGCTTTTTTTTGGGAAGTGGCGCTAGTGACTACTTACATGCTAGCACACGGCACAGCTTATGAAATAAGGTACTTTTGTTTGTCTGTCCCTAAACACTTGACTTCGTAATATTTTAAAGTGTGTTGACTAGCCTCGGTGTTTACCGCTGGGCAAAAGCCTCCCCTTATTTCTTTATTAAATTTTGCAGGGCATAATTATTTGTGTTTTCATCATTTAGGTATTTGTTGTGGTGAATCACACGAATAATTTATAGGACACCTAGTTACCTACATTACATAAAAAAAACAGCTGTCAGGTGTTTTAAGTATGGTGCAAACATCTTACCACTTAAGAAATATCAGGGATCCGTACCTTTTGAATGACTTGTCATTCAAAAGTTACGGATCCCTGAAATTTCTCTACTCTTTCTCTTACTCTTTGGTAACAACCGGGAATAGACGCTGCAGACCGATATAGCGTAATTGCTATTTATAGGTTCAATATCCAGCGCAGACATTAAAAAATATTATATTTGCTTGCTAACAAACTTTATGGAAATGTTTTCAATTTTACGATTGAGTCAATATATTTGTTTGTTATATTGACTCAATTTATTTTTTAATATTTACCTCGTGTACACTTGAACATACTTTAGTGTGGTAATGGAGTTCTTGTGTTTTGCTAAAATTAATTTTGTTCCTGGTTTGGTAACCACCAGACAAAGTACCAAAAGGGTTAAAAAATAGACGGAACACAATGTTTACGTAATTAATATTTTATTTACATTTAAATTACATAGAAGTTAATAAGTTACTAATATCACATTTACAATGCGTTCTAACATTTTGCAATGCCACTAACATTTTTTAAATTCTCTTTATTTTAATTCTTTTTCTTATCATCAATGTTTTCATCATTATCAATGTTTTTATTAGTGGCACTGTGTTTATGATAAAAGATAAAATCTTACGGCTAAGACTAGCAATTTTCACAGGATATTGAACTCTGTTGATTATCATGCTTTTGTGATATGTATGAAGACTATATTTGAGATTATGACTGAGTATTTTCTTATAGACAATTTTAAACTTGAACAATTTTCCGAGTTTTTGGAATGAGCGCGTCATCCTCAGTGGCTACTTCCACTAGTCTTCGGCGCTTTCGTAACGGTCTGGGCGCTTCTGTAGATTCTCGGGGTCTCGTCACAATTTTCGCCATTTTATTACCTAACCTAGTAATTTTAAATTTAGGTAACGTTTGCTCTGGATTACCATCTGTACTTTCACTTTCGGTTCTTTCTTCTTTTTCTAGTCTATCATCTAACTCTTTATCTTCTTCACAAATGGGGGTTTTATCGTTTGTGTTTGGTGTATGACTATCGCCGTTGACAATATTCGTTTCATCTTGTTCCTTTTCTTTGTTTTTATCGTTATTTATTGTAAAATCTAAAGGTACATCATTATCATCATTTCTGACTTCAGTTTTGACTTTGTTTGCGCAATGCGCTTGTATAAATGAGGTTATGGGTATTGGTATAGGAATTGGAAGAGGTATAGGTATAACCACAGGGTACGGAACTAATACAGTCACAGGAGGTGCTTGGCCAAAAGCCTGTGGGAAATTAGGTGGTGGTATTCGAGGTCTCTCGTTTAGCATTGGTATGCCTGGTCGTGGCATGAAATTCAGTCTAGGCGGAAACAAAGGATGCCTATGTTCATTACCGACTCCTGGGCCAGTATCCATAAAAACTGGTGGCGGCATTCCAAACATAGGGTTAGGGAAGTGGGGAGGTGGAGGGTGAGAGTTGATTGTATGCGGTGGTGAGTGAATAGCACTGTGACCGGTGGTAGACGCTGGTGATGACCCATCAACTGAAGGGCTACACATTCGCAGATCTTGCGCCTTCGGCGTCGAAGTCTGTCGTCGAACTGTTTGAGACGTAACTGTTGCCGAGCATTTTGACGTCCTCCGCTTTCGCAAGTTCATCTTCGTTCCTCTAGTGTCTTTTTTCGCTTCGGGTAATTTCCGAGGTGGGGTTCTTTCTTCAGAAGATCCTTTTGGTTTCATCAGCTTTTCTGTCGGAGCTATAGTTATAATTGGTAGAGGCGGTGATTTACGAATTTGAACCTTCTGTATTTTGTGTTCATCTATCTTTTCTGGATTAACTTGCTTAGTTGCTTCTGGAGTTGGTGAACCTGATCTCTCGGACGTGGGCGAGGCTGATCTACTCTTGCAGTTTCTCAGCCATAGTTCTGGTGTGATGAGGTTCGATGATGAGGCAGCGTTCACCAAGTGTGGATTGAGATCAAGGTGAGCCTGGGTCTCGCGACAGAATATGTGCATCTTGTATTGGTTTAGACATTTGTCGGAGCAGAACTGGAGTTGTGTAGCACCATCCTGAAATTAAGAACAGAAAAAAGTTTTGGTTTTTTGCCGTATTTCATCTTATTGTACTTTGGTGCACTCTGTATTATATCTACTGTATTAATGGTCATGTAATTTTTTCAGCCAACCTTAAGGTGTATAGTAACATAGTGGGGAAATAGGTAGGCGAGTAACACGCTTGCCTCGGACACTGATGGATAGTAGGTACAAACACAAATTAATACAAACGTAGTCAGCTCGTCTGAGCTGAGATCTGGTGCTGTAAATCTGGAGGCCATAAAAGAAACCAAGCGAACAGCTGACAGGTGGTTTCGAAAATCTCTGACACCAGGGCAATTGTAGGGTCAATTGTCTTCGTTGTGATAAGTCCGCCTTTGCCGCTCATTCTTTTAAGTTAATCTGTTTTATGTAATTTTATTACTTTGTGGTGCAATAAAGAGTATTTGTATTGTATTGTAATCCCCGCGATATGAGTAAATAGTCACAGGTCACAAGGATTGCGCTAACTTTTACCAGAGATACAAAGAATCTCTATTGGTCCCTACTTCGTCGTAACGACTCGATGGTCTATTTGAAGATTCGAAAGAACCCAAAATTCGGCCACCATTAAGCGCCTGCTGTATAGCTTTATTGATCTCTTACACGTCATTAACGAATCCACAGAAAGGAGTGTTTTAAAACAGATACCATAAGGCGCATGCGCATCTTTTAAAACCATTCAAGAACGATTGAGTAAGGGAGATATCGCCTTACATCATGTATTGCGCTGTCTCGTTTACTCACTGGATCTTGCATGGTTTTAAGAGACGATAGTAACCTCGCAGGTAAAACTAAAATCCATATCCATACTAATATTATAAATGCGAAAGTCTGTCTGTCTGTCCTCTTCACGGCTAAACTGCTGGACCGATTGTGATGAAATTTGTTAGAGATGTAGTTAACGACCTGAGGTCAAACATAGGCTACTTTTGGGCGCGATATAACCGAGTCCCACGCGGGGCGAAGCCGCGGGGAACGGCTAGTATTGACATATACCTGGAAGTCTACGTAAGCGACGGTATGTCTGACATGCCGGCACCAATCGCAGGTCTTCGCTCTCTTGAAGTTGGCTCTTCTGGACTGGCTGAAGCACAGCTCTGAGCAGAAGGTGGCCCCCGCCTGCTGTAGGGCTCCACCCTCGCTGCTGATGTTTTTATTGCACCAGGAACATTCGTCTGTAATAAAAAAATGTTATGTAAAAGATAATTTATAATTTATCAGTTTATAGAAATATAATGTATATTAAACATTTGTTGTTCCATCCCTATTATAGTAAAAAATTAGCAAATAGTAAAAGCATTCTCTAGCAGCTGATTATGGTGTGAGAAAATCAGATAGCATGAAAAAAAATATAATAGAATTCCTTGCTGTGGAGAAAAACTATGGATCTTGAAAACGTTTTCTCTCTCAAATAAAACCTTATTTTTAGTTCTGTAGGTATCAAAAGCTGAAAATGGATTTTATATCTCCACATTCGCTGATTTCCTCTACGTGTGTCCGTCAGCGGGCCGTAACTCATCAACATGACCAAAGTAGTAGACATATAGTTTGCAATTAAATCTATTCTAGATAATATTATAGATTTGATGGTTTTCTTTATTTATTTAAACGCTTATAACTTTGGACATAACTACTTGTTTGTTTTAAAAAAATCTTTTTGCATCTGACAGCCCTATTTTTGGGGAAGATTAACGGGCAAAACCACGGGACGCAGCTAGTATTATATGGTTAGGAAGACAAGTCCATTGTTACTAAAATATAGATATCAATGTCCAATTAATTTGCAAATGATATCGAGTTTATTGAAAAAAAAAATCGCTGTAATTGTATACGTTCTCATTATAACAGGCGATTGCCGATGATAGCTCGTTAGGTTATGTTTATTAATTTACGTTGTCGGGTAAAATAACGCGGTAACGATCCGACTCGATATCCGAGATATCGGAGACAACAATCGATTTTGTATAAGTAAATTGGTTTGTTAGATCTCTATATGAGGTAGGTAGGTTAGATGTGTTAAAAGTTGTCGCACGTTACCTATTTGTTTAATATTTAGGTTACAAATACGTAAAGATTTATTCAAATCGGGCCTCGTACATCTTTACTACGATAAGGTAGAGCGTTGAACAAAAAAAAAAAGGCAGGCTGTCATCATTTCGAGTAGGTGACAGGATCAATCGATCATGCCCACCCTGATATTAGGTGTCCTAGTACTCCTAGTAGGTATTAGCTTAAGAGCGGTAAACTTGTAAGGTAGACGAAAGACGCCTTTTGGGCCTGCTAACTTGATAGAAACCCCCCTGTACCCCTAGTATGAGATTTTATATACTCAGACGCTAGCGACAAACGATTTTGTATGACAAACCTGTACAGCGCCCCTGGCGGATACTAATGCAATTAAGAAATTCCATACAAAATCCTAACGCAGTCGCTATAGCGTCTGCATTTATAAAACCCAAAAAAAGGCGTACATAATTCCCAAATTCCCACGGAGTAGAAACCTGGGCGGGCTCATTACACATTTTAATATAAATGATCCTCATATTCATAAACACAGCGCTCATAAAGACGATATTATTTTAGAAACTCTATACACTTTCGTAACTAAAGTCTTCCGTATTAGCTAGTAGCAGCTTCCAATAAAGAATTATTTACATAGGTAAAGTAAAACCTTACAAAGGCTTTTTTATAAGATTGTACAAATGCGTTTGGGTAAATGGTTTAACTAGCGACCCGCCCCGGCTTCGCATAAACATTTTCCTCTTGAATCACTTCATCTATCAAAAAACCGCATCAAAATCCGTTGCGTAGTTTTAAAGATTTAAGCATATAAAGGGATACAGGGACAGAGAAAGCGACTTTATTTTATACTATGTAGTGAAGTACCATACTAGAATACCACGAAGTCAAAGAAAATATACGGAGTTGAACTTCTTTCTAATATAAATTTTACAGACACTGGTATTTCACTAAAAAAAAACTTAAAATTCAGTAAAACTGAAATACCTCATTGTCTTTTCAAAAAACAAGTACAAAGGCAAGGTATTGTATTTTCCACTGTCTAAAACTGCGATACCTAGGTACTAACTTAAACTTTCGTATATTACTTAATTCGTGATTAACTGGTAAGTATCTACTAGTTTATCATTATTCATATATTTATTTAAAAAAAAAATTCTTCGAACCACTACAATTTATAAATGTCTAGGAATTAATTCATTTGAGATTTCAGAGTAAGATACCTACCCATAAATCCAATCTATCCCTAAAAAAGGGCGCCATACATACTTGATAGATCATAATTTTCCGCCAAAACTAAGGGTCAATTTGTAAACGTAACAGTTCAGAGAACCGCAGCTGCAAAGGACGAGGGGTGGGAGTTTCTTGGAATTGTAGATTATATAATTCGATAGGTGAATGATTGGTCATCAATTTGTACCTATCCAATTAGGAAGAGTTAAAGCATATCTACGAGTAGGGAATAACATTATTACGTATAAAAACATAAAATAAAATTAGCCGTATGATATGTTTTTTTGCAAACAGAAACTGTTATTGTAGCTACAATGTTGTGTATTAATTTTAGTCTCAAAATCATCTGTCACCAAAAAAAAAGTTAATTTTTTACCTTTGTTCTTCTGCTCGCTGGCTTGTTCTGGACTAGAGCCGTCTCTTGCGCGGGAGGCGGCCCAGCGTCGCAGCTCCAGCCTCTCATACCCGTACCAGCCTAACAGCTCATTCATAGCTGTCTCCGCGAACTCCTGCAAATTGAATACAAAAAGTTCTAAGTTCTCAGCAGCTCCCCTCCAAGAAGACCCAGATTTCGTGGGTTCTATAAATAAGGGAAACATACTTTGTTTAGTTCATTTCATAGCATTTTCGTTTGCCTCTTCCCTAAGCACAGTACAGTGAAAACCAGAAATGGAAACTTACCGAATTTCAAGGGGAAAATCGGTCTTAGGCAAAGGGCTGAGAACTATTTACTGCATAATTTTTTGGCATTAAGTCTTTGTGACGTAAATGACACAAATATTTCCCGTGTTATGTTCATTTAAATCGTGACATTTTACAGATCGTACGAATTTATTACCGTAATCACCGGCAATAAAATCTCGCTGTAAGCAGGTCACTCGTATCTCAATTTATTTTGTTTAAATTATGTTTTATTTAGGGTGTCTTGTGTAAAAATAAAAGCCGTATTTATGTCATTGCGGGGGTAAAAAATGTAAACATGAAACGAGTGCGTAGGTCGGTCTTTTGCTATAATATCTCGAGTTATATCGAAGAGCTCGATAGCCTAGCCGAGCATGCGTGTGCGCAACGTTCGTGCGTGTCAAGCGTCAGCGAGCGCGGCATGTCAAACTGGAATAGAGATTGCATGAAAATTTCAATTTGGATTGGGTGGGTCTCAGAGCAAAATATCCCTTGACTGCATTTTTTCTTCAAATCATGAAATCCATTGAATGAAAATGTTCACACGGAAGAAACTCCAGAACTCTATATGTTTTTGAAATCTGTGACCCACTTAAATCGGCGTGTCGAATGAATATCAACCGACTTTTATTCAATAAAAATAGATCGACTTTTTATTTATTTATTTATTTATTAAAACTTTATTGTTCCATAAGTACAAAATACTTATACAATTGGCGGACTTAATATGCTAAAAGCATTCTCTACCAGTCAACCATTGGGAGAAACAGAAAAACTGTGCGGCGCAAAAAAGTTACAAGGGAAAATAGGTACTTAAAAATAAACAAATTTACCACGATGGGTATTTTAATGCATATCATATTAAACTACGTAACATACATACACAATACATAAATATACATACTTATACCCTTACTTATATATCTACATATATTAAATATATATATATATATATATATATCTATGCACATACATACGAGTATATAAATATACATTATATAAGCCTACATAAATACTTTTACGAAAACTTTCACAAAGAACTTTCACACGCAGAAGTGAGCATGAACTCTTTTTTTAAAGGTAAATTTAGAAGAAATTTCTTTAAATATATCGGCAGGCAAAGCATTCCAGAGTCGGATGGATTGTAATGTGTAGGAATTTGCCATAAAACTACTGCGAAATAACGGAATAAACAGCAAATGAGAGTTAGAAGAACGAAGCTGTCGGTCGTGAGAGTCTGCAAGAAATTTGAACTTACATTTTAAGTAATCAGGTGACTGAGGATTAGTAATAATCGAAAAAAGTGTACACAGAAGCCTAAGTTGTCTACGTTGACGAATTTGCAGCCATCTAAGCTCGGAACGATAAGACGATATGTGGTCATATTTACGGAGACAAAAGATGAAGCGAATACAATTATTAATGAGACGGTCTAGCTTATTGAGGAGATCTTGATTAAGGTCCGGATAACATACATCAGCATAGTCCAGAATAGGGAAAACTAACGTTTGGATTAATAGAATCTTAGTCTTGATGGGTAAGAAGTTTCTGAGCCGATTCAGTTGCTGGAGAGTAATATTTATAGAGCGACTGATTTCAGTGACATGAGCGGTCCAACTGAGAGTGGAATCAATATAAAGGCCAAGATTTTTTACAGAATTATGGAAAGGGATAACGTTGCCATTATAGGTGATTGATGAAATAGAACTAAGATCAAGCTGATTAATTTGTCTACTACTACCGATAATTATTGCCTGACATTTGGTGGGGTTGACACTGATTCCAAAGTCAGCGGACCACGATGAGACAGCTAACAGCGCTGAGTTCATCCTGGCGATTGCCAGATCAATATCCTCAACTGAAGACTGTGTGTAAACTTGTAGATCGTCAGCATAGAAATGGTAAGAACAGCCAATGAGAGAAGAAAGAAGGTTTATAAAAATAGAGAAAAGTAAAGGTGAGAGAATGCCACCTTGCGGTACACCGGTAGAGAGGGTATTCCAGTCTGACAATTCACGGTCCATGCGAACTGCTTGTTGGCGGCCACGGAGGTAATCAGAAAACCAATTTACTACACAGGGTGAAAATCGCAGATGTTGAAGAATAGCAAGAAGAATATCGTGATCAACCATATTGAAAGCGTTCGAGAAATCAATTAAAACAAGTATGGTGACCATCGTACTCTCCATTCCTAAACGGATATCTTCAGTGACTTTGAGCAGTGCAGTAGCAGTGCTGTGACCAGGACGAAAGCCAGACTGAAAAGGAGTAAGAAGAGAGTTAGAAAAAATAAATGAAGATATTTGAGCATGCACTACGGCTTCTTGAACTTTGGAAAGAAAAGGGAGAATGGAAATAGGCCTGAAATTATTTAAAGCTTGAGGGGATGAAATTTTAGGAAGAGGGATAACAAACGCTTTCCGCCAAATGGAGGGAAAGTTGCCAGTGACGAGAGAAAAATTGATTATATGAGTCAGAATAGGCAGAATTATATGAAGTATGTCTGTGATCATTTGCCGGCTCACAGCATCACATCCTACAGCTTTGGATTTAATGCCTTTTATAATTTTGCAGATGTCATCTTCAGTTGCAGGTGTAAAAGAAAAAGAAATTTGTATAGATTGGGGCATAGCGGAAATCTGAGAAATAGTCGCCGATTTACGAGCTGGGTCCAGAGATGAGGAAGTAGAGAAATGGTTGTTGAAATCATTCAGTGAAAAGGCAGAAGTAGTTGAGCAACTGTTTTTACTTTTTGAAAGTCCTTGAGAGCGGAGGAATTTCCAAATATCAGCAGATGAGGATTCAGACAGGTTTTCGCAGAAATACTTCCGCTTCGCAGCTCTTACCATTCCATTGCAGCGATTTCGGGCTTTCTTGTAAAGAGACCAAGCGTCATCAGAGCGGTCACGTTTATAATCACGAAAAGCTCGATCCCTCTTAGACATCGCCATACGGACGCCTTTGGTGATCCACGGAGACGGTGGACGTTTTATTTTGACTGCTTTTAAAGGAGCGTGTGTGTCATATAGGGATATTACAGTAGAATTAAATTTTAAAACTTTATCGTCAATAGAATTAGCCTCAAGTATAGGAGTGAAATCTAACTTAGCCGCATCCTTTAGCAGTTTGTCATGGTCAATATTTGCTAGGTTACGCATCCAAATGATGGTAGGCTTAGGTTTGGGAGATTTTAATTTATAAGACAGATAAAGAATATCATGTCTCGAGAAGGCAGGTGCTGGTTCTTGACCAAACCTCATAACTAAATCAGGAGATGATGTCAGAATCAAGTCTAGCCATGTATCATCAGTGTAAAGATTAACATGAGTAGGCTCAAGTGGTAAAACAGAGAGGTTCACTGAGTTGAGAATATTAAGCAATTTTTGAGAGCGGGGATCATCACTACGCCTCAGATTAGTATTCAAATCACCTAAAACTATGTGATGCGTGTAATCCGAACATACGTGACTTTTATTCGACTTACGTTTTTAGTTTTTTAATCCAAAAGTCCTACAAAAGCAAATAATACCTAACTATACTATTTTAAATTAAACACGAAATTTCTAATATATTTACGTATGTAGAGTTCTCTTTTACTGCTAATTAAAATGAGACAAATAATACATGTTTATTAATGAATTCGTGAAATATTAGTTACAATCAAGGCTGACCCCGTTTCTGTGCCATTGAATTAATTTTATTTTTATCTTCATAATTTATTTGTCTCTTTTAATTTTTATCTATTTGTAATAATGTCATTTTGTATAACTATGTATGTACCTATAACAACAAAATAAAAAAGTTGTCTTTTAGTTGTGGGAAAAAAACTTAAAATAACACGTTCTATTGGCATAACCAGATTAAATCTCTTGACTCCGAAGCAACTAAAACTAGGGAAATCGAACCCACACCTACCGGCTCTACAGCCAAACGCGTTAACCACTGGATCACGGAGGCAGTTGAAAAGCAATGAAAAGGTATTAAAGTTAATAAAATCTTAGTATCATAATTCCAAAGGGTTTCCCTCAGTAACCGGAGCCCAATTATGTTCTCTGGTCATCTTGGCGTGGACTGTTATCCTAGATCCTTGTCAGTTTAATTAAATTCAGCTCGTGTGTCAAACAGATTGCGTTACTCATATAATGAAGGCGTCTTTGTATTTTATACTAGACTAGCTGCCGCCCGGGGTTTCGTTTGCGTGGTAATTTTGGGAAATTATATATGTGCAAGCTAAATTTCAACGCAAAATCGGTTCCGTGGTTTGAGAAACTTTGTACCTGTGTTCGTAACAGACGCGGGTAGCGCCAAATTTTATTTAATACTATAACTATATCATTCATCTATATCGTGTGGGTTACAAAGACAATTGACTCTGCAGACCCTAGTGTGAATCGGCAGAATTTATCGAAACTGCCTCTCGCCTTCTGACGAAGTTTCTTTAATGGCTACCAGATTGCAGCTAGGAACGGAAAAGCATCAAATTCATTGTCATTGTAGGAATTCTCATTAGAGGTTAATTGTTACCTAATACAATGATAGGAAACGCAAGGGGCAAACCCAAAACGGGCTGGCTTGACGTCGTGGCGCGGGATATGCGTGCAAACGGACTCATCAACAAGGATGCCGAAAACCGGGAGAAGTGGAGTAGAAAAAGTAGGAAAACTGGGCTCCAAGGCAACCGGCTGAGGATGCAACCGGGAAAACGCTAGGATGATGATGATATGACTAAAGACTTAAACGTTACCTATATGTGTAGTATATGTATTGGTTTTTGGTATATATTAGGTATTTATGTATTTTTGTATGTATTATATGTGGTATTATATTTATGTAGTTATTTATTTTTAGATTTATACTAGCTGTTCCCCGCGGCTTCGCCCCGCGTGGGAATCGGTTATATCGCGCCCAAAAGTAGCCTATGTTTGACCTCAGGTCGTTAACTACATCCCTACTAAATTTCATCACAATCGGTCTAGCGGTTTAGCCATGAAGAGGTGACAGACAGACTTTCACATTTATAATATTAGTATGGATAGTATGGATACTGTTTTTTGGTTCTCTCATTTGACTTACCCCAAAAAGATGTTCTTCTCTGCACCACTGGTTGGTTGACTGGTAGAAAAAGCCTATGGCTTTAAGTCCGCCATTTACATTTGTATGTAATGAAGTTAAATAAATAAATAAATATGACAATGATCGGATAATGATGATGTCGAAAGTGTCTCATAGGCTACGGTTACCGCTTGCCATCAGGAGGACCGTGTGCCTGTTTGCCTAATTAATAGTATTAAAAAAGACAACATAACTTTTTAGAGCGCTCATTAAAACGGAACGCATTCTAAAGAGGGGACAATCTGTACGTTTCGATTTACGTTACATATGCAAACCCGTTAATGTCACAGATTAAAGAAATTTTCCTGGCGCGGGCGATTCCAAATTCTTTGGTTAATGCCAAGTCAATTCAATAATAATTATTGTCTCTTAAAGTTGTAATATTAGGAATTATTAAAGCTAAAATAAAAGAGAATTATCAAAGGCCACAGAACTTACAGATTTAGTGCCTCATTAAAACGGAACGCAATACAGAGAGGGAAGGAAAAACCTGCTACGTTTCAATTTACGTACCGAATGCAACCGGTAGCTGTAGAGGTCTGTAGTAATTATCACTGAAATCACGATACTAGGCACCACGTAAGAGCCGGTAACACACACCAGAAGCCGTTATCCGGATTTTACTCGATGATCAAATATTGCATCCGAATCGAAATAAGAAATATTTCACATGCATTTCGTATTAATTAGTAATGATGAGTAACTTTACACTTAACGATAATAGATGTGCATTTATAACGTAGGTGGAATTTACTAATTACTTAAGGTATGTGTGAGGAGAGAAGATAAATCCAGGTTTCAGCGAATCGCACAATATTTATTATTTGTACTTTACAAAAGGTTAGACTCTTAAAGATAACCGTTAATGAGAGATTATAGGGGTCGTGAGATCAAAGTAGGCACGAGATCCAGTCGGGCAGCCGCTATGAAATAGCCAGCCACTTAACTTGAGATGGTGAGATCAGCCGAAAGAGGTCTTCCAGTGGACGCGCGCAGCCTTATATATGGCCCTCGGGGGTGATGCGGTGCGGGGCAGCGAGGAAGGACCGCCGTAGGAGAATGCGCGACGTCACACATTTTATGTCATTAAAACTGACTGAAACTGTAAAAAATCGTGGGATTCGAACATATGATCTCAAGAGAATCTAGTATATCAATTTTGGAACCTGGTGATAGACGTAGGTTATTTATTTTACAGCTTGACTTGAATAAGCTATAAAAACATATAGATCAAATCTAATTTATAATTTTACTTATTTGATGATTAAGTATTGCTTTTTACATGAGATTCAAATAAATTATTTTTTATTTTATTATCAGAACTATGGTTTAGGTACTAGCTTTCGCCCGTGGTTTCATCCGCGTGGATTTCCCTCGGAAACAGAGCTTTTCCCGGGATTTAAGGTACCCTATGTCCTTCCTAATACTTCTAACTATTATATGTACCTATGCAAAATTTCAGTGATTGGTTCAGATTTTGAGCTTTATAGCTTATGTGTTGTAACTAACACGACGTTCTTATATATTATACTAGATGTTGCCCGCGGCTCCGCCCGCGTGCGTTATATCGCGCCCAAAAGTAGGCTATGTTTGACTCCTAGTGCATAACTATATCCATACCAAATTTTATCACAATCGGTCCTGCAGTTTAGTCGTGAAGAGGTGACAGACAGACAAATAGACTTTCGCATTTATAATATTAGTATGGATATGGATGGAAGTATGGATATGGATTAGTATGGAAGTATGGAAGTATGGATTTTGTTGCATTAATGATTCATATCTATTTTGGCTTACGGCCTTTGTACTAGACCGATTTCAAAAATTCTTTCTGCATATTATAGCCTAATTTTTGGGGAAGATTATAAACATACACACCACGAACGGGTGAAACCGCGGAGACCTGTGTAAGTAACCAATATAAATCAGCAATGGCCGTGCGTAGGCGGTGGTGTAGAATGTCGATCGCTCCTAAATTTACCTTAGCTACTGCGCTATTGCCATTAAAAGCAATGTTGTATTGGATATCCCTATATAAAGTTACCGAAAACCACTGCGACCCGTGTTTTGAACATTTAATTAACTAAAAGATACAAAATTTACTGAGACGAGAACACATTTTTAGGAAAAAAAACACAGAAAATACAACACGAAAAGTCATAAAGAATCTGTGTTACCGAATGTTAGGTTGGGAATCTGATGAGATGCCCAGCATTTAATTTTAGCAGCCACCTCTTGAGGCGTCACGAACAAACAAACAACAAAGATCTTCTATCGTACTATGAACCCTAGACCACAGATTATAGAATGCTATCCTAGACGTAAACACTTTTGTTTTTGATGGGAAAATTTGTTTGTTTATTTCAACGTTATTTGTACAAAATACAGTTGTATAGCACAATGGGCGAACATGATAAATAAATAAAATAAATATATAGGGACAAATCACACATATTGAGTTAGCCCCAAAGTAAGTTCGAAACTTGTGTTATGGGATACTAACTCAACGATACTATATTTGATAACAAATACATATATAGAGGTATATAAACATCCAAGATCCAGGTCAATCAGAAATAGATCATTTTTCATCTTGACCTAACCGGGGATCCAACCCGGGATCACCTAATTAGCGGTCAGACACTTATACTTTGTAAACAAAATATGATCAAAAGTCGAAACAAAGTATGATTAGACCCCTTTTTGAGAGGACAATCACTAAAATTTTTGTATGAAAATCCTTTATTCCCTACAGATCCCTATTAAGTAATGTAAAAGAAACAAAAAAGAACTACTAATAAGTTGTATGTGAAAAATAAAATTTTCTACTTAGAATAGATTGGTTGTTGCATATAGCCACAGATAATTATTACATTGGTCATAAGCTAACGGTTCATTTTTATTCTAATACTGAAAATATTCAAAAACTCTATATAAGAATTTGTTTTAAGAATAAAAGATTTCAACACGCCTTATCAAATTCATTGATAAGGCGCGTTGAAATCTTTTATTTTATTTGTTACTCATTTTTAAGTGGACTTATCGCTAATTTAGTTTCTTGGTATCCAACTTTCAGCTTATATATATTATAAATGCATACGTAAGTTCGTTTTTTTTGTTTATTAATTTGTTTGTATGTTTGTTACGCTTTCATGCCCTGTCTACTGCACCAATCTTCCTGAAATTTCGCATACCATAGTTAGTTGAGAAGGACATAGAGTACCTTTCATTCCGGGAAAAAGCACTATTCCCGAAGGAAAATCATGCAGGCGAAGCCGAAGGCAAAAGCAAGTAAGGAAATATAAAAACCCTATAAAGTAGCACAGGTGACCCAGTGACCGGTTGACTACAAAACTACAAGCCCACGTGGTCATGTCCCTATTGTGTCACTTCGGTTGGAAGGGATCACGTCATTTATGAGGGAACTCTACGTATAGTATAAAAAAATCAGTATGCAAAAAGTTTTTTTTTTTTATTAACCATCAACGTTCAATTTAGACTCATTGTGGAGTCGTGGATACCTATACTAACCTTTTTTCACTTTGTTCCTATTTACCCTAAGGTTGGCTAGAAGAAATTTCATTAGCGATAAGTCCGCCTTTGTACACTTTGTTTGTATTTGTATCAACATGTATAGGTTGTTAATAGTACAATAAAAAATATAAGAGTATCTATCTATCTATGTGTATTTAAGATTTCAATACAAAGTAGAGGTTAGAAGTTTTACTGGGTTTAGAAGGCAGTCGCTCCATTGTAATAACCAGGTGGCGTACCACCATCTCTTAAAACCATGCAAGATCCAATGAGTAAGAGAGATGTCGCCTTACATCATGTATTGCGCTGTTTCGCTTACTCACTGGATCTTGCATGGTTTTAAGAGACGGTAGTAACCCCTCTGTACTTCCAAATCAGGACCATGATAAAAAGCGTATCCTGGGTTCTGAAGCGTAAGCTGAAGACGCATCAGGTTATGGTTTCGCTAGCCCACAATTCGGTATTGAGGGAGACAGGTCTAAACTAAATGCATTACAGGCTATGAACACAAATTACAAAAACTATAAAAAAAATACTGTTCTTACTGTGTTAGTAATATTATGTGTTTTGTGACTCAGGTAATCGTAACATGCTTCGTACTTTGAGCAGCATTTCGCACGCTTTCGTAGCGAAAAGTGATGTCGATGATTGATGAATAATGATTTTATTTTTATTTATTTTATTTTATTTTTTATGGCCATTTTGATGGCCATTATAAGTATTTTTTTTTAAATATTCACAATGTCCAGCAATTGACCACGATCCCACCTGATGTTAAATGCAGATGGAGGTCTAGGATGGAGCTCGCTGGCACATTAATAGTTTATTCACTCTAGCCTTGAAAAGACCCAAATGGTATGTGTCCGGGAATACGTCTGCTGGCAGGGAGTTCCACTGTTACGTACGTACGAATTATAGATGAGGATGCAAAACGTTTTGTGCGAACTGATGGAATTTCGACAACATATGGATGGAAGCTTTCACCACATCTTGTCGTGCGGTGTTTAGAGGTAAGTGTATACAACAGGCCTTCTCTTGTGGTTGATGTTGTATGTGCCTAAAAACTATCTCCGCGCACGTCTCCGCTCAAAGAAGACAAAGTATAGGGCACAACGCGCGCTTATTCATTGTCATAAATTTTTGAAAATTGATTCAAATCGGAATAAGATTGGGCATTGTATACATGACATTTGCACAAAGTAAAGTAAATAAAAAAAAAATAGAATTTGCTACCAAAGATCGCGCGCGGCAATTTTTTTGCCTTCTACGGTCCTCAAAACGAAACATAGATTTAATAAAAATCGAGGTCTTTCTCTAACATAACATACTGCATTCGCTACACTATGTCGGGGCGAAGCGGAGACGGCATACTGCAAACATATCCGATTACAGCGACTAGTGAAGCTTATAATTTACCTAATGCCTTGTAAAACGATAGCGACGCTAATGTACGCGGAAACAAATATGGCTTTCAAACTAGTTATGATCGACATTTTGTTATAGATTTACCATACAATGGCTGTATTACTACTAGTAATATAATTCTTCTTCTATCGTGTTAATGGCTAAAAACTATTTACTAGTAATATAATAATAGTGCGATATTTTTAACCGCGGCTTCGCCCGCATGAATTTCCCTCGGGAACAGTAGTTTTTCCCGGGATTAAAGGGTTCTATGTCCTTCTTAATACTCCCTAAATTTCAGGAAGATTGTTTCAGTAGAAAGGGCTTGACACCGTAATAAATAAACAAATTCACTTTCGCATTTATAAAAATAGTTGGACTGGATATATATAAGACAAATACAAACAAAACGAATAACTCTGACACTAGCGTGTGCATGGTTGATTGACCGTGTCACCTACATGAAATGATTTTTTGTCTGTACCTACGTACAGACAAAACAAATAAAAACTACAGAAACATAAAATAAAAAGTGCGTATACATATCTATTGCGTGTGATAATATCTCAAAGGTGGCGGCTCACTATTATTACAGTAGAGGTCAAACGTTTTTTGTTTGTTTTTAACTTTTAAGGAAATAAAAAATAATAAAAGTTATTTTACAAATAAATTAAAAAAAGTAAAATTCTTAAAAACACTATTGCGTGGAGGAACGGAACCAGGGTCTCGGGGTGCAAGTCCGACTCGCACTTGGCAGCTTTTTATATAATTCTCCCTTACTCATAAAAATTAACAAACATTTGTTAAGTCCGTCTTAGCTAAAATGTGTATTGGCTCTTTCCTTTACAAAAAATTTCAATGAGAGAAAGGGCCAATACATATTTTAATTAAAATGGGCTTAACAACTACTCTACTCCGTTGGCTCAGCCAGCGACCCGAAGTTAATCTTGGCCTTCGAAATCTGCGCCACGGTTTTCTATTCTGCGCGATGGTTCGCCAGTCCAGCCCCCATCTCACGCAGGTCAGCCTGCACAGCATCGCTCCAGCAATATCTGGGGCGGTAGACTGGCCGTTTTCATGATATCTTTCACGCTGCTTTGACGCAGCGATCCTCTCCCATTCTTTCCAGTACCCCTAGTATGGATTTTGTATAGAATTTCTTAGTTGCCTTACTATCCGCCAGAGGCGCTGTACAGGTTTGTCATATAAAATCGCTGAAAGAAAAACTCATACTAGGGGCACAGGTATCCAAGCTAATGCAGACGCTGCAATTTAATTACGCTCAATGTGTTTGGCTCCAGCGGTTTGTTAATTTTTTAAAAGGGGTTAAGTTGCTAAGTTGTTCAACAGTTGTGTAACATCTCTACTCCGCATCTAACACTATAAAATATCAAATACCTGCATCACATTATTTCAATTTGAGAGCCTTTATACAGCTCGCGATCACGTTTCAAAGCTGGACCTATTTGCAGGCGACCGGTCGCGCGTTTCAAAATAATTAGTTTCTGAACATAGACTTCTAATGGAATAGATACGGCGAAGGGTAATTATGAAGACAAAATGAAAGAATAAACCAAAAAGTGAACCGCTTGCTACTTTAGAAATATAAATATTAAGTTTAAAAAAATGCTTATAAATTATATTAAATCGTTTAAGGAATTGATGTAGGGATTGTATGGTAGTTGGTATAAACGGATTTAATTATCTTCAAAAGTTATACCGCAATAAAGGTAACTGCTTTATAGGCGTGATAACAAATAAAGTAATTTTAAAAATAAAAATCAAATATATACATCTTTTACAGAGAAAAAATATACGCGTGATAACAAATAAGTAATATAAAAAAAATATATATATAGGTATACAACTTATTCAGAGGAAAATGATACGAACGCATGAAAAAATGGCTGGACAAAAGAAAATCAGTTATCCATATTTTAAGACAAACAGTTAACTTTTCAATTTCTTTTTTTTACAAAAAAAGTAATGATATCTACTAAAGGTATTGCCCTAGTTATTTATTATTTCGATATTATAGCTAATGACATGTCTAAATATTTAAGAATCTATTCTAAAACGTTTAGAGAATCAAATGCCGTTGGCGCATGGCATGGCTTGCCTGTAGATCTATTCTTAGAGATGAAATAAGACCTTATTTTACTAGAAACAGTAATATCAGAAAACGAAATCTTAGTTAAAATTATTAACCATCTTATTTTTCTGTCCATACATATTTATAGAGAACTTTATCCTATGGCTCAGCTAAGGGTGATGACCAGGTTACTATTTAGTTTCCCAAAATCGACGTTTCTTTCCATTTTGCCGGGTTATAGACAGTAATTTTTGGGTCCGGCTTGGTCTTACAAATCCGCTTATACAAAAGATAAAATTATAGTTTTGGGTGTATGAAACACTAGTGTTTAGTTTGAGGCAGTTTCATTGCCAGTAGTCAGTCACATTAATATAGAATATGTCATACCGAATTAATTTTATTCAAATGGGTACAGGCTTCGATACGTTTTTTTGTAGTGTAACACAGATCAGTGTTGTGTAACATTCTGTGGTGGTAACATAGTTTATTTCGCTTTCGAAATAATGACTAATGGATTCGGAATGAGGACCAACCCCATTTTTATACGACTAAGGTCTGAGACTAAGGTCAATCGGCCATCCACACCCCGGTGTACGAAACAAAAGTGCGAAAACTTTAGAAGCACGCCACAAGTTGCCGATCCGGGATACCACTCCCGTAACCGTAACGTGCCTTCCGATGCACGAAATCATACATAAGCCTGTACATAGGAACCACGTCAGAGGCCGAGAGGCGGTCCCGAAGAACTCTGATACCAGGGTGTACATGGTCGATTGCCTGTGTCAAATATGAGCCTGCGATTATCTAACCAAACTAAAAACAAATAAACGAATCATGCTCCTCGTGGGAACAGAACCCACGTGCCTTACAACTGGGTCTTCAGGCAACTGCTATAACCCACAGAGTTCAGAAATATTAACAAGAAGTGGTATAGCGCATGAAAAACGTGTAGTAATAAAAACTAATAAACTAGCTTGGCTTGCAAGCCAACGTTTCACACAGAAAAAACGGGTGGGGAATTTGATTCCGTCATTTATTGGCACTGTTAATGATCGATAATATTAGGTGGCTTTGTAAACTACGTAATACATTTCTAATTAGGTATGGTGTAGTTTACATGGGTTTCCATCTATTAATTAAATATAAGAACAGAGAATACGCTGCCACACAGATCCTGGAACTAAATCCGCATCAAAACATTTCTATTCGGATAATTTCTCTGTTCTTTGGCTTTAACCACTGGATACAGAGGCAGTCTTCGGTCATACTGTCAGACAAAACCCCGATAGCTTGGAAAACCTCCTCATCACTGGCCGTGTTAAAAGTTCCAGAGGAAAAGGGCGCCCCCCTACACGATGGTCGGATACAGTACAGGAGATCACCAGTTCATCCTTGCAGGGGTCCATTCACCTTGCCCAGGACAGTGTCGCCTGGAGGAAGATTGTGGCAGGCGTTAACCGTGATGGTCACGTCCCACAGTCATAAGGAAACGACTGAGAAGAAGACAGAGGCAGTTAGTTATAAAGTAACATTCTCAATAGTTTAATTTGAAGCGCAAATGGCACACCAGCATTCGGTCCGCTATATTTATAGCCTCGACACCCGATCCACCAAGTTCACGAATGAGAAACGTTAGGGGAACAGCGGCATATGGTGTTTGCGATTCGTATTACTATTAGATTTGTAGTAATAACATCATTGTATGCATATACTAGCTGTTCCCAGCGATTTCACCCGCCCTTAATGGGTGTAAAGCCTATATAACCTCTGAGAACCAGGCTAGCATATGCAGAAAGAATTTTTGTAATCAGACCAATAATTCTAAAGTAGGTTAGTACTATTATTCTGTGTCTAAAGGTTTAAAGTTAAAAGCGTTTAAACAAACAAATGATTTAGCTTGATGATATATTAGTGTAGATAGATTGTAGCCTTTGGATTGTCATATGCCTATATTTCTAGGTGTAAGGTTTGTCATTGTGGTTCTGGATCTGAAGTTAATTTTAATCATATTAAATTATAGTTCCATATAGTAACGAATTGCAAAACTGCTAAAAGAGGCCGTTTAGTAGTAAACCTACCTTCCAATACACGAAATCATATATAAGCCTGTAATAGGAACAAATTTCATAAGAATTGGCCCAGCCGGTTTAGCGTGAAGAATTAATTGAGTAACATACTCAGAATCTTTCGCTATTAAAATACTAAAGTTTTAAAATAATAAATAAATAAATAGGGACAAATCACACAGATTGAGCTAGCCCCAAAGTAAGTTCGAGACAACATGGGATACTAACTCAACATTACTATATTTTACAACAAATACATATATAAGTAGATAAACATAAAAGTCTATGAACAAAGCAGGTACAACTACGTCAACTACTAGTTAAGTTAGCATTAATGTGTACAAGGAAGGAATTCAACTATACAAAACTGAATATTTTCCCGGTAATTTCCAACAGCAACCTGACGTTTCATCATGAAAATCCTTTATAAAAGCATACACGTTCGGCGTTTGTTTTCAAAGGAGCCAGGATTACGGTGTTGCCAGTAAACAGTCTCGCCGAAAGTGCGGGGTCTCGCATGACCAAAACAGTCTTTTGGTGTCGGATCAGATAGCATTGTAAAATAACGACAGCGCGGCGGTGAAGCTCTGTACGAGGTACGACATTTCGTAAGCCAATCGATGATAAAGAGATGTGATGTGCTTGTGAAAATTTGCAAAAAGAAATATTTACTTAGTTATCTAATCATACACACACAGCAAAAACAAATGCAAATATTTTTAAAATATTTGACTAAGAAACGCAACTCTATTTCGTGAACGCAACGGTTTGCAGTACTAAATATTATGTTTAAGCTTAATTTATTTAATCTATAAGGTACACAGGATACAAGATGCAAAGCGTAAAGACTTGATTTAACAAGCTTAATCTACCTGATTCATGTATTTCCTGATGGAATACGAATTCGCATACTAGCAAAAACCGCTGACTAACGAGAGATTTCACCCAATGCTTTAGTTCTATACTTTCAGCATTCTGCAGCCGGAGTCAGGAGTAATGCACTGGAACCCGACACCCGCTTTGTTTCGCACCAGACGTTATAATGAGAAACATGTGAAACATAATCGATTGACGGAAATGTGAGACGAAACATTACTCGACTCGGGGAGCTCGTTCTCCTTTGTAACCTGTGGGAATACGCTGATTGAGAACTTTAACGTATTTTAATGAAAGGTGGCGATTATCGTTATGTATCGATTACAATTTGCTCAAGTCACTCGTCAACTACATAAGACAAATGGAAAACACGATAAAAATGAAATAAAAAGTGCCGTTTCCAGTTTGCTTTTAATGAGTGAGAAACTATTTAGAGATATTGATAAAATATAAAAATCGTGATCGACATTTAGAGGGAACGAAAGTAGGCACTCCGAGGTAATCTAACTCATAAGATGTACTTTTACGACAGATGTAAAATTTGATATATTTAAGTATTTAAAACATAAGTACTGCCAGTCTATTGCAATCAAAATTTTTATTATAGTGAGTGGTGCTTTATTTCTTAACCGTGTACAAACTTATACTTAATAAAAACTAAAAAAAATTCCAGCAGACCCGGGAAAGAACTTTATTTGTTATTGGTGCACAAAACAGTTTTACAACTAATACATTTCAAAATATTTTACACAATAAACTTACAATGACTGTTTAACTATGCTGCTTTCTTTATCTGTGTTTTGTTTATATATTCATATTAGAGCTTCATAGATCCTTGTAATAAATTTATTTTTCTTATATTTTATTTTAGAATCAAAGCCCTATATAAAATTATCTTGTAATTTGTTTTTTCTGTAATTACTTTAAATGGTTGAACATTCCAATTAATATTCCGATGACATACAACACGATCAGTAATTGCGGTATCAGGTGACGCCAAATAATGTGTTTGACGCTGCAGCCCGGTATGTCAAACAAATGATGAGAACCGTGCGAAAATTGCTCAGATTAATTTTATTGAATGTATTGGAAAGGAATATTACTTAATTATAATAAGACCTGTAGTGATATGCTAGATCCTTCAAATGAAAATCAGTATTAATTTTACTATCAATGCTTCCTCGATAAACATTTAAGTAGTTGAGTAAAGTTGTTACCGCAACTTTATTCAAATGATGTGATTTTTAGAGGCCATATTTTATATCAGAATTAATACCGGTTTCTGAAAAGCAAATCATAGATTAAAGCAGGCGAAACCGTGAGCGAATGCTTTGCAATAAAATAGAAGCGGCAAACGGAAACCACTACTTTCTATAATGAATAATGCCGCCATGCGCAAGTATGACGGCAAATAATGTGTTGTGTTTGACGCAACGGCGCAGGCGCAGTATGTCAAGATGGCGATACCCGTGCGAAAATTCGGAAGTTGATGATGGAGTTTGAGATTGTTTATTTTTCGTTATAAAACCGGTCGCTCCCGCAAAGATATTTGCCTGATAACATTACACCGAAGTTTGTATGTGAAATTTGTATCCGCAACCCATATGTATCATCATCATCATTTCGTGTAGGTGACATGTTCAGTCGACCATTCACACCCTGGTGTTAGAGTTCTGTGACGTGGATGATTGAACGTCTTAACAACCACCAGATCCCGGCTTTACGTGTCTTCTGAAGCACGGAATCAGCTATATTATCAGACAATCAGGTGATTTACGCTTGGGATGTCTTAACCAAACTGTAAACAACTTTTGCTTCCCGTGGGAATCGAACCCACGATCCCCGGGTCTAAAGGCAAATACCTTAACCACTGGACCACGGAGGCAGTTACCAATACCATTATCATATGTACATGACAAGTACTTACCAAATTACTGGTAGGTATAAGTTTAACTATAAATTGTGTGCAGTGTACGAGTATAAATTATGTGCATATGGCATAAAGAAGCCGTCGAGGCGTTCAGTTGCGTTTCCAGTTTTACCTCCAAAAACTAAATTAATACTTGAATATTCAGTATTATTTAAACTGCAGATCCATGCTTTATAAAATGCGGCGGCTCGCGTTACATGTAACTGTACTTTTTGGGAATGGAATCCGGACAAATCAAGATAAAAATAAAGGCCGCTGGTACGGTGTCGGATTTCAAAGATTATTATAGTGACGGCGCAGTTTCGGGTGGCGCCCTCTGGTGTCGGGTTACGAGACGCGTTTAGGTGACTTTTGTTAAATATTTTTTATTATGAAGTCAATGCAAACAGAGATGGGTTCGTAATTACGTTGAAATGTTTAACTGTTTGTTTATTTAGTTAGTATTGTTACTTACTGATCGCTTGGCCTCCGTCAATGCTCGGTTGAAGGGCAAACCAGAAAAGGGCTAAAATAGGACGAAAAGACGAGATAGGGCCAGACTTCATGAATTACGTATTCATCATGGATATAATGTATTTAATGTCAATGTTTGCATACATTCAAAAGAGTAAACGAATATTTTCACCAATAAATAAAGCCTTTGCAATATGTAATTCTATACCGGCTATGACGTATCTAGTGGATTCGGACAGGTCGCTTTTAGCCCACTATCGTTTTACATAAAGCATGATACACACTGCTATCATTCGCGGAGCTATAGATATTAATGTATAGGTGTACCTTTTAAATCAAATATTCAATGGTTAAACAATACTTGCAGAGGAAATGGGTGTTCACCAGTAAGTAAAAAAAAAACCTATTGCGACATATAAAATACAAATTTTACCCCTTATGTAATCTTTTTCAGTATATACCTTCGTATGTTTAATAAATAAAAACAGGATTTTTATTTGAAATGGATAATTTATGATATCGGCTGCTGAGAGAATAAGTTCCTAAGAACAGAAAAGAACGTGCAAATGAACATACAAAAACATCCCAATTTTGTGCTATTTGAAAGAGGAAGGTTGTTGGCACGGTCCTTATACCACATTTACACTCAGCCCCTGCCACTGCTCCAGTCGCTGCCGGAAATATTTCCCTAAATACTTCTGTGGCAATAACGACGCGAGTGAGCATTCACACAGCTTTCATACTTCTTTACTGCTCATCTGGTGGCCTACTATCATCTCTAAAAACATGCAAGTTTCAGTGAGTAAGCGAGACAGCGCAATACATGATGTAAGGTGACATCTCCCTTACTCATTGGATCTTGCATGGTTTTAAGCTGAATGTAAACACACTCGCGCTCGCACTGCCCGTCCTTTGACTTCCGCGCGAAAAACCGACAATCGAGGGATCGCCGGGCAGTGGTAGCGGCATGGTCAATGACAACGCGAATAACCTATTTACATTCGCGCGCTGCCCACTTCCCTGCCCTACAAGGCTGTGGAGTGTAAATGTGGCATTAAAATTTCTCTGATAGTCGACGAGATAATAAATAAAGACTTTATTTTTTCCTAATTGACATTAATTATGTCACATAATTAATAATGGAATGGAGTCGGTCCTTAGTTTGCCTGACCGAAAATTCAAAGCACATGTTAAGAATTTACTTTGTAAAAAAGCCTATTATAGCGCTCATGATTTTCTCAATGACAAGGATGTGTAACTTAAGCTTGGTGCGGAGTCCTCCAAACTATAGCTAAAAATTGATCATATGTACATTCAGTACATTATTTTTTTTTATTTTTATTATATCATGACATCTTTTATTACTTGACATTTTTAATAAACTATTTCAATAATCCTCAATATATATTTAATAATAAACTTATGGTAATTATAAAAATATTCAAATGTAAACTCGTCTGATTTGACTCAAATTTTGTGAATTGACGTTTTTGAAGAAAATGCTGCTGTGGAGTTTGTGGCGCCACTTCTACTCCACTTGCGCTTTGGAAGTGGTGGTAAACTTAAAATAAGTAACAATTGACGTCAATAAGTGATAAGAATATCCTATATTGAAAATAAACAATTTGAATTTGAATTTGAATTTTGAATTTGAATTTACAATATTATAAAACGTTATTTATCAATACAAATGTGATATTTATCCTTTGGGGCCGAACCCTTTGATAAAAATAAACTGGTTACCTAGTTTTTAAGCATAGTATCGCTACGCTAGCCGCAACAGTGTGTGACAAGCCTTACTCTGTCTACTGTTACCCGCCCCAAACACATTACATATTGCTTTACAAAATTGCGGTTATTATTAAAATGGTTTGAATATACGATCAGGTTACAATGATATTGTGTAGCTATGGAATAGTAATATATGATCTTAGATTTATGGTCTGGGTAGACAAGATGTTCCTACTGGTTTTAAAATGCTTTAGTCAAATTCAGTGTCATTATTAAGACACGTTAAACTTTAGCAGCTTGAAATTTTAAACACCAGTATTGGTCACCACACACTAAGTAAGAAAGATGAACTTACCAAGAAAATTAAAGTCCACCTGTATTGTTTAAGTGTAAAGCCAATGTATTATATGTATATTGTGTGCTGCAGAGAGCAAATAATTTTTTATCTATCTATCTATCTATCACCTGTCGGTTGAAAAAGAGAAAGTTAAACCATTCGCAATGCTGACGATATATTTGTGTAAGTACTTCCTTATCCAGTTAATTCAAACTACTCCCATCGGCCCGGTAAGCAAATAACTTAAACTTGCGCAAAATCAATAGTAAAACTTGCACAGCGTAAATATCCTAAAGTGTAGTTACATTGAATACCTTGTCACATGGCAAATGTTGATTTATCTGACCGAGAAGACATACCTAGTCTAGCCTCGGGTTACCACTACCACCTAACTACCTCCATGAGTCTACCTCAATAATGGTAGGGTCTATTCCTTGAGATAGAGACGTAAAAGCACCTTTTACAGCCAAACATCCATCCATTGCTGAAAAATGGTAACGATAGAATAAATGCAGGAGTTTTGGCGGGAAGATGAAGTCAAAACACGACAGGTCGGTGTTGTATTTATTTTCCAAGATTTATGTTTTTTCGAGTATTTGAGCATAAAATGGTGGACATATATTCCCTAATCATTTGTGGATAAGCGTGAAAGTGTACAATGTCGTATGACCTTGTCCTTGTTACCAAAATCTCCCAAAATAAAGCTAAGTGAAATTCTTCCACAGCATCATTTAGCCCTCTAACTTGATGAAATGAAGAAAATTCTAATAAAACTTGATACTGGCAAAAATAACCTATAAGTTTCCCAAAAAAAAAAGATTGCGAAATTCCTTTTTTGTTTCTGGATTTCCGAGAAATTTCATGCCAGCCAGCATCATATTTAATGATTTATTCCCGCGTATTTTTTGGGTTTAATTAAAATGGTTTTAATTAGTGTATAATTTGAGAAGATTGGCGCAGGTATCGATCGCTAGTTTAATTACTGTAAGACACCCGATGCCGTATCGCCGACGTTAATTTCGGTGTAACCCGACACGCTGTGTATTGCTTTGTTTTTAATATGAATTATATTATTTACTGCTTTATTTTAATTTATGATATTCAGATTGCACAGTTTGAGGTGCAAATTATATGTTCGACTAATTATTTATTAAAAAGCATAAAAAATATTATGTACTTATATAATATTTTATAGTACTTAAAAAGAAGTATAAGTTTGTCTATAATGCAACAATTGACTACTCGTGCTCTATATTGCCTATTTGCGAATGATATTAGAAGAAGTAAATTTTATTCGATAAATTGTAGATATATTGTACCCATATTTCGATATATTGTATTGTAGTCTAGCACAAAACCTTGGCATATTATGTAAAATTTTTTTTGTTTATCTGCAATTTGATGTGTGTACTTAATAAATAAAATCCTAAATTGTCAGTTTACTAGTAAAAACAAAAGGAGAGTTATAATTTTAGCTGATATATACATATCTATGCAAATGCGATTGTGTATTCATCTGTTTCCTCATAACATCTAGACTAGGTGCATAGATTAAAAAATATATATTGCGTCTCAGACCGCGCGCGATTCGTACTTCTTTGACTAGGTGCTTTCATATTTTGACAAATTGACACATCACGTACTTTGCTCTACTTACATTTTGTAGTAGAAGTAAATTCAGTCATGTGTAGATACTGATACATACTATCACTACATAGTATAAAACAAAGTCGCTTTCTCTATCCCTATGTCCCTTGGTATGCTTAAATCTTTAAAACTACGCAACGGATTTTGATGCGGATTTTTTTAATACATAAAGTGATTCAAGAGGAAAGTTTTTATGCCCATGCGAAGCCGGGCGGGTCGCTAGTTTTAAAATAAAATTATACAACGATGCCAGTTAAAAATTTGAGAATAAAAGACCAGGTCCAGCAGCCATCGCTGCAACACGACCGCGTGTAATTAATGCCCGTCTCCGGCGAACAACGATATTTGACGCCATTTTGTGTCACCGCCGCTGGCTGACGTTCATTTTCGTGAAACAAAACCCGTCTGGCAGTCCCACCATACACCATAAACACTAAGAGATGTTTGATTTGTATATATATAGCATATATTATACGGGTTAAGGAAAAAATAAAACTGTTTTCGTGGTTTTCGCCTTACATGGAAGCCTATCTCTAAAGCTACGCGTCCATTGTATCTGAATCGGAGAGGACGGAATGTCAGAAAGGTTTTTGTAGGTTCCATACCATAATAATTCCTGCCTTTCTTTAGGATCATCCTACATACAAAAACCATCTACTTATGCAAACTCTTCTACTTTCTGTAAATTGTGGTCAAGTCGGAAATTATCTACCGATGGAGTACCCCTAGGTACCGCTAGAGTGATGAAGTTGCTGGCAAGAGAAGACGCTAAGCAAGGAACGGTGGAGAACTTTGGTGTCGGAGGCCAAGATCCTTTTTGGGTCGCTGAGCCATCGCAGTAGTAGTAGGAAATTAGGTGATTCTTTTTAAACGGGCGAACAAACAAACATAATCGGGCTGGTGGTGAAGTCCGCATCTGCAACTTTGAGTTTAGGAGAAACTTTTGAATGTGTTTTCTACCGCTTGTACGAGGGGTGCTCAGAGGAATTGTTTGACATACCAGCTTTCTACCATCGCACTCCCGCCGTCAGTTTGCCAACACAATATTTTTTTTTTTAGTTTTAAGTATTCGCATTATTATTTAATTATTTGCCAATACATTGTTTTCTTTCTGTTTCTCTTTACCCTAAGGTTGGCTGGGGAAGAATTTGCTTTAGCGATAAGTCCGCCTTTGTAGGTACTAATTTTATTTTGCGATCCTGTACAAACCAATGATGTATTTATGTCATTGGTGCAATAAAGTGTTTATTTATTCATTCAGTCGATACTACAGATTATAAAAAATAGCTTTAAATTTAAAAAAATCATCAACATTTTTTCATTCGCCCTTCAAATGCCGATACCCAATTTCCAAGTGTGGTATACATTGTACAGTGAGCTGCAAAGAAATCTGACCCCCATGCCACAAGTATCGCTATTGAAAGGGCTCAGATTTTTCTGCAGCCCACTGTACTTGCACAGACAAAACTAACGAACATGATATTGAGAACATCCAAACATTTGCATCATAATATTCCATCCTAACAAAGCTAGTATTCAAATCTAAGGTCCGAGCTAGATGTGTTATTTTGATCAGCTCTGGTAGAGGAATTTTAACTTTGTTATAGTATAAATAAGGTCGAAGAGGTTCGGCAGTAAATGATGACACTTGATACTCGTACGCACACCACCCGTGGCGGCGAGGTGGTGTTTATTCACCCCCCTTTGTCAAAGATTATGTACATTGCAGAAGAGAACTATAAGTAAGTATATTGTATAGCTTAGCCCAAAATTAGGGTACTAAGTACTTTGAATTAAGGTTTAGCACAAACTGCTAAAACTTGTATTATTACATACGTTTTATTCAAATTTTGCGTTTAATGTTGATTTTATATATAAAATCATAAAATCTAGATAAGTTTCGACAAACATGAAAATGCGCGCTGCTTTGAAGATCGAATAGTTGAGAAGGACAGACTACTTTTTGGCTTAGCCGCAGGCTAATAGCTGCTAACAGCTAACTAGTTGGTCTAATATTTTTATGAATGTCATGAGTTCTAATCTAAGCCTACGAAAGGTCCTAACCTGGTGGACCGCGGGCAACAAACGACCAGGGTGGCTACTACCATCTCTTAAAACCATGCAAGATCAAGTGAGTAAGGGAGATGTCGCCTTACATCATGTATTGCGCTGTCCCGCTTACTCACTGGATCTTGCATGGTTTTAAAAGATGGTGGTAAACCACCTGCTCTGTATACTGATTAGTGAATTTTTTGACAGTCAAGAGTATGAGCTAAGTACAAAGTATCTGAAATTTCACTGGAGAGGAGTCTCAGACTCAAGCGACCTCTTTTAATACATAGATATGTATTAAAAGAGGTCGCTTGAGTCTAGTACACACATCTGTGTGTACTATGTCCTTCTCGCCGGGACTCAAACTAAGTACCTATCTTAATTTTATACAAAATTTCATTTAAATCGGTTCAGCGTTTTAAGCTTGAAATTTAAACAGACAGTTTTTCAGAGACATTTAATAACTCAAGATACGAAAATTTTCTTAGACTAGATAGAAGTTTTGGTTTCCAAAATAAACGTAAGTTTATATTATTATGTAAGTGTACAGCATATTATCTTTTATACCGAGGTTGACCCTTTTTTTCGCTAAAACAACTGGATTTTTAATGGCAAATGATAGAGAAAGTTGGCGTAGACAGAGAGAAGCTTATACCCAGCATCAGGTAGGTAAAAAAATGATTAATATGATCATGATCATTTGATCTTTGATTAATGTTGTCAACAAAGTTGTTTCGTATTACCATGCAGCTCATAAGTATTATCGACAATAAGTACTATCCCTTGCGTGTCACCATCAATTTGGGTAAAACCAACCAAGTCTTCCATTGCCCTGCCTATTCCGTGACATGCATCAAACCATCAAATGCATTTTGATATGGCGATTTGCATTTAGAACGAAAACATCTATTTGATGATTGAATGATACTTCGTGACTTCGGTGCCGAGTTCGATATATCCAATATGTTATTAGCCTTAATTGTCTCACTGCTGGGCAAAGGCCTCCTCTTGTCTTTCACGCGTCTCGTTCATTCATCACACATCAACTATCTGGGTTTGGGAGCGCAGCTCGGTGTTTCTTACCCGATTCTTGCGGCTTATGACCAGTATGCTGCGCTCCATAGTCCGTTGGCAAACCTCGAATCTGGACTTTTGATCTACTTAGTGACCAGGTCTATGCACCATAGGTAAGAATATCCATAGATTTAAAAACAAAATGCGAAACCGCGCGCTATTTCTTAATTCCATGGATATACTCGTGTCAATACTTTTTTATTCATCCACGTCAGAGAGAGAAATATATACCTAGTTAAGCGTTATTTTTTAATACCGATCGAACCACAAAGTTCGAACGAAACCGTAAGGATAACAAAACACACGGATTTGAAAAGATTCGAAGAACCACACCACCAAACAGTTTAACAACGTAGGAATTAAAAATATCATTATGTTTATACCCGCTGGGGCTGGGAGCATAACATTTAACACTCGTAATATCCAGTAACACTAACAATGGCGGCTAGTATTACTAAGTTTACTCCACTTACACTGGGTTGCGAAAGATATTGGGTTTAATTTCTACTGAATGCTATATAATACTACCTTTATACGTCCATGCTGGTATGGGAGAAAATGAAAAACATAGAATGTACCAGCTCTGCTTCTCTTCCCGCGCAAGCCGTAAAAGTCTAAATGAATCGGCGAACGGGGGAATCATGACATAGGCAATGTGGCTAGCAACCCATGACTATTGATTTCTAAACGTGGCCGAGGGTTATGGCCCTAGGCTCTGTCTACCCCGTACGGGATAAAGCCGTGATTACATGTATGTATGCCAATTATACTTTCGTTAATTCTTTCAGAGAGTCGGTTTTAAAATACTCTGATATCAGTGTATGCATGGTCAATTGATCTTGTAATACACACGATGGATGATTCATTCTTCCGTAGACTTGCAGAATCCAGACACAATAGAAAAATTATTGTTATACGTATTCGTGCGCGAACCAATCGAAAACATTAAACTGAGTCATCATCGTCCGAGCGTGTTTCCTAGTTGCATCCACAACTTACTCTTCAAGCCCAGCAAATTCACAATTTCAAAACGTTGACGAATGCCGACAAGAACAAAATGTATGGGATGGATATAAGCTGTGGTAAATCCGTGGTCAATCTTCTGTCTATCAATCCCTTGTTCTTGTCGTGCCTACTTCGTTAACGTTTTGGTATTGTGACTTTGGCTAAGCCCCCTGGTTATACATTCGACTGGCCAAACTAATAAAAATACTGAAAATCGACACCCTTTCTCAATAAAGTTGTCAGTCGTCTATTTTAAATAAAAAAAAAAGAATACAAAAATAAAACCCATTACACACGGCTAGCTATTCAGGACGGGCACGTTAGCGATACTATAAATTAAATCGACCTCAAACTTTCACATACAAAACGCGGGTGTCCCGTGACGTCACGATGCGTGGACACCAATGAGGTTATTGACTTGTCAAACTATTTGCGTGGCGCCAAACTAAAAGAGCGTCACCGAAGGCGACGAGCGAAAAATCCTCGATACTACGGCCACGCTTAAAGATCCAAAGATAATTATCAAATGGAAACAATAAATTGAGTCTGCTTGCGGCCTGGGACGATCTCGAGTTACGTTTCAAGCAAAGGAACGTCTAAAATTACCCTCACGCACACATAGCCGCCGCACTAGTCACCACGCTCGCACACCACCACGCCGCCTATATCTATTATCAAAACATCCAAGTACTCCGATTACAGCGATCCGAGCGCGCTTCAGGTATCGCGTTACACTCTTTAATGGCTGGAAAAGACCTCGAAAACGTGATATTATACGCGTTTTATTGTGTATCGCGAAATGTAATTAATATTGTAACCGTATACGGAATAATTTGTTCGTTAGAGCTCGTAACCCGGCGCTTTGTGGAGGCCCCCTGTCGGTGCTCGAACAAAATATCAAATTTAAAAATACGACTCCGAGTTATCGAGTTACGAGACGAGATGAAACAGGCCGGCTGCCAATAACACGAAGCGGTAACACGATGACGATATACCAAAGGAAATTCACGTCAATGTCAGGGAAATGTTTGAAAATGTTACCTTGATTTCTTCTTCATTCTCCTTCTTCACCGGCCGTGGTGGCGAAGACGAACTCGTTGGGGTTTTGGAGTCCATTATTGAATCAATCACAAGTCCAAAAAAACACTTGATAAATATTCCGAGTAAGATTGTTTTTTTTTTATTCGTAATTAAACGGCACTAAAGTAAGTTTTCGCGTAAACATTTTTGAACGCGCGTTTTTAACATGAGTTAATACGTGTTAACGGCGTGACGTGCGCCGCGCGACTGATTGCCGCCATTGGTCGGCCGTCCGCCATTCCCAATCACATCCGGCGTGGAAAGCTTTTTTCCCGCGCTATCTTGGGCGGAGTCTGCGTAGCGAGCTTGGGCGGTCCGAACTTTAGCAGTTTTTGTAACACTTTTCTAAATTATTTTATAATTTGGATGCAAATCAAATCAAATCTCTTTATTTGCAATAATGTATGTACATAATGATGGTGTAACTTTATGTTGCGTGATTTTATTTCAAGTTACGGTGGGCGGATTTCACCATAATGGGGCATTAATGATTAAAACATTATAAGTAACTAATTAAGTATTTGATTTTTAACAGTACAGTACGGTTACAGCAGCACAGCACGATTGATAGCAAAATTGAGATTTTAAAATCAAAATAGGATATACTTTTGAAAACTCTGACTACGCAGAGCATTGAAAAATTTTGCTCGCGCCCTCATACGATATGAGAAATCCATGCACTGTAGAACATATTTTGTTATAAGTATTAACAAATACTTATGTAAATACAATAATTGTATTCTATTATATTTTCATGATTATGGCTCCATCGTTTAGCCAAACGATGATTTTGATATTGTCAAGGTTGAGGTAGACACAGAGAATGAATGAATGAATAAAAAAATATTTATTCAAGAAACAAAGTATATTTCTATAGTTCTATATCCTCAACGCATAGTGCATATTTTCTTTGACAGTGTTTAGTTGTTTAATGGAGTCAAATAAATACTCAAGTAAAAACTTAAAACATTCCGACGAATTGAGAACTTCCTCCTTTTCTTGAAGTCGGTTAAAAAAATTGCAAAAATACTTTATTGTACCTCTTTACTTTTAATTTTAAAAAGCATAATTAAATTTGACACTGATTATTCTGTCATATGCTGTTAACTGATAAATTGAAACAGAGAAATCAACAAAAAAAAGCGAAGCTGTATTAAATAAAATGAATTTGATTATTTATCTGTTAATTATATACTTTCAACAATTCAGTGTAGCCAAAGATACCTTTCCCGTATTCCTCATAGATTACGACAATATCCTGGTGAATTTCGACAATGAGCCAAACCCATTTAGCATGACAGAAGCTGTGACATTTATTGATATGGTAAAAGAAGTTACCCAGAAATGTCCAATAGTTATCATTTTCGTAGAAGAACACTTCTGTAGTGAAGATGTAAGCATCAAAGATAAAAAAGGAACGCCATACACTAATCTACATAAAGGTCTAAAGGAAAGCAAAGTCAAATACCTACCGAGTGTAGTAAATCCTTTAAATGTACTTACGCAAGTGTTGCATCCATCGCAATCAAATGTGTTTATGTTAAAAATGGGACACCATTATGAGCCAACGGTCGATTTACAATCTTTATATATTTTCTTCAAAGACAGTAATGAGACCAGAGTTGAATTTTTACGACGCCATGATTCAGAAATTTATGATATTTATCAAACTACCCGCAAAATAGCTAAAGGTCCTGTTGTCGCGTTTTATACGGGAAGAATTAACCCAATCTTAATTAGCGATTATGGCAAGAACCATTCTTTTGGGAATCCAAATGATCAATCTAGTCAGGGGGTGTACGTGGTGTCTGACGGAGCTCTATTTCATTTTATTGGTAAGAACCATCCAATGATCGTGGTCACACAGTTTTATTACACCAGTGACAACGAGTTGTTTTTCTTTTACTTGTGGTTACACTACTCTGAAAGGGCCTTGACTGATAGTCATCATCATCATCATTTTGTATAGATGATACAGTCAATCCAGGCACACACTGGTGTCAGAGTTCTTCGGAACCGCCTCTGACGTGGTTCCTTTTCTGATTACCAGATGGCAGCTGATAGTGCCCGGTAGAATCCCATAAACAAAAACAGACATTCATTTGTTTTGGCCAGTACCAGGCCCGCTCGGGACTGTAGCACCATGACATAATGATGACGATTGTTATGGTTTCTCTGCGGCCAATGTGTAAGAATGCCTTCCCACGCAAGGTATTATCTTTGTCATCAGACAAATTAGGTGATTCAAGCTTTCAAGCTCACAATGCCCTACTCAAACTAGACACGATTTTCCCATGGCGATCGAACTCACGACCTCAAATATTCTGGTCATGTCATACCATTATTCTTACTCTAGTTATAGGTGTGCAAAACGCACCGGAAAGCGCAGCATAGAACACCTACCCACTGACCAAATGGTCGGATGACTTAAAGATGAGATTAAGATCGCAGGCAAGCGCCGGATGCAGGCTGCTTCCAACCAGTCATTTTGGAAAAGTCCTATATCCAGCAGTGGACAGCCTGCGAGTGATATGAAGATGATAAAAATGTCAATTTCTGTTTTGATAGAATTTTTTGTGGCAGGAATGAGCATGGAAATGGAGACTCCAAGACGTCGGATAAAGTTAGCTGATACTCCTCTAGTGGTGTCAGAGAACCGTTACCAGACATACCCCGGTACAGAGTCCTTGAAGACCTTCATCGAGTACCGTGGTTTTCAAATCAAGTTCTCTTTCAGCTTTTCCGATGATTATTGGTCTTTGGGTAAGTGTATCTCGTGCAAAAAAGGACGTCAAAAAGTTGTGAGGTTATCGATGGTGGCGGCTGTTTTTGAAGTTTATGTCTTATTTTTACTGCAATAGAAATCTATATGGAGTACCTTGTGCTATGTTGCTATTGGTCTAGGTTCCCTGGGTTATGGAGGTCAGACGGCAGTCGCTCTATTGTAATAATCAGTATCGCCTTATCTAGGAGCATGGTAAAAAGGGTAGTTACCCTAGGTTTTGAAGCGTAAGTTTAGATAGCAACTAGAAAACACGCTCGGAAGATAGTCATGATGTTATGTATCCATATCCATACTAGTCCATACTAATATTATAAATGCGAAAGTCTGTCTGTCTGTCACCTCTTCACGGCTAAACTGCTGGACCGATGTGATGAAATTTGGTAGGGATATAGGGTTAACGACCTGAGTCCCACGCGGGGCGGAGCCGCGGGGAACAGCTAGTATTTCATAAATTACATGTCATGTTGTGTACCCGGCTTAAACGCTAGACAAAATGCTGGTAAGGTAATCAATCAATCTATCAAATTGTTTATTTGTATATATGGGTACAAAGCATATTACAAGAATTTTTTTAAAGAGATCTGCCAATACTACCTTTCGGCATAAAATGGTCAATAGATCGACTTTGACGTGGCTTCTTAAACGACCACCAGATTGCAGCTGGGACCAACGATTTTAAGTGCCTTTATTATCAAACAATCAGGTGATTCACCCTGCAATGTCCTTATAGGAAACAAGTATGTTTTCCGTGGGAATCGAACCCACGATCTCCGTATCTTCTAGAAACCACAGAGGTAGGTATAGTTGAATCTATATCATTACCATCATCATCTGTCCACGGCTGGGTATAGATAGGCCTCCCCCAAGGATTTCCGAAATGGCCGGTTCCATAACCCGTATACCTAATAAGTTGATACTTGCTTTTTTTTAGATAACGTAACATTGCTGGATGGAGGTGAAGACTTGGGGATTACCTTTGTAGGGATAAAGGTGCCATTATCCAATTCTTACTACTGCGACGAGCCATTGATAATTGTCAACGAAAACGATAATAGTTACATAAGCATCCCTAAATACCAGGTAAGAGGGATCATGCTGCGCTGCGTCTGATCCGAGATTCATTTTATAAATGAAGACGCTAGCGACTGCGTAAGGATTTTGTATGGAACCTACATATCCGCCAGGGGCGCTGTACATATTTGTCATACAAAATCACTAACGCAGTCGCTAGCGTCTGCATTTCTATACTAATATAATAAAGCTGAAGTTTGTTTGTTTGTTTGAAAGCTTAAAACTTGAAAACTACTGGTCGGATTTGCAAAATTCTTTTTGTATATGAAAGCCTGATTCTTGGGGTAGGTTATAGGCTATAATACTTACATACATACTAATAGCGAGCGAAACCGCGAGGAACCGCTTGTATAAAATAAAATGAATACTCCTTCTCTTCCGTACCATAAGTGTATATCTCTTTGTCTAATGGGCGAGTCCACTAACAAAAGCATTTAACTTCTTCTATTCTCAACTTTCTTTAGTAAAGTCTACACGCTTCAATACTTCCTTTTTTTTTTACTTTCTGATTCTCAGATGTAAATCTTTGAATTCTCAATATTTTCTTCAACACTAGATACCTAAATTTTAAACACTTATGTACTTTCCCAATATATGTGCAGATTTTTGATGATTGTTTATAATATTTTTATATTTGTTTGATGCACTAGTTATCAGGCAAAAATATTATATTTCAGATTCTATTTTTAATTATGTAGATATCTTATTTATCTTTACATATTTCAGATTCAAGCGTTTCAATCAAAAAGGCAGAATGATCCCGATCCCGGTTAGTACCATATTCCCCAACAAGGGTTGCCGCCAGGCATTTGGCTGGTTTAAAAAAAATCCAAATATGATGTCTAGTATACCTTATAGATGGAAAATTGTGTTAATATCCTGGTAACCCAACCCTGTACAATACAATGTACCCTTTATTGCACAAAATGCACATAAATCTTTACTAATATAATAAAGCTGAAGAGTTTGTTTGTTTGTTTGTTGGTTTGAACGCTTATAACTTGAAAACTACTGATCGGATTTAGAAAATTCTTTATCCATATGATAGCCAGATTCGTGGGGAAGGTTATAGGCTATAGTACATACACACTTATGGCGAGTAAAACCGCGGGCAACAGCTAGTAGGTTATAAAGCGAAAAGGCCTTATCGCTAAAAACAATTTCTTCCATGCAACCTTTAGAAATCGTAATTATAAGTACCTACCTAGGTACATAATGGACTGAACAGTCGTACTAAAGTAACGTATTAACCTAAGGTACGAAATGTTCTTCGTTTACTTTTAGATGCTGGTGATCCGGGTCCTGACCCTCATCCTTCAGAAAGTCATGAAAACGGTGATGATCTTGACCCTTCTAAATCCCTCAGTTTCAGTGGCCCAGTCAAGTGTAATCCATACTTTGACATTCCTATACTAACGGGGCTGTTCGTGACGGCCATATTATTCGGAATTTTGATGTTTGCAATTATTGTTCTCGTAAACTGTCAAACCAATGATCATTTCGATGATCCAGCCCATAAATCTATCATGGCTCCGGTGATAGACTCTTAAATATTAACTTAGGGAATTCCATCTTTCCGGGTGGCTAACCACCATCTCTTAAAACCACTCAAGAATGATTGAGAAAGGGAGATGTCGCCTTATATCCTGGTGGTCTACTATTTGATTTTAAGAAATTATACCTAGTAGGCCATCCGTATTGCGCTGTCTCGCTTTCTCACTGGATCTTGCATGGTTTTTAGAAATGATAGTAGATAGGCCACTGGTAGGTCGACCGCCTATCTCGATTCTCTCCTCTCGTAATGGCTACTTGTATCGCTATCGCCACATTTCACTCCGCCTAACACACAAAACACTTAAAATTTTTTTTTTGTTAGTGACAAGGTGACAACGCATTCGGCAATGTAAACAAAAAAAAATGTTTTAAACGTTTTGTGTGTTAGGCGGAGCGAAATGTGGCGATAGCGATACAAGTAGCCTAGACCTACCGTATAGTTATTTGACTGCTAACGTACCTAATTTATCCATATTGCGTAACATGGTTTTCCCTATAGGTACTTTTTATAAGCTCATAAATAATTTTTTTTTGAACGAATGAGACTAGCTCTAATAACAAGTTTGTGGTAAAAACATTGAAAAAAAATATTTTCCTAGTTATTTATTGTACAGTATGAAATGAACAAGCATTTTTCCAGGCATTTAATTTTAGCCTCCCTTGTATTTAAGATCATGTTAAAATCCACGCAAGCGGCACTGAAACTGATTTGCCCGTAATTTATTTTGTATCTCATTTTGTAGTGATTGGAAGATATGAAATTGTGCTAAGATAATATTAATATAATAACTAATTTTATTGTTTTACGCTTAGCTGTTAAGGTGATACCTCGGTGAACACTAGCGCCACCGTCATTTAAAAACCATTATTCACTGAAAACACAAGTTATCAAAAATCCCTCTTCTGTAATTAAGGTTCTGGATCTAAAGTAAATTTTAAACATATTAAATTTTAAAATTATAATTACCTACCTATAGTTACAAATTGCATTATTGCTTAAAACGGCCACTTTTAGCAGTTTTGCAATTTGTTAACTATAATTTAATAATTGAATATGATTAAAATTAACTTCAGATCCAGAAGCATAATTACAGCAGAGGGATTTTTGATAACTTGTGTTTTAAGTGAGTAATGATTTTTAAATGACGGTGGCGCTTGTGTTCACCGAGGTATCACAACGTTTTTTGATAATAAAACTTACGATATAGTTACCTACTTATGTTTCATTTCACTTATTCCTAAACTGTCTACCTACTCTTTCAAATTCACTCGTATCGTATCGTACATATAATATATAGTACTAGCTGTTGCCCGCGGCTTTACCACGTGAAGTCGGTTAGATCACGCCCAAAAGTAGCCTGTTTGACCTGGAGGGTTACTACCATCTCTTAAATCCATGCAAGTTCCAGTGAGTAAGGGAGAGATGTCGCCTTACATGTATGGCGCTGTCTCGCTTACTCACTGGAACTTGCTTGTAACTGGTTAGGTTAAAGTGGACGAAAGGGTTTTTAGAGATGATAGTAGGCCACCTGGTCCTTATCTATATCAACAGCCTTGAAAGGATAACAGACGGATAGTCCGACTGACAGACTCGCATTTATGATATTAGTATGGAGTATGGATATATGGAAATCTAATACACTTCGTCTTTAAGTTATGGACATCATGTAGACCCACGTGTGATCACTGAAATCTGTAAAGCCCCAGGCACGTAAAAGGCAAATAAGGAAACTTAGAACTCCCTACAAAATCCTAACATAGCGCAGCCGATTGGATTTTCGAAAATTTTACATCTATATACGAGTGTCGCACATCATTGGACTCGGAAAATTAGCGCCAATTTAAAGGAGTGTGTCTGAGAGAATTTTCTTTCCGCGCCCCATACAAATTTTTTCGAAAAACATACAAATTTTGACTTTTTGATTTTTCCAAATTTTCCACGAACACAGGCTGTTCATATTTTGATTTATCCTTGTAGAACTAACTAATCCGCGTAGAAAGAGCCGCTTCTCGGTCTTCTGCATCAATTTTGGAACTTTGTACAGCGTTTTCAAAATCTCAAAAAACACATTTTCTTAGAAAATTTAAAATTTTTGTACTAAACATTTTTTGATTTTTGAATATCTATATCCGTCTCGCTGAGACGAGTCCGTAGACACCTCGTTTGTGCGGATCTGTCGCATAGAACTCGAAAAATTTCCAAAATTGTCCGAAATTTGCATACCGAGGTTACTTGGTAAGTCAATTTCCATACTACAGATATTGGATTTTCGAAAATTTTACATCTATATACGAGTGTCGCACATCATTGGACTCGAAAAATTAGCGCCAATTTAAAGGAGTGTGTCTGAGAGAATTTTCTTTCCGCGCCCCATACAAATTTTTTCGAAAAACATACAAATTTTGACTTTTTGATTTTTCCAAATTTTCCACGAACACAGGCTGTTCATATTTTGATTTATCCTTGTAGAACTAACTAATCCGCGTAGAAAGAGCCGCTTCTCGGTCTTCTGCATCAATTTTGGAACTTTGTACAGCGTTTTCAAAATCTCAAAAAACACATTTTCTTAGAAAATTTAAAATTTTTGTACTAAACATTTTTTGATTTTTGAATATCTATATCCGTCTCGCTGAGACGAGTCCGTAGACACCTCGTTTGTGCGGATCGGCCGCATAGAAATCAAAAAATTTTTAAAATTTTTGTACTAAACATTTTTTGATTTTTGAATATCTATATCCGTCTCGCTGAGACGAGTCCGTAGACACCTCGTTTGTGCGGATCGGCCGCATAGAAATCAAAAAATTCGCCCGCCCTTTTATTATCGGGTATATCAACTTTGGTGCATATCACCAAATAAAGCGGCAAAATTTTTTCGAATATCTGACAAAATTGACGTTTATATTCGGTGTGAGATCGTTTTTATAAATAGTTGACGGCGAGTATTTGGTTCCCATACTCACCTTTTTATATAGTAGCTGTACCCTTTACATACAGTACTTTTTGACTCTGAAATATATTTTTATTTATATACAACTTTTACAATCTTATATTTTAACCGTGATTTTCAGCTTATCCGTTCCCTGTCACTATCGCTCCCCTACAATTGAATTGTTTTACTATTTATTCTATTTTATTATTTATTATTTAAAGATACTTGAATTAAAAATTTATTATTCTAAATTAAATTAAATAATTACCAAAATGTATCGTACGCCGAATCCTAAAAGAACACTTGCTTTCTCCCCTGAACTGCCCGATGAACCTGTAATTAATAAAACCGTGACAAAAAAACAAATCTAGATTAAATAAGAAAACGACAAAAACTAACGATGACGTATTTGGGAAACCAGAAGAAACAAAGATGCATACCCTGATGGATTCAGGCAATTTAGCGGTGGTGAGTCCAGAAGGAGAAACAAATACAGCAAAAGCCTATAGATTGTTTCAGGAGGGGAAGTCCCAACTGGAGAAATCGGGCAATATTAAAACTTCGATTAAGGAGAATGTTTTAAAAATACTTAGTACTATGTTCGAAATGGTTTTGGAAGCAGAAGAAAAATCTAGTAAAGAAAAAGAAAACGATTCGGACAGTCCGCTGAAAAACGTAAACACAGGTGTTCTGAAGGAGATTCGGGAAAATAGGAAAATTTTAGAAGAAAATAAGCAACATATATTAGACCTTACGAAAAAATTTCAAGAAAAAACCGAAAAAGGATTAATGACTTACGCGGATGCTGTCGCTGGTCCCCTAAGGGGTGGGCATAGAGAGGGTACGGCCATGCATTCAGTAGTCATCACCTCCACAGACAAAAATGATACGGGGGAGGAGGTGTTAGAAAAGATACGGAAGGCAGTAAACGCTACCGAAGATGGGGGGAGAGTTGACCTCGTAAGGAAAGCTAAGGACCAGAAGGTGATAGTCGGGTGTAAGAGGAAAGAAGACTTGATAAAGATAAAAGATAGATTAAAGAAAGAAGAAAGTATATTAAAAGTAGAAGAGATAAGAAACAAAGACCCACTTATCATCCTCTGGGACTTGCTGGAATACAACTCCGACGAGACGGTGCTGAAGGCATTGAGAACCCAGAATAAAACATTGTATGAAGGAATAGATGGAAATGAAAATAGAATGGAAGTTATCTACAGGAGGCGAACAAAGAACCCACTCAAGAGCCACAGAGTCCTCAGGGTTTCACCTGTCTTATGGCAGAGGATGACTGCTGCGGGGACTGTGCACGTGGACCTCCAGCGAGTAAGGGTGGCCGACCAGTCCCCCCTCATACAGTGCTCGCGCTGTCTGGGGTACGGGCATGGCCGGCGGTTCTGTGAGCTGGAGGTGGACGTGTGCAGTCACTGCGGTGGTCCTCACATGAGGGCCCAGTGTGCGGATTTCACGGCGGGTATCCCGCCTTCCTGTAGAAATTGTAAAGAGGCGAAACTGAAAGAACTGGTTCACAATGCGTTCAGCTCCGATTGCCCAATACGACAAAAGCGGGATACCTTGGCTAGGTCCAATGTGGCCTACTCTTAAATATCCAGATAAGAAGTAAAGGTAGCGGATGGTAGTCGGCCATGTAGATGCGCAAATAAGACGAGCACTTTGATGAGAAAGATTATGATGATCTTTTTGATCAAAGAAATTTCCGCAATAAAAAATTTTTGTGTGACTCATGAGCGAATGCCGTCCTCCAAAGAGAAGGAAAACTAGCCATTATAATATAATATTATAAGAATAATAAATATTATAAAAATATAAACTTATTTGGATAGTAATTGATAGATAAATAAAGTAAATAAATAAATAAAAGGAAACTAAAATAAGCAATAAAAGTAAGAATACAGGAAAAACCGAAACAAAATCAAACACACATTTATTTAATAGTAGAACTTGTAATTTAAGAAATATGAAAAGTAATTAAAAAGTCATGAGTAAATTAGATAAAATATTTTTAAGATACAAATAAAACATAATTATTTTTTTTTTTAAAAGAATAGATACAAAAAGGGTGTAGCCAAGGGCGCTGCGTAATTTTGGTAGCGGAATAAAGGTAAAAAAAAAAAAAAAAACATAGCGCAGCCGCTAGCGACTGCGATTGCAAAAACTGATGGTAGATAAGTGTTCCAAAAAAGATTAAATACATTCGACCCCACTTATATGATTATACAAAACTCAATCTAAAAATCGGAAATATGAAAAACAGTTGGGGATTACCATGATTTGTTTAAGCAGACCCGAAAGAGAGGAAATCAAAGTACAATCACATAAAACTTAATATCACCAACGTACACAATCCAAGATAAAAGGGATTCATAAAAAAAACAATGTCCGAAACGTCAATGCCGTTGTCACGTCCGCGTCAACATTTGACGTTGACATTGGTATTTACATTTCTCTGTAATGTATTTTTGAATATTTACTAATCTCCTCCCTACCCTAGTCTGTGCTATTTAGTACCTATTTACAAAAGAATTTCCTCTTCCAGAAATTTTACCAAAAAAAAATGATTGTTTATATTTCTTTAAACAACTAGTTCATACAATTACTTATTTAATTAATTTTGATCAAGATAAGGTAATATCGAAGTAAAAATGTCCAAACTTCCTAAAGCAGCACTTAGTTTAAAACAGGTAATGAACTATTACCTTTTTTCTGAAATGCAAGATTATTTTTCTGTCATCATATTAGCCATTTCAATTGTCTCATCATCTAGTCAATGAATAATTGTATTTCTTTCAGTTCATGTTACGTCAAGAAGTGCTAAAACTGTACCGCGAAATCTTCCGTACATTACGGCTAGTACCTGACGAAGCCACACGGAAAGAGTTGAGAGACTGGGCCAGGACAGACTTTAGAAACAACAGGCATCACCAGGATGAGACCACGATTAAAGCAATGCTGCACTATGGAAAGAAATCCTTGAAGGACTTACAGAGCTCACTTGCTCTAAGTAAAAGCTAACATTGGTTCTCTTGTTTGTCACTACAGACAACTAACCAACTGTAGCCAGAAATGACTTTTCCAAAGTATAAAGGACTAACAATGGACAAATACCTAATATAAGTATAAAATAACAGTTCTATGAAGTGTTTAGAGATAGTTAAATTATTAAAAAAACATTATATAAAATTGTATTTTATTTAATAAAGCAAATAATATTGAATATTTTTATCTATACAAATAGTATAAATACCTAAGTACCTATTATTTACAAAGGTTAGTAAATCACAATTTTAATGCTTAAAAATTCTCACTTATGTGTGCTTAATCATATTTTAAGAATAAAATTTTTGATGACGATTTGTAGCTTATTTGCCTGGTCACTTACAATATATACAACTAAAGTGAAAAAGATAAATTAACTAAAAAACCTGTTTAACAGATTCAAGCGCTACTTTTCAGAAATAAAAGTTACATGTAGGTACTTATCAAATTACTTTGCATGCTCCCACCACCACTGAATGAATGAATGCTAATGATGCCTTGTGTAGGAGATGAATCAAATGTTGCAAGGAATGTGTGTGCAAACAAATGGTGGCAGGCATGCTGGGACTAAAAGAAGCTGGCGGGTGCCGGCTCACAGTATTTTGCATGAAAAAACTGGTGGTGAAAGAATGCAAAGTGATTTAGTAAGTAGGTACTAAAATTTGGTATGGTATATCCATACAATATTTTAAGGGCCTAGGGTCAAAAATAGGCTACTTTTGGGTGCAGTATAACCGAGTTCCATGCAGGCGGAGCCGCGTGCACCAGCTAGTAATATCATATGAACTGGTAACCTGCAATAGCCTATAAAAGTCAGCCACACTTTTCTATTTATAGGCGGTTATCAGACTTTTGTTTTTAATTTCATATCATAGACTGTTATAATATAAAACAACCATTTGAATCAGGGATGTTGCGGATCCTGATTTTTTCACATCCGCGGATGCGAATGCGGATGCGGATTTTAAGAGGCTCACATCCGCGGATGCGGATGCGGATGCGGATGTTTCAGATCCTATATAAATATAGTACATAAATGAAGAATTAAATCAATACAAAATTATTATAATCATTTTTATTAATGTATTACAAGTTTTTACTATACTTAATACTTTTGTATCAAAGAAATAATTAACATGTTTCAGAATAAAAGTGAACAAATGAATTCCAAAATTTTAAACTTCACTTTTTTTTTAAATTAGTACTCGACGTTAAAAATAGGAGCATTATACTTAATAAATAGCAATAATGCCGTTTTTTTCAGATTCAAGCCGGTTACGGAAAGGCTCATAAATTAAACCCGCGCTACTAAATAATTGTTCGCACAAACTAACCAGGGATGTTGCGGATCCTGATTTTTTCACATCCGCGGATGCGAATGCGGATGCGGATTTTAAGAGGCTCACATCCGCGGATGCGGATGCGGATGCGGATGTTTCAGATCCTATATAAATATAGTACATAAATGAAGAATTAAATCAATACAAAATTATTATAATCATTTTTATTAATGTATTACAAGTTTTTACTATACTTAATACTTTTGTATCAAAGAAATAATTAACATGTTTCAGAATAAAAGTGAACAAATGAATTCCAAAATTTTAAACTTCACTTTTTTTTTAAATTAGTACTCGACGTTAAAAATAGGAGCATTATACTTAATAAATAGCAATAATGCCGTTTTTTTCAGATTCAAGCCGGTTACGGAAAGGCTCATAAATTAAACCCGCGCTACTAAATAATTGTTCGCACAAACTAACACGTAATGATTTATTTACACGAAACAATCGATGCACCACAATAAACGTGTCGGATCTTATCACCTTTTTTTTCGATCCCATTGGTCATTGTCGCGCGCGAACGGCACGCGCCATTCACAGGCCCCGCCCCTTTTCTTTCTTGTCGCAACTCGTATGACATCCGCATCCGCATTAAAATCCGCATTGATTTATTGCGGATGCGGATGCAGATGCAGATGTCGAAATCTTTGCGGAAGCTCCGCATTTGCGGATGCGGATGCGAATATTCGCAACATCCCTGAAACTAACACGTAATGATTTATTTACACGAAACAATCGATGCACCACAATAAACGCGTCGGATCTTATCACCTTTTTTTTCGATCCCATTGGTCATTGTCGCGCGCGAACGGCACGCGCCATTCACAGGCCCCGCCCCTTTTCTTTCTTGTCGCAACTCGTATGACATCCGCATCCGCATTAAAATCCGCATTGATTTATTGCGGATGCGGATGCAGATGCAGATGTCGAAATCTTTGCGGAAGCTCCGCATTTGCGGATGCGGATGCGAATATTCGCAACATCCCTGATTTGAATTGATTCAATTTTCATTAATTGATTTATAAAACAAGTATATCAAAACAGGCCCTGTCACTCCCGTTCCCACCACTACTGTAAAAACTGTAAAAAAGGTAACAAAATCCCCATTTCTATTCAAAAACTTAGCTAATATTTGAATTAAATTTCTTGCTATATGATGCCCATCAGTACCATAACATGGCAGAATATTTAAAAATCCCATACCCATTGAGAATATGAAGATATACCGCAAAAGTTTCTCAAATTGTGTTGGGGAGAACAGTGAAAAGAGTGATATCCTTGGGAAATATTGGTCTATAAAGACTGTTTTATATAAATCATACGGCAAACCTAAATAAAGGACAGCATTTTTCTGCTTTCGCTCGATGATTAATAAGAAAGTGTGGTTGTTCATAGAGGGTTTCATGCAATGGGTCCCTCGAGGACAAGAATAGCCGCCTGCATCAGTACATTTACTGAATTTCTTCTTGATCATTTCACGTGGCTTGAGACAGGAATACTGTCCGGGTAACACAGAGTCACCTCCAACTTTCGGCTCCATGTATTCAAAGCAGAAGCTATATAAATCATCTTTCCTGCAGCATTCAACTACATCATTTTCTTTTACAGTTTCCATTAACATCTCGTCATTTTGAGCTATGAACTCTGCACTAGTACATATGCCGAACCTTTCATGTGCCAAATGTAAACAATAAGACCAGTCACTGGCACACTTCACCTCACACCCATTAACAGAAGTAATAATATCATCTTTGTCCAATCCTCTGACATCTTTTAACGGAGAATCATTAGTAAAACCTGTGACTCTGACACCTATTTCACTCTCATAAGCTATGCTAAATAAAATAGGAGATGAGAAGAACACAAGTAAAGCTATCAATGCTATGATGATATTATGCCATACTCCGGCACAGTATATCCTTAGTCTCTTTGTAACAGCTAAATTGTTCAAATGCTCTGTATTTAGCTGTACAAATGCAACGGGTATAATAGTAAATACGTAAACTCCAACTGCAAGTAATTGTACATCTTCTTGAGCCGCTGCCATGGCATGACCAAGCTCATGGAATATACTACTCAGTCCTATGGCAAGAAAGTACACCCAGAAATCAGAAATAGGTATATTTACACCTGGTAGAATAGCTTTCACCTCTGGGACAGTATTTAATTGAATTGTTTCGTAAAAATGCTCAAATATAAATGATAATAAAGTCCACAAAGCAAATGGTAGAAATACCCAAACTGTAAACAAGTATCCACAAGTAAACCACTTCTTCAGAACCCGTGACAGATTCTTACTCCACCGATAAATAAAACGATTGAAGGCTGTTGTAGTCCATGAAAAATTAAGTATTCCAACCTTTAAACCAGTTCCTTCTAAGAATGCATAATACGGGTAATGCATGCAGCTCTGAAAGAATAATATTCAATATGATTATAAGACGAAGTAATTATACGGTTAACATTATGAAATTATGTGTTCATTCATTCATTACTTTTATGTACCTTGAAAAAAGAGTCAAAGAACCAGATAACAACGTAAAAAGCTAAGGCGAAAGAGCATAATATTGCAAAGGACATATTGGTTTTGTAATAATTTAATATATCAAACGTAATTTTTTTCTTTAATTATTGTTATATATAATAATTAAATTTCGTTTCTTGGTACTAAATTCACATTGTTTTCGTAGTTCGTAGGTACTATCAACTATGACAAGACAAACAAACCGACCGGCACCGGCCCGGCACCGCAAATCGATATTTGCATTGACATTTGACATTGACACACTTTTTTCTTTTATTCATCGTTAAGTTTTTACAGCCGTTAAATATTAGTTTTTGTCAATCCGTGTGTGTATTCAAACAAACAAGCGATCAAAATGTAAGCGAGACGGCGCAATACATGATGTAAGGCGACATCTCGCTTATTCACTCCATCCACTGGTTTTGGACTTGCTTAAACAGTTTATGGTAGCCCCGCGAATAAAAGCCCACTATCGGTGCATCAAAGCCATCAATGTCTGCTTGCTTGCACTAAAAAAAGCTAAAAAAGTTGACGTAACATTGACATTGATATATATCTAGGTTTTTGGAGGAAAAGTGAACTGGCGCTATGTCCGCGCTGTATTTAATTTCCAAAACTTAGGTTTTTTCGAGTGTTTGTGCATAATATTGGTGGATTATTATTCGCAAAGTGTTCGTGAACAAACGTGAGTGTTGGGAAGTGATACAGTGTCGATTACGGGACTTTTTATCTTTGTCACCAAAATCTCCATGATATAGCTAATTGAAATTTTTCCACCGCTTCACTTAGCCATCTGACTCAGACTAGACTTACTTACTTGACTGGACTTGACTATTGACTTGAATTTTTGACTCGACCGACTTAAGTAGGACTGAAGAAGATTAATAAATTCAAGAAAGGCCTTAAAGGACTAGATTCCATGGCCGTATAAACTATTAAAAAAAAAAGATATATCTACGCAAGTGCCATTGACAGTGAGTAATATTATTCTGTCTGTGGTTTAATGATATATTGCCATTGGTTGCTTAAGTTGCTTTGCGTAGGTAGGTATAGCGTAAAATCTTGAGATAATTTGGATTCTGCATTCTGCATAAATTAAAGCAATAACAATATTGTAGCACTATAAAACCCAATTGAACATGTAAGTGATGAGTTGTACGGAAAATGAAAGTGGACCTTTTGTCGTATTCTTCTTGCCGGCCGTCGTTGGCTGCTTGACCATTCTTTTGGCCAGGCGCTGGGCAAATTCACAAGTGAGTGGAAGTTCTTCTACTGCCGTGTCCAGACGGCGAAAGATCATCAAAGATCCGCTCGTGAAGCGGCCTTTGCCGCCAATTGCAAGCAAAATGGTTGCATCTGGTTCCAAAAAGACCACGATTACGAAAAAGGTAAATAGATACATTATTGATACTACAAAATGCACCATCTGGTATTGGAACCCTGACTGAATGTTGCTTTTTATAGGGATTGCCAGTAGCAGAAGAAGATTTAAATGGTGCAGGAAAACGTGTAGGACGCGCGCGGCTCCCGCCTGCTCCGACTTCTGTGGGCACTAATGACGCAAAATTAGCAGATGTGCCCATGCCCCCTAAACACATCCCGTTCCCATACATACCTCAGGATGGGACAGTGTTGTTTGAAGCTATGACATTTGTATTCGATCTTGTGGCGACGGGCTTGCAGTTTCTAAACCTGTACAGAACTGCATGGTGGTTGCCACATTCATATACTACTCAGGCTATGGTAAGATTTTTTTTATAATTTTAATCATCATTATTTTAGTACTTGCTGCTCGATGATAGCATCAGCTGTAACAGCTGTCTATAAATGTCACTATCTTTTTTTTCCTATCCCTCTTTCGTGTGGGGTCGGCACGGTATTTTAGTTACTTCCATTTAGATCTTTTGCTAGCAATTGCCTGGGTCACACCTTAAAACTTAAATTTTTTTTTTTATATACATAAAATTATCAGATATTGACAAACATTTTTATTTTTATTTTATTTTATATTTTGTTTGTTTATGGACAAGCAGCAATTACAGCTGACGCTAAAAAAATTTCAAGAGAAACTCAAATTTTGTATTGAATCCAATTAATTTTTGTATTTCAGAATTTTCACCTGATCGATCCTCATCTGGTGGCTTTCATTGTGGCAGTAATCTGTAGGAGGCTCCTCCTGATTGTGACATTGTCTGTCTTGAAGTACTTCCTGGCACCAAAGCTTATGCCACATGCCACTATAGCAGCCAGGTATATGCTATTGTTTTTCTTTTTTACTGAATATTTTTTTTAATGAAACCGCCATATTTTGAACCCTTCGAGCATTAAACCAACAGGGGTGGCTACTGGCAGGGTGCCACTTGCTTGTCTATTTATTTATTTGGAAAACCAGGACTTAACAGTAAATCTGGAACATTTTTGCTTGTTTTTTTTTTTTACTAAAATACATAAGTAAATACATAAATAACATAAGTTCATTCTATGTTTGATTCTGATATTTTTATGTGATCATGAATTTAGTAAATAAATTGTAATATTTTTTCCAGAATGTTTATTTTGGGTGTGGTCTTGGGAGCACTAGCATGGTGCACATACTTCATGGTGCTCAAGTATCCACTGTTAAAAATATTCTTTTTGTGTTATCCGTGAGTATATACTATATCTTTTTTAATTTAGCTGTTAACATAAATTAATGTGATTAAATGATCACAATCACATTCTAATTTCAGAGTCATTATCTACTTCCTGTTATTCGGTTTCCAATCGGGCCCGTTCCTCGAGCTCAACGACTCTGAATCTCCACCGCTGCATTGCTGCAGCCATGACCCTGAGCAGGTCAGGGCCGAGGTAGAGGTCATGAGGCAAGACTTCAATTTGCGAGTCAAGAAAATAGTGTTTAACTCTATAGTTGGAACGTATTATTCAAGTTTCATACCGTGTTGTTTTGCACAGGTAAGTGTTTGTGTTTATAAAATGTTTATGTTTGTTTTGTGTACCTTAACATCTTAGTGGACACAAAAATGTGCTTTCTATTGTGTATTCAAAAACTTTCGCGAACATGTTCAATATACCATTTTTATTCCATGGTATACCCATTCTATGTGATCCTTTTTTTTTCCCAAGTGTTACTAAAGTCTTTGCTAAAATTCTGCATAATTTTTATAACCACCTGGCTAACATGAATCCTCATTGGGAATGCTTTTGTTAGGGACTTAGCCACCTTTCAACTTTCAGACAATTTTTTTTTGAAACGTTAATAGTTTCTTAGTTCGTTCGTTCAGTTCGTAAGGAATATAAAATAAAGACGATGAATATGCTTTTAAGATTTGCTTTTCTTGAATTAGAGTTCGCTATATGTGACTATGTGAGACATAGTTAGAAATATGAATGTTTGTCTACAGTCGTACCTTTACTACGACGTGTACGCAGCGACTCAACAGACAGGTTTAGTGTGGGGCGGTCTGTGCGGGCGGTACGCGGCGCAGCTGTTGCCCGCAACGCACTGCGACGTGCCGCACCGCACCGCAGTACATCTGGGCAACTGGCGGAGGGATAGCAACCCCACGGGTAAGGCAATACTATCGGACATCGTGTGAAGTGAGCCTGAACTGTGAAGTGAAACCTGACCCTGTATCTATTTGTATCGCAGATGGCTCGGAAGTCCCGCCTTGGTCAAGCAGCCGCTGGTACTGCCGCGGCGCGCAGGTGTCAGTCGGTGAGGAGCGCTACACCGCGCTCGCCCCCGCCGTGGCAGCGCAGCCCGCGCTCGCTGCCCACTTCAAGTTTTATGTCAGTATTACAGGTGTCTGTTTAGTGCAGTGGTTGTGGCTTTGCCTGAAATCCCGAAGGTCGTGGATACTGTTCCCATAGGTAGCAGACTTTGTTGTTTCCGTTAGGACATTGCAGACTTAAATCACCTGGTTATCTGATAATAAGTATGATTCAGTGCTTTGAAAGACACTAGTCTTTGGTCCCGGCTGCCAACTAATTATCATTAAAGAAACCACGTGAGAGGGCGAGAGGTCCTGAAATTCTCTTACAAATCACACCGATTTATCTGGCCCCAAAGTGTTGAAGTACTAACTCAACAATATGTATATAAACAGTATAATAAACACTGTTACACTAGACCCAGATATATAAGATACTAGCTGACCCCGTAAACATTGTTTTGCCATATAAATTATTTCTAGGTTATTTAAGGGTAAACCACCCTTATCACTTAGGGGTATGAAAAATAGATAGTAACCGTTTCTCAGTCCTACTAAATATGCATATAAAATTTGGTAAAAATCAGTATAGCTGTTTCGGAGAAGTATGGTAACTAACATTGTGACATGGGAATTTTATAGATTACATATATTGAACTGACCGAAGATTAAACCCGGGACAGGGATAACATAACTTTAGAGGCTGCTTTTTTAAATATTTGTTTTTTCTTTCCAGGTGTTGTTTATAAACCCATCAGTGTTGCTGTGTATACGCCTATGCATGCAATTATCACTGGTAGTGGTCCAACTATGCCTACTATTCAGCTCATTGGCGTGGCACAACTTTCTATCAATAATAATACTACTCTTCATAAACTACTACACGTTATTCAAAATGATGAGAGATTATCTTGTAGCGTGGAAGGTGTATAGAGCAGAAAATATAATTCAAGATAAAAATGGCGCAGCACCGTGTTTAAACTAAGTCTTTTTTTTTTTAAGTGAAAGTCTCCCGCGCACAAAATTTTCCGCGTCTCACTTAAGTGTTAATGAAAAAGTTAAAGGGTCTAGTCGTTGGAAACCCTTTGAAACATTCCATGATGATGGTAAATAAATTTTTCTGTTTTGTGCACTATTTGGTTGTAAGAGTTCCTTTTTTTAATAGGTTATTTATAAGGGGGAATTTTTTTTTCTTAATTTGAACTAGTTTCAGTATCAGTTGGCTTACCACCATCTCTTAAAACCATGCAAGATCCAATGAGTAAGGTAAGTAAGGGGATGTCGCATTATATCTTGTATCGCGCTGTCTCGCTTACTGGAACTTGCATGGTTTTAAGAGACGGTAGTAACCCCCCAATAGTTATAGTACAGCAACCTGTGTTTGGTTCGTGGTCAATGATCTGCAACTAAAACAATGTAACTTCATACAAGTTTTCATCATTGTCGTCCGTCTCATACCATACCCGCTTCGGAATCAAGAGTTCGCTTTTGAAGTGATGTCTTAATTTTTCTCTCCATCATTAATTAATACATTAAACAAACCTGAAAAATTCGAGTTCTATTGGTCTGGTTTTTCTGTAAGGATTACGTAATGCAGACAGCAGTCGCTATCCGTACCGCCAAATCTGGGACTATAATTAAAGCACATATCTTAGATCTGTCTCTGTGCTGAAGCGCCAGCTGAGAACTGGGAAACATCAAATGATGGCGATGAATACAGGAATATTGTAGGTAAATAACATAAACTGCAACCTAATAAAACAAAGCTCACCAAACGAAAAACGGTTGTAACAATACCAAATGCTCCCTAAAATAAGGCACTGAGTGAGACAGTCCAGCAATCGTTCATTTTATTTTTATTGTACTTAAACATTTAGGCACCGCGCTCATTATTTTAAGAATTCGAACAAACCAGCTCATTTTGTTACGAATAGCATTGAATGTGAAATGGTATAAGACTGAGGTTAACTAAAGTAAGCCATTGTTTTGTTTTCACAAGCTCCTGTTCTGTAAGCAAAGTCTACAAACTTATCATCAAGTAATGTAGGTGAAACATTGTATGTATTATGTGACTACATCAACAAATGAAAACTTGAACAATTATATTATTTACTTGCCATACCATAATATGACTTTTATTGTATTATCCTGTAGCAGAAGCGAAAGCGTTAAAATTAAGTGATAGTTCGTCACAAACAAAAAACCGGAACCATGTTAAATGCATTTGTTAGCAACTGTGTTAGCAATTTTTTTTAAAGTAATTAGCACCCCTTGTGAGTAGCAAGGTGACAGAAATCCCAAACAAAAGCCTGTTTGTTATAGTTAAGACGATACCTTGGTGAACACTAGCGCCACCATCATTTAAAAATCATTATTCCCTGAAAACACAAGTTAAAAAAATCCGTCTTTTGTATCGGTGAACACTAGCGCCACCGTCATTTAAAAATCATTACTCACTGAAAACACAAGTTATCAAAAATCCCTCTGCTGTAATTATGGTTCTGGATCTGAAGTTAATTTTAATCATATTCAATTATTAAATTATAGTTCCATATAGTTACAAATTGCAAAACTGCTAAAAGTGGCCGTTTTAAGCAATAATGCAATTTGTACCTATGGGGAATTATAATTTAATATGTTTAAAATTAACTTCAGATCCAGAACCTTAATTACAGCAGAGGGATTTTTGATAACTTGTGTTTTCAGTGAGTAATGATTTTTAAATGACGGTGGCGCTAGTGTTCACTGAGGTATCACCTTAAATAACGATTTTTAAATGATGGTGGCGCTAGTGTTCACCTAGGTATCATGAAAAAAAGAGATGAATATAATAACACATAAACATTTAATTTTATTTACACAAATTACATTTTTGTTTATATAAATATTTTTTTATACAAAATTATACCTATATAATACACAGTACACACCTATTGTATAATCTATATTTGTATATATGTACTTGTCTTGAAAAATTTATCTCAGTATGACTTGTTAAATATATCTCAGTACCACATAGAGTAATAGAAACAGCAGTCCACCAATTGAATGCCATTGAATAAGGTTAAATGAATAACTTTGTGGTTCATTTAACAAAAACCCAAGAGGGCCCTTTATTGCTATCATTGATTTGAACTTTGTTCGACTTCATTTTGTCTCTCACCATATCACATGCACTGAGTAACTCTTTGTCCTTCCTGTTTAACGCATTTTGCCGAACTGCTTGACGGAATTCTACCAACGTATCTATCAATGAATTTGATACACTCTCTTTAGAAGACTGTTTCAATGTCATACCAAATTTCATGAGTACACTAGTAATGTAATCAGCAATCAATAATACAGGGACTGGATAATACCCATTAGTGTCTAATTTCATAATTTTATTAGTATTCTGAATTAAATTCTGAAGGTTACCTATACAAGCAGCAGTGTCAAAATCGGCTTTTAGGTGTTCCACATTATTTTCTTCTACTTTCTGCAAATCCTCAAGTAATTTGTACTTATAGTCACCACTTTCGAATGCAGTACTGTTAACGTAAACTTCAGCATCTTTCAAAAAGAATTTAAATTTACTGAGGACATCTTCAGCTGTCTTCATGACTTGTTCGTTGTATTCCATAGGGTATCTGTAGTTGGACATAAGACAAGCCATCCGGAAAGTATCTGAACTATAAGAATTCAATAAATCTGAAATAGATATTGTATTCTTCAGAGATTTTGACATTTTAACATCTCCTGTAACATGTAAGTGACCAACATGTATCCAATAATTGGCCCATTGTCTCGTGTTGTGGAAAGCGCAGGACTGAGCTTCTTCATTCTCATGATGAGGGAACTGTAGGTCAATGCCTCCTGCATGGAAATCTAATTGACAGCCAAATATCTTGCTGACCATAGCAGAGCATTCTATATGCCACCCAGGCCTTCCCCGCCCCCAGGTTACATCCCAACTGGGCTCCCCCGGTTTCTGCCCTTTCCACAAAGCAAAATCCATTTTGCTCCGCTTATCAGTACTTGATGGTTCACCAGAATCTTGCATTTTCTGCAACTTGCCATAAGCAGGGAATTTGCTTGTATCAAAATAGACAGACCCATCACCAACTACATATGCCATATTAGAATCAATTAGCTTCTGTACAAAATGTTCTATACAGCTCATATGTTCGGATACCCTTGTGATTATCATAGGTTTTTCAACGTTGAGACTTGCCATGTCCATCCAGAATTCATGCTCATACTGTTTTGCAACCAGTCTAAAGTCTGTGTTAGTGTCATTGCCCTTTTTTATTATTTTGTCATCAATGTCAGTGACTCCCATAGCAGTAACAAGCTTTATATTGAAGAAAGATTTGAGAATTCTTTGGACGATGTCCAGTTTTACGTAGCAACTTGCATGGCCTATATGCGCAGAGTCGTATACTGTAGGGCCACAGGAGTACCACGTAGCAACGTGAGGATCACTAAGAATTACCGGAATTCGTTGATCGGCAACACAATTGTAAATATATAATCCCGTTGGATTGCCATTTGGCATAAGCCACTTGGTCTCCCTATAAGGCTTTAAACTGCAAACATGGGATAGCTTCCTGCAAAATACCGGTAATAGTTTTTTCATTTTTCTTTGCGAAATATTTATTTCATTTCAGGCTGGACCAACTGCTTTCTTTTTTCTGCTCACGACAACAAACGACAAATACGATACGATACGACAACGAATGCAATCACAATCAACCAACACAACAACAAAACGAAACAGCTGATTAGTTGATCGTTGACTTGACTTGACGTTGACATCAAATTGTTTTTTTTTTATAATTGACATATTTTCGGTAGCGTGCCAAAAATGCCAAAAACGGATGCCTGGTCTTATCAGTGTCAATGTCAAACGTCAAGTAGAAAAAATAAGTTTTGAAATGAAAACAAATATTTTTATTTATCGAGGTTTCTTCTTTCGGTAATCTTTTAATTTTCGCATTCGTATTTTCCGGGTGACTTATATTAAAATTAAAGAATGGTTACTTTTGGCCCCGATGAAATCGGTTTGGAAGACAAGTCGCCGTGCGCTGGTATCAGAGCCGATCTCAAGATGTGTTTACTAAGCAGTGATTGCTGTAGAAAGGTATAATCGTTATTCTATGTATTTGTTTGTTGATACCAATAGCATAAGGAAGTCTGGGCTCTGAAGCGAAAGCTGAGGAAGAAACTGAGAAATACATCAGATGCAGGGGTCAGAAGCCTAGTTAATATTAAACTTCAGCGCATTTTTATTCAATTTTATAGCAACCTATAGCATTACCATTCCGCTCAACCTGGTGGCTTACTACCATCTCTTAAAATCATGCAAGATCCAGTGAGTAAGGGAGATGTCGCTTTACATCATGTATTGCTCCGTCTCACTTACTCACTGGATCTTGGATGGTTTTAAGAGATGGTAGTAAGCTACCTGGTGTTCCAAAAAGAACGCTAGCCATTTCCATGCCTGCTTGGACGTTGTATAGAAAATATGGTAAATAAAATAAATAAATGTATAATTTTAGGATAAGAAAAGTCCTCGAGACTGCCTGAAAGATGGCAATGTACCTGATGAGTGTCTTCAACTTCGGCGCACATTCTTTGAATGCAAACGTTCATTGGTAAGTATTCTTCTTTTCAACATATTTGTTTTCACTGCTGGACATATACCTCTTCCATAGCTCTTTCTTTCTGTGAGTCCATCTACATGTGGACAGAATGTATGAGTGTGTATTTCCTTCAAGAAACACGACTTCTGTACCGAAAGGGAGTAGCCTTAGTGATATTTTACTATTCCAATAGATCTGGCGTTTTTTGTGGGGGGAAATATAGACAAATATAGTTCTGCATACCTACATAGAAAACTTAACTGTCACCTGACTGTGATGATGACAATAACACATAAATAATGAATAATTTATGTACAGATTACACACACTAATACATTTCATTTTCCGATTGGACATACTTTAACAGAAGGAAACACAGCATATTGCTACTCCCTTCTTGTACGGAGTCCGGAAGAGTATTTCACGACCTTGTGATTCGAAACGCATGTAAACTGCATGCACATCACTTTATCTGGACAAGCTCTTAGACCCGAGTTCACAAACACAAGTTTGTTAAAAACCATCATTTAATAAACTGCCGTTTTTGCTGAAATCGGGCCTAAGTCTGTCATTTTTATATTTATTTTTCAGCTGGACAATCGAAGACGATTCCGAGGGCACCGAGGCTACTGAAGGGTCTGTGATTGTGTTAGAGTATTAGTTTCACTAGTTAATGTTTAATTATATCAAAGTGACAATTTAAGTACTATAATGTTCTGTTAAATAAATTTAATTGTTTTTATACCAGCTTCTTTGAGTCAAAAGCCCCCTTTATTCCTTTGGATGTGTCATTGATAGCATGCAATGACGTATACACAGTACACAGGCATATATGCTCGCCACTGATAGAATGTTATGGTGGAAGAGGAAGATCTAAAACAGTGGAAAAAGGCCCATCGTCTCTCTCTCTTTCTCTCATCTTAGCGCTTTCCCGTTTGCTTCCTATAACATAAAAATCCTATAACATCTTTTGGTGTGTGAAGAAAAGCAACTTTTAGTTTTTAGTGAAAGCTTTAGCGACATTGTGCACTTTTTGAGAAATAAGAAGACAAACTCGCGTCAGTCTCAGGTACGTTGTGCACTTTTTGAGAAATAAGAAGACAAACTCGCGTCAGTCTCAGGTACGTTGTGCACTTTTTGAGAAATAAGAAGACAAACTTGCGTCAGTCTCAGGTACGTTGTGCTCTTTTTGAGAAATAAGAAGACAAACTCGCGTCAGTCTCAGGCACGTTGTGCACTTTTTGAGAAATAAGAAGACAAACTCGCGTCAGTCTCAGGTACGTTGTGCACTTTTTGAGAAATAAGAAGACAAACTCGCGTCAGTCTCAGGTACGTTGTGCACTTTTTGAGAAATAAAAAGACAAACTTGCGTCAGTCTCAGGTACGTTGTGCACTTTTTGAGAAATAAGAAGACAAACTCGCGTCAGTCTCAGGTACGTTGTGCACTTTTTGAGAAATAAAAAGACAAACTTGCGTCAGTCTCAGGTACGTTGTGCACTTTTTGAGAAATAAGAAGACAAACTCGCGTCAGTCTCAGGTACGTGACGGAGGGAGAGTAGGCCGCTAGCGCGGCTAAAATGTATGTCTGCTCCTGTTTTTACTTCTGCCGGCACTCGCGAAACCAATTTTTTTATCTAGTCCTTTAAAATTACGTAGTTAGTAGGTGCCAGTTTGAAAATCAGTCCAGGGAAAAAAGGCGCGAAAGAAAACAATACACAAATTATTTCCATTTTATTATAAAAATAATTGAAATTCAATTAGGTTTTCTATAATAAATCTATATTATGAACTTGTCCATTGCAAACTAGCTTTTCAAGCCAAGCAATAATATTATGTTAAAATACAAATATTATATCTTTAAAGTATGAGTTGTCTGCGTCCATTTCATTTCCATATTTACAAAAATGGATATGGATTATTTATATCTGATAGAATAAGTATCCTTCTATACAACTGACGTTTCGACTATGTTCCATTATGTTAAGGGTACCTTCCCTTTTTTTTAATGATACAGATTAAACATTTGAAATTTGTGAATTTAATGCGACATAAACGGTGAATCGAACGAAAATCATTCGACTAACCGATTTTCAGTGAGTCATACTTCATATACCTGAAGTTAAGTGTAGAATATATATGGTCTAAGATAATACCTTTACTTTTATATACGTTTTATCGTTTCAAGATGCCCGAGAACTAAAATGAAAAAAAAAATCTACTATGAAGACTGATCTACAAGAGCCAGTCTTCCTGTGATTACAGGCAATTAAACACAGCCTTAAAGTCGGATTATTATTAAAGAAGGAATTTGCGTAAACTTTATCAAATTACACAGAGTAAAAGCAATAAAAGTAAGGATAATTTAGGCATTTGGTACTCAAAAAGAGATTCAATCACTTATAAAATAATTTGAACCTCTTTTTCCTGGTTTATCATATACCTTATTAACCTTCTTCGTCATTTTGTACATCCAGCAGACAACTTATACTTAGTTCTCACTATACATATATTCCTTTCCTATATTAATTTATTTAGCTTATAATTTCAATACTATGATTCCCAAAACCTTCAAGCATTTAAAATTCGTAATAATTTAATCATCTAATCTGTATTAAATACTAAAGCTTGTGCTGAAGCCAAACATTTGATTTTACCATAGACTGTGCGTCTACTGCGTCGAATGTCTATAGACGGCCATTCTCAATTTTGGCATTCTTAGTCTAATTACCACAACCCTTTTAATTTCTTGAACTTTTTCATGAAATATGACTGTAGAGAGAATGAATATGAATCAATTGTGAATTTAATCGTATTGGCATTTATTTAGCTTATGTAGTATCCAAGTTATCGGTATCTAAAATATTTGATGGTTGTGACAATTAGAAATTATAATTTAACCTCGTCTCGGTAATTAGAAACTTGAATTTTTCCATGTAAGTATATTGAATAATGACCGCTTATGTATTTTAAGAAGATATTTACATATTATATATAATAATTTAGTGAAGAAACTATCATATAAAACGCAACAATTGAACATTATAATCAGTTTATTATTGTTTGAGTTTGCTTGAATCTAACGGAAATAACAGCTGTTTTGGTTTTTAATTGACGGTGGCGCTAGTGTTCACCGAGGTATCATCTTAAATAACAGCTGTTATATACTTATTTTTTAACAACAGCAGCGATGGCAATTAGAAAAGTTGTGGCAATTAGCGTCGTGGCTCTTAGAGAGAAACATAATTTTCCAAAAAAAAAACCTACTTAATAAACAGAATTCTCATAAATACACATCATAATCCATAGAGCCCAGAAATCTGCTTTATTTTCAATAAACAAGAATAAGTTAACAATAACTCATAAGTTTTTAATCAAGGCTACATGAATTAGAAAAATCGATAACCAAAGTCATGGCAATTAGATACTAAGGTGTCTAATTGGCGATTACTCGACACAGCGCACAACCACACTCGACGAGTACCTCGACAACACTGACGGCTCGTGCCCTGTGCTATAGTGATGTGCCAGAGATTCTTATTTAGGGAGGTACGCCCTCGATTGCAATTGGTTTTGGCAATTATTGTCCAAGGTCGGACACGTCTTCATTTGATAATTTTGACAAAGAAAGTACTAGTAACTTGTTGTATTTTTGATATGTTGTTGAATATATATTCCTTAATATAAAAAAACATCTAAAATAACTAAAACTCTTTCTCTGAATTAGTATTAGACAAGTTTCCAAACTGGGAGAGCGCGTGGACGCGTCGTGGTAATTTAAGAACAGTGTTTTGAAAAAATAAATCTGTTATACTATGCAATATAGAGATATTTTTCAAAGTGCTACACATAGAAATAGTTGTTAGCTACTTTACAAAAAAAACAGCACATAATATTATTTTGTTTACATGAAAATTTTGCACTGGACGCTCTAAATTAAGCCTTCTGAGAATGGCCGTAGAATAGAACCCACAATACTAATTTTTGGTTAGTTACCATGATGGTTTCAAGCCGTCCAAAAGCGAGTGAGGCGAGATAGTGCAATACATGATGTAACGCGACATCTCGCTTATTAACTCGTTTTTGGATCGCATTGTCTTGGTTAGAGTTTTGACTTTTCGTACGCTCCGTTTCCGACGCAGTTACGCAACGTAACAAAAGCAAATAACAATTTATATCATAATAATTTTATCTTTGGAATATGTAGATAAAACTTGACTAATTCAAGAACACTTTTAATAATCTCCTCCATTTTATGATTGCAATTGGCAATATTAGGAAAATTGAACCTATTAATATTAATCTAATATAACATTTTAACACTATTTAAAACCAAAACCATTACGATTTTAAAATTTTTGGTTACTTTCCAGTTTTATACTTACCAAGTTACTTTTCGTGCTTCCGCCACCAGTTACTTAACTCGTGCAAACTACTGCCGGCTGGCGCCCACCCAGACTACTGGTTAGTCCCAGCATGCCCGCCACTAAAGTAACTTGGTAAAAGCACTTGTAACTTCTGCAAAGTAACGCCTGGATTCGTATATTCCAGCTATGGCTATCTACAAATTGACTAGTGTTAGCACCTCTGCCAAATAATACTAATCAATCCATCGTTGTGCAAATTTAATTCTAATAATAATATATCCTATACTATTAAACGAGCAATATTTGTATGTATGTATGTATGTATGTATATATAAATATATTTGTCTCGCGTTTTCGAAAACGGCTTAAACGATTTCTTTGAAATTTTAAACATAGGTTCTTATAAAGTCAAAAAATTAATCTAGCCAGGTTTCATGTCGGGGAAAATTCGTTTTTCCCATATTTTCCAGAAAAAAGATTTTCCGCATAAAATTGTAGTTATAGTACAATAATTTCGGCGTCGGCCGGTCTGCTTCGATAGCCCAGTGGTTAAGACATCTACTTTGTACTCTGGTGGTTCGTTCAAATCCCAACTAAAGAACGGGTTTTTTTTCTTAGGTTTTTTTTTTGATTCGGAGTATAAAAGTATTGAATCAGTATAAATTGCGCATATATTATTTTAAAATGGCTTGAAAGAATTATTAATTCGGTTATAACGTAATAAAATATTTTTCTAAGAAACATTATAGATTCAAATCACAAGTCGTCTAAGTATCACCATTTTCTCAGGATTCCGTCATCAGAACCTGTTGAAACTAATATGGGACCAACTAGACGGTCCAACCTTTCAGACAAAAAAAAAAAAATTTAAATCGGTTCACGCGTCTTTGAGAAATCGAGTAACAAACATAAAAAAAAAAAAGATTCCGATGAATTGATAACCTCCTCCTTTTATGAAGTCGGTTAAAAATTGAATGATAAATTCTACCACTGACCCAAAGGAAATACTTACCAATCCACGGAGTAAATAGTGTACCCAGTGTACCTACCAATTCAAATAGGACTGTGCCCTTAGTATGAGTTTTTCTTAACACAGACGCTAGTGACTGCGTTAGTGATTTAGTATGGCAAACCTGTACAGCGCCTCTGGCGGATAGTAAGGCAACTAAGAAATTCCATACAAAATCCTAACGCAGTCGCTAGCATCTGCGTTAAGGAAAACTCATACAAGGGGCACTGAAACGTGGAAAGTGCTTAAGGAATGCAACTAACAACGGTTGACGCTAGATGACGGTAATCTATTTACTGAAAAAGTACAACGCGCTATCGTTGTGTTTTCACAAAAAGGGATTCTGTTTTACATATATACCACCACTAGCTGTTTCCCACAGCTCCATCTGCGACTAAAAGTAACTTATGTTCGACCCCGGGTCTTCAACTAAATCCATACCAAATTTCATCAAAATCCGTCCAGCCGTTTGGCTATGAAAGAGCAACAGACAGACAGAGAGACTTTCGCATTTATAATATTAATATGGATGCATACCATAACTACCGAGTAGAGCTCGGTCGCCCAGGTACTAATAAATTATAGCTAAAACAATTTACCTATATGAAAGTTATAGATACTAAAATAAATGAATGTTTATATTATGAAGGATAAATTGCTTAGAAATATTGCTTGGTAATGTGTTAAAAATACTTGTGTAATATTTTATTAAATCTTATATTGTGACAATTATCTGGCTTATTAAAAATATGCGATAGCTTTTATAATAGTGTTTGTGGCACTTCTATTGACAGATTTTTTTCTATTTTATAATACTCTAATAACAAATACCATAATTATTTATATTTAAAAGCATATATATTTTGTGTGCGTAATTTATTATTTGATCACATTTCTTGCAAACGATTGGTCGTATCGTATCCCCATTTTTTATAAAGGTTAAAAAAGCATGGCAATAAATAAATATATTATTAAAATACAAACTTTTTTCTACCTGATCCTCATCCGAATGGGGCATAAAAGTTTATATATCTATTCTATATATATAAAAGAAAGTCGTGTTAGTTACTCATAACTCAAGAACGGCTGAACCGATTTAGCTGAAAATTAGTGGAGAGGTAGCTAAGAACCAGAAGAAGGACATAGGGTACCTTTCATCCCGAGACAAAAGAACATTCTCGAAGATAATTCGCGTGGGCGAAGACGCGGGCAAAAGCTAGTTTAAATATATTTTATGCTTTGAGGCTAAAATTCTAAAGAATATGAAACAAAGGCTGTTACTCGTTTATCGATATAATGCCACATTTATAATTGAGTATCTTCCTCTTCTCCACCATGATATTTAAAAAGAGAAATATAAAGACTCGGCCGATCATGAAATATGACACATCAAGTAAAAAAAAACCTGAGGTCTTATTGTGTTGTTAATTAATTAGGTCGTTACCTAATAACTTTTTTTATGATAAGGCAATCTTTTTTTCTCATCTTATGTTCTGTTCGTCTGTTTTAGAATAATTTTATTTAGCTTCAAATATTAAATAAATCGATTTACAGCTTAAAGATTAGATTTGTGTTAAAAGTATGACATATAACTACATTTAAGAGTTATGGATATAGTTTTCTAAGATACATAAATTATAAATGTACATAGATACTTACTTAAACATTTTAACGGTTTCTTTTTCAAATAAATATTTTAGATTTATTTCAAAAAATTACTTTTTTTAAACTAAAGTGGTTAGTACTATAAAGTTGGTGCATAATGATATGTATCAGAAGATATGTAAGGAACTACATTTATACATAATGTGTTATATGCGTAGGTAATAAAAATATATATGTCAATGGTGATAGCTATAAGACAGACACTAAATGTGCATACTTTGTTAAAACATATTAAAGTTTTCCTATTTAAGTATCGTCTTTGTACTAGATCTTTTGGAAGACTTGCAAGAAATAATATCAGGCATTCAAGATAAAATTTAATTAATTTAGCCAAGTCGTAGTTAAGTGTGTCGGTTTAAAGTTCATTCGATGTTCCGTTCGTTGACTAAGCACCCAATCGAGTACTAATACTCGATTGGGTGCTTAGTCGACAAACCAAAGTGTCGTCTTAGAATTTTTCGATATTAAGTTCTTCTATCTCAAACTCTCAAACAAAATTAACTAAAACACACACTTTTAATAACTTATTGTGATTGTGAAATACTTATTGTGATTTAGTGGGGCATTCTTGTGTACTACCTAGCTACCTTTTACCTACTTGACTTTGCAGTGTTTCTGCACTTTTAAATTATTACTGGCAGTAAGATCATGATTAAAGCATCTATTTATCTACTCTATATGTGACATCGAGATGTCATCGAAATTGTCCAGAATGTTCGGTGCGCGAGAATACAGACGCCGATAGCCTAACAAGCGCCCAAAAATTTGTAGTTGACTGGGTGTAATCTTGACCATTTTAAGTCAGTATTCATAGGTGTACTAGGCTGGTACAACTAGATACTTACTTTATACCCATAAATGCTGTCGGATTAGGCATGCTATTTTAGTAATCTGTGCAAAGTCGAATGATTTGGTATGGCAAAATGAGACGGGTATAATAAATATTTTTTTTATAAATTTACTTAGAGTTTTAGGCAAAAGAATTCTAGTTATTCAAGAAAAACTGATGACAATAAGTAAATAACACTTCGTTGACACGCATCGAACAGTCATACTGGCCTTATATTAATACTTTGGTCCATTTTGTTCACAACAAGTGCTGTCCAATGACCAATACTGATTACTAACATCTTGATCTTATCATTTGTTCTATAAATAATAGTAATAATTAATGTCTCGTATTTATTAAGCAACAATTATCCGTCAGCTACCGAAGGGAACATAAGAATTCGTATTTTTAGTCGGCCACCAGCGACCGCTTGGGTGCTGAGACATTTATATTCTTATCATATTTTATTAGATTGCTAAATTTTTTAAACTTTTTATTGTAACTCACTCGTCGCGCAGGTAAGATAAACAAATTGAAAATTTATGGTTTCATGAAAAATGTTGCTTAGTGGATACAAGACATATAGACTTAGTAATAGTGTTATGCTGATATGGTAAAAAACATACCTATTTAGTCATTTTTATGACGTTGTAATTCTTTAATTTATTCGTTTTATAGATAGCAGTTGATGTATAGGATTTGTCATCGTGACCACTGTTTTCTCCATACACATGGTCCTCATAGGTACACTTATATCAGCATAACACAATTTCCATTCCGAAATATTTACAACTCACTAACAAACTATTCTGAGTCCCAGAAAATATTCTCCAACGGAAGAGTTTAAACATACCTTCACGAGATCAAACCGAATTATTCTACAGCACAACACAATTTAGGCCTTTACGGCCCGCGTTCTACTAGAAAGTCTGTATGGGCCTATAAAGGCCCGTGTAACCACATAACCTCGCGCGCAATGCCGTAACCAGCATCGCTGCGCCGGACAAGTTGTCCAACAAGTTGGCACACTCGCAGACCAGCAGGTACATTTTGTCGCCGTGTTGCGCGACTGATTTGTGGAGCGCAATCTTCCTCATGCCCACGGAGTGAGGGAGATGGCGATACAGCATCCTAGCTCCGGTCCAGTACAGCCAGTTCCTTTCAAACCGTTCGCCGTCGTCACCTTCGAACACCTGGAACGTGATGTTGATCTATTATCGTGTAGAAAAGAAAAGGTTATGCAGGGCTCCATACATTGCCCGGTTCGAAGAAGTTTATATTCAGCCTCTTCTTGCGACCTTTACTAGATCATTAGTTCATTTGGTAGATAAATGTTCTAGGCTGCTTTTGCTAGAACATGATCACTTTTACGTAGATACTGATGCCTTTGCAGAATCTTTCTGCCCCAATTATGAGAACTATGAGTATGTACATGGCCTAATGCAATAAGTACACTTCTAAACAATAATGTGGTGAACCTTCGGAAAATGACTTAAATCATATGATGTTTTGGTAAAAGATTGATCTCTGTTCTAACTTATTACAGGGTATTCAAAATCAAAAGAACTAACCTTATAAACACTTATAATAAATCCAGTAGTAGGCGTGTGCGATTTCTTCGGCCCACCAGCCAAGTCGTTGAACGGGGGTCTACATATCATGGCCACTTCGCTGTACAAGTCCAACGTATGAGCTGCTGAGTATCTTATCGTCTTCGGATCAAACTTGGTTAAGGAAGCACTCCTCATGTTGTTATAGAAAAGCAAAGGATCTGATTGCGTTGTGTTTATCACATAGTATGATATGAAAGGAAATTCTGCATTTTTCTCCATGTTTGCTAGCAACATCCCCCCAACAGCAGTATTCGCTTGAGCTACATCATTCAACAGTTCCCCTGCAGCTAACTTCTGTTTTATTATAGGTTTGGCAAGCGGCGATTCGAGGATTGGTTCTATAGGTTCTAGCGGGCTCATGAGATGAGCTAGGATGCAAAGCTTTGGGTCGGCGACTTCGAGGATGCTTAGGGAGCCTTGGATAGTCTTCGTTGTGGCTCCCTTTTCGGGGGTCGGAGGCGGTACTGGAAGCTGGAAAAGGGTAGACTAGTTTAGTGTATTTCATGTTTATTTCCTGACCTAACTGAGTTATATGTGTGTGGGAAAGAATGCAGTTTGATAGACCTCATACTTGAATTGTTGATGTCATCAATATAACAAATGACTGTGGTAAACTCAATATAGGCCTAAAGTTTTTTACTACTTTATCATTTCTTTTGATAGACTTATCTTTTATAAACCAAAAATCTCGATATTTTCATTAATTTAAATACAAAAAGCATCGGATTGACTCTTTTATCCAGATTATATATGAACTTATACTATATATTATACATACCGGAACACCATCAGGCAAGAATCGATCAAGGGCGTGCGCGGGGATGACGAAGCAGTCTCTCTCGAGGGTCGCCAGAGACACGGGCTCCGTGCGCCGGCGCTCGTGCCCCGTCGTCGTAGCGGTCGGCCGGTCCCACCTCATCAGCGACACCGAGGGCTCCCTGGTCACCAGGGGCTGCGGGGGCTCGGGCTCCGGGCCCGTGCCGCCGCCTATCACTGGACCGCATCTTTCTGGAAAATACAGAAAGTAGGATATTATAAATTGCCCATTGTTGGCGTAACATCAAGACCATCTGAGTTTCAGCTTGGTCTTGAATGGTCTTTCATCGTGTATGCATTAGGACTTTTTTAAACTTTTGTCTTTAAATCTGCCAGAATGGCCTATATGGCTTTCGTCTCTCCAGACGTATGCAGGACCTATGTCTCCCATCTTTTCAGAAGTGACGTTTGTTTTTGAGGCAATACTATAATTATTGCAAGTTATAAATGTCAAGTGAAGTGATATAAATATTACAAACGTATTAAAGCTTTTAATTATTTGTCGACAATACCTGTCCTGGTCCTCTGTATGTTCTGGTAGACAATTTTTAGTATAGCATCACTTCACATCAGCTGTATATCTTTATTATACCTGACCGGCACTTAATATGTAGCGTACAGTACACTTCTAAAAACTATCGCTTATCGTCACTTGACTGCATGCAGACGTTGAAATAACATTAAAACAGAAATAGAGATATTGTAGAGCCAAATTTAGGAACCGGCTTGCACCAGTTCTATCCGTCTGTCTGGGACGTCTACGCGCTATATAACTCACGAATAATAAAACATTTACCTGTTAATGCGTGTCCAATCAAATTCTTCGACGCATAAGCTGTCCGTCACGAGGTATTTTTAGAGAATTTGACGTCGTGCCGTCTAAATTAATGAGGGCGATGTTAGTTTCAGAAAACATAATGTTATTCAGAAAAGTCTTGTAACTAATTTGAAAACTAATATGTGTTTTAGCTCTAATACATTACCTTATTAAAAATATAATTAAGCAATTGTTGTAAAGTTTTTAACAAAAACTTGCGCTAGCGCATACTTTAATCACTTGTTACCTGAACCGTCGTTGTACTGAGCACTGCTTCGTGGCGCGGCCGAGAGAAATAGGTGGGTCTTCAGGGTCTTAGTAGTATAATGGTTTTCCTCCATGAAGGAGTACCGTTCGCGATCCCGTCGTTTGGCATTTCTTCCTGCGCCCAGCGCCCCCCGCGCCTTCCCCCCTCCCCCGCTCGACCCCATACTCTTCTCCCCGCTGAAGTTTTTCCGAAACATCAAATTCATCTTGGACGCTTGCCACCTTCCCTCTCGCTTGCACTACACAAATCCTTATAAGTTGGCACTGCTCTTATGTTGTGTCTAACACGGTAATTAGTTGCAGTCAGCCAAGATATTAAGCTTAGCTAAATTCAGATATCTTCCTTCTCCCTCCGGCAACAGTCTTTAGATAGGATTGTTTTATTGCTGTTTCAGTGTTTACATTTCCGTTTAACTAGGACGGAAAATAGTGGATTATGGTAATAGTTGAATGAATGCGAGGTGTTCTGATAACTAGCACTAAAATTTTTAAATGGCGTTGAAAGGGCAACAGTTTCTTAGAGTAGGCAACATCCGCTAATATTAATACTTAATTCTTTTTAGCTTTCCTGCTTATAAAGATATTAGAATAGAGAAATGAACCATCTCGTAGTGGATTTAGAAGAAATGGAAATATATTCATATGTGTAGCGACAGTGTCTACCTAGTATATTTTATTTGTTATTTTATATGAGTTTCTTTTATTTTTCAGCAATGTGCGTGTGATTTTGTAAAAAGAAACTGAAGTATGTAACGGGAAGCTGGAAAAACGCGCGAAATAGATTTAACCAATGAGTGCGCGACTGCGCGCGAAAGTTTCCCATTTGCCATAGAACACGCCAAAATTTTAAAGATGCTTAGTTACGTTGCTCTTTAATTTTTTTTTTAATCGTTTTTACGGCCATGGAATCTAGTCCTTTAAGGCCTTTCTTGAATTTATTAATCTTGTTCAGAATGGTACCATAGATAGGGGATGGTACTTATCCATGTTTCAAGAGGTTGGTGCAGTAATGTAATTTTAATTAAAAATAATTTATTTAGCATAATTTTGTTTATTACCGAAATAAACTGTCGTCGTAAGTATTCGATTCATTTTTATTAATTTATATTACTTGTTTTTGTTTTTATAACTGAAAACGCACCTTTACATTCACTGTAAGATTGTTTATCAAAAAGTAATTTAAAAATTTTCAATTTTCTTGCGGCTAAATTTAAGTAGTACTTAAATGTTCGATCAAAATGCATAATTGAACACTTATTGAGTTGTTTTGCCTTACTCAATTACACGGTTGAATATAAATGTTCAAACAATAACTTTAGTAGCTGTTGATTGCTCGTTTGATATGTTTTGCAGAGGTAAGTTGTATTTGTTACATTCTGAATGATTCAAGTAAAAAATTAAGACGCGCGAAAGTTGTAAAAATAGTTAGGAAGGCACATCCTCTAGTCTAGAGTTATTAAATAATAGTTAAATTTAACAATTTTATAGCACCTACAGGATTGCTTAGCTTAGGCAAACGTGGATCGTAGAAAACCTGGCGCATATGCCAGCCTGATCGTTTAAGGCTGTGTTGTCTACTCGGCTTTTAAAAATGCATAGGCTGGTCCAGAATATTACGTAAAATCAGTATGAAAATATATAAAATAGAGGAGACAACAGATACAATAGAAAACATAAAACAATAGAGGACTGAAATAGGTATTTGTGAAGACAAAAAAAATCGTAGATCAATGTATGTGTATGTAGAGCGGGCCCTTAAATACGGAGATCTACAAAAAAGGTTAAGAGTGGACTCTAAAATATGAAGACATTCTTAAAAATAAGTATATGCACGTTAAAATAATAGGTCAAAAGATGTAGAGCAGGCCCTAAAATACGAAGATCTACGTAAAAAAAAGGTTGTCTGTAAAGTCGGTTTATTGACGATAGTTGAACGTGACAACGTCATAAGAAATTCGCTTGCACTTCAAGCCTTAAATGGAACGCCTCAGAGCTAGGTAACGCCGCATTGCGTCATGTTTTTCGTGCGTGCAACCGGCTCCATCGAATTATAAGACGTTGTCACGTCAAACATATGTAGAGTGGGCTTTAAAATATAAGAACACGTATACGTAATCATCAACGTTGGGAATTAAGAGAACAAAGGGGCCACCCCCTTTGTTCTCTTAATTCCCAACGTTTACGCGAGACTAGAGAAAAAGATATTTATACTCGTAATAATCTCTATTTTATCTCAGCTTTGCTGGGATAGATACGGCTGAGTGAAGGTGAATAGAAAACTAATGTATTTATTTAAACTTAATTTGGAGTGTTTGGTGTGAAAATCATAATCTATCATTCACGACTTGAAAACCTCTATAATAAGTAATGTAAAATACTTGATTTCGTAATAAACAATAGCATAATGATCTAAACAATATTATCTGATGTTCTATTACTTTCCCTATTTGTTTATTAAATAATCTTCAACAGGTCTCCTGATTCTATTGGTGTTTCAAGTTATAAGTGCCAAACATCTAAGTTTCTCGTATTCAGGAATTTCGGGAAAAAATGAAGACAACAATAAAAGTGATTATGAAACGGAATCAGAAACATCTCAAATTACAACGCCAATTATAATAATAATAGAATCATTCAAGAACAGGCCAATATCAAGCGCAACTTCCGAAGAAAAAGAAGGATATAAAGATGTTATTTTTGAAAGAAAATTCGGTAAGAGACCGGGAATTTTACATAAGAAGAGGCCGAGATATCGCCTTAAGTCCATATTCAGAAACTTAAGAAAAAAATTTGGGTTGCAATACATTATTTTCAAATAATGAATGTTTATCGTCGTCAATGCAATCTAATGAAATACTTGCAAGTCCATTTCTGGTTTTATTTTCCTTTTAGGATTCCGTACATCAAAAGGCTAGAACGGAACTCTTTTGTCCTTATTAAGTACAAACTGTTGTCCGTCTGTCTGTCTGTTAAGAAGTCATTTTTTCTCGAGAACGCATAAAGTTATTTATTATTTAACAAATAAAGAACTCAGGTTTAGAGTCTCTTTTGGTTTGGTAACCGAAAATTATGTACGAGCCTACCGAATGGCTTATGATAGTTTCTTAGAATCACTATTGAGTATAAAACTGGGCCAATATCACTTGTTGAACGCTTGATTCTGAGCAATGAAATATTCACTATACCATCGATTTCTGTTCATTGTATGTTCATATTTAGACTTTATCTTCGACATTTAATTCATTTGTTACGGTAGTTTATATAATAGTTACTAGTTGTTCTGTGAATAGAAGACCTCGTGAACAGAGGGGGCTTAGTCTATAAGTCTCACAATAAATCGCTTCTCAGGTCAGATGCCTTAAGGCAACCACTAACACAAGTAACACACCTGTATCATGTTCCTATTGGTCAGATCGGAGGTCAGATGGCAGTCTCTCCATTGTAGTAACCAGTAAGTACCGCCTAATCAGGGCTATGATTAAAAGCGTAGATGAAGGTGCCAGAAAACACGTTATAGGACGAAGAAAAAGATCTCACAATAAAGTGCATGACCATAATACTATAGATACGATAAAGATCTCTAGCCATTGTGGAATAAGTAAATTCACATGCCGATAAAATCAAAATGGGCCACTCTTGAAATGGAGAGAAGAGCTATGATGACCGGATGACACCTGATTCAAAGGATTTTAATCACGGACCTTTCATTCCACCTTACCTTCGAATTGGTTCCAGCCTGGGATGAAGTGGAGTTTTCAAAAATTCTAGGCGAATAACACAATTTAACAGCTGGTTGGAAATTATTTATTTAGGAACCTGGATGTATTAGTTGATGCATCCCATGCGGAATTATGATCATTCGTGAAGGAAACCGCGAGGCACAGCTAGTAGGAAGAATATAAAATTAAACAAATGAACGTCATAGAAAATAAAAATGCCAATAAAAATGTTGGCCCGAAATGCAGGCCTTGCCTAAGTTTGGTGTCTCCAGTACTCTCCCAAGTTAAAACACAAGAAACAAGATCTCTACATGTGACGTGTAGAAAAGTACCCGCGTTGAATAACAATAACTCTTGGACTGCGAGCACAGCCCAAATTAGGTTTCGACATTTATGGACAACTGAGTACAAGCCATAATTTTGTTTTAATTTTCAAAGAATTTTGTTTTTACAAGCTTTTCACCCGTCTCGGTATGATAAAGTCTTGCTAGTTAAATTTGACCACTTCCGCTTGTGCTATAGAGTTGAAATTTGACACGTGGGTTTAGATGAAATTCGATGTTTTGACAAGTATGATCTAATGGTCACCTAGAATAGCCTCCCAACGAGGGAATTCCTCTAAATGTTTTTTAACTTGTGTAGGTATTTCGAAAACATCTGAGCGAAATCCACGGAGATATAGGAACACATGGGCATAACAAATGGACCGGATTAAGTTACCTATGCTGCCAATTGTTCAATTATGACACTTAATTGAATATCGGTTCGGTAATTATACTACCAATTCAATTATAAGTACAAATTAACACCTAATTCGGCTATATATACGACGCTAATTTGAAAATTAGATGTGCATTGAATTGAAATTGGCGAAAGCGAATAGCTGCTATGTTCTTTAAGGGTAAGTACTTACTTAAAAAGGAAAAAAAAATTGCACATCAATCAAACTTCATTAACTAGGTCTTTTCTTTAATTATAAATAGCGACCCGCCCCAGCTTCTCATGGGCATAAAAACCTTCCTCTTGAATCACTCTATCTATTTAAAAAACCGCAACAAAATCCGTTGCGTATTTTTAAATTTAAGTATACAAAGGGACATAGGGACAGAGAAAGCGACTTTGTTTTATACTATGTAGTGATGTAGTGATAGTGATTATAGCTTGTTCTTATCTGTTTCCCATCTTTCTGCACATATGACTATATAGCTTCAGTTGAAATTATCAAAATAAAAACAAAAGGTTTTTTGCTTTAATTTTAACAGGCATCGTTCTTCTCCTGACATTTCATCTAATTAACACAAGACAACTATCATTTAATTACCGGAATCAAGACGACGATGATTTGAACGACAACAGGCAAGAAAACAACTATCCAATCCTAGTGACGTTTTTGGAACTGACTCCGCAATTCAAGTTACAAGTACCAAACTTAAGAAATCTGGACGATAATATAAAATCCTCGAATTGTAAATCGAATTCGGAACCATATAAACGAAACCGATTGAAATTTGGAAAAAAACCGGCAATGGGCAATAAGATAAAATTTAATGTACCTTAACTTATTGTTCATCATTATTTTTCCAATTGAAGAAATTATTAAAATGGTGAGCAAAATGAATATTATTTATTTATTATTATTTATTTTATTTGTAGATATGGCCTTTTTACAAAACTCTCCAGCTATATTTGTACTTTATTATCAATCAACCTTATGCGGCTTATTTCTTCTTTTTTGTATGATATTGGTACACTAATCAGTCAGTTTTTGAATTATCAGCCATAGTGGTTACAGTAGCATTCTAGCTCTTACTCGTTTAGTTAGGATACTTATAAATGAATAATGTAAAATTTATAATTAAATATTTTCTATTTCTTTTACTAAAATTTAACGATTTAAGTAATAATTCATCTGATTGAATTGATTTTTATTTGTTGTTTATAAATAATCATTAAAAGTGATTTTTTATGCCACACAACTTTTTTTGTAAAAATAACAGCAGTGTAATTTGAATGTGAGTTAAATTAATCAGTTGATGCTCCGAAGTACTAGTTATCACGAAGGACGTCAACCGAGGCTTGGCTGTGACAACAGGAACTTGCGGCACATACTCTTGCCAAATTAATACCTTGAGTATTTTATTCGTGAAACATTTTATCGATCTCAATTTTAAAAAAACAATGCTTTATTTCTACAATGAAAATGTTTTTTTTATGAAACCGACAGTTGGCAGCCTTATCAAAAATTGTACAAATCCATAAATCAAAAAATATGTATAAGAAATTAAGAAATCACGCATGTACAAACCAGTAGACCTTTAAATGCCATGACTTGACTTTTGTTTCCGCCACAAAGTTGCTGGTTTATGGTAACTTTTTATGGAGCACTTTTGTCGAATAAAGATTATGGTCTTATTTATGTTTATTTCTTGTCTATGTCTATAGCCATAAACGGTAGGTTTAGGACTATATAAATCTGTTAAAAGACATTATTGGATATTGTAATCAGCCGAATTAAAAGAAATAAGGTAATATTGTTTTATTTTTCTTTGTGGTGTAGGTATTTTTTAGTTAAAAATACAATAAAAATCTAGTATACTTAAAACATATTAAACGCAGATCTTTGTCCTTATAATAAAACTAAACGTTTTGGCAAGAATTTTTCCGCACCTAATCCTCGAACTGTCATACAAATTGATAAATCAACTGAATATGACAAGTGTTTGAGAGGCCTAAAAAAATTGGATTATCCTGCTATCGATTACTTTAGACAGTATTTAAAAAATGGTACATATTAGCTGTAACGTAATTTTATTTGTCTTGTAAATACCTAGATTTAATATTAAAAATAAAAGCAACTGCTATTTACGGAGTGTTTTTTTTATATAAATCTTACATCTATTCTGTGCGTTAATTTACGCGCACTTTTGACTTTTCAATGAAGTGTTTTAAAAAGGTCTGCGGGTGACCTTGCTCGATACGCCTATCTAACACGCACTTTTGATCTAGATTTAAAGTTTTACCTGCCTAATAAACTCCAGGTTAATGAACTGATATATTATTCAGATCTTAGTCATTAAAATCTAATGAAAACCGACAAGGATGCCAAAGTAGTAGAAAGAAAGAGTAGAAAAGGTAGGAAAGCGGCCTCTGACCGTTAGTCTTGGCTGCAATGTGGTAGGAAACCATGTCAGAGGGCGAGTGAGTGGCGGTTTCGAATAAATAAACAAAATATTTGACTTGTCAATTTTCTTAATAACTACTTTAATATACGGGTTGATTTTTCAAACTCCAGCCAAATGATTTCAGAACACTCATCTACAAAAATTAATAATTAAAAAAATTATCGATGTTTTTTTTTTTCACGGCATTTTTTTTCAGAAAGTAGTCGCGTATTAAAAACTACTGTAAAATATGGCTAAAGAATGGCTTTTAATGAATCTCCCTGTCTTGTATACACAATGCGTAAATGTGGAACGTAGTATTTTTCTGGGATAGATGAGTATTTGAAAATCTATTATTCACATCCGCGGTTATTTAATGCATAGTAATGTGTTGAGGGATAAAATATTGGTGGGTTAAGAACTTTCTTGTTGTAATGTAGACTATATATGTAAAATTATTTTGACCCTATTTTCTATATAATAAGAAATACTATCTATGCTTTCTGCAGCCGTGATCAGAGTAGATAAGCTACTAATGTTATAGTTTAATATTAATTACACATATAGTTACCTATCGAACGACCGTTATTGATAAGCTGGTGACTTTGGATTAGTTATAAGTACATAATATAATCCTACATTGCAAATTTTACATTGTTACACAGTGTAATAATGACCCTGCACTACTTGGTGTCGGTCCGTCTCTCCATCTCTTATAATGATTTTTATGACCATACGATCCACCTCCATATGACATGGATTAGAATTGTAGATGAATGTAGCTTGCATAAAAGTATATGAAAATCTATCACTACATAGTATAAAACAAAGTCGCTTTCTCTGTCCCTATGTCCCTTTGTATGCTTAAATCTGTAAAACTACGCAACGGATTTTGATGCGGTTTTTTAAAAGATAGTGATTCAAGAGGAAGGTTTTATGCCCATGCGAAGCCGGGACGGGTCGCTAGTATGATATAAAATACAAAATATCTTAATTTGAGGTCCCGGGTTCGATCCCCGGTCAGGTCAAGATGAAAAATGATCTTTTTCTGATTGGCCTGGGTATTGGATGTTTATCTATATATGTATTTGTTATAAATTATAGTATCGTTGAGTTAGTATCCCATAACACAAGTCTCGAACTTACTTTCGGGCTAACTCAATCTGTGTGATTTGTCCCTATATAATTTTTTTTTTTTATTATTGCCCACAAACAGAAACAATACAACAAAGTATTACGAAATCGCGCGCGATTTGGCACCATGCAACTTTTTTAATTTTTAAATGCATTCCAATCAAAAACATTAATCTTATAATGCAATTGGAAACCTAGCATGGATTCCGGCATCTCCACAAAACTTATTAATATATTATTATCTACCACCTATGTACTTAGTATAATTTAAATTGTTATTATTTCAATTTGATTTTGTATAACATTTTTATTTATTGTGTAGAAATAAATATAATGCAAGATAATGAATGAACTTGAAAACATATGTCTTAGCCAAGAACCAGAATTGTGTTTTCCTCGGTCTCTTCCTACGCGATTGTCACCAGACGAGAGAATACAATTATATTTTAGTTTGTCTAAAAGCAGCGCATTCGCGACATTGATCTAGGTCTACGTCAGGGTTAAGGGTATAATATAAAGACGCAACAGACCAAAATTTCGTATTATTTTACATGTAGCCACAACTAGTAGTCGTTAAAGGAAGGTTCTGAAAAATTTTGATACCAAAGTATCAGTGTCATGGTCAGTTGACCGTGTCACCTTCACGAAATGATAATGATGTAACCACTTCTTTTGTTTTGCAATTAATACAGCAATTTCTCTGCCAGGAAGTTAATGCCAGCATTAACATTAAGGGTTCGATCCCCGGTCAGGTCAAGATGAAAAATGATCTTTTCTGATTGAACTGGGTCTTGGATGTTTATCTATATATGTATTTGTTATAAAATTTAGTATTGTTGAGTTAGCATCCCATAACACAAGTCTCGAACTTACTTTGGGGCTAACTCAATCTGTGTGATTTGTCCCTATATTTATATTTATTTATTATTTATTAAATAAATCTCTTTTCTTTTAACATTAGTAGTTTGGTCGTCAGATGGTACCAACCAACCCATTGTCCAAAATATTGGTACTGTCAATCGAGGTCAGATATTATAGGCATATTGTAAGGTTTGAGTGGAGACGGATGAGTGTGGAGGAAGCAAGAAAGGTCTGGGATCCTAGCAAGTGACAATCCTTGGTTTCTGCCTACCCTCACAGGAGAAAGGAGTGATGATATGTTTTTAATGTAAGGGAACAGTGCTTTTTCCCGGGATGTGTTCTTCTCAATACCTTTAACTAAGTATATACCGTAAATGATCTAAGGTGTATACAGGAACAAAAGTTTAGTAGATAGGGCTTGAAAGCGTAACAAAAAAATAAATAAACTCCCTTGCGCATTTATAATATTAGTTGGATTTGCACGTTTTTTTAATTGTTTTCGGCTCTATTTTTTTTCATAATGTCAGCAAAAACAGAAGTGTTTACGTTTTCTGATCTTTTTCATCATTTCAATTAATTATCCAACATATTTTATGGGTTCGCGGAGACAGTGCCATAACTCTCGACCGACAAACAAAGCCATAGTTTACGACCAGACTCGTGAAACTACACTTCCCGTACGATAAACCAAAGTTCACATTGTAAGACATTAGCTTTTTCTTATAAGATATTAAAACATATTGTTCTTCCTGACTTCCTATTTCTTGGTTTGTTACGCTTCACGCTCTATGTAGTAAGCCATTCTTTCTGAAATTTCGGGCGAAGCCGCGGGCAAAAGCTAGTCACTATCACTACATAGTATAAAAGTGAGCTTCTTGTGAGCTTATCAGAAATCATTGCTGTTTAGCTAGTTAGTATCCTTAACTTACATTAAAACCACGGAAGTCATTGAAATAGTATTCGGTTTAAATCCCTTTGTAAAAATTACTAAAAACGGCCACAAGTATTTCAATGACTTTCGAGGTTCTAATGTCGGTTAACGATATTAACAAAAAGTTGCGCGAGGATTTATGATAAGCTCACTAACAGTAAGAGATTTTTTTTGGGAAGTGGCGCTAGTGAGACCGAAGGAGGATCCTTAATCGTGGCAAGGAGACGACAGGCCTACTTCTAGTTATGTACAAACTCTTTGCATACACAGTGTACTCTCCAAGCCTCAGAATACTTATAGTCTATATGTCTATAAGTCTTGTCTTGGCTACTGAAGAAGCTTATCTAACTAAGAATTCCGTAAATATATTTGCTGATCAGTGTTACTCTTTGGAGTTTCGCCAGTTCGACGACATACGTAATACACTTTTCAATTATAGAGACAATAATATTATATGATAAACCGACAAGTCCTAACCCACGCAATGATTGAAGTTTACTTTTGTGATACAGAAATAATATAACCAAATAAAAATACGGGTAATTATAGTTCCTAGTACTTAAAAGTTAAATAACAGAAATGAAAAGGATTTGTTCTTATGTATGTTGATATAAATCCAGTCCCAATATTTAGATGTCTGAAAATCAAATAAAAAAGAAAAGGAGAAAATTACTGGATTCCGTGGTGAAATCTTAAAAGCTACTAGTTGGTAGCGCTGTAATAACACTCTTAACTCACAATCAGAAGAATAAGATCCATGGGCCGTTTTCTAGTCTGCCAGCATGATTGTTTAAAAAATTAAGTCACAGAAGATCCGATTCCCAACACCAAAAAACACATAAGCACCAGCAGTCTTAGATATTAGATCAATTCAATTCATTTATTGCAATTCATATTGTACAATTACAGCAATTTCACAGACTTTTCTTCTTCTTATTTTTCAGCCCGGTGTCACCCATATTTGGATATAGGCCTCTGCATGAATTTTCCACTTCACCCGGTCTCCTGCTTCACGCATCCAGGTTTTGTCCATGTTTTGTTTATATCGTCGGCCCAGCATTGGTGGTTTCCCGGCTTTGTGTCGTCCGATCCTTGGTCTCCATTCCGCAACCCTTCGAGCCCACAGGTTCCTTTAGGTTAACAAATGTATTTTAGATTTTTATGGAGACTAACGTTGAAAATAAGAATTAAAAGAGACAATAAAACTCGTAATAAAAAGTAAGTACTTAATAATTTATATATCGCCTTGAAGACGTGTTTCGATTTAAAGTTTGTTAAGATTTCAGCGATTCTGAATAACTTAAAAACTGTCATTGGTTTTGCAGGCTGAGTTACTTAATAAAGAAAGTTCCTTCGTCCGTTTCATTTAGGTCGTTTCTAGCATTAACAAGTTTGAATATAAATTTTATAGGTATTTAATACGACGGTGTCAAGAATTAAGTTTCTCAACTCTCTCACTCTCAACTCCAAATTTTAATTTCGTTAAGAGATCTACTTGCTTTAGCTCATTATCCTTGTGGACATTTAGGCATTATAATCTAATGTTATGGTAATTATATTTTAGTAATGACTAGCGTCCCGCCCCGGCTTTCCGTAGTTTTAAAGATTTAAACATACAAAGGGAATGTAGGACAATATTAAGCTTCGAAAACTGATTGCGCAAGAAAAATTAAATAATACCATTAAGAAAATGCCATGACCGCGCGCGAAATCCTTATTCTTAGAAATGTCTAGTAACATGTTTTTCATTACATAAGTTAGACGGAGAGGAGTAAAAGAAATTTGGTAACGTTAGAAATTTTCGGCCCTCAAAGAAATGTAATACGGAACATGTCAGCGACATCTGGGTTCAGGATAATCATAAATATGTTTTTTTCCAAGGATTTTACATTGACTGTAAAGCGAGCGTATAATAGGCGTTTAGGAGTTTAGCAAAAGTCTAGTATTCAAATCCTGTTGCATAGTCCATGCGCATGATAAGTAATATCGAGGCTTCCACTGAGGGAACCCGTGTCAAAAACAAAGGAAAATGAAACGCCACTTTTGTTAAAAATAAATAAGTACCTTGTAAGTTTTACAGTACAAATGTTGTCATTTCTTTTATAAACTCACATAATTTCTATTTAAGAATCAAATAATATCTTTTATCGTCCCGGCGAGTGTCTTTGATGTGCCGTTTCACTTTTGATCGCCCTTTGACGGTCTTGTGCAAATACGATTACCGTAATCACTCTTCGGAATTACAAAGAGCGGTTAATGTTTATTTTTTAATGTAGATTACTGTCTATTGCCATCTATAAACTGGTAAATAAAAATACTTATATTTTCAGTTTATTATTTTCAGTTTATAATGAAATTCTTGTGGGAGCAAATTTATAAAATCTAGCGCATCCTAACTAATATTACAAATGCGAAAGTGAGTTTGTATATTTGTTTGTTTGTTACCCCTTCACGGCCTATTAACTGAACCAATCTTCCTGAAATTTCACATACACACAGCTAGGAGTATTGAAAAGGAGATATACTAAGACCTTTCATCCCGGGAAAAAGCACTGTTCCCGCGGGAAATTCATGCGGGCGAAAGCTATATATAATATAACCCTAGTTAGCCATAAATGTAATCATAAGAACTAAACCTTGACACGTAGAAGGAGTCCGGGCGGGGCCGCATTTAGGACTATATGTTAATGCGAGCATCGCATGCGTGCCGACTATTAATTACTGCGAAAAATTCGGGGGTAGTTAAAAATGAATATACTTAGCCGGAATGTTGAAATTACAATGGATAAAATTAGGACAGATTTTTGTGTCTCGTTAGGATAGTGAGGATTGCGTTATAATTCCATTTTTTGCTTGGCTTTCTTATGGTTCTCTTACAGTGTAGTGATAAATAAAAATCCTGCAAACTTAAATCAGTTTTGTTCTTACCAAAATTGGGTAAAATATAAAAAAGAAATCGGCTATGTATGGTAACATTCTTTAAAGCTTGCTACGGTCGTAGACTAGCTACGCCGTAGTCAAAGCCGTAGTCAAGCTACGAGAGGCCCCTACGAACTCTACGAACGGCTACATAAAAGCTTGCCGAAGGCCCAGAAGAAGCTGAACTGGGGGCTTAGCCAAAGTCACAATTTTAAAACGTTAATGGATGTCGACAATAACAAAATGCACTACACTATACATTTTGTTGACATAAGCCTCACTAAATCACGTGGTCATTCTTATGTCAATCCCATACATTTTGTTATTATCGAACTTAGGTACCTAACGTTTTGAAATCGTGACTTTGGCTAAGACCTCAGTACCGTCCAAAAAAAACTTGTACGACAAATTTTCTAAGCCGCCCGAGGGTCTTCTCCGAGATAATCTAACTATAAATACTTGCCAAATTTTACTATCATATCTTTAGTAGTTTTATGATATTTCATGTATAGTACATGGGTGACTTTTCGCTTTTAAATACATACAATGACATATTGTTAAATCGGAAGTACGCTCCAGATTCAGTTGGCCACCAACCGGGAACTGATAGCTTTAATGACATTATTCTACCAATCAGGTTCAATAAAAATTTACACAAAAATTATCTTTAAAATTATGTGTTTGCTGTATCGCAGAGAACATTTTTGTATTATTAAGAGAGAGAGAGATAGAGAAAAAAACCCTATTTTTGTGATATTCAAAACGTAAATAAATCTTAAAGCCAATGAAAACTTTTAAATAATAAAGAGTTAACTTTTAATTATGGTCGAATACGTTGTTCGTGCTCAATTTCTCATTTTTTTTTTATAATGACACCATTACAAATATGTACCATACCGTTGATACCATTATTAAATTATTCAGTATGAAACGTTCAGCATGATTAAGTAACATAAGCAGCTGTTGCCGGAAGTCGTATGTATGTAATTTCTTTGAAATACCCAAGAAAATGTTCAAGGAAAAATCGTAATAGAAAAATATAATATAATAATATTAATAATAGAAAGACGAGCATTGAATTTCCTTAAATCACTGCCAGAATAACTCAGTGAGGTGGACCGCCGAAATTCCTTAAGGTGTAATTCCGAACGCAGGAACAATTTCAATACGGATAATTTATTCTGTTTGTAAATTTTTATGAGAGGAATTGTCCTGTAATTTTATCAGAAAGATATAGTAATAAGCAACCATTTTCTTCGCGAATTTTTTTGAGTTAGAGCTCAATAGTTAGTTGTCCCCGGGACTTTCGATAGGCTAGATTGATGATATAAAGCCAAATAGCAAAAGCCTTTTTAAAGAAAGGGTAGAATTACCTGATTGTTTGAAATTAAGAATGATTCTGTGTTTTGGAAAGCACGTTAAGCTGTTGGTCCGACTGCCATCTGGCATCCTTATTAAAAGAAATCTCTGCATTTGGCCGAGGCGACGAACGAAAAAAAAAAATTTGCGATGTCACGGATAGACCCTTACGGAATAAAAATAAATTATATCTCCCATCATATCGGCTAAGTAGAGTTAATGACTCATTTTTGGGTAACTCAAATTCAAATTCAAATTGTTTATTTTCAATATAGGATATTCTTATCACTTATTGACGTCAATTGTTACTTATTTTAAGTTTACCACCACTTCCAAAGCGCAAGTGGAGAAGAAGTGGCGCCACAAACTCCACAGCAGCATTTTCTTCAAAAACGTCAATTCACAAAATTTGAGTCAAATCAGACGAGACAAACTGTATTTAGTAGTTTGCCTGACCGAAAATTCAAAGCACATGTTAAGAATTTAATTTGTAAAAAAGCCTATTATAGCGCTCATGATTTTCTCAATGACAAGGATGTGTAACTTAAGCTTGGTGCGGAGTCCTCCAAACTATAGCTAAAAATTGATCATATGTACATTCAGTACATTTTTTATTTTTTATTTCTTATATTATGACATCTTTTATTACTTGACATTTTTATTTAACTATTTCAATAATCGTCAATATTTAATAATTTAATAATAAACTTATTGTAATTATAAAAATATTCAAATTTAAACTCGTCTGATTTGACTCAAATTTTGTGAATTGACGTTTTTGAAGAAAATGCTGCTGTGGAGTTTGTGGCGCCACTTCTTCTCCACTTGCGCTTTGGAAGTGGTGGTAAACTTAAAATAAGTAACAATTGACGTCAATAAGTGATAAGAATATCCTATATTGAAAATAAACAATTTGAATTTGAATTTAGAACTCTAACACCAGGTAGTGCATGGTCGATTCACCTCGAAATGATAATGATAATTATTAATCTCACACTTGTGAACTTTTATGCAGTTTAGTAGGCAAATAGGCATACGGCCTACCTAATGGAAAACGGTTACCATTGCTTGCAATAAACAGGGGGCTTAGCCCCTAGGGGTGTTACGTGCGGGTAACACACTCAGATTATACAGATTAATAAAATAGATCAATTTCATCTGCGACAAGGTTGAGTATTCGCAGTGCCGCGTCAGTGGAGTCCCCGCAATAGATAGGATATCGCGCACATTGTGGCTGTTATCGGAACGATGCCTTTAGTATAAGTGCTTGAAGCTTTGCCGCGGTGCCGGAAGGAAGTAGCGAGTCATTTGTGAAGGGCGCTGGCCGCGATTGATTTCCATAACAAAGAATGCTTTAGACTGCTACATAATGTCTGTTCTGCTCATATTATGTGTTGGAATGAAAAATAATTATTTATGTGTTGGTACATAGCGCGATGAACCCATGGCCGATGGGGCAGAAAGGTTCTCGAATGACGATCACACACCGGCAAGCGCAGCATCGGACACCCACCGACCAGATATTCAGATGACTTGTAGAAGGTCGCGGGCAGGCGCTGGATGCAAATCGCATCCAACCGGTCATTTTGGAAATCCTTGGGAGAGGCCTATGTCTAACTGTGGGCAGCCTGCGGCTGAAATGATGATGATGATATATTTATAAAGAACACTTAAAGAAAAGTAATCCACCAATAAAGAACCTAAATTTTGGAAGGTAAATACAGCGCGGACTAAGTGACAGTTACTTTCCCACCAAAAACTCTGTAATCAAACAACCAAGAATCAAATGTCACAGTCGTGTCGCTCCCATATGAAACTTTTTCTATTGTGCCTACATTTCTATTGTATTTATTTAAACTTGACACAATAAGTATCAATTGTGTCAAGGGCGTTTGTCGACGTGATGATAACATTTGTTTTGTCGTATCAAGTTCAAGTTTTGTAGGATAACGTAACTAAATTGATTTCTTCCTTTACGTAGAACAAAATATAAACTGTACACGTGTCTAGCCATGTATCACCCCTGTTTCTAACTTTTCCACAAGAATCACAACTTTAGATAGCACTGCCACAGTACTAGTGTATATTTTCTTCGACAGTACTGCCCTAAAAAATTGGAAAAAAAATTCCTATGGTGAAAGCGAGATGCCGCTATGACAGCATATGCGTGCTCTCAATCCTTTGGCTCGTAAAATCCAGACACAATAGAATAACTATTGTTATTTGACAATTGTTTTCGCTACCTGAATGAGGGTATTAAGGATGCTGAAGATTATGAACGTCTCATAATCTTCAGCATAGGAGAAAAAAATGGAAAGTGAACTAATATGTTATAATATTCAAATGACTATGATACCATGATTAAATCAAGTCTTAACTAGCTTAGATGTTCAAATCATTTAATCATGCGATATTTGTTAATAAAAAATTGTCCATAAGTTTTTTTACAATAAAAAAATACTTAAATATATCTTTACTAATATTAGAAAGAGGAAAGATTAGATTATTTGTTTATATCGAATAAGTTTCGAAACTACTGGACCGATTTGAAAAATTATTTCATTGTTGGAAAGCCACAGCAACTCCGAGTGGCAAAAGCTAAGTATATACCACGGGCGAAACTGGGGTGACCTGCTAGTAAATAATAAAATACAACAATAAATTATTACTTTACGAGTAAGTGTAAGTATTATTCTTTTATCTAATGGAATGAGTTTAATTAGTAAAGACACAGATATAGTGCAATCCAAATTTTAAAAAAGTACCACAATAAATCAATTCAATAAAAACCACGTACAAAGTGTTTGTCCGCGTCTGTTTGGATGTCATCCAAAAGCTCGCGAACTGTCGCCTGTTATGATCTGGCGACACTCGTTTCATCATATTACCTTTGAGACTTCAGCCAAATTGCACTTTTATCGTTCTTGTATATTGCACTTATTGCTCATATTATTGAAAGTTATATATTTTTAATCTTGACATTTACCCAAAGTGGATCCTGGCCTCCGACACAATCTTGACCTTTACCTTCCATAAATAATAAATAAATATACATATAGACAATTCTCACAAATTAAGTAAGCCCCAAAGTAAGTTACAGACTCGTGTTATGGGATACTAATACAACGATACAAAAAATTCCCATGCTAATCCCTACTTCCCTGCTAATATTATAAATGCGAAAGTGCGTGTAAATTTGTTTATTTGTTTACTCTTCACGCTTTATCTACTGAACCAATCTGCTTGAAACTTCGCATATACATAGTTAGGGGGTACTGAGAAGGATATAGGGTACCATTCATACATACATACATATCATCACGCCTGTCTCCCGTAGGGGTAGGCAGACTCTAGAGATTTCCTTTGGCGAAAGCCGCGGGCGAATACTAGTAATAATATAAATGCAAAAGTAACTCTGTCTATTTGTAACCTTTTGTTTTTAATAGCTGTAGGTCATTTTAACACCAATTCCGACTCCACATCTCCTAGTGATACCAAGTTGAATCAAATTCAAGTTTGTTTTTTATTTTCTACTTATTTAACTTATAAAGTGTAAATTCAGTCAAGTCCAATATTTTAGGAAAAAACACGCACTTTCCAGCATTTCATTTTAACGCAAATATAAATAAATTAATTTTTTGGTAATTGCTCAAAAATAAATTGAAAAAAAAAAATATTTATTGTGTACGTAAGACACAATACTCAACAATGAAATATAGATTAGCATGGGTTTGTTTTATCTCTTTAATATAACCAACAAAATTGAAGGCAAGCGCACCAGGGAAAAGCATCCAGCCAGATGGATGGACAGCGTGAAAAGCGCATCTACATACACACCTACTACAGAGCGGTCCATAGCACTGGTGATCGTGTAACTTGGAAGCACATTATGTGGTCACGATCCTCAGCAGTGAGGAATCGATGATGAAGAAGAAAAAGATAACCAACGACTTTCGGTTCCGATTGTGTTATTTTCTGATAGTAACACAAATCGATTCCCATTAGTCGATAGTGCCACTATGTCTGCCCTTCTCCGTGACACGTTGGGCGCCAGTTTGCCAATGTATGAATTGCAGCGTGGCTAACGAGCTGTCATGCGATCTTTGTCTATCTGACATCTAGTTCCAACAATGAAATATTAATGAGGCGTAATCATGGATTTATGTCCATGATTACGTCTCATTAATATTAGGCAGATGTGTTAGTTAGTAATAATTACTTCCATAGGTGTAATTACGTTAATATAAGACTAGAAAGATCACTTATCCAAAAACTAAAAAAAATATTTACAAATTGTCAACATAGTCGTAATTATAGACTTCAGATCAGACAAGAAAGTGATAGGTACAATTTTCAATGTTCCATACACTTTAAGCAACGTACTGCATATGGAGAATTACGGAAACAATGCCAAAATCTTAGCCACGAGTAGGCATTTATTTCTCGAAGGGCCCAGTTGTTTCACTGATATAAGCTTAAATGTATTGTAGCAGTAACAAGTCTCATTGGAAGCATGCCAGAATAGGGATAGTCGGCGCTAAAAAATGTAGGTTTTTGATATGATTACTGAATATTTATTAAATTAAAGAACCCATTGATTATGGAGTCCTGTTTTTATTGTAAAAAGAAGCACAATCAATTTCTAGTAGTTGTCTTTTATTAAGACGTTAGTTATTCGTCAGTTAGAGTTGGCACCTCCCTTAAATTTTATCTACTTTTTATTAATGTCAACTTGCTTGTGTATAAAATACAGTCAATATAAAAACGAATTATACCCAAAAACTATAAATTAAACATCGAAACAAAGAATCCTGGCGAAGCCCCATACATCGTTTGTACGAAAAAAAAAACAAAAAATATAGATAACTTGAAACAAATCGCATTAGCAAGAACACTTAACTAATTACACGTTTACCACCACAAAATAATTATAAACCCCGGGGTTTTTAATTATACCGTTTTTTAAAAGTCGTCCTTTTGTTTCATTTTCCATCGCCATATTTAAAACAAAACCCACCCAACCACAACTGAACTGAAACATCATGTCACTCTGACAGTTGATAGCATTGTCAAATCGACATTGACAGTTGATTTAATTGATTATAGTAGAGTACTAGGTTAGGATATTAGGAAAGTCAATATATTTATTGCTTTGCACTTTCTTTATGTAGACCGCAATCTACAGAGTTCAAGTCAGTTTGAATGACAGTGACATTGGTAGTTGTAAGTCGTGGCTCTATGCGAATGTTTCACTTTCTACATTGCCATATTTAAGTTCTGGTAACATAGTTTATAATAAAAATCTAGTTTTTTTCCCGGGGGTTTAAAAATATTTTATTTACAGAAATGTATTTCTGGGACTCTTATGATGTTGTAAAAAAAAATCAACTCATCCGTATTTTTTTTTATTCGTAAAAATTCCGCCATCATTCTTTAGATCATTCCTAATTTCTGTCTTCTCTGTAACTACAACAAAATCAAATGAACTCGACTTCAAGTGGTTGTACCAATTTTTGTTACGTATTAAGAATATAAGAGATAAAATATTTACCTCCTAATAAACTTCAAAAAGTAATTAGCGCATTAAATATGATCTATATTCGCTGACAACAAAAGCCATATTATAAATTTAATTACAATGCTGCATGAATAACAGATTATTAATTTGATGTGATAATGTATGTAGATTGTACGTATTTTAATGTAGCTTACAATCATCATCATCTAAGCGTTATCCCGGTCGCAGCCCAAGCTTTGAACCAGCCTTCTGAATGACGATTGGTCTTGGTACGATGGTCGCGAAGGGGTTGCCATTGCCATCAACACTGCTCTTACGACTACTCTTTGAGTGGGAGAGTCTAATATTAAGCTAAACTAGAAAACCATTAAAATTTATTATTATCACGAGAATCAAAGTTTTTTGATCTATTTAAATTATAAAAAAACATAACTTTTAGTTAAAGGAAGTATTTCAAGTTTTAATATCTTTACTGTCGTATTAATCTGTAATATCTTTAGTACTAGCAGATTTGGCTCAGTTCCACTCAAAGTGTTAAAGTTTAAAAGCTTTTTGAAGAATATCTCAACTTTAATATTCTGGCAATAAATAATGATTGTTTTGAAGGAAACTTATGCCTATTCTAGCTTTCGCTGAGGTTTCACACGTCATCTCGGGTAGGTAAGTACGCCTATACGCAGAATTAACTTAACTGTAGAAAAAATATCGAATGGAAGCAAAATATCACAGGAACGGAAGCTATTTTTACAGTTTTCCTACTTTGCAATCAAAAAGAGAAAATATTTCTATACGAAAGTCTGAATTTTGCGTCAACACGCTTAAAAGATCAAGTACCTAATAAACTGTCGAATGGACCAACTTATTACTAACCCCTAACAACTATTCATTATACCAAAAGGTCAAAATATTGTCCGGACTGCGCCCTTATTAGGCACACCTGATACAAAACAAGGTTAGTACAGAATAGTCACTTGTAAAGTCAGCAAGGCAAGATGTAAAAACCGACGTATAAAGTTTTCATCAATGGTGTTGGAGGTAGCTAAGTACTGGTCAAAGTCATTTTATGTATATAGCCATTATTACTCAAAAATAACAATCAGAGGAAAAGTAGAAGTTTTCCATTTACCAATATGACAGATCATATATTTAATATAATTTTAAAATTTATATATAATAATATAAGCGGCGGAATAATAAGCGACTGTTATTGAATACATTTGGCCGTTATCTAACTACTTTTAAAAGACCAGCGGCTTTTCAATTTTCAATCACTGCGTGAATTACTAGCATAAGTTACACTTCTACATAATTTTTCATCTATGCTGATGTTTGTCCAAGCTGAAGCAACCAAGGTAACCCATTCCCTGCGAGGTCATGGCCATGAGGCTACCGAATGACCAAAATAACATACGCATAGCAATATAGTTACCCTTACTATTATGAGTCAAGTTTGAAGGTATTTGGTGATCCACTTTTATTAATGTTGAAATTTTTTTTTTCTGCTAAGAAAATAAGCTAGGCTATAACAGTCTAGGAAAATATCTAAATATTTATTTATTTATTTATTAAAACTTTATTGTTCCATAAGTACAAAATACTTATACAATTGGCGGACTTAATGCTAAAAGCATTCTCTACCAGTCAACCATTGGGAGAAACAGAAAAACTGTGCGGCGCAAAAAAGTTACAAGGGAAAATAGGTACTTAAAAATAAACAAATTTACCACGATGGGTATTTTAATGCATATCATATTAAACTACGTAACATACATACACAATACATAAATATACATACCTATACCCTTACTTATATATCTACATATATTAAATATATATATAAATATATATATATATATATACATCTATGCACATACATACGAGTATATAAATATACATTATATAAGCCTACATAAATACTTTTACGAAAACTTTCACAAAGAACTTTCACACGCAGAAGTGAGCATGAACTCTTTTTTTAAAGGTAAATTTAGAAGAAATTTCTTTAAATATATCGGCAGGCAAATATATAAAAATAGGATAGCTACCTATCACATATAATATTAAATTTATCTATGTCGAGCTGTTTTGAAGTTTAATCATCATCATTTCATTGCCGCAGACTGTCCACTGCTGGACATAGGACCAAGGCTTTCCAAAACGACTGATTGGAAGCGACCTGCATCCAGCACCTGCCTGGGACCTTCTTCAGGTCATCTGACCATCTGGTCGGTGGGTTTCCGATGCTGCACTTGCCGGTGCGTGTTCGCCTTTCGAGAACCTTTCTGCCTCACCAGCCATCGCCAGTAAGAAGTTTAATTGCTTACAATAAATAGAGGTAAAAAAGTTATGGACTCAAAAAATATATGGGACTTTCATTTAAAATATATTCAATATCCATTCTGAAAGAATCAATATGACATAAATAACATATTATTATAGAGATATATCGTCATGTGTTTGATTGTATCATTGAAATGTAATAGAAAATCTTTGATTAAATCTGAATAATCAAAGTAGAAAATATGGAAAGTATCTTCAAAGAGATTACCCAGCAAACCAGAGTAATAAGGTATCTAAGTCTTGCGGAACATATAAAACAAGGACGAGTTTCTTTGGCAAGGTGTTATGCTCCTTTTGATCCCAAGCCAAATAGGCTCCTAAGTAATCTTGCTAAAAGAGCAGTAACTTTGAGACGAGATATTGGCATTGGGCATACATAAATACCAGTTACTGTATTTCTATGCAAATACTTATTTTAATAAAAAATGTTGTTGGAGTGATGGATTATTTATTTTCGCTTTTTGTGTTACTTCTTATACTTACTTGCTGTGTGTTACCACAGAATTAGTAATAGTACTACGTAGTGTTACTATGTCATAGAATTTGGAATCGCGCGCGGACGCTAGGCAATTTTTTTTTTCTTTTCTTTGTACTAAGTCATTTGAGTGTAGATCTAAATTTGACATGTGTATTTGTTTTGATCATTTTAAAAAATTAAATTGCTATAAAATTATAACAATATAGAAGTACGTATACTGTCGAGAAATTTACGCCCGAGCAATTTTGGAAGTAATTTTAAAGGTAAATGAAGACGTTTGTGATAATTTTCTACTTGTGAATCTCCGTTAGGACCCGATGTATGAAATAGTGCACGAAAGCTATTTTAGCGGCCAGTAATAAATATATCTATTACGAAATTTTAAATCTTTTAATACCTAAATTGAAGTATTTCAAATTCTCAACGTTTGTTGCTCAACTTACTGAGAGATGAGCAAAATATTGTTGAAACATTTCTCAAGCGAGTAGGAATTCTATCATTGTCAATTGTTAGCTATAAGGGAGTACAATAACTCTATTCAAACTAAGAACAGTTGTATTGTAGAAACGTAGTGAATTGGTTTACTGTTTTCTCTTTTTGTCTACATTCATTTATTAACAATGGAAATGGAAAGCAATGGAAAAATAGTAAAGACAAAATTCATATTCAAGTCATAAAAACAATCTGTTACTCTGTTTTCTTTTGACCTAAGTGTGTATAATGAGATTTTTTATAGACTTTTTTTCTTTTTTGTCTATTTCCTGGTCCAACTATTATAAGGAGTTGGAACAGCATGTCAGCTTCTATACCTACTTCTGTCCGTATACATTTTATCTATCAAACTCCTTTTTCAGACATCATGCCTCACATAGGTACTCCATCCATTCATAAATATAAATATATTCACTCAAAGGAAGAAAAGGACTTTTTAGTTTAACACTAATTTAATGTGTTTGCCGAGATTAACGTCTAACTACCTAAACTTTGAACAATTTTTACATGCATTTGTTTAATTAATCTCAAAGTAATAATCTAATAATCAACAATTATGTCTACATAAAACAAAAAATTTAAAAAGCAAATGTCGTGTCGTATCAAGAAGAATAGACAATCGAACTTGCCAATGATAGGAAATTCATTAATTCATTTCGTATAAGTATCAAGGTCAATCGACCATGCTCACGCTTGTATCAGAGTTTTTCTGATGATAGAAAAGAATGGCAGGGACTCCAAAGAGAGCCACGCTCTTAAATTTATGATGAGGTTAATGATAGAGCCACTGAGTCCATATATTTCAAGCTCATGTGGCTGTCAATCCAATCGCATAAAAAGTCCAAGGTCACAATCAGAGTCTTCAAATAAGGCACTCTCTCATAGAAGGACACTCACATTTGAACCGTGGCCTTAAGGTATAATGGCCTACCTGTGACGTGAAAGTCGTTGTTATCGGTCATCTTGATAATGGCGATTGTAAGTTGTAAGTCATTAGGTCGAAAAATGTAATCGCTGCTTTTTATTTTGTCGGGACAGGAAGTTTATAACTCATTTTTCTTTATATATTCTTTTTATATTATTTTCTTTTCTATTAATAATCTAATGCATTTTTTTACGAAATTATTAATACGAAATTCACACACGTGAATGTGTGTGACTTTCGCCTTAGAACTTCTACTTAACTTGGAGCTACCTTTTGATAAGCTTGATATTCTAGCGAGTCTGACTGGGTTTAGTCGCAACACCAACTTGTGCCATTTCTATCATGAGCTTTCACGTGCTGCGGAGGCATGCAAGTAAAAATCTAGAGCATATTACCTGTCTACCCCTACAGGAAATAGGAGTGGTACTAGTGTATGTTAGATCAGAAATTAGAAGACCTAGAGGCAAACCACGCAAGAGATAGCGGAATGGATTTGGACCCATTCGAGAGTGGATGGCATTCGACGAGTGATCGAGACGCGTATAAAACTAGCCTTTGCCCAGTCATTCCCTAGTTGTGAAGAGCGGGGTACATATATAGACTACCTTTGTACAGTCTAGCTCTGTCAAAAAGGGAATCGTAGACACAACTTTATTATTAAATTTATATCTTTGAATTAAGTCAGAAGTCGCTATTTATGTAAATCTCTTTGTTTTCTTCAGGTCTTGATGAGAGCGACCTTCGATGTGTTTACCGAACCAATCTCATTTCCATTTTAGCATTGCTTATTGAAGGTAATCATGGCCATAACAATTTATTTTGAGAGTTTTATTATCATAATGGTAAGTTTAATAATTTTGCCATTTGCAAGTCGTTATTATCGTTCTAGCCACAAGAAGGTATTAGGGCAAGAAAAATGAGAAATTATTAAAGACAATTTCTCATTTTTCTTGCTAGAAATTCTCTCAAGATATATTAAACAAAATTGGGAATATAATAATAAACATTAATAATTCTTCATTGTTTCTCGTTGTTTTAGGGTTAACATAAAGATACCTAAATCGTGTATTTTTATAAAGTAAAATAAAATCTCTATTCATTATGTGACAAGATTATTCTATTATCGATATTTCAAAGCCCGCCCGCGTCTTCGAAATAATTATTTTAGCGAAATCCTCTTACGGAATAATTCGTTCGCATTTACATCAGTCAGATTTACTGAAGCTTCAATCTTCTTATTGATCCCATTCTGTGTTCTGAGATTTGTCAGACTCATATCAAATTATTATCAATGTTGGAAATAATAAAAATTTACGTTCTGGAGGAAATGCTGCAGTGGAGTTTGTGGCGCCGCTTCTTCTCCACTTGCGCTTTGGCACCACTTGGTGGTGCCAAACTTAAAATCTATATACCTATATAAAAGAAAGTCGTGTTAGTTACACTATTTATAACTCAAGAACGGCTGAACTGATTTGGCTAAAATTGGTGAGGAGACAGCTTAGAACCAAAGGACATAGTGTTCCTTTCATCCAGGGAAAAAGCCCTGTACCCGAGGGAAGTTCACGCAGGCAAAGCCGCGGGCAAAAGCTAGTAAGTAATGATTGACGTCAATAAGTGATAAGAATGCCCTATATTGAGAATAAACAATTTTAATAGAGTTTTGCTAGTTTTGCATGTTTATTTCTTTAGTGTGAGGTGTGAGCCATGTTCTGATGATGGTGGTTAATATTGATTTTTACTTAGAAATCAATTAATCTTTTGTACAAAAAATCTGTAAATATTAGTCGAAGTTTTAGGTTAATTTTTATACTTTTTGACTGTAAATAAATATTGAAATTTACTATTCTACCGTTAGGTGCGATTATGGCCCATTTCTGGACATTGCGAATATAAATTTATATAAAAAAAAACTTTTTGTTTTTTATCCTAAAATTAATTCAAGGTTTAATGAATCATGTAAGTAAACAATTGTACTGTGACTATTTTCATTTATAACTAAGAAATATATGATCGATGTCATTATTTCGTATAGTTGTCACGGTCAATAAACCATGCACAACCTGTTAGGTATGATCGAAAGAAAATCTTTTTTTGTTTTCTTCGGGTCTAAGTGAGATGACTTTGAATAAATTACATAACATTATTGTATTATTTTTGATAATGTCATCATCATCATTTTCTATAGGTGTTACATTCAATCTACCATGAACACTTCTTCCATGCTGGTCTGGGAGAAAAAGAAAAACATAGAATGTACCAGCTGCTTCTCTTCCCGCGCAAGCCGTAAAAGTCGTCTGAGGGAATCGCCGAATGGGGAAATCATGACATAGGCGATGCGGCTAGCAACCCATCACTATTGATTTCCTGTTTCAACTACCATTGTGCTAAACGTGGCCTAAGGTCTTATGGCCCTAGGCTCTGTCTACCCCGCATGGGATAAAGACGTGATGATATGTATGTATGTATGAACACTTTGGTGTCAGACGTCGTATTTTTACGATGGCCAGATGGCAGCCGGATAACGGAAAAAATAATAATCTATCAATTAGAATAAAGAAATTAAAGATCTTACATACATTTTCTATAAAGTCAGCATATCGCCAGCACTCAGTCCGGCCCTGTCTCATAAATCATAATTAAGCGCGATGGGCAAATAGTCAGAGATAGGACAACCAAATAATGTGGCTCAAATCATTTTCACACATTCTGTGTTCGAAATTTAACTTACTTTTTTTCAACGAGCATAGTTAATTCCTTAAGACATGTTTAGGACGAAAAGACTATAGGTAACTATTCTTTGACGGCAAAAAATACATAGCTAAGTAAAAAACGGTTGATTAGTTACCTTTTAATTGATCGGTCTACCGTCTTTATCATTTCTAACTAACACATAGATAATTTAGACAGGCTTTAGTTGGACTATGATTGATCAACAGATCAAAATTACAAATAATGACTTGAACGCGTTGTTCAACTCACATTAATAAGGAAAACTAGTTTCGGAATCGTTGAGAGTCGTCCGGTAATGGAGGACTACTGATAAGCTAATGTCAAAACTTTGTCAAAACGTGACTTAAGTACCTACTGGATGACAGTGACGACGGTATATAAAACCTAAGCTAGACAATTATCTTATTATCTCGATATTCATTAGGCCCTATCTAATTTATGTTAATGCGGTTGCTGGAATAAATATTTCAGAGAATTAATTTATAGGGATGGGTAAGTTATTTATCATGTATCTTTGTAAAGCAAACGATAGCGCGCCGCGTGTATCTCAGTCATCAATCTTTGAACCCATATCCATACTTCTATATCCATCAATACACTATTATAAATGCGAAAGTGTCTTTGTCTGTTACGCTTTCACGACTAAGCCGGGAAACCAATTTTGATGAAATTTGGTATGGATATATCTTAAGACCCAGGGTCAAATATAGGCTTTTTGGCGTGCAACAATTAAGTACCATACGGGGAGAGCCGCAGACAACAGCTAGTTAAAAAAAATTGGTTGCCTGTAAAGTCGGTATACGGGCGAAAGTTTTACGTGACAACGACTTTGAGTCTGTCTCTCTCGCTCTTAGGGGACGCGTGCCTCTCACTCGCTCTCATTGTGAGCGCATCGTAACGTTACCGAGCGTTACACTTTTTCATAAGTGACTCCCAGCCGCAACCTAATTTAAGACGTTGTCACGTCAAAAATAAATAAATAATAATAAAATATTTATAATTTCCTCCACAATAAATTGGAATAAGTAATTAAAATAATAACAATTAGACTTTTGATAAGTTATACTTAGGTAGGCACCTATGCACCTAGGTAGGTAGATAATAATATTTTAATGTTGGGAGATCCTGGCGCCCATAAATCATTTGGGTAAGTTGAAGCGCCCCCTTCGTCTATGAGCGAGCAGTCGTTACTCTGAAGTGAATGACAATTAGCGACAACCACAACCAATGCCGGAGCCTTGAACCAAATGTCTCAGCTGATCAATAATTTGCAATAATTACTGCTATGCAATACCAACATTCAAATATAACAAACTGATAGGACGTATAATTTGGACTTCAAATAGACCTCATATATTTTTAATTATTTAAACCTTATTATTGAGTTTAAAAATTTTCAGCCATTCCAAAAAATGCACAACGCTGCTAAAGAAGTTAATATTTACAAAAAATATTCAATCATTTCTAGCATCTAAAATAGAGGAATCTGATGTCGTATTAATCGAAAGTTCGTACTTATGTATCCGAGAAGTATCTATCGAATGATTGTGAGGGATCGAAATGCACAGTCCATTACGTAAACCCACGTCAGGATACCCTTACTAATGATTCTCAGATCATATGCTAAAAACAATTTAACTATGTGAATATGACTACTTGCTGTTTTTTAGCTCCATTAAAAAATAAACTGGTAAGACTTATGAAGTTTGGTTTATCATTATCAGCCGCAAGCGCACTCCTTAACATAGGCCGCCCGGGCCGCCCCCAAGGCACAGAATTAGTAATAGCACTGCCCAAGGGTTTCCATAATGACTCGTTGGGAGCGTGAATCCAGTGCTTGCCTGCGACCTTCGTCAGATCGTCTGACCATCTAATCGTGGGGTGTCCGATGCTGCGCTTAGTGGTAAGTAGTAGACATTCGAGAACCTTTCTGCCCCATCAGCCATCGGCTCTGTGTGCTATGTAGTAAGGAGTATTTAAAAGTATGTTTTATTGTATTTACGAGTATAACAATATTAACATGAAACATTTTATTGCAGTGCCAAATGAGTGCAGCCGCCGTGCGCCCTCTAGTCATAAATAAATTATTTAATAACCTTGCCTAGGATAACTTTACGCTCATAATTTTCATTGCACTATCAAATGAGCACAATATCCTTGATATTAAGATTCTTCCCATAAAAAGTATGTATAAATTTTATGTGGATAATCAATATTAATAGCTTCATGTCAGTATCCTTACATCATTAATTTAATAGTTTCATTAAGTAACGTCATAAAATAGTGATTTATCGCTGTCCTGTTTACCTGGCAAACATTCAACTATTGCAATAAACTCGTTATTCACATTAATTTAATTTTGAATTACATATAACTTTAACAGTTTATTCATTTAGGCTGTTCGGTTTTATCAGCGACAGGGTTTGAAAAATCGGCTTGAGTCTTAAGAAAAGCAGGATTTTTTCGGTAGTATAATTTAACGACGGGTTATTCCTCGGGGCATAATAAGTGAACTATAGATTTCTCGAAAATTCATATAAAGCATTACAAATAATGGGTATCTGTGAAATAAAGTGAGACTCGAATACAGTCTAGGTGGTGTAGGTATTGTGACATCTTCAGATAAACATTTAAAGACCATCAAACCACTTTTACTATTTATCAATTCACCGTTAGGATACTGAAATGTCATCATTATCATCAAATCAAGCACAAGACGTCCACAGCTGGACATATACCTCTCATATATTTCCAATAAGACTAATTTAAAGCGGCCCGGCTAAAATGTATTTATTTTATAAACCTTTATCGTACTACAAGTAAAAAATACTTTCACAGTGGTCTAAATGTGTGGCTGGTTGCATGTCGGCAAAATGTCATAACGCCAAACTAATTAGAATTGGACGGTGTGATGCATTTCCGATGACTTCATTTGCATAGTGTGGAGGAACCGTATACGTGACTGATTTTGGTGGGTATTAAGATGTGGCAGGTGTTTTTTCTAGCGAGGAACGAAGACGGACAACTATACTTAATGATTGTTAATAACAATTTTCTTTTCTAAAATTGTAGAGCTGTGCTTTTGTCGGTGGAGTTTCTTTCAGGTGCTACTATATTTTCCGCCTTTTCACATGCTGATACTAAAAGGGTCCCACTTTTTAAATTTTTTTTTACGGCTCTTAACTCTTTTTTGGTTTTCCTCTTTTCCGTCTTTTTATAGCGCTACTTATTTAAAATCACATAATGTGTTGAAATAACAATGAAAGAACTTTTAAAGTAAAAGTGAAAGATACTCTAGTTTAATCAAAATCTTCAAAAATATCTAATCTTTTTCAGAAATTTCCCAAAAAGCATCTTCAGATAAGTAAGGACCAACTTAGTAATTTAACTTTTCAATTAAGTATTAAAATATAAGATTATTTATGAGAATGTCAAAAATCGTCGTGTAAAAATGTACTGTAACAAATGATGTATGAAATAGCTGTAATAAAATACAAGTATTATAATGAATTCAATGTTATAATATTTTTCAAATAAACAAAGAAACCATCATACAAAATTTAATTTCTTAGACAATTTTGATCTAATTTTCGGCAAATGACAAGAAATTTTTCTTCTGAAAATTAGTAAGGTTAACCTATTTAAATGGGAGAAAATTTAATTTTACCTTAAAATATGCGACCCTTTCACAGTTAAAATACTCAACCTGTTTTAAGAAACTTAAGTTGACATACAGGTTGGATCTTGAAAAAGACAGGGAATTTTAGGGGAAAATTTCAGTGTATATAATACAGTTAACCAATAGATTCTCAATAATAATAAAGCTCCTCGATATACATACGTATAATAAACATTTTCAGAAAATAAGATGTTTCTCACTACCTAAATTCATACATAAATGTCAGCCATCTGATTTGCCGGGACTAGACTTTTTGTAAGTTTATTTTTTATTTATGTAAATAATAACAATTATTTTTTTGTTGAATAAACGATGCCTTACACATAAAAAATTATATATACATTATTACAATCAATACTGGAAATTGTTTTATAGAGTAAACCAATATTGGCCATATAGTTTTATAGAAATTTTGACGCTGTTGATCTATCAATAAAAGAAAAAAAAGAAAAAAAAATAATACGGAATACGTTGACAATAATTTTATTCTATTTTTATTTTGTGTATGTATTTAAGGGTTCTGTCTGGCTGTTATAAAAACAAAAAGGTATTTATTGCTTTTGAAACAAATGTCAAAGTATATTCCAAGACGAATAAATTTCATTTGATTATGAACTGAAATAGCTATTTTTCACCTGCGCCGCCGGGCAACTTTGTGTTTCCTCGGAATAAACTGATTTATCCGCAGTAGCAGCCAAGCGAGTTATTTCTAGATATACGTGGGAAAATAAATTTGGGAACAAACGGTCAATGACAAGCTGGCCTTTGGGATGCTATTCTTCGATATCGTAGCGAGATCAAGCCGTGAGCTTGTATCTGTCAATTAAACAGTCCCGAGAGCCAGCTAAATCATAGTAGGCTAGACGTAATATAAATATAGAATAGTTATTGTTCTGGAAAAGGGTGTTCTGTAAAAATAAAACAAGTCAGTTAGTGAAACTTTTACGTTATTACTATTATATATTCTGTGGTACATAACTTATGGCTCATCCATATTTGCATATCTATAACAATAATTAATTTCAAATTTCCTTTTTGAAATCGGTTCAAAAGAGACTTGCGTAGATTTTGAAAAAAAAAAACTCCAACGATGAATAACTAACAACCTAGAGAATTAAGTTTTCTTTTATCTTTTTGATATACTAACATATTAGGGATGACAATTATCTGAAATTACTAGTTTTATTATTATAAAGCAACATTACTTTCCGAGTATGCGTTGCTCGAATTTATGGTTGACTATGCACTCTATTTACTCTATGCACCTATGAAGAATAAAGACATTAACCTTTCTAATGATATTGAGGTGAAAGACGTTGAAGGTAGGCTTTCGAGCAGATAATTTAGAGATTTATAGGGAATCTAGATCAAGTACGAAGATATTAAGCAGTAATAGTCTTAATATAAGTCCCTCAGAATCTATAACATTACGCGGCCACCAATGCACTTGGGTACACAAGCATTATTTGTAAAAAGCTGTATTGTGTTATTAAGTGGAAACTTTCGATAATTAAAAATCGAAAATGATGATATTCAATTAGACGAACCACATGCTCAAAACCGTTGCCATTAATAGTGTGAACTTGTATTGATGACTAAATGGGCTTGTCCTAAACAAACATTTCTACGAGTATGTTCAACTACACCAATTCATTAGGCGTCTATTGAAACAACGTACTATAGCTGACTAGCAATGTCATCACAGTTTGCTCATAACAAATAGTACACTTTTGTAGCCTTTATAAGGGACATGTCACATTGCCAAAACCTAAAACTAATGGCGATCTACCATTCGCTCTCAATTGAATGTTTTTTTTTTTCTTACTAATAAATATATTTTTTAAATGGATTAACCGATCAAACTTTGAGTAAACATTCTTTATCGTTCTTTTTAGGATCCCATACCTTATAAGATTCTATTAATAGAAAAAATTGGTTGCCTGTAAAGTCGGTATACGGGCGAAAGTTTTACGTGACAACGACTTTGAGTCTGTCTCTCTCGCTCTTAGGGGACGCGTGCCTCTCACTCGCTCTCATTGTGAGCGCATCGTAACGTTACCGAGCGTTACACTTTTTCATAAGTGACTCCCAGCCGCAACCTAATTTAAGACGTTGTCACGTCAAAAAGTAAGGTGTTATTTTTTAAGGGGAAAAGGAAAACGTTACGTCTGTGTCTGCAATACTTTGGAATCCAGTGTATGAAGATGAATCTGTCAAGGGCTTAAGGATTTCCCGGATACAATCCGAAAATACTTCAATCGGTATCAGGGATAAAAACTGAAAATATTTTCTTAGTACCTAAACATAAATATAACGCATGACGTTGATAACGTCACACGAATCTCAGGTGGTACTTATATAATTTGAGGCAAAGAAAATACACTTTTTGAGGTAAAGTTTAAGGTATCATTTCTATTGACGAAGCAAAATAAAATCATGTTATTGGTTTACATTCTATATAAATTTATTGTAACTTAACGAATGAAAGGGATATACAATTGCGTACAGTTCATAAAGCCGTCAGCGTGGCGTCTGTCTGTCTGGAAATGAAACACACCATACTCGTAAAAGTACTAAGACATGATGTACTTCTGATATAAAAAAAAAATATTCATAGATAAAAATAAATAATTTTCTTGATACATTGAAAAGTCGTAAGAAGCGAGTGATAATTCTAGTTGGCAGCTTTTAATACTTATATTTTTTGTAATGTGTGGTCATCATATAGCCATGAGACTATTAGTACAAAATTTTAAAAAAATGAAATTAATCATCTTTCACTTGACAGTAGACAATATTTGTAATGACATAATTTTTATTAATTAATATATTTAACAAAAGTATATTTTCGTCTACTTTTATATACAGTTATATTTGATAAATACTTGTACTACCACCGTCTTAACTCTACTAAAGCTGCGAGTTAAAATTCACAAGTCATTAGTTTTGCAAGTCAAAGTTGTTACTAAAACCTTTTAAACTGATGTTGTTCTAGTTTCTAAAACAGCTTTTAGGGTTCCAGATCTTACAGGAAATACCTTTATTTATTTATATAATTCATGTACACTCAAACACATATATATGAAACATAAAATTAGGAAATTTAGTACAAGGGTGCTACTTATTTCTATAAAAATTTATTCCATCAGACCTGTGAGTGTTATTGAATAAAAATATTTATAATCACTACATAGTATAAAACAAAGTTGCTTTCTCTGTCCCTATGTCCGTTTGTATGATTTAATCTTTAAAACTACGCAACGGATTTTGATGCGGTTTTTTTAAATAGATAGAGTGATTCAAGAGGAAGGTTTTTATGCCCATGCGAAGCGGGGGCGGGTCGCTAGTATCTTTATAATAAAACCAGGCTAATCTGTCTTACATTATGGTTACAATTTAAAAAAAAAGACCGCTTAAAAACAAATGAAAAAAACAAATTGGTGGATATATTCTGGGACTAACAATAGTAGGTGGGCGCCAGGCGGTAGTAGTTTGCCTGATTGATGAACTAACTGGTGGAGGCTGCACGTAAAAGTAGGCAAAGTACCTACATATATAGGTACTTAGACACTTTTCTTGTAACTATTTTAGAAGGTGGCGGATGTTTGAAAAAACAACATATTTATGAGTATTTCAATGATTGTTAATATCAGACAGCCGACCGGTTTTTTAAACAAAGCCATATCATTAATAAAACTCACTAGCTTTTGCTCTTCATTTCCCTCGGGAACAGTGTTTTTTCCCGGAATAAAAGGTACCCTACGTCCCTTTCAATATTTCTATGTATGTATGCAAATTTTTAAAAACGATTGGTTCAATAGTTAGGGCTTGCAAGAGTAATGAACAAACAAATAAATAAATAACCAAACAAACTCAATTTCGCATTTATAAGTTTATTTGAAAATTGGATGGATGTACCTACCTCACAAATGGAAAAAAATTGATGGACGCAAGCGGGAAAATAAAACGAAATGAAAAAGCTAAATCATGACAATTCCAAGAGTTTGATGGTGTGCTACAGTAAAAAAGCGACGCATTTTTTTTTTAAATCTATGAAAAAACGCTCATAAATTTAAAATTTACAGGTAACAACAGATAAGCATATAAAAGTTGACATATAACCTGGGAATCTAAATCTCTCAGTGCCGTTTCGATCGTTTGCACGACATTTCTCGTAAATGTGAGCTTGAGTGCACACACAGCCATGTAATTGATGCGATGACGCTGGCGGTTTTCAAAAATAACTGTCACCTTCTAAAAATAAAAACGTTTCTGTTTCAATGACTACATCGGAAATCATTGTGGCGATGTCATTGGCAGTTATTTAAAATAAGAACGTTTTATACGTTCTTATTTTAAATAACTGCGTTTAGCGTTTCGCACGTGCGAGATTTTATAATAGACTATTGTTTCTTGTAATCAATACCAGGTAATAAAAAACAAACCGTGAAATTATTTTTCCTCTGGACACATATTTTGACGACTTATCTAACCATCGGCGGAATCCAGACTTTATAGAAAAAATATTATTGTGCATATTCGTGCGCGAACCAAGCGTAGACATCACAGGTCATTATTAGTTGCTATTTACTTTTAGTCCTACTTACTTAATTAATTGGAAGTTTAAACACGGTTATGTGTGTCAAATTCCGACTAAGTTTTAAAAAAAATAATGTTTTAAACTTTTAACCTTTGAAAAACTTTGTTCAAACTCGCATGCATAATAACGGAACTCCCCTAGCGTGAACATATTGCCCTTAATATCAGTTGTGTATTCTACGATGATCTTTGTGCTTGGTTGCTTGATTACCAACGTAATATTATAAAAATCAGTTGTGTAAAAAATTAAAAATAAACTGGTTACAGTTATGTAAAGAATGTGACACTTGTATTGCAATTATATTATATTCAACAGCTTATAAACCATAAAATAAAACCATTATCAGCTGTCTACAACCCACTGCTGAGCATAAGCCTCCCTCTGTCTACGCCATGCATCCCTACTCTGAGCCACCGCAATCCAGTTGTTGCTAGCAACTATCCTAATATCATCTACCCATCCGCCGCTGGGTCCAACCTCCAGTACTTCGATTTCCGTATAAACAATAAAATAGTTCAATATTAATCTGCTAAAACGGGAACATTTAAAATTGGCGCTATATATATGTCGCGAGTTCGCCAAGTGTAAACACACATCCTTTAATGTCAGTTGTAAATTCTACGATCCGTGTAAATAATAAAATAAATAAATAATAAAATAGTTCAATATTAACCTGCTAAAAAGGGACCTTTAAAAATTGTGGCTTAAGGTCCCGAGCTCGCCAAGTGTAAACACATCGCCCTTAATGTCAGTTGTGTATTCTACGATCCGAATCATAATAATAAAAGTAAATAAATAATAAAATAGTTCAATATTAATCTGCTTAAACCTTTAAGAATTGCGGATAGTTAATAATTAATAAATAAAATATTTCAATATTAATCTACTAAAAAGAGGATCTTTAAAAATTGCGGCTTTAAGTCCCGAGCTCGTCAAGTGTAAACACATCGCCCTTAATGTCAGTTGTGTATTTTACGACGAGCATTGTCCCGTTGCTAAGTGAACGGGTTCCGTTCGAAATGTAAGAATGAATGGGACGTTTGTTTTGTATGTTTTGCTCTTAGTGAAATTGAAGAATTGTACCTATATAATTCGATATTACAAAGCGTTTGGTACCACTTGAGAATACACCACTTCATTTCTTTAAGTGGATTTTAGAAAATGCGACAAATATTGGATTAAATTTTCTTCGAAATCCACCAACAACAGATTTCATAAAGAGAGTAAACATAACAGTCAGATTATGAAAATAAGCTGAATCTTATGTGTTAAAATTAATAATAGAGGGAAGAAATAAGGACCTAATGCTTAAGTTACAACTGAAAAAACGCTCACTATGATGATAATTTAATAGTAGTAGTTGTAAATCAAATAGCAAAAAAGTGTGCTTTCATTAAAAAAATATAAGTCAATGATGAAGCTATAACAAAAGGGCATGACAATGTAGGTTTGTAGAAGGTCTACAACGTCGCCCCTCTACGAGCTACGATGCTACGAGTCTGCTACGATGAGTTACTACTTCGTAGACCTTTGATTTTTTTTAAAGTTCAATGTAGTGAATTTTGGAAGTTTTGAAAATGTAATAATACTATGTAAATAGTAAATAATTAATATATATTGGAATAACGCATATTAATATATTTAGACTAAATAATAATTATTTAAACCTACATCTATTTACTGTTTCACTTCTAATATTATTATGATTTTAATATTTTATTAATAATTATAAGAACACCTCGCATTGTTAACTCTTACCATATACTCGTATTTGCTAATTTAACACTTTGCGCAAATACACATATAAATAGGCCACTTAACACTAAACTATCACTTAATTTATTATATACATTGAACACAACATTTATTAGTCATTTTCGAACTAACACGACGCGCGTAATAATAGCGCGCGTGACTTCTTCAAATTCCGAACGTGAAATATTTTTTTGAATTGCTTTCTTTTCAGCCAGTTTTCATTCTTAGCAATACTTTTTTTTCTTTGCGTAAGCGTAAATTGAATTTGGAACGCGAATGTGTATACGCGACGCGGTCTTTTTGCCGACTGAGCAGTTTACCGCGCGCCCAAGACTTGGTGGTCACTAGTATATTATCGATGATTTCGATCTTGATAATAACCTTAACGGGTCAGGGTTTAACTTAAATCTGTCTACGAAACTCTAATGAGGTTTCTAGTTAAGCAGTTCTGTTATTTAGAGCGATAAAAAATTACATTGTTAAGTAGTTCGTTATGTGAATCAGCCAGCAGCCTTGACCTATCAAGACAAATAGGAAAAAAAAATTTAGATCGTTGAACATGTTAATAATCTTTTCGATGTTCACAAGACTAAGCTCACAGAGACACGTAATTAGTTCGATTATTACAAACTTTTATCCAACAATCATGAAGTATTTGAAAAGTGGGCTGGTGTTGGGAGATGCCAAAAGAACAGAGAGGGGTTTTTCGACGGACAGCCTGTGTGACTGCGCTGCGGTCATCATCGTCATCATTTCGAGTAGGTGACACGGTCAATCCACCATGCACACCCTGGTGTCAGGTGTCAGAGTTCTTCGGAACCGCCGCTCGGCCTCTGACGAGGTTCCTTTAACGACTACCAGATTGCAGCCGGGACCAACGGCTATGCGCTGCGGTGCTATTCAGTCTATGGCCCACTTCTGGATGTACCCCAATTACCCAGTCACCTGCATTGTTGAGGATTTGGAGGAGGAAAACTAAGAGCGGTGGCCGTAGCATTGAACTGGTCGAAACATAATTGAAACTAGCTATTGCCTGCGGCTCCGCCCACGTGGGATTCGGTTATATCACGGCCAAAAGTAGCCTATGTTTGATACCTGGTCTTACACTCCATCCATACGTAATATCATTAAAATCGGTCCAGCGGTTTAGCCGTGAAACAGAAACAAACAGACAGACTTTCGCATTTATACTATGCTATTAGCCATTTTCTAAAAAAAGAAAACACTTTTTTGCAAATGGATCCAAATCTATAAGGCTGTTTTAACACGATATGACAGAATCACACGCATGCAACAGATACTTATTTAACGTAATATTTAAATCTATTTATCTATATAAATATACTTAAATTAATTAATTTAAACATCCCTTTAAAACATCTCAGAAAAAACATCAAATTATATAAGTAGGTTAAAGTCACATTATTGCTTCTCGAGTCATATGAACAACATTACTCTGATGTTAGAGAGATGTTGAAATCTGTTACGTAGATGTCTTCCTGTTCTGTGTGGCCACGAAACATTAGAAGAATAATTATATGAAATATTTTTTTTTTTTCTAATCTTAAACTTAAAACATATTTACTGGTCTATATTCCGTAATTTTATACTGGTCCAAGGCCTCTTCCATTTCATTCTAAATCTCTATTCTTCTCACACAATTAAGCTTTCTGTTTCTTGCGCACTGTGACCGTATTTTTTTATTAAGTTGTGTCTATCCAGTTTCCATTTCGTATTGATTTTAATTATCGTCAAATTTTAATAAAATTTTATAGTTCTCCACCAAACCAGTGTTTGGGCAATATTTGCAAGTTTTGAGTGCACTCAATAAAGATAACAAATAAAATAAAAACTGACTCTTTTAATATAATACCCACTCTACTTACACTCAAAGTAAGATTCATCGGTTATATTATTAAATAAATTCAGACATTTTAAGTTTACTGAACAATAGAATAATGACCAATCTTTTTATATGTTAGTCAGTCTCAAATTTTGTAACTTGACGTTTTTGGAAAAAATACAGCAGTGGAGTTTGTAGCGCCGCTTCTTCTCCGCTTGCGCTTTGTAAGTAGTGGTAAACTTAATATAAGTAATGATTGACGTCAAAAAGTGATAAAAATATCCTATATTGAGAATAAACATTTTCATTTTAGTTACGCACATATAAATAACATTAAATTTAAAATTTAAAAAAACTCTCTTCACTTTTACCTCCACAACTTCTAAACGGCTCGCCCGTAAGTCACCTTTAATATGAAAAAAACCAAATTGAAATCGCTTCATCTGTTCGGGAGCTTTGATGTCAGAGACAGACAGACAGACACATCAAACTTATAACACCCCTCTTTTTGCATCGGGGGTTAAACATATCGATTATTATTCTATAGTATCGCTCTAAATGATAATTTCATGGCCCCACTGCAATTCTCAGTTTAAGCTTCATTTTATGTGTTAGCCAATAACTTACATTGTAGATGGGACCGATACGAGTATGTCGCTGTGTGGGCATGCAAAACGGAACGTAATAATAGTCCGTCAGGTTTTATCGCGCCACAGAAATATGCCAAGAGCGATTCATTTCAACTGTATGGTCGTGTGTGTCTCTATGTCAATACGTCAACGAACTATATTTTCATTCCATAGAATTAGATAAGGAGGCAGAATAGTCGATTTTTCTCAAACTTTTTTCACGAAAATAATACTTCAATTTTTTAAATCAGTTGTAGAGTTACAACAAAATAACTATCTAGGTATACTTACATAAAAAATAAAAAAGTATAAGCGATCACATGAAAAAAATGTTATGTTATTTTTAACTCCATCTACCAAATGTTTTGTGTAGTAAAATGGTTTCGACAAAATTTGGAACCATGTTTATCAGCGCCATCTGTGCTGTTTCCAACGAAACTGACTGAAATTACATGAAAAGGTCGCTTTCCCGCTTCAAAAGTTCGGGAAAATTTCCGTATGATGGCGTGAGTGTCTCTTTAATAACGCGAAGTTAATTCTACCATTTTTTTATTCAGTTGTTCCATTGCTGGACAAAATTAAGTAATAAATTTATTTTATTCTATGTCCAAAGCAGAGAATGGTACTAGATGATTAAATTATTTCCACTATAGACATCTTAAATAGTTGCCTATAAAAAGGAAAAGCAACAAGAATATATTTTTGATTTAAATTTAGCATAGTCAAAGGAAAGTCAGTCTGAATAGGCAGCACATTAAATACGTCGTCAGTCTCGATCACGCGGTTTTATAGAGAAGTAGTGCGTACAAAGTAGACCAATTTCATTTGGGCCTCTGACCAGCGTACGCTTCAATCATGGTCCTAGAATTGATGGCACTGGTTATAAAAAAAGGAGCGACTATCAATAAACATCAAATTAAGACTTATTTTAATTATATTTTATGACTGAATTCAATCTATAATTGTCCATAATGATATCTACATCTGTCGCGTGCCAAACTCCGAGCCAAAAGTCACGAGAGGTCGCGAAATCGCCATACGAATCGTTTAATGAACTGGAAATTTAAATTACGAGATAATAAAGGAATTGGAGAAAACTTTATTACCCGCGGTTTTTTTTTTTTTTTTATAGGGACAAATCACACAGATTGAGCTAGCCCCAAAGTAGTGTTATGGGATACTAACTCAACGATACTATATTTTATAACAAATACATATATAGATAAACATCCAAGACCCAGGTCCATCAAAAAGAGATCATTTTTCATCTTGACCTGACCGGGGATCGAACCCGGGACCTCCTGAGTAGCGATCAGGCATGTTAACCATTACGCCACGGAGGTCAGACAAAGGTTATCCAATATAATTGTGAAAAACAATATAAATGTGTCGTGCTGACTTGCAGTGAATGCGGACGCACTTTCTTTGCGATAAAACATTCCGACGAATTGAGAACCTCCTCCTTTCTTTTTAAGTCGGTTTTAAAAATTGGCTATACTGTGAGCTCATAACGTTACTCTCAGTAGCCAGATGCTAAGTCGCTGTGGCTGGAATCGGTTTGGATGTAAGTAGGTATAAAATCGTAATTTTAAATATGTTTTATTGTGATATTTACTAGTGGTTCTGTGAACAGTAGACCTCGCGAATCACCTCCGTTAACCCCCTTTTATTTTTTTCATCTCTATAGATAGGTATTGCCCATTCTGTAAATTTATTTCTTCGTCTATTCTCAAAAGAAGGATGTTTTCCATAGTTACTACCTATTTTGGTCAAACGGTCAAAAAATAAAAAAAAAAATTGTAAAAGAACCATCTTGCGACCAAGTGATATAAGCAATATAGCAAACTTCCCCCATTTTTGCTCCCATTTTCCCTCCAATCAAAAAAAAAAATCTCGACAAAAAATTGCAAATAAATCAAAGAACACGTGTGCCAAGTTTCATTGGGATCCGTTCATAAACAACGTAACAGAAAACTTTCCCCCTTTTTCCCCCATTTTCCCTCCAATCAAAAAAAACTCTCGACAAAAAATTGCAAATAAATCAAGGAACACGTGTGCCAAGTTTCATTAAGATCCGTTCAGAAATGCGACCTCTAGCCCGGAACAAACAGACAGACAGACAGACATCCGGACAAAAGCAAAATTTGCCAGTCTCGAAATGGAGACTCTCGCTCGCTTCGCTCACTCGGTCAAAAAATAATACAAATATAAGTGCAAAATGCTGCAGTTATCAAAAAGCCGTTACTTTTGAGCATAACTTAAACGAGACGTTTGTCGTTTTAAATAATAGATAAAGCACAAAAACACTTCAAATACGTAATTTTAAGAGTATAAAATATCTATAAATTTAATTAAACAGAACCGTTTTTCTATTTAAGTACTTAATTTATTTAAATCGATATAGGTACCTATAAAGAATGACTATAATATTAAAAAGTCCACAATAACATCGTCCAAATAAATTTACTTATTAAAATTTTCCTTCAAAACTTTAACAAATAAGTGCTTATAGCGTAAGAGTAGGTAACATTCATCCATCCTAATTTTGACATCAGGGTGTGTATGGTCGATGGACATCTACACGAAACCGTACATGTCACCTACACGATATAATGATGATAATGATTCATCCTAACAACTTTTACATTCATATCTATATATATAAAAGAAAGTCGTGTTAGTTACTCCACTTATAACTCAAGAACGGCTGAACCGATTTGGCTGAAAATTGGTGAAGAGATAGCTTAGAACCAGGAGAAGGACAAAGGGTACCTTTCATCCCGGGAAGTCCACGCGGGCGAAGCCGCGGGCAAAAGCTAGTTTGTTATATACTTAGCTCATACGGTTTCATATTCACTTTATCGATTTCTACCATGACAAGAAATCGATAACTGCGATAAAATCAGACAAATAAATTGAATTTATGAAATGTCAGTAGGTGTCAGGTCATGAATCACGAACATTGCACTACCAACAACTAGATTTATATCGTATTTTAGTTGAAAATAAATTGATTTTGAAATCGTAAGATTTGTACAAAATTCATGTTTAAGGTTTGTTAAATTTCTTCTTCTTTTTGTGTCGATTAGCTAAAAATTATCCTTATTGAACAGCTTTGAGCCTTATTCAGACCTTATTGAGTCCATATTGCCCTGCTATTTCTTAGCAACATTCTATCTATTTTCTTTAAAAATATTAAACGCTCTTCGTCTACATTTTGTGCAACATTTAATATTTAGGAGCAGATTTATATAAGCAATATGCTTCGTTAAAGGTTCACTTACATATGACATTACGAACAAAAAAAATGTTTTGGCTTAAAAAAAATAAAAGACAGACTTAAATTATTCCATAGTATATCTTTGAAGTAGGTCAACGTTTATCAGAACCGCAGACGCCACAACAGACAAGGGAAATTGGACGGAAGGACACGCACACATATATCCAATATACATAGACACGCACACATACATAAATGATATACATAATAACTGGTGCAGATAATGACTGGAATATTAGTTCCACGACCTTTTTAGTGCAGTGGGAATATTCTTGCCTCTGGACTAAGAGGACCCGGGTTCTTTAGTGCCCCAGAATACAAGGAAATTTATTCTGCTCTGCTTGTTTATTTGTGTGATTTGTCTAATATACCTTTTCAATGAATTTTCAGTAAAAGTTTAAATGTTGGTGATTTTCTAACAAAATATCTCTTTATGTTTTAGAGTTGAATTAATTTTTTACACTATCAAACTATTATTTGTACACTAGCGCGCGTTTTTTTTCGTATGGGAATGAACAAGTATCCATGTATACCTAATATTTTGACATTCTGTTATCTGTGGTAGGTACCTGTTAAATTAAAGGATATTTTAATAAAAAGCATAATTATTTGTCTCCTATTAATTCATATACTACTTTTTTACAATACATTCAAGGTTTTTAATCCATAAATCCTTAATTCTAAGTTGACTTATTTGTCCGGTATCATACCATTTTTATGTCCAGTACTCATTAGTTTAACAAGGAGGTAAAAATTCAGTTTGCATTGAAACGGAAACTATAGATGAAACTGCGCCTGCGTAATACAGCCTCTTACAGTTTTCACATAATTACATCTGCAGTAGGCTTTACAGTATTAAACTAACCGGAAACGCCACGCGCATTATTTCTTTCGCGGGTTTTATCGCGCCCAAAAGTAGCCTATGTTTGACCTCAGGTCGTTAACTACATCCCAACCAAATTTTTTCACAAACGGTCCAGCAGTTTAGCCGTGAAGAGGTGACGGACAGACAGACAGACAGACTTTCGCATTTATAATATTAGTATGGATACGTAAAAAGTCTGCCACATTCTGCGCGCGGGGTAAAAACACGCACAGTGTATTTTTCGAACACACTTCACATACAAAATTATCCAATACAAACAAAAAATACACGCAAACAGTTAGAAGCAGTGTAACTGGCGGTATACATTTTGCAGAGGGGGTCACTTGTGGCCACTCTGGCTAGTTTAATGCTCTAAGGTAGTAGGCATTGACCATGACTAAAATAGTTGAACATACGTATTCGCCCCTATAATCTATCTTCTATAGGTACTAATATTATAAAGCTGACAGCTTGTTTTTTTTGTTTGAACGCTTATAATTTTCGACCTACTGTTCGGAGTTAGAAAATGCTTTCTGCATATGATAGCCTGATCTTTGGGGAAGGCTATAGGCTGTATACACACCTCGTGCGAGGGAAATCACGGGAAACAGCTAGTGCTTTATAAGTCCGTCCGTTAATCATGGTCCTGGTTTGGCGACTGCCGTTTGACCTTCGTAACCTCTTTTTACAGGAAAACCATATCCTGATGTGTTAGTGGCCAACACTGTTAGATTTTTAAGGCTGCGTAAAGGCATCTGGCTTATGGATATCACCCAGGACCAACCGCTTAATGTGCCTTCCGAAGAACGGAGGAGCTCAAATTCAAATTGTTTATTTTCAATATAGGATATTCTTATCACTTATTGACGTCAGTTGATATTTATTTTAAGTTAACCACCATTTCCAAAGCGCAAGTGGAGAAGAAGCGGCGCCACTGACTCCACTGCAACAGCCAGCCAGTTCAAGATAGAAATGCCACTAACGGCGAATAATCCAAGCATGGTCGCATACTCGCCGTCACTTGACGCGCGCTATCGTACAAACAGGCGCGCCCTGCTAATCTACTCTATCTATAATAATATAATACAATAAATCTAATATGTATACTTCTATAACTGTAAGTCTTTACGAACAGCATATAAAATATTGAGCAGTTAGTACCAACTATAAAGTATGGAGTTTATGTCCTCGTTAAACTGGGTTATCTTATGAGCCTGCAACTAGTTGAAATCTTTAACGTGAAAGAGTGTATATATGTTTGTCTCTTTTGACGAATTCCATGGCGTACTTGTCCTAAGGTTGGATCTTCAATCAGGAAATGATTGAAAATGGACTTTTTAAATGTCTTGTGGTATATCAAAAATGTATATGTACTAACATATAAATCTTATCTTATCTTGTTTGAGGTACTATTACTAACATCTAAAAGTTGTATGCCATATTATATAAAAAATTAGGTTTGTGGTCTGGGTTCTGAAAAATTCCATTACATACATTTGATTGCGGTTACCGTACCCTTTATATATACAAGTTGAAGATTGGGAGAGTCATTTTGTTATAAAAGTCCATTCAGTTAGAAAACTAACGCATGTGCAACTTTAAATTTCTGTATCACAACTTATAAAAATAAGTTTTATCAAAAAATGTCAGTGGATTACGAGAAAGACCCATCTGTGAGCAATTTGAGAGATTACCTAAGAATTCGTTCTGTGCACCCAAATGTGGATTACTGTAAGTAGATAGATAGATAGATATACTCTTTGTTGTACGATTAACATACTAATCCATACTAATCCATACTTCCATACTAATTACATTATATGCGAAAGTCTGTCTGTCTGTCTGTCTGTCTGTCTGTCTGTCACCTCTTCACGGCTAAACCGCTGGACCGATTGTGATGAAATTTGGTAGGGATGTAGTTAACGACCTGAGGTCAAACATAGGCTACTTTTGGGCGCGATATAACAGAGTCCCACGCGGGGCGAAGCCGCGGGGAACAGCTAGTGGTACATATAGATACAAATACAAACAATGTGTGGCAAAGGCGGACTTATCGCTAATGCAATTCTTCCAGCCAACCTTAAGAATTAATTAAACCCAAGATCAAGTGTTAGTTGACTGACAAAGCCACACTATTTATACCAATTAAAAAAAAAATTAAATCTTTAAATCTTTCACAGCCATGTGTTAGAATTTGATGGGAGTGTAGTTAAAAGGTTCATCGTGCTCGTATGGTTTTTATATCGTCAGCTATACATTGTAGATAGTAACTAATTTATATGCTTTAAGGGAATTAAAATAATAATTTTAACAATAGTATTAGTGATTTGACTGAAAATTAGTAGGTAGCTTAGAACCAGGAGAAGGACATAGGGTACTTTTAATTCAGGGAAAAAGCACTGTTCCCGAGGGAAGTTCACCGGGGCGAAGCCGCGGGCAAAAGCTAGTCTAATTGATAATCAAGTATTGTGTAAAATGAAACAAAAAGCTTTGTAAGGCTTTTTACAAGCATCTCATTACCCTCACTCGCCTTGTCGATAAAGTAGGGTCTAATGACTAAGGGAATTCTAAAATTTTGTAACATTTTGCATTCAGGATGGAAGACAAAATGACACAAAAATTCTAATTTAATTTGTAAGACATCTCTGTACAACATGTTTACAAGTTTTATTAGTAATTAATGATGATAAACAATGTTTTGAAGTTTAGTAATCTTACGAATATAAAAAAGTGTTAAGATATCTTAATATTTTTATACAAAATATCTTTATAATATTATTAGTAAGTACAGACTAATAGTAATATAAAGAGGTTGTTTGTAAGTTTGTGAGTATGTTTGTAGAGATCAATCTATTAATCCTCTCTTCATATGATAGCCAGATTCTTGGGATGTTCTTGGGATAGGTTATAGGCTAAAGTACATTCACAAGAACAGGTAGTTTGATATTTAAATACTTCTCTTTCGGTGCCATCTTCATCGAAGGTCGGCAACCATCAATGCATCCTATGCAACTTTGAGACAGCAGGTCCAATTTTTGCCCATAGTAATTACTTCTTTTGTACCATTGGCGTAGGTTTTTTACTGGCCTTGGGTTGCCTAGTAGCATAATTTGAGATTGAAATACTACGATTGCTAAATGTAGTCCATTAGTTTACTACAATAAAATTATTTTTTAAAATTTTAGCGGAATGTCTGACGTACCTTCGAAAGCAGGCCGCAGAGCTAGGATTCCCTGTCAAGGTCTTCGAGCCTGTGCCCAAGAAACCGGTGCTGCTGATGACGTGGGAGGGCCTGGAGCCGAGCCTGCCGAGCATACTGCTTAACTCACACATGGACGTTGTTCCAGTTTTTGAGGTATGTTTTTCTTTGCTTAAAGCTTTGAGGAAAATTGACTCGACATCTCACTCTGATATAAGTATAAGGTCATGGAAAATTCCATATGTGTCTTAAAGTCTGGTGGTGGCAAATAATTAACTCTGCATTGGAAGTAGTAGAGTCTCTATGAAAGGACAGAGAAAATTTTATTGGCCTGAAATTAAAATCAAATTTAAAAAGAAAAGGCACTTTTTTAAAATTAAGATAAAGATATCTATATATTTTTTAGCCTTCCAGAGTTGTGTCTTACTGCTGGGTTAGGTTACTCTTCCAAAACATTAAAAAAAAGATCATAGTAAATAAAATAATGTTTAAAAAAATTAAGAGACGTTTTTCTACCATTAGATTTTTGTGGCCGAAATGATGAACTTCTTTGACAAGTCTAAATCTATTTTATAAACAAAAGTTTTTGTAATAGAAAAGCTGGACCTACCCTCCATTCGAAGCACGCCTGGTAGATGGAGTGATCTACGGTAGAGGAGTGCAGGACATGAAGTCAGTTGGCATCATTTACCTCGAAGCCATCAAGAGATTGAAGACCAAAGGTCTTCGATTCAAAAGGACTATTCATCTTTCATTTGTACCAGGTAAATCAAGTAAAATGGATTACGAAGGACGTTATCGTTTCGAAATTGTGACTTTGGCTGTTTTTGCTTACCTTATTTTTCAAGCTTTTTAAATATAAAAACATGTTTTTCATAGATGAAGAAGTTGGAGGCCTAAAAGGAATGGGAGAGTTCGTGAAAACGGAAGACTTCAAGAAGCTGAACATTGGCTTCTCTCTAGACGAGGGTCTCGCCAGTGCTACCGAGGACTACCATGTCTACAACGCCGAGAGATCCATCTGGCGTAAGATTAAATTTAAGGTTACATATGTGACGGTGTTTATATACGGATGAGACAAGACGAGATGTTTTGGCATATCGTTTCACAGAAATATGTAAGGACACTCATTTGGTTGACTGGTAGTTAAAGTTAGTAGGCTTTAAGTCCGCCGTTTACATTTGTGTAATATAAATAGTTAAAAGAATAAGACATTTGTAACGGAGACACGGACAGGGTTTTTGCTACGTATGTACAGACAATACGTTCGTTTCAAAGAGAAAAGTATCACAACTTTAAAAAAAAACAGAAACGACTTACTTATAGAAAATGTTATTGGTTTCCTCCATTAAAATACCCAAGATTCCGATAAGTAAAAGGCGGTCGAAACATTGTAGCTACGTCATCTGCCCGCTCAAAAAAAACATTTCTAAATTTTATCTAATTCTTTTAGTAGTCCATCAGGCACTGATCTGTGTGCCTGAAATCAAATGACAAGGGTTACAGCAGCCAAAATAAAATATTTAAAATAATCAGCCTACGCAAGGTAATTGAACTAGCACGATATGAACGAATAAAAAATCCTGTACCGATACTGAATTTACTCCATTCTTAACAGATATCACGATAATATGTCCCGGCAAGTCTGGCCACGGGTCGCTGCTCCTGCCTGACAACAATGGAGAAAAGGTGAGCCTTGTTAAGGCCTCAAGAGTAATAAATTCAGTGTGGAAGAAAGAGAAAGAATTGTCTGGGTAATGGAAAGTGAGGAGGACAAATAAAGATGCATGAAGGAAGAGAGTTAGGAGCTTCGCCGCTGTCGACTAAAAATAATCTTCTATATCTTCTATCCATACTTCCATATCCATACTATCCATACTAATATTATAAATGCGAAAGTCTGTCTGTCTGTCTGTCTGTCTGTCTGTCTGTCTGTCTGTCTGTCTGTCTGTCACCTCTTCACGGCTAAACTGCTGGACCAATTGTGATGAAATTTGGTAAGGATGTAGTTAATGACCTGAGGTCAAACGTAGGCTACTTTTGGGCTCGATATAACCGAGTCCCACGCGGGGCGAAGCCGCGGGGAACAGCTAGTATCTATATATATGAGAAAGTCGTGTTAGTTACACTATTTATAACTTAAGAACGGCTAAACTGATTTGGCTGAAAATTAGTGGGGAGGTGGCTTAGAACTAGGAGAAGGACATAGGTTACATAGGACATAGGTTGGCAAAAGCCAGTAATGTCATAAATTAAGTTTATCTATCGAAATTCTACAATATCTACACTGAAGTTTTAGTGAGTATCTATATAGTCGGCGTAAAAGTGACGATGTAATGAATGAATTAGATATTTATAATCTTTTTTCTGATCTCCGTGCTTCGGAAGACACGAGCCGTTTGTCCGGCGGCTGTTACCGATATATGTCAGGTGTTAGCCTATGTCAGATGCTTTCAGGCAGCCTAAAAAATCTGACAGTGTTATTAACTAACACACTCGGATCATGTTGTTATTGGTCTAGTTTCCCTGTAAAAAGCGGTTACGGAGAACAGACGGGACGGCAGTCGCTCCATTGTAATAACCTACCGCCAAATCAGGACCATGAATAATAGCGTACCCTGGGCTCTGCAGCGTAAGCTGAAGATGTAACCAAATAATCTTTTTCTGGCATGATTATGTTAGTAAGAAAATAAATATTTACCGTATATTGAGCGATACCTAATGATAAAGGTTGCTTTAAAAATGTGTTTAAAATGTACTTATGGACATAAAATCCGATTCCTGATAAGCAGAGACGGTTCTCCAGACATTTAGAAATAAACCCTGTACAATTGGGCCCCATTACGTGTCCGATTGGAACTGCGCCAAGTAGGTATTAAATTAATGGCCCATCTGTACTTACTTAATTACTCATTGGTAATGCTCTGATAAAGGGGGTAGGAATATGTGCAATTGGCTTTATTAACCTCAAATTTAATTTTTAGCCAAAACATGTATGCACTCGCTTGGTATAGTATTTTTATGAATTTCACAGTATGTGTTAAAAGTATCTTTTATCCATTGGGCAATTTATTGGGGAAGTTTTTGTAGTGTAGGTACCTGTGGTAGGTACCTATAATCAATAATCTTTTTTTTTTAATACATAGAAATCTATTTTGAAATAAGTAAACGGACGAAAAATTTGCACGGTTTCGCTGTCACCTTTTCATCCTATAGCTTCTCAATCTCAGTCTAACAGCAAACGGTGCTGCTCACTATATCTCTATATTTTTTTTTCTATTTTTTTTTCCCTTGGCTTACACTCTACCGCATGTCTAGATCTAATTATCAATTGAACACACAACAAAATTAATCTGTGTGAACAAAGTTAACTTGGTTAATAAATAAGATAACTGCAAACGCCAACATTACGTAATTAGTTATTTTTATCCCTATTTACACATACCACCGATTGTAACACGCAATTTCGCCCGACTCAATCAAGTCAGGATGGCCGAGCGGTCTAAGGCGCTGCGTTCAGGTCGCAGTCCACTTCTGTGGGCGTGGGTTCGAATCCCACTTCTGACAAATATTTTTTGACTTTTTATAGACTATCTTTTTATTTTTTATCGTATCGTTATATTTATTTATTTTTAATTGTAGTTTATTAGTATATAATCCTTGTTTTTTTTGATGACTCATCAGATCCGCTACATCATCGACAAGTTCATGGACCTCCGCCAGGAGTCAAAGACCAAGCTGAAGGAAGATGGAAGCCTCACCATCGGTGACGTCACAACCGTCAACCTCACCATGCTCAATGTGAGAATGTTTTGATAAAACCACAGATTAATTACTTTTTGATTTAAATACGTACTAGAAAAAAACATTTTATGCCACTAATAGTAATGACAATTTTTTATACAATTTAGTAGGCACACAGGCATATGGCCCACCTGATGGTAAGTGGTTACCGTATGACCGTCCGTGACACCAAGAGTGTCACGTGCGTATTGATAACCCTTAAGATTTTTGTATACGCTTTCTTCTTAGCGGATCGGCTGATGAGGATGAACTCCTGTCAATGGCGAGAGAATGTGAATGTTTACATCATTGTTTGATACGGTGTTCCGCTTCAAACCAAAAACAAAATAAGTTAAACAATATGATTATGATTATAGTAACAAATAAACAATACATCTACCACCAATTTCTATTTTAAATTGTATCATTTTAACCTGCCTCCAGTTGACTGGAAGAGTTCTCTTCATGGGATAAGTCCGCCGTTGTATTTATCAGACCTCTTTATGGTATAAGTCCGCCATTGTATTTATCTTGTGTACCTAATGTATTTTTGTTCAATTTGTGCAATAAAGTTAATACTAACAAACGAACAAACATATATACACATAATCTTTCTATCTATATTGGCAGGGTGGTATCCAGAACAACGTGGTGCCTGAAAAACTGACCGCCAGCTTCGACCTGCGATTGGCTACCAGCGTCAACCATCAAGAATTCGAGAATATGGTATTTGTGTTTTGTTTACAGAAAAAACAAACGTTCTTATCCCATACGGGATTGACGGAGCCTAGGGTTTAGCATGATGGTAGTTGAAACAGGAATCAATAGTGATGAGTTGCTATAACCGCATCACCTTTGTCATGATTCCTTCATTCTACGATTCCCTCAGTCAACTTTAACTCCCTGCGCGGGAAGGAAGGAGCTGATACATTCTATGTTTTTCTTTTTCTCCCTAACTAGCATGGAAGTCAGAACAACCAAATCGTTTAAGCATATCGTTACTAAAACGCATGCTTTGTTGGGCTAGCTAGCCATAACTAGTGGTCTAGGGTCTTTCGCCACAATAGCACAGAATATATAAATTATTGGTACACACATTCATCACATTGCCCTGCCTCTTTCTACCCTTCCTTTAGGTTTCGCCGTATTCGGGTATAAAAAAACTGCTTGTAGAGACAGCATGCCATTTCATAATTCTATGTTTATAAGTAACTAGCAGAATAGCAGTCAACCCCGGCTTCGCCCGTGGTACACAACACACATAACCTTTATCACGCTGGGTTTGTGTAGCTTTCCAACGGTGAATTTTTTCTCAAATCGGTCCAGTAGTTTAGACTAATTATTCTAGCAAGCAAACAAAAAATCAAATTTTTCCTCTTTATAATAGTAATCACTTTTTTTTCATATTTTACAGATAAAACGCTGGTGCAACGAGGCTGGCAATAACGTGACCTATGAATTTGACCAAAAAGACCCTTACGTCCTTCCCACCAAGGTGGACGATTCTAACCCCTATTGGGTAGCTTTTAAAGGTGCCTTTGATAAACTGTAAGTAAAGTTCCTTGAACATATCAATGTCTGTCGTGACTCGATCTAATAGGTAGCCTATGTTTGAACTATACACATCAAATTTCATCAAAATTAGTCAATCGTGAAAGCGCAACAGACATTTATAATAATTAGTATGAAAGAGTATGGTATGAATATATGATTATGATATGAGTAGGTATAAATCTATGGCCTAATCGGCTAATGTTTCAAAATGATACCATATTAAAGGGTTTATATAGAAATAAATATTTTTTTTTCTTTTCAGAAAACTCCCGCTTAAGATCCGCACGTTCCCAGGTGGCACCGACAGCCGGTACATTCGGGAGAAGGGCGTCCCAGCGCTGGGCATCACCCCCTACGCCCACACCCCACCACAGATACACGAGCACGACGAGAGCCTTAAGGCCGACACGTTTCTGAAAGGCATTTCTATATACGAAGAAGTCATTCCGGCATTAGCCAATGTTTAATATTACTTTTATGAGATTTCTTTTTTTTTAATAAATAAAATCGGCATAATGTTATAAGCCGTATTTTATGCGTAGGTTTTTTCATGTTGTACCATGACATGAAATAAACAGCATGTTTTGTAAGAACCTGAAAAACCTTTAAAATTCTCTTTGAAATTATGTTTTTACGAATACAGCGGCCTTTTTTTCTGACACACAAAAGTTGGAACATATTAGGAAAAATGTATTTCACTTAGAAAGTACAGGAAGTTCTGAATCACATTTAAAGTATGAAATCGTCCTACCTCTTGTTGAATTCCCAGGCCAATAACTAAAACTTATAACAAAAATATTAGAGAAAAATATTAGTTCAGCTAAATAAGAAATGAAAAATGAAACGCCTTGAACATTCCCTCTATCTGGACTCATATCTGAGCAAGAAAAACTATAATTTTCAGAACAACTCTGGCCTGTACAAAAGAAAATTGACGTCCATCGAATAAAACCCATAATAAGGTTGTTTTACAACCACTTAGGGCGGAGATAGCCTAAATAAACAGTTTATGCAACAGGTAGGCTAAATTACGCCAATCTCCTTTATTGCACCATTGCTGATACGCCAATCGTTACATATCATTCGATAATAAACTCTATTCCTACAACAATAAGGTGGAAGAATGAACAGTTACAATGTTAGTTTATGCCGGTTATTGGTGCAGGATCTAAATTAAACTACCGGGTACAGGATTGCTGGTTTGTGCATTCTGTAAAATTTCTTCTTTTCCTTCGTAATTGGTTTTCTTTTATAGTTTTGTTATGTTACAAGTAATCAGACTCTCATTCTGTTGTATGGAATATTTTGTCAAATTTATCTAGACGCTACGCTCACTACACTACGCTCACTGACTTTTCGAAGTTATGACAAATCAAAAATCTCAGTCTTACATGACCTGTTTATTTATTTTAACTATTTTGTAAAAATAAACATATGCACAAATGGTGGATCTCTACCAGTCAATCATAGAATTTATGTAGAAATTCCAACAAAAACATTTCATTGTACAAGAGTTCACTTGATATAGAATTCATGACATGCAAGGCAGGGCCCAAAAGATGATTTATCGCCGGGAAACTGTTGAATTTCGTATTTCATAAAATAGAAAACTATCTTTGCACAAAATTTATTTTACAGAATTAAACCGTACCTATGCCCAGCACAGCTGGCAGAGAGTGGCAGCGGACAGGGAACAATGAAGGAAGTTGGAGGAGGCCTATGCGGAAAGGCAAACCGGGCTTGGGGATTTTTTTTATAATTAATACTTACTTTGTAAATAGTACAAGCTCGGAAATAAAAGGCTTTATTATTATGCCCAGCACATAGTAATAAAATCAGTTTACTATGCAATCAAAGGCAATGATTATCAGTTGATAGAAGAAGTGCACCACAATATCCTTAGTACCACCAGGACTCTCATACTCCTATTCACTACAGGAATTTGACCAAGCTGTCGTCATTATGCTTTATCTGGTTGGGCCGAAATTGTTTTGATTAGAAAATATATAATTAAAGCTAAATTTATACGGTTTCAGGACCCAGGGTATCTTACTTTTTTTCTATAGATTTGGCATTATATTGGTGACCTGATGTCAATTTTTTTAAATTCAAACAAAAGTCGTACGGAGATACAGTAAGTCATATAGTAAAGTAACCTAAGAAGTAAATGGTTTATAAAATTTTTTTTTTTTTTTTTTTGAGAATTCTGAAACTAAAATTTACTTTTCTATATACTACTAAGTACGAAAATTATGAGATTTCTCCGTTTTCGTGTTATAGTAGCTATTTACGACACAGTTGAGAACTGAAGGAGTAGTCTATCTTTATCTGGATACCACAGCAAGTTCATGTTTAGGACTATAAATCTTCAAGGCTTGGCAAAAAAGGTAATAAACACCGCAGCGAGCGATGCAGTTCACATATTTTATACCCGGAGACAGCTTAGGCCCCGGATACATAAACCACAATCTACAGGACAAAGGTATAGTATAGTAAAATGCTTTAACTTTTCTTAAAACTCGATCTTAAGAAATTTTAAAGACGAATTTAATTTTTTTAACGTATTAAAACTTTAATTCATTTTAAAATATTCTGCCAATCACAATTATTTTTATTTTAAGGTTTTCCATTATATTTATGACAAAATGTCGCTTTTCAGCAATATTACATATATACGGGTATAATCGCTTGTTTACTACAGGGTCTGCAGGGGTAAGCACTAAAGATTTTCACTTCCTACTATCCCTTCAGACCTCCCTCGATTCCTCAGCGCTCATTACTCTCATAATGCTATCAGATTTAAGCAATAATGTATCTTAAACCTTAATGTAAATAAACTTGCATTTAATAACCATAAATGGTCATCATCATTTCGTGTAGGTGATACAGTCAGTCGGCCAGATACACCCTGGTGTCAGAGTTCTGAACCAACCGCATCTCGGCCTTTGACGTGGTTTCTTTAACGACTTATACCAGTTGTTAGCCGGCACCAACGGCTTAACGTGCCTTCCAAAGCACGGAATAACTTTCAGGTGATTCAAGCCTGGAATGTCCTGACCAAACTGGAAACAACTAAACAAAGTATGCTTCCCGTGGGAATCGAACCCCCGGGTGTACAGGCGCCTAACGCCTTAACTACTACACCACGGGGGCAGTTATCATAAATGGTCAAGTTTGCAATTTGATTGCAATCATCACAAAACTCAGTCCTTGCCACCCTAAAGAATGCAAACATTTCATTTTATTCTTTATACTTATGCCTATAATTGATTTCCAGTTGTAGGCTGCGGTACCAGGTACCTAATGAACAAGGCGATTCGAAGAATAACATTCGCATTAAATATACAAACTCATTAAACCAAAAGTTTCTTTGTTCAAGTCAAGTCAAGGTTATACACTTACATCGTTAGCTTTTAACTTAGAAAGTAGATGTTTTTGTCAGTACGTATTTATACAGGGTGATTCTTTGAACACCAGGCAAACATTGTAGAAAATTGGTTTATGTGATGAAGAGTCTGTTATAGCGGTGGGACCATGAGTAACTGTATTTCTTCAATGTGTTTTCAGTGTTTTAAACTGTGCTAAAACTTACTTTTTCCTCTTTTAGAGATCCTAGTAAGCCCTTGATTACTTTCTATAGAAATTCAAAGTCACATCACAATCGAAAAAAAAAAGTCAGACATGATTTTTCTGATGAAGTTGTTTTTTCTTCTATATTTCGCATATTTTTTATGTAAAGTAGTGGTGTCGCGTTCTGGATACACAGATAAAAGGCTGATTTAATAAAACAGCCTGTATATTAGACAGAAAGGCACCAGTGCTGATAGAACCACGAATAAATAACGTTAGTTTAAAGTGTGGCGAGAATGGGTTAAACTTTGTCGCTCTACCCGACTTTAAACTTTTGTCGTTGAAGCGAAATGTTTATATATTCTAAGGTTCTGTACCTAAATTGTGCAATTTCCTTGCGGATCTTAATAACCGAGCCGATGGAAAACGGTTACCGTAGCCTATGAACGATTGCAACACCAGGATTATCGCAGGTGCACGACGACAGAATTATATACCGAGACCGCCAGGGGTATTTTGGTTAAAGATATCGACGATACCGAGGTATCGTCATCCCTGACGACGGTGATGCCTTGATCGCACGTACCGAGTAGACGAGCAAGACAGTAACCTCGGCCGATCACCCGGTGCGTATAAACAGTGCGCCGAGTGCTCAGCCTAGCGAGTGACCAAGAAAATCACTGTCTCGGCCGAGTAACACTTTACTGTCTCGCCCGTCTACTCGGTACGTGCGATCAAGGCATAGACGTGCGGTGATAGAAAGTAGCTGTTGGCGTCATGTCAAACAATTCCCTAAGCACAACCCATTGTACAAGTGGTAGAACACACTCTCTCGAGAAATCAAGTGAACAAATTTATTGTTACTGGCACGGGACGGTATTCTACATAAACCCTATTATTCAGTATTTTTATTGCATGAAAAAAGAGAACACGAATTCGTGTAATTTCTGTAAGACGTACACCTAATAGGCAAGAAGATGTATACGCTGGAACACGCACCTTAAGACGATACCTCGGTGAACACTAGCGCCACCATCATTTAAAAATCATTATTTATTACTTATCAAATACCGTGTTATGTAATGAAGGTTCTGGATCTGAAGTTAATTTTAAACATATTAAATTATTAAGTATAGCCCTATAGTTACAAATTGCAAAACAGTTAAAAGTGGCCGTTTTAGGTAATATTGCAATTTGCCTAAAACGGCAATGAACGCATTAATTCCTTTTTCATTACTAGTTATCAAGTATACCCATATTTGAATTTTTGTAAAGTTTTACTTAACTACACTGTGTCCAACTATAGGTACTAGAATTTCGCAAGAATTATCTGTTACGGAAATTAAATAAAAATATTCTAATTCTGTCTACACCTTGCCCTGTTTTACCAAGTAAAGCCGGGCCCAAGGTCGGCTTTCCCCCCCTGTTCATAGTACGGTCTTTATTTTATCTTATGAAAGCATCACTTTTAAATGCCCTAAGGTGAAATACTCGTAACACTACTTTAAATACAGAAAATTAAGTGAAGCGAAGGAAAAGAAACACAATAAACAAGTTTTCTGAATGCAGACAGCGTTGCTTTTTTGCGAGTACTTAGCTAAAAGCTTGGTTTACTTAGGAAATGGAATATTATTATGAGACACAGTAGATGCTTGTAAGGAGGATCAAAACGGGAGCATCTGTGATGGATAAAAACACAAAATACCTAAGTACAATCAGTCAAGTGAAAGTCAAATTCGCGCATAATGGGTTCCGTACCAGTAACCTTTGAAAAAATTACTGTTTTTGTGTGAAAACTACGTGAAAACAAAAAAACTGTGTCTACTTTTGTGCAGCATTCGAAAAACATAATTTGTGAAAATTTATTAGTAATAAGTGTCGATGGAGCTTCAGCCGGTCTACAAATGGCCTAACATAGAGGTTCCGTTTTACAGTAGGTACACTTACTGTAATTTTTTTATACTATTTTGTAGACAAACAGGCATACGGCCAACCTGATGGGAAGTAAATTTAATACAAATCATTGACCAAACTGTATATTCCACCTTTTCTAAAAATATAAAGTCAATCAAATCATTATCTATTCAATAAGTTTCCAAAGTAGTAATAGTATTTATCGTAGGTTGTAGGAACATTACTTCTCTTGAGAATTTATGTCAGTCGAACCAAGCTGAATGGATTTAAGCTTGAACCCATTCAAAGAGCACAGTCAATCTGGCTCACTGTAGAGGATTGGGTTTCGATAGTAATTAAAAACCGTTTAGTCGAGCCCAGTTATGTATAGAGAAATTCGAATCTCAAATTATAAAATCGTTTAATCCAGTTTTATCAACGCACAGATAAAATGCTCAATTTTTATCTCACTGTGCTTTTATTTCTTGACGTTCATCTTTGAACGGGTTTGATAATTTCTTTTGAAGTTGATAGTCACAAAACAGAGAAGTTAATGTTGATAGCTCTATTATTTGGGATTATTATAGGCTTTTTCTCTTCATACCATTTGCTCATTCTACCCACGGAAGAACTAAACCGTGAAGCATAGCTAGTTCTTTATGTTTTGATTTAGATATTTTAGTATTTTATCGTGCTAAGAGAAACAAAGGAAAGTAGGTAGGTATATTTGTACTCCAATTTTATTTACACCGCTAAACTTAATTATTGGAGTCAGAATAGTTCTAAGTTAGTTAATTTTAGTTTTATTTGAGTTTTTTTTACTTATGGTTGCCTACTATTTTGATAAGAAAAGAACGAAAATGTATAAACTTTTATTAACAGCGTTCTAAGTATATTATAGAGAAAATTATATCTATCTACTTTAAAAAATGAAATTATGACTTTAATCGATTTATCACTTACTTTAAAATTTTAAATTTTTTATTGAAATTTATTTAGAAAAAACTTGTGTTTATTGGTTGGGTCTAATCAATTTTTTTTTCTTTACTCATCATTTTTCATCAAGACCATGTTCGTGGCGAACAACTAGTAAACATTTATTAGATATATTCTTTCCTTTGATTAACACGTTCGCAGACATTTTTCAAAACACGAAGTTTTATTGTTATAACTGCTATAGCAGTCGTGTGTCCGCCAACGTGTTATATCTTATTTTGGTTGAGTAAATAAGAGTGCTCAATCGGCGTGGAGCCCAAATGTATCGATTTATATATTTTATTCAGAAACATTGGCTGGTTTGCAGCGAACCCGGCATTGCCGCATTACGCCCGCCTTCCTTGCCACCGTAATGCAGGCAAACTTCTATTGGTTGTTTTATTCATGTTTTACACCTACATATCCCGCCAAAATACAAGCGAGGTTAAAAAAAAACTGGCCGCTAATGATCCTTTCTGCCATCTGGTAGTCGTTAAAGGAACCACGTCAGTGGGCGAGAGGCGGTTTGGAGAAAGATATCATTAAAAATATAACTCCTTTAAAATAAAAATGAATGAGAGAGTAACCGTGCAACTCTTTATTGAAATAAAAATAACCTATTTAGATGTATATCTACCCAATAAAATTTCTGTTTTTATTAAGTACTAGCACAGATTATAGAATGTTATACGTACTAGCGACCCGCATCGGCTTCGCATGGACATTAAAACCTTCCTCTTGAATCACTTCGTTGCGTAGATTTAAAGATTTATGCATGAAATAGGGACAGAGAAAGCGACTTTGTTTTATACTATGTGTGAAGAAATTCCGGCTCAGTAGGTACCAAAAAGTTGGTTGTTTCTTCTCCTAACCTCAACATAAATTTACTCTACAGAAACCAAATGAGTTTAAATCCATTCCGATAGAAACTTGTTATTTCTCCGGAGAATACTGTTTATTGTTGATATTTGAACCAAGATTTGCTTAGATTTGCCAAGTTTTCATTGAGTGCGTTCAAGTTTGCGGGGATTCCAAATGGAATGTTAATACCAAATCAAAATCTTTTAAATATTTACAATACAAAATAAGTTAAATAAAGTTATAACAGAGAAATAATCTAAGTTGGTTGGTGGTTACACTCGCTCAGCTTGCGCGGATAAGGAAGAACAAAATGTGGCTTCATAAATAGCTGTGTTAATTTGTTTCATTTGGACATTCGGTAACAATCCAAAAAGGCTGCTGGTAGAGTATAGGTTCTCAAAAATACAGTTATAAATTCAGTTTAATTTTATTCATTACTACCTACCTATAGACGTTAGGCCATCCAACTAACATACTATATAGGTCGTCCACTGATAGCATGGAATTGTCCCCAAACGACTATCGAGTTTCCCGGGCACCTGTGTACAATGTCGGCTATACAGGTATAGTCAGATATTAATACGATATTGGTAGGTTGTTTATTTGCACACCTATTTGATATCAAAACCTTACACAATATGAATTATGTTACTTCTAGCAAGTATAGTATGATCCATACTAACAGTATAAATGCAAAAGTCTGTCTGTCTGTAGGTTCGCTTTCACGGCTAAACCGCTGGGCTGATTTGGATGAAAATTGGAATGGAAATATTTCAGGACCAGGGGTTAATCATTTGAAATTTAAAACGCGATATAACCAAGTCCCACGCGGTTGAAGCCACTGACAACAGCTTGTAATAAATATGCAAAAATGATGAAGATACCACCTGCGAGTATGGTGCATCCCCCCAGACGATGGGTGCTCCGATACCTGCACGCTGGAGGATTTATACAAGGCTACAGAAAACGCTGTAAGGGTGGGCCAATTTTGGGCATCCAAGGGTGTACAAGGTGAACGCCGACACGCTAAGAAGAAGAAGAATAAATATGCAAGAATCACACAGACTATCCCAAAAGTAAATTTAAAACTTGTATAATGGGAACTACTAATACTACTAATATTTGACAAATGCATAAAAGTACTTATAGAGATAGATAAACACACAAGATTCAGAGCAAAGTGGAATTCCCAGACTGGGGCTTGAACTCAGATCTCCAAGATCAAAGAGCTAGCGTACTAGCAATTATCCTTCAGCTTAGAGGGAACAGTAAGAACCTATAACGTTACGTGCTGGACATAGATCTCTTCCATAGTTGTCCACACCTCCGGTTGGAAAATACCGCATTAGTTTCTTGAGTCGTAATTGACCGAGCGAGCGAAGCGAGCAAAGCGAGCGAAGCGAGCAAAGCGAGCGAAAGTCTCCATTTCGAGACTGGCAAATTTTGTTTTTGTCCGGATGTCTGTCTGTCTGTCTGTCTGTTTGTTCCGGGCTAGAGGACGCATTTCTGAGCGGATCCTAATGGAACTTGGCACACGTGTTTCTTGATTTATTTGCAATTTTTTGTCGAGAGATTTTTTTGATTGGAGGGAAAATGGGGGAAAAAAGGGGGAAGTTTTCTGTGACATTGTTTACGAACGGATCCTAATAAAATTTGGCACACGTGTTTCTTGATTTATTTGTAATTTTTTTCAAGAGATTTTTTTGATTGGAGGGAAAATGGGGGAAAACAGGGGGAAATATTCTGTGACATTGTTTACGAACGGTTCCTAATAAAATTTGGCACACGTGTTTCTTGATTTATTTGCAATTTTTTGTCGAGAGCTTTTTTTTGATTGGAGGAAATATGGGGGAAAAAAGGGGGAAAGTTTTCTGTGACATTGTTTACGAACGGATCCTAATGAAACTTGGCACACGTGTTCCTCGATTTATTTGCAATTTTTTGTCGAGTGCTTTTTTGATTGGAGGGAAAATGGGGGAAAAAAGGGGGAAAAAACGGGGGGAAAAAGGGGGAAAGTTTTCTGTGACATTGTTTACGAATGGATCCTAATGAAACTTGGCAGACATGTTCCTTGATTTTTTTTCAATTTTTTGTCGAGAGCTTTATTTGATTATTTTTTTATTTTTATTTTTTTTATTTTTATTTTAATTATAGAAAAATCTCTCTTTTGAGAATAGACGAGGAAAAAAAAAATACAGAATGGGAAATACCGATTTAACTATAGAGTTATGAAAAAAAAGGTAAAGGGGGTTTACGGAGGTGTTTCGCGAGGTCTACTGTTCACAGAACCACTAGTTTTATTTTTGCTTCTATCTGTTTTTTTCCACTATTTATTCTTACTATGACACAATCTGTGTGGTCAAACATTGGACACTTTTTCTAGTTCATCAAAAATAAGTTCAATTTTTCCTTAAAAAATCTTCTAAAATATTCACTATTCAGTAAATTGGGAAAAGGCAAACAATGACACGAGAGACTCGTATATGTGACAACAAATGTTAGTCGTTTGACAGCGAAAGCTAGTTTTCGTTGGCGCCAAAATTCGTGCCACGAAAATCTGAAAATTCAAATACTGTTTCGTTTTTCCTTCTAGTGAACTGCCACCTGCCAGAGTTATCTAAAGGCCAGGACGAGTATTTGAATGATTTTTATTTATTTATCAACTTCTACAGGAATATCACCGAATAACTATTCAAGTAACATTGATAATTAATCAAATTGAAAGTACCTATCCTTTAAAACTGATAACGGATAAAAAAAAAAAACAAAATTATGAAGTATCACATTCAAAATAAACTATAGTTATTAGAGAAACATTTACACTGTTAGTTTTTATTATTATAAAATATCGATAACAAAAAAAGAGGTAATTGTATGAAAATAAATTATATAGAATCCTGAACACAAAATTTAGTTTCCGAAAGATTAAAGTTATAAAACTTTGAAGTTTACGTGTGCAAGACAGCTAATTTATTGCTCATTATCCGTTTGCTAGTCTTCGCTATCTCTTGCCTTACGAAAGATTTAAGTTATCTATTTCCAGCACTTCTATAAATGTTTAATTAAGTAACATTAAAAAAATTGGACAAACTCAATTCCTAATACTACGAAGCGCCAAAGGAACAAACACTGGTATATAAAAGCATCTTTATCCAACATTTTATAGACGCGCCATTTGTTTTTACTACCCAAAAAAAATTACACTATCAAAAACTGCCATGAGGGCAAAAAACATAAAAATGAAAATTACTGTCTGTCATTTCCTAATTCTATATATGCCAACGTCTTATCCTAGTCAGATTTAAGTCTTATTTCACTCATATCCTCAATATGAAGACAAATCAACTTCTACATGCAAAACAAATGAAACTTAAGCTCAGTAATCTTGCCGTTGCCGCCCGAGAGACAGAGCTTTTGATATCCTGAGACAATGCAACAGCCCGAGGCAGTATTGTTTGCAAGTAGAATTAGGTAAACAATCCTATAAACATATCACATCTTTATCCCTGGTGGTTGAAACCAATATGGCAGTGATATTTTATTTAAACTTTTAAAAAATGAACAGTAGGTGTACTTAATGCTAGAAGGCATTCCAAATCTATACTAATATTATAAAGCTAGATACGTCAACGGGACGTCGACGGAGGTTTTTAAAAATTGAATAGTACAGAAAACTTATAAACTAGTAGTCAGCGATTGACCAAGACTTACTCTAGCGATCAACGATTGATCGGCGAGGATTCACAGGACGCGTGGTGATAGTTCGGACTCTCGACTCGCTCTGTTTGTCCGAAGAAGCTCCCAGGGTGGCTTCCCATGCAGGTGGCTTCGTGTCAGCAGTTTCCACAGTGATTCATATGTTCTTCTTAAAGGTTTCGTAATTGGCGTTGGATCCGTGGGAATGTTATGTATAAGGAGAGGGCTAAGAGCCCGTAACACCTCCCCCCTTAGCAGAGCAACTATTTGCCAATGTTTAAGGCAAATGTTGCGGCCTTTCTTTCCTCTAGGGATAGGTCTGAAGATGAAGTTGTTGCATCGCGTTTTAGCGTTGGTTTGCTTCGTCGATACCGTAAATAAAGTATGACGAGTGCGCCCGTACTGAATAGTATAATTCCATAGACAGGTACAGTCGTATGATATAAAGTTGAGAAATCGTATGAACTGGGCTTAACTTCTGATTGTGCCATGACTTGATTTTGGATATTGTGTAATTTATTCAGATCAATAGTAGTTAAATTAAAGCGGGGCAGGCTTTCCTTAAGATTAAAGTTGATTTGAGGTACTCCCATTATTTCCAGTGCATGTCCTCGCAGTTTATTATATATGTTAACTATAGAAAGTTCTGGAGTCTTAATGCTACAATTCTGAGGGATCGTCACATAGTAACTGCCTTTCAGCATACGATATTTCTCTTGTTCGCAAGACAGTAGAACCTTTGTGGTTTTTGGGAAAGACATAATATAGTGTTGGCTGTCTAGTTCTAGCATGGCTTCTTTAGTAAGTGCGACTGTAGTAGGTGTACACTGCGGGTCCACTTCTCGGCGATATATTAGTTGATGCACACAGTCATATTGAGCGCGGGTTTGATGGCCTATCTTTTCTTCACAGACATACCAAGTATCTGACTTCGGGCATTCTGCCTCCATGTATACAAATTCTTTAGAGTTGATTGCTATCTAGGGAAAGGGTGGCAGGATAATTTCGGATTTACGATTAGGAACTGGGCACAAACGGTAAAGGTCGTATGATAACGAAGATGCAATTGGGAACTTGAGGACTAATACTATCTTATTATCTATATAGTATGATCCTAAACGAATTAGATTATAATAATATCTTACTTCTACATCTAGAATCCTATCTTGACCGTATAAGGATTTTAACTTACTTAGCATGTTAATAATTTCCTTACTAGTTAAAATAGAATGGTGCAACACTTTAGAGTATGAAAGTGCAAGTACCTATGTCTCCTAACCTAAATATTTCTAAAGATAAGTCTTGCACATTTTCACTTATTATGTTGAAAATGTGTGATAGTTGTATATAATGAAATAACTCATTATTATTGTTTCTGCCATTGTATAGCGAAATTACTAGTTTATGCAACTTCTCCTGATTTTGACTAAGATTGCTTAAAATTTTGATAATCAGTTGTCTTTTATATTTATTTAATGGGTCCTCAGTAATGGGTATATTTAATGTAGGCTGTTCATGAGAGGTATGTATAGTCGCGTTACAAGTTAATTGAGCATTTTCTTGTACGTCATGAGTAGAACTAGAGCTACTTAAGGGTTTGAGAGAAGGTGCCGTATCAGTAGATGATTGACTGATGATGGGTCTGTCGTCTGGGGCAGTGATTGTAGACTCAGATGAGCTAGATAAGTTAACTACACTAATGCTAGAGCTCAGACTGATAACCTCCTCGTTATATATTTTTATACGACTCAGGGCATCTGCATTTGTATTCGTTTTGCCCTTTTTGTAGATAATTGTGTAGTCGTATTCTGATAATTTAAGTCGCCACCTAGTTAAGCGTGAGTTAGGTTCTCTTAAATTCATGAGCCATTGCAATGGCTTATGGTCTGTGATAATTTTAAATTTTCGACCAAATAAATACGGCCTAAAATATTTTACTGCCCAAACTATCGCGAGTAATTCTTTTTCGATAGTTGAGTAGTTAAGTTCGCTGGAATTTAACGTGCGTGACGCGTACGCAATGGGTCTGTCCGAACCTACAGTCCCTTGGGATAAAATAGCACCGAGAGCAACGTTAGATGCGTCTGTGGTGAGTATAAAGTCTTTTGTAAAATCTGGGTACTGTAATATGGGATCGTTAACTAGAAGTGTTTTACAGTGCTCGAAACATTTGATGTAGTCGTCTGTTAGGTTTATTTTTGCGCCTTTCTTTAAACATGAAGTCAGTGGTTTAGTCAAACGTGCGAAGTCGGGTATGAAACGCCGATAATAGCCTAATAGTCCTAAAAATCCTTTTATTTGTTTAGTCGTTTTGGGGATGGGGTACTTTAGGATAGCGTTAATTTTGTCGGGGTTGGGCTTTATACCGTCGGGAGTGATAACGTGACCTAAATAGGCAGTTTCATGTCGTAAAAGTTCGGATTTGTCTAATTGAACCTTAAAGTTTGATTCACGTAGTCTGTCAAAGATTTTACGGAGATTTACTATGTGTTCTTGGAGTGAGGTGGAAAATACCAAAATGTCATCCTGGTAAACTACACAAATTACATGTTGTAGACCTCTTAGTACGTTGTCCATGACCCTTTGGAAAGTACATGGGCTATTTTTGAGGCCCATAGGCATACGCAGGAACTCATAGTGGCCATTTCCGTCAGCTACACTGAATCCAGTCTTGTGGATATCCCTGGGGTCCATTTCCACTTGGTAGAATCCACTAGTCAGGTCTAAAGTACTGAAGTACTGGCATTTGCCAAGTTTGTCAGGTATGTCAGTGATGTTGGGGATGGGGTAGCGGTCGTCTATAGTCTTTTCGTTAAGTTTTCTAAAGTCAACTACTAGTCTCCACTTGGTTTTACCGGAAGCATCTGCTTTTTAGGCACAATCCAGATTGGAGCACTCCAAGCGGACGTTGAGGGTCTAATGATGCCTTGTTCTAACATTTTTTGGACTTGAGTTTTAACCTCTTGTCTATGAATGTACGGATACCTATACGTTTTGCTGTGGACGGGGACTTCATCAGTTGTTAAAATGCGGTGTTTAATTTTATTTGTAAAGGTAAGTGGTTCACCCTCTAGGTAAAAAATGTCAGAGTATTCTTCGATTAATTTTAACAAGTTACTGTTCTCTTCCGAGTTCAGGTGTCCAGTCCGTAAATGTGATAAGATTTCTCGGAATCGAGTGTCCATGCGGTCGACGTCAGTCAGTCTAGGTAAAGTTTGCTCATGAAAAGTTTCTGCATAAATTGGTGCGTTTAATGAGATAGTTACGTCTTCGTCTAAGGGGTTAATAATTTCCATATAGGCTTGCCCGTTTTCCGAGGTGGAAACACATTCATTTATATTGCAATTTTCTATGGTTTGTCCCTCTATAAAAATATTACCGTTGTCTACTGTGACTGGAATCTTAGCCACATGAGACGATTTTGCAGGGACTACAGTTTGAAATAAATTTACATTTACTGGACTATGCATAAGAATTGGATTTTCCGCAAATCTAGTCCTAATTACGTGGTTTTTAAAGTCTAGTTTAGCTTGCCACTGTTCGAGTAAATCAAGGCCAATTAGGCCATCGAAATACTGATGAAATCTATATACTAATAGTTTTATGGGATTTCTATCTTTAAATTCGGGAAAGCATGGAAGGGTTATAGAAAATTCATTGTATGTTCTCGCATGAATATTTGTTACAACAAATGGGTCATAGTCTAAAGGAAAGTCAGAAAAATAATCTTGCACTGCTTCAGGGCTAATAAATGACTGATTTGCGCCCGTGTCAATAAGCAATTTCAATGGAGGGTTAGAGATATGTACAAAAGGTAAGTTTCTATTTAACTGTAAATTTAGTTCTATTTGGGGTGGTTCGTACTGTGGTCCAGAGGAAAATTTACCTCCTCATTGCATTCAGTATTTTCAGAATTTTCCTCAGGCTCGTCGTAGTTGTAATAGTCATAGTGTTGGTTGTCGTTTTCTACGGGAGGGAAGTAAGGGTCGTAGTCATAGTAATTACTACCGTCATAAATAGGTTCATATTCATTTAGATTTAATTGTCTTTGTGGAGTAGGGGGTAGCACTCTCGCAATGGGGTGACTAATGCCACTCATTGGTACGGGGTGCTTTTGTTGAGTTGGTCTATTAAATGGTCTAGGCGGGATCTTAAATCCTGTAGACACATTGGAGGGCATAGCTCTCATCATCTGTTGAGTTCTAGATGGGCCTAATTGATTAGGCCTAAAATTAGAATTTACATTAGGGGAGAAATTAGACGCGTTATGTCCTTGATTTAGGGGTGAGTTATTTGAGGGGAAATTACTTTGATAGGAGGATAGCATAGGCTGATTATTGTGATTTAATTGAGGAATATTATTTTGTGAGAAGTTCATAGGTTTTTGGTTAAAATTACGAAAGGGTTGAAGTCTAGACGTAGATGAGCTAGGCAAGGCAGGAACCTTATTCTGCATGTACATGACATTTAGTTCATCCTGCGCGAACTCCAAGGCTTTAAGCAATGTATCGGGACGCATACATCTAACTCGGGAACCGATAGGCTCTCTTAATCCGCGCATGAAAGTTTTTAGAGCTAATTTAGAATAGAGCTCGCGTTTAGCTGCTACCGTAGTAGGGATGGTTTCGTGCAATTCTACGTATGCCATGATGGTACTTAGCAAGTGTTGCATGCGCTCATAAAAAATGTGAGGTGTGTCGGTACCTTGAGATAACATTGATAAATCAGTATATAATGCCGGTTCGTCTCTATGATCAGAAAAGCTGTTAATTAATGATTGACGTATACCGTTCCAGTCATTTGGAATACCATTCGTGACTAAAATTTTAGAAGCATTTCCCTTTACTTTGTTCAAAATTCCATTTAACAAAATTGAATTATTTAACTCGTTACCGGGTGCTAGATCGATATACTTCAATATTAGCTGATCACAAATATTCAAAAATCTGATAAGAACACTAGGACTGCCGTCAAATTCAGGAACATTGCGTAAGGCTTTCCAGATTTGGTCTGCCTTATCTATGATAGGCATGGCCTGTTGACTATTTTCGTTAGCCATAGCTGTGTCGTCCTCTTCTAATAGTGACTCTAATAATTCTCTATGAAACCGTGACTTTCTAATATCGTCTCGTATATAAGCCCTGGTGTTGGGTCTTATATTACGGTCTCTATCTGGATGGAAAATTTTGAATGATATGCTAGTTAAAAATAAAGTCTTTAATTTTGGTTAACTAATATGATGAAAAATCAAAGTTGGATTTCTCTTGATCTATTCTATCTATTCTAAAGTTTGAAAATCGAAGTTAGATTTTTAGGGGAATTTCTGCACTAATTCGGGAAGGAATAGCAATCAACAATAGAACTGTATATAAAGCTACTCACATAGAGATCATGGTAGTCTGCTCGGGCTGCACCATCGATGTTCGGATGACCACAAACGAAACTTTCACCATTCACTCGCGTTAACCTTCGCGACGCCGTTAATTCGTAGGTTCTATAACAGATAGTCCGCCTTGCCAACGATTTGGCTAAGTTCACGCACTTTTTCGAAGTGTGAAACACACGGGAATTGAACTATCCGCTCCGACTGCGCCAGATACGTCAACGGGACGTCGGCGGAGGTTTTTTAAAAATTGAATAGTACAGAAAACTTATAAACTAGTAGTCAGCGATTGACCAAGACTTACTCTAGCGATCAACGATTGATCGGCGAGGATTCACAGGACGCGTGGTGATAGTTCGGACTCTCGACTCGCTCTGTTTGTCCGAAGAAGCTCCCAGGGTGGCTTCCCATGCAGGTGGCTTCGTGTCAGCAGTTTCCACAGTGATTCATATGTTCTTCTTAAAGGTTTCGTAATTGGCGTTGGATCCGTGGGAATGTTGTGTATAAGGAGAGGGCTAAGAGCCCGTAACAAGCTGAAGAGTTTGTTTGTTTGTTTGTTTGTTCGTTTGTTCGTTCGTTCGTTCGTTCGTTCGTTCGTTCGTTCGTTCGTTCGTTCGTTCGTTCGTTCGTTCGTTCGTTCGTTCGTTCGTTCGTTCGTTCGTTCGTTCGTTCGTTCGTTCGTTCGTTCGTTCGTTCGTTCGTTCGTTCGTTCGTTCGTTCGTTCGTTCGTTCGTTCGTTCGTTCGTTCGTTCGTTCGTTCGTTCGTTCGTTCGTTCGTTCGTTCGTTCGTTCGTTCGTTCGTTCGTTCGTTCGTTCGTTCGTTCGTTCGTTCGTTCGTTCGTTCGTTCGTTCGTTCGTTCGTTCGTTCGTTCGTTCGTTCGTTCGTTCGTTCGTTCGTTCGTTCGTTCGTTCGTTCGTTCGTTCGTTCGTTCGTTCGTTCGTTCGTTCGTTCGTTCGTTCGTTCGTTCGTTCGTTCGTTCGTTCGTTCGTTCGTTCGTTCGTTCGTTCGTTCGTTCGTTCGTTCGTTCGTTCGTTCGTTCGTTCGTTCGTTCGTTCGTTCGTTCGTTCGTTCGTTCGTTCGTTCGTTCGTTCGTTCGTTCGTTCGTTCGTTCGTTCGTTCGTTCGTTCGTTCGTTCGTTCGTTCGTTCGTTCGTTCGTTCGTTCGTTCGTTCGTTCGTTCGTTCGTTCGTTCGTTCGTTCGTTCGTTCGTTCGTTCGTTCGTTCGTTCGTTCGTTCGTTTGTTTGTTTGTTTGTTTGTTTGTTTGTTTGAACGCTTATAACTTGGGAACTACTAGTCGGATTTAAAAAATGTCTTTCTGCATATGATAGCTTGATTCCTGGGAAAGGTTATAAGCTATAGTACATACACACCAAAAGGAACAGGTAGTCAAAAATAAAAATCATTCAGACAATCTTTTTCACAATCTTTTTTTTTTTGTCTTTCAAAATTTTGATCTTTGAAACTACGCAACGGATTTTGATGCTGTTTCTTTTAATAGATAGTGATGCAAGAGTAAACTTGTATCATACAATATGGCCTTTTGAAGCCGGGGCAGATCGCTAGCAATTTATATATTTAGATCCTATTTATCAATACATATAATATGATATATATGTAAATGTTACAAAGATATATGGACCAATAAAGGTGAACTATATGTCACGGAACCGCGAAATAGATCGCAGTATATCATAGAAACGCAATAGAGGCCAATGAGGTGATATTATATTACTGATACTACTAGTATATACTATACTCGTACTGTATTAGAGTCACAATACATCTTATAAGTTGTATATATGTACGATAGTATAACCTTTCTAAGAATCAGGCTAACTTGTATGCAGATTTTTTTTTTCAAATTCGACTTTTCATTATACACTAAATATCTAAAGTAGATAACTATCCTTTAAAGTAAATAAGGTTATAAGCCATTTTAACAAACAAACACTCAACTCTTTAGCTTTATTATATTTCCTAGTAATTTATACTCTATAGCCTTTCAGTATTGTGTCCCACTGCTGGGCAAAGATCTCTCCCCTCTTTCTACTCATCTCTATCAAAGGCAACCTCTTGCCACTATTCCAAAAAGCTGTTAAGATCTTCGCACCTATATATATATATATATATATACATATATTGACACGTGTCTTTGTGCGTGTTTTGAATAGAAAATATATACTGTTTGGGTGTAAATCTCAAGGCGATGCTTGTTTGAGCACAAAGCAGTTTTTCAGCCCACACACGTTAACAAGGGCTTAACGAAGCTCAACGAAGCTCTACACAGCTGTATCATCTCTCGAGACGTGGCTTTACGTGCCTATTTACTATTCGAAATATTAAAAAAAAACGAACTGACACGAAATTCAAATTGAAATTTAACTTGAGTTTTTGGAGGGAAAGTAAACTGTCGCTATGTCCGCGCTGTTTTTAATTTCCAAAACTTAGGTTTTTTTGACTATTTGTGCTTAATATTGGTGGATTATTATTCGCAAAGTGTTCGTGAACAAGCGTGAGTGTTGGGAAGTGATACAGTGTTGATTACGTGACTTTTACCTTTGTCACCAAAATCTCCAAGTTATAGCTAAGTGAAATTTTTCCACCGCTTCACTTAGCCATAAACTCTGACTCATCACTTGACTAGACTAGACAACTGACTTGACTTTTTGACTTGACTTGACTAAAGTAGGACTAAAGAAGATTAATAAAATGAAGAGAGGCCTTAAAGGACTAGTTTCCAAGGCCGTAAAAAGTATTTAAAAAAAAAAGAAATTTATCTTCCCAAAATACTATAGATTAAAAAAAAATATGTTTGGGTGAGTGAGTAGCCGCGATTTTGCACACTCAAATATATATAAATTTTAATTGGAATGCATGAATCGCGGCCGTTTGATGCCAGACCTTTTTTTATCTGTGTTTATTATTATGCAATTTATGGCGCCAAAATTCCGCCAGTTATATTTTTTGCAATCTTAATGTACCCAGTAAAACTTTCGCAAAAAGAAGAAACTTAAAAGGTAACTGTTTCTTATTAAAAATGGTTAGGTTGTTTTTAGTGTACAATTTACACATAGGAAGTGTTTTTGTTTGGATATAAAATCCCTTTAGTTTAATACTGCAGTTATATTGTTTTTCCTTTAAAGAGCTTGTTATAAATTAAATTTATTCGAACGTATTCCGACTTCAATATAGTAGAACAAATATACGAACATCCGGTAAAAAACGTCCGAAAGCACTAACGAACTCAAAATGCAAGTTGTAAATAAAAAGCCAATAAGGTAATGAAGTGGAAAGGTGAAAACTGAAGTGGGAAGGGTATTTCATATATACAGTGGGCCATATAGTAGTACACCACCTTAGGTATAACCCTAACCCGGGTCATGTTCCTGTGGGTCTGGTTTCCCTGTAAAAAGGGTTACGGAGGTCAGACGGCAGTCGCTCCATTGTAATAACCAGTTCCGCCAAATCAGGACCATGATTAATAGCGTACCCTGAGCTCTGAAGCGTAAGCTGAAGATGTAACCGGGAAACACACTCGGACAAAGAATAAGACTTTTCTATGTAGCGCACTGCACATTAGTCTGAAATATTACTTATGGAAATATTTAGTCTCTGCCTACCACAACTGGAGACAGGCGAGATGCTATGTATAATTTTTCTATATTTCTATTTCTATATTACTGTGCTGGCGTTTTATTAAAAGTTTACTCGTAAGCTGATTGATTTAACTAAACGGTCGCATCATATATAATTTCACATTTTGGCAGAATTTAATAGCAATCTTCAAATATTACTTAACTATTATTGGTCCTAAGTAAACAAAAATAAAGGAATAAATCTTAGATATGAAATACAGAAATAACATACGAGGAGATCCAAACGCGGTGTTTTCATTAGTGGACAGTGTTGACACAAACGAAAATATGTGACCCTTGAGCTTTGCAGCAATTCCAATCTGCAGAGTTATCAAAATTTCACACACAATATTGAATTTCGCAAGGAAAGCAAGAAAAATGGTTGTTTTTTAAATAAGCTAGTGCTACAGTAATCCCATCTTTCGCTGTCAAAATTGTACAAAAAAATCATGATCCTATAGGTCTAGAAGGTGCTTAAGGTCAATTTATAAAAAATAGCCTGCCTGAATCTACTCATCTCAAAACTGAAGAATGTAGAGCCCGGTAACGTATTATTATAACACGCTGTTACCCTTTTCTTTTTGTTTCCTCTCTTGAGTCTTCTGTAAGATATTTCTTTAGAAATAAGCAGCACCCTCGTTCTAATGTTCATTGTTCTCTATTCTATGTTATATCCTGCATAATTTTGCTGTGTGTACATGAATAAGGTAAATAATTATATTACGTTACGGTCAACATGATAGGTATCTCCCCTAACCTAACTCTCTAATCTCTCTCTAACTCTTTTAACAATCTTAGTAATGTATTTAATTATATAATCTTTATTACACAAAATAGAATCTGTATCAATTAAAGAAATATAATAATAATTAATCTTGATTACTTAGTATATTTTTAATAGAACCTAAATGTGTCGTTTATCCCATCAGGCAATGATTCAGCCATTCCCACCTTCGGGTTTTTATCTGACCCATGTCAAACACTGACCTTGGATCCGTGGATACGTGGATTGGCTTAGCATGTATTTGTAATGATAGGGGTTATTCACGAGGGTCAGATTTTTAAAGAATTTAATCTCTAGGTATATTGATGCCGAAAATAAAATAACGTTTTGTAAATCTGTACTAATAAAACTATAAACTGTGTTTTTTAACGCCTTTAACTCTCTTTACGCGTTTAAGTCACTTTTTCCTGTGCACACTCTTCCCACGAGTTTCCCGAGTGGAAAATGATCAGTGGTCAAGGTCTCTATATAATAAAGTATGAAATTTCCAGTCCACACATTATATTTTCAGTCGGCTCTTTGGAGGGCTCCAAAGAGATAAATGGCACAAAATAGGAGTAGAGAATCGTTTTTTTTTTTCCAGCACCAAAATAATATGTAGGTACATATTTTTTACTTGTATCGGTTATCCACTTTGGGTCGCTGAGCCATCGCAGTAAGTTAGAATTCCTTAGTTGCCTTTCAAGATAGGAAGAATGAAGCTAAAGCCCACAGGCTGAAACCATTCAACTCCTCAATCCACATAAATGGTGCAGTAATAATGACAAATAGTGCAGTAACTGGCACTAAGTCATAAAATATAGCGAGCTCGTTGCTCTAATAGACCATCGTAATTTTTAAAAGATAATATAATATAGTGTGGTATGTGACTGCGGTGGAACTATGTCTTGTTGGAGTAAAATTTACCTTTAATACCTTTAAATAACTACAAGTGGCCGCGCGGGGTTCCGCTTCCGTGGGAATTTCAGGAAATCCGTACTTAGTTGACATCGCCTATTTACGATTCTTAACTACTAAATTTCTGCTTCATAAAACTAGTAGATGATGAGAGAGATCAAGATGTCACCTCACACTATATTATATACTAGCGACCCGCCCCGGCTTCGCATGGGCATAAAAACCTTCCTCTTGAATCACTCTGTCTATTAAAAAAAAACCACATCAAAATCCGTTGCGTAGTTTTAAAGATTTAAGCATACAAAGGGATATAGGGACAGAGAAAGCGACTTTGTTTTATATTATGTAGTGATAGTGATTGCACCATCATGCTTTCTTTTTTCTTGTGGATCGCTATAAGCCATCCTAGTAAGCTTCATGATCCATTAACCCAAAAGGACACTGCAAGTTTAATATAGCCTAAATTGGGTTAGTATATAACTTACTGTGTTTCATTATTGCAGTTTTTAACAGAACAGCCTATAATAATATATTTTTTCGAACACTTAATAATTTTCCTTTATACCTCTCTGAACCTAAATGTTACAGTAATATTGTCCGGTTCATCCGCATTGCGACTGTACACCCGGCAACACATTCTCGCCGCTCTTTGTTACTGAGCTGGAACATTTTGTGATCAATGCTAATCGCAGGGGTGTACTGTCGTTAACGCTAAGTGATTATGCTGAGACTTGAGTCTCTAGGGGGTTGTTGGGTTTCTGGTACGTTTATGTATATCGACTAGTTTTCGCACGTGGCTTCGCTCGCATATATCCACCCCCGAGCGACTCCCTCATTTTTTAAGCAGTTAGTTTTTCAAAAGGTCTTTTTTTGAGATGAAAAATTGTGTGAAAAAATAATGATGGAACATTATATGTTTCTAAAATAAATGAGTTTAAGTTTTAAATAAAGTGTGTTGATGTGTACTATACTACAACCTACAACTAAGCCACAATTTTTCAAAACACAAAACAGATTTTCACGATCAATTCGTAACTCTATAATATGCCATATATTGAACTGATTTCAGTGAAATTACAAATCCTATTTATTTAACTACAAACATTCAGAAATTAATATGAGATCAATTGCAAAATAAAAAAAAGGAAACAAAAAAATAACAAAATCTGTTAAACATACAGCAATTTCGGCTCCTTCGGGAGCTATCACTTGCCATGCAGTGAGGTATGTATACCTAGGAAGTGAACATACTAATTATTACATAAGTACTATGTTATCTAACTGTTGCCCGGGGCTCCGCTCTCGTGGGAATTCCGAGATAAAATATAGCCTATGTTTGTTTCAGGGTCTAAGCAATCTCCATTCCAAATTTCAGCCAAATCGGTTTAGCCGATTTCCTGTAAAAGAGTAAAAAACATCCATACATTCTTACAAATTTTCACGTTTATAATATTAGCAGGATTTAATTTGTGGTGTTATGTTGCTTAGGTAATGTTTAATGACTTCAGCCAACATGTAATTAACTAAATGTCCTACATTATGTCAAAATTAACATTAAATCACATCACAATTGCCATTTAGTTATTTAAAAAATATAATGAACTGACTGGAACTTCCGGAGGTGCAAGCCTCCGATATATATAACCCAACGTTTTCAAAAAACAAATTAATACTTTCGCTGACAGTAACGCCTCTCGACTTAGATAACAATATGAACTGTTATTGTTATCTCTTTTACTGTCCGCGAAAGTGTTAAGGATGTCCTGAGACTTAAAACTTTTATTATTTTAAAGGTTAATTTTTCTTTTTGTTTGGCTCTTGACTTTATATATTATATTAACCAGTTATGTTATTGCTGTTAATAGTGTATATACATTATTGTTTGTTATCTGTTGTGTTTTCCTTAAAATAAACAAAAAAAGTACTAATCGGGAAATATATATAATACCGAAAAAAATCTTGTTTGTAAATTATCTTCAAAACGGCTTAACTGGAGTGGTCACTCAAAATCGGTGATTCGAATGATATTATTTATTTAACTTATATAACACAATATACAATGTATTGCACAATAGGTGGATTTATTGTTAACAGAATTGTTTAACAGTCGACCATTCATTTAGTTCGATAAATAGCACTCCTGCTCTTCAATACCGACTCCTTCGGGAGCTATCCTTTAGCATGCAACGAAGGCTGTATATGTACCTAATCGGCTAATAAAACACCCTGTTTATGGCGTCATTATGTTACCTTAACATCAGCTGTAATTAATTAAGCCTGTAATATTCATCAAGCTTCAGCTTAGATCTTCTGCTTGTGTTTCAGTTAATTCATAATGTGATTGATTACATTGTTTACTTAAAATATTTTATTATTTACTAGCTGTTACCCGGGGCTCCGCTCCCGTGGGAATTCCATGATAAAATTTAGCCTATGTGTTGTTTCAGGGTCTAAGCAATCTCCATTTTAAATTTCAGCCAAATCCGTTTAGCCGTTCTTGAGTTATAAATTGTGTAACTAACACGACTTTTTGTATATATACATATATAGAAGACTTTAACGTGAGAGGTGAGGTAGCCAATGAAAATCTCTAGTCTTTGCTTATCCCTGTATGATGATATGTATGTATGTACTTAATATAACATAATGTATCGAAATATATTACGTTAAAGTACTTATGCAATGCTTTCATCGTATTTATTTATTTCATTCGTTTTTGAAGGTATAAAATAAGACAATTCGCGTTTTTCATTGTCATGTCATTTAACCATGGAGGCATGGGGTATATTATTATAGTCACTTGGGAAAAGTAGAGCAGCGGGGTTTTTTAATGGTATTATAAGCGGTTGCTAAGATACCGTGAAATCCTGTGATAATAATGAATGATGGTTCAGAATGAAGGCGCTATCCTTGTTCAGTAAATAAGGAAATTTTAAAAATATAAGTCTAACACATGACTAGACCTTTTTGGTTTCGCCCCGTGTCTCTGTTCGACATGTGTCTTAAAACACGTTATTATTAGGCTTGTCCTAGTGCAACAAAAGTTGATAAATTCAAGTAGGAATATTCGAATGCATTGAAAACAGAATTGAAAACGGACCGGTTTACATACCATTTCTTGCCTAACTTACACCATTTTCCATTTATTGAAATCAAAGTTTAAATGTATGATTAACATAATATATATTTGCATGCTATTTTGGAAGCAAAACATGTTAAAGCACCTATTTATATACTGTAACTTCTTATACTACCATGTTTTAAGGCAAATAAATGAATTCATTGAATATTTTTTATTAATCTCGGCAAAGGATCGGCAGCATACATGCTGCTTAAAAAATATATTTGATTAAGTTGCACAAGAAAATACATTAAGTATATGTAATTTATTCTCCATTACAAACGAATGCTTTCATGTCTGCAAATCCTCAAATGTCAGCCTGAACCAGTCACGCAAACACGAGTAATTTCAATATAAAAACAAACTGCATTTTTTTAATTTCACTAACCACTAAACTTTCTCCTTCTTATTCGTAAAAATCATATCATCAATATGATATATATAACCATAAATATTAATATCATGTATATAATCATAAATATTAAGCCCATTTCAACTAAAATATGTTTTTTTTATTAGTCAATAAACTGATGAGCCAACTTTAAAGTATTGAGATATTTTTCACATTTCATGTATATTTGTTTGTTATCTTTGTCCTTTGTTGATTTGGTTGTGTGATGTATGTCTTAATAAATATCTATCCTATGCAGCAGCATGGAGAAGCCTTGGGAACACACAACTCCTTAGAAACTTACGGATGCTCATATGAAAGCTTTCATTGAATAGTTTGTAGATAGATTATGAGAAAAGCTCTATGTACAGTTTTGGTTGCCATAGGGTAATACTTGTTGTACTTATTGAGATAATTAAATTCCTTAGTGCCTGAGGATACCTTATGTAGAGACGTTGTACGCAAACTATTAGTGACGGGCATATTGGGCGGAGGTCGACAGTCGTTTGCTTGCAACTAACTTGTGGCAAAAGCACACAAAGTAAGTACCTACTCGTAACTTTGACTCTCGCAATGTAACGCCTAAATATCAATTAAAGTACGATTTTATTAAAATTAATTCTATCTTGTAATTAATTTTATTTGTTTGCAATGACCGTTCATGTCGTGATCAAAGGAAGTGGCGTCAAAGTACGCGATGCTCACATTTCAAATGAATAAATCTAAATCATTAGTCATTAAACATCTGTGATTAGACGATAAATAGATCGTTACTCTGCCAACTGCATGTCGAAACTAATTTTATCCAGACGTACGCATCTCCTTGCGAAACGTATGCACTCAATGAAACATTTAATTTTAAATCTGTAAAAATAGTTCCGCAGTCATTTACGTCGACACTTCCAGCTGTTGTTTATTAAAAACTAAACTTACCTTATAACTCTCCAAAGACACAATTTTTTTTATGCACACATCACAACTTCAACTCACCGGGCGGTAGTTTTTGCGGTGTATCCGGTTGGTTCTTGATTATTTGGAGGGCGAAGTCGGTGCCTACTTCTTCGGACCGCGGGCATGGTACGTACGCGTATTGTTTTTTAGTTGGCGCGGGCACGGGCGCGACGCGATGCTTGCCGCGCTCGGCCATCCGGCGTCTGCCGGCGAGTGCCGCCGGTGCCGGCCGAGGCCGAATGCCGTGGACGGCGAAACGGCAACCGCTGTCGAGCTGTATGTGCGAATTTTTGTGTCATTTTACGCACCGGCACAACATACGGCTCTTGAGCATGCATTTCGCTGATTGTACCAGCATTCTCCGACAGTTGTTTCTCCTTTGGACTGATCACCAACAGGACGATTCGTTTTTGAATAGTTCGCCGTCGGAATCTTTCTCATATGGACGTTTCACCAACAGAATGTTTCACATTTGAGAGTTTCCTCGACATGACTTTTCTCCTATGGACTGTTCTACGACAGAATCTTTCATCTTCTGAGGTTTTGTCTACAGAATGATTCACATGATTCACAAAATTTTTTTTGTTCGAGTTTCCGATTGGTCCCATATTCAGCAGGTCAGGATCTGATGATGGGATCATGGAGAAATCGAGGGAACTCTTCAAGTTTTGTATTGGGCATGTGTATTTTTTTTATATATTCCATATTAGTAAGGTGAGACGTAGATGAGACGATGCTGGAAAATTTTACCCACTTTTAAAAATGCAACGTATTTTTACAACTTTTTGATTGTAATATATCTTGCACGATTACTCGAATACCACTGAATCGATTTGTAAAATTCTTTTTTTGTTAGAAAGGGCATACTTTCTAGATGATTCCATGGGACCAATCGAAAACTCGAACAAAAAAAATTTTTCAAATCGGTCCAGCCGTCTTCATGTAATCCGATAACATACATAAAAAATAAAATAAAACATTCCGACGAATTGAGAACCTCCTCCTTTTTTTTAACTTGGTTAAAAAGTATCTGTAAAGGTCTAATTACTGAATAAATTTGAACCTTTTTTTTAATCTTTGGGAGTAAACTCCTGTCGTCGAACACTGTACATGTGAATCATTCTGTAGACAAAACCTCAGAAGATGAAAGATTCTGTCGTAGAACAGTCCATAGGAGAAAAGTCATGTCGAGGAAACTCTCAAATGTGAAACATTCTGTTGGTGAAACGTCCATATGAGAAAGATTCCGACGGCGAACTACTCAAAAACGAATCGTCCTGTTGGTGATCAGTCCAAAGGAGAAACAACTGTCGGAGAATGCTGGTACAATCCATTTCGCTTGAAATTTTGATTTTGAATGAAGAATTTATATCTGTCTATCTATGATCGAAAAACTTTACTTATCTAGAAAAGGTTATAAAAATAAATTGTGTAATCAATCTAGAACAGGGACTAAACCTGAATGTTTATAGTTTTACCGAATAACTAACCTGGGAAACGTAGTTTCGAGTATAAATTTTAGATATTCGTATAAAAATATTGTCTATCTAATCTATTTTTAACCACCGACGCAAAAAGAGGGGTGTTATAAGTTCCACGTGTCTGTCAGTCTGTCTGTCTGTCTCTGTCATCATTGCAAAAGCGATTTCAGTTTAGTTATTTTTGTATTAATTATACTTTTATAGAAAAAGTTTACTTAGGATTTGTTTAGGGTGTTTGACGCTACGCTTGCCAATGCATGATCTCCATTCGTGAACCTTTCTGCCCCATCAGCCATCGGTTCTACTGGATGTTGGATATAGCATCAGACACCCACCGACCAGACGGTCAGATGACCTGAAGAAGGTCTCGGGCAAGCGCTGGATGCAGGTCGCTTCCAACTGGTCATTCTGGAGACCTTGGGGGAGGCCTATGTATGTATGTAATGATTTGTTTAGGGAAGCATAAAATTTTATGCTAAACAAATAAACAAGATTTGTTCCAATTGAAGTAGATTAAGATTTACTTAAATATCATCTTTTATTAACATCGTATTTTGGAAGCAATTAAGACAAATTGAAGTATTCCTGGTATATTATCAGGAAGTGTTAAGTTTTCTATCGTCCTCTGACATTTTGAAATTCTGTCTAATTAACTTCGAAATTTGTTTAGGTGAGCAGACGCGCTCCCTTAACTCAGTTTATTTATTACTAGCTGTTCCCCGCGGCTCCGCCCCGCGTGGGACAGTTATATCGCGCCCAAAAGTAGCCTATGTTTGACATCAGGTCGTTAACTACATCCCTACCAAATTTCATTACAATCGGTCCAGCAGTTTAGCCGTGAAGAGGTGACAGACAGACAGACAGACAGACAGACAGACAGGCAGACAGACAGACAGACAGACAGACTTTCACATTTATAATATTAGTATGGATATGGATTCAATAATGGCTGGTTAGTATTTTTTTTTTAATATTCGTACTTGTACACTTCGAAGTAGCGTATTCTGGTTATATACTTATTCTTTTTTCAAATATTTCGAAAACTTCTCTTTTTGCATAACTTTCGAATATAGAGCAATAGAACATGTAAAAACCGTTTTACCCCATGATCAAAAAAAATAGACGTTAACTATCATAATGCAGGAGTACAAGCAATGAAATAAAAAAAGTTGAAGTGGCACATAGCGCGTAGTTCTATGGCCGTTGGGGCATAATAATCACCATATTTTTTTTTAATTATTAAGCATAATTTATTTCTTGACGATTAACATACAGTTGCTTTGAAAATATTTTTCTGTATGTTTGCATGAATATACAAGTAGTTACCTAAGTATTAATCTTATGAAAAGACGATCCCAAACCTAACTCGTTAAATCCCGAAGCAATCGATTATCCCTAGGAATCCATTAGTCACATCCCAAAATAGCAACGAAAGAAAAGTCAGACCCCTATCCATTTTCCGTCTACGATCCATCCTGGTGAGATCTATCCTGTCCATAGGTCATTTACTATGTTACCTTATCATCATCTTACGCGTTTGCGCGGTTGCACCCCAAGCTGTATAGCGTCAGATTCATGGGCACAGTCAGGGTACAAGGTACAATTTACAATATATAAAAAGTTTAATAAGAAAAATACCAAACATTTCTTGACAGGGTATCAATAGTACAGTGGACAACAGAGAAAAGTATACCACTTTCAACGTTTCTTTCTCTGGCGTAATGGAGTCATTTAGGAGGTTCTGGGTTTGATCCCCGATCAAGTCAAAATGAATAACAATCTTTTTCTAATTGGCCTGGATCTTGTATCTTGTATTTGCTATAAAATATAGTATCTTCGAATTAGTACCCCAAAACACAAGTTTCGAACTTCTTCAGACTCAATCTGTGTGACTTGTCCAATGTTTATATTTACTTACCTTTACACTTACACCTAAGATGGTATACTTTACTACGGGGCCAACTGTACATCTCAATTATACTACTGACACAAAGGGGGTATTCCCAGGAGGCCCAGTCTCCCAGGCTGCAGTCCTGCAACACTAGCGATGCGGACCACGTGGTATCGACCACTGCGTCTACCACGTGGTGCGCGCGCACCACTAGATCCCGGCCCGCAGGGGTCAAGAGCGGCTCCATTGTCTGTGCCCCTAGTATGAGTTTTTCTTAACGCAGACGCTAGCGACTGCGTTGGAATTTTGTATGGAATTTCTTAGTTGCCTTACTATCCGCCAGAGGCGCTGTACAGGTTTGCCATACTAAATCGCTAACGCAGTCGCTAGCGTCTGCGTTAAGAAAAACTCATACTAGGGGCACTGTTCTGTTTGTAAATGGCCAGCGAATGATGATACCGCCTTATGTGAGAGTGCAGATATGGTGTAGGTGGCCTAAAAAATCTGACAATCTTAGGCACAAACACACACGGATAATGATCAATGTCTGTTCCCTGTAAAAGAGTTACGGAGGTCAAACGGCAGTCGCTCCTTTGTAATAACCATTGCCAGTATATCTATTACTATCATAAAATAATCGTACTCCAGGCTCTAAAGGGTAAGTTAAGTAACTAGGAAATACATCAGGGCATCAATGGTAATCCAAAATCTATACAAAGAGACGTTGAATTAACGCTGATGTGCATGGCAGCCATCCGATCTTCGTCTTAAGAATACACAAACGTAGACTGGAAGCACCAACCGGGGAAACGTTCGGATGATGATAAAGTTATTACCTGAGTGATATGTATATTATTACTAGCTGTTCCCCGCGGCTTCGCCCCGCGTGGGACTCGGTTATATCGCGCCCAAAAGTAGCCTATGTTTGACCCCAGGTAGTTAACTACATCCCTACCAAATTTCATCACAATCGGTCCAGCAGTTTAGCCGTGAAGAGGTGACAGACAGACAGACAGACAGACTTTCGCATTTATAATATTAGTATGGATAGTATTTGTGTACAAACAAATGTCTTCGTAGACAGCAAGTCGACCTGACACTTGGAATGTTATCGTTGTCGCGTGTATAATGAGTGCCAATCTAAACCCGATTCGTCTTTCATCTTATCGCAACATGTTTTTTTATATACAATTAGGCCAGCAATCAAGCATACAGCCAAAATCTGGACAAGCGGTCACCGTAGCAAATAGCTTCAGGAAGCACAACGCGTGTTGACAACTTGTGTCAGATATCCTAGGTTGTAGGATTCAAATCTGAACTCAATGTTCATTAGTCATCACCATGGAGGCACGGTTATTCAATTATGCAAACCCTGGTGCCAGAGTTTTTCGTAACCGCCTCTTGGTCTTGTCGTGATTCATTTAAAGAGTACCAGATGGCAGCCAGGACCAACGGCTTAAAGTGCCCTCCCTTATCAGACAGTCTGGTGATTCACACCTACAAGTACAAGCGATATACGCCAATAGTATAACAAGAGGAGCACACGATCCCTGTTCCGAGTAACTATCAAGAGTGCAGATCGACATTGATAAGAAGACAATCCTCGAATTCCAATGGCACTGCCTCGTACCTATTTGATGTTAAGACATACAAAGATTATGTGTCACACTGTCTGGTTAGGGTTTCCATAATCACAGGCCTCAGCATTATTCTAGCACACTTTTTCTACAGGTAGGTATGCCCAATGTCCCACCCCTGTTCTAAAGTGGTTTAGGGAGCAACAAAGACATCGGGTTTCTTTAAATCCCTGTGGAGGTTTGCGGGGATTAAGTTCGAATAGATCTATTGGTTCATAAAAACTAAAGTCTATATGTAAGTAAGTTTAAACACTTTATTGCTCCATTAAATTGACATGGAATTACAGTCTGTGGCAAGATGTATAATAGGCGGCCTTATCCATAATTGGTATATGGTAAGTATTGGATAATTACCATATGTTTCTACCATAAAATTTGAAAATCGCGAGCGGTCTCTACCTAACTTTTTTTTTTAATCTATGGTTTCTGCTTTCGAAGCCGCTACCCGACGTCAACCTGTGACGTTGAATGGTGCCCTTTATAACTTGAAATACCACAGGTAATTGTAAATGGCTTATGTACTATGTAATGCATTATTCAGCGATCCCCTTTGCAGCAGCGAGGCTATTCTATTTCAAGTTAATTTATGAAATTCTTGAATTGTTTAAGTTTATAAGACAGGTACTCGAATGAGCACATATTCTAACAAAAACAGGCTTTAAAGGAGTTTGAATCTTATAAACTAGCTTTCGATCGCGGCTTCGCATGAATTTCCCGAGATGAAAGGTATTATTCCTATGTCCTTCTCAAGACTCCTAGCTAGATTTATTCCGATCCAATACCAAGAACGAATACCACTGATATTAATTTGAATTTTTAATTCTTTTCTGTTCCGAACAAATACCACTCTTTAAATTATTTAATTTTATGTCCGAACGAATACCAAAACGTGAATTTGGTACAGTCAGCTCAGTCATCAAATAAAATTTGTTTTCAAATATTTTTACGCCATCAAACGTCATCAATATCGTATTGGTTTAACCAAAACCATATTTTATTTCGACACTGGTATCCGTTTGGAATAGAAAATAATTAAAAATTCGAAGTAATACCAGTGGTGTTCGTTCGTGGTATTGGATCGGAATAAATCCCTAGCTACGTGTATGCGAAAATTTCGGGAAGATTGGATCAGTAGAGGGCGTGAAGAGGTAACAAATATACAAACTCACTTTCACATTTATAATATTAGTTGGGATACGAAAGTAAGTGCTTTAACTTTCTATATCTTTCTGATACGTTAACAATTAACCGATTTTGATGATTCAATAGATAAAATGCCTGAAAACTTTCTGTGCTAAGTTGACCTGACCTCTCCTTCTCTTCGGCAAATAAAATTTAAAATATAATACAATATAATAAAATATTTTAGTCTAAATGTAAGCTACATAGTAACATACCATGCACGATTACGATTGTATGAATAATTCAAGAGTCGGATATTTTCTTACGTCCGCAGTCCCAGCCTTATTTTGATAAAAACATTCTTATATGAAACCTAAAGAAATAGGATGAAACCTAATATTTCTGCTTTTTTTTATCATATTTGATTTTTATAGTATGGGAATAGGCATAAAAGCATACGGCCTACTTGATGAAAAGTAATTACCGTGACCTGTAAATCTATTTGCGCCACGCATGCGTTACCGATCCCTAATGAAACAGTGCTTATATTTATCCATAAAAATAGCTAATACCATTGTATCAATTACAAATGATATCATTACGTTAGGAGAAAAAAATAATAATTTGCTTATAAAGATTAATTAGAGGGTTTTCTTTAGAAAGAAAAAGCATTTCTGTATATAAATACAGTGTCTGTGTGTCTATAAGACCAGACATTTTTAAAAGACGTGTAATTTTATATTTTTACTCTTGCAGTTTATTCTTTTTTGTCTCATCAAAGTTCTCTTGGTACGGAAACTCATCGATCAAAATGTAGAGAAAAAAAAGAAAGAAAGTGCAATTTTGGGTCTAAAGTACCTAACTAATTTAGAATTTTGTCTATACCTTTGACGTATTCAGCGAGCCCCTAAAATAAAAGCGTATGAGTAAACAAAATATGTTTGCATGTCAAAAATTCGTATTTAAAAATCTAATATAATTTGTTTAACCTTCCTTTCCAATTTTTTTATCTAAAAATACATTTACCTTCTACGTGTTTGATAAATTTTAAAAATTGAGCTTACTATAGGCATAGTACCCCTAGTATGAGTTTTTGTAAACGCAGATTTTTTATGGAATTTCTTAGTTACCTTACTATCAGCCAGGGGCGTACTTACTAACTATATGGTACTAACTATAGGTAAGTTAGAAACCCTTTAGAGTTTCCAACGTTTTCTACAAGCAGGTTGCTAACACTAAAACATATTAGCCTCCTTATACTATAGCACTCGTATAATATAGTATAAATATTAATTTATTTGTACTCGCGTTTTCGAAAACTTCTTACGATTTCTTTGAAATTTTAAACATACGTTCATACATACTCAAAAAGATAATCTAGCTAGGTTCTATGTCTGGGAAAATTCATTTTACCCATATTTTCACGCAAAAAGATTTTCTGCATAAAACGAGCGAAGCTCAGTCGCCTAGGTACTAGATTTAATATTGTTACAATACTAAATCTATGTTTATCTTCTACATCAATTTCATACAATGTATCGACTAACCATTCAATATGCCATATTTTCTCTATATGCAAATCCATGACATAAACCATGGTCGGATTCCGACTCTACCTTTTGTATTTTATCCAGCTAGTTGTTTCATGTTTTTATGTAACCTGGCTGAGTTGTTGACTGCATAGTAAAGTATGTTGACTGGCATATTTATTGCGGTAGCAGAAACTGGTTGTTATTTATTTTATTTATTTATTTACTTAAACATTTGCTTTGAGTTCACATTGAAAATTATCTGTTTACAGTGTTACAAAAACCATTTTTAAATCGTTCGTGAACTGTTAGTATCTTGCAATAATATAAAAGTGGATGATAGTTTTCTTGATACTTATTTCTTTTCAATTTTAATTGGTACAATTGCCTTATAAATTTACTTAGAATATTGCAATATTTCTCTACATTTTCTTGTGAATTAGTATCTATATCTTGATTTTTTTTTTCTTTTTTGCTAAAGGATATATAAGAGAACCATTTCTATTATAAGTCCTTCGTTAATGCATTTATATATTTACGCATTTTGCGGTACATATTGCTGCTATGCTATTATAAAAAAATGCTTTAAAATTTTCCATATTATGCATCAAGCGCCAGAAACCTGTCAACAACAAATCTTATAGCAACGAAGCGACTGCGTTTATAAAACCTCATGGTTAGGCATATAGTCAATCGACCTTTCAATGACAACCTTGCCAATTAAGATTATGCTTTTGTTCAGAAACTGTGCTCTCTTTTTCAAATGTAGAGATGGTCTTAAAATAGTAAAATAGATGTTACTACCCTTTCTGGTCTGGTGAATATTAATGCCTGCTTCGTACGGAAGCTTGGCGTTAATCCGAGAGACAATAGACTCGCGATTAATGTGCCACAAACGCTACATCTATCTTACACCACAATACTAGATAGCTTTGTATTCTCCTAGTGACATCTTAACTGTATTATGAGCTTTATGTTTAGGAGCTTGAGATCTATTTTTGAAAGCTGTGACTGAAAATCGGTGAGTCGAATGGTTTTTACAGCTTAATAATTGCTATATCGCTATATACAATACTAGCCACCCGCCCCGCTATGGCATGAGCATTAAAATCTTCCTCTTGAATCACTAGCTATTAAAAAAAACCGCATCAAAATCCGTTGCGCAGTTTTAAAGGTTCTATCATACATAGGGATATAGGGACATATAAAGCGACTTTGTCTTATACTATGTAGTGATTACAGCAGGGACCAACGCAACAGCTCAAAGATAGTAATGCCAGACGACCAATCCAAATCAGGCTTTACTTGAAAACTAAGTTAATTATTTTTTCATAAAATTGTTTGTAAATTAAATTTTTTTCACAATAGGTTCTTTCATAAACTCCGTATTTTTTTAATTACTTGCTCGCGAACAAACGTTAGATAACTATAGACGTATATTGAGTAAGAGTATCCCTCCCTATCTTTAAATAAGTTTTTATTTCAATCTTTACTTATTTTTCATGACGAGGACTGGAACAAAAAATCCTTAGCCAATGAATGATGTAATTTAATCTGTTAAAATGGTACAAAAGCTGTTAGTAAGCGAAACCCTACCCCGATGCGATACACATTGTAAAAGAATCGTCGACAACATTATAAATATACTGTTTTATTTGATACTTTAGAAATACAATTAACAACTACAGATAATTAAAGCTAGGTATCCTTTATTTTAAAATAGCTGGTCTTATCATTGTGCTCTATTATTCTGTTATACGGTAGTTTTTCGAAGGTGTCTTCAACATTTTACTGCACAATTCACAGGATAATATCTCATCAATCAATAATACGACCCTCTATTTAGTTGCTCTTCATATTAAGTACTTGAGATAAACGGTTTTCTCGTCTTTTTATCCGTCTTAATATAATAACTTCGCTGGTGAAGATTGCTGACAAGATGGACTAATATCTTTTAGCGCCAATATTGAAGAAGTCTTATCAAATCATTTCAATACAATATGGATAATTTAATTCGTAGAGGAAAACAATAAGCGATTACATCGCCAAAACACAAAACAAGATTTTAACAAGAACTTGACTTATTTATTAATTGCGACGATGAAGAAGAAGATGAAAGCGTTGATGATGATGAGTTGATGGACCGGCTCCGTTGTTCAACACAGATGCATGTTTGTAAAGGTATTCTTGTCCTTGAAGATGGGGCCCCAAGCGCCGTAATCCTTCTTCGGCTCCTGCTTCTTGGTGTCGTAAGCTGATGTGGTCATATTATTATGTTTTCTGAAATTGATAATGTTTCAAGTTAGATAGTTCCAGTAAAGTAAGATAAACTTCAGAATATTCTTTTTTTCAGTGCAATCAAGAGGGATCATGATGAATATCTGAAGATGAAGTACGTGATAGAAAGGTTAAATATAAAACAGATGCATATGTTTTTTTGGATATTGGTTTATGGGTCTCCAAAGTAAGACTACATTCCCATAAAATTCATAAGCTATCTAAAAGAAACTACTCGTAACTGACACTTAGATTCTCTTAGTCCCATTTCGTAGCCAGATTTCGTAGCTGGCTTCGAAATTGCACAAGCTGTCTGGTATAGGAATCGGACTTAAGTACTATCCATAAAGATGACAGCTTGAATAACTGCTTTATATTTCTTTCAATTTAAATTCATCAACAGAAACGGACCTCTATCATACCTTCAATCGAAATCACAGCCATAATCAATCAATTTGTTTAATTTTCCATTTTTAGCATGAATCGCTTCCACACATTTCGATCTTTTGATGCATTTATTCGATTAGAATTATTTATTATTAAAAACGAATCGCTACTCACTTCATCGGAGGATTGATGTCCAAATTTTTGCAGGCATAGTTAGCTTTAGTAGTAGTCTTGCATTCGTCTCCGCGCGCCATCACTGCTAGCTTTAATTTAGAGGTGCCGGTGAAGATGGATGACGGTGAGGGGGGCGCAGGGCCAGGGGATCTACGGCACGTGCTGGATGTGAGTGAGGACTGCGTGCTCTAGGCGATTGCCGGTGTTGGCGCGACGACTACCTTTCCTCGTTGTCAGGTTTTTGGCAAGCCTGGAATTTGAGAAACAAATAGGATAGAATTATATGAAGGATATAGATAGAATAGGATATGAAGATGGTATAGATAGCAGACCTAGGTGAAGAAGGTAGCGAGTAAGCGTTGAATGCAGACCGCTTCCAATCAGTCATTCTGAAAATCCTTGGACCAAAGTTCAGTAGTGGATTGCCTGTGACTGAAATGATAATAATGATAGGAGACAGCAGGTCACAGCAGGTGTGTTAAGCGTTTGTACAAAGAATAATAATTAATTCAGACATAGGCGTTATTCGCATAGAATGGCATTTGACTCAATCTTTCAAATTCTTGAGTCATCCATTTTCCTAACACCATTCATTATCTTTTAGTAGATGACTTATTTGGATACCAAATCTTGCAATAAATAACTTTTATAATAAAAAGGTATATTTATTTTCTCATTATGTTCAATAGTTGGTGTATTAATGCACATATAAACCTGGAAATTATATGCCAATAATGCATAAATTTAAATAAAAAGGTTACATTAAATGGATAGTATGGCTGATGCAACAATCGCCATGATTTCATATGGTGTTGTTTGCGTGGACACGCTTTTTTATTTCTACAACTATTTAGGTCAAATATGTGGTGACACTCGAAAACTGATCCATTTCTTTTAATAACGAGAAAGTCTTCTTCTTTTCGATCAATGACCAATTACTAAATATGGTTAGCCCAGTGCGAGGCCACCTCAATGACCTTCCGATTTGTCTCAATCTGATTTGGATCTATCCATCGAACGGGATGCGGCAGGGGCGGGGAACGACAGCAAGTGTGCCATGGTTAAGGTACTCCCGCAGCGATGCGACGGCTATTGTCATCAGGAAATCCCCACTCTTCCGCAACTCCTGGCATTTGCCGACCTCTACCCGAAGTCTGTTCAGCGATCTCCGAATAGACCTGGGTAGTTGTGGCCCGGTGGAAGCTTTTGGTCTATATCTTTAGTTAAAGCTTGTTCGAATTTTTTTCTTCTTTCTGAATTCTGATATTTTTTCAGAATTCCTATACTTTTCTGCATCAGAAGAAATTCTTCTAAATCTAATAATCCATGATCTCTTAATAAATTACCTTTTGTGAGACAAATTAATTTCCTACAAACAGACGAATACATCCAAAGATCGAAGAATACCAAAGGCTTCAACAATCCAATCTACATTCTAATCTCTCATGTTATTCCCTTACTCTAGCCCGGCCGGCAGATCAGCCGCCGGTCGCGTGCACAGCTATTTTACATACTGGGTAAACACCAGAACCGGTTGCCCGCATATTAGTAATTATAATAAACCTATGCTTACGATGAGAATTTGTAATATTTAATACGATAGAGACCTTGCTGTCCCTTAGTTGATCGAGGTTACATAATTTGCAAGGAAAATTTATAAGAGTATTAGATTTTACCAGTTGATAAACTTTTATCTTTGTCGGAGGAAATACTCGTATTAGATAGAGGACAGAAATTATCTCATATTATGCAATTCTATATAGTATTTATTGTAATAGATAATCAAAGTAGTTTACTTAGTACTTTTTTTTTACACGTAACGAATTCGAGAGGGAGACAGAATGTATTATCTTTATTTATTTACTTACAGAATATGAAAATGGAGGACTTAAAGCCGTTGGCTTTTTTCTACCATTCTACCAAACAGGTAGTGCTGACAAAGTTATCTCAGTAAGTGCAAAAACACAATCACACATTTATTTATCTACATAAATATTAACAACATCTTTCGACTACATTTTCTAGAGAATCTGTTTCTATGGAAAGCTTGCTTGACGCATTTGTTTGAGAATCATAAAAAAAATATATTCAAAGCATTACAGATTTCCATACAAAATCCTAACGCTAACAACTGCGCTTGCAAAAAAGAAGAACTAGTACTGTTGTTATGAACATCGTAGATGCAATAATTTTATTGGAAGGCTTCCACATTTTATAAAACTATATCTCTCTAACAGTACTCGAGACAATTAACTGGACGCTTTTCACTTTGCCCTCCAAAAAGACTGGCAAGAAGTGGCGCAGAACAAGAAACCGGAGAAGACTGTTGACTTCGGGACCAAAATCCTGTTTGCGACGTTTGGTCATATTTCACTTATTAATAAGATCCCGAATAAAGATTACATTGTTTTCTCATAACAATATAATCACGATTCCGAGTTCTACTAACTCGAACCCTCTACGCAAGTTTTAGATGTTATTATCTATCGTAAACCACCAAATACATTAAATAAAACCAAATATTGTTATGATTTACTAAACAATGTAGATCTATTGCTCGAGATTCGGTAAAAAGCGTAGGATGTGACATCAGTCCTAGATTTATAAAACTATAGATTATATCATATCATCAATCATTAAGGACTAAGTAATTAGTACAAAATTCTGACCTTGGTAGAAATTTGTCCGTAATCGCAAACTTTCTCTTCGATCTTGTCATTGACACCCACAATTTTTTGTAGAAAATTAGAAACGATACTCCGAAAAGTAAAATTTAGCTGCCGATCGTGTCGAGACCCGAGACAAACTGTGGCCGGTTTCTGGTGACCTGTTCTTATGTAGTTACTACATTTATAAGTCTTAAGAATTATAAATGCTACGCGATTTTCAACTTTATCACGTTCTGCTGTACCAAGTTAAGCAAAGACATGTCTTCCATCTAGTTTTATCATGTTATCTTTATTCTAATATTTATCAATATGTCCCAAAGCAACTCGATCAACTAGATGAATGCGATGTATCTAATTGTTTTGGCTGACTAGTACATCTTAAGGCCGTGTTATAACAGTGTTAGAAGCTGGACGGGTCGCGACTTTATTTGCATCTTCGGCCTTATATGTAATTCTATTATTCATTCGATTTACGTTAAGATCCACACTGTTCCTGCGGATTTTTCCGTCAGACTTGTCTCAATCTGCTTTAAACTGGTTCTATGAAAAGTTATATTTTTTATTGCGTAATAGAATCTTACACGTGTCTGATCAATACCCTAAAATATGTAGTTAATAGCAGAATATTACTGCATTTTTACTATATCCAACTCTTTCATCTTCCTTTTTTTCATTTTCATTGGTGCGGTTATAAGTTAAATACCTACTTTGATTATTAAATAATCAAAGGTTAAATATAATGTTTGGGGCTCTCCTTCAGTGATTCATTAAAATCCGTAAGACGACGACGACGTCTTGGTAGCAAATAATTTCTTACAAATTTATTACCTTACATATTCCGGCTCCAAAGATCAATATAGTTTTCGAGATATCGTCTTTGTTTAGTATAAATTTGTTTATTTAATTCAAAAACAATAGTACATAATTAATACAGTCATTCAAAAATGCCGCCCCTGATTGTACCCGGCTCAAAGGTTCCCATAATACTAGCGGAATTGCCTCTTTGGAGGTTAGTAGTTCTTTGTAATATTACTATTACAAAGAACTACTAACTTCCGCCCGCGGCTTCGCCCGCGTGGATGTCGGCTATCGTAACCAAAATAACTTATGTCCATTCACAAGGTTCAAAGTATCTCCATGCCAAATTTCATTCAAATCCATATCTCCGTTTCGTAGTGAAAGACAGACAAACATACAATCGCATAAAAATCCATTACTCTATGGATCTTTACAATGTTTATACCTCTCCTCCTACCTCAACATAACCAAGGTTTATACCTCTATGGTATCCTTTTAATGTACTTCTTCCTTTAAGTATGCCACGTTTTTATATTTCATTTAATAATGTCAGCAAAGTGCTTGTTGCTAACCAAAGAGTCAGTTCTGCACGCAATGCACGCGTGTTCCGGAAACCGGTTGAAATCTTTGACTCATTGCCTCAATTAATGCAATTTTTTACACAAGCTGATAAACAGGAATGACCAGAAATCTAAGAAGTTACTGTAACCCTGATTACTAAAGTATGGTCGAAGCTTGCACCTACTAAGCTAGGTAAATTGACATGAAACGGATCATTAGCATGTGTTCTTTGATTATTGTAATCAATCACACAAATTTAAGAAGTACTGTAATTGCTGGATTGCATATTATAGCCCAATCATCATGCAAGATAAAATACTTCTTGAACACAATGAAGAGGGAATCTTCAAAAATTCTCTTGGGTCTGCTTAAAGAGATTTCATTAGAAATAAGCAGCTCCCTAGTACTAGTATTTTATTTTCTATTTGGTTTTTTCTTGTATACAAAAATATTCGTATATTTTTCTATATAGTATTATACTACTGTATTTTTATTTATAGATGTCAGTCATTTATGTAATTCAGATGTCTTTAGGAATTTTATATGGTTATCCATAGAACAAGGGACTATGTTGGGACGAACTTCTAATTCTATATCTATATTATATTAGTCATAGGACTAATGTCGGTATTTTTGAGTTGCGAGAGACAAAAAATATAATTTTGAGGATATAAAATTTATAATTTATTCGACATAAGGCTTTATGATAACATTTTCGTTTCTCTTCTTGCGTCGGTTGTAAAAGAATTCTATCAACAGTACTGTTGTAGCCGTGAAGAAACCTGAAACATAAAACATTATCAAAATGTAAATTCCAACATTCTTAAAATTATCATATAAAACGAATAGTTATTCCTAATTGTTAGTTTTCTAATACTCTGAAATCTGCTAAGGTAATAACAATTTCTCTTTCTATAAGTGAGCTTATTAGAAATCCTCGCGGCGCTAGTGAGACCGAAAGGAGGAGCCTTAAGTCAGCCGCTATTGTATTTTTAAAGCGCAATAAAGGTAAAATAAATACATTTACCCAGAAAGAGTACGAAGAACGAACCCTGCATGTCCCTGAGGTTGACGGTGTGGTTGTTGACCTCCTGAGCGATGGACGAGGTCTTCCAGCAGCGGTCCCGTTTTGGGAGGTACGCTGACAGCCATTTTGTGATCAGACCTGCTTTCTGCATTCGATTTATCCTGCAAAAAGGCTGCTCTTAAAGGGCCAGTTTAACCGTGGTTGTACCTTGGTTAACTGCCTCTGTGGTTGTTTCTCTACCTTGAGTCATCGCATCTGCAAGATGCCAGGGATTTTGCTAATTTCACCACACCAAAGACAAAGTTACAATTTCAAAACGAAAATTAAGTTTGACAAGAACAAAATGAATGGGGTTGACATAAGCCGCGCTAAATGATATGGCAATCCCATACATTTTGTTCTGGTCGAACTTCGTTATCGTCTTCTTGAACTCCGTTATCATTTTGAAATAGTAACTTTTCCTAAGCCCCTGGATGCTGGATAGATATCCTGCACTTCTTCTCTTTCTTCTCGTTTCTAAATTACCTACTAATTTTGTTTAAAGCAACTCTACATAGCATCAATTATCATTTCTTTATTAGTTAATATTCAAATTCAGTTACCGACGGCCGCAGATGTATCTGACCTCCTCTCAGTAGATCCTTGTGACCTGGGAGTCAGAGTCAGTCAGTTCTCTGCAGCCGTTTGAACATTATAGACAGTACTCACTCTTTATTGATGACAGACAAGTAGGGGCTGGCTGCAGGCACTATCATTGCGACCTGCTCATCTAAAAACTCATCAGCGCCTGGAAATATATCAAATGTTATATTAACTACTACTCGCTCTCTTTGTCTACTCTACATTTGCAAAGTGTAAACATAGTGTTAACTCTCTTAGCTATTGGAACCTAAGAATAAAAAACCCAGTGAAATGAGAAAAAGACTCATGCATAGATGGTAAAAAAAATAATATATTTCGTGTAAAACTAAAATCGTTCACCTCACCCGTTATATCATTTATGTTAATACTAAAGTGCCGCATTAACTCATAGTGGCAGTCAGAGTGACAAAGTCATATACTAAGCGAGCGGTGTTTTAAACGGTCAGAGTCTGGCACTACGAGTACTTGAGTCCCCTTTCAGGTGCAATCCTCCATTAAGGGTTTCACCACATGCTCAATCAATCAATCAATATTAAGGTGAAAACACAAGTTATCAAAAATCTCTCTACTGTAATTATGGTTCTGGATCTGAAGTTAATTTTAAATATATTAAATTATTAAATTATAATTCCCTATAGTCACAAATTGCATTATTGCTTAAAACGACCACTTTTAGCAGTTTTGCAATTTGTAACTATATGAAACTATAATTTAATAATTGAATATGATTAAAATTAACTTCAGATCCAGAACCATAATTACAGCAGAGGGATTTTTGATAACTTGCGTTTTCAGTGAGTAATGATTTTTAAATGACGGTGGCGCTAGTGTTCACCGAGGTATCACCTTAATATAATGAACGATATAATCAAAAGATGAAGATAGGTTACTGTTATAAAGATACATACTTAAAGAAAAGTCGCAAGTGTCAGTGGCGAGGTAGTCGGCCCTCATGAGGTAGCTGAGCCGCAGCTTCCAGTCGATGAGCACGTGCCGCTGGTCGCGCACCCGCTCCAGTATACGTGACCCTGCGCATGCGCACCGACAACTTGTTTATAATTTTGTACACCGTAAATTGTTTCCGTCATGGAAACTATATAGCCATGCCGCTTCCGGCTGAATAGAAGGGGTAAGGCTAAAGTGCTGGCTTGACGGATGCCGAAGACCGGGCGAAGTGGAAGAGAAAAAGCAGAGAAGCGGACCCTGGATGTTCTCAATTTGCCTCTGTAGCAACAAGCGAGGTCGCAACCGGGAAAGCGCTAAGATGAAAGAGATGGAACAATAGGTTGTTATTAGTGGTTTGTTTATATGATACCTGTTATGTTTGGAACTATTATTTTAATACTAGCTGTTGCCCGGGGCTCCGCTCCCTTGGAAATTCTGGGATAAAATATAGCCCAATCTCCATTCCAAATTTCAGTCAAATCGGATCAGCCTGTAAAAGAGTAACAAACATTCATACAAACTTTCGTGTTTATAATATTAGTAGGAAGGAAATAGAATCAATCGTGTTTACCATTAGAACTATAACCATACTTAACCAGTCCGTCTATTGACGTATATGTAACGTACGTACAGACAAGTTTTGAATTTGATCCAGTATTTTTATTACCTGACTGCGGCATAGCCAAAAGGAGGGTTATGTATTTCACGTAAGTTATGTGTTCTATGTACAATTTAATGTTTCGTAACTTTCAATTAATGATATTGTCATGATCATGAGATTGGTCTTCGATAATCTTAATAGTCACCAAGTTGTTGGTAAAATAATTGTGATCGTCTGTATCACCTTCATCGTCATTTATTTTATAGTATTTTAATTCTAATTTATAGTAGTTAAATAAATTCTGCTAATATAGACTGTACTAACATATGAACCCAGACAAACTGAAAATAAATTATTTTTATTTATATGTAAATTACCCATAACAGACGACCCATCAATTGTCTTCATGTCAGTCATTATCTCTGCTCCTTTCAAAAGAGATATATACTTTGGCTCGTCGGAATGCTGAAAATATATTTATGTTTATTATAAAACTTGGTCTGTACTGAGACGTGCTAATCTGGACAAATTTTTCAAAGAGTTTTCACTTATGTAAGGAGACATCTCCCTTACTCAATCGTTCTTGCATATTTTCTAGAGATGGTGGTAAGCTACCTGATTGGCAAGATGTTTTTAGTAAGGACAATTTAAACTAACTTTGTTTTTTTTTTCTCTCATCTCAGTAACCCCAAAAAGATGTATCCCCGCACCACTGGTTGGTTGACTGGTAGAAAAAACCTATGGCTTTAAGTCCGCCATTTACATTTGTATGTAATGAAGTTAAATAAATAAATAATGAGTTCAACGGATGGGCCAAAAATATTTTATACTAGCTGTTCCCCGCGGCTCTGCCACGAGTGGGACTCGGTTATATCGCGCCCAAAAGTAGCCTATGTTTGACCTCAGGTCGTTAACTACATCCCTACCAAATTTCATCACAATCGGTCCAGCAGTTTAGCCGTGAAGAGGTGACAGACAGACAGACTTTCGCATTTATAATACTAGTATGGATGGATAAGTAAACACCTTTAACTCTGATTCCAGATAAGATCCCTTCCGGATGGACCAGGTGTAAGTGGCGCTGTTCTCCAATAACTCTGCTATGGTGGTCACCGGCACCTCCTGCTTGGGGAAGGTGAGGAAGGCAACCAGGTTGCCGGAGTAAGTGGTCACCACGACCAACACCACCAGCCACCACGTGCCGACCACTAGCCGACCGCTGTCTGCTCGAGGGAGGTACATTCCACCTGGATATTCAATGGTCTTCTTAACGGTAATCGTACATACAAAATAGATATTGGAAAAAACAATAAGCTGATGCTTGTCTACAGCAATGATGTAGAAGAAAAGTCAGTCAGGTAATTCAAGATTCAATGTCCTAACCAAACTGAAAACAACTTAACAAAGTATATCTGTGGGAATCGAACCAACGACCCACGGGTCTACAGGCAAACGCCTCAACCACTTGACTACAGAAACAGTTGCTGCTACTGCTTCCCACAAAGTAGGCTCTAATCAATAAATAGAATTGTCTTCTTATTTTAATATAATGTTTCTTTTACTATGTATTTTAAAGCAATAAAGATATTACAAACAAACAACAAATAGAAAAAAAAAACAAATAATCAATAAATAAACAATATATAAATAAATGTCATACCTTGCTGCAACAGTGCTCCGTAGACATACCACAAACAGTTGTGTATGGTGGAGAGTCCTCCTTGGCGCGTGATCTCCATGGCCTCGTAGTATGGGCTCAGCCGGTGCACAGCATATAGCATGGGCCCCATGAGGATCACAGCTAGACCGAGGCATAGCCAAGTCTGTAATACACAGACCGAGTTAAGAAGCATCATTTAAGCTGTGGGATCGATAATAGCTCGTTTCTGGTCTGCTAAAAGAGTTGATAGTAATTATTATATGCCTATGGTCATAAGCCGTGCATACATAGAATTTGGAAATCACGCGCAGTTTTACGCCACTCAAATTTTGTTTTAATCTATGCGTGCATATAATGTTACTAGCTGTAGTCCGCGACTTCGTGCGCGTGGGCTTTGCTCCCGTTCCCGTGGGAATTTAGGGAATTGTTTCCAAAATTCGCAACTATTCGACAAACTTTGTATAAAAGAAAACGGGGATTCCCGGGAAATATCCGCTCGAATGTTCCCGAAATTCACGCGGAAATTTCCAGTATTCGCATTTTTATCAACTTTTTTTCCCACAACAAACAGATAATAGATAGGAGCTAGATTTTTAAAATGTATGTCCTGTAAAAACAACTACTATCACACATATAAATAAATATATAAATGCACACGGTCAAGATTTTCATAAAAAACACTATATAATACATTTACCAGTGTTTATTATAAAAAGAAGAACTTTAGATATTTGTTTATTAATACTGACATCAGTAGAAAATGGAAGCAAAAATAACAACGCCCTGCTCAATTCCCTCGGCCTCGCTATGATGAAGGAGTAGGGCTGGGTACTGACTGCCATGGTGTAGTTTATACCTGAAAATACAGTGTCAATTTATATAAGGTGGATTCGACTGCAAATATTTTAAGAGCAGATTCAGACCACTGCCTGTGGATTCTGTAAATTTCAATCAACAACTCGGTTCTTACGTCGCTATCACTCACACTTCGCATAATGTTCAAAATTACAAGTGAGAAGTGAGCTTCGACGTGACGGGGAAATTACCTTACAGAATGCCACATCTTACGTCATCTCATACAAAATCTCTCGTCCAATCTAGTTCATCCGCTGATATACTCGCAAGGATAGCGCTAGTATAGATTCGAATTATCAACCGAGTTTTTAGAATGCCAATCAAGAAACTCACAGCGGATTCAGATTCGAAGTTTAAAATTAAAGCTTACAAAGTCAAGGCCCTGAACAACTTTCCCTAATAAACCTATATCGAAATAAATTGTGAATCATCTCTGATTTAGTTTAGTATGGAGAGTGAAAAAAAAACGTATTTTGATATAATGTTTATTTGGAGTTCAGTTTAGTTGTATGTCTGAATCTGCCCTTAGAATATTTGCAGTTAATTTGTATCTACCCTATATTTACATATCAATTGGCACTATTGGCGTATAGCTTTAAATCCTAACCCGTATTCATAAGCTGCCATTTCTATTTTGCTTTCCTCTTCTTTGCAACTCCAAGATTCTCGCTTTTAGCGCCATCAGTCGTGCGTCTATTTTTATACAATTTAATAGGCAATCGAGCATTTGGCTGACGTGTTTGTAAGTGGTCTCTGTAACCCATGAACGCCTGCATCACCAGGAGTTTGTCAGTAGAATTTTGTTGAGTCGCTAATGTCGTCACAGGACCGTAGGTCTAACAATCTTCATGTGCAATCTGTGCTTGGGTATATAAACTAAATAGTGTGAAAGTTTACCAACCAACCTGGTACTGGGTCAGGTAGGACTGTAAATGAGGAGGCACCCAAAGCTGCCTGGCCTTTGGCAATAGCTGACAGAGCCAGCATGGCTCTCCTGCTGTGCATTGACTGGAAAAAAGTATATAATTACACACAAGTATAAAGTTCTGAAGACACGTAAAGCCGTTGATCTCGGCTGCCATTTGATAGTCGGTAAAACAACCACATGAGAGGCCGAAGAACTTTGATACTTTTTTATTTGATTGATTGATTAGGGTGTGCATGGTCAATTGACTGTGACACCAATTGTGTGTGATGATTGATGTAGATAAAAGTAAGCGGACACTTTGGCAGTGAAATAGATTATTAACAACTTTTTAAACTTTTAAATATTTTTAAGATAAAATTAAATAAATAGGCGACATTAAGCTGGTTATGGCTGATGCAATAATTGCCATTATTTCGTTTGGTGTTGTTTGCGTAGACACACTTTTTAAATTTTATTTTTGAATTTCTAAAATAACTTATAAAGGTCAATGCACCCATTATTATCAATGGCAGATTCCACTAATTCCTGTTAGTGGCACCAGAAAAAATTTAACTTCAAATACGATTTCAGAAATCAGACACCATTATAGGTACTTACTAAATTAAAATATTTGTATGGATTACAAATAGCATGTCTGTAAAATAATATATATATACATAATTGAATTGCTATGAAATCTGACACCAATGATGAACAACCAACATACACACATACAATAGCATATAGCTGAAAAATATTTGATGATGAACAACTTTTATATAGTGCTTCGAAGACACGTAGGTATCACTTTTGATCGAAGCTAAATTAAAAGTACTTAGGTTCATAAAAAAAAGATAATGATATGGCCAGTAACACGAATGATAAAGAAAAAAACTTAAGAGGTGTCAAGGGACACCCGAACGAAGCTTTCTTATCAAAGAAGTTCGAATCGCGCGCGGTTTAAGTGACGCAATTTTTTTTTTTAATTTATTCTTTCTATGCAAGAGAGAGAGATACAGGCATAGAAACACGCGCACGCCGCATGGCTTATAACTGTAGCAAAAAGTGTCGTTATAACTTTTTTTTCAGTCTAGCCCCCTTCCGCAACTCGCGATAAGGAACTTCGTTCCAAAAATGGGATAAGACTGCGATGCTGAACGGTAGACGTATAGATTAGAGGCACTGAAAGAAAAATATAGGAATAATTACATATTTTACTTACATCTGACGAGGTATCATTGGTGAAATCTTGCTTTACATTACCGGGTAACAAAATTTTAATTCTGAAATACAAACACAGTGTTAAGTTTAACTTAAAACCTGATAGAAGCTAAACAGCAAAATAAAAGTAACAGTTGGCACTTCACAGCTGCTACGTTTTGTTCGGTAAGTTTAGTATTTGGTAACTCCATTCTCTACTCTTTCTTCCCTTTTCCTAGTAATTTGTTTTCACTGGCTACTTCACCTCCCATGAAAGCTAGGTCCATATTTCACTAAGCAAGTATTAGTCAGATGCTTTGGGTGGGATTTCCTGGTTTTTCTCTCCCTAGTTTTCAAGGTACTTGACGTCCTTGGTCGTGAGTACATTTGCAAGCGTTTGTCATCCACATGCATAAACCCAGTACTTTGTGGATTTGCCCCTTTTGCTATTGGACTTTTTTTGGACTCCAGTGTAGTGAACATGACCTAGCAGCCAAGCTATATATGATATAGCTTGTATAGTATTAAGAAGCATTCCAGTCAGATCCATTCCTAAGCCCTGATAGGGTTTAGGAATGGATATAGCTTTTATGTCTTCTATAACCTACAACTCTGTTCAGTTTTGTTACAGTCAAACTACTTACGTGAAATTCTTATTTTTAGCGAGTTGTTCAACGATGTCAAACATAAGACCGGAGTAACTTGAGACCATCCCAGATTCATTTAATTGGAGTATTGACCATGGTGGATTCTAAAATTGGAATAGAATTTAATTCCGGACCTGTGATCTTCAGGTCCGTTTCCGCTCAAAATGCGCGCAGACATGCCACAGGACAATTGTTTTTGGTTAAAATAAAACTAAGGGTAGGTAAACTATAAACATCATTATCATCACTTAATTACAACCCACTGTGCAACCTATGTCCACATTTCTTCACACAAAAAGACGCTTTCATCCAGCGTCTTAATGCGAGCTTAACTAGATCGTTGGACCACGAAGGATATACGGACCACCTAGTAGGTGGATGTCCCACGTTTGCCTGCCGGAACGTGATGGCTATTCTATAACCTCTCTAGAAACTGTAAGCCTACTCGTGGTAAAATAATAATTCTGAAACTCACATGGAATGTAATAATTGGCAACTCCTTTCCTCTGAAACCCTGCTCTACGTGAGGAAACAGAACATCAGTGTACTTCATGGCATCTATGGGTCGCCAATATCCCACCTAAAAGCAGATAGGTACATTTTAATGGTATAAGCTATCCAGCACCAAGCAGGATCCAACTTGATGTAGGTTTAGCATGGTAGAGGCCGTCCTACAAAGGATAGCCTATGGACTGTAACATCATCAGCAGTCCCAAGCCATAACTTGGCAGACCAAGGCCCGCGAGTGAAAAAAAAAAATTGACATAAACACAAGATACAGCTTATCTTTACGTCACCTGACGCCAAACACCCTTCGAAATGCCACTTGCCGAAGATATACAATGGTCCGGCGGGAATTTTAGGCCACGAATGCTAGTGAACTATAAAACAACAAACCTGTAACAATTCAATCTGCTCTATAACCGTGGAGTTGGGATTGCTGTGATCTTTCTCCTTATCTTCCTGGTCTCGCGGAGCCTCGGCGGACCGGTAGGTGACACCCCAGGTTTCTGCAGATAAAGCGCGCCAAATACTGCAGTTGCCACATCGGCTTTTTGAAGATATGTGTTGCTGAAAAAACGTATGAATTACCAATACTTTTTCCTCTTCCCCGCTTTGCCTCTTCGTTTCTAATGCGTATGGTGAAGGAAAGGAATTCTTTACCGGCTGACATCGAGTCTTTTGAGGCCAGAGTGAATAGGCTATTAATGAACCAGCGAGCTCTTTCTTAGACCACATCTGCACTTACCATCAGGTGGGATCGTGATCAATCCCTGGTCATTGACTAAATAAAACACATAGTTGCTTTTTTGTTTGTTTTTTTTTATAACAATTAGATTGAGGAAAAATTAATAGAGAAAATTAATAAAAGAGTTTGGAGTACCTACTACATAGCCTGGCAGCAGGAAACATACATAGATCCCTATGAATACCTGCATATGTTTCAAGAGCATGTTCCTCCTTTGTAGTTTCGAAGGTCTGATAGCTTCCCACTCCTCGTCGGAGACCTGGGCAGCCACGTCAAACTCGTCTTGCACGGCCATTTCTAGCGCTGATATGAACGCGTCCAGCATTTCCTGGCTGTAGCATATTATACCGTTCTGAAAATATTTTTCTCATATTTGACTGCAAAATATCTTCGATTAAGGAGTTCTAGCCCAGCGGGATATGATGTTCGTCAATAATCGTGAATTTCGATGGCCTAACGTGGATTGATCACCACTAGTAGCTATCCTATATTGAGTTAGGCAAGTTATGCCGTTAATCCCATCTGTGATCGCTAGATGAACAAAGCATCTGACATAGTCTACCGAGTGCCGTTGGACTGTGTCAGCTGCCTTTAGGCTGCCTGAATATTAAGTATATCAATGTCGGTTACTCATCATCATTTCGTGTAGGTGACACGGTCAATCGATCATGCACACTCTCGGCCTCTGAAGTGGTTTTTTGGTGGACCAACGGTTACTAACTCCCTTTTAAATTCCCTAAAAAAGGGTCACGGAAGTGAGACAGCAGTCCCTCTAATAACTAGTGCCGCAATTTCTAGGACAGATAAACAGGCGCTAAATATAAAACTGGAAAACAGGCTCTGACACGACTGTAAACCATTTGGCCTGTGTATTACCTGACACTCAGGGTTATCATCAGTAACGTTGTAAAGAAACGCGATATTTTGTCCCTCATACAACGCGTTGATCAAATTGGAGAGGTTTCCACTATGCACGTTGGTATCAGATATGACGTACAGCCATTGAGCAGTCGTGTGTGTCATGGAAAGTTCCCGAGCTACCTCAGTCATTGTGGTCATCACATCTGTAGTAACTATTGCCACGAAATTCTCCCCTGAAATGGAAAATTTATAATCATATTTGTACGTTAAGCCGTTGGTCCCGGCTGCCATCTGGTAGTCGTTAAAGGAATCCACGTCGGTTCCGAAGAACTCTGAAACCAGGGTGTGTATGGTCGATCTTCGTGATCGTCATTATGATTGGACCACCTCTATTGGCGTTTTATAAGGTTTTCCATGCGTCATATGGCACTTATATAAAACTTGTAAAAAATATGATCAAAGGGTATCGTACATGTGATATATTTATACTATCTTTATGTGGGTTACAACTTCAAATGACTTTGCATAGTGACTAAAGTGAGTTACAGTTTTTCGAAACCCTTCCACCTTTGTCTTTGTCTCTTTAACGACCACCAGATGGAACGGCGTGTATTCCGACTTTAAATCGTCTTTACTACCAACTATTAGGGTGATTGCAGTGGCCTACCTAACCAAATTGATAACAATCTTGACGTGGGAATCAAACCCACGGCCCAGTGTCAAGGCAAGCACCTTAACCACTGGACCACAGAGGCAGTTTGTGAAAACAGAATATCCATCAACAAACCTATGTACTTGACTGGCAGTTTCGAGAGCACCCTGTGCATTTCCTTGCGTCTCAGGTACTCGTTTACCTCGTGCTTCATCTTGAACACTGTCACAGAGACAGACGGGACTGTCTCGTCATCCATTTGGAGTGTCAGCGACTGGACCACTCGGGATACCATGTCACGATCTGGAAACATTTCGGTATTTTCTTCTTTTCTATTCTTAATGGCTATATGATTCTAGTTTTCTAAAAGATACGAAACATACGTTTCGTGAAATAAATAGTATCGTATTATATTATATGGACCCTAAACCTACTTAAGCAATTACTTGGCAACCTTCACCTCGTTTAGGTCTTCTATTGTGCAAGAGGATATTCCTGTATTATTTCGTTGAATCGCTGTAAAAAGTTTCAATCTATCTCATACCAAATTAAGCGCTAAGCTATTAAACAAACAAACTCACATACTAAAAGTCTTTTTTGGAATTTGCTAAAAATTTAAGTGATCTCGTTCAAAAGTTATCTATTTTGTTTTATTTATGTTGTTCTTACACATAAAACAACACTCACTAAGGGTGTCATCATGCAAAATAACAGCTGATTTCCACTTGAATGCCCTAGTTGTCCTCAAATCAAGCAGGATTTGGGGCAATTCTTGCCCCGGGTCCATGTACGTAACAGTAATGGCTGATTGCAGAGGCAGCCTGGGACAATCGACTTCAGTAAGAGCAAATAGTAGGAGTTCTTCTTCTTCGGTCCTGGAGAAAAGAGACCAGGTGTCTTCGCAGGACGCGATGCTGAACACCGCTAGGAATCCTGGAATAAAGTTGTTTATTTACACCATTTTTAAACACATGACATATGGGTCCGAAACGTGGTTCCTTACTCATAAGAAAGCTCAAGGTCGCCCAAAAAACTCTATTCTACTATAGCCCTATATGCTCGGTGTTTCCCTACGAGACCGAATCAGAAATCAGGAGATCCGTAGGAAAACAAAGGTTGCTGACACAGCCCAGGTGAGCGGGGCATATAGTGCGACGAACCGATGGCCAATGGGGCAGAAAGGTTCTCGAATAGCGACCACGCACTGGTAAGCGCAGCATCGACCGATCAGATGGTCAAATGACGTGAAGTATCTTCACCCTACCACAAACTGATTTAGTGCTATATTTATTAAGTTATTTAGAATCACAGTGTCCCAAGATGGCTTTAATATAATATGTCTCAGTATGGGGAGACTATTATTACACATTTGTGATACTGGCATCCAAATAAGCATGGTACACATATGTAAGTAACTGGTTGAAGCCAAGAATAGAAATTACTTCCATACCTTTCTTAAGGCTAATCGTGCTCCAGGAGAAGTAATGAACGACGACACCGCCATGCTTCAGTTCCACTCTAGCAAGCTCTTTGATGTAATCCTTCAGATTGTCCAGGATTGGCTGGTATTGTTCTCCAAGGTACTGACGGTCTAAGACTACCGCTATAGGGATAAAAGATAGGTCGACTTAGAATTACAAAAAACTCCTTGTAAAGAAACAGATATTAATCCTTGTATTACCTATAGAAGCATTCGCAGTGATCAGCGAAGGAAAATCTTCCCCAGAGGCACTTAGAAAAAAACACGAAACACAAAGCGCCCATAACTGCATATTGCGACCGCACACTGCCACCGCCGTTCAAATCATACCCGATCATAATTCAAAAAATATAACTGGCCGGTAATAATAAAAAAATAATTTGCAGTTTCATTAGTTAACACTTGCACGTGGTTGTATGTTAACATTTGATGCGGTGAGTTTTGGAACTAATTTACGAGTGGGGTGGATAAGGTGGCTAGACCCAGAACCATGCTTGTGGATGTACAGGATGTTTCATCCCAACTAATCCATACTATAATATTATAAATGCGAAAGTCTGTTTGTCTGTCTGTCTTTCTGTCTGTCTGTCTGTCTGTCACCTCTTCACGGCTAAACTGCTGGACCGATTGTGATGAAATTTGGTAGGGATGTAGTTAAAGACCTGAGGTCAAACATAGGCTACTTTTGGGCGCGATATAACCGAGTCCCACGCGGGGCGAAGCCGCGGGGAACAGCTAGTATTCTATATTTGTTTGTTACCTCTTCATGCCTTATCTACTGAACGAATCTTCATGAAACTTCGCGTACATAAAAAAGTACTGAGATGGACATAGGATATTTAACATCCCGGAAGAATGTAGGTATTATTCCTGCCTGTGGGATTTACGCGAGCGAAGCAACTATATCTTTGAGAGGAGCTCTAGTAGCCTAGGTAGTTCGTTATATATTTTCATTGAAAAATATTCTCAGTAGCTCCCTATTTTGGTGAATAGTTAGGTAAATGTGTTTGTTTGTAAATTAAAAAGTAGGTACTGCTGTGGTCCCATTATAAAAGAAAAAGATTTAGGTCCATTTGTTGCTAATAGTTGGCACTACAAGGTTTAAAAAAAATACTTTCACCCTTTTGCCTTCAAACTCACTCAAACATTTGAATTGAAACACCCTTTACTCTAGCTAGTAACTACTCGTAAAAGGTCAGAAGCTTTCAATAATGTACGTTAATTACAACAATCCTATATCACGTAACGTAATTACATAACTGATTCACTCTAGCGTGATATCATCCAGATATTGAGGCTTATAATAAGTATGATAGCCTGGCGGGACGTGTTCGTAACCAGGGCTAGTAAACCTGGTTAAAATAAAAAACCAGCTCGTTTTTCTGTCCATACATTTTTACAGCGACCGCTAGCATTACGGTTCCGCTCAACCGGTATTTCCCCGAAAATAACGGTCTTAACCAGGGGCCCGATTCTCGCGCAATCAAAGTTCACTTCACCGATTTTCTACAATTTTTACAAAGGTATCACGGTTCCTGCTATTTCAAAAAATTACCAGTGAACAAATTTAATCGAACGCATCGATTGATCGAAACTTATCGATTGTGTATTGGCTTAAACTCATCGAAAAAAATTGGAGAAAATCGGTGAAGTGAACTTCGATTGCGTGAGAATTGGGCCCCAGGTATTTAGGACCCTAAAATCGACCCTATACTTATTTACCAAGTTAAAGACCGTTATTTTTGGGTCTTTAAAATACCGGTTCCGAGCCCTGTTCTTAACGATAACGCTTGTCAAACGTCGGCGAGCGCGGCCTAGTTTGGATTAGTCACGAGTTCACGACTCCACTAGTGGCATTTCCATCTTAAGCTCATGCTTCAGAAGGCACGTTAAGCCTTTTGTCCCGGCTGTCATCGCTAGTTTGCAGTCGTTATCAGCCGTGTCAGATGCCTCTAGGAAGCTTGAAAATCTGACAGTGTTGGCTGCTAACACTAATAATTTTCCCATTGGTCTGGTGTCCAGGACCATAAACTTAAAGCGTACCTCTGGGCTCTAAGTCAAGTATTTCTTTATCTACCCTAAAGCCGAAAGGTTTGTTCCTATTTGTTCTATTAAATAAAGCTGCATTAAAAGAAATGGAGGCATGTAAACCTTACATGCTTACTCGTACTGATAAACTTCGACTCCACTTGAGTTTGTGAGTAGTTTACACACATGCAGGTACCATCTTTAGGCCTTGTAACACTTTTAATGGTAAATCAGTACAAGGACTCTACCACCTGGTTATTTAGTTTGTGAAAAGATACTGTAAAGATACCTATACATATATGTTTTAGAAGCAAGTAAGGATAAGTATTAGTTGAAGCGTTATAGTATAGACTACTATAGTACTAACGTTGCGTCGGCAGCAGCAATTTTTTAAGGGGGTTACTACTGTCTTCGATGGTGGTAAGGCACTAGGCCAGTGCCCCTAGTATGAGTTTTTCTTAACGCAGACGCTAGCGACTGCGTTAGGATTTTGTATGGAATTTCTTAGTGGCCTTACTATCCGCCAGAGGCGCTGTACAGGTTTGTCATACTAAGTAAATCGCTAACGCAGTCGCTAGCGTCTGCGTTAAGAAAAACTCATACTAGAGGCATAGGCTTACCTACCTATACTAGACGCCTATTTGCCGCGATTGCTAAAGTGGCGTTTTTAGACCCACAGGAAGCAAGCACAGTGGGTCTAAAAACGCTACTTTGAGCAATTCATCGAATCGAATTCATATTACGAATTCCTTAGCAATTCTATAGCAATTCCTATTTCTTTCAATTTTTTTGAAGAGGTATTGCAAAGTTTAGTTGGCCATTTTACAAAAATAGAGGAATTGCTACAGAATTGCTAAGGAATTCGTAATATGAATCGATTCGATGAATTGCTCGTGGCGTTTTTAGACCCCCAGTACCTAATTAATTTATTCGCATACCTACCTACCAATCATTCGATTTTCAAAACAAGAAGAATAACACAAAAAATAGGTACTGATGGAAAATTTATTTTTAACATTTTAGTCGTACGGAGCCAATTAAAAACAAAAATGTAATACGGTAGGTAATGTAAATATATTAGTATATTTAGTTTCGTTTACATAGTAAAAAATCTGTGTATTTTCTCTGTGTAAAAATTACTTATAGTAGGCAAACAATACACCACGCACTAATAGCAAATAAAAAGTTAATCAAAAGTGCAATTCGTACTTCTGTTGGAAGCAGTTGCTTTACGGATGCAGAGTGCTTCTACCACGAGTCTGCAATCCAACTATCCAACTATTATAAATGCGAAAGTGAGTTTGTATATTTGTTTGTTACCTCTTCACGCCCTATCTACTAAACCAATCTTCCTGAAATTTCGCTTACCCCTAGCTAGGAGTATTGAGAAGGACATAGGGTACCTTTCATCCCGGGAATAACATTAAATTTAAAATTTAAAAAAAAACCCATGGCACATTTTCTTTTTAGTGGTGGCGGTCGACTGATTTTCATGAAACATATTATTTTGTAATGTGCACGTGATGCGCTTTCATTTGAGACTCCACTCAAGTATATTTGCAGACATTCACTTGTTCTTCGGTTCTTCCCCACTTTCACCCACACAACTTCTAAACGGCACAACCGATTTTCATCAAACATGTCTAAGAACACTCGCCCGTAAGTCACCTTTAATACGAAAAAAAAATCAAATTGAAATCGCTTCATCCGTTCGGGAACTATGATGCCAGAGACAGACAGACACGTCAAACTTATAACACCCCTCTTTTTGCGTCCGGGGTTAAAAAGCACCGTTGCCGAGAGGAACTCGCACGGGCTGCGCGCTTTAGCTAGTATAAATATAAAAAAAGCTGTATAGCAAACTTCCATAGCTAGCTAGAAAATGAATCTTGTAATGTCATTCATTTGTCATTGTCATGTCATTACGTCAAGAGGTCGTTCGTAGATTTAGAGGTTATATTTTTGTTTTGGTCAAAGGTTTTTATTTTAGTGGGTTTGGGTTTTGTTGGACTTTGGGATCAGCAAAGCAAATAAAAAATGGCAAATAATTACCAAAAATGCTTTATTACTGTTGGCACAACAAGATTTGATTTACTTGTAGAGACCATCTTCAAGCCCACCAGCATTGAGGCTTTGAAAAAGTTGGGTTGCAAAGAGATCACATTTCAGATTGGTAAAAGCGATTTTGAGCCTGGAGATTACGAAAAGAATGGTGTCAAATTGCATGTGTATAGATTTAAAGATTCTCTACAAGAGGATATACAAAGTTCTAATTTAGTAATAAGCCACGCTGGGGCCGGCAGTTGTTTGGAAGCACTGGAAGCTAATAAACCCTTGTTGGTGGTGATAAATGAAGATTTGATGGACAACCATCAACTAGAATTGGCAGAACAGCTACAAGTGGACGGCCATCTTTATTACTGTACATGCGACACGTTTGAAAGCACTCTGGAAATGGTCGATTTCAGTTTACTAGCTCCATTCCCAAAACCTGATCCATCATTGTTTATTAAATATTTAGATGATGTATTAAATGTTAAAGCCAAGGCGAATTGACTTGAATTCAACAATGTGGTCCCTTTTGAGAGAATACAGGTCTAATAAAAATAATGTAGAAGAAAACACTGAATTTATGTGCTACTAAACTGCAACAGTCCTCCAATGAATTTTGATCATGGATTCCATTCTACACAACCAGTTTCATTTAGTTGGTCAGATTGGAAATACAAGTTAAATAACACTTAATATATTTAAGAAAAGTATTCATAAATAGTTTCGGTATAACTATAAGTATTAGATAAGGGACATTATGGCAATTTAAATTTATTTTTGGACTTTGTAGACACTAAAAATTTCATATTTTTATACAGTTTTACATTCCTAGTAAGTTAGTATTTATATTTCGATGCATTCTATAAGAAAGTTTTAATAAATAAAAACCTTGTTAGTATAATTAAATTTTATTGGAAAAATACAGATCATACACACACAACAATGATAAATGAAAAAATTAAATTATGTATTCGCACTAAAACAACATGTATGAAGGAAATAAAACTGCACCGAACCCTATGTACACAATCTCTCAATTTATGTACACTCAATTATACTAATTTCTTGGCTTCGAAGAAGCTCTTGAGATGTTTCATCTGCCACACACCAATTCCGAGGAGTACTCCCGTTTGAAGCAAACTCCACCATAAGACACGCTGATTCGTGCTCTCTGATGTCTGACGGAAACGTTCTTCACGGTGCTGTAAAAACAAAAAAAGGCTTCTTATATACCTGACACATATATTGCAGAACTAAGGATAATAATGAGAGCTGGTAAAACTAATACAGGTATAATATTACTATGGAGATACAACTGAAGTGTGGGTGGTTTAAAAATAAATAAAAATTCCACTGCTAGACATAAAACTTATTTTAGTGGGAAATTAAAATTCACATTAGTAGGAAACCATTTTCTCATTTTGGTTGGCAAAAACTAAAAAAAAAAAGTATGAATTTAAAAACTTGTTTCTGTACCTTTGTTTTAGTACTGTATTAATAAATCATACTGTTTTAGGCAATATGGGAGTGACACTACAAGTAATGCATGCCCTACTAATGCAAGTCATAATATAATTAATAGCCGAAATTATATAAAATAACCAAAATCATATAAAAAAAGAAATAATAATTACCCTCTGATAGCTCTGCTCCTTGGTGATCTGATGCACCTGGTCCAACAACTGTCGAATCCTCAATTGCAATTCATTCAGCTTGTCTTTCTCTGCTACATTTGCATAGTCTACTGCATGCTCACCCACTTGGATATCAAGATGTACCTGGAAAAAAAAAGAATATAATTTGTGTCTATGGCCATGTGTCAATACTTTTTAGCATACAAAAGAGAGACCTCAATGGCTTTTCAGTCCAAACAGATAATGAGTGCATTTGAGCACCTGGTGAATAAGTCCAGGTGAAACCAGAGGACACAGTTCATCATAAATATAAATGGTGATTTAGGGCAAATAATATGGCAGTGCAATTAAATAAATTGTAAAAAAAAAAATCTGAATCAAATATGAAAGTTATAGATATCACATAGTTTTTGGAGGGAAAGTAAACTGTCGCTATGTCCGCGCTGTATTTAATTTCCAAAACTTAGGTTTTTTCGAGTGTTTGTGCATAATATTGGTGGATTATTATTCGCAAAGTTTTCGTGAACAAGCGTGAGTGTTGGGAAGTGAAACAGTGTCGATTACGTGACTTTTTATCTTTGTCACCAAAATCTCCATGATATAGCTAAGTGAAATTTTTCCACCGCTTCACTTAGCCATCTGACTCAGACTAGACTTACTTACTTGACTGGACTTGACTATTGACTTGAATTTTTGACTCGACTGACTTAAGTAGGACTGAAGAAGATTAATAAATTCAAGAAAGGCCTTAAAGGACTAGATTTCCATGGCCGTATAAACTATTAAAAAAATATATATATATATATATAGATATCATAAAAAAAATAATGAAAAATTATTTAGGGCAAATAATATGACAGTGCAATTAAATAAATTATAAAAAAAAACTGAATCAAATATGAAAGTTATAAATATCATAAAAAAAATAATGAAAAATATCCCGCATTGTGAAATCAGGTAAAACTATTAGTTTGTATTAAAAAGTACACAAGCCATTGTTTGAACAAGTGTGCACATAACAACTACAACAGCCATAAACCTATTGTGTTAGTCATAATAATCTTGAATTAAAGTTATAATTTTGCATTTACAATACTAGGTCTTTTTTTCTATAATATAAACCCATTGGCTCAAAGAATCCAGACACAAATCATGATCCTATTGGTCTGGCTTCCGTGTTTTAAGCTTACAGGGGTAGATGAGATTTGCTCCATTTAATTAACTAATGCCACCATACCTCGGACCACAACTAAAGCATACCCTGGGCTCTGAAGCATAATCATGTTCGGAAAAAGCTTTTTTTTAATACCCTTTAGCAGACACACGGGCCTCCTGATGGGAAGGGGTCACCGCATCTGTTTAGGTGTTCTAAACAAAAATATCTTAACTTACCCTCAGTTGTGATCCACTGAACCATGAGGTGCTATTAGAGTACATGCAAATAACGTGTTCTCCTGGGATGGTAGACGTGAAAGAGATCATGCCTTCCGATGAGTACACCCGTGACAATACTATGTGGTCATTTGGGTCGCGGACTTCGACGTGCATGCCGATACCAGGCGTGGAAGGCATGAAACCACCCGATCTTGGATCATACAGCTCCACTTTATAATTTACTGAAATGAAAAAATATACAACAGCTTTTAAGAACAAAGTCCGGAGGCTACAGGCCAGTCATAATAATTGATTGAAATAAATAGTTACAAAAAATTAAGATAAAAGTTGGTTACCTATGACAGTAGTGTCGTCCGGGATTTCCTCGATGAAACATTTTCTCTCGCCTTCTGCTATATGGAAATAAAGGGCTGATGTTACGTCTAATAGAATGAACAATGATAATATTGATGATATTTTAAAAAATTCCATGTTTTTAAGAATTTCTGTCGGCTAGAAAATTCGAAAGCCAAAAACACCAGTGACATGACACACGTCATCTATCAGCACAAATTTGACATTACTGGATGTTGCCAACATTCATATTCATTTTGGACCTGCCTGTGAGGATGCTGTGGGGCACTATGACCTCTAAAAGCGATCCCACCCTACTACCATCTCTTAAAACCATGCAAGATCCAGTGAGTAAGCGAGACAGCGAAATACATGATGTAAGGCGACATCTCTCTTAGGCACCCATTACATGCTCATGCGCGCATGATGGAAAACCATCAATCAAAGGGATGTTACTCGAAAGTTAAATTGATTCGACTGATTTCCAAACAAAAAATACTAAATTGTGAAGTTTAAATCAAGAATTTTGCGATGATTTACGATGGAACAATTAACTCAACTAATTTCCTAATAAATCATCGCAAAATTCTTGATATAAATTAAATAAATTAAATTGATTTGTTTAGTAAATGCGCGCATGAGCGTCTAGGGTGCGCCTAAGGCGCTAGGTTAATAATTAGCGTCTAGAGTGCGCCTAAGGCGCCTAAGGCGCACCCTAGACGCTCATGCGTGCATGATGGAAAACCATCAATCAAAGGTATGGTACTCGAAAGGTGAATTGAATCGACTGATTTCCAAACAAAAATCCTAAATTTTTTAGATTAAATCAAGAATTTTGCGATGATTTACGATGGAACAATTAAATTAACTGATTTCCAAACAAATCATCGCAAAATTCTTGATATAAATTAAAAAAATTAAAATGATTTGTTTGGAAATCAGTCGATTCAATTCACCTTTCGAGTACATCCCTTTGTTTGATGGAAAACCATCATGCGTGCATGAGCATGTAATGTGTGCCTTACTCAATCGTTCTTGAATGGTTTTAAGAGATGGTGGTAAGCCACATATGACATATCACACACTCACATACATCAAGTATTGAGCCATCCCATCTTGCTTAAATCACTCGTTTCGAGCCTGATAAAACCTCGGGATAAAACAGCTTTTCTTTGTTGTGTTCTTTTTTTAAGCATTTTGTGATTTCGAATTTTGACTTTGACATATCGATGCAATGGCATGGCATGGCATTTACATTTGTCATTTTTATTGTCTTGACTTGACGTTGACATTGGTGTTCAGCGTGTTTATTTGTTGTTGATGACGTAAAATGAAAAAATAACTTTTAATGTATTTAAACTTATGCATATGAACTTAGATAATTAATAATATCTGCAATACAATTTAGGCTAGGTCAATTAACGAGGGTTGTAAGGATAACCTTGTGTTACTTTGAATTGTGATAAAATTGGAAACCATGGATCCGTTCATTATTGCCGCTATTATTAGTGCAATAGTTATTGTTTTACTCTCTATTGCATTTATTAGAGTAGGTTCACAAGTTAAGCCACAAGGTGGGTGCTGTGTTTCGTTCTACACATGGTAGTTTGCATTTTAGATCTGAAAATTATGTTCTATGTTTGTTAACAGCTGGAGCGAGGCCAAGGGCCGTAGCCCAGAGGGATGGAGGTCCAGGTAGAGTTCAGGCTGTAAGAAATCAAAGAGCGCGGATGAGAGCTAATGGTAAGCATAATTGTATTATATATATATAGGTGAAGCATAGACAAGAGTTAGCTAATAACAGAGAGGTGAATGCAGTAGGAGGCCTTTGCTAACGAGGCCTACGAGACAGGATTATGGCTTATAAAATTATTATATATTATATTATGCTTACAGTTTCCTAAATGTAGTGTGATTTATAAACAAATTGTTAGTACAAACAAATAATTTAAATTAATATTGAATATCAACTAAAGGCTAGCAGGATATAAATGCACTTGGAAGTAACTCCACCATAATGAATGCAGCTATTAAATTAAATAGATAGAAGTCAACTTCAAAGAGCTATGCATCAATTTAATCATACCATCACAAAGGTCATCTATGAGAAACTGAGACAGAGAAAGCTTCATGCTATAACTGCAAGCAATCAGCTGTGGACACAACCGAAAAAGTGCTAAGATGATAGAAAGAAAAAGAAAGCTTTGAGCTAATCAACAAACCAAAAATGCATAAGCATTGCATGACCCTCCACTAATAAACTTCTTATCTGTGTGCTTTGTCCGTATAAATATATTTTTATTTATTTATTTCCTTTACCTTAGCCCACTTTTCTTCTGTGGTCAGCACAGATATAAACTGACACTCCGCAAATAAAATAAATTTAATTTATAGCTGCCAGACATCAAGCAGCTCTCGTTGAAGAGGATCCAGACCTAATTGAAGAAGTTGAAGAAGAGGGATTGCCTGAAGCCACCCAAAAATTAGAGTTTGAAGACAAAATGGGAGCAAAGGTAAAAAAAACATATGCCAAATGAAGTTGTAGATATTTTTGTACACAGGAAGTATGTATGTATATGTATCGTACATACATATGAACATCACAGATAAAATCTCACACAAAAACAGGGCTTATTGTAAAAAAATAACAGATTGTCATTAGTTTTTTCCTTAGTAAAACAAGAGAAAAAAAAGGCAAATGAAAGAAATCTATTGGTACATCTAGATTTACTTTAGATATTTTATCATCAAGTCTTCATTGAAATTAAATTTATTATTAAGAAAATGTCATGACAATCTCATCAACTTTTTAGACAAGTGGCAAGAATTTGCCCTAGATAGAGATCAGTGTAGAAAGAGGGGGGAGGCCTTTGACCCCATGCATTGAGTTTAGAATTAAGTCTGAATAAAATATTCTAACTATATATTCTTTTTTCAAATTATTTTTTTAATTAAATTATTATATTTTTTGCATGTATTTTTCATAGTGCAATAAAGTGTTTATCCTACATTATTATAAATGCAAAAGTGAGTTTGTTACGCTTTCAAGCCCTATCTACTGCACCAATCTTCCTGAAATTTGGCATTTTGGCATACACTATCTAGAAGTATCGAGAAGGAGATACGATACCTTTCATCCCGCGAAAATGCACTGTTCCCGAGGGGAATACACGCGGGCGAAGCCGCGGGCAAAAGCTAGAAGTTATTAGGTCTAGAATTTAATTAAATTCTTGTATTGTAGAACTATCGAAAACAAAGCAATTAAGATAATTGTGATTAATGTATTTTCCAGAAAAGAGCAAAACTGGAGGCGAAACTAGAGAAGAAAAAGGCAAGGGAAGCAGAGGAACAAATGCGGGAGATAAAGAAGAAGAAAGATGAAGAGATAGAAGAAGAACGAAAGAAATTGGAGTTAAAACAGGAGGTGGGTTTATTAGCCTTCAAAGAGTTCACTTTGTAGACACAACACTATTACTTATTATATCTTTACTTTATAATATAAAGAAGTTAGTATTTAAGAAGTTTGTTAATTCATTCTGTCTGAAATTTTATTAACCATGATATTTCTAAACTTGAAATTTCCATAGATTAATTATTTATTTAAATACTGGCAGACCTACAGCTGTAGGTAGCATGCCGCAGGTTTATAGTATTGCCATTATGGCAACAAATAATAAAAATAATTAAATGTCAATTCAAGATTCAAGCCTGCAATGTCCTAATTAAACTGGAAATCATTTAGGTCTTTAGGCTAACGCCTTAGTTTCTGGCCGCCCAGGCAGTTAAGGTCAATATTAAAAGAAATACAAACTGCTATATTTTTATTTACAATGAGGATCTCAAATCAATGAAATATTGTATTTTTATTTCGATCACATGTTGAATTTTTCAAAGAATACCTTTGCATCTACGAGGTTTTATAAATGTGAAGCTTGCGACTGCATTAAAATTTTGTATTCCATACATTCTTATTTACCTTACTATTCACCAAGGGCGCTGTACAGGTTCGTTATACAAAATCGCTTTTGCATACAACATCTTTTCTAAAATCTCATGGTACTTGTGTCAAAATTTGTACGTAACTCTCTTAGGAGGAAGAGCGACTTCGTGAAGAGGCTGAACGTAAAGCAGAAGAGGAACGCAAGAAACGTGAACAAGAGGAGTACGAAGCCCTAAAGGCTGCATTCACTGTGGACAGCGAGGGTTACGAAGAGAATGAGGAGCAGGACAAGGAGAGTCTGCTTCGTGACTTTATTGATTACATCAAGGTAAGTTCTCTTGTGTTTCGTTGTGAATGAGGATCATCACATGTTGCGGTTTTAGGAATATCGGACCGCAAACTCTATTGAAGTACTCTTTCTAGAGTTTATTGTAATAACAAATGCTCATAGAGCATTGAATAAAGTAGACAAAAAATGTGGAATTTTTAAAACAAATAGATCAATTTTGAAAACGTCGCATTTCAAAAATAGTGTTACCTACATAATTAACAACCTTACTGGGCTTTTTCATTTTGCAGAAGGTAAACTAAAGTATGTAGATCAAATTGTGAAAAATGAAATTTTATGCTTAGTCTGAAAATCTGCAATATGGCGCGCGCAAATAGAGTAAAATGGAACAACAATGCGATATTATTAATGTTGACACAATATATTTCCTTTGTTCCCATTAGTTATATTGAATAGTTCTATGATAGAACTAATGATACAAATTACTGTTTCAGGCTCAAAAAGTGGTGTTACTAGAAGACCTAGCAGCCCATTTCAAACTGAAAACTCAGGCAGCTATAGACAGGATCACCGATTTGCAGTCTTCCGGTGAACTGACTGGAGTAATTGACGACAGAGGAAAGTTTATCTACATTTCACAGAAGGAGCTTGAGGACGTTGCCAAGTTCATAAAGCAAAGAGGAAGAGTCTCCATTACGGACTTAGCTGAAAGTAGCAATGAATTGATCAACCTAACACCCATGACCGTTTAATTTTGATTTGTTATCTCGCTGTAAGCTTTGAAAAATCATGGATCAGAGTGTGGCAAATAAAGATATTTCTGCTTCTTTTTTATATTATTAGGACCGCCGTGTCCCAAAGCATAGCGCGACGCTTTTCCAATCATTATTTGACATACTTTACATATACATTTATTCTTTCTGCAGTTTTGGCAATACCCTTTCCTACCTTATGGCATTCTGAATGTTTAACGGTAGGTACTTGGCGCACTCGGTCCATTCGGTTTTAGAAACTATTGTGCAATTTGCATTATAACATTAATATTGTTAAGTCAGAGCTTCTATGAATGTAAAGAAAAGATATTTTGTTAATACACAAAAATATTTATTACAAAGAAAAGCATTATTCATCATTTATTTCGTAACCAAACATATCCCTATCCTTTTCTAGTAATAACAAAGAAGATTCCTTGATCATTTCCAAGAATTCTATTAGTTTAGACTTAGGGAATACTTTGTAAAGGCATCTGTTTTCTGCAGCAATCAAATTGCTCAATTTCAAGGCTTCTTTGTGGTCTTCAACCTCGTCACTGCTTTGCAATATCTTCAGTATCAGTAGGACCACTTCAGGAATGCACAAACGTCGTAATGTTTCCAACTGCTTAGATCTCTCCTGCTTTTCATCATCTGTGAAGTTTTGTGATAAAATGCTGTCATTCTCATCTTGCAGCCACCCACCAGGGAATAAAAGCACATTGTAAAGTAGATTTTTAGTGTGTCTGGATTGATGCAAGACTGCATTCTTCCAGCGAGCCTTCTGTTGTTCCACCTGGGCACATCTTTGCTCATGATGGACTTTGTCTGAAAATGATGCATCTGACAGTAAAGGTTCCACATCTTTGGGTTGTCCGCTTATGAAATGCCTGTACCAAGTAGCAAAACCTTCTAGTGCTTCTAAATATGATTTCAAAGCAAGATGTTCCCTCAATTCAGCAGATTTGTTATCCATTTTGTTAATGAAATCTGGGAAAAGATGGTTCACGTTAGCAATACAAGACAAGGCCGCCTCGGTGTTGCCGATGAAGATAAATGTGCGGATCATTGCATTGCTGAGCCACAGAGACTCCTGTTTCTGATTGGGAATTAGTGCCATCCATTCTAATGACGATATGACTTTATTAATCAATGTTTTATCCTTTTCAATTGCAGCTGTTTGGGTAAAGGTCATGTCCAAGTTCCAGTAGTCCTGCTGGATGGCAGTGATGGCTTTCTTGATGGCTGCTCTAGCTGATGCTGAGACATCTATGCCAGCATTCATACCAGCCTTTACCACCCCCTCTCGAAACTCACTCTTGTGGATGTGATCCATTAAATCTGCATAGAGGATGACCTGCTGTGCTACAGGAACAGTTGATGTGTAATAAGCTATCAGCTCTGGGCATTCTACAGACCCATCCAGCAGCCTATCAATGAGCTGAGTCACATACTTCTCTAAAACCTTGTCTCCAATATCATGGTGGGGATCCTTACCCATCATCCGAAGTACTAATATTAAATGTGCCAAGAATCTTATAAATTTTTCTTCAGCACTGTCAAGCCATTGCAATGAATCCTGCATTACAGCCCTGATATGACCTAGCATCAAGTGACGTTGGCAAGTTTGGTATAGTGACTCTTTTTTGCCATCCATCAAAGATTTGACAGCACTGAAAATTTGCTGCAGAGATAATATTTCAACCAACAATTCAGATTGAAGCAGTTCTAAGACATCCATGGATGTAGTATTAGCATCTACAGTTAAATGGTGTTCGTGCAAAAATCTGTCCACTCTCGCTTCTATTTGAACTCTCAAATGCGCCCACAACAAATCCTCCCAGTTTCCTTGACAAGCTGGAATGGCACTACCAAGGTGTCCACATAAAATACCTGTTACAGCTCTGTAATGTATATTTTCTGCTGTATTATTAGCAATGCCCAAAGCACACCACTTCCAAAGATCCCTTGAAGGGTTTCCAGATATTTCTAACGGTTCATTTGAATCTTCTTTTGGCAAGTAGTGGAGAAGGATCCAGCCCTGTAGTACCGCTCCGCGCCAAGCTTGTCCTGCACTAAGACACGCAGACACGGCTTCTTTAAACTTTCCACATCTCACTTCTGTAAATATTCTCTTACACAAATCAATGTCATCCTTTTGATCATCAGAATGAACAGTTTTCTTCTGGCGTCTTGGTGCATCAGGGTCCATACATGTAATCATTGCCTTATTCTTATCTTTATTGAACAAACTGTTCCCAATAAGCAACTCATGTAGTGTGTTGCTCCAATGTACATTGTTTCCAATCACAGGAGCAGAGGTGTTAGTTGCTGCTTCCTGGTACGCAGCTGTCGCTTCCAACCAATCCACTAATAATTGTAAAAGACGTACTTCTGAATCACATTGGAATAGCGCGCCGACGAGTTCTTGTTGAGATAAAGTTGTTTCCTTCAACATAGCTTCTAAAGACTCCGGATGAGGCGATATAGAATCAGCGTACAAGCAATGCAGTAATTTCCACGTGTTCGCTTCTTCTGCCAGCCAATAATTGTGCACATTGTATCTGTTCCAAGGCTCTACTAACTCCAAGGAGTCACAACAAACTTGACCTAACCTCGACAACGTATCTAAAACATCACTAGGCCGACTGGTTTGCATTACTTCAAAAAACGCTTCGCTAAGGCCATCTCCGGCATTCCCCGAGTTAACTAATATCGAGGACTCGTCTAAAACTTGTCTCAGGCTCGTGTCATTTAGATTTTTAAATATTGAAGTCTCGTTAAGTATCGGCGACAAATTAAGCGTATCTTCTCTCGATAACAACTGCCTCGTTCGTTTATTTCGTAAAGGTGTACGCTGCGTTGAATGTAGCTGTAGACTTCTATCAAGATTAAGAGCCATAATTTAATAAATATCAATAATAAAACCTCTTTTTGAATACAAATGAAAGCTCAATCAAACGCAAGCCAGCCAAACCAAAGCGTTAATTTCACGATTTCACGTTAAGGTTGATAGCATGACAATTCAGGCATGGCTGTCAGTCATGTCAAAATAAAGCGGCAAACAATTTCTGAGAACAAAATTAGACAGGGTTGCAACAGTTGTAGCATAAATCTCCCCAAAGTTTTTATTAATGTACGTTTTTCAGATAAAATAAAATACTAGCGTAGTGTAGCGTGTAGCTCACGCATGGCTTCCGCTGTATTTTCTGGTGGCTTGCCACCATCTCTTAGGCACACATTACATGCTCATGTACGCATGATGGATTTCCATCAATCAAAGGGATGGTACTCGAAAGGTGAATTGAATCGACTGATTTCCAAACAAAAAACCCTAAATTTTTAAGTTTATATCAAGAATTTTGCGATGATTTACGATGGAACAATTAAATCAACTAATTTCCAAACAAATCATCGCAAAATTCTTGATATAAATTAAAAAAAATTGGTTGCCTGTAAAGTCGGTATACGGGCGAAAGTTTTACGTGACAACGACTTTGAGTCTGTCTCTCTCGCTCTTAGGCGGGCTAACCATGCCCGAGTGGAAGGGACGCGTGCCTCTCACTCGCTCTCATTGTGAGCGCATAACGTGAGCGGAGCGTAACGCAGTTTCTTGAAGTGTCACCAGGCAAACCAATTTATAAGACGTTGTCACGTCAAAAAATTAAATTGATTTGTTTGGAAATCAGTCGATTCAATTCACCTTTTGAGTACCATCCCTTTGTTTGATGGAAAACCATCATGCGTGCATGAGCATGTAATGTGTGCCTTAAAACCATGCAAGATCCAGTGAGTGAGCGGGATAGCGCGCTACGTGATGTAAGGCGACATCTCCCTTACTCAATTGTTCTTGCATGGTTTTAAGAGATGATAGTAGGCCACAAGCACGATTGAGCAAGGGAGATGTCGCCTTACTACTTACATCATGTATATGGCGCTTTCTCGCTTACTCACTGGACTTTGCATGGTTTAAGAGATGGTAGTAACCCCCCAGGGGGGTAAAACCATGCAAGATTTAGTGATAATGTTCACGGCAGATAAAGCTCAAAGAAAAAAAATTATCGATAGAGAACGTCATAGACAATCGCAAATATACATTTTGACAATTGTCTTGCCTCCCGTACTTCATTCTTCACCCCCTTGTTCGCCATACGTTATTCTCTATAATTTTTGACTGACTGGACCATGTGGTGACTGGAAAATAGCATTGTGTTCACAGAGTGCCTTTATTATATTTGAAAATTGTGTTGATAATACTTTGGTGGTGTTGTATTCCTTGTTAAGAAAGCAAAAGGAATAGTGTTTTACTAAGTACATACCTAAGTTTCTTAAAACCAATGCAGGACCCGACTAACCTAACTAACCTACAGAAGCTGTAGCTATGCTTCTGTATTTATGTGTGTCACAATAACTATGAGATGTTGGCAAGATGGCAAGTTACTACGGCAATCGACATATCGCAATTTATTTACTATAACTGATATACACACTGGGGTACATAGCACAAGCACATTCTGTGACTTGGTAAGTTGGATAATGTAATGGTAATTATGCTAAGTAGGTACCTAGTTACCTAAATAGTTTTATAATGTTACAAAAGCGAAAACCTTTTATTTCAGTAACTGCTTTAATAATCTAGTGGTTAAGGCGTTTGCCGGCAGACCTACTGGTCGTGGGATCAATTCCCACAGGAAGCATATTTTAATGTGCTTTCGAATGCATGTAAAGGGTGCCCTCTGGTTGTTGTTAAAAGATTCAAGTCAGAGACAGAGAGGCCATTCCGAATGAACTCTCACCCCGGGGATAACAAAGTTAAATTGGCCTTTTAACACATGATATGAATGAATTGCTATTGTATATTTTCAACCATCAATAATTTCATCTTTGTACTTTTATGTTGCAATAAATAGTCTTTATTAAATAATAGTCTACAAAAATAAGTTGTTTTAGTACTAGTACAAACTCTTTAGCTAATATTGTATGTTATTTTGATATCGTAGGCATGTACTGGATGCAAGCCGCTTTTGATTGGTCATGCTGTAAATTCTTGCGAAAAGCCCTTTTCCAGCCGTGGACAGCTTGCGGCTCAAATGATCATGATGATATCGCATCACTTTTTAATTTTGTGATTATCAAATGCCCTTAATAATTTCAACATTTTCCTTTTCAGTTCACTATATTGATGGAAAGGGAGTGTCCTTCGTAACGCAACACATCAAGCTCAAACAAGTTGTGAATTTGACTAATTGGTAATTTTTTATAAATTAAAAAAAAAATAAGAAATAATATACTTATTAAATGATGTGTAAAACTCATTCGGTCTTTTATTTTGTATGTCATTACAACATTTTCATTAAGAGGTGATATTCCATGTTATCTTTCAGGAGATCCTGAAGGATAACATGGAATATCACCTATTAAAGTAACGGTTATACCTGTGGTTATACTGTATAAAACTTAAAACTCATTCTCCTTTGCCTAAATAGCTTTTTTAAAACTGGCTGCCACGACGATATAAAAAAAAAAATACTTGTCATTTTGTATTTTTGCAGTCAGTGTTGCCATGAAATTTAATTTGCTATGGCCCAATTTTAATGTTCAAGCTTGCCCGTCTGATACGTAGTATCTCTATTTAGTTTGTGATAATGTTATACCGGTCTAAAAAATATTCAAGCACGCATTTCTATTCTTATTACCCTTACAGTGAACAATTTACAAATTTAATGGCAACTTTAATCATCATTGCAACATTTGCAACTACCACAGGAGGCAACAGGAGGTACGGTACGTTCCCTTTCGCTGAATTTATTTTATTCTGAAATGCTTCTATTTTTTCTATATTCCACAAAAATCACAAAGTAAGTAGGTACTTCATAAAATCCAAATTTTAAAAGTATAGATAAATATTATTTATTAGTTTATTTTTTTAAACTTTCAAATTTTTTTGTTTTCTTTTTTTTGAATGTCCCAAACTGAAGACAGAGTTGGATTTTCACATCTCTAGTCTCTAACTAAACTCATTCATTACTTTACTCCTTGTAGTATACAATTATTTTGATTTTGTTGGAAAATAAATTAACTATACCTATCTCATCACCATTTTAACTTAGTAGGTAAGCAACTCATTAACTGTATATTTTTAATAGTTTATTTTATTTCAGGGCCATTCAGATCAACTCTCAACACAACTTTGGTTCTCTTCTGTTAGGTACTTCTAAACTTCTGCCCTGTGGACAGTTTCTACACCTCTACCGCACTCCATGTGCAATAGTTCCAAAGATCTCTTTTTTAATCACTTTTATTATTTACATATGTATGTAGTCATCAACATAGTGGTACCTGGTTGCTGAGTTTGGTAAGAATCTAAATCAAAATCTCGATTTTTATATACTTACTAGGATAGGAACTTCTTTCGTGAATTTTCAATGATTTATTCCATTAATATCTTATTTATATTAAGTAAAAGCTGAAAAGTCAACACATATTGTTATATATTTAGTACAAATAAATATCATATTCTTGACTTCCAAACAATTAGCTGTTCAATGAATATAATATTTGTATAGATAGGGAAGATAGGTACTTTTTACCACTAAACCTCTTTATTATTTATTTATTTGCTAGTGACCTGCCCCGGCTTCATCATACATGTATTTAACATATAAACCTTCCTCGTAAATCACACTATTTATTTTAAAAAAAACTGCATCAAAATTAATTGCGTAGTATCAAAGATCTAAGCATACAGAGGGACAGACAGAGAGAAGACTTTGTTTTATACTATGTAGTGATTTACACATACTATGTCTATTAATATAGATATTCACCAAAAATCCTTTAATAATATTTCATAACATTTTTTTTAAATAAAACAAATCCATACTAATATTATAAATGCGAGTCTGTCTGTCTGTCTGTCTGTCACCTCTTCATGGCTAAACTGCTGGACCGATTGTGATGAAATTTGGTAGAGATGTAGTTAACGACTTGAGTTCAAACATAGGCTACTTTTGGGCGCGATATAACCGAGTCCCACGCGGGGCAAAGCCGCGGGTAACAGCTAGTATATTATAATATTAGTTGGATTGGATTAGTTGGGATTTATCTTAGTATATCTTTATTTACCTAGGGCTCCAAAGAAACCAGCTGATGATTCAACTGAGAAAAAAAATGAGTCGCAGATAGTGCAATTTAATGATATTTATGTACAGTATGCTACAGTCCACATTAGACTCTGCCTATACGGTGGGTCTAAATGACACTGTCCTCCAGTGGTTCTAATGAATACAAACTCAAAGTGCGTAGTGAACCATTCCCAAGATCCTATGAAATTAAGTACAAATATTTGCTCACTACATTATCCGTTCGATGATGCTTAGGAACAGTTTTTTTTTAAGCCTTGCAGTCTTCGTGGCACATAGGCCTCCTCCTCCTGATTCTACTTCTACATTTTATTGTGTTTTTATTTGTTTGTGTCTTGTTTTTCTATTGGTTTTTTTCTATTCCATCTATTTGATTTTGACCAGCCGAGTTGGGAAAAAAAAAGTATCAAAATATTTAAAATTAGTGATGGCGAGCTTATTAAACCTGTATATTTAACTTTATTTCCCTTTTAAAATATAAAATAACAAGCGGACTAAAATATTTTCCAAGTGACTTTTAATTTAAAAATGTGCAACACCTTCAGACAACACCTTTCACAACAGATTGGACTATATATAAAAATTTCCAAGCTTCATATGCTGCTATACTTATAGTGTGTTCAAGAAATAAATAAGTAAATTGTATATAATTTTTTTTATATTAAAATATAAAGGAGTAGGTAGAATTTTTTTTCTGTTTAAGGTAATAAGTAAGTCCACAAGTACATTGGTATTCTGTGCCACAAGCTTAATCTGTGGAATGTTATATTTAGGTATATTATTTTGTAAATACAACAATAAGTAGTTGTTTTTGAACATATTAAAGGTGAAAATAGTGATGAAAAAAAGCCGATCAAGTTTTCTTCTTGGCTTGATTTTTCATTATTGTAGAAACAAAACTAATAACTACAATTCTTAAACTTATAGGTAAATAAAGCAGTTACTATATGCTTGGTGATTATCTATTATTATTAATCAAAACTTAAAAATAATACTTTTTTTTAGTTGATGACAATTGTCACTTTTTATAACTTTTATGTCAAGAATCTGACATTTCTCTTATTGTATGGTGATAAGTAATTTGACTGCTACTTGTTTAATCAAGATTAATAAAATAAAATTATTCAGATATTCATTATTATATTCTAGGTGTAAAATGCTGTTTAAGATGAAGGATTTACAAATTTCAAATCTCCATGAGATGGTGTTGAAAGTTCATGTGATTCTCAAATATAATTTACAGGTAAGAATTTTTAGTTATTTAAAAATATTCAAGTAAATCATTATTCCTTAGTGCAATCATTTAACTTTAATTGTTGCTGTGTCATATAACAATATATCTTAGATATTTCAATTCACACCAATCTTTGTAACTTTGTTTGATCAATGGATAAAATGTATTCAAGAATTATTAATGATTAGTAATTAACATGCAAGAAATGTTTGCTATTTATAAAATTATGGGAGTAGACATTCTATATTCGTTGGTGCAGACTAAGCGTTCGCTGAAACATTTGACCTTTTAGTTTCAGTCATCGTTCTGCCTGAAGGAAACCAATTATTATAGAACTTATAAGATGTTTTAGCTAGTGGCTTATAAAGTGTTAGAAATATTATAATAGTCATACTATTGTTCCCTTTGTACTACATAATGTAGCCAAAGGATTATTGTGTAATATCTGATACTTATTTAATTATTGTTACAATTTATGTGAGATGATGATAACAAACATGGCATTTATATACTCAATCAAAGATTGTAATGAAATAAGGCCTTGATATATACCTAAGTGTTATATTTTATAGAATATGTAATTTTCTTGAATAGGTAACTATAAGAGGAAAATTGCTGATATATTTGAAGTCAAATTGAGATGTAGGTACTTAAAAAAAAATTAAACATTAATTTTCGTTGATTACTTTCTTAAAATATTATTTAGGTAGGTCTGTATATAGGTATAGAAATATAGAAAATATGAAAAAAAAAAATACTTAAAAAAGCCGCATCTACATTACGTAAAATGAATCGTTCTATTTTGCGTTCTATTAAAAAAACTTGCAAATGCCAATTTGACATTAGTTACGTTTCTTTTCACTGGTCGATTTGATTTCACGAAGACAAAACATTGATTCTATGAATTAGTAATAATACTAACGTTCAAAATACTTTACAGATAACCTAGTTATTATATTAAATATTTGTATATAAGTAATAAATCTGTTTTTAAATAATATAACTACGAAATAAATCTGTGCTGATTAAGTAGAACGTGGAAAGAAATATATCTGTCAAAAATCCTACCCACTTCCGTCTGGTGCCTCAAGCATCAATATTTACACTTTTTTTATTAGGTATTTATTCTCTTTATCAACTAGCTATTTTCGCATAAATGTTGATTATTAAATTAAAAAAAATAATCACGGCGGTCAGGTGTAAAAGAAATTTGGTAATAGTCTACCTAGGTACCTACATCGAGTATTGTTGTTGAATGAGCACAAATCGAATGCTGTAGTCATTTTTATAACTCTTTTTGTACACATTTTTGAGCAATATTTGTATGTTACTAATTAACTTACTAACTTAATGTTTTTTATTATAAATTTTTATGATGTGTCTATATTTTGCACAAAGTTTGAAATTAATTTATTCGACACAATTTGACTTTACCGCGCAAGTACATTTTTTCAAGGACAATCATGCATCTCTTTTCCACATAGGTTATTCCAATACGAGTTTGTGGGCTATTGCGGCCTAGCTTGCTCTGTTTCGTCAGTTCGTCACTGAATTCAGTGTACCTACTCTGAGTAATGTTTTTTGGTCTGGTTCCGCCATTTAAATATTGTTAAATCTCCATTGTCATCTTACTAAATTGGAATTTTATAGTAAATAGTGTGTTTTAATACAGGAAATCTGAAAGTGCTTGTTAGATCTAGATAAAAAAGTGTTTCATATGTGTATCATTTCCTGTGTCATATCGTACAGAAACAAGCAACTGCGCGATCCGATCACTAGCTAGCGTACTCTTTTCGTTATCACGTGGGTCAAATTTCGAAATATATGCCTAGACAAAATGTGTTTCTTGTGCTTGTTGTGAACGGCGAATCCAATATGCGAACATTCATTTCAAACAGACAAAAACCGGCTCATAATCGGACGTAAACGTTGTTTTTCAGAAACGCGCCCCTCCGCTTTCGTTTCGTCAGCTTCGTCTTGCTATGGAACCGGCGGGAGATTGATGCCCGCACAGGATGCTAATGGTGGACAGTGGTTAAGTGCAGTGTAGTGACAGTGTTGTGAACGTGTTTAGGAGGGAGTGTTACATAAGGGTTGGGATGTACGAAGTCGGAAGCCCGCCCTGACGCGGCGCGCCGGCGTCCGCGGCGGGCGAGGCGCGTGTCATGGCCCCAGCCCTGTCCGCGACTCCCCGTACTTTCGACTCGTCAGACAACGCGGAAAAGCCGTTATCACATCGACGGGCGCTCGCGTCCGTCGATAACCTATCAGCACACATGGAGGAGGATGATATGGGGCTCCAGAACCAACCCAGTCTCGCCAAAGACTCACAAGAGATGGAACAAATCCTTGTTGAACTAGGAAGCAGTGATCTGGCCCCCGACTTGCTACAAGCTATCAAAACATTAGAGGGAGGAGATGGATTGTCAACGGGTGACACTGATGCGATTTTTCCTCTGTCTGGCTTTGATTTGACAGACACAGTTGAGTCGGAGGGTGATGCGGCAGAGGATAAAATAAGATTAATTCAGGCAAGACTTGAGAGACGATGTGCATTCTTGCAAAGGAGATTAAGGATACTTCAAGCCAGAGCTATTGGTAAAAGAATATCAGAAGAAGCAGCCCAGACTTTTGAGAAGTGCACTCGTGCAGCTAGGAAAGATGGTGGTGGGAGGCCAATGGGATTGAAAGCATTTTTAAAGAGGATTGAGACAACAGCAGCGTTACAGGCCAGTGCCGCGTCAAGATCAGTTGTTGGGCCTAAATATTATCGTGCAGGGACTTCAAAGGGTGATGCTTCACGGTCTGCCTCAGTGGGGATTCCGTCAGGGACTCTCACTGGGCTTGAGGACACGGCCGGTGCCTTGCGCTCCCACTTGTCTGTGGTGAAGCATGAGCTGGACTCTGATGCGACAGCTTCATCATCAGGAGCCGAGAGCAATGATGAGGCAGTGATGTACAACAACCCACATCAGCAGCAAATGCCAATGTAAGTCAATATTTTGTTATCACTTTTGCAATTAATTTTGTTATACTATACAATGTTAAAATTATCAGTGTTTCAAGGCACATGTTAAAATTAATTAAATATGAGGTACCTCTGAAAAATAAGGCCCTGGGTTTGATGCCCTGGCAGAATGTTGAAAAGATGAAAATTTAATTTTTTGGTCATGTTGCTCTTGGTCTATTTAAAAATATAATTTCTTATTACTAATCCCATAAATAAATTAAGCGAATGTTAGTTTTTAAGCTATTTTTTTAAGCTTCAGCCTCACTGTGACTATGCCTGTCTCATAGAGTAGATCAAAAAAGCGAATGTTATAATCTTTTAAATTTGTTTGTAGGACCTACATAGATGCTTAAAATGATTTTCTAAATGGTTATACAGCCATTTACTTGTTGCCTAACCATGGTTAACTTACTTTGGGGTTAACTCAATCTGTTTGAGTTGTCCCTATATTATTTATTTATGGTTCATCCTATATTCACATTTACAACATAAAGAATACACCCACAGGGATAGAATGAGCCATACAAATGTACAACCAGTTCATATATCTGTTTAATAAATATTTTTTTATGGATTATTCACATAGATGAATGATTATGAGATGTGTTGTTTTTTGTTACTCCTGTATTCTAACACCCATATTTATTAAAATCAATAAATATTTATTAAGCCTATTTTTACTAATATGTTTTTGGCCCTTTCTCTCTTAATTACTGTTTAAGAAAGGGCCCAAACACATTTTAGTTAAAATGTGCTTAACAAACTTTTATTTTATTTTTATGAATAAGGGTGTTTAACAGAATCTGCTGATATTTGATACATAGATGGATAGAAATGCTGAAAACAATTTATTTTGCTGTTGTTACATGGGAGCAACGTAAGTAAATAATATAGGAAATATCTAATAATAGAACTGAGTAAGCTTATATCTAATAATAGAACTGAGTGAGCTTAGATACTATCGAGCCCACAAAAGAAAGTAGGATTAGGTAAAGGAAAATAAGTACCTAAACTGGCATGGGAGCAAAGCCCTGAGAAATTTTGGCAAACTTAAAAAAATAATAATAGAGATTGCACAACATTTCACCAGAACTATCCCCATGTATATAGGTCGCAAGATTTTGTATTCAAAGGTTAAGAAAGTATTGCATCATCCATTGTTGTGATCGAATCCAGAGCAGTGATTCTAAAATGGAATCACTTTTATAATGAACTAGCTGTTCTCCGCGGCTTCGCCCCGCGTGGGACTCTGTTATATCGCGCCCAAAAGTAGCCTATGTTTGACCTTAGGTCGTTAACTACATCCCTACCAAATTTCATCACAATCGGTCCAGTAGTTTATCCGTGAAGAGGTGACAGACAGACAGACTTTCGCATTTATAATATTAGTATGGATATACTGTTAGGCTGTCTGTTTGGGTTATTCTAATAAGTACCTATAATACAAATTAACAAACATATTTTTCTTTTAAATATTTTAACGGTTTTTTTTTTTATTAAACAATATTATGAATAAATACAGTTTGATGAATGTATTTCATGAATTTTGATGGGGCTTTTTAGATACAACTTTTTTACTTATTGTATGTGTTAGAAGTTAATGGTCATATTTTTAAACCACCTTAAGGTATCAATAAGACTATGCTTAGTATGCACAAAAAAATTAGGGGTCAGGGGATTAACAAGTCTATATGGTTAAGATCTAGTAAGAATGAGAAACCAAATTGTTCTGAATATGTTTAGCAAAATGTTTACTTATTGGTTTTAGTCACAGTACATTCCCCTTGTTATGTAAACAAAAAATATGTACACATAGGAAATGAATCAATAGGAATTCAAGGTCAATGTATTCTCAAACTCTGGCTTATCAGTTTATTGATAAAAAATGTTCTTTAGTACCTACTTAATTGTATGATCACATCTGCTAAAACCATGATTGGCAATAAGGGCATTGACCTCTTATGAAGTCGCTTTTATATTTTTTTATTATTTGCATATTTAAGTACATATTTATTGTGATTTTCTATAACTTGAAGGCAAGTAGCATATAGTCTGTGGCATTTTCTACTCAACACCATCTACTAAAATTATAATGACTAGTAAGTAACATCAACATCCTAAGTGAAAATTAAAAAGATATTTATTTTTTTAAATGATAAAAGTAGTATGCCTTATGGACAAAATACACAACAGGCTTGCTGCTGCCTGCAACTTAAGTTGTCATATTATGTGTGTACATTGTTGGGGTTCAGTCTGGCTTAGCGTTAAACTTTTTTTAGGGTAAATAGCGACCCGCCCCCGGCTTCGCATGGGCATAAAAACCTGCCTCTTGAATCACTATATCTATTTAAAAAAACTGTATCAAAACCCGTTGCGTAGTTTTAAAGATTTAAGCATAAAAAGGGACAGATAAACTGACTTTATTTTATACTATGTAGTGATAGTGATTACGTTTTTGATTCACACCTGTTGTTCATACCTTAGTCAATAAATAAACGTAGTGCCATTGGCATAATAAAGGATACTAATTCTCTTAAGACAATACCAAGTAAAATGTACAGTAAACAACTTCAGTATCACCTATTAGTTGTCAGTAGGCAAAGCCCACGGCTAAGTCGCCATTTACATAATTTGTAATAAAGTTTGATAAAAAAAAACGTAAAATGATGTAGAATGGTTTTACACACAGGGACTACTCATCAAAGAAAAAAAAACTTAACTTCTTTAATTTATTTATTTAACCTTTATTGCACAAAAATAAATTTATTGCACATTAGATGGACAGCTAAGTCATACTTGCTTTACTAATACAAAGCTTGAATTATCAACCCTATGATAAGACTAATAAAATATCGTTTTGTTTTCTAGTGAGAAACGGGCACTGTGGTCGTGGCAGAAGGCGCGCGCGTCCATCGCCTCTCGCTGGTGTTGGCTGCAGGCACAAGTCCAGGAGTTGGAGTACAAGATCCGCCAGCACAATGACCTCCATAAACAGGTACAGTCAGCTGCTGCATCCTATTTCACATTCGAGCATGTCGTCAACATCCTAGTATAAGTCGCGCCATGTAAGATGAATGCTGGCTCTTGAGCTGCGCAGTAGGCGATATATCGATGTATGCGCGGTGCGCTCGGCGCACGCGATTGTTTTGTTAGCTTCCCTTGTTAGCTTTTTTAGCGTTCTTTTTATATGACGCGACCTTTACCCTAGTACAAAATAATAAAAAAGTCCTACTTCCATCCTAGATTTGGCGGTACTGGTTATTATCATGAACATGCTGCATCAATCAAGAATGATCAAATCTTTTCTTATTGTGTTAGTAACCAACATTACAAACATTACATTTTAACAGTATAATTATCTATGACATACTTATATATATTCTCAACATAGCAACAGCCAAAGAAATGTGTGTGATTTGACCTTGTAGCTTTGTGTGTCCAACTTGCGCGTGTTTGAACATGTTTCAACTTGAATGTGGTGTAGTTTTTTATTTGCCAAACATTGTTTTACTAAAACAAAGTTGAAAATGGAGGGTTATGTGTTTGACTTGTTTGTATGAATGTAAGTTCATCCTTATGTTTCGACATACAGAAAAACGGCGTAATGGACGTTGATAAATAATAATACGTCGTTACACGCGGACGTGGCGTGTGGCGGAGGCGGATTGTCGAGGGATATGCAATATGTAACTTAATAGTACCTATATAGCTCTTCGCCAGGCCTCATCGTTATTATAAACCGCGGTTTAGATTCGTCTTTATTTCCACTGGGTATATAAAAATTGTAAGCAATCAAAACGGTGGATTTTTGGCGCCAAAAAGTGCAAATGTTTTACCTCATTTCATATCTGATGCACGACAAAGGCAGGTAGTTTGAAAATAAATTAACACCCTTACCCTAGCAATATGGTTTTATGGATGAGACTGAGATAGCGCTATGTAGCTTCAACATATATGTTGAAGAACAAAGTCTTCAACATATATGTTAAAGACTTTGTTCTTCAAAGTCAAATCATAGCGCTACATATATGTTGAAGACTTTGTTCTTCAAAGCCTTACCTTAGCTTTGAAATGTGGAGTCCAGTTAGTCACTGATACAGACCACTTCAGTCTCTCATCACACATCATGTGACCTGTCCATCTCCACTTTAATGTTCTGTAGTGTGATTCTGTAAGATTATATTTTAAATTTCGAATCTGAATCCTGAAGCTTCTTTATTCTAAAAAATCGGTTGATAATTTGAATCTATACGAGTATACTAGCGCTACCCTTGCGAGCGTGTCAGCGAGATGAACAAGATTGGCCGTGAGATTTTGTATGAGATGACGTAAGATGTGGCATTCAGTAAGGCAATTCGAAGCTCACTTCTCATTTGCCATTTTGTACCTTAATCGAAGTGTGAGTGAATAGCGACGTGAGATGCGAGTTGTTGCTAGAAATTTATAGAATCGACGGGCAGGTCTTTGCACCAACATCCTTGAACAGTCTCGGTTCAAGATTTGTCAAAAAGAAACTAAAAGATTTGGCTATTTTTTAATAGAATCGTCGGTCGTCGTCTCACGTCCCAAATCAAGTCCAGTCGCTTTTTAAAAAAAAATACTTTTTACGGCCATGGAAACTAGTCCTTTAAGGTCCTTCTTCAATTTATTCATCTTCTTCAGTCCTACTTTAGTCAAGTCAAGTCAAAAAGTCAAGTCAGTAGTCTAATCTAGTCAAGCAAGTAATTCTAGTCAGTCAGATGGCTAAGTGAAGCGGTGGAAAAATTTCACTTAGCTATAACTTGGGAGATTTTGGTGACAAAGATAAAAGTCTGTATCACTTCCTAACACTCACGCTTGTTCACGAACACTTTGCGAATAATAATCCACCAATATTAAGCACAAATAGTCGAAAAACCCTAAGTTTTGGAAATTAAATACAGCGCGGACATAGCGACAGTTTACTTTCCCTACAAAAACTCCTCCAGTCGTTATTGTTTTCTGTCTGTCATATGTCGTCGTTTTTATTTGTCGAAGAGTCCAAGTCAGTAAAGGGGCTGGAGGCCGCAACAATCCTCAATCCTGTTCAGTTTTCCAAGGTCGTCTGTGCTTGTTTCACTAGGTCCGCGAAGCCAAAGGCCCGGTGGAGCTGGAAGGCGAGCCGGTGGGCTACGAAGGCAGCCTGCCCGGCGACGACCCCGCCGGCGACACCTGCGCCCGCGTGCGGTCGCTGCGCAGGGAGACGTTCCGGAAGCGGAAACTGCTCCAAATGCACAACTTGCATATAGCCACCAATAAAGCTGCTAAACCTTCCGATATCAGGTATGGATTCGTTTTTATAACTACATAGTATAAAACAAAGTCGCTTTGTCTGTCCCTATATCCTTTTGTATGCTTAAATCTTCAAAACTACGCATCGGATTTTGATGCGGTTTTTTTAAATAGATTAGCTGTTCCCCGCGGTTTCACTCGCATTAGTATGCATGTACTATAGCCTATAAACTTCCCCAAGAATCAAGCTTTCATATACAAAAAGAATTTTGCAAATCTGAACAGTAGTTTTCAAGTAATAGCGTTCAAACAAACAAACAAACTTCAGCTTTATTATATTAGTATAGATAGAGTGATTCAAGAGGAAGGTTTTTATGCCCATGCGAAGCCGGGCTACTTAATTTATGATTTTTAATTACGTAAATATTTTTTTCATTAATTAAATAAATTGCTTATCCTTTATTTCTGTATGTTTTGTTTATTTCCACCAGTACAACACGAAAAGCTTTATTAAAAATATCCCGTTCCATTTCAGATGCAGCTGCCAATACGGTGTGGAGAGTTGTCCCGTGTGTACAGGCCGAGCCGAGCCAACTCAGCCGTCCGCTCCAACGTCCACACTGTCAGCCGCACAGCGGATTGCCAGCGTTGATCCTGGATACCATCCCGTGCTCAGCGATATTAAAGGTATGTGATGAATGTTCTTTTTTATTTTTCTTATTTTTTAACAGCCCTGGAAGTTCTTGAATTTATTAACCTTTTTCAGTCTTACTTTAGTCAAGTCTAAAATGTCAGACAGTATTTTAGCTTAGTCAAGTAAGTCAAATGGCTCAGTCAATTTATACTATTTTAATGTAATTAAATTTTTTTAATAGCCTACTTTTAATGTGTTCCACTGCTGGGCAAGGGCTTTTTTCCATTCTTCTCCACTTATCCCAATCCATGGAAACCTCTGACTACTTGTCCGAAAAGTTTGCCGAAAGGCCGGTGAAATAGAGGTAGACCAAGGAGGAGGTGGTGTGACGATCTCGACAATGTAATTAATAAAATCTAATTAATATTTTGTAATTTTTAATCGAGTAATTGTTCTGTGCGACTGTGAATGTAAAATTTGTTTTATATGGGTTAAATAGTAACCTGAAATAAATTTATTTTATTGTATTTTTAATTTGTAAAACCTTACTGTACAAGTAATAAATGAATTTGAATTTTATATTAGCAACCCGCCCCGACTTCGCATGGGCTTAAAAACCTTCCTCTTGAATCACCATCAAAAAAAACATATCAAAATCCGTTGCGTAGTTTTAAAGATTGAAGCATACATAGGGATATAGAGACAGAGAAAGCGATTTTATTTTATACTATGTAGTGATAGTGATATTTATTAACCCCCGACGCAAAAAGAGGGGTGTTGTAAGTTTTACGTGTCTGTCTGTTTCTGTCTGTCTGTCTCTGGCATCATAGCTTCCGAACGGATGAAGCGATTTCAATTTAGTTTTTTTTTTGTGTTAAAGCTGACTTATGGGCGAGTGTTCTTAGACATATTTTATGAAAATCGGTCGAGCCGTTTCGAAGTTGTGGGGGTGATAGTGGGGAAGGGTAACCAAATTACTGCAAGTATACTCGAGTATTTTTTTTTTTAACTTTTCCTTTAAGGCTTTAGTCTTTTTTAATCTTTAGGCTTACTTTAGTCAAGTCAAGTCAAAAAGTGAAGTCAGTAGTCTAATCTAGTCAAGTGAGTAATTCTAGTCAGTCAGATGGAGAAGTGAAGCAGTGGAAAAATTTCACTTAGCTATAACTTGGGAGATTTTGGTGACAAAGATAAAAGTCACGTAATCGACACTGTATCACTTCCTAACACTCACGCTTGTTCACGAACACTTTGCGAATAATAATCCACCAATATTAGGCACAAATAGTCGAAAAAACCTAAGTTTTGGAAATTAAATACAGCGCCGACATAACTATAGTTTACTTTCCCTCCAAAAACTCACCCGAGTAATAAAAACAAAATGTGTCGTGGGTTTTTTTTTAAAATTTGAATTGAATGTTATTCGTTGCAGACGTCCCGCCGTCGCTGCACGTGTCGGCCACCTGCTCTCGCCCCTGGTTCCGTCCGCAGCTGTCGAAGCCGGCGCGCGGCGCGCACCACGCCGCCGCGCCGCACCCGCGCCCGCCACACCCGCACCCGCACCCGCACCCGCCGCACAAACCCGCCAGGAGACACCCGCCCAGTCAGTGTTGTTGACATTTATTTATTACTAGCTGTTCCGCGTGGGACTCTGTTATATCGCGCCCTAAAGTAGCCTATGTTTGACCTCAGGTCGTTAACTACATCCCTACCAAATTTCATCACAAGCAGCACAAGGTCCAGCAGTTTAGCCGTGAAGAGGTGACAGACAGACAGACAGACAGACTTTCGCATTTATAATATTAGTATGGACTAGCTTTTACCCGCATCTTCGCTCGCGTGGAATTAGAAAATTTTTGGTGTACGTACAAATATTCCAGTAATCTCCCTTGGGAACTTGATACTTTTTCAGGACCAAAAGTAGCCTATGCCTCTCCATCCTTTCAGCTAACTCTATGCCAAAAATAGGTCGATTGGTTGCTTAGCTACGGCGTGAAGGAAGGACAAACAAACAAACACATTTTCACGTTTATAATATTAGTATGGACTACGATCAGCCTCGTAAAACATACTGCAACCAAATCGCAGAACTTTTGAAAAAGGTAGTCATTAGGAGTACGCGAAATCGGCGAGCGTGTATGACGAGAGTGATGAGTGTGGTGGAAGCGAAAGACGTGTGTAAGGATCGTAGCCAATGGAAATCTCTAGTCTCTGCCTGCCCCTACGGGAGACAGGCGTAGTGATATGTATGTATGTATTTATTACTAGCTGTTCCTCGCGGTTTCACTCGCCATTAGTGTATATGTACAGTGAGCTGCAGATAAATCTGACCCCCATGCCAAAAGTATCGCTATTGAAAAGGGGTCAGATTTCTCTGCAGCCCACTGTACTATAGAATCAAGCTTTCATATACAAAAAGAATTTTACAAATCCTACCAGTAGTTTTTAAATTATAAGCGTTCAAACAAACAAACTCTTCAGCTTTATTATATTAGTATAGATTAAGATGATAACTTGGTGAACACTAGCGCCACCATCAGTTAAAAATCATTATTCACTGAAAACACAAGTGATCAAAAATCTGTGTTATGTAATTAAAGTTCCGGATTTGAAGTTAATTTTAAACGTTATTTTTTTTTATTCCAAATTCATGTACACATAATAATCAAGAAATACACATTGTGGTCGACTAGCGAGCGAGTGGACTGTAGTTTTGGCTGGCTGACGATGTTTGGTTCGATGAGCCGGGCTGGCGGGATGTGGAACAGGCTGCCACTATATCACACGACGTATTTCGCTTGGCGTTTTTAGACCAGAGGTCGCACTTGCAGGGATTCCTCTTATTAAAACCACAATGATCTTGATAGCACTTGTTTTTCCTTTTATTTTCGAGCTGATTCACAATTCAATGATATTGGCACACTTATAATAGCACTGGAACACACTTCATTTAAAATTGGCCTTTATTATATGCAAATTCCCCGACACGCAATTCGTCAAATCATTGACGAGTACACTTCCGAAGGGTGGGGGAAGTTGCATACTTACAATGAACTCTTCATACAAAACTGTGTCCAATTATTGACATGTACACTTATGAGTGGTGGGGGAAATCTCATACATTCACTTGAGATTTACATTTGCCTTAGTTTTATGTACAATATTTACAGTTTTGCTTAGTGGAGACTATTTTTATATACAAACTAATTATTTACATGATCTTTACTTGTAGGTATATTTCGTAGCGACTACTACACTTATGCTACGAATCAATATGTATAAAAAGACACTTAAAATAATACAATATTGGCATCTATACCTAACTATGTAAATAATCAGCCTTATTACTATGGGAAATAAAACTACCATGATTTATTTGCCTACCTAGTACATAATCTACCTTAAATACATAAAATTTTATATATTATTAAAGTCCGTCGCTGACATTCTCCCCCGCAGTGCGAAGCTCTTCTCCCTGTGGTAGCGACGTGGCTGCTGGCACCAGGATGACGACTCGACGTGTAGACCTTCTTAGCACCCCTCCCGGTGTCCTTACGTCCAGGATGCGCACTCTGCCGTCTGGTCCTGGATACACCTTCAGGACTTCTCCACGAGGCCATGTGTTGCGGGGTGATGTCGCGTCGACTATAAGGACGATATCTCCGACTTGTGGGTCATCGGAGTGTCGTCCGCTGATCTTCCGCGGTTTCAGAGTTGGCAGATACTCTTTTATCCACCTTTGCCAGAAGTGGTCAGTCAGCCGCTGCACCGTCCTCCAGTTCGCCTTGCCAATGAGATCTCGATCCTCGAACTCGCCTGGTGATGCTACCCCACAGGACCTTCCGAGTAGAAAATGGTTGGGTGTCAGGCCTTCTTCGTCATTCGCGTCCATACTTATGTGTGTGAGTGGACGTGAGTTGACTATGTGCTCCACTTCTACTAATAATGTTTGCAGGACTTCTTCAGGTGGAGTTCGTGTTTGCAGGACGACCATCAGTGCGCTTTTGACGGTGCGCACCATTCTTTCCCAAGCTCCTCCCATGCTTGGACTTCCAGCTGGAATGAATTTCTATCTGATGTTTTCTTTGGCGGCTGCCTCTTCTAGCTCCTTGTTGGCCCCTATGAAATTCGTCCCATTATCACTGAACATGACTTTGGGTGTTCCTCTTCTGGCTGCCATCCTCCTTAATGCCATGATCATAGAGCTGGTGCTGAGTGAGTTAGACAGTTCCAAATGCACCGCCCTAGTGGTCAAGCAGGTGAAGAGTACCCCCCAGCGCTTCTCTATTCTTCTTCCGATGGAGACTTGCATTGGCCCAAAGTTGTCGACAGCCGTGCAGGCGAAGGGGTGCTGATGATGTTGCAGGCGTTCTACAGGATGGTCTCCTAAAGGCGGTATTTGAGGAGTGCCTTTATGGACCTTACACCACTGACACTTATGTAGAATCCCCCTTGTTGTGGTTCGCAGGCGCAGGATCCAATACCTTTGTCTGATTTCGTTGATCACTGTTTCTGTATTTCCATGGAAGAACTTGCGGTGATAATGGTCTATGATGAGGCGACATATTCTATTTTTCCCATCTAGAATAACTGAATTCTTCTCTTGATTCTCATTGATGTACACGTCGACCTTACGAAGTCTGCTTGAATTTTCCAGGCACTTATTATTTTTCAAGCAGCTGATTTCTTTTGCGAAACTTTCCCTTTGACTCAACTTAATTAACTCTTCTTTGGCTCTTTTGAAGTGGACCTCTTCTATGGGCTCAAATATTCTCCCTTCTCTTGTTGGAAGAAGTTCAGTCTTCGTCTTCTTTTTCGTTGTACGCTTATGTGGTTTCCAGTCGTTATCTTCAGCAGCGTTGACGTGCTTTTTCTCTTGACGTCTTCTCTTCAGTATGTCGATAAATTGACATACGCGCGCTGTGCTGCGAAGTAGACGTGTCCAGCTGGAAAACCTCTCTGGATCTGGCGTGTGTAGTGGCACTTCGTATGTTAGTGCAACTGTCTGGACGTTCTTTTCTTCTCCGGTTTCGATGGCTTGAATGTCGAAACGCTTTTCCGGCCATCTCTCCTCCTCTTCGTATAGAAAGGTAGGGCCCCTGAACCATCTCGCCGTGTGGTCAAACTCCCTTGGTGTCCCTCGAGTGGCGTCGTCTGCAGGGTTTTCCTTTGTTGGCACCCATCTCCAATTTTGGTGACTCGTCAGCTCCTCTATCGCAGCCAAACGGTGTGCTACGAAGGTCTTAAATTTTCTTGGGTCTGACTTTAACCACTGAAGAACCGTGCTTGAGTCTGTCCAAAATACTCTTCCTGTGACTTCCAGATCCATTTCCCTTTCGACGGTTGATGCCAGTCTACTTCCCAATAACGCAGCTTGAAGCTCGAGCCGTGGTATTGAGATCGGCTTCGTTGGAGTTACTTGCGCTTTCCCAGCAACCAAAGCTATGTTTACTACTCCGTCTTGATTCACTGTCCTCCAGTAGACTGCGGCGGCGTAGGCTTCTTCACTAGCATCCGTGAAGGTGTGAAGTTCTCCTTTTTTATGATGTGGAGACAGGCATCTAGGGATCTTCAGGGTCTTCAAAACGGTGACTTCTTTGAGGTATTTTGCCCAGGCTTCTTCTTGTTCAGGTAAGATCTTCTCGTCCCATCCAATCTTCGAACGCCAGATGTCTTGAATTAGTTTCTTCCCCTGGATGAGTACTGGCGCTGCGAATCCCATGGGGTCGAATGTTGACATCACTGCACTTGCCACTTCTCTCTTTGTCGGTGTCTTTTCCCCACTGAGTATTTGTGGAGATGTGTTGCGGAATCCCACATTGAAGGCTAGGGCGTCTTCATTAATGAGCCATCTGAGTCCTAGAGTTTTCTCTTCTGAGGAGAACTCCTTGACGTCTTCTTTTGACTCATCCTGGATGCTCTTCAGTACTTCCGGTTTGTTGCTTCCCCACTCTTTTAAATGAAGACCAGCTTTGGCGTGGATTAATTGCACCTCTCTTGCTGTTTTTCTTGCCTCTTCAATCGTCGAAAAGCTCTGCAGATAATCGTCCATGTAGTGGTTAGACTTGATTGCTCTCACCGCCTCAGGATATTCTTCTTTGAAGTCTTCTGCATTTTTGTTCATGACGAAGATTGCAGTTGATGGCGACGATGCTGCTCCAAATATGACAGACTTCATCCTGTATTCCTCTGGCTTCTTAACTCTGTCACTTCCTCTCCACAGGAATCTAAGGCTGTCTCTGTCTTCTTCTCGCATTTGGATACGCAAAAACATTTCCTTTACATCAGCCACCACAGCAACCGGTCCCTCTCTGAATCTTATTAGGACTCCAAAAAGTGATTGCAAAAGATCAGGTCCAGGCAGCAAGACGTCGTTCAGGCTCTTCCCTTCAAATTTAGCTGCAGCGTCCAGGACTATTCTTGGCTTCTTCTTGATAGGGTGTACCACAGCAAAGTGAGGCAGATAGAAGGTCCTCCCCTGCGTTGTTTCAGCTGGCGCCTTCTCCGCGTAGCCCTTCTCTAATAGCTGGCTTATCTGATTTTCATATGATGTCTTCAACTCTGGGTCCTTGTCGAGCTTCTTCTCTATATTCATGAGACGCTTGTACGCTTGATGATAGTTGTTTGGCAGCGTCTCTGCTTCGCTCTTCCATAGCAGCCCCGTTTCAAATCTTCCATCTGGTAGTCTCTTTGTGGTTTGTTCCAAGACATCCAAGGCTCTCTTGTCGGCGTCGTTGCTTGGGCGGTTCGGCATCACTCCCATGGCGTCGATGTCGAAGTGACGTCGCACTAGAGCTTCGGTTTCATCTTCTACCAGACGGCTATGATTGACGAAGTTGACTGGTGTGTTGCTTCCGTCTTCACATCCATGAAGAACCCAGCCTAGACTCGTAAGTGAAGCAACTGGCTCTGACTTCTTGCCCTTCTTCAGTCTTCTCGTAACGATGAGTCCCCAATTATCTTGCCCAATCAGCAAACGTGGCTCTTCTTTCTTGAATACAAGCTGATTCTTCTAAGGCCGGAGATGCTCACATCTTTCAATGATTCCGTCTTCCACTTCTTGCTTCGCAAGTCTCAACTCGTCAATTGTTCTGACTGCGATTGTCCTCTTATCTTTGCGATGAGCTCCTTTGATTTTAATATTCAACTTCTGAGAATTCCCTTTCTTGAATGCATTTCCTCCAATTGTTTCAATTGTGATTGGTTCTGTAATTCCCTCTGCTCCAATCTTCTTAGCAATGGACGAATCTAAGAGTGTCACAGTCGATCCTTCATCCATTAATGCTAACACTCGCACTGTTCCTTTTGGGCCATATAAATCCACAGGAATCACTTTAAGATAAGCCCTTCCATCTGTAGAGGTGCATACTGAAGATATGATGTCAGTAGATTTCTCACACTTCAGAGTATTACAGCAGGGATTCTCTTGCTCTTTATTTGAAGTCGCAGCCGGCGGCACATCAGTGTGGAGACTTATGTGGTGCCATCTTGTACACTTCTTGCAAGGTGGAGCTCTGCATGTTCTTCTTGAATGGCGATAGCGAAGACACTTGAAACACAGCCTAGCTTTCTTGGCCATTTCCCACTTCTTGTCTATGTTTCCATCCTTAAATGTCTTGCATTCGTAGATCCAATGTTCACCTTGACACGCAGGACATTCCGCCTTCTTAGGTTGCTGTTGAGCTTCCGCTTCTTGCACATTATGAACACATTTCTTCGACACAGATTTCTTCGGCTCCCAGGACACTTCAAGGGGAGCAAAATCACTACACATATCAGCTTCCACTTTTTGCACAGTATAAACACTTTTCTTTGTCACAGTTTTCTTCGGCTCCCATGACACTTCAGGGGGAGCAAAATCACCGCACATATCAGCTTCCACTTCCAAAAATTCACTGATGAGTTCCAATTCCGGTTTCTCTTCCTCTCGGCGGCTTCTATAATATATGAACCATCTGTATTTCATGTTTGATGGCATCCTTTCGATCAAACTCTTCATTGTTTCTGGCGAACTTAAATACTGGCTCTTCCCAAGCGCCTTTATTGTTGCTACTGAGTTCTTGACATGGCTGGCGAACGCGCAGATATCACTTGGAGATTCTTGTACCCTTTGTAGACTCTTCAATTTCTCCAACTCTGCTAATGCGATGGCCCTTGGCCTCCCAAAGCGAGCTTCTAAACCCTTCATCACTTCCTGTGGTGTCTCGGCGGTGAATAATAAACTCTTCACGGCATCCTTTGCTCTCCCTTGAAGTGCCCTTCTTAGCCGAGCCAAGTTCTGTGTATGCGTGAACGAGCGCTCGGTATCTTCAAAGGATCTTCTGAACGCCAACCATTCTTCACTGGCACCGTTGAAGTTAGGTAGCTCGATCATGTGCTTTGAGATACTATGTTCAGTAGATTTCTGAGACATCTTCGTTATGATCAGAGCCAATTCTTGTATGTCGCTCTTCTTTTCTTCTTCTTGTGGAGGGTTCGGCGTCGGCGGCGCGGCACTCTTTTCCACAGGTGCAGCCTTGTCCAGCCATCGCTCCACTTGATCTCGATGGTCTTGCATGTCTTCAAATTCGTCCTCGTCCGAATCCAACTGCAGCAGCTCCAGCTCGGCTTGTGCTATCTTCGATCTGGCCTCAGCTACTTCCAGTTCCCTTTTGGCGATTTGCATTCTTGCTTCCACTTCTGCCGATTTTGATGAACGTATGGAGCGTACATCATGCGGCTTGTCGAATCTTGTCGCCTTCGGACGAGCACCCAGCCTTGACTCCATCGCAGATCGTTCTTCTTCAACCTTCCTTGATATTCTTCGCTCTTCCGCTTCGGTGATACGCGCTAATAATTCCGGATCCTTAGCTATCGAACGCGTTACACGAAGCGCGGGTGATTCAGCTCTAACGGCAGCGGTACCGGAGCGTGACGCGGCGTGCCCTCTTTCAGCGGGTGCGGGGGGCGGGGGGGCGGCGCGAGCGGCAGTATCCCCTTCCGCAACACGGTCTCCTTGTGCGGCGCGAATAGGAGAAATCGAACGGTCGCGTTGTTCCGCGGCTGCAACGGTGCGATCAGGCAGCGCGGACGCGGTCGCGGTGCGCTCTCCTGCGGCGCGAGTAGGAGGCGCGGACACGGTAGGGTTCCCCACGGCGCGGTCGGGGGACCCAGGCAACGGCGGCGTGCGTCGCGTCATCGTCGACCGGCTGGAGATGTCCGTTTCGGTTTCTGCCGGTGTTTCCAGGCTCCAATCTGTTGTGGTGGTCTTCCCTGTTGCGGACGTCGATCTCGTAGTAGGCATCGCGTTTCCCCACGATCCGGCTCGAAGGACCACGAAAATGTGGTCGACTAGCGAGCGAGTGGACTGTAGTTTTGGCTGGCTGACGATGTTTGGTTCGATGAGCCGGGCTGGCGGGATGTGGAACAGGCTGCCACTATATCACACGACGTATTTCGCTTGGCGTTTTTAGACCAGAGGTCGCACTTGCAGGGATTCCTCTTATTAAAACCACAATGATCTTGATAGCACTTGTTTTTCCTTTTATTTTCGAGCTGATTCACAATTCAATGATATTGGCACACTTATAATAGCACTGGAACACACTTCATTTAAAATTGGCCTTTATTATATGCAAATTCCCCGACACGCAATTCGTCAAATCATTGACGAGTACACTTCCGAAGGGTGGGGGAAGTTGCATACTTACAATGAACTCTTCATACAAAACTGTGTCCAATTATTGACATGTACACTTATGAGTGGTGGGGGAAATCTCATACATTCACTTGAGATTTACATTTGCCTTAGTTTTATGTACAATATTTACAGTTTTGCTTAGTGGAGACTATTTTTATATACAAACTAATTATTTACATGATCTTTACTTGTAGGTATATTTCGTAGCGACTACTACACTTATGCTACGAATCAATATGTATAAAAAGACACTTAAAATAATACAATATTGGCATCTATACCTAACTATGTAAATAATCAGCCTTATTACTATGGGAAATAAAACTACCATGATTTATTTGCCTACCTAATACATAATCTACCTTAAATACATAAAATTTTATATATTATTAAAGTCCGTCGCTGACACACATAGAATGTGGAACATTATGCGAGACTGCTGCTTATTTCAAAAAAAAAAAATTCCAGCAGACCCAAGAAAGGAAACAAATTATTATTAACTCGTTTTGTCTTTCGTATTCATGGATAATACATATTATTTTACTGGATAAATTATTATTGATAATAATTATTGGATCATTTTTTTGAGAACAAACATAAATTTGATACAAACACATTAGCCTAATGTATCATTTTTTTTTTTAATTTCAGGATTGAAAAGAGGAAGGCCGCCATTGTCACGGAAAGTAAAAGAGAGGGAAAGAGACGAAGATAGCGCCACTTCGGGACAAGAAAGGTACAATACTCTTTGATATACCAAATTACCTTTTAAAAAAACAAAACAATATAGAAAGGCACAAGTAGTATATAGTATTTCAAAAATATTCACAACCAAAAACATTTTTTATATAAGTAGGTACATAAATAAAATAAATATAAATATTAAATTAAATATATGAATTGATACACATTATGAGAAACCTAAGCTGCATTAAAATTTCTGAGCATTTATGTTCTTTTAATTTAACTTTGAAAGTTTTAATCGTTAAAGAATTTCTGATTGGGGGTGGAATATTATTCCAACAACGGGTTGCAGCATATCTGAAACTGCCTCGAAATGCGGCAGTTTTATGTCTAGGACACATTAACCGGTCAGGTTCTCTAGCTCTTTGGGTAAATTCTAGTTTGTCATACAAATACGATGGCTTTTTGTTTTTAACAACTCCAAAAAGTAATGAAGCCAAATGAAGAGTGCATCTAAATTCCATATTTAGAAGATTGTTTTGGTTTAAATATTGTGTTATATGTGCTCTTCAGGGAATTTGTAAACAATAACGCGCACACGAATTCTGTAAGCGCTGAATCAGCTTTTTTGTACATGGCTGTAACACATTGCAGCAAACATACATTTTCAAAACATTGTGAAGCACTGTGGCATGTGGCACCCGATTTTTTCATTATTTAAGACTCCTCCTTTGGTATTACTAGCGCCACTTACCAAAAATAATTTCTCTCTGTAAGTGAGCTTATCAGAAATCCTCGCGCAACTTTTTTTTGCTGGTATCCTTAACTTACTTATTAGAGTGAAAATAACTATTTATTGTTTATTTGTTTGTATAGAAATCGCGGGCGAGCGAGCACGGAGAGTCGCGCTCGCCGACAATCGTACGACATCGACAACATCGTGATTCCTCAGAGCGTCGCGGCCAATACAAGGCCGCAGATACTCACCTACAAGGAGATCATCACGCCCAAGTATGTCTTACATTTGTGTATACAGGTAGCGAGTGAGCGAGCGAGCACCGAGACAAGCGTACGACATTGTGATTTTAAACCCTTCAGCTGGAATAATTGACCTTATTTCCAATATGGAATAAATCACCACCATTTCAATCAATCTTTCGACCAAGCACGCCTTGTTGTCAAATTTCTTCGAAAGCCTCTGATGGAATGAATAAAATATTATCCAACAGTGTTGTCCAATTTTTTAGGTCATGATCCGAATGCGTTAGTGACCAATACTGTCAGATTTTTTTCAGACTGCCTTAAGGTATCTCTAACACAGCCTATATTGTCGTCTAGCAATAACAGCCGGGACAGCTTAATAAAGACATGGCCTTAGTGGCAACCAATCTAAGACGGGCCGCGGTCGCCGTCGCTTGACACCCACGATCGTTAAGAGGCTATCAAGCACATGTATTCTTTAACACTATATTTTGATGAATGAATCATTCAAGTCCTTATAATACCCTTATCTCAATCAATGTCTGATAATTATGTCTGCTAAAAAGATAATTTTTGGACTTTTAGATAATTTTATTAATTGCAAATGTTGCGATTTTGGATTGATAATGTTTATTACTAAACCACACCATAACCACTATAAAAGCTTTATCATTGAAACAAACCAACCTTTTTTTTGATTGATTCAAATTTTGTTTTATAGATGGCGTGTGCTGGAAATTCCCGAGGTGCCTCTGAATAATGGTGTAACAAGATCCAGAACGATGTCATTTGAGAGTGAGGTGAGATAATCCATCCAATCCAACTAATATTATAAATGCGACAATGACTTGTATATTTGTTTATTTGTTACCTCTTCACGCCCTATCTACTGAATCGATTTTCCTGTAATTTTTCATACATATAGCTAGGAGTATTGTGAGTGGCTTTATCTGTCCCTACGTCCCTTTGTATGCTTAAATCTTTAAAACTACACAACGGATTTTGATGCGGTTTTTTCAAGCCCATGCGAAGCCGGGGCGGGTCGCTAGTAGACTCATATGCCGCGAACTATAGTAGCAATGTATATTGTCCACGTGCAGGAGGAGGATATATCAACAGCGGCCGTGAGCGCGCGGCACGAGCGCGCCGAGCGCCGCGAGCGAGCGCGCTACCTGCCGAGGCCGCGCCGGCCGCGCGCCGACGTCGACGTCGACGTCACTAGCGCTGACGTCCACAACGCTGACGTCGCGACCGACGTCACTCCGCCCGCTAATACTGTCAACGCTACGGCTGGGGAACCGCAAGAGGTATGTATCTATACTAATATTATAAATGCGAAAGTCTATCTGTCTGTCTGTCTGTCACCTCTACACGGCTAAACTGCTGGACCGATTGTGATGAAATTTGGTAGGGATGTAGTTAACGACCTGAGGTCAAACATAGGCTACTTTTGGACGCGATATAACCGAGTCCCACGCGGGGCGAAGCCGCGGGGAACAGCTAGTTACAATATAAATGTTTATGAATGCAGTCTTACTTAAGACGATACCTCGGTGAACACTAGCCCCGTCATTTAAATATCATTATTCACTGAAAACACAAGTTATCAAAAATACCTGTTTTTAATTAAGGTTCTGAATCTGAAGTTAATTTTAATCATATAAAATTATTACATTAGAGAGGTATCACCTTAATGTTTCCGCTTGGATCGCGCATGTTTGTATTCTACGAGGCACGTTAAATCGCTCAGAAGTACTATCATTCGACAAAACCAATGGACAAACGAAAATTATTCGACTCACCGATTTTGAGTGGCATACATCTCAACACACTGGATTACAAATCTAGATGACTTACGAGTAGCTACTTTCATTAGTGGACTCCTTTTGATTAAAATTATTAATTTTAGCAGTGAATTTTCTTACAAGTGTTCTGCAATTGCATTTTGTTCGACAATATTACCTAACCCATTTTTACACAGAAGCCTACTTTGAGAACAGATAGATAGATAAACTCTTTATTTGTTGCTGCAATCAAAGAACAGTGAGGACATAGGTACTACCATTACAATACAATATTCAACACAAAACATAAATAAGAACTCTTAGTTCACGTGTGCGTTGCAGCAATACAAAAAGGTATACCGCTGAGCTATGCTCAGCGGTATTATTGCTCGGGGAGCAATACGCTGATTTTCAGCTACAGCCTAGGTGCGAGTGCCATTCAAATATAGGAAATAAGAGTAACAGGTGTACTATTCAAGACATGCATAATTTTAAAACCGCTTACATTTCCAAATAGTGTAAAAAATTACTAAAACTCACTCAAAAGATAACTAAAAACACTTGTAATTAACCTTTAACCTTATTACAATTTCAGTCAGTAAGACCGTACACACCCAGGCAGTTTCCGCTACTGGAAAACGCATACATGGACATGTTATCCGTAATGCCCGATGGCTACAGGCCAAGCAGTCCTGAACCAACCCCACCACCGTTCGAAGAAGATGGCAGCAGTACACTCTCCCCAATGTCACCGTTAATCTTCGATGGAGACGATCCCGATGATGTAGAATGGGATCCGAGCAGCGAGAAATCTGAACGGAGGAAAAGCTCGTTCAGATGAATTCGGTGAGCAAGTATTTATGCTTTGTTTATATGCCAATTATATAAATTAATGGATGGATGGATGCAATTTGGTTACTAAGGAATTGAAGCAACGAAATGATTGTGTTAAAGGAATATGCATTGACCAGTGAAGGATTTAGAGGTTGAGGTTGAAAGTATATTGAATATTTTATGTTAAATATTAAACCATATTGGGTAAATCATATGGTTGAGATTTCCCATTGAGGTTCTATGGAATAGTATGGAAGTAATTTGGCATATTGTTCAATCATATTGGCAGAAAATATGTAGTACCTACATGAAAAATGTAAATCTTTCAATATGGACCTAGTATTAGAGATAGGTTGGTATCGGAAAATAACCAAAGCCAGGGAGGGTATTTAGCCGTTAATACCCGGGTTAAAACCCAAAAGGGTATTTCCCAGGTAAATGCTCATTTTAAAACCCGATTTGGGTAAATACCCTGTTGATTTTTACCTACCGCCCATCTCTGCCTAGTATTTTTCCTATTATTTTTCTATAGTAGATACAAGTTATAATTAATGTATCTCAATACCTTATAGGGTATTGACGTACCATATAACAATGGTACGTCAATACCCTATTAATGAAGCGTCTACAGCGCGATGTGAAGTGAGATTTTTGCCAGAAAAGCCTTTGTTCTATATTGCCTTATATCGCGCGTTGCGTTGTATGATTTAGAAATAGACAATAAGGAGTTATTTATTTTTCTATTACAAAACAGACAACATGTAAGTGATCTCCTGTATTATACAATGTGTCTTTGCCTCCAATATGTGTAATTTTAATTGAGATATTTTGAAAATATCCATGTCAATATTCGTGTATGTATAACCAATGCATTCATTTATGTTTTAACACTTTTTTTGGTTTAAAATTTTATGGTTTAGTATAAAGCTATATGTAGGTTTTATTGTTTTGTAAAAATATAAATTGTCGATTTTTTTGGTTTTCAATGAGCAAATATTACTCTGATGAACAATTAATGTGAGAATTCGATTTATTTTAAATTTGAAGATGTAAATGTCTGCAGTTGTGGATAAGTATTTTTTATTATTGATTAACAGACACTGTAATGGCAGCTTTGTAGATTTAACAACCGAAATTTCCTTAAATACGTCCAACAAGGCAAGTTTCTGTACCGTTGTTTAGAGGTTATTTTCATTTTGGTACCTGGATACCTGTTCCAGATGAGTATCGGTATCTGAACCTAATATCGGTACCGGCCGGGCATGGACCTATTCGTTACCTGTGCGCTATTCGTCACTCAAATATAATTGCATGCATCACGTCATAAACCATTAATACACAATATATATTAGCTTATATATTTGATCAGTACTGGTATCACACCAAAAGCAATGATACCGATTTCCACAAATACTGGTATTTCAAGCCTTGGCGTCAAAGTAACGAGTAATTTGCATAATTGTCCTAAAATTAGTTAATTTGTTCAATATGTTAACAAAAAAAATACAATAATATTTTTAATGGTGAAAGCTAATATAATTTTAAATTTATACTTATACAACTAATAGTTTAAACACCACATAATGTATGTGCTATATAATGTTAAAATTTTCACTGCTTCATTTTTGTTTTGTAACTATGTACAGTACAGTCTGAAGAAGGTCGCAGGAAACCGGTCGTTCTGCGGCTGTAATGATGATGACAGTACAGTCGACTAAAACTAATAGGTATTCGGGTCGCTTCAAAAATTTAAAGACTATACAGAGTAATGAGTTTTTGTTCTGTTTTTAGAATAAATATTACATTACCTGCGTGAGTCCCTTTGTACAAATTCGATATGTTTATTTTTCTCCTATAATTAAGTTTGTTAATTTGGATTATTATTTGACAAAATTAATGAATTAGTGAATTGTTTTAAATGGATTTAAAGTATTCAATTTGAAACCCAAAAATAACTAAAAGCTTTATTGTTCAAATATGTAGATGTAAAAACAAATATGTAAGTATATATAATAAAATTGTAAAAAATGTTCATTTAATTTTGTTATAAGTTTGCATGCGGAGAATAATCTTTTGCAGTGAAACTTAAAATGTGTCTAAACATTCCTATAAAAGGTGACAAAATATATGTAGGGTATACCCTCTATTTCTCTGTGGGTTTACCCATAGATTTATTTACAAAATTACTGTTCTGTACATCACTTATTTCTTGATTCCCCGGAAACGATTTTAAAATAAGAATTTTATTCTTTCTAGCCAGATATTGTTTAAAATATCTTGTGAAAATCAATTTTTCAGTTTAACTGCATACCCATAGAAATTGATATTACGATATTGGTATAAAAACTTCTAACTACTGGTTTATTAGTTAGAGCTGCTTAGTTCTAACTTTGGAAAACCTAATCCGCATGTGTGTAATATTTACGTTCAAACTAGTGTATATTAGTGTTAAGGAGTTAAAATTTAAGTAAGCCCCGCGTCGCTTAGCGGCAGTTTAAAAATATAAATTGGGCACTGAATAGTAACTAATAGACTGGCTAAATACGAGTTTGAGAATCTCTGAAAGAGTATATATATCTGGTTCGTAGATGTTTCCAATTGTCTAAGGCTCAATGCAGACGACAGACTATACAGGACTTTTTAGTCTGTGAAAATAGAACCTAATGCAATTACCTTTTATTTTTGTGCGCCGCAGACTCGATCGGACAAAAAGTGTGTCGTCTGTATTGGGCTTATTGATATTAAGTGTGTTATAGGGTTTGTAACCACGAGGCAACAAAGAGCTTTGTATAACTTATTAACCTAGTTAAAATAATAAACCCAGCTCATTTTTCTGCCCAAACAATTGTACAGTGATGTATATCCTAAAAGCGAGGGATTGTTTTAACATTTCCATTACGTTACGTTTTAGGTATCGTTAACTCGGGTAACGTTAGTTTTCACTAAAAAAAAGGGTTAAGATAAACTTGCTAACAATAGTATCGTTACGTTAACAAGCCCTGTTTTTATCCAGCAAAATGCCGGTCCGGCTGCAGTGCACGTTCGCTCTTACGGTGTTAACCCAAAAATAACGGTCTTTACTTACTACTACTTTAAAGTGTTTAGTTTCCTAAAGTCGACCCCCATTTCTATTTACCAGATGAAAAACCGTTATTTTTATGACTTAGAATACCGGTTACCATCTCTACAGCTAATATAGATAGCGTCGTCTAAGATCTCAGTCTATTTATATGTTAGTGACGAAGTAAACTTAATGGTTTTAGTAATAAAGGTCTGTTTATTTCGTTAAAACGTTATAGGCAATTACCTATAGACACGCTATGCTCGTGTTAAAACGTCTCGCTACTGGTGATTTTTAGAAGCACATCATGTATTGTGAGATGTAAATTATTATTTACATGTATTTTATGGGTTAAGAAGATACATTTTGTTTGTGATTTGTTGCCTAGTGGTCTACACGCCTTCATTGTAGATAATGAGTGGACATTATGATTGTGCTATCCATAGCATAATTCTTTAAAAATGTATTATCTGAATATTTTGTAGAAATGACTTCTTCACAACTAATGTTGGTTTGGAGACTAGTGAGTACCAAATTGTAATGTTTCTTGCGTCGCTGTAGCCAGTCGAGTATTCAACACTGACACTATATTAACGGGCATGATGACTGAAAAAATATTATTTACCCGTCAGATAGATTATTAGAAATATTGTGTACACGTAATTATTATTTTTCTTCGACGTACAAGTATTGCAGGTATAATTTTCATTTAGATGTGACGTCTTAAGCCACACTGGAAATTGATGTTCAGTATCTATGTGATAATTTACTTATTTGATAAACCGTAGAATGAGTGTTCGTTATTTTTTAAGATAATCTAACTGACGGACTATTTGGAATATTAGTTTTTGGACCCAGTCAATATTTTAACGAACTTCAAAAAAAGAGGTTTTTCAATTCGACCGTATATTTTTTTTGGTTGGTTTGCTTACGTTCAGCCTGTAGCTTTGTATCACATAACTTGTCTGCCATAAGAGGACAAGATTTTTTAAAATGTTACTAGTCACCTGTCACTTCATACGCGGGTACTTCAATACCCAATACGCACTACACAATACACATACTATCGGAGTTATATGAAGTTTCTAATTGCAGGCTACATTTCAAATTCTCTAAAACTTTCCCGTTATGCTTTTAAATATAACAAAAATTGTACATACCTAGTTTCTCTAAGAATGTATTTGATATGTTTCCTTTGAAGAGAAGCCAAAGTCTTCTTGTTAATTATATAAGTGTAGTATAGGTTTTTTAAGGTGACGATATGAGTCGAATGCTTGAGGAATGGAAAGTGTATGATAAATAAAAGTTAAATTTCAATGAGTTTATATTGTGTTTGATTTACACTCCATTCCCTTTAACATATGCGGAAGCAAGATTGAAAATATATTTCGATTGTCGCCCTTATGTCTAAATAGAAATTTTGCGTCCTTCTGTTTTCTATCGATTGTACAAACACTGGCTGGCTTGTGTGCTCAGCACAGATTTAGATATACCGTGCTCAAAGTTTAAATGTCAAACAGTCTATAGACTGAGAATTTATCTCCCGCGTACTATTTGTAAAAAGTCGAAATAACTAAATTTATTTCGACTGGGAATGTTCATACAAATCGTACCCAGTCTTGCATTATAATGTTTCTAAGTTGGCAGAGTAAGTGGCGCCCCTATTTTTTCATGACTTTTTTGCCAGACCGTACACTCCGATTCCTAAGTAACTCTTTGTGCCTAAGGCGCACCTTAGGCGCTTATTCATGCATGATGTTAAACTAAGATGATTTGTTTGGAAATCAGTCGATTCAATTCACCTTTCGAGTACCATCCCTTTGTTTGATGTAAAACCATCATGCATGCACAAGCGTCTAATGTGTGCCTAACGTGCTCTCTTTTCGCGCGATAGTTTAGTTCTAATTGCCGGGTTATATTAGTTATTATTCCGAGTTTCATCACTTTTAACTAACATTAAATTTCGAGTATGACCATATTCTAGTATCTACAAATTTAATAATTCACAGAATATTTTGAATACTTTATTTTGACTTCTGAAATACTAACATGAATGCACAAATACTAAAGTTCACACAAAGCAAACTACCGTCATTTGAAGTATTTACTTTTATACTTTTACGAGTACATATAATCTACTTTTTGAATACATATTGTAATCCATAACATTAAGTACACAAAGTCCTTAAGTCTATCAATGTAAAAATGTATAATAATGCGCACAGTAAACAACACAACCCAAAATAATATACCTATCCAGTTTATACAAAAGTAACATGGCACTATTCATTAAACTTAAAAACAAAATTTCATTACAATTAATTCCATATGTGTAAAACGTGTAAACATATCTGAAAACTTATATAATACTTATGACAATGAGAAAATAAAGTAATAAACTAAACTTAAAATACAATCACATATGTACCTCGTGTGTTCATAAGTTTTGAGACAAACTTTGTACTTAAAAATAAAATAAAATATTACTGATATCTATTTATTTCTTTTTCCAATTTTGAATTTGGAATGTTAACTTTTAATTTCTTTGATTTTGAAATTAATTTCTTTTAAATTTGTCGTCATAGAGGAAACAAAAGAATTACGTGCGGCCGTGATTTCGCTATTTAAGCGCGGGAAAAAAATAATAAAGATTTCCCGTGTGGTAAAAAATTTGGTGTGAGCCGTAACTTCGTGTATTACACTATTAAACGATACAAGGAGTCAAGTTCTTTGCAAGATAGCCAAAGGAGTGGTCAGCCACGCTCTGTAAGGACGCCTGCGAACATCAAAATCATCCGAGAGCGACATTGCTGAAATCCATGTCGCACTCGGAAGAAACTCGCGCTTCAGACTAAAATTTCGCGCATTTCATTCAACTGAATACTGACATATGATCTTAAGGTAAAGGCGTATAGCCGCAGGGAAGTTCACTTCTTAAACGATCGCCTTCGTAAATTGCGACGCGAATGTTGTCCAATGCTGATAAGGAGACACGATGCGAGGAAGATACTCTTCACCGATGAGAAAATCATTACTGTCCAAGAAAAGTTTAACCGACAAAACAATAAAGTGTATACCAAAAGTAGCAAGGATGTACCAGCTTCAGCACGGAATGTTTCGCGAACTCACCATTCGGCTAGTGTGATGGTATGGTGGGGAGTTTCGTATGAAGGTGTCACTCCGCTCCATTTTTGCCAACATGCCGTCAAGGTGAAAGCCAAGAATTATCAAAGTCACATTTTAGAGCCTCTCTGTGTTTTAGAGAGAATCTCTGTCACATACTTTATTTCACAACAAGGATTGAGTTTTCCAGCAAGACTCGGCGCCATCCCATAAGGCAAAAACCACCCAAGCTTCGTTGAAGGCAAATGTACCCGGCCTTCATCGCGGCGAACGAATGGCCTTCCTCCAGCCCATCTCAACCAGCTAGATTATTTTTTATAGACTGAATTAGAGCTCAGGGCCTGCTGAAAGTCCCACTCAAACTTGGAGTCACTGAGGCGAACCCTTGTCCGAAAAGAAAAGCCAATTTCGCTGGAAAAGATTCGTGCCGCCATTGATGACTGGCCAAATCGTCTAAGGGCCTGTATTAAAAACAAGGGTGGTTATTTTGAATAATAATTATATTTTATTGTTGATTATTATCTACTTAATGTTTACTGATTTTTTTTTTAAATATAAGTTCATTATTAAAAAAGTTATGCAACTTTTAGTTCGTCTCAAAACTTATGCACACACGAGGTATAAATTCCTACATAGGAAATAATACTGTAAAACGTTGTATATATTCAGTTCTACACAGCCATTCTACAACTAAATGCGTTTAGGAATGTATTTACCAACTAACTTTTCGCCCGTGGCTTTGTTCCCGTGGGAATTTACGTAAAGTAGTCGTGATAGCTATATATAGCCATATCCCGACCTTACAACACATCCTCCTGACAAACTTACGCGTCTATGAATGATATTACAACTACAAATACGAGAGTATAACAAATCTCATGAAGTCCGTAATTATTTTTCGCTCTTCAAAGCTTAATATTGCAATTCGGACAGTTTTTAAAAATACTTGACAATTTATTATCTAACCAACTAGACATGACTACGACGGTCACATAACTCTTTACATAACATACAGTTTTCGTCCAACTGACCATTCCATTATAATTATTATTTAACCGTCTATAAAAGCCAAACAGACATCAATAGATTACTAATCTTTATAATGTGTAATTACATTTTGCATTGTATATCATATTATAAATAAAAAATACCTATCACACTACTTAAGGGTTTTCAATATAATAACAATTTTTCTGATAAAGTGATCTCGAACATTGTTTTTTTTTGTTTGTTGATTAGGTCGATGATCTACAACTCATCTGCTGCAGCGTAACTTACTTTGATTTAAGATGTACAAAACTAAGTTTTGTATAGGCAATCATTGCAAAATTTCAAATATTTTGGTACTAACTATTTTGTAAATTAGGCAGTGTTCCAGGCGGTTTTTAATTATCATTTAATCTTTATTATAGACAACAATTTGTTCATTAACATATTGTATATTCCTAAACACTTGTACAATTACAAAATTGCATAATAAAGAAATATTTTTTTCAAGCGATCAGGCATCTTTTTACTCAATTAGGCTTGATTTAAGCAGAGATCATGCTAGGAGTGTCATTAGAACTTATAGACCTACGGTTTAGAATGAAGGATCTATTTCAGTGGCTGTGGTTGCATATGCTAGTCTCACGTCATGTGACATTTTTGTTGTTATTGGCTTCAGGAAGACGCTTGCACACTTGTAAATCATGTCTTGAATTAAGCACCCAATGAATTCTCTTAATCTGTGATACTAAATAAAATTTAAGAAAATAAAATAACTGCAGGTTATAAAAATACAGTTTAAAACAGTGGATTTTAACCTCATTTGAAAAAGGTTTATGAGAAAAGGTCAGAAATGCAAATTCGCATCACAGTTCAAACATAATTCATTGGGCCTCACACCTCCAACCAACCTAAACCAAATTAATTGATATTCCTCGACAAATCCTGTATACGTCTTGCATTGCACTCCCTGCAATAAAGATGGTCATCGAGCGGGTAGCAACCTCTACCTTCCTGCCGGGAACATAAGGACGCACCGCAGTCTTCACAGGCATAGCACGCAATGTGGAAGCTCCTGTCGAGGGCCACGATCCTGACAGTCTCCTCCTGACCACCTTCTGGCACGATTGGCTCCCGGCAGACTGCACACCGCGGAGCATACCTTAAATATTATTTAAAAATACATCACCCTCAACTGTATAAGACAATTAAGTATGAATGACCTAACTGCAGAAGTATAGTGCAAAGTGCTGGCTCGACGTCTCAGTAAAGATATGTGCCTGCTAATGGTCTCAATTCTAAGGGTGCCAAATACCAACTAAGCAGTTGGATTCCAAGACTTTACAACCCAGGAATTAATGGACTTTGTTTGTTGGAATACAACATTTTTGAACAAAATTCAGTGGAGTTGGTGGCGATTCTTCACTGCTTTGAAAGCGGTGGTTAACCATAGGCTTGCTGAATCCAGACACAATAGAAAAACTATTGTTATTTGGCATATTCGTGCGCGATCTAAGCAGCATTAATTTAAGTACTGAATGAATGATGTCAATAAGTGATTATAATATCCTATTTTGAGGATTTGAATAAATAATTTAACTTCATACCTTTTATGAAAATCCTCAATACAGTGAATACGGTTTACTGCATCAACTGTGAACGGGATTCCATCAAGGCTCTTCTGGCAGACCACACATGTGAAGCAACGGGGATGGTACGGCTTGCCCGTCGCTCGTAGGATCCGGTCCAATATGGGGTCGCCACAAACACAGCATTTCTCTAATGTATCGAGGTAGTCCCGCTCGCAGAGTGCTTTGCCCTGTACTGCATAGAATGGACGGCCCTGTAATCATAGTATCAATTCAAGTCTTATTACTAGTTATTTAAATTGGTTTTAGCACAAAACTAACTCCAGGTTCGTTTCATCATGTTTCCTTGAGTTTAGGACACTAAGAGATACTGGTTACAAATTTAAATAAATTAAAAGATGAATTTAAATGAAGTGAACTCACTGTGAAGTGATTGACTATAAACACTGCTGTTGCTGTCTATTAAAAAAATTAATGTATTCAGTAAGCCCCATTGAAAACCATATAGGTAGTATACTTGTGATATATTGTACTTGTTAACTGACTACTTCATTAGAAATACTATTTATTTTTCTTCAACCAATTATGTTGCTTGGTTTGGCAAAAATTTACAGAAAAAACAACTAACAATGAGTCACAAGACCATAACCAAAACAAAAAAAATTTGTTTGTTGATGATTTATCAATGACTCATCACCTGTAAATATGTTATCTAGTATTTAGCATGTTTTGATGGTTCTAAAGTTCAAAGGAATATTAAATTTTTGGGGAAAGTGAAAAAGTGAAAGTGTACCACAGGCATGTCAAACTGTAGCAGCGAGTGTTTATGCATAGCTGAACATTTCAAACTAGATCTAGTAGTAAGCAAAACTAGTAGCAAGTATTTTTTCTTAGAAATAGATGAGAGTGGATACCTGCAAGTTTATGCCACAGTTCTGGCAGCAGAAGCACTTAATATGATAAATCCTCTCCATCGCCGTACAGCCAGTAGTTTCCCCCATGATCTTCTCCCCACATCTATAGCAATTCCCACAGTACAGCTCATCTTCAGGCTCTGGAGTTGGTTCCACTGTCGTACCAACATAACCACCAAACAACGATGTTCCTGAAAGTTGGCTACACGGCCTCGGATTGATAGGCTCATACAATGATTCATAAGTAGATGATGTCTGTGAGCCCCCATAAGTGGAGAAGTCTTGGGCGTTGACAGAAGCAGACGAAGGTGGATACGCAGAACCGGGCCTTCTTAACTCGCTGTAATTCGATTGCGCGCCCAAATCACTAATCCTTGATACTTCAGATCTCGTATCCCTATCTCCGTAAATGCTTTCAGACACATTTCGTTGCATAGGAATGTTAGAGTATACATGATTGGTGCCTCCTGGAGGTAATAAATTGCTGTACAACAGCACATCTCCGCTTCTCGCCCGAGCTGAATTCCTCACGATACAACTCTTCACGGGCACTAAGTTAGAATACGTAGAGCTTGCACGACTGCCGTACTCGAGTCTGGAGGAGTATGAAGGCTCACAAGCAGACTTGACCATGCAACTTTGAGGTATTTGCGGCAAAGGCGCTTTATTTTTTTTCGGTGGAATCGCAGGTTTCCTCTTAGCCGCATTGATGTCATCTTGTAGTTTCGCATCTAACTCGTTCGCATATATCCGGAGATCGGCTAGCTGTCTATCTAGAGTACTCATCATCGTGGTGGTGTTGTTTTATATTATCTTTAATCACAAATTTCAATCACTAAAAAGAATTATTTTAGTTAGAACAACACCCAGTTTCATTGTTTGATGCAAAAAGTGACAAGTAGGTGATTGACAGATCGATCTGACAGTGACAGTATTGAATCCTTTTTTTATCATTACATAATACAACAGACGGGGATATATTCTAATATTATAATCTCGAAATAATGCATCATTAAGGGAGGTTACCATGACTTGTTTAAGCAGAGGGGTTACCATCACCTATCTTAGCAGGCCAGAAACGAGTAAGTGAGATGGTACCTTACAACATATATTTTTTATACTATTAAGTAGGCAAATAGGCATACGGCTAACCAAGGAGGTTACTACAGTCACTGGAACTTGCATGGTTTTTAGAGACCAAGGGGCCTACTATCATCTCTTAAAACCATGTAAGATCCAGTGAGCAAGCGAGACAGCGCAATACATGATGTAAGGCGACATCTCCCTCACTCAATCGTTCTTGCATGGTTTTAAGAGATGGTAGTAAGCCTCCAGGGGGCTTACTACCGTCTCTTAAAACCATGTAATGCAAGTTCCAGTGAGTAAGCGAGATGGTGCACTACATAATTAGGCGACATCTTGCTTACTCACCGGATGGTTTTAAGAGATGGTAGTAAGCCAACAGGGGGCTTACTACCGTCTCTTAAAACTATGCAAGTTCCAGTAAGTAAGCGAGACAGCGCAATACATGATGGTTGGATGGTTTTAAGAGACGGTAGTAAGCCACCAGGGCCCTTACCACAGTTTCTTAAAACCATGCAAGAACGATTGAGTAAGGGAGATATCGCCTTACATCATGTATTGCGCTGTCTCGCTTACTCACTGGAACTTACATGGTTTTTAAAGATGATAGTAGGCCTTCAGGGGGCTTACTACCGTCTCTTAAAACTATGCAAGTTCCAGTGAGTAAGGGAGAAACAGTCGTCGAATCGAGAGAGTGACAGACAGCACGAAAAAAGTCCCACGGAAATAAGGGAACTAATAGACCTAGGGAACCACTTAGGTTTCTGCGCTTTTTATTCCTGGGTTTCACAATTTTTCGTACTGCAAATAAAACTAAACAAAAAATAATCAATGTCACAAATAATGGCGAAAATCCAAAGAAAAATACTTAGGTACCCATTACAGGTTCTGAGTTAGAAACAATGTTAAAACAGCTCTGTTTGATCTTTAATTAACGTAACTTTTACAATCAAAGATCGTTAAATCTCGCTCCAATTAATTAAGTTGCAAAAGGTAGGGAATTTTAAAACTGTTTCATCATTAACTAATTGGTATGGAAAGTTTATTGTATTAGGTATTTGTTATTTCTATTCGAAGATTTTTGACAACAGGGCAAACATGTACCTTTTGCAATATTTCCGATTACACATTTTAGTAATTTTTTTACAGGTGAGACTTTCCAAATAAGATTTAAAAATTAAGCACTTGAAAGAAATGATGATAATTTGACTATATTTTGCAAACGGACGAGTTGATTTTTATCTATATTTTTTTTATTTATTTATAGTGCCATTTAACTACGTCACAGTTGGATGAAGATGGTAAGCAGGGCTGATCTGACTTAGAAAATAACACAAATCTTAAAATAAAATTTATCTAAATTACTTTAATTTTGTAAATTTGTTTACAGATTCACAAACAATAGAGCCACCTGAAGAAGAAGTAAGGATTTTTTTTTAAATAATGACGGATTATGATTATCCATACTTCCATCCATCCATATCCATACTAATATTATAAATGCGAAAGTCTGTCTGTCTGTCTGTCTGTCTGTCTGTCTGTCTGTCACCTCTTCACGGCTAAACTGCCGGACCGATTCTGATGAAATTCGGTAGGGATATAGTTAACGACCTGAGGTCAAACATAGGCTACTTTTGGGCGCGATAAAACCGAGTACCACGCGGGCGGAGCCGCGGGCAACAGCTAGTACTTACATAAATTATATATTGTACTTACAGTTTACAGGGTGATATTTTTGTAATAAAAAGTATATTTTGATATAATATTTGTATATTAAAATATACCTACCTAATTTATCTGCATAAAAATATGGTAATGGGGCGAATGAATCTTTAAAAGTACAAAGCGTAATTTTTAATTATATGTTTTTGTTTTTTACTTTCTATTTTTTGGTACAATAAAGTTATTACAAACAAACAAACAAGCGTAAATAACACTTATTCCTATCCTACGAAACAGATTTAATGTAATAAAAATATTTATTTTCAGTGGCACATGGATTTCATGCCGGTAAGTAAGCAAATTTTAAAATGTTTTAGGTACCCACATATTGTTAAAAGTGTAACCGTATCTTAACCTTTGTCTTGTATATAAATCCTTATAGGATTACTTTATTGATTTCCATCTTAAAATATTTGAAAATATAATATTATCTTACACAACTGAGTAAAATCCGATAGTGGTGACCTGGGGACATGCGAATTGTCCAGTTTGGCCATTTTTGAGCATGATTAAACTCAAATGGCTTTATCCAATTAAAAAAATGTAAGAGATCCCTTCTTGTCTTCTGATTTTATTTTTGTATTTACTTTGTATTTCAAAGCAATAAAGATATTAGAAACAGACAAAAAAGTACAGTTGGCCCCCCTCGAATCGAATTCATTCAAAAGCCTTTGATTATAGTTTTGATTGTTTTTTTTTCTCGCAGACTGGTTATCTACCTGACAATGTATATAGAGAACTAGCCTGGTATGGAATCCTGCAGATCCAACCTTTACACCATAGTGCGAAGCACAAGGTAGCTGCACAACTCATCTGGCAGCACACTCTCGGGAGACCTCATGTCATTCTGGAAAGTTCACCACAGGTTAGTATGTGTATGTTTCTTAAGAATTTTCAAGAAATTGTCAAAATGAGTTTCTTTATCTTTACTTTAATGTTTTTATATTGCCTTTTGTAATTAAATAAAAATAAATCTTACTCAATCACCCAAAAATCACAGCGATTGGTTGGCGCCCACAACCTAAGTAATCAAGCAGAAATGGACATAAAGATAACGTTGTATGTACCGAATATACATTTTTTATTGGTTTTTAGATAATGTTAAAAAAAACTTTCTCTTAATTTTTTTTTAATAATACTTCTTTTTTTATTCCTTTTTTACTTGTAATGTGAAGTTATTTTCTTTTAGTCGACCCAATCTCCAGGGAAGGTAAGTCGTCAGATCTTAGCGGAGGACGCGTCCAAATGGTCTCGAGAACAGCGGGCGGCTCAAGAAGTGCTGATGGAGAATATCAAGAGCGGAGGCAACGGTCTGACTGTTAGAACAGTCATCAGCGCTACTAAGAAGACAATTTATATAATCCAAAATGGTAAGTAAGGCTTGGGTAAAATTAATTACTACTAACTTACTTACTGCGATGGCTTAACGACCAAAGTGGATCCTGGTAGCCTACTATCATCTCTAAAAACCATGCAAGTTCCAGTGAGTAAGCAAGACAGCGCAATACATGATATAAGGCGACATCTCCCTTACTCACTGGATCTTGCATGGTTTTAAGAGATGTAGTAACCCCCCTGGCCTCCGACACAAGATCTTAATTAATTATGTTTGTATTATGTTCTTCGCATTAATATTGCTATGAATTGACAAAGTTAGAAATAGTCTTAGCTATAATAAGGCGCAGTGCTTTTGGGTTATCATGATCAGTGGGATAGCTAGTAGGATATCTATTATTAAACAAACACAGTTACAAATTCACAATGAGTTAGAATAAAACGCACGGTGGAAGCCGTGAAGATTCTTGAGCTGTAGCGTACAACAAGTGCGGGGTGGAGCGCGAACTTTACAAAATGTTAGGTAGGTGTAAATTTGTGACTGTTCTAAAATAAATTTATTGCGGCTAAAACGATGATTAATAAAATAAATAAATAAGCATCATATGTTTATTAATATATTAAGTAGGCCAATGGGCATACGACCCACCTGATGGGAAGTGGTTCCGTAGCCTATAATGTTTGTTTATAGAATAGGTAATAATTTACATACCTATACAAATGTGTATTCAGGTTATTAATTCACTTTTAGGCAATTACTACACATGCCCAGATGGCTCTGAGCCCGACTTGGATGCTTATAGAGTGCAAGCCAACATGCACGAACGTAAGTGCACATACGGGAAGCAGTCTATCCCAGTTCCCGTGGACCCATGCATCGAAGGCGAGACAGCCCCCATTGAGTACTCTTTCAACGAAGGCTGGATGTTCTGCTTTGGTAATGGAGACAGAGAGAATAACTACTTCATGAATGGAACTTTAGATTGTGGCCATAAAGTCAAGGTAAGATTTGCATAAATTATTTTAAATAATATTTTAATAATACAATATGATATCAGGTTGCTGAGCCAGCGGGGTAAGTTAGGTAGTAGTTAAGTAAATGAATGAAAAACAGCATTTTCAGCTTCAAAGCAACTAGCGGAGGATGCAACATGAAAACACGAGTTAAGAAGAAGTAAGAAGAAGAAGAGCTGAAAACCTTGTAAACTTTGGAAATTTAGGCCATCGTCTGTATATTCTGTAAAATTAATTAAACTCTAATCCATCGTAATAAGAGAAAAAGTTGGCCATCACGGGACACGACACCTGGCAGATATTCAACATCTAGCTCACACAAAAAGCAGAGATGGCGGCGTAGTGTAGTGGCACGGCAGTTAGTATGCAATTCGAATGCCATGACGACTAACGTAGTATATATAATATACGTCGTATATGTAATATCATAACGAATTTACTTCAGAGGTGTACCAGTAAAGGTTTTACGTCAAAATTACTGCTAAGTCTAAATAACTAATATATAAAATTAAGAATTATCTAGGTACTCATCTACTAATCTTAAAATATTATTGTCTTTAATTTTTACCATCCCTAACCACCAGGTTCCTATGGAAAAGTTCTTAGAGGATTGCGCAATTGACAACAATATTGTAATCACTTTCGATTACTTCGGCGACGAGCCACGAAAAGATATGATGCATAATGCTACGTTATGTATATCCTGGGATCCATGTAGACTCTCTTATTTATACAGGCTCGAGGTAAGTCTTTGTTTCAGTCCTGTATATTACGTACTACATTTAGTTATTAGCGTCTCCACTCGCGTGGTTCTTCTTTATATCTTTTTGTCTAATTGTTACTAGAAGAAAATCATTTACTGCAGATTGAGAAATTTTGTATTATACTTCCTTATAGTACAGTAATGTAACTTTTACCGATTGGTCATATCGGTGTCACAGGTCTGAATCCATCTATCGGGAAACATAATTATGATACTTTGTTATGTATTTGTATGCACGGAGGATGTTATTTTGGACATGGCGGGCTTGAAACACTTTTTGTCCAAATTAAATATGATTCCCTGCTTCGAAAGGCATGTTAAATTGTTAATCTTTGTTGCCATCTGGTGGCCATTAAAGAAACACGTCAGAGACTGAGGCGTGCAGAGTTTATTGACCTTTATAAGTAAGTACGCACATGACATAAATAAGTGATTGAATGGTGTCTATGTACCAATTGTTATATTTGTAGCCACCTCCACAAGGCATGGCACCCGCATTCCCCACCACAACACAGAACCCATGCGAGACTACATTTTGTCCCGAATGTTACGAGGGTGCGACAGAAGACCAAGGCGAACGGATGGACAGTAAGTTGTCAAATGAGCACCTTCAATTTTATATGTATATCTATGAATGAGCCTCCTAGACTCAACTCTTAGATTTCCAGAGGTACCCCTAAAGGATTGCTCATTTGCTTTATAGAAACTTATAGAAACACTAGTAAAAGCATTACATTCCATTCAAAGAATAGGTATATAATCACTAATTCCACATACCAGCATTTTGGGCACCTTGTCTCAAATTGTTTAGATGATAGGGTTACATATTTGAAGGTTAATTAATTTATTAACACGATCTAGGTATAAACAACTTTTATTTTTTCTTTGCAGTTAACTAGAGAGCAGTGGCCGGCCTTATGTAAAGTAATGAAATCTATTAGAATTTTAATTCCTGTCAATGTAATTGAGTTTATTAAAAATAAAATTAAAACATATTTTATGCCTTTTTAAAACATATTTAATAATTCATTTCGACTAAAAAAAAAAATAAAGAACCGCAAAAGGCTAGTTATTTCCACATGATGTAAAGTAAGATGACTTTTTCCTTATTAAAACATCCTAAAACCTACCAATTTTTTGCTCAATACAAAAATACCTAGGTACCTAAAATTAACTTATATAAAAAACTTGTCAAAACTAGTAAAACTTATTAGTTTACTAACAAAAAACAATGCATTCTTATTTCTTCCCAAATCTCCCTCAGCTACAGGTAAGAGCTGGTGGTAAGCCCCCACCTTACCACCAACAAGAAGACCCATGCAAGATCCAGTGAGTAAATGAGAGGCGCGATACATAATGTAAGGCGACATCTCTCTTACTCACTGGATCTTGCATGGATTTTAGAGACTATAGTAACCCCCCAGGGGCTTACTCACTGTCAAAGAATTTGAGGACAAAAGCCGTTCCCGAAATAAAACCTAAAGTTTGTAGGTCTCTTTTTAGTAAGTTGTATAATATTCAAGAGGAAAAGTACAATACAAATTTTGGACCTTTTTCTGGAACGTTAGGTATTTGTATGTAGGCTTTAAAGAAAAATCAACTTTACAGTAGAGTAATAAGGATTAATTTTGAATGTTGTTTTTTGCGATTATTATTATTCGTAAGCATTCTAGTGTTGTATATAAATTCTTTGCTCACTGTATCTTGCTTGGTTTTATAAGATGGTAGTAGACCACGCCAACTGTTGGTTGCTTGAAGAACGCAGCAGTTTGGCTTGCTTGTGTGTGTCAGTTGTCATTTTCATTGTGTCACCTCCATGTCAATGTCACTTACGTCACCAAGGCTAGGCATGCAATGGTCCATGGTCCATGAATTTCCAGTTTAGTTTCTTTCATAAAAAGTTAAAATAAATATTGTAGAACAGAACAATGGTTGCGGCACATAACTTTCAGGAATTATATGAAGCATGCTCTAAACCCCAGTCATTAAATTTGCCAACATTGAAAGAAAATTTACTACGAATAAGCTATGAAGATTCCAGTGTAAGTTCTTATGTTTCTTATTCCAACTTTAATTTAATATTTACGTGTTTTATATGAAACTGAATGATAAATTAATTAGATAATTTTTAGGACATCACTACAGTGTATAGCGGGACTCCTCCACCTCTACCATTCGCTGAGAGCAAAATATTTCAAGCTCGGATTTCTGAAAGTAAATGTTTGACTGCAGAAAATGAAGACTGCAAGACGGTGTATGAAGTCACCTTTGATATAACGGTATGTATAATTATTCTTGCGCTGTATTTAATTTCCAAAACTTAGGTTTTATCGAGTATTTGTGCTTAATATTGGTGGATTATTATTTGCAGTGTTCGTGAACAAGAGTGAGTGTTGGGAAGTGGTACAGTGTCGATTACGTGACTTTTATCTTTGTCACCAAAATCTCCAAGTTATAGCTAAGTGGAATTTTTCCACCGCTTCACTTAGACTCTGACTCACTTGACTAGACTAGACTACTGACTTGACTTGACTAAAGTAGGACTGAAGCAGATAATAAAATAAAGAAAGGCCTTAAAGGACTAGATTCTATGGCCGTAAAAAGAACTAAAAAAAAAACAGTGAACTAGTGACTACCGCAAACTGACTTTATTCACTGAAAACACAACTTATCAAAAATCCGTGTTATGTAATATAGGTTCTGGATCTGAAGTTAATTTTAAACATTTTAAATTATTTAATCATTGTTTTCTATAGTTACAAATTGCAATATTGCTTAAAACGGCCACTTTTAGTACTTTTTCACAACTATAATTTAATATGATTAAAATCATCTTCAGATCCAGAACCTTAATATTGCATAACACGGATTTTTGATAACTTGTGTTTTCAGTAAATAATGATTTTTAAATGATGGTGGCGCTAGTGTTCACTGACATATCACCTTAATATGCCTCAGTATTGAGAAGACTCTTAATACACTAAAATTGCCGCGTCTTTGTACTAATGTATGTAAAATTTGTACTGGTATACTATTCTGTAATCAGTGTGGATAATAAAATTATTTTTTTATACAGGGAAGCAATTTCAGTTTCAAACCAGGTGATACCATAGGTATCATACCCCACAATGACATATCAAGTGTTGACTTCATACTGTCGCATTTGAACCTGGACTCTGTAGCAGATTCACCATACTACCTGAGTTGTGACGGAGCCCAGAAACTAAAGTTACCATCTCATATACCAGTCAGATGTACACTTAGAAATGTGTTGACAAATTTTATTGATCTACGAAGTGTTTTGAAGAAAGTAAGTACTACCTATTCTATGAAAAAAAATTATTTGATAATTTATCAAACACAATGCATATTTTATTTAACTTTTAAAAACTACAACAGTAGGTATAATTCTGTCTTAAAAAAACAATTCTTCTTGACCCTTATGTAGATGAGAATTATTTTTAGGATAATAATTCTGAATGCATGATATTTATTTTTGTTGTGACTTTTACCTTCCTGCTAAATCATCCCTAAAACATTTTACACATGTTTGTACACAAAACCATTTACAATTTTATCAAATGTAATTCCTCTGAATTATTTTTAAATACTTCAGCAAAATCTGTTGTATGATTTAGAACGACTTCAATTCATACTCTGAAAAGCATTGATGATTTGTACTTTCTTTTACAGTTGTTTCTATTCTCTCTATCAAGGCACACGAAGGAGGAAAACGAAAGGAAAGTTCTGGAATTCCTCTGCAGCAAAGAAGGCGCAGCTGCATACAGTTCACACATCTTGAACAAAAATATTTGTATACTAGACTTATTTTCAATATTCAAGTCGTGTAAGCCTCCTATCGAAATTCTCTTAACAAACCTCCCGAGACTGTTACCACGGCCATATTCTATAGCGAATAGTTATTTAAAAGATCCAAACTTATTGAGAATATGTTTTTCTGTTATGGATTTGGGAAATAATAGAAAAGGTCTAACTACAAGTTGGCTGGAGAGCCTTATTTTAGAAGACACAAGTATAGAATCGAAAATGAAGAATTTAAGTATTAATAAAAGTAGTACAGTGCCGATTTATTTAAGGAAGAATACAACAGGGTTTTTAATGCCAGATAAAATGGAAACTCCACTAATTTTAATCGGACCAGGAACAGGAATTTCACCTTTTATCGGCTTTTTGGAAGAAAGACAATGTTTGAGGAAAGCTAAAGGCATTGCCACTGGAAAGGTTTGGGTATTTTTTGGATGTAGAAATCCGGATTTAGATTTTATTTATGAAAAGGAATTGAAGAGTTATTTGGATAGCGGAACACTGTCTAGACTTTCCACATCGTTTTCTAGAGTAGAGAATAATGGTGTGAAATATGTTCAGGTATGTGCTGTTTCATAATTTATCTATACTAACATTATACTTATATTATAAAGAGGAAAGGTTTGTTTGTTTGCAACGAATTGCCCTCGGAACTACTGGACCAATTTGAAAAATTGTTTCATCATTGGAAACCCATACTATCCCCGAGTGACATAGGCCATGTGTGTACCACGGGCGAGATGGACTTCTAGTCCATACTAATATTATAAATGCGAAAGTCTGTCTGTCTGTCACCTCTTCACGGCCAAACTGACATTTCAGACCAATTGTGATGAAATTTGGTAGGGATGTAGTTAACGACCTGAGGTCAAACATAGGCTACTTTTGGGCGCGATATAACCGAGTCCCACGAGGGCGGAGCCGCGGGCAACAGCTAGTTAACTATAAATTTAAAACTTGCCTGCTATGACCTTTTCCAATATCCAATCTTTCAAATCAATTCAGTAGTTTTAACCATGAAAAATGGCGCGAGCATGTATGACGACTATGGGGGACGTGAGAGGTCTATGTGGAAACTGGAAAGTACAAATGTTAAGAATATCTGCTTGCAGGAGACAGGCGTGATAATGTATGTATCATCAAGTAAACATAAGTCAAGTCACTTTCATTCATGGTAATCAACTTTTATTCACAATCTCAGTTCAATCCTAACAATTATCAGTCCAATGTACATGTGTCATTGTCAACATTGGATTTTGTAAATTATTTTTTCATTGTCTTAAATTGACCTAAATTAATGTAATTCCAGGATGCAATACAGCAAAATAGTAAAGAAGTAGCAGAATGGATACACAACGGAGCTTCAATATTTGTTTGTGGTGATGTGAAGACACTGGCGCCAGAAGTTAAGATGGCGTTCCAGAAATGCCTGATAACGCATGGATTGTCTGAAACTGAAGCAGTGGCTTTGCTGTCTGATATGAATGCCGAAAACAGATATTTACTTGATATTTGGAGTTGAAATTGTTATTTTATGATGATAAATGAAAATATTTACAGAGAATTTTAAAAATATACGAAATAAATAAAATATTTTTTTTGTTACGTTAATTTGTTGTCTGCATAATTTAATCACCTAATTAATCGATAAATCTTTGCCAACAACGCATAGGAATATTATCAAATATACATGTTAATATCTAACTTTTCAAAGAGGGGGGGTTTGTACCACCAAAACCCACCTGCCTACGGGGACACAATTACTCCTTGCAGAAGTAGGGCCTATCTGTCAGTTTATTTTAGGTTGGATTTTTGTAAAATAAAAAACTAAGTAAAGTTTACAAAAATAATTTAATAGGCAAATCTGCAATAATAAAATGTCCGAAAAGTGTCATTGGTGTATATAAACTTACAGACTACATACAGCAGTAGCGAATACATTTATAATACACAAATTCGTTGCGTGTGAAAACTAAAGACTAAAACAGCGTCCCTTAACCTTTTAAAATTTATATAACAGAGATGGAACCGGATTTTAAAAAAATTACGGTCTTTAATCTGCTAAATATCAGTCGATTTAATCGTCCTTAATACGTGGTTTAAACCGTCATTCTTGGGGAATTACCGGTTAAGCGTAACCGTAATGAATGAAACTTTATTTTTCATATAACTGTGATCTATTGTATGTTAGTAGAATTACAAAAAAAAACTTAATTATCTAGGTTGTTAGTAATGCTCGGTCGTTGAAAAATATATGGACAGACAAATAAACTGTAAAAGATTTTTTAATAAAGTTTCTCATCCCTGTTATATATGCTACCACCTCAACCATGCAAGAACGATTGAGTAAGGGAGATGTCGCCTTACAATCATGTATTGCGCTGTCTCGCTTCCTCATCGTTCTTGCATGGTTTTAAGAGATGGTGATAAGCCACCTGTACTTATAATAACATCCAATTTTTATAAGTAGGACGAATAAAAAATTAGTTCGACTCATTCCTTGAAAATTTGTATTGGTATACACCAATCAAGTGATAAAGCACCATTGTTGCACTATTTGATCGACTAGTAAGGCCAGGATAATACTCCCTCCATTATTATTTCATACGTATCTAATCTACAAAAGGGTGTCAGGCTAAATTGGGGTTTGTGTAGTTCTTGTAGAGCTGGATTTAGCTTGACACATTAATTAGAATAATAAAATCTGGAACAAGTGCACGTATTATCAAACTAAACTAGAAAAGCTTTTAAAGTTTTTAAATAAACAGATATTTGTCTAGTTTTTATTTCAATATATGACCATAATAAAAGGTTAAGAAACGCTGAACTATAAATTAATAATACCTAAGAGCTATCGCTTACAGGCACTCGCGGTGGAAAAAAATGATATAAATGCCTCGATCGACCATTTACGCCTAAAATTAGCTAGCATCCTGTACCCATACAAGGAAATTACAGCAACATAACCAAGAATAGCATCAGTTGCATGAAGCGATAAACACACAGCTAAAATTATGTGGATAAATGTGTTGCTATCTCGCTTCTTACAACTGAATGTGATAAAGACAGAAATACATTATCGGATCAAATCAATTTATCTGACGATTCCATGTCTGAACTTCGACCGTGTAAAAAGTTAATTGGTTTCAAATTGAAAACTTTTTCACGCCTTTATGCTTCTTTCAGTTATTCCAGATTCAGTTATGTTAAGCAATTATACTTAAATAAATATATTATTTTTAGTGTCACATTTTGTTTTTTTTATTGACTGGTATTGGGACTATTGGGCGATTCTGATGCAAAAGTATTAGAACATGATTTTCCACATTTTATTCATATTTCCTATTACTTCCTCTTTTATGAATATTTTATCCAAATTACACCACCACTACGTTACGGTCGTTTTATCATCATGGACGTTTTGCTCTGACAACCATGTGGGTACTCGTAATTCTTAGGTTTGTACACATGATGCAAGCATAATATCACATTTCGACAAACACCGACAAATCTTATCGAGATATACCTAAAAGGTCTTCCTCTCAGATAACTCCTCAGATATAGATGCAGAGCAACTAAAAATAAACTAAAAATCAATGTTAGAAATTTACTTGGGTTTTGTGGCAAATCTGTTGATATATCTATACATATTTGTAATGAAAATTCATAATTTGCACTTTTTGATAATATTAAATTTGGTTTTTAAACCCAAAAAAAAAAAAAGATTATTGAAGACTTCATGTTACTAATTGGCATGAAAAAAACCTTTAATGCGAAAGACGAAATCCTTCTTCGTCCAATCGTGTTTCCCTGTTGCATCTTCAGCTTACGCTTCAGAGCCCAGGGTACGCTATTAATCATGGTCCGGATTTGGCGGTATTGGTTATAGATTGCGATGGACGAAATGCTATTTCTGAGTAAATAAACTAAGCTAGAAAAAAATTTAAGGCGTCCTTTGTCGAACACTGCTGTGTTCCATGTATATGTTTTTTACGATTAAGTTGGCTGTCTAGCAAACCCGCGGATCGGCGCGAGATTGTTTCACCACGGTTTATGCTTCTCACCTTTTAATCCGGAAGACAACAATGTAAGCACTAACTAATCTTTGCTGGCAGAAAATTATGTGTGAGTGAGGTACCCAAACAGTCACCATGACATTATACAAAGAATTTGGTGGATCTTCCTACTTGTTCGTTACAAACTTTTTCTGAATCTATCAATCATGATTGATTCCCCTATGATTTAGTGGATCTTCCTAGTTATTTATCCAATCATATTTACTACGCACTTTCTTAATTGCTAAAAAAATCTATCATGTTCGGAGGTCAGACGGCAATCACCAGTACGACCATGATTATAAGTGTACCCCGGGCTCTGAAGCGTCAGCTGAAAATCCAACCGGGAAACACGCTCTGACGAAGAAAAGAAATTGCTAACAAATGTGAACAGTGGCAACTGACAAGATTAAGTTTAGTATGCCTAAAAGTACATGTAATAGGGATTTTTGAATAACTTTACAGAGCATTCCGAGTTTTGTACTATTTATAAATTGTATTAAATTTTCTTTGGAAACGAAAGCAAATATATGTAATATCTGATACTTTTAGTATCTCTACTATTAAAGGCGAGTTATATCTTAATTTTGTTAGATTAAATGATTACAATTTGAAATACTCGATCGGTGTAATTCTTGGAACTTTAGTCTGCACTACCAAGGACGGCGGACGTGCTTCGAAGGCAATTTTATTAACCGAATTACCTTTGTCATCTACACTGTACGTGATAATGAGCTCAACTTCATTTAATCACTACTTCACAAGATCAAATCTAAGAAAATACATAAAAAACCTTTGTACATTCTGTATTGTATTCTATGTAACTGAATACCCTTTCCTTAAAAAAATACAATAAAAATAACACTTTAAATGCAATTCTTTAAGGCCAGTTACATAGTAATTTTATTGGTAGAAAATGTGTACTTAGTCAAATTGTTTTTTTTTTTTATCAACTTTTATAGTTCTATGTCTAAAATCCAATTCCAAATATTAGTACATACAGTCTTATATTAAAAGGCTTACCGCGTTAGTTTACTCTAGAAAGCTCTTAGTATCAAAATAAAACTTCAATTGTTTACATTCACAAAGCAAGAGGAATGTGATTCAATCACATCGTCTATGGAATTTCCGATTGTATGGAATCCGGATAAATACAGAACCGAGGCGTAAGACTAGTTAAAAATTTATGTACATTTTTGTTAAAAATAAACATGTTCCACACACCAGTAATTTTTGTATTGTGATAGCAAAACTTCACGAAATATATATTCATAAAATAAATATTTTAATGACGCCAATTTCAACCTAAATTAGTTTCGTTTAAGGTGGACAGTCTCGTTACCAGTTTTCGTATTGACTGTTAAATTTCAATTCGCAAAAGTTTGGTTTTACCAATTACATGGTATATTTATAAGACACACGCGCGCAGGCGCGAAGGTCGCTGCAAAATACAAGTAGTATTTATTCTATCTATTTTTTAATCAATTAAAATTTGTTATAGACATCCAAAGCACTATTATCCATTTCGTGCTCAAAGAAAAGCCCATAGGAAATTAGGCCCTTTGTTTGTTTCTCTTATACTTCAACTTCTGTTCGAGTCATGTCATAATGGCTATATGGACTCTATATTGAGTTTGCTCAGTACTTGGCAACCTCCACCGCCCAGTCGTTCGACTTTATTATTTATATTCTCTGAAGAAGGGAGAAAAGGGAATATGAAGAAATAGAATATACTGAATAAAGATGCAATCAGCTGGGAGAAAGAGAGAATGAGAAGGGATAGCTATTAAAGAAAATGTACATTTTATTGACCACGTTTGATAATTAGGTCGCCTACTATCATCTCTTAAAACCTATACTATAGTAAGTAAAACAGGGGGGCTGTTTTTATCTCTAGTTAGCCCCTAGGATGTATTGTCCATCTGCCAAGCAAAAGCCTTCTTATCTCTCCACTCGTCTCTATCTAGGGCTGTTTTAGGCAATTCGTTAGGTTATCACGGCATTTTATCCCTGATGTGCCTCTACCTCGGCGGCTGTTTTTGAATTTGTTCATTTGTTTGGCCGCATGTGAAACACATGTCCAGCCTAATACCATATTAGATCAGTTGCATGAGCTTATAAAAGTTAATATGACATATTTAAATAATAGTTTCATTTTTGCTGTATCAATGTAGTCTAAATATATTTCAGTTTCGCTTATCAAGTTTTGCTATCAACAAATTAATACTTAAATCAAATTATACAAATTTTTAATTACACATAAATGCACTTCTACAAGCAATCAGCTCTTACGAATTGGACAGATTATCTTAAGTAACTAGACATTGCTTTAAGGCGAATACTTTTAGCGTTTACTTTGGAAATATATGGCATTCATATTGTACATTGTGGTTCATAGGCCGTTGTAGTATCTCGCGTATTTTCGTGTGATGTACGTATAATATCTATAGATATCAGTTGATAACATATCGCGACGATAAGACTTGTAGCACTTCGCGTATCGTCAAATCTTATGTTGTATGCTAAATAGAAAAAAGATACTACATACAGTAGTTCATATCTTATTCCAAAAATACGCTTCGTCGTAATACTTACTAGCTAGGTAAATATCTTTCACGAATGGGTCCAAAATTATTTCAATTTGAAGAAATATTTTTGTAAATTCTTGTACCCTACTAGGTACATAATACCTGAATAGTAAAACACTACTTATAAAATTGGCACCTCCGTAAATTCCCTAAAGCTACATAGAAAATCGCAAACAGCTACAAAAGTGGGGTAAATGGGAATGGAAGAGTTACATTACTCAGTCATAATTTTTGTGTAGAATTTTTTGTGCGGCCTTAATGAGCGGCGTTAAGGTTCTCAATTCCATGGCACACTCGAGGAACGGGTGCGCTAAGAGGTCGTCAGCGGTGGCTCGCATATCTACATCTACTTGAAGGCACTTGTCCAAAAAGTCCTGGAAATTGGGGGACAGCTTCTCCCACCTGGGTATTTTGGGGCGGCCGACCGCCGCTATCAAATACAAAGCTCTCAAAGGAGTCTCCTTCATGTAAGGAGGTTCGCCTTCAATCATTTCAATGGCCATGATTCCAAGAGACCAAACATCAACCTTCTTACCGTACTGCTTCCTGGTGACGACCTCTGGCGCCATCCAGTAAGGCGTGCCGACCATAGTCTGTCTCTTTTCGTCGCCGACGATATTGGCGCAGAATCCGAAATCGGTCACTTTAACTGAACCGTCCATGCCGAGGAGTACGTTATCGGATTTGATGTCCCTGTGAATTGTTCCTTTTGAGTGCAGGAAGGATATAGCTTGGAGGGTTTCGCGGCACACGGCAGCTATCTGCCCTTCCTTCATGACAACTTCAGTCACAACGTCAGTCAGGGAGCCTCCGTCAAGTAACTCCATAGCGACCCAGAGATGGTCGTAACTGAGGAAGGCGTCGAGGAAGTTGACCAGATTTTTGTGGTTGAAATCTTTCAGGACATTGATTTCGTTGAGGATAAGTTCTTTTTTGGTCTGTTTTGTTAAATCGATGTCCTTGATGGCAACCCTGGAGTTATCCTTGCTGTCTATCGCGATGAACACGACACCTGTTGACAAATAAATACAATGGTTAATCCGTGCAGTGAGGGTAGTCTTTTAGCTTTCACTTCTCCTAAAGGAAAGGCCTTGTTTTCTGAGTTTTTTGAAACCGCTCCTCAGCCTCTCACGTGGTTTCCTGGAAACCCACCTGATGGCAGCCGGTACCAAAATCTTCACATGTTCTAATGCTACCACCACACTTGGCTATTTGATATGAATATTTGCCTATTTGACCATGTGTGGACGGTATATTTGCAAAACTTTTGCGTTATTTGCCTACTTTGCTTATTCGTCAAATATTTTTTAGATAGACTAGCAACATCATGTACAAAATAAACTTTAGTTTAGTTGTTTTTTTCTTTTAGAGGATTCCACCACGACTTCTGGATCAAAGGTCATTGCCTAGACTAGACTTTACCAATAAGTCTACAGAGGCAGGCATTAAATATTATGTGAATGTTGCATAGCTTAACACTTTTACGGACAGTAAACAAGATAACTATAACAGTTATTTGTTATCTACATCGAGGCGTTACAGCCAGCGAAAGTGTTGAACAATGGCATTCTCAATGACATTTTTACTACATCTATTATCCTTTACATAAGAGTGTAAATAATATATAATAGTCACAGTAGACATCATTATTCAATATCTCCACAGCTGCAAAACACAATTAAACTTACGTTGTCGCTTGGATAATGCACACAATATAAAAATGATAAGCCTTTAATAACATTATTAATTTATTGAGGTAAGTAATTTAATATGGAATGTAAGAATAATTTTATTTTCACGTACACCTGAATAATGTAAAATCTCCCCATCTCTCTCCCCTAAATGGCCAAGCATTTTAATATGTGATATATTGGACAGATATTTTAATTTTTCAATAATACCTAAGTAATAAAAAAAAAAATCTAAGTTAGTACAATAATATATTCTGTGCTATCAAGTCAAACTAAGTCTTTGTAGAAAAGACATCTGCTTACATCTGTTACAAGAAAAGAGTGCCTATTTCTGCTTTAAAACATCAGTGCTGGTGCTTGTGTATCACAAGTCATGATAGTTTTGGTGTTGCAGGCTGAGGCAACCGCTTTCCATCAGGTGGGATAAATGCTTCTTAGCCGATTCAATAGTAACTTATCTAATGCTAAACGCTCTATCTACTGAACCAATGTCCTTGAAATGTGGCATACAAATAGTAAAAAGTACTGATTAGGACATAAGGTACCTTTCATCCCGGGAAAAAGCACTGTTCCCGGGGGAAATGCACGCGGGCGAAGCCGCTGGCAAAAGCTAGTCATATCATAATCCAGCTAGTAACATATATTTTAATAATGTTAGCCATAAGCATGTACGCAAAGTTGTTAGTAAGTTTAGAGGCCTTTGTACGAATAATTTACATGTAAGTGATAATAACAGGGCAATGTATGTTGGTCTGTCTGTCTACATTTTACTAGTGTTACATTATCAGTCCAATTAACATCTTATCAACAAGTTATATCTTTTTTAATTGAAAGGTCAAAAACATTTGTTTTGTCATATATCTAATACCTGTCTTTATTTACTTTTAATAGTTTATAGCTAATAGTTTGTAGTTTAAAAATTATGGTATAGAATATTCATATTACTATTAAATTACGCATTAACACACTTTTCTCACCGTTCAAACAGTCCCTGAACTTCCGGAGCCGGCTGATAAAAATAATTTAAATCATTTAAAAATCTAAGGTCTTATGGCCCTAGGCTCTGTCTTCCCCATATGGGATAAAGACGTGACTATATGTATGTATTGTATGTATCTAACCAGTACAGGAGATTTACAAATTCAAAATACAAATACTAAATTTTTTTCTATGTTGATATACATTGGTTGATTTCTTTGAAAGCCGTGTGACAGAGTATAACTAATGTAGCATTGAATTTTAATTACCATCATGAAACATAGTGTAAGATTTATTGTAAGCTACTGTTATGTTGTTGTTGTATTCATCGTTACATAATATTCAAATGAGGCAGGTTCAGGGCCTCTAGACAACAGATTTTTCAATTTAATATAAGACAACTGAAAACAGGTCTTGATGGACAGTAACGTAAGTATTTTCATATCAAATTACAATGCAGCACCTACATTTGCTAAAACTGATGGTGTCACTGCATCAAATTTTAGGTGTTTTTCTGTGAGGAAACTTTATATGAACAAATTGTTACTAAAATCACAGCCATCATGACACATTAGACACTGCTAGAAGGAAACTAGGAGGAACTAATAATATGAAGTCTAAACCTTGTCTAATTCCAAGTAGGTAATTCCTTATTATTTAGGCACAAATGTTTGGTATTTTACTACTATTTGGTACTTTTCGTTGTTCAAAATTAGAAGTGTCTTTTGGGTAGGCAGAGACTAGAGATTTCCATTGACTACAACCCTTACAAAATTAATTTTAAATGTGGAGCTTCCAAATTTCAGTGATAGCGAGCTTTTTAAGCTACAGTTATTAAGACAATACCTTGATAAACACTAGCGCCGCCATCAGTTAAAAATCATTATTTACTGAAATCACACATTATAAAAATCCATCTTCTGTAATTAAGGTTCTGGATCTACTGACTCAACCATAAACTATTTTAGAAAAAAAAAATTACCTGAAGCTCCAGCACCCAGCTCTTTGACTCTCTCGAACCTCAGGTAAGGGTCGTCCTTATTGCAAATCCTTTTTAGTTCTTCATAAACTTCCTCATCAGTTAATGTTGACCTAACATCTTTCTTCCTCATGATTGGGCTCTCTTCAGGCTCATCGCCAATGAGAGTAAGGTCCTCCAGGACCGCCGTTAAATCTACTGAAGGGTCCTTTTTCTTTAAATTGTTTGTTATAGGAGTTGCAGGCATAGTCTGTCTTTGTGAGTAATTTTCAGGGGGTGTTACAGTGTCTTCTTCACTACTCTGGCCTATAGATAGGTCAGAATCCTGGCTTTGGTGAGCATTTTTGTGGTCTACAAGCTTCTTAATCTCCATGTCTTCTTTGGTGATTGCTTCAGGCGTGACAAAAGGCTTAAACGGCTCATCTTGAGCTTTCTCCTTTTGCATCTGGTACATGTGGAATATAACGGCCTTGATGGCCGCATCAGGATTCTCATTTTGCTCAGCGGGCGTGATCTGCGCGTTCAAGACTCGAAGCCACGGTGTGGGCAGGCCTTCGAGCATGCCTGTTTCAGAGTTTTTGCTCACATGGATGTGCCGCTTCACGTTTGTTGGCATCCCTATCTCTGCGACCCGTTCCGACTCCCTGTTGGTGCTGTGCTTCTTCGAGAATAATTTCCCAAACACTCCGCGGTTAGAGCGCCCACTCATCCTGACTAGTTTATGTTATTCTCGCACGTAAACACTAGGCCATGTCACTATGACTTTGAGATCACAACACTACATGTCTCGCAGGACAGTCAAGGTAATCAGGAAACACTAGTTTTTGTTAAATAGGAGTGGTCTTAATTTCTAATCAGGGACAGGGACGGACAGAAAAAGCAGCAGGCAGGCAGGCACTTTATCATCTGTCAAATTAATTATGATAAAAAAATAACACGGTTCGTTTTACGCAGTTCATACGTCATACAATGTTTTTGTTATTGTAAATAAAAAACCAATTACAAGAAAAGTGAATAGCAAAACTACCAATAACAAAAAGTTTTGCTATAGATTAACTTTATTTTTTAACTTTTATAAACTGTCGCATGGAATTATTTTAATGTAATAAATTAAATATTTTGAGCCAGGAACAAATAGTAAAAAGGAACGTGATTTTTTATGCTTGGCACACCGAAGTTATCAAGGAATTTTCGGTGATTCATCGAGTTAGGGAAATCATGAGAAAATCAAGTACCATCAGCTAGCTTCTAAGGAAAAAAAACTGGTTGAAATTATTCAACTTTTTAACATTAAGAACTTTGCACTTGGCAGCTTTCACTAAGACGACGACACGACGTGCGTGCGTTGAATATTTTATATTAACATTGAGTAAAAATAATTAAAAATAATTCAGAACGATAATAATTTTCCACGTCTAGTCTATTTTCACTCCCGCACTTACTTCTTATTTTTAACTTATGTTTCATAAACGTGGTTTCTTCTTTGATTTGTTAGATAAATCCATTATGTAGGTAAGCAAGCACTATAAATACATTAACATACTTTACATACACAAAATTAGATAATTATATATATAATCAGTAATCAGTGTATAAGTACCTAATTTTATTTTAGAAATTTTAAACAGGACGACAGATTTAAAATAAAAGAACACATGCATTAGTTAGCCTGCAAAAAGTGCGCGTTTTGCATGTAAGATTCTTTGCTCTTAAAAAACTCAAGGCAAAATAGGTACCTAGCTACGACTTGCTTAAGTACCTACTCATTTAAAATAGATTGGTATCACACACTTGATAATAGCATTTCCCCGGTTGGTTCCTAAGCTATTTTTGCTGTAAAGACTTTCTTCTTGTACGAGGTACTTACTTAGTGCTACTTATTGCTAGTGAAATCTATTGGACAAACAAACATACATATGAATGAAATAATGCGGGGGAATGGTAAATATAAGATAAATATCCCTCGCATTATTTCATTAAGCCAGAAACCCGAAGAGTTTGGAATCCGGTTAATTTTTTTAATGTGTGCAGAAACCACACGGCTAGTTAGTAACTTTATTTCAATAATTTCATCCGAGCGTGTTTCCTAATTACATCCTTAGGTTATGCTGCATTATTTCACTAAGCCAGAAACCCGAAGAATTTGGAATCCAGGTAAATTTCTTTAATGTGTGCAGAAACCACACGGCTAGTTAGTAACTTTATTTCAATAATTTCATCCGAGCGTGTTTCCTAATTACATCCTTAGGTTATGCTTTAGAAGAGACCATGCAGGATAGTCTTCTGATCATGGTTTTAGATATGACGAGTGGTTCTACAAAGGAGCGACTGCCGTCTGACCTTTGTAATCAAACCAATAGGATCGAGGGCCCGGTATGTTTGTGGCCAACACTGTCAGATTTTTCAGGCTGCCTCTTTATATATGCATGTCTTTAAATCTGATAGAACCGAACGATTTCATCCAGTAACAGTACTAATGGCGTGCCTATTCCGAGGCGGGGCGACCGATCCAAGTTGGGCCACGCTCGCCGTCGCTTCACATGCACGTTCGTATTCCCTCCTCCTTGCTCCGTATATCTAATTCCTCGATTATTATTTTAATACTATTTCCTCATAATCATTGCTTGATGCAAAGTGCATCTGTTTTGCATCACCTGAAGTCGAACGGTCGAACACGTGGCCATTTGCATTCATTTGTTTACTATTTATTTTGCTTCTGAACTTTCACGGAAGTGAACAAATCTATTTGCAGAAGACCTAACCTTTATTTCGAAAGGCTGAGGGTTGTTTTTTAAACGAATAAACGAAAATAACAAAAGACAGTAAGTAACACTTAATTTAGGTGTTTATTTTAATTTTCACTACTACAGGTGAAATAAAACGCGTTAAATAGTGATGTGATATGTTATCGATATTTTTACTGTAAATTCAAGACTTATAGTGCAAAATTATAAAGGGCAGATTCAGACCACTATACTGAAAAACTTTTCCAAGTAAACATGTCAAAATATGAAATATTTTTTTTCACTCTCCATACTAAATCAGATCAGCTGATTCTCAATTTGTATGGGAGGTCAAAAATTTTTTCTTCGTATTTCGATATAAGTTTATTTGGAAATGTTGGTCAGTTTAGTAAGCTGAAAGTTGATTTGAGTCCACCTTATATAAGGTTAGTTTAGCAAAATGATTTGTTTATTTATTTTCACATGGGCAATCATGGGAGATTGCTAGTAGCAACCTCCCAAGATTGCCCATGAGCAGGTAAATAAATAAACAAATATTGTTTTCTGTCTAAAAGCCGGCAAACTAAATTAGCTTTTATGAGGTTGGGAAGCATAGGTATAGAAGGAATCATTTTGTTTCTTGTATTTTGTATGTTGGTGTAGGTACCTTATGATTAACGGGTTCCTTAAGAAAACGAGTTGGTATTCAAGTGGTTAAAAATGATAGGCACACGCTAATTTGCCATCCAATCTTAAATCATGACAATGTACATTTAGAAATCTCCGTTACAAATAAGTGTAAGTACATAACAGAACCGTTTGATTGTGGGGCTTGTAACGGAGTTTTTGTATTTACCTATGAAGAAAATGATGAGAGTATCTTCAGTGGTGAGGTCTGCTTTGTTTATTATTGAGAACTAGCTGTTACCCGCGGCTCCGCCCGCGTGTAGGTCGCTTTTCGCGTAACCTGTGTTACATTGAAATGAAATAACGCAATCGAAGTAGCCAGGACATTACTCAAATATAAACAAATATCATGTTTCAGAGTTAAGTTCAAAGAATCCTTTGTAGACAACATTAGCAGTTCTTCCCTCAGAGGCTAATAAAAATAGATTTTCGGCGCTACTGACCCCCGAGCAAGCCACATACAGTTGTCCATGCGAGAAATGTCTTGTTGACTTGTTCTTAGGTCGATGCCAGCTGCTTTTACGGTTTGTCCCTGCGACTTATTTATCGTCATGGCAAAGCATACAGCAACTGGAAACTGGGTGCGTTTAAATTGAAAGGAGTAATTGTTGGGGATGAGTGGTATTCGAGGTATGTACACCGTTTCGCCTGAACCACACCCTGTGAGAATTTAGGCCTGTATTAAGTTGCGCTGCAAAACCGTTACTTTGAGTCGGGTCCCGTTGCATAGTTTAGGCGGAGAAAGATTTCTAAGGAGCATAATGGGAACGCCGACTTTAAGGGTAATGTTATGAGCAGGTAGACCACTTGCAGCCAATGAAAATCGATAGCTTAGGTGGTAGCATCATCCTGATGCACAACACTGTTATATGAAGTGTAAATCACTTCATCCCCGACAATTTCCGCCAAAACCTTGAGTTTCGGTAAACGTTTCCGAAGCCCGAGATGACGCATGACGCTCGCGGTCAGCGGACAACCGAGACTCTCTGTCAGAAGTAAAGACCGAGACAATGCATGGCGTTGCCTATCTTCATCGAGTCGCATCTGTCTATCCGCATTCGATTCTTGAGATCTAGCTAACCTTCTGCTTTTAGCTATTCTGGAATGATGCGACAGATTAGATCGTTTCCTCCTAGGCATTATTTAAAATAATTAAAATCCATACTTCCATATCCATACTAATATTATAAATGCGAAAGTCTGTCTGTCTGTCACCTCTTCACGGCTAAACTGCTGGACCGATTGTGATGAAATTTGGTAGGGATGTAGTTAAAGACCTGAGGTCAAACATAGGCTACTTTTGGGCGCGATATAACCGAGTCCCACGCGGGGCGAAGCCGCGGGGAACAGCTAGTTCTTTATATAAGGTGAATTTAAATCAACTGCAATGCAAATATTTTAAGGGCAGATTCAGACCACTCAACTGAACAACTTTCCTAAATAAACTTATGTCGAAATAGGAAAAAACCAATCAATAGACAGACAACAACCAAAGAACCAAATCAAAAGAACTACAAGGACAAAGCCCAACAAATTTTTTAATTTGCTAGGGTTAATTTCAATCTGCTATACCATAATGCGAAACCATAGCGAGTTGTTAAGTAAGTAAGCGCCATCTATTGAGATTTCATGTTACTAAATTTACGATCAAATTCAATGTGTTATTTTATTAAAATAAATAGGTGCAGTGCGTGTTTTCGTCTTTATTGATATGGATAATAGAAAGTAGAAATCCTAGCCTTATCTAAATTAAATTAAACGTAAGTAAACGCATTAACAGTTTTAAGCAGTGTTTGAAGTAAATTTTCAATCGACCATAACTTCTTTTTCCCTTAACCGATTTTGACGAAACAAAGTTTTGACAACGCTCCTAACTATATGTAATCCAACTGTGAAAACCGCGTTTAAATCCATTGAGTATTTTCGAAGTTATAACGTACCAGACAGACATACATACATACATACATACAGACAGACAAAAATTCCAAAAACTGTCTTTTTGGTTTCTGTTACTCTTTTTTAATCAATCGCACTCAATCAGTTTTTTTGAAAAATATTAAATGTACAGACACTCGCATTTTAGTGTCTTATTATATGTATAGATAAGACACTGATATGTACACGAATATATATTTTCTTTTTGTGACACTCAAGACGTTACAGATATTTTCTTTTGATTTAAGTATTATTGTCTATTACAAAGAGGTTCTATTCTACTTTAATAGAAAAAACTTAGCGTAGAAGACTCTTTTTCTCATCTTGGAGTTTTATCGGTGGTATCTTGAGCTACATTCACACTTCCATATTAATAAATGCAAAAGTCTGTACACCTGTTACGCTTTCACGGCTAAACCGCTGAACCGATTATCGTATAAATCTAGTTAAGAACCAGGGGTCAAACATAGGCAACTTTTGGGTGCGATATACGAGTCCCACACGGGCGAAGCCGCGGGCAGCAGGTTACATTTCTATGGCTTTGGAGCTCGGGGTGGGGTTCGCTACTCGTAAGTCACAGAAAAGATAGTAGTTAATGAAAAAAAGTCATCTCTCTTTCTCACATCTTAGCGCTTTCCCGGTTGTGTTCTCCGCTGGTTGCTTCAGGGCGCAAGCATAATTTCCTTGTCCTTCATTTCACCCAGTCTTCGGCATCATTATCATTACATAGTACAAAACAAAAGTTGCTTCATTCTGTCTGTCCCTATGTATGCTTAGATCTTTGAAACTACGCAACGGCTTTTGACCCGGTTTTTTTAATAGCTAGAATGCTTCCAGAGGAAAGTTTTTATAGCCGTGCAAAGCCGCGGCGGGTCGCTAGTTTTCGGTTATAAAACCATTTTGCACGCACGCACACACACTACCTACTGCTGGAGTCGAAGAATCGATAAACTATAACTGAATGCGTAACATCCCTATTCCTTAAAAAACAAACTTTGTAATGCTCGCCAGGCTAGCGATAGTAAACAATTCTTTCTCGCACGCCGCTGTTATTTTTAGGTCAATAGCTTTTGAATTCGCTCATCGGCTTAGTTCTACCAATGAAAATGTCCAGTGTTATGCAGGAGCGAATCATGCGACAGGAAACAATGAGTTTATAAATTACTAGCTGTGCCCCGCTGTTTCACCGGCCTGGTGGATTACTATCATCTCTAAAAACCTAGCAATGCAACTAATGACCATGATTAAGGCAACGAAAAATTCCATTCAAAATCCTAAGGCAGTCGCTAGCGTCTGTGTTTATAAAATCTCATAGCTACTAGGGGTAGGTATTGTTTATTGTTGAAAGCTATGTATCTATATGTTGGCGAATCGAAATGCCGTTGAAGTGGCTAAAAATACTCGTAGTAGAGATTACCAGGTTATTCTATTACTGGATGGTCTTTAAACTACATTTATTTTGTGTATTTATCTTCGCTACATTAAAGTCACGCGCGTCACACATAGCCTTTCTCTTGGCTTACGAGATTTGAACACTTGTCTATACAAGAAAACAGTATCTAAAAAAAATATTTTGAACATACCATTCCAAAATAAAAATTACAGATCCTATAAAAGGATCTGCGTCACTTTTGTCCTGTCCTGTGCATTCGATTCCTGTTTCACTACAGCATGCACCCGACTTCGCCTCGTCACTGGCTGGGCGGCGGCGCGCCGCCCACTGAAATTCAAAATTCGAATCAGTCTCGACGTCCACTCCGCGCGGTCCGCCTGTCGTTTACCGCGAACAAACTAACTATCAAATATTAACACAATAACATTCGAATTTCAAAGTGAGTTTTTTTTTTCGGTTTTCGAGCGGCAAACGACGAAACGCGAGTTGTGTTTCGGTGGTGATTTATTTTGAAGTATACCTAATATAAAGGATTTAACAAGGATTCTTTAGTAAGAAGGTGAATATAAGCCATATATAACAGATTTTAGTCATAGTTAAGAGCGGATATGCTTAAGTACTTACGAGTACTTATGTGATTAGTCAATATCTTAAGAAAGAAATACCTACCTACCTATATTAAATGCTCTTTCATCTTAGCGCTGTCTCAGTTACTTTCTAACTTGTTGCTAAATAGTACTATTAGGTATTCTATGCTAATAGGATTTGTTTTCCTAATAAAAAGCAACTACCTACTTAATAATGAGTATGAATAAGCCACCTACCTAATTGATAATAGTTATCCCTCCTAGCCTCGAATCCAACCCATATCAATTACCGCTTCCCGATATGACTGTTATGAAAACTGAAAAATGTAATAAATTCATAACTCATTTTGAGTTACAGTCACGCACTAAACTGTCCTTGATGTATTTTTTAAACAATTTTAGTCCAAACATGCATGCTCTAGCAATTTAAGCTGGTTTAAGGTTATGCGACACTATATATGAATGAATATAATAAAACTAAAGGGTTTGTTTGGTTGTTGAAAGTTAAAAATTTTAGAACCCTAAGACTCTAATTGAATTTAATAAATAATCATAGTATGAAGATAAAAGTATCATTGCACGCATTGCACATAAGACAATGTAGAGTGGGCTGCATATAATAGTATACTACCAAAGATGTTAAGGTAAAGTACCTACCTAGTACCTACCTATACTTTTCTATGTGACCCACTGTACTCAACGAAAAAAAATAAGACTACTTACTTTTAAAGAAATTAAACCGACTTTATGATCCTATTTTATTAATACAAAATGCAAGGTATGTAGAGTTAACAACACAATTTATTGAAACAAAATGCAATAAGGCATGTAAGTATAGTCAACATTTTGAAAATACTAAACCAATTATCTCGATACTTGTATAGTTCGCTAAGTATGGTTTTAAAAAGATTTTTTACAATTCCAATTTCAAGTTTTTGAGATATGCGCGGCCGCCCGGGACAACTCCCATTCCAGTGGGAATTTCGGAGAATCAACTGTTAAAATTAAAGTCTTCACAGGGCTAGTAGTTTCGAAGATTTCGTATGTTTCGTGTTTTTTCCAAAAGCTGCTGGTACGGGACCCTTATTACGCGAATGCAATTCGCGCTTGCCACTGTTATGTTTCTTAAGAACTAAGAAATGTAGGTTTATCGATACTTAAATCAGTATTTGTATATGAGGAATCTAGGACATAGCATAGCGTTATGCTAAATATCTGCAGCATAAATTAAGCTTTATTCATAATATTTGGATTGAATAAAGTTAGATATAGCGGTATATGTTAAGGACAAGAATATTTTATAATAAATCTAAATATATTTAATACTTCGCTAATCATCATTATCCTTTGGTTTTCCCAGACTCGTCCCATGCGCAAAACAAGTAGTCGGTCTGTGCGGCCGTAGTCATAAATGTTTTTTTTTTACGAAACTCACAGGGAGAGGGGAAAACAGGTTGTCTATTCTAAAGCCGGAGATCACGCGTCCAACTTTGATAATATTGTATGTATTAAAAAAATCTTTATTGTACAGAAAAATCATTGATTAAACAATATAGAAAACAACAAAAGGCGGACTTATCCCTAATAGGGATCTTTTCTAGTCAAACTGTATAACAAAAGAAAGAGTACTGAAGAGATATGTTTACATGAATAGTGGCCAACTTAGGCCAACCAGGCCTTGTAAGTAATTGATATATGGGTCAAGTTGACTGAATAAAAATTGAAAAAAACTTACTGAACTCCGAAATCTTTCGTAAATAAATAAATTTCCCTTATTGAGAAATATGAAATGACTATAAAAATTTGACTTGTGTTTATAAGTCATATAGAAAGGTATAATGTTTCAGCCTGAAACGGATGCACTTAAACCCCTGTACTTTGCGTGACTATTAGTGGGGTTTCAACTTTCAACCCCAATTTTAGTTCGGTTTTCCCCACTTTCAATTAAGTGCGGCAGCGCCTACTTCCATGGCAATCAATATTTTACACATTTAAACAAAAACATTATCAATACATATAATAAGACACTAAAATGCGAGTGTCTGTACATTTAATATTTTTCAAAAAAACTGATTGAGTGCGATTAAAAAAGAGTAACAGAAACCAAAAAAACAGTTTTTGGAATTTTTGTCTGTCTGTATGTATGTATGTATGTATGTATGTCTGTCTGGTACGTTATAACTTCGAAAATACTCAACGGATTTAAACGCGGTTTTCACAGTTGGATTACATATGATTAGGAGCGTTGTCAAAACTTTGTTTCGTCAAAATCGGTTAAGGGAAAAAGAAGTTATGGTCGATTGAAAATTTACTTCAAACACTGCTTCTAAACTTTTAATGCGTTTACTTACGTTTAATTTAATTTAGATAAGGCTAGGATTTCTACTTTTTATTATCCATATCAATAAAGACGAAAACACGCACTGCACCTATTAATTTTAATAAAATAACACATTGAATTTGATCGTAAATTTAGTAACATAAAATCTCAATAGATGGCGCGAATTTGCGTACCTATAGACAAATTCCATTTGAAATTTCGCCAATCTCTAACAACGTATGTTGGCCTATCGGTAGAGGTCGTAGATCATATTTTTAAGTCGAGGGTTCGAATCCTGCTATAGATGACTTTTTTTTTACTTACTTTTTTTTTACTTACTTTCTTTTACTTGCTTTTTTTACTTACTTTTTTTTATTTACTTTTTTTTTCGTTTTGTATTAATTTTTAAGAATTTTTTAATACTTTAGTAAAGAATTGTTTCAAGAAAGTACCTGGATCGAATCCTGTCACAAACAATAATTTTATGATTTCGTGTTTTATTTGTTTTCTAGAATTATTTTCTTACTTTTTTTTATAATTTTGAAAAGAAACAAATAAATTCATTTGCAAATTTATTTCAGGATAAACGATATCGCAACCCCTTACAAATCATATCTAATAGTTTGTCATTGACGACATTGAAAAAGAAGATTAATCAAATGGTTGACTGGTAGAGAACGCTCTTAGCGTTAAGTCCGTTAATATATAAGTACTAGCTGTTCCCCGCGGCTCCGCCCCGCGTGGGAATCGGTTATATCGCGCCCAAAAGTTTATGTTTGACCTCAGGTCGTTAACTACATCCCTACCAAATTTCATCACAATCGGTCCAGCAGTTTAGCCGTGAAGAGGTTACAGACAGACAGACTTTCGCATTTATAGTATTAGTATGGATATGGATTTTGTACTTATCTATCTATCTTTACATATAATCGGACAGTAAAAATTGAATGTCTGTACATTAAATATTTTTCTAAAAAACTGATACGGGGCGATTAAAGAAAGACGTGTAACAGAAACCAAAAAAAACAATTTTTGGAATTTTTGTCTGTCTGTCTTTCTGTATGTCTGGTACGTTATAACTTCAAAACTACTCAACAGATTCGAACGCGGTTTTCACAGGTGGATTACATATACGTTCAACAGTTTTGTCAAAACTTTGTTTCGTCAAAATCGGTTAAGGGAAAAAGAAGTTATGGTCAATTGAAGTTTACTTCTAGCACTGTTTCAAAACTTTTACAGAGTTGAATCCGGTTTACATAAACGTATTTAATATAGATAAAGCTACAATTTCTACTTTGTTTTATCGATATCAATGAAGACAAAAACACACTGCAGTCTCTATTAAATTTTAAAAAATTAACACATTGAATGTGTGTGGGCGTATAATTTAGTTACATAAAATATCAATAGATGGCGCTGAAGTTAATTTAATTATTTTTTTCTCATATGGTATTATAGCAGATTGAAATTTTTCCAGCAATTAATTCTAATTATTTCAAAAAAATTTTGGTTGTTTATTTAGTTCTATTGGTTGGTTTGTTTATCGGTCGTTTGTTGTATTGTATTGTAAGCTATTTGAATTGATTAGTTGGTTGGTTTGGCTTTGGTTTAAAAAATAATCAAACCAGCAAGTCAGTTCAGTTGTTGTTCGACGGAACATACGGTCGTGTCGTAAGGTCTAATTTAACTAACATAACACTATTTATTGAGTTAGGTTCTAATGACCCTGTAATAGGCTGCGTCTACTCTTTTAGAGAAAAAGATGTGATAGTATGAATGTTAATATTTTTAGTTTGATATCGTAGCAATGGCTAATGGCTTTATAAAATTGGCACGGGAATAGGATACTACTTATAGATTTAACTATAGGTCTGGATAGTTGTAGTTTCCACAGGTTAAGCGAAAAGCGAACTACACGCGGGCGGAGCCGCGGGCAACAGCTAGTTATAAATAATTGATAATATTTTGACTGCCTGGCCTTTGCCTGCCTACTGATGGGTACAGAAAGCGAGGAAGGGTTAAAACTAGATGGTCAGACGAACTACTGGGGGCTTACTATTATCTCTTAAAACCATGCAAGAACGATTGAGTAAGCGAGATGTCGCTTTACATCATGTATTGCTCTGTCTCGCTTACTTACTGGATCTTGCATGGTTTTGAGAGCTGATAGTAGGCTTTTGAAAAACTGGCGAGAAAATACCATGGCTAGGGATACATGGGAGATGAGTGGGGACGACATAAACAGCTAAACAAAAACCTTGATAAATAGAACGGTTGACTTTCGAAATAAATTATTTATTTAGAAAATTGCACTGATCGCGAATACGGGAATTTCTCATATGGTCCTTCCGCGACTCTGCAAATCTGGCAAGGATTCTTTATCTCTTTAAATATAAAAAAAATATGAAATTATTTCAATTAACAACAACTATAATCAATGACACCAAATTTAACATATAATTACACTATACGAATTAAAGCTACCGTACCCTGTACCGTAATACGCCATCCGGAAAATTTGTGCATATTTCGGACACCAGACACCAAGCGATTAAAAACCTTATTCCATCTCATAAGGGTATAAAATAAAAATACTCTTATTTAGTGTGATAGGTAAAAGTACGTAGATCTTGTTAAGATGCGGATAAAACACTATCAGAGTCAGTTTTACGGTGCATACTCGATGCGAAAGTTGTATAGTTAATAAATTAGTACGCAGTAATGTGTTATTTCAATGGATTTTTATTGTGCATGTAGTATGGAGAATGATAGACCATTGGTAAGTGTAGTGTACATTTGAAATGGTTAAAGTGTAAATTGGATTTGACAGACGAACAGGCAGACACATTCGTTTATAAGGGATTTTGTATTTCAAAGGAATGATAGTAGGTAACCTGTCTAATATTAAGTTACAAAAAGTTAAATATGCTACTGAGTAAGTATAAGTACTAAAAGTTTTTGTATATTAATAAAAGTCCTAAATAGAGAATAAATAATAAAAGCAATTACCTTTAAATCGTAAGTAGTGTAGTAGAGTAATTTTGGATAATGTGTAGTGTAGGTTCTAGCTAAATATTGGACAATATATAGTGTAGAGTTCATCAAAATATTGGATAATATGTAGTGTACCTAAATGCTGGACAATATGTTGTTTAGAGTTTGCCTAAATACTTATTTGACAATAGTATGTAGTCTAGAGTTTTCCTAAATATTTAAAAATATGTAGTGTAGTGCACCTAATGTTGGAGAATATGTATTGTAGAGTTCATACCTAAATATTTATTTATTTTTTATTAGTTTATTTCTTTTTTCCAACTTGTTACATATTATATCGTGTAAATTTTATTTTAATACATGGTAATATGTGAAGTTAATATAATCTAAGAACATTGTGGTATATAGAGCACCTGAATACTGTAAAATATGTAGAGTTCATCTAACTATTGTACAATATGTACAATAGGTGATTAGCGTACACAATCTATAACAAAAATAAGTAGATCATTAAAAAAGGGCGTGAAAAATAATATATTATCGGTAGCGCGCCCGTGATAGTGTTGGAGGAGTCTATAGGCTGCGATAACCGCTTTCCATCAGGTCGGCTGCACGCTGTTTTGCCTATTCAATAGGTAAAAAATGCTTTGTATTTTTTTTAATCTTTATGTCTTAAAATCAGTACATTATATCTTGTCTGCCAAGGCAGTGTTCTCGTGAATACACATTCTTATTTATTTACTTACATAACTATTTACCCTCCACCATACATAAAACATTTTTTTTTCCCTTTGAATGGCAATCAACCTTTTCCAGCTTATTTTTGCCAGTGTCAAGTTATATATGGATTGGACGATAGGGAAAGTAGGACTTAGGCGGTAAAGAAGGATTAGCTATTACTTGGTATATGTATAGACTATAGATTATAGACTAGATATTACGTATTTGACTTCAACTCTCAGAGGTGTAATTTTATAGCAATGAGTGCGCTTGAAGATAAAAGTAATTTTACAGTACTTGCACTAATAGAAAGTAAGTCTTTATTACTGTGATGATTAATTTACCGCCGTTTGTAACTTTCTTCATAGATTAGTCGATTTTTGAGATATCAGTTTTGTCTGTTTGTTTATGTTTTTTTTTTTATTAAAAAAAAAAACATAAGTAGAAGTAGGACTCACTCAAACCAGTGAGTCGAATGATTATCGTTCGAGTCACCGGTTATGTCGCATGAGTATCATTCGAAATCGAACGTTAATCATTATCCCCACAGATTTTGCTATGTCAGTCAAAAATAGCCTTCTTGGGGGTGTAGCCAACGGCACAATTTCCGGTTGCATCTTTGGCATACGCTTCAGAGCCCAGGGGACGCTATTAATTATGGTCTCGATTTGGCGGTACCGATTATTACAATGGAGCGACTGCTGTCTGACCTCCGTAACCCTTTTTACAGGGAAACCAGACCAATAGGAACATGATCCGGGTGTATTAGTGGCCAACACTGTCAGGAGCTGCCTTAATGCATCTGATATAGCCTAACGACTGCCACCTGTCGATAACAGCTGGGACTAATGGCTTAAAGGACCTTCCGAAGCAAGGAGGAGCTCAAGATAGAAATGCCACTAATGGCGACCAATCCAAACATGGCCGCGCACTCGCCGTCGCCGTCGCTTGATGTGCTCTATCGTTACGAACACGCGCGCCCTGCTAACTCCTTTTCCCTCAATCACAGAATTCACAGAATACCTAATAGTACTGTGCCTAATCACTACATAGTATAAAACAAAGTCGCTTTCTCTGTCCTTATATCCCTTTGTATGCTATAATCTTTAAAACTACGCAACGGATTTAGATGCGGTTTTTTTTAATAGATAGAATGATTCAAGAGGAAGGTTTTTATGATCATGCGAAGCCTACGGAGGCGGGTCGCTAGTGTTCAATAATATGTAATCATTTTCACTGACGTAAACATATGTACTAAAATCGGCTCCAGTATGTTGACTATACTACCCGTCTTTGGCTGAATGCCATGTAATTTCAGAACGAATGTGAAGTTTCAAGGCCTCTGTTAAATTTACGTTCAGGAAATTAATAAAAAATAGGGTATTTATAAACTGAAATCTTTACACATGAATGTAATGATAACATTACGATCTCTGTACAAATAGGTTTACTTTTAGATAAAGCGTTCACCTTTTGTTGTGCAGTAAACTTTAAAAGAAATCAGATTTGAGCTAGATGATTTTTTCTTAAGCAACTTATGTGCAAAACCTGACACCAGGGAGTGCAGGATCAATCAACCTTGCAATTTACACTATATAAATGAACCCAAATGATTAAATATCAACAAGTATATTTTAAAAACATGTCACCGATTGTGAAAACTAGCACAGTTTCGTCGCCTGTGTAGACGGAATGTTTTTGGCAATAGTTAATATGTAGTAGGTTTTAATAGATGATCCAAAACATTACCGTTCATTGACCGTCAACGAATTCTTTAAAAAACCCGCCTTGCTGTTTGTTTGTGTTTAACCAGTTGCTCAGTAACGTGAAGGGTCAACGAACTATAGATTTCTGAATAGAAAAAAAGCAATTTACATAACGCATATATAAATATTGAGCTTGAAAACGATAAGAATCGAAAGTAAATTATTATAGGTCACGGTACTCTACCCGAGTACAAAGTTTGAGCTAATTCCATTCAGCTGGCTAGAAGGAATCAAAGACATTTTCACTCTTTTAATTTTCCAAAAGTTTTAATATTTTTTTTCTTTTTTCTTCCAGCCAATCTTTGGGTGGATCAGATTAAAAAATAAATTTGCCTTGAGACTTTGGGGTGTATAGTAACAAATTGGAAAAAAGGAGCCGTAATGTGGCTTTCTACTGTTACTCTTCTCCAAGTTTTCATAGATACACTGAATGTTTATTTTATAGTGACGAGGGGCGATGATGTGAGCCTTTTAATGGGCTGTCTATGGTGTTAAAAATTCAATGATAATAAATATAGGGATGGTGATTGACGACCTAAATTTACTGTAGCAATACAGTATAATATAGAAAAGTAAGACTTACTACTTTCTTTTAAATGTCATGGTTTGTACTGAATGACTATCAAAAACTATTTAGAGATATCTTGTTGTTTTATTTCACTTTTGAAGATACTTTGTAAATTCTACGTATTATTTTGGGGGGAAACCTTACTTACACAATTTGGTCATGATAAACAGAAATAGAAAATATTCTTCAAAAATATTTGTTTACTTGTATTGATACTGTTGTAGTTTACTATAGAGTACAGGGTGGCTACTACCATCTCTTAAAATCATGCAAGTTCCAGTGAGAAAAAGAGATGTCGTCTTTCATCATGTATGGGCTGTCACTCTTACTCATTGGATCTTGCATGGATTTAAGAGATGATAGTAGGCCACCTGATTTAATGTGATTTTCTCGGCGCTGATTTTAACGACGCTATCGGTCGTGTTGCTCGAAGGATTTTCTACAAAAATCTACCTAAAGACATTGACTCAGACGCCTAGCAATTCTATGAGCAACTTTAGTGTCACAATTCTAGACAAATTCTATTTTGAACAAGACATTCATGCTTGCGACTGCACTGGCGGAGCCACATCATAACACATTTGTACAATATACTTAGCGTATGAAGTAAGACTACGCTTGGCGATATATTTAGCGTGACTTTGAAACCGGCATGCAACACAGTATGGGGAAATATCACCAGAAAGTCATATTCATAGAATATTAGTAACTATTCGTGTTTTTCGTAAGTTACGTTTTGTAAGAAGAAAGTTTTCACAAAATCTAGCACTAAAGTTGTAGTTTATACGCTGTTATTAAATCTTATTAAATATCTCAAGGATAAGGATACATGTCGAATTTGCAATAAACAAATTGAGAGATGACAAGTTTACATCAGTATCGAGTAACTTTTAACCATACCATATTTATAATTTTTCAACACATTTGCCGTAATTTAGGTAATTATACATGCGTGCCTTTTTTCCTTTACCTTTTTTTATATTTACAATTAAACCAAGAGGTTTTAAGCCACAAAACAAATACAATATTTCTCTATTATGACTACATGTTACGTACAACGTCCTTTTGCTAAAGCTGTATGTCTTACTGCCTGTCTATGTGTCTAATTTCATCTTTATTTACCTTCATCAAGTAATTACATTATACATGGTTAATTGTATTTGTAACCCACTTAATATGATGATGAAATTTATCAACAAACTATTCTAATCGTTAGCGTCATTTCGCTTTAAATTAATAGATTACCTTCTGGTAGTAGACATTTACTTAGCCGCCGTTCCCGAACGAGTCCCTAGTTCACATTGATTTGTTCGGGACTATTATGGGCGCGGCCAAGTCATGCTAACTACAGATAAAATAAAGCAAACAAATCTATTTTACCACTTCCTTGAGCAGGGGCTGGGGCTTTAATATCAATATTTTGTGAACGTAAAAGTCTTGCATTCTTCAATTTCCTGATGATAATTTGTTGCATTGGGAGCATACTTTTTACCTGGCTTTGTTATATAAGGTGGACACAATAATATTTGTAGTTGATTTGTGTCCACCTTATTATATGGTTCATGTAAAAGACCATTCACTCTGATCTTTATGACATCTAGACCGGATTTTTTTTAAATCTGTACATTTAGCGTTATCTGTGTTGCGTTCTAAGCCGTATGCTCTTCAATGCCAGAATCTTACATGCAAAGCTACATTATTTTTTCTTCATGACGTAGATTTGGCGTTATTTTTATGATCTTAGCTTAACAACCATGGAAATGCTGTTGTTGGAATCCCCCACAAGCCCGATAAAGGTTCATCTATCCTTATAAGTAACATAAAATATCTCCTTAATTACTGTCGCTAACATTGTTACGGCCCGCTATTGTATAATTTAGGATAAATAATATAATAATTCTGAGTCATTATACAGACATGCTCTTATTCACGGATGAGCTGCCAGATATTTGCAAAAGCAATCGATACAATAATCAAATGAAACATTAGTCGGTATATCAATACCAGATTATATTTATTGGGTCATTGCACCAGACATTTGAATCGTTGCGCATTAAATTTCACAAATATTATGATATAAGTACGAATGGTTCTCCTTTTCCACCTCTTTCTCAATACTTTGCATTCCAATAATTCCTAAAAATTTGGAAATCGCGCGCGGTCTCTACCTAGGCATTTTTTTTAATCTATGGTCTATGACAACCGAAAAGAAAACTCAGGCGCTCTCTCGTTTTGGAGGCCAATATCTACTTTTACCAGTATCTATTTAAAATTTAAGATCTGTTTTTTTGTCGGTCGAGTCCATTTCAGTGCATATCTTCCGCTAGCCTTTCCACATCCTTACCTGACACGACACGCTGCTGGACAAGCTGCCACTTTTTATCGTTTTTAATCATATAATTTTTTTTTAAATCTATGTTTTTAATTTTCTCCCCACCTCTTAGACCATTCGGGTTGTAGAGCCACCGGAGTAAGTTCGAATATTTTAAGACTCTGAAGACATTTGAGGGTTCATGACTATTCTGTTAAATAGACGGGCGTACAGTGGACACTGGGAACGGAACCCTAAATATATCGATGCGACTTGACGCTACATAGTCGCCTTTGTATATTATATTAGGTATGCAAAATATCAGACTGTATGATGATCCTCGTGGGTCGACGAGTTCAACTCCGTAATTGTCACAATTGTATGCGTCCTTTGAGAGCGTTTCCTGATTAAATTGAACCTTATTCTGTTGTGGCATAGATGGTGAGACTAGCATCGATGTTAAAAGGTCGTACTACGTAAAAAACTATGTAAGAGGTATCCAGAATCAATTCTTACTGCATATATAAGTGCTAAAAAAGGAATCATGAAATTTGTAAAGTATTTGTATGATGTAGAGATGCGAATAATAAGCCCTGGGGGCGTAGCCAGTCACAATTTCAAAACTATAACGAAGTACGACAAGAACAAAATGTATGAAATTGACCTAAACTGCGGTAAATCACGTGGTACATCTTATGTCAATCCCATACATTTGGTTTTGTCGTACTTCGTTAAAGTTTTGCTGTTGTGACTTTATCTAGCCCCGGTCCTTTGAACCCCATCAAATAAAACCAATAAAATCATATTACATGCTGCTTCGTTCAAGCTGTTTTCTGTTCCTATGAGCTTGCGTTCAGTACCTAGATTACGTTTTTAATCATGGTTTTAATTTTGCAGTACTAATTATTAGAATGGAGCAACTGCCGTCTGACCTCCGTAAACTTGTGTACAGGGAAACCAGTCTAATAGGAACATGAACCGGGTGTTAGTGGCCAACACTGTCAGATTTTTCAATCTGCCTAAAGGCATCTGACGTGGCCTAACGACAGCCATCCATCGATAAAAACCAGGACCAACGGCTTAACCTTGCCTTCTTAAGCACGGAAGAGCTCAAGATAGAAATGCCACTAATGACGCCACTGTCAAAGCGTCGACAGTAGTGTTTAGTGGAGTTCTAGTCCTCACAAATATAAATTAGCCAGAGTCGACTCGCTAAGAAGAAGAATGGCGACCAATCCAAGCATGGCCGCGCAGTCGTCGCCGTTAGATGCGCGTTATAGTTATAAACACTCTTGGATGATACAACCTTCATAGATTTTCTTAAAATCGAGCACGACGGTGCTCCTCTATTTTTAACCCCCGACGCAAAAAGAGGGGTGTTATAAATTTGATGTGTATGTCAGTTTGTCTGTCTGTCTCTGGCATCATAGCTCCCGAACGGATAAAGCGATTTCAATTTAGTTTTTTTCGTATTAAAGGTGACTTACGGGCGAGTGTTCTTAAACATGTTTGATGAAAATCGGTTGAGCCATTTAGAATTTGTGGGGGTGAAAGTGGGGAAGAACAACCTAATGTCTGCAAATATACATGAGTGGGGTCCCAAATGAAAGCGCATCACGTGCACATTACAAAATAATATGTTTAATAAAAATCGGTTGAGCTGTTACAAAGCTCTGGCGGTGTAAGTGGGAAAAATACCTAATGTCTGCAAATAATATGTGGGGGGTAAATCAGTCGGCCGTAACCACTAAAACGAAAATGAGTCGTGGGTTTTTTAAATTTTAAATGTTATATATTTATCAAAGAGTATAGACGATGGAATTCATACTGTTTTGAACGACATCGCAGAAATATTCATAATTCTTAATAACCTGTACAAACTATTATGTCATGCTCATTCCATTAACTAATGAGACTGGGAGCTGGTGTCGAATGACGGCCGTCCCCGTTTAAATTAGCTCACTATTTTTATTTGGCACTATTTGTACTATCCAGGGCGTAAAGATTAACCTAGAATTTAGAATATACTTTAAAAAAAAAATATTTATTTACCAAATTTCAAGGCTGTGTTTCTTACTTGTACTTGAAAGACAAATACTACTGACCACTTATTTAGTTTAAGTAGTTTAGGATTTTTAACTATGTAAATAATTATTATTATGGTTAGTTTAATAAATAAATTGTATTAAGACAAAGATTTACTTTGGTTAGAAATGGGCTCTAGCCAATGAATGATAAAAAAAGGTTTGAATTTTTTTAACAATACTTTGTTTAACTTGTCCAGTGTCTGAAATAATCTGAAAATCCAACATAAGCACCTTAACTAAATAGATTGAGGATATCTCTCATGACAGAGAAAGATGGAAAAAAGGTTGGGTAACTCTACATTCTATGGTCTTTCTAATTTTCTACCAAGTTAACTATTCTGTGATCTGTGACCAAGGAAAAAAAATGAAGCTGCTATGGAAACGGATCAGTGGACTGATTAGATATTTTCTCTGATATATTTGGATCAATCTAATAGGCTTTAAACAGCAGCGTCCGCTTCTTTCTGTGATTCTTTCCCATTATAGGACGAAATATAGAAAAACTCATTTTAAGTTTGTAGCTTCGTATTTCGAGGTTTTTTAAAATATACTCCCATCGGATCAACCTTTTCTACAGCACTCGTAGTTGTTGTTTGGTTATACTCGTAAAAACTTCCAAAAATAAAGTAAAATAATGTACTTACGCAAGTACATTATTTTAAGTAGGTATACTATGAGGTAACTAATTAAACATATGTAGTTAAGCTTATATATAATATATATAATACAGTAAACATCCTACACGACACGGCTACCATGACCCGCTTAAAGATATCAAAAAGGATCTGATATCTTGTATGCTTCGTTTACTAATAATTTTCTTCGGATTTATTTGTATTTTTATTTTAAACAAGCTTAAGAAGTAAATCACTCATATCTTCTAGCTTTTTTCACGACACTTTTTACTGCATTTTTTTTGACTACAATTACTCTACTTTACTACGGTATCGCAAAACAAGTGACTGGTATATAGACTAACATAATATTGTTTACATTTCAGAATTGGCTACACGTCACTCAACCGAAACAAAGAAACAGACAAACAGACAAACAGAAAAGCGATCCGTACTTCAACATAGTACGAGGCCAAAGACCGCGGACGTTCGAGACGTCCCGAATTGTGAATACCGAGCCGGTGACGTCACAAGATGGCGTCCACCGACACATCGACCTCCAGCAGCCTTATATCCGCCGTAGCTTCCGAGGAACCCAAGCGAACCGTCGACGAGGCATTCCTTAACAGACTCAAGACCCTCGTCGAAAGGTTAAGACTTGATAATGCGACCTTGAAGAAAGCGCTCGACATCGAGCGGGGCGAAGTTAGAGCGCTAAAAGCACAGCATGAAGGAACCCTAAGAAATTTGAAGACTGAGTACAAAAAGAAAGAAGAATTTTTAGAGAAACAGTTGAGAACAGTCCCAAAGCCAGATAAAACAAATGAAGATTCACAAGTTAATAGCAGACTAGTGGAATTAAAGAAATTAACAACAGAAATACAGGCTTTGAAATCAGCTAACAAGGGTCTTCAAGAGAAACTCAAGGTAATTTTCTTTTAATATTTTAATATCCTTGAATAATTTTATGCTTTTCTATCAAGTAATGAATGACGGTTTCTTCTAATCACTATTTACTATTAATTTCCTTCTTGTAAACTTTTTCCACAAAACTTCTGAAATGAAAACAAGACAACTTATCAGTAAGGCAAACAGCCAAACAAAGAACACTTCTTGAAGGTTTTCGAAACTTAACGGCTTTTGCTCTTTCTCGTTCTGATTTAGTTTTTGATTAAGTTTGTACTCTTCTGACTTAGTCCAGTATTCTAAAATTCCTGCTTGGCTTAAATGATGCAAAATATTATTTAATTTGTCAAGATATGGGCTTCCATATCGCAAACCATAAACTATGAAACATCGTAAAGGGCATTCATTTGTTGTATGGAAAATTGGTCGACCATTCTTCATGTTTGATGGTTTTCTGCTTATATATAATGAGTCAGTTTTTCTTAACAATATTGCATATTCAAACTTCCTTTTATCAATAACTTCCTTAATTTTCTTGTCGTTAAAAATTTCAATTCGATTATTCAAAAACAGGTAATCCGTTTTATCGAACATTCTTAAATGTATGTTGTGAATCCCGAGTGTTAAATTTGCTTTTTCTAAGTCGGATCCGGTATCTATTTCTGGTTTGTATCGAGGGTACGTGATAGCTGAAGTTACGATTCCCTGAAAACGATAATAATTATTTTAAAACACAAAGTCTAATACAAAAATATTTGTTTAGAATTTAAGTAACAGTGCCCTTGTACACAAATCAGTAAATTATAAATAAATATATTACAAACACAAAGAAACATAAAGCTACAATAAATCCGGGTGATGAATTTTAATTTCCTAGAGAAATAGTAGAGTCGTTTTTAGAATTAATAATACTTACATCAATGACACAATCAATAATTAAGGAGTATAACACCACCACCAAAATCATATATCTTGACACAACACCACTAAATTTGATCGTAGCTGTCTGCCGTATAAAGCATTTGATTAAAGTCATAACAGTATCGCCTTTTGACCACTTTCGATTGGTTATGTTCTCTTCTACAAGACGAGCTAACATAGATGTAAGAATAAGTATGATCACATTGAACATGAACATAAAAAATATCTTGATTGATATAAGTTTCATGATAGTTGTAAAAACAGATTGAGTTGTAGCTTTTTTGACCAAGAAACATAGCTCATCTTGAAATAATGGATATGTTGTGTCTATATAGCCGTAATAAGTATTTTTGAGAACTCTAGAATTCAATTCCATATCTGTATAGCCTTCCATTAAATCAGCTGTTACTCCAGTAACAGTACCATTATCCAGAAGATCTCCTACAGTATTTCCATCCCTAGGCCGTAAGGGCTTACATGTGGCATTCACTTCTTTAATAACAGTTGCAGTGAGTCTTGAACTGCAGTCTACTGGTCCACTATCATCAGAAATGAAAATCTTTCTAAACACACTCAGCCGCAACTCGTGTCCATATAGATCGTTATAACGATGTGACAAAAAATGTCCAATATTATTCACATCAGTGAGGTCAACTATTTGATCAGAAAAGGGATTGTAGGAATAAACTTTGACAATGCCAGATAAAAAAATCACTACAGAATTTGCTACATTCCGACTCCATAGCAATTGAAAATGAGTCCTTAACGTATAAAAGAAGTAACTGTCTATTTCAATGGGGACATTAATGACGAATATTACTGCACTCCTAGGTTTGAAAACTCCAGTTCTAACTAAAGCCTGTATTATATATTCACTGACATCAACGGATAAAGCATCAAATGTTATAACATATGCTGTCTGACCATGTTTATCTATTCTTGGCTTAGTTTTGGTTCTGTTGGTATCTGGACAACCATTTAGCAGTAGCACCGGATACCCATCACCCATATTTTCAGTATACTTAAGAACTCTGTTTTCAAAATAAGTGAATTCACAGAAGGTAATAGTGAAGAACCATTGTCTGAAGGCATTGTAGATTTTGCTGACAACTTCGCTTGCATATTCCGCCTTTTTGCTTGTTTCTTCGTGGTACTCGAAGACTTCTTGGAATAAGATGCTAGAAGTATTGATGCATGAGGTATTTTTGATTAACAATGTCGTTAGGAGGAGCACTAACATGTTTATATTCATCCTTGGTGTTCTTTCTTTTAAAACACAACAATAAGTCCACGATTTTGGACTGGTATCTGGCACATAATATAGAAGACACAAAACATAATTAAATATGTAGTGACACTAAAGATGTGCTTAATATTCAGCTATTGGTAAAAAGAGATAATGATAAATAAACCTAACCTAACGAAATTTGTAACAAAATTAACTTTATATGATTATTTGCACGTCTCTCCCGCGTTGTGGTTTAAACGTATACTGCGGTTATTACTTGATGAACCTCTAATACGTTCGCATCATTAACTTGGACTCCATCGGCTTGCATTGTTTGCTTATAAAAACATGTCAATTAGCGGGTGCAAGATAAACATTGGCATATATGTCATTTGTCGTTGACACAATCAAGTTCCACGGAAGGTAATTCTGTTAAAAATTAGAAAGTAATCATGGATAATGAAAAGTCAACATAGATTAAATTTTAGCTATCTACTGACGATGATTTAGATTATATTTTATAAAATTATTACTTAATACCGAAATCCTCAGAAGTGAAGAGCAAAGATCTGGGAATAAAAATAAATCTGATGTACAAACTTTTAACATGTCTGGGCACGAATATTATCTATAGATTTTCTGAGTTGCAGTTTCTCTGAAAAATTTTGCATCCTTCTTTGTAAACAGTGTTAACTTTTTCGATTTCTAAAACAAATTGAACCAGCTGCCGGGAAATAATCTCTCGTTTTAAATAAATACAAACCACTAAAAGTACCGACGTTTGTCTGTATTTTTTTTTAACCGTAGATTTGTCTACTTAAGATAGAGCTGGCTGCATCATAGCATAGACTACATCTACATTTAACATCAAATGGGATCGTGAACAATCTAGGTTAAGAATAGATACTATAATCTGAGATTTTAACATATTGTTTTTGGTCTTTAGGTCGCACAGGCGGCGGAGTGCGCCCGCGCGGCGGAGTTGCGTGCACAGGCGGCGAAACATGCGGCCATGGAGAACGCCGCGCGGAGGGATGCGCGCGCGCAGTGCCACAAGCTGGTTAGTATCACACAACGCCACAGATCAAGCACATGAGTAATAGTATCAGATTTATACTTATTTGATTTATATTTATTTATTAACATATCATATAACATAAAAAGTACAATGATTACTATAAAGCCGTGATTCAACTTTTCTAGTTGTGGTTATGATGCCAGAAAGATTAAACATTTGTTGTTAAATTACAATATTTATCTATGAACGCTACATTATACGAGTACTTTAATCTTTATTGTATAAATTCATACTGCTGTGTAAGTATAAATTGTGGACTTACCTATGTCATTCTCTAAGACGTACGTACGATCAAAGCAATCAAAAAACTAAATTGAAATCGCTTTATTCGTTCAGGAGCTATGATGCCAGAGACAGACAGACGGACAGACAGACAGACACGTCAAACTTATAACACCCCTCTTTTTGCGTCGGGGGTTAAAAAATAAAATAAAGAATATAAAATAAAAAAAAAACAATTTAAGTTAATTAAAAAAATATATACAAAACATCCCTCACTGCCTCAAGTCAAGACAAGACATCCACCTGAAAACTTCACTTGATTATATTTTACAACCAAAATAAAACACTGACATTCTATTTAATTACGACTATAATTTATTACACACAAAAACAAATTAGTTGGGTGTCCAAATGTGTAATCGTCAGTCAAAAATATTTTTGAATAGTAAACGAACTGTGCCATAAATCTTCCTCTAATATCTTTAAAGTTCCGGTTCAAAATTGGGTTTTATTTCTTTATTATAAGCACTAAAATTGAATGAGGATAAGCGTAGGAAGACGAATTGGCTAAACTATGCAATGTTAGACTGTTTTAGGAGCTAGATAATAATATTAACTTAAAGTTTTTAGATATATCTTTAAGGTTAATTGGGACCAGTTTCAATTTTAAAGTTAAAAGTTCGAACTAAGTACCTAGGCAGGTTATTTTAATGGCACACCCATTATGTGATTTAATGTACCTACCATAAATAAATATTAACTATCTAATTCATAATCTAATCCAAAGTCTTACTAATATATAATTGTTTTCTTTTTTCTTTTACTTCTTATGTGTACTAATATATAGGTTAAGGTTTACTAACACAATATGTATCAAGTAATCCGAAATAAAAATAAAAATTATAATAATTATTATTAATAAAATATAGCCAATCTTTATAAAACCTGTTTAATTAAAAACTGTCTCTTTTATCGATCTTATAGATATTTACGTCAGGGTCAGAACATATTTTTACTTTGTTCTTTACTTTTATGACCATGACTTTGTTATTATTCTGAATCCAATAAGTACGTGATTAGCTCTTATTATGAGACTAATTCCCGAATAAAACTTGAGTAACTCTTAAAATTGAGAAGCGTTTGGGTATTCGGGCGATAGTTACCTAATCAGAATGTGAAGGGGAATCATGAGAAAGACTGAGCCTACGAAAAATGTAATAGCAACAATACACATAGCTGAGCAGAAATTATTTTTGTTCAGGCTATAACTCGTAGCCCCCGAATCATTATCATTATTTGAGCGTTCTAGTTTCATCTTCAGATCAATTTTTATTTTTTTCTTCTCTAAAATGTATTAATTTTGAAAGTAAATGTATGCACATTTAAGACCTTTAATTTTTTTGTTCCCAGTTGGAGGAAATTAAATCGAAGGAGCGTGTGATAATACAACTGAGGCGAGAAGCGGCGCGAGCGGCAGCTTCACAGCAAAATGATCAGGTGGGTCCAAAACACCGAAACACGACAAGTACAAACCAAGTATTGTAAAAAAATCGGTTGTCTGTAAAGTCGGTTTACTGACGATAGTTGAACGTGACAACGTCATAAGAAAGTCGCTTGCACTTCAAGCCTTAAATGGAACGCCTCAGAGCGAGGTAACGCCGCATTGTTTTTTCGTGCGTGCAGCCGGCTCCATCAAATTATAAGACGTTGTCACGTCATAAAACATGTATCACAATTTAATTTTGTTTTTAATTGATCAGAATTAGAACAAGGTCTTTTAGGCAAAAAATTACCCGACTGCAGTAGGCAATTGAGTATAGTTGAGGACCTAAGAGCGCCAGAGCAATCAACGCAGAGACACTATCCTATATATTTTGTGGTAGAAACATACTGGTCAAAAGTTCAAAACTAATAGAGTCAAGCCATTTCGACTCGATAAAAAGAAGTAGGAAATAAATAGCTTATCACCTCGGAATTTCATATACGAGGGCATATGTCGGCCCTAGTAATAAAAAAATTCAATAAGTACCTATATCGAACTACCATTTCAAGTTAACAGAATTGCTTTACTGTGCTCTATTCGCATTTAGTGTGCGAATGTGTCTAGAATCTATTATCAGTAAATATAATATACTTATAAAATATTAATGTACTTATATAATTACTAATTTGTTTTTGAAGTGTAAAAAAATACCCATTTTATTTATTTATTTATTTATTAAAACACAAAACAGATTATATTTTCCCATATCATTCATTGACAAAATATAAGAGTACAACATGTGACCTACTCTTAGGTTCTGATCTAAATTGTAATCCGAAAGGATGTGTGCATAATAGCTTTATCGTTTTAGCACTTATATAGATCTTTTAATCATCATTTGGAATTATTTGATATATAAAACATAATAGAGGCTAATTGTTAGTTCCCTTGACCCTCAGAATAGTAGTTTTGACCGAAAGTTTAGTAAGATAAGTAGCTGTTAGGTATATTTTTTTCTGTCCCACGTAATATACATTTCATTAGTATTCCTTATGTATACAAATGTTTTGCGATTTCCACAAAAACCGTTTCTCCTTGACAGGGCACGTAAACTTAAGTAGGGGTTTTTAAGTAAACGAAATACAATACTGACTTACTATGGCTTCATTTTATTGCCTCAATACGAAGTTAGTATACTTTGTAAGCAAATTATCAAGCGTGTTGCCTGTGTCTTATCTACCGTGAGATATTTTTAGGATTTTGTATGGTAATCCTCAGTTACCTGAAAACCGCCAAAAAATGATCATAGATAGAGGATAAGTCCGCCATTGTCTTCCGATTTTAATAATATTGTATTTACTATGTATTTAAAAGCAATAAAGATATAACAAACAAACAAACACAAATAAACCGGTTTTCAGGTTTTTCATAAAAATCGCTAACCAACTGCGAGTAACTTTACAATCCATCCAAACTAATATTATAAATGCGAAAGTTTGTCTGTCTATCTGTCTGTTACGCTTTTATGGCTAAACCGCTAGGCCGATTTTAAAATTTATGAATATAGTTAAGGACCAAAGGTTGAACAGAGGCTACTTTTGAGCGCGATATAACAGAGTCCTACGCGGGTGGAGCCGCAGGCAAAAGCTAGTCCATCTCATAGTAGAAGTACTATTCCATCCTCAGCTTTTTATTATTATTATTATTTCAGAACAAGTGCACAAAATACCTAACTAGTACTAAGGGTGAAGGTACTTTGAAGGTACTCTCATTAATAGTCTGGAGTCTGGACTGACAGCCTAACGTGTCTATGTCTCCCCCTTTTTCTCCATGCAAGCTCAAGATATAAATGACAGGCCACGCTCATCTTTGCATTTTGCATTGGCTATGCCCTCACCTCAAACAGCCCCACTTTAAATATTAACCCCCGTATTAAGAAACGTTTGTTAAGCCTATTTTAGTTAAAATGTGTTTCGTCTCGTATTTTCATATGAAGCGTCAGGTAAGAGAGAAAGAGCCAAAACATATTTTAGTTAAAATGGGCTTGTCGAACGTTTCTTAATACGGCGGTAAGGCTCTTAGAAGCTAATATTTTTAGTCCTGTACAAAAAAGAACTCATCTTTGCTTGACACGCAATATAATTTGAAGCACGGGCGTGCGTGCTAGACTATCGAGCTCCCCAAAAACTTTTCAGCTTATTTAAGTAAAGACAAGACATCAAGCTAACTTAAGCATGTTTACTTGACTTTCTAGATTTCATAAATGACCATGTATTTTAATATCGATAAATATTTAAAGTAAGATTTAGTGTGCGAACCGCCGCAGGTTGCCCTTCCTGACCCATAACTGGGCGGAGCGGGACTAGCGGGAGTGCCGGGTTATGCCGTAAAGAATGCTAGAAAATATAGGTTTACTGGAGTTATTGGAACAGGTATCTATTATAAAATAATAAAGCTGAAGAGTGTATTTGTTTAAACTTTAGAACTACTGGACGTATTTATGCATGTGATAGCGGGATAGCCTGTAAACTACGGAATTTTCCATTTTTTTTAATTTGGTTCATTTATATAAAAGTATATCGTCGTTGTTTACTATTGTTGGCGACCAGTAATGTAGATAAACCTTTTTTATATAAAACTGTAAACCTTTTTTTTTTAATCTATGAAAAATATATATTTAAATTCAGTCTTCAAGGAACAGTTGAACGAGGTTATTTTATTTATTTAAACTTTATTGTACAAAAATACAGTTGTATAGCACAATAGGCGAACTTAATGCTTTATTTTCTTACAACTGTAATAAAAAAAAACTATTAATTTATTTATTTCAACAGTCGCATTCGAAACATAACATAATATGCATCTAAAACAGGTTTTTTTTATTTCCTTTTAATTCATGTTCTTTAGGAAAATGGGCAATTTCCATTTCGTTTACTAAAGTAGGTATTCCAAAATGATAATTTATGAGTATTTTGAGGCATGGCCAATTGTGTGAACCGCCCGAGGGCAGCTCGAGGCACGTCCAGTCATGAGGAATGTCAGAAATTTCCGAAAATTATTACTCTGATGATAACTAATTTCATTTAATTTCGGACACAGGTGGGGCTATTAGGGGCATGCATATATATATACATGCAATAATATTCATTCATGCTTCGATACTTGGTTAGAAACTTTTGTTTTTCTGACTAAATTTCTTATACCAAATGTGCCCGTGACTTCGCTCGCGGTAATTCTCATCTCTTTGGTTTTGCGACAATTTTTAATATGCCTTAATCTAGATGTCCTGTATCTTTGTGATTATTCACAAATATGATAATCCTAAATTAAGACGGGAGGCAAGAGATCGAGTGAAATGGAAGAAGATTGTAGAGAAGGCCAAGACCCAAAAAAGGTAGCGCTCAGAAAATATGGTCTAAAATAGGGACGACGACTTGGTACAATTTTTTTTATGTTAATTACTATGTAAGTTAGATTCTCTATTATATATTGGGCATAGATGATTATTATAAAGGTTCATCTTACTTACTTACAAGTAATATGAACCTAATAACTAATATATCAATTAAAATAAAAAAGATTGAGTCCAAGTCATCATCTCTATTTTAGCCCATTCTTCTCCACCCGAGCTTGTTTCCTGATTACATCTCAGCTTGCGCTTCAGAGCCTAGGGTACGTTTTTAATCATGGTCCTGATTTGGCGGTACCGGTTAATACAATGGTGCGACTGCCGTCTGACCTCCGTAACCCTTTTTACAAGGAAACCAGACCAATAGGCACAAGTTCGGCTGTGTTGGTGGCCTTATTTTAGCTCATTGAACGGTTTTAGTAATCTGGTCCTAAACCAGCCTCTACCATCTTCCAGATAAGCCTAGAAGACATAGTTAGTACATATATTTTATAAATAAACTAGCCCCGGCTTCGCATGGGCATAAGAACTTTCCTCTTGAATCACTCTATCTATTAAAAAACCGCATCAAAATCCGTTGCGTAGTTTTAAAGATTTAAGCGTACAAAGGGACAGAGAAAGTGACTTTATTTTATACTATGCAGTGATTGCAATCATAACATTCACAAAGCAACAATATCCCATTAAATTTGCTAATCCAAAGTTACGAAATGAATTGTTTCCTGTTGTTGAGACTGGTGTGATGAATCATAACAGTTTGAGAAATAATGTCTACAGTGTTAGGAAGTTAGATGCCTGGTTTTCACCCCTACAGTCCTATACAGTGTAAGCATAAAAATATAAAGAGTTAAAAAAGGCCGCGCTCTCTGTTCAAATAAAAATCATCATCATCATCATTTCGTGTAGGTCTGTGTCACGGTCAATCGACTATGCACACCCTGGTGTCAGAGTTCATTGGAACCGCCTCTCAGCCTCTGATGTGGTTCCTTTTACGACTACCAGATGGCAGCCGGGAACTTCCGACGCACGGAAACATCTTTATTATAGACAATCAGGTGAATCAATCCTATAGTGTCCTAACCAAAATAAAAACAACTGAATTATGCTTCCCGTGAGAATCGAACCCACGACCCCCGGGTCTACAGGTAAACGCCTGGTAAAATAGAAACTATGAAATATCACTATACCATCAATACTGGTATGGTGGGTTTCCTTAAATAAGTATTTACCGTCGCGTTGCAAATGCCTTCCTTCCTTGCATGTCTATTTTCATAGTGTATAGCTCGGTTTATAATCTTCTATAAATAATACTTTCCCACCTGCAACTTTAGTTGAGTCAATGACTCCCGTGTGTGCATTTAGAAATTACGCGACTCAAAAAGTGTCAATTGTAGGATAAATACATAAATTCAAATACCTATCCCACTTATATCACAAAGTTAAAAGTTTGTATGTTCGTTCTTATTTTACGCTCAAACGGCTGGGCCATGAAATTTAGTATGGAGGTAGCTGATACCTTGGATAAATACAAAGGATAATTTTATACTGGCTATGTATTTTGGCCCCTGTGGCTCTAATTTTGTAATCTGTGATTAATATTCGGGCATTTTTAAATAAAAAGTCCTGACATTAAATATAAAAAAGTATGAATTTGCATGCGACTGAAAGCGGTCTGTTTGCCCAGGTGTAGCAATTGTTTTCCTTAGCGCTTCACTGGAGCACCATTCAGACCGTACACATGGTATTATGGTAATTAAGCAGCAAAACCAAACTGCAGAATTGCTCTAGTTATTATTGCAAGGTGATTTGTGTGAACGCAGAAACGAGACGCATTATTTTTCATTAGAATCAAATCAAATTGTTTATTTTCAATTTAGGATATTCTTATCAGTTATTGACGTCAATCATTACTTAAATTGCTAGTATAGCATTCTATAATCTAACCTGTTCATATTAAGTTTACCACTACTTCCAAAGCGCAAGTGGAGAAGAAGCGGCGCCACAGCACAACACTAAAGTATTTACTCCAAAAACGTCAATTTACAAAAATTTCTTAAAACTGACTGATTTAAATTATCGTGAAATATTTTTATAATTACAATAAGTCCATTATTGAATGTTAAAGGTATACAAATGAACTAGCTGTTGACAGCGGCTTCGTTATCGTAGTCGTAGTACTTACTTCTATAACCTATACACATCATATCATCAGCTGGTTGCATTCTAAATGGCTTAACGATAACTTATGAAGTAAGCTAAACGAGTCAGAAAAAGTTATACATAGATAGAGAAATGAAATGTTTCTTTTTTCAAATTCAAAATTCAACTTAATTTTATTAATATTTTTTATTACAGGTATACAATTCAATTATCATATTTATCATTTATTGAGGTTTTGATCACGTTTGTATGTAAGTACAGTCAACAATAAAAATATATGACTATTTTAAAAATAAAGGGAAAAGTGGGTGTCGTGTAACAGGATGTGAAAAGGCTAGCGGAGGAGAGAAACACTTGAAAGAAACCCCACCGACAAGAGCACAGCTCTTGAATTTTAGATAGATTAATTATTATTTGTTAGTTCATTTCTTTCAAATGGTTTTCATGCCTCGTTCTAGTTTGAGAGCTGTGCATAAGGATGGAGTTTTTCTACGATGTGACTTTTTCCTAACTACAGTGATACGAAATTCACGTAGTCTGTTAATTATTCACTTCATTTGCTTTCTATTATATAGTGTTGCTCACTTGGTATTGTATACTATTTATAAGTTTGGGTTCTATTAAGCGGTTGGCTCGCAAAATCAAAGCACAACACAAAAACTCTTGTTATGTGAAATTTTGAGGGAGAACCAGAACTGATGGAAAACCTTGATCGTCATTTCGTAGCGTATCCTAAGTTTTAATGTTTCGAATAGGTTCCTAACTAAGTTCTACTTGCTCTACTAACTAGAGAATCTTATCTTTATTTGATAGCTTATGTAGTGTCTTTATGAATATCACTATCAATTTCGACAATAGTCAACAGCGCCTTGACCTAACACAATTCTCAATCACTTAAACACTTCAGTGTTTAACAATCTAAGATTTATTGATGCACTAAGTGCCATGGGAACACATTGAGGGGTCATGCTGGCCACACACAGCTCACCGTTCACACTAAGGTTTGGTTCATAATAGTTTACAATATTTTAAACGATGTGGGATCGAGATAAAAAATTGTGATTACCATGGATCGGTGTGGTCGCATCGCGCGACGTCATGGGTTAAGTGCATAGAGACTAGTCAGACTGCCTCAAGTTGCCGCGCGGTGCGCACGCGTCAGCCATCTTGGATTCCCAACTGTCAATTTGGCATTCCAATTTTGAATTATCGTACGACCCAACCGTGTGACTGACTTGATTCGCATGATTAAAAAGTGTTTCTGTGACGTTTGTGTTCTGAAGTGACATAGATAATTTTTTATTTTTTATTTTAAATAACTCTGTGACTGTGGAATCGTGATCTAACGTACCGCAGTGGGACTTATTTCGGATTTACTTTCTATCTCTGTAAGTACTTAAACTTTTATTGTCTCTATTTACTTCACATTATGAGTAAAATCAGTGGCGACCAGAGAAAGTACATCCGCTTCTCATTGTGTCTAACTGTTCTTGTTAATCACAGATAAAACAGGATTAGTGTTAGATTCTAATTTAAGATAATATTTATTTAATTCGTCGCTTTGTATCGGAATTTTGACGTATGATTAAGCATTACTAAGGTAGGTAATGAAAAGCCTCAAAATTCGTAAATATGCAGTTTTTGAAATATGCTTTTTTATTTATTTTTGAAATCAAACTATACTTTACAGTACCTAATTTAAATAACTTTAAAATAAAAATCTAACATGCGTATTGAAAAATTTATTAATCACCAAATTAATAGTACGTCTGTTAAAATAACGTCTAAAATCGAGTTGAAATCGCCAGTAACCTAATTAACACACACGCATAGCAAGTAATTGAACAACAGTAATTTCAATGATTATACCTAATAGCCAGATATTAGAAAAAAATATTGGCGATATTTGACAGGAACAAAGCAAAGGCAGTAAAATGACACTTACTATTACTAGATACTATTTACGGCAATCACACGTTATTGCATATAAATTTATCGTATGAAGTAATTTAAGAAACGATTTATTATGGTAGTTTAATTAATAACAACTCATATGTGCCAGTATTTTAAAATTTGCGACTGGTGTAAGAAATATAACTATTTTTTCATTGTTATTTATAAAAAAACAATAATTGTCTTGAAATGTTTTTTTTTATTTGAAATTTTTTGCATTCCTGCAAAATTATAACATCTTAATTTGCTTATTTTTTTCTATTTTGACACACTTTTTATCTGCAAGTATTATTTGAAGGAACTAATTTAGCAAAATCCGAATTGCTTACAGGATAAACAGAATTTACCAATTTGGTTTTTCAAATCCGAGTCGACTAAGCGAAAATTTTGATTGAGAAAAAAAATTGTCCATGGAATATCTATTTTATCGAGACCTTGCAGGTAATAATTGCCTTCCAAAATAACTAGCGTGTGAAAAGTTACAATTATTTCCATTTAATTACAAAGGCAGTTTGGGCAGGGCACCCATTAACTATCACGAAAGCCCATGTTACGAGTAAAGTATTAATTTGGAAATTATAATGTAACGCTAGACAGGGTAATATTGGGTTCAAATGATCGGGTTACCTATTATGAAAAGTTAGAGGGTCAAGTGATTGTGTGTCAAATAAAAAACAAAAGTAATTTACGACAACATTCAACTATAAATCATATGCGATGTATATGATACCTTCGTAGTACTATGTGATTGAAGAGGATTTACGATTAAGACTCTGACTGTCAGGATTAATATTAGTTGTTGTAGACCCAACTAATTTGACAAATTTTCGGATTGTTTAGAAAGATACGACTTTGGCGTAAAATGGGTTAAAACAATATCGATTTTCAGCTATTACAGATATCTATTAACCAAGAGCCGACAAGACATCTTTCCTAAAAGGTAATGAAAATATTTCTTTAGGTTTTGGTAATCACTTTCCATTGGTTAATTTTCTACTATGAGTTAAACATATTCCATACTTAAAGGATATTCGATATTTTCACCAAAACGGAACACAACCTTCAGAATCTTACAAAATTTAGAAGATGTTTTCAAATTCCTGTCAATTGAAATGTATGTTAAGTATAAACATTTAAATACAGAATTTCTTAACAAATCATAAAAATGTATTAGTATTTTAAAAATTAAAGTAGGTAATTCCATTTTCTTAAAATGTAGAGCAATCCAGTTAGGGTTGCTCTACATTACGTATTCAGTAAAGTCGTCATTACTGGTACCATTTAAGTATCCTTTGAATATTTGAACTATTATTCTACGGGTCACTGTAAAAATGTATGGGCAGAGAAATGAACTAAATCCCTGCATACTAGTATTACTAGTTAGTAATTTTATGAACTTTTTTTTTTAAATTTACCATTAGCTACAAATACACTTTTTTTCAAGACATTCGTAGAGATATCATTTACTTCATTATTTAACACGTTGGCGGACACACGACTGCTAAAGCAGTTATAATAATTAAACTTCTATTGTGTTTTCAAAATCGTCCGCGAATTTGAGGTTTTTTTACTTGAATCCTAAGTTTATAGCTTAAGACGTAGAAATCTTTGAATATTATTATATCGTCGATGATTTCACATTCATCAACAAGATAGTTAGTGTTGTAAAAACTCACTGATTGAAAACCTCCTTGCAAATATAAAATGTCTGGCCTAAACGAGGATTGCGTAATTGGCTGTAAAACCTGACGCCCAAGTTGTAAAACCAGGTATTTAGACACTGACATAATAGCTAGGATTCCCTTTATTGTTGTTTGGTAATCATATAATCTTATGTAATCGTGATTAACTTTTAGCAGAAATAATGTTAAAGTATATCAAACTTTTACAAAGCGTAAGATTATGAAATTATTTTAAAAGTGTGCATTTTTTACATACATAAAAAACTGTAAATTTGGCTGATAGATGTACATCCATACTAATATTATAAATGCGAAAGTCTGTCTGTCTATCTGTCTCACGGCTGCCTCTTCACGGCTAAACTTCTGGACCGATTGTGATGAAATTTGGTAGGGATGTAGTTACGATCTGAGGTCAAACATAGGCTACTTTTGGGCGCGATATAACCGAGTCCCACGCGGGGCGAAGCCGCGGGGAACAGCTAGTAAAGATATAAATATCTGTGCAAAATAAGAAACACCTAAAATTGACTCTAATATTCAGTCCAATGAGCCAACAAATTTATTTAATTAAACCTTATTGTACAAATTAAAAATAAAGAGTATAAATTTTGGGCTTAATGTCATATGGCAATCTCTACCAGTCAACCATTGGACCAAGCCATAGGCAACCGAGAAATTTTGTCTTAATTTCTTTTGAATTTAGTAGAATTTGATATCAAACTTCCTCTTAATGTACAAAAGGACACGAAGGTTTGAATTGATTTTTTTAGGACCCCGTCAAAAGAAGTTCCTTTTAATTTATTAAAAATTCAAATTTATTTATTTCGTGAACATAGGTAGTCCAAATCAATTAAATCATCCCAAAAGAGTCCATTAGGTTTTACAACCTGAGGTCCAGTTAAACTTTATAAGATAAAGACGTAGAAGAATTTTTGTGCTCAAAACACAAGACAATCTAACATTCAATCCAATCCAAAATAAATTCAGCTCAATACCATCTCTACCAATAGATACCAACCAACAAAGTCAAAGTTTTAAGGTAGTCTGGAAAAGATTGCACTAGCGATAAGGCCTGAACATCTTGTTACAGACAGTAATACTAATAAATGTATTTCTATGGCGCAGTAAAATATAGTAAATGAATCAGTACATACAGGTCACAACATCCAAGACGAGGTAACCTATTTGTAAAGTGAGGTAAAGCGGTCATTAGTATAAAATCCAGCATAAACTCAAACCAACACTACGTCTACCATATACTGCCATACAATCACCATTGTGCCAGTCAGTCAGCGGGGTCGTAAAGAACTTTCTACTCGAAAACGCTATTCAATGCACTTGCCTTGATTATCTGTGCTTTCATAAGCTTTAACTCTATGGTGTAAGTCGCTGGGCGGTAGAGGTAAGGTTGCGTTGTATGTAAACAAATGGTTTATGGTGATGACAATTTTAAGTATCTGATAATAGTAGTAATTATTTTATTGCACATAAATCATTAAGTATAATAAACATAGGAACAGTAAAAGTGGACTTATACCGTAAAGTGATTTTTTTGGGCAACAGACGATTAGAATTAAAATAGAATGAATATATTAGAAAAAAAAAGATGTACAAACAAAATATTTTTTTTAAAGAAGGCAAGTAAAGGATAAAGAAAGAATTTAGTATAATATCAAACATATTATTATAGACTTAAGGTAGATATAAGACATGAACGAAATCAATTTGAATTAAAATGAAAGTATCAATCCGATGTAACCATAGGTATTCTTAATCTTTCATTAAGATAAGATGCGGCACCTGTTAGAACCCTGAAAATCAGTCCTTATTCTCATAATATGAATAATTATTTGAATATTTCTCTACTCATGACTCATCAATATCAGCCAGTGTAAGTGAAAGTACTTGTGCCATATTTAACGTAAAAGAAGCCGAGCGATATGACAACGTATGCGATGCGATAAGCGAACGAGATAAAAAGTTATTAATTATGGAGGTAGATAATGTGCAGTGTGCAGTCTTACATAATAGCAGCGTTCTTTTTATCTACTTTGTACATTGGAAAGTACTACAGCTATTTGTGTTCCACGCAGCGCTTGCATTAAATGTGGTCATTCCAAAACCTCTGTGCCAATGGAAAGAAAGAGAGAAAATCTTAACTAACTCACTAAGATGGCGCATTGGCCCAAAGTGAGTTGGCCTCCGATAGTAAGAAAATATTGTTTTTACTTCCATCAGTTCCATGTAACCCGTTCGCTGTTTTAGAACCAATACGTTGCGCTGAATCCACAATGAAAAAGATGTTCTTCTCTGCACCACTGATTGGTTGACTGGTAGAAAAAGCCTATGGCTTTAAGTCCGCCATTTACATTTGCATGTAATAAAGTTACATAAAAAATTCCGAGACTAACACCCATATTCTCAAACATTTCCTCAAACCAATCATCCTCACTCGACCTCAATGGTATTCATAGTTGGCACTAGCTTCCTCACCTTAAGGAAATTACTCAATGGAGGTGAGGAACGAACTGTCAAATATAAGGTTGGTCGAGAGGTACCTTAAGGAAGCCTCAAACGTTTCGTTTAACGAAAAGTAGGTACTTTTATTGTCAAAAACTCTTTTTACGTCAAAAAGTTTAGCGGTTTACCAACATACAGAAATGAAATGGGACGTCATTCCTTGACTCATCCTCACTGGAGTTTCCTCAAGGAAACAATCAAGAATACCGTTTTCAAGGAAAGTTGGAGGACTTCCTTGAGGCGTCCTCGAATGAGGTTGAGTGGAGGAGACCTATGAGGCAACGTTTAAGAATATGGGTGTGAGTTTTTGAGTAACTTACAGTTAATTGAAGTGTCATGGAAGAAGAATCTTTTTTATATCAAGATAGTACAATCAAAGTTATCGAGGATAATGATGGAGGAGAAAAAAATGGAAAATTATTTCTTAATTTATTAAAATCAATTATGTCTCTTAAAAATTGCGTTGGCGTCAAACTAGCCAATCTCTATGCATGCACTCTATGTGCAAGACACACAGTGTAAGAAAATATGTGCAATGGTCAGCAATATCTTTCTTGATATATCAATATTTTTCGGTTTTAAAGTCTAAGCTAGGCATCGGCATTGTGGGACTTGAAAACCAAGAGTTTCGAGAAGGCAAAATAGGATAATGATTGTATTGTGAAACTTATTTGGAGTACAGTATAGTTGATCGTAATGACATGCGTACATGAGTAGATACAACAATAACGAAGTTAGATAGAACATTGAGGTTACCATTCACCGCTCCCGGTCGACACACGACCTCGTCAAATGCAATTGTTATAGTCGGAAATGTATAAAAACACACCTTTGTTATTCTTTTTACATCTTGTTGACTATGATTGTTTGTTTATTTGCATTCAATGGACCGATTGATGAGCCGTTCATTGTGGTGGGTTCGCGAGTTTACAAACATCAATAGTAAGAACTTCAATTATTTCACCAAATATTATCATCGTGTCAGGCTTTCTTGTATTCAAGCCATCAGGTCTCTCTTCGCATTGTTTACATTTTTAAAATGGAATTAGTATCATCATGCCAATTTTTTTTATTTTTTCCTTTAGATAGTTTTCATATAGTTTAAGTTAAATTTATAATATTCAATAAATATTACGTACAAAATCCTTTGATGACTTTATGTGTATGTTTCACTTTGGCAATCGACGTTGTTGGCACAAAATATTTCTTTGCCTAGAAGTTTTAAAGCCACTAAACATTTTCGTATTATTATTCTGGGTGCAGGCCGTCTTAGATCTTCTATATCCAAAAATGTACTTCTTGTAGTTAAACTCATCGTATCAGATTCACGATGAGTGACAACGAAGAAGTAACATCAATACACAAAAAAAAAAACAGTGATATATAACGAATCGAAAACTCGATTACTAAGCGGAAAGGTGACAATGAAACTAGAATCTAGTTTTTATTCCATTTGCGTTTGAATCAGATCGCCAATCGCTTCGCACGTTAGATGAATTAGCGTCGCTCATTTTTCGCCACCCAAGGCGCTGCTGGGTTGTTGACTTTGTATCTATTTCTTTTCCAAGTAATTCTATGTAATTTTTGCTAAGTGTTAAGTACTTGAATATGAGATATAGATATACTCTTTATTGTACCATTATCATACAAATTATACATGTTGATACAAATACAAACAATGTGTACAAAAATATATTGTTTGTAATATCTTTATTGCTTTAAAATATATCCCAACTAGCTGTTCCCCGCGGCTTCGCCCCGCGTGGGACTCGGTTATATCGCGTCCAAAAGTAGCCTATGTTTGACCTCGGGTCGTTAACTACATCCCTACCAAATTTCATCACAATCGGTCCAGCAGTTTAGCCGTGAAGAGGTGACAGACAGACAGACAGACAGACTTTCGCATTTATAATATTAGTATGGAAGTATGGATTTAAATTTAAAATATATCCAAGTAAAAGGATAACTTCTAGAATCTGCTCAAGAATAGGACATTTAATTTCTTAATATTATTTATTATTATTTTTAGTAAGGTTAAAATAAACAGAGATATTAATCACCTTGCACCTCTATAAGACAGGTGGCGTGTTATAATAGCAATTTTTTTAAGGTGGGTTGAATGATAAAATTGCACAGTCGTTTTAAATATTTCTTCGATTGAAAATATTAACTCCTTCAATGATTGTACACTTCTAGTAAGTCCTATATGACCATAGGATCACAAATTAATACCTTAGCTGCATCTAAATCTATGTAAGATGCACATAAACTAGCTATCTCAACAGTTCAATGCAGACAATTTAAATCAACATCATCCGCCGAGTACCGTGAAGTAACGGCATCGCGACGCATCCGTAGCCGATTGATTCTTATGCTCCCTCCAACAGTCTTCGCTTAGGAAAACTGTTAGTTTCGTACTGATTGTATTGATTTCCTCTTGGTTTATGCTTTACAATTTATCATTTTGTATTAGCACTTTTAGTATAGTATTAATTAATGTAACCATATACTGGTAAAAAAAATTTTTATAGTCAAGCTATTTCGACTCCATAAGAAGAAGAAGTATAGTGTTCGCGGCTGAAAATATTGCTCAATGATCTTCGATGTTTTTCGTCTTATAAAATTTCTTACACTTAGGAATAGGACTATGTAAGGTCTTGTCAATGTTTTGAACTTAGCTAGTCAGCAGTTTTTATATAGAGCTATTTCATTTTATGCAAGAGAGTATAGAAAAATAGTCGTGACTGTAATTGTCTCTACGTCAAGAGGCGTTTAGTGTCTACCAAAGGGTTAATTCAATTATTTTTCAAGTTAAAAGTTTTCTTTTGCTTTGTTTGGTAAATATCACCTGGTAACCCCCAGCGCATTGATAAGATCTCTTGTCGTAATAAAGTTCCTTTCGGTTGAAATTGGTATACTTCTATTGTTCGGTATTTTGATCTTCATTTTTGCAAGGAATCTTGTCATTCCTTTAAAAGTAAACATCAGCCAATATTCTGAAATAAAACACAGTCGGCGAAGCGTATCAAACTAATGCAAACTATACGCAAGAAACTTGTACATTACGCGAAAAATGACTTGTTGATTTTAATTAGGTATCCAAGTATGTCCGATTTCCAAGCGATTCTGAGTAGAGTCGAAATTTGTTGTGTACACGCAAATTGTTGAATGGAAGTTATTTCCGCTGATTTACAGAAATTTGATGCTTAATTAATTAAAATGTGCAGTTTCATAGTGCAATAATTTGTAAGATAGGTATATGCTGTTTTAACCACAAAATCTTTTGTCGTGTTGTTTTTTTGCGTCTTAGTGGCTAACACTTATATTACATTTTTCTAGCTGTATGAAGGCTTCTAACACTTTTGACGACTTTCTTCTATCTTGCAATAGCAATTTGCATAACATCAAAATCTTCAAAAGCGGTCCATGTGTTGGATCCAATTATTTATGCAACCCTTTTTATCATTAAATTCTTAGTGAGTAGGTGAGCGTTTCGTCCCATTAATTTTTCGTCCCATTGGGACGAAAAGCTACTTTCAAAAAGTTCAAAATATGTGTTGTGCGATTCGTCCCAATATTTATATTATTATATTTTTTTAATTTATTTTGTACAGATAGAAACACAAGCTTAATCAAAATTAAAATCAAATCAAATCCAATTTGGTTGTGTGAAGTTGATGGTTCTGTCTGTGCCGTTGTATCCATCTATAAAATATTAATTTTCATTTTATAAACATATTTGAAATAATATTGATATAGTTACAACATATCGCCACGAGCTATTTGTTTGTTTAATATCTTTGCTTGTACATAATAAAATTACATAAAAGCGTTAATCAGCCTTACAAATTGTATAACGGCGGACTTCATCCTATTAGAGATCTATTACAGCCAACCAAGTATTGAAATGTTACAAAAGATAGGCATAAAAAGTAGAGAGTTCGATAAATATAAACAAAATTTAATTAATAAACTTAACTTTACCATTTGGAACTATTAAAATGTTCAGTACTCCGTAAATCAAAACAAGCTTGATAAGACAAAACAACATGGTGGCTAGGCATCTTACGCCTTTATATTATATGATAGAATATATTTTTATTATATATAGAATCACAAAATATTGTAATGTCTTTATTAATAAGTACTTACCTTGTAATGTAAAAGGAGAACTTAAAACAATATAAAACGGTGAAACAGTGCGCACTCAAATCATCATTATGTTATCTGCACTGCATCACAGGATCACAGCACTGTGAAATGCGCATGCACATAGTGCAAAACACTATAGCAGCACGCACTATGAATAGTGCGAAAGAGACAACAGCACGCACAATGAACGGTGTGAAAGAGATAGCAGTAAGGGTTATCATTATTAGGTTCTCTGAAAACTACCTGCTCTCAACGAGTCGACACTCAAAAATTATACATTAAAAGACATTTAACTAAGGTGGCGCTGAGACAACACTAGTAAGCCTAATATTATATCAATAATATATCATTAATTTGATTTTTTTTGCTGACATTACTTTCAAAAATATCAATGGGACGAATCGCACACAGAATTCTAAATACTTTTTTGTGTGCGTTTCGTCCCATTGCGATTGGGACGAAAATTTAATGGGACGAAACGCTCACCTACTCTTCTTAGTTATAGACCAACCTTTTTTTACCATTTAGTTCTTAGACTTACGCCGATTTTATATAAAACGTGAGCTGATTTTATTGGATTTTATATTGTTCTGCATGTCATCAGTTAAAGAGGTAACTTAGTCAACTTAACCTTGTATTTTCAAGGCAACGTGTGTAGAGTTACACCATATGCTGAATGCAGGTGCAATGTCTCCATCCATCACTGTAATTGGACGAGTGGTTCCAATCAGGAGCATGTTCGATGGATCTTAAGCAATCGACTTCAGAATTAGACTCTTAACTACGGTCAATGGATAGCTATCATGCTTAGGGGTTACACTTTATCTCAAGAATGAGGAGTTCGATTGCTTGGTGATAAGAGTCATGTTATCTCTTCTCTCCTTTGGAAGGCAAGATAAGTCGTTGGTTTCGGCTGCTATCGGTAAATGACAGTTGTTAAGCTTGTAAGGTGCCTTCAGGCCATTTGAAAAACCTGACACCAATGCCCTTAGGTAACACATTCGATAAGAAAGAAAGGTCTCAATAGCTACTAAAATTTTCGAGTTTTTATAAATAGGTACTTACTTTCATTGTTTTGTATTATAATGTGTGACCATAGATTTAAAAAAAAAAATTGCGTCACTTAAGATAGATGTAACGTATGACATTAAATGTATGGGAACCCAGCGCGGCGTTTGCGGGGGGTAAGGGCTGAGGTAAAGGAGGGTAGGAGGGGGGTCCGTCACCAAATACACACATTATGGAATGAGTTCACAAACTTTTCTTATTGCAAAACCAAACAAAAAAGACTTTATGACTCAGGATTAAGGCTTAGTACAAATGCACTGTATTTCCACTCCGACCTACTAAGCAGTCTGAGCCTATTAGACCCAGGGGTCGTGGGAGCTTATTTAGTTGTTTCCAGCTTGGTTAGGACATTGCAGGCTTGAATCACCTGACTGTCTGATAATAAAGATGATTCTGTGCTTCGGAATGCATGTTAAGCCGTTGGTCCCAGCTACCATTTGGTAGTCGTTAAAGGAACCATGTCAGAGGCCGGGAGAGGCCGAAGAACTCTTGACACCAGTGTGGCATGGTCGATTGACCGTGTCACCTATACAAAAAGATTATGAGTCTGAGTAGGAAATAATTAAATTTCCATGTATATTCTCGAGCAATAGAAAAAAGTTCACATTCGTAAAAAAGTTCGAAGTGTATCGTACGGTATTGCCGTTTGTAATGTTTGAGCGTAGGTTTTGGTCTGTTTTGGAGATAAAGATACCTTCTCGTTCTCAATACGACTGTTATTTACCAAGTACATACTATTTTTATATTTATAATTACTAATATATATAAATAAATAGGATACATAGGTCAGACGTCAATCGCTCCATTGAACCATGATCAATAGCGTACCCTGGGCTCTGAAACGTAAGCTGAAGATGCAACCGGGAAAAACACGCTAGAGCGAAGATATAAAAATAAATATATTGTATATAATCATAATATAAAATAAGGCCGGGAAAGATGAGCGCACAGTTACTTTAGCCTATTTACGCTCGTGATACCACAGAATAGATAACAGTACTGATACCTGGAGTGTCACTAGCGTGATATTACTAGTAAGTACTATTATTTATTGTTAGGTGTGAATACATGATCTAATTAAATAGATAGACAGGAAAACGAAGCCACTTCATCCTCGAATTTATATGTACCTACTTATAGATGAGTGTCCTTACAATAAAATTCTCTTTTGAAATTCTGACTGGAAAATTGGTATGCATTAATGCCCGATATATGTCTTCTCTATTAGTCACAGTTTACTTAAGTTCTTAACTAGAGCAACAATTTAAAATTAATTTTACTCGCTCTTTCAAATAACAGCACTGAATATGATAAACTGAACTAATCTTAATGAGCTGGTATCCATAGGTCCTCTAGGCTATGACCAAATGTTAAGTACCAAATCTGTTAATAGATTTGCAGTTATATCAGAAAATTGCGTTGTTGCAGTCAGAGCAAGAATCTTGGAGCGCGGTAGTGGCACTGCAGTATGAACATAAGCTTCAAAGAGTCATGGCGAAACTCCATACATCGTTTGTACGAATAAAAAATTGAAATACAGATAACATAAAATAAATCGAATTAGTAAGAATACATAACTAGTAACATGTTTACCACCACAAAAAAATTTTAAACCCCGGGGTTTTTTTAATATTTAATTTTTTTAAAGTCGACCTTTAGCTTCGTTTTCATTCGCCATTATTGTCGCAACTGAAACATTATGTCATCTTGACAGTTGTTAGCATTGTCAAAACGGTATTGATAGTTCATTATGGTAGGTTAGGGTCATAGATTAAGTAGTTGTACCTGTGATTAAGCAATTAATTTTTACTTGGTGAAAAAGTGAGATGGCGAAATAGGGAAGTCCATGAGTAAGAAAAGGACCAACGATATTTTTTATATTTTTGTCTCTGTCATCGTGGCAATTTTTTCTTTGTTTGACCAATTCGACGCCAAGCAAAATCTTACACCAAACTAACAGTGAAATTATTTTTTTTTTATTCAGAAAAATATTCATTTTAAGTAGTAGAATTTGTACGAAAGATATACAAAAAATAAGGGCATTTGTTACATAAATTGTGTGGCTCAGGAACACATTCCAGGGTGCCTACCACCATCTCTTAAAACCATGCAAGATCCAGTGAGTAAGCGAGATGTCGCCTTACATCATGTATTGGGCTGTCTCACTTACTCATTGGATCTGGACAGCGTAATATATGATTTAAGGCGACATCTCTCTTACTCAATCGTTCTTGCATGGTTGTAAGAGATGGTAGTAAGCCCCCAGGGGGTTACTATATACATTCTCTTAAAACCATGCAAGATCCAGTTAGTAAGTGAGACAGCGCAATACATGATGTAAGGCGACATCTCCCTTACTCAGTCGTTCTTGCATGGTTATTGGAGATGGTAGTAGGCACCATCTCTTAAAGCGTAATACATGATGAAAGGAGATGATGTCTTACTGTGTCACTCTGTCTCGCCTACTCACTCGTTCTTGTATGGTTTTAAGAGATGGTAGTAAACCATTTGATAGTGAGCCTGCTACTTAAAAAGTTGATCGTAACCCCCCCCCGCCCCCCGGTGGCTTACTTACCATCTCTTAAAAACACGCAAGATCCAGTGAGAAAGCGGGACAGGACTCCTATTCACTTCCTCACTGGATCTTGCATGGTTTTAAGAGATGGTATACCCCCCAGGTACTAAATCGATGAATCTAACCTACCATAATGAACTGTCAATATAGCTTTGACAATGCTAACAACTGTCAAGGTGACATATTGTTTCAGTTGCGTTAAAAATGGCGAATAAAAACGAAACTAAAGGTCGACTTTTATAAAATGGAATATTAAAATAACCCCGGGGTTTAAATTTTTTTTGAGGTGGTAAACATGTTACTAGTGAAGTATTCTTACTAATGCGATTTATTTTAAGTTATCTATATTTAATTTTTTATTCGTACAAATTTCGCCATCATTCTTTATAATGTAATTAATGTTTAGTGTATAACCCAAAGGAAAACTAAAATATTTTGCAATTTCGGTCCAGTTTTCTAGATACACCAACTGCTATAGGATAATAAAGTTACATTCGCAGTGAACGAACCAGTGTACCTGCATACTTATACTTCGCCCGTGTTATCAAGAGGCAATATGTATGTCGTAAAGTAGTTCTCTGTTGAAAAAAAAAAACAAAAAGAAATGAGAAATCAAAAACAAAACTTATAAAAATTCCAAGTTTCGCTTAGATGTTCTACCGTCAAAAGTTGTGAGATCCATGTAATACCAAGCCGGTTAATTTATTCAGTCCCTTCTTAAGCGGACCTCTTGTCTTCGGTTATCACTAAATAGTATAAAACAAATTCGCTTTCTCTGTCCCTATATCCCTTTGTATGCTTAAATCTTTAAAACTACGCAACGGATTTTGATGCGGTTTTTTTTATAGATAGAGTTATTTAAGAGCAAGGTTATTATGCCCATACAAAGCCAGGGTGGGTCGCTTGTTGCGTAATAAGCTAACTTAAAAACATCTTCTAATCTTCTGGTTATTTAACCAGGACGACTTGCCAATCGCACGAAACCATCTAATTCATTATAATTAATAGGTTTGTATCATTAGTGAGATAATAATGTGTTTTCACGCGATGGCCATATATATATTTTTCAGAGTGACAGAGACACGATGTTCAATGCTTATCGTCACTCTAAAAAGTAATAACTCATTCCATTTGTATAATTATTACGTCTATTTGTTGCCATTTTGACATGACAGCAGGCAAAATTAGTGAAGTAACAGATCCGCGTAGCATCGATATATCGAGAATACGTTGAATTATTATTGTTATTTTTTTATTGGTTTTTATTAATATTTGATTTTATTACACTTTTTAAATTTAATCATAATTTACTGTTTATATCTGTATGGGCTAGCCTGGTCTGACATTAAGCATACTATTTATTAAACTATTAAGTCACAAACAATGCATCTGGCGGTGGTGGTCATTAGCCAGACTCGATACGATAAGTATATCATGAAACAATATGAAAAAATAACCAGAAGTCGAAGCAAACAGGATCATGAGCATAATGGCCTGAGATGACTGGTTTCACTTGTGATTCCAGAATGCCGGTCAGGTTCAAGGGTCAGGTCTATATAACCATCATTAGAACTGTCCGCTGCGCTGGATGTGTGAAATATCGCGAAAAGACCGCGTTAGAAACTCCCACCACGTTCGGGACAGCCTTCATATCCATAACATAGCAGATAGATAAGCTTCAAAAGAGTGGCCTGCGGTGGTACGATCACGTCTCGTGGAAACAGGTGTCTTGACCATGTCACCTCCCACGGGGCTTGGTATGGTGGAAGGGGCAAACCCAAGACGTGCCAGCTTGACGTCGTGGCGCATTATTAGTCATGCTTGATTTAACGTTTTCAAGTTGCTTGCATAATGTATTAGTACCTTCTAAAGTCAATCGACCTAATATACTGTAGAACTAATGTTTAATAGCTGCTGTAATGTTTTATATTGCGTCCGTTTCCCTTTTTGATTATTAATTCATATCAAGTGGGTAAAAGCTCAATTCACCCTGCACACTCTTGCGTCACAGAGGTCATTGGACCCTCTAAGGCCTGGCATCATTGTTTTGAAAAAAAAAAAATGAAATGTCAATTTTGTCTGTAGTTCCACTTATTTCTCCCCCTCTCCCCCTCACCCATATATTTTCCAGGCATTAGGTATTTTCCCCACTAATACCCCTAGAGCTTTTTCACAGCTTAACCTATTTTCATTGAACATTTTATTTTGTACTGTGGACGTGATGCGTTTTCATTTCAGACCCCACTCGAGTATATATTTGCAGGCATGCGGTTATTCTTTTCCCCTTTCACCCCCACAAGTTACAAACGGCTCAACCGATTTTCATCAAACATATATCTAAAAACACTCGCACATAAGTCACCGTTAGTACAAAAAAAAACTAAACTGAAATCGCTTTATCCATTATGCCACTGTTATGATTTTGTAGTCCATTGGACCTTGAAAAATCCAATTATCTGATTTTTCTTAACCATCTCTCTGGGTTTGACGTTAAACCCCATGTCTGGTTTTACTTCATCAGATGTCACAGGGAAATAAGAAAACCAGACATTTCGTCTTTTCTTTTCGATCCCGAAGATTGTCATATAACATGTAAACATTTTTAGTAAGACGTTACAAACAAGAATAATTGGCATCTTCCGGAATTTTATGGTAACACTAGCAATTTCGGAAACTGGTTTCTTCATTCATTTCCCGTTGACATTTACCTACAAGAATTTTGTTGATAATTAATCCCGAATTTTACTCCAAACTCGCCTCCTAACTTCGTTTATCGATACTTCACGAAAGAAACGTAAGAGCAACAACACTATGCCTAGCACATGCTTTTGACTGAATAATATTTTTTTCATTCAAAATGGCGTTGAATATGCTGTAGTATTTTACATAACATAAGGCTTTAACTTGTATAAAACGTAAAAAGAAGTATCAGGTGAACTCATATTTGGATTTATACAATTATTTTTACATATTGTGAAGGCATAAATCGGCATTAATACCCAAAATAATTTTTTTTTGTTGTCCTTGTATATACTCCGCAATAGACATTAGTAGACTGTGAACCCCAGGATGGCATACACGTAAATATCGTGTATGAGTGGTAAGACAGTTTAGCTTGTCATGCTACTTCTATTAGAGCCGCGTTCCTTGTTCTATGTGTGTGACATACATTTACAAGTATCTGAATATATTATATTTAAAAAATAGCACTGCCATATATTGTGTTGCGATTAAATCAAAGTCACTTTTTATTTAATTAGTCCACTTTTGATTCGTATAAATATTTGATTATTTTTATTGTTTCAAACAATAGCGCGTGGCTCCAGCATAACACTTATAGCTCCATTGTAAAAACCAGTTCCGCCAAAGCAGGACCATGATTAATAGCGTACCCTGGGCTCTGAAGCGTAAGCTGAAGATACATACATAACCGGGAAACACGTACGACGAAGGGCATATAAAAGTGTTATTATATGTTTTCTAAAATTAAAAAATTAAAATTCATTTATTTCAGGTAATTAAAACCCATATTCAACATTAAATTATACATAAAACGTAATTTAAATTAAAAAAAAAATCGAAGTAGACAAATAAATTAACAAAATAAAATAAAATACGATTAAAATACAATTAAAATAAAATAAAATTAAAATAAAATTGAAATAAAATTGAAATAAAATTGAAATAAAATTGAAATAAAATTGAAATAAAATTGAAATAAAATTAAAATAAAATTAACAAAATTAAAATTAAAATTGTCTCTCCATCCGGCAACACGGGACGTGTTTGTCGCAGCAGTGCCGAATGTAGGGACAATCGTGTCTACCAGCAATCATCTCCAGAACGGCGTTGGAGCTGGCTCGCACCCTGCGCACCAGGGACGCGGCACGCTTGCGCATAGTCGCGTAAAAACAGTCTGTGCGCGCGTCGGCAAACATTCCTGATGCGCTACAGAAACGAGGGAGACCCAACACTGCCCTGAAGGCATTGTTGAACTGGACACGGAGGGCATTGTAGACCCTTTGCGAATATCTAGCCCACAGGCTACAAGTGTACATTGAGGTACAATATGCTTTAAAAAGTGTTATTTTAACCTCACGAGAGCATTTTGCAAACCTGCGCGCCAGCATATTCGCCCTCCTCGACAACGCCCTCCGCTCCCGCTCCATTAATTGAACTTTTTTTTTAAACTATTCTTTTGGAAAATAAATAAATAGCGTCATATTTTTTTTGGAATAGTATCGCCAATACCATACCTATCTTGTGTGGTAATCAAATACATTTCGCCGTATTTCATGTGAACTTTGATAAACTGTAACCGGTATAGTTAGCCGCCTTTAGGCGCTAGTGCCACTCATGCACTGTCAACTTATGTCATATGATTAGTGTATTTTTTTTTGAAGCTTGAACAAAAAATTAAACTGTGAATTTTTTTTACATAGATTTCATAAAACCGACAAGTGACAGAACAACTTTTACGCGAACAAAAATATTCGTTACAACATTTATCGCCTTGCACTGGGTGCTAATTGCTTTTATTTGATTGCACAAGTGTGGGCTTTGGGCTATTGGGTCGCTTGTAAAAATCAAGAAATTCAATTACGATACAACATTATTTTAATTTTACTTTATGTAATTTTTATGAACATTTTTTTTCCAGCTATTATTGCTAGATGGCAGTTGCTTGGCTGTGTAAGATGTTTTTAAGCAGCCTGAAAAATACACATGGATCATATTCCATTTGGTCTGATATTGGTCTGGTTTCTCTGTAAAAACGGTTACGGATTTCAGATGGAAAAAAAATAACTGTAATAACCAGTACCGCCAAATCTAGAAATATGATTAAAGGGTTTAGCCTCTGAAGTGTAAGATAAAGATGCAACTAGAAAACACTAGAATGAAAAACAATCAGAAAAGTAACTCTATTTTTCTGTTACCCATTTAAGATTAAATTAAACTTACTTACTGCGATGGCTCAGAGACCCAACATGTATTTTGGCCTGGGACGCCAGAGCTCTCTCGTTCCCTGCTCAGCTTAACCAAAACCAAGCTAATTCACATAAAACTTGTTATGGAAATAATATAAGTATCAGAGAATATAGGATTTTGTCGCGTAATAAAGTACCATACATGCGAAGCTGCGGGCAAGAACTAGTAACAAATAAAGGAACCGTTTATAGCCTCCGCACCTATAATTTGTTGTCACTTGTCAAGCAAACTAACCAGGTAAGAAAGTTGTTAAACACATATCTATGTTAAACATAGTCACAGTCGGCAAACGGCGGGTTACACCACTTTCCACTTAGCGGCTGGTTATGGCTGGCAGCTATGAATAATTTTATTAAACTACTAGCGACGTTTGCATGGGCATAAAAACCTTCCTCTTGAATCACTCTATCTATTAAAAAAAACCGCATCAAAATAAGTAGCGTAGTTTTAAAGATTTAGGCATACAAGAGTTTTTGAGTTGCGGAGGTCAGACGACAGTCGCTCTGTATAAAAACTAGTAATCTCGTCAAATCCCCTAGGTTAGGAAGCGGACCCCGGGCCCTGAACATATCTGAGGGTGCAACCGGGAAATCGCTCAGATTATAATGGAATATCTTACTTAAAGGTTTCTTTGTTTTTTTTTTTCAACACTTTTTCATACCTATCTTCTTTGTTTATTTATTTCTACGAATATATCTAGCAGCAATTGTGCTGCATATCGTGACAAAAAAAAAACATTATTTTTTTGTTAAAAAAATACACACGGATATTGCATCCCGAACGGAACTTTATTGAAAAATAATCGAGATTTCTGAAAGCAATGTATATTATCACTACATAGTATAAAACAAAGTCGCTTTCTCTGTCCCTATGTCCCTTTGTATGCTCAAATCTTTAAAACTACGCAACGGATCTTGATGCGGTTTTTTTTAGATAGATTCAAGAGGAAGGGTTTTATGCCCATACGAAGGGGCCCCGAGGCGGGTCGCTAGTATATTTATATCAAAATCATATCATCATATAAAATGCCATCACATACATACGATAAGTCACGTGCTCCCATATGAAACAAGTATTGATGACATAGAAATGAAGAGTCACTTTCTATTGCCATTTGTATGCCTTAGGCAGTGGTCACCTTGATTTTAATTATTTATTTATTTGAATAACAAACAATTTTGATACTTGCTACAAACAATTCTAGAAGTTTTACGTAGAACATAAATCAGTAATATTTCCACAAAAAAACAAAACATAACATTATTAAATAGAGATAAAATTATCATCCATTACATATACAGACCAGATTTTAGACCTGAAGTCTCTTCATGTCTTCATTAGTATATTTGTAAAGTAATTAACCTTAAAATTTACGTTAGCCAGGCTTGTTGAGTTCTTAATGCGATATTTTACTGAGCTTAATAATTAAGAGTGGAAACTATTAAATGGTTCAGTTCAAAAGTACCAGAGGCAACCGGTAAGAAAGGTGGACTTAGAATTGTTTTACAAAACCTGCATCACAGTGTTTATAGCCTTCTTAACGTTAAATAAGCACAAGATTTTTTTCTAACAAATGTATGATTCAGCTTGAACAAAAGATTTATGAGAGCGGGTTCGTTTGACGGAAGAAACTCCCGTCTCGCCCGGCCGTAACGGCTATACGTCCTATTATCTATTCTGCGATTGTCACTATCACTACGTAGTATAAACTACGCAACGAATTTTGATGCGGTTTTTTTAATAGATAGAGTGATTCAAGAAGGTTTTTATGCCCATGCGAAGCCGGGGCTTGTCGCTAGTACCAAATATGCTGTTATTATATAATTCGTACTTACACAATTTCGACCATCGCATCAACCTAATGATTAAAGAATCAGGAAACGGTCATTAAAAGGCAGTCACCTAATCAAACCGTATTACAATCCGGTAATGTCATCGTAACCCATCATTAGTTAATCACAGGTTAAACCAATAGGAAATAGTTCCTTGTCACTCTTGTCAGTACAATTTTTGTGGTGTGATATTAGTGTGTTGCGCTAATAGTCTTTTCCTATTCATTATGCAAACCGGTGGAGGATATATCAAAGAAAATTAGTAGTAGCCTCGTAATTTGGATGGGAGTAAACCCAAAAAGTTCATGGGGCTTAACCAAAGCACAGAATACCTAAAAGCCATAGATTTAAAAATAAAATTGCCAGAGAGACCGCGCGCGATTCGAAATTCTTTGTCTAAAGTACTACATAATTTCAAAACTTTTACGAATGTCGACAAAAACAAAATAGGGATTGGCCTATGATTGACCATGTGATTTAGCGCGGCTTATGTCAATCCCATATACATTTAGTTTTTGTTAACATTCGTTAACGTTTTGAAATTGTGACTTTGACTTTAGACCCCTGGTTTTACGTCGCAATGCAAATAGTCTCATGAACAATGGTGATATGTGAAGTAGTAAAGAAAATAATAGTATAATAATATAAAAAAACCAATTGAGAATGTGACTGGCCAAACTTTAAGATGGGTAGGGTCCCATTGACTATTAAACGTTTAAATTATTGATCTCTTCTTATTTATTCTTGATTGCATTATTGCTTGCTTGAATAGACCTCTGCATTTCATATCTCCTTGCTCTACATTCTTTAAGAAGTGCATGAAAAGATTCCTTAAGTCGGCAATGCACTCGCGACACTTGGTGTTGCAGCCGTCTCATAAGCTATGGTTACCGCTACCGCTTCTCATCAGGCCTTCCTTATGCTTGTTTGTTTATAGAGCATAAAGCAGAGCATTATTTGCTGATGTTTATCTTTACACATGTATCGGTGCTAAAAGAACCATTCGTATGAAAAGTGGATAATTGACACTTAACCCAGATACAACACTGCAAAATCATGTGTTTGCATAGATTACTTTGCATTTGTGGTTCGAATCATGTTTTATATAATAATAACCTTTGACAAGATATTGATATATTATTTTTTTAGGTTTCTTAAAGCTTGAAAACGGGATTTTTTTATTGAGCTATTGCTGTCCTTTAGTCCATTCTTTCAACCTGGAAACGCAATATCAAAAACATTTAGCTCATTCAATTTTCACTCAATTCAATCCCATTGCGGCATTTCTACTGAATTCTAGAGTATATTTTGATGTTTTTTTTTGGATTAACATTGGGCTTTATCTAATCAACCAAAATATAGAGATGTGATACTTTCACAGATTATATATTTAGTTAAAAAAAAGATTGTTTTCTATCGGTTATGTAAATCAGTATACATTATAAAATCACATACAATAACTATTATGGGATATAGATAATACAAAATAATGATTTTCTTATCTCAAACATTAAATTAATCATCGGCGGACGTCCGCTCTATAATTTTTCATTACAGAAATATATTACATAAAGTATTGGATTACAATACAACAGTTCCCATTACGTTAGTGCAATGTACACCATCCGATATTAAATTACACGCATTGCGTTAATAGAATTCACTTTGGGCGAGTAAAATGTGGAGTTGCACATCAATCAATAAAAAAGAATCAACTCAAAATAACAATTTAACTAGGCCGGAATAAAGAAGTTGCAGCTGAAAATTTGAATACAAACTATAGAATTGAACATGAGTTAAAGAATGAAAAAGAAGGATCTTTCTATGGCTTAGACAATTTAAAAGATAGATAAGTACATAAATATTATACAACAAGTTTTTTTTTTATTATTATCCGTAATAATTAATTTATAATAATTGTATAAAAATAGATTATACATAGACCGTCAACAGGACGTGTGAACCTAAATTAGGTTACTACTTTAAATTATTATTAAATAAAAAAAATTGAATGGCCATTAACACACAGATTTTTAAAATACAAATAAAAAATATAAATAAAATGTAAATGGTTCCCTTGTTGAGACTGTACATTCTATTTTACTGAGTAAGTACAGCAGAGTCAACACTGCTCTACTACTCGCCAATTTACTTGGCCAATGTGAACCTTAACGTGCACTGTGAAAATATTATAATTACGACAGACGTATTGATTGATAGTGTTATACTAACACTTGTTTTATACTTTCGTAATAGTTTGTGTTGTGATGAGTTTATTGTTTCTTTCTTTCAGATTATTTTCATTAGTCCCTAATTTTAAGTGTAATTACTTTTTATACACAAAGTAATGAATGCTGAATTTGGAGAGTTTGGCAAACTTTTATATCTAGCTTTTTCTCTAGGCTTCTCTCACGTGGGAATATAAAATTCCACTAGATTCTGTTGAGTCGTAAGTGTTGCTGTTCATCTTAAATATAATGTTCAAATGATATTATCAAAATAATATATGTTGAAAAAAGTCCAGGCTATAGAGACATTAAACGCTCAAAAAACATAACGATTCTTTGAAAATTTGGACAAAAAATAACAAACTTCCGAAGTCCATCAGAATGATAAAAATAAATTCAACTTCTATACTATGAACAGTCGTATCGAATTTGTTTCGTTATTTAGAACTTAAAAAATACTCTCATTACAATGGTTGTCTAGTGCTGCCGTTAATTCAAATCAAAAATTTCTTAAACAAAGTTCAATGACTTGATGCTGTGGGTTTGTTGATGGAGAACGCATTTTTTATGAGACCATATTGATAAAGTTAATTATTATTTTGTCACGGTTCTGGAACATTTATCGTATAAAAATCTTGATATTAAAATCTTGGGCAATGAAATGAATATATATTAAAATCAAGTTTTCAAAGCCGATTTTAATATAAAATGCATAAAGTTGTGCTTTACCTAAAGATTAAAAACTAACGTGAAGTGCCTGCAACTTCTGCAAGTCGACAAAAACAGGTTAGTTTTGCATTTTAAGTTTTAATTTCTATCCAGTTTATGCAGTCTTTAGTAGTAAATCATATCCAAGAGTCGTCTTTATTCTTCTATGCAAATTGAATTCTCAACGCTAAATCATTTCTATCAATTTGATTATTTCAGGCCTTGTACCTATTGATCATAACATAAATCAAAGCGGTAACAATTATAACTGCATAAATCTCCTGCTGAATGTCGCAAATGATCAATTGGAACCTTGATCCAGTCTCACAATCAAACATTCCGATATATATAAGTCACCCGCTAGATTTGTCTGGGATTTAAATCGTGTAATAAATTTAGAAATGACAAAAAATTAAAAAATTAAAGCTAATTTGTATACTAAATTCAGCCGTGAAAGAATAAAACACGTAAATCCATACATCTTTACACATATACTCACAAACTTTCACATATTTTATGAGACACACATAATAAACAATCCTGTACAAGAAAATGACATTTTCACTATTGTGCTCCGTGAAATGGAACGAAGAACATTTAGATTGTACAACATCAGTTTGAAGACAATTATTTTTTTTGTATCAAAAAAGGGGCATCAATTTATAGGATGTGACGCAACAATAGTAAGATATAATAATGTTTGAAAATAGATAATGTAGGTACGTACTTGAGAGAAAGTGGTGGTGAATCAAATCATGAATGTTGTTTGGGAGAATGAACGAAGGCGATATTAGATCAGCCATTCATATCAAACACAATGGAAGAGGTTTATAGCTGAGTATGGCAGGCATGAAAACCTCCTATTCTTGTTAGTCACATTATGAATATAAAATATTTGATATTTATATCAATTTAATTATTAATAGCAAACAATTTAAACTACCAAAATGTTTCTTCAAATCAACCAAATTCAGAACAAGGCTAAACTACACACGCACAACCATTTAAATCTTTAAAGCATTGATAATTGAAGAAGACCTGAATTATTTCGAAACCAATTAATCAGTGCAGTATTCAACATTCCTATTGCAACATTGTCAGCCCATCAAGCTTCCCATAAGTACCTAAGACCTTGAAATATTAGAAGTGAAGTAACACCAAGTGCTGGTCTAAATACTGCTGGTAATTTGAATACAATGCACGTAATGCTTATGACCTGTCAGATTTGGTTTCGTAAGTGGAACCGGTTTTGGATTCACTTCTGATCGCTCCAGATATCCATTCAGTATTGACACCACTGACATTAATATGATCAAAAAATGGATATTACATAATTTGAACTTTTTAGTTTATATTTATATCAAAGGTTCGTCTTTCTAATTTATTTTTATTTATCTCTATCATTTTTGTATCAGTTTCATACATACATATAATCACGTCTTTATCCTATACGGGGTAGACAGAGCCTAGAGCCAAAATAGCTTAAGCCAAATTTAGCATGATGGTTGTTAAAACAGGAAATCAATAGTGATGGGATGGGTTACTAGCCGCTTCGTCTATGATATGATTCCCATATTCGCCGATTTCCTCAGACGACTTTACGACCTGCGTGGGAAGAGAAGCAGCTGGTACATTCTTTGTTTTTCTTTTTCTCCCAGACCAGCATGGAAGGAATGTATCAGTTTCAATCTTGAATAAGTTATCTGAAGATGAAATGGAATAAGTCAATTATTTGTATATTATTTAAATCGTTGGCAAAATGTACATCTCAAAATTTAGAGCACGAACTACAGTCGTTACTGCTGAAGCTAGTTAATATTAACGGCACCACTTTTCCTTGCAATAACTTATCACCATTAACCTTTCACTCTCCATTTAAAGTTTTCCTTGCTTATGGTTAGCGCCTAATGACTCTGTCCTACTTGGAACACGAAATCTAAAAATATCTACTTGAATTAAATGTTCTGCAAAAATTATGTCAAAATAGTGGTTAACTTTAAATCTATTTTTAAATAACCTTTATTATCTCTATTATGTTCATGAAGATATTTAATAGCATCTCAACATTAAATGTCTGAGACTTCGTTAACTGCCTTCGTGGGTTCAGTGGTTAAGGCGTTTGCCTGTAGACCGGGGGTCGTGGGTTCGATTCCCACGGGAAGCATACTTTCTTTAGTTGTTTCCAGTTTGGCTAGGACATTGCAGACTTGAATCACCTGATTGTCTGATAATAAAGATGATTCCGTGCCTCGGAAGGCACGTTAAGCCGGTGGTCCCGGCTGCTATCTTGTAGTAGGAAAAAGGAACCACGTCAGAGGCCGTGAGCGGTTCTGAGGAACTGATACTGACACCAGAGTATGCATGGTCGACTGACCGTGACGCCTACTAGAAATGATGATGATGATGATGACTTCGTTACTTTGTTATTTCATTGCTGTAAAATATCGCTAATAACTAACACATCAGATAAAATCAATCTATTAAATTTATAAGTTTGAAATCGTACATTTTAATTAGAGGTATTAATGAGTCTGAGGAAGCCATTTAGACTATGAGTGAAACAATTAAGCGGATGCATTTCCTGCAAAATTTGCAACAGCCCTATTCCAAGAACGACATCTCATTTGAATAAACAAGTAATAATGGTACTTAACAGTTTAGCGAAGACATGTCAATGATGGCTATAGAAAGGTTCTCTAGTGTTCGTGACATACAATGAAAATGACTTGACTCTTTGAAAATTACTGTGATTATAGGCGTGAGAATTTGCCGAAACTCATAGGTAATTTTGGGGAGTTTTCTTGTAGGTCAGGTTTTATAACCTTGAAGTAAATATAGTTTACCGTAAATTATTTTTATTTATACCAGAAAATACATTCAGTATAGGTACAAGCTGCTGCTTTGTTAACTGTTACAGGAATTTCTTATATAAATAGGTCTTTATTATATTTATTGGGGTTTCAATAAAACGATTCTTATATACTCGTATATAAGTAAGTAAAATCTTTGTTTTATCATTATGAATTATTATTTCAAATGTTTCATTTGTACCGGAATTTCCTAGGCAATAAAATAACCACAAACAGATGACAGTGTTTCGAAATCAAGTCAGGTGCCTATTATGACTTCTATAATGTGGTACTTCGTGAATGGCTATCGACAATTTGTCCGACTATTGGGAAGAGAAAGTGTGAGGTGAGAAGCGATAGATCAAATTGGTACAGTTAGTGGCCCCAGTCGAGTGGTTGGTAATAGGTATAGTTGGTGTTGTCAACTGGCATTAAGATTTCAAAATTTTCATGTAACTTGAAAATATCCAGATAAGTGACAAGGTCGACCTCCGTGACGTAAAGGTAAATATGCCTGTCCAGTACTGAAGAGGTCCCAGGTTCGATCCTCGGTCAGGTCTAGATGAAAAAATGCGTTTTTCTGATTAAACTGGGATCTTGGAAATTTATCTGTTATAAAATATAGTATCGTAGTATCCCATAACACAAGCCTCGAACTTACCTTAGGGTAAGCTCAATGTGTGTGATTTTTAATATTCAAATTTATTTAATCTAGACTCGCCCAATGTGAAAGAAGCTTATAAAATACCGTAACGTTGCCTTGCAGTAAATGATTTTCTCAGGGTTAATGAGTGTTGTTCGTCAAACTTTGATAAATGTTATGGCGGTGGCGGTGCGTGCTCTCAAGCTTTTAAAAGAGATTAAGTTTTATGAGCAAAAGCTGCACTGATAAGCGAGTTCACAGTTCTAAGAAAAGTTGTTATTTAGTTTATTACAAACCAATTAAATAAATCTGCATAAATGGCACTTGCCTGTTATACTAACTAGTAAGTATAGTTAAAATATTTTTCGATTTCCTCTGAATTATTTTCACTAGTTTCCAAATTTTCGTCTTATCCCTTTCCGTATTATGTTTTAAAGTTCAAGAATTTTACATTCTTTTGTCAATTTATTTTACCCATTTCCTCTCTCGGTTGGTTTTTATTTAATCTTAGTTTATACTCTCATATTCGAGATGAAATCCTTCCTTTTATGCAAGCATTAATTGCATCGGTCTAGATATTTTACGATCTCTATCTTAACGCTCCTTTTAAAGATGTAGTTTTTATGAGTTTTTAATTAAGTTGTACGCGGTTATCTAAGATGAAGCCATCCGGAGTCTTGCTGTTATAATTTCAATGTCACTTCGGATCATTGACCGAGGTAGACATCTGTACTGATGCTAATAGCTTGTCTATTTATGGTTGCTGTACTGTACATGAACATTTATTCTCATTGAATATTTGGTTTGTGAATTAAACTGTTGTTTTAACATCTCAAAATAATAAATAGTAAATTTCCACAACATAGCATTAAAAATCATTTAAATTTTTATTTAAGCATTCGTTTCTTTTTCTTCTTAAAACTCTTGCTAACAATAATTGTCTAAATCTACCAAAACCTAAATTAAGTCATCATAAAACAACAAAAACGCATTGATGGCATTGAATAGTATTCATCAAATTCATTAATTAATAGTTATAATATATCCTCAAATTATTAAAAGCAAATTTTTAGGTTATGTTTATCTTGCTAAGCAGATGTTATGATAACCCTTTCTCCTCATGACTTGCTGTTGACATTTTCAAAAGAATGCACCGGAACTAAATACAGAATCCAACAGGGCGCGGAGACAGGTGTGTGACTAAACGTAATGCGTGGTTCCGTTAGCCGGCGCGTGCGCATTATTACTAAGGAAATTCATGTTGAAATTTCTGGAACACTTGTTTTGTTTTTGTTTGTTTGTAACAATTTTTATGTAAAAAAAGGTAAACATTTACACAGAGAGAAGAAACAGAAAAGACAATTGTGGACTTATCCCGTGTATAGAGAGATCTCTTACATTCAACCAGTAGTGTTACATTGAAAGGAAATGTATTTCAATAAAAATGCATTTTTATCAGATTCATTATAGTTATATTATTTTACCATGGCTAATATCACCTTGTTCGACATAACAGACCTTGTTATGTCGTTTCATACAAATTAAAATATTATGTAAAATATAAAACGCATCATCAATTTTGTAACAGATAATAAATTTCTTATCCACGATTTCGATTAAGGCACGCGCCTAGTAGCTAAATTCATTAAGTAAAAGGCCATTATATAATTTTATAAGCGTACAGAACTAGCCATCGAAATCACACGAAACAGAAAGTTTTATTATACACTCATTTAACTTTTCTAATTTTTTAATCACCACTTCACACGTGCATACGCAGTGCGTAAATTGTATGTTCGTGTGCGTACATTGTAAATTCGTGTGTGTAAATTAAAAATTATCAAGTTCATGTGATTTGTATTTTGTATAAGAATGATTTGAATTATAATTGATAAAAATAACTTGAGCTTATCGAAAAATGACAAGGTAATATATGTAGATTTAAATTATTGCAAAATAGTTCTTTGTGTTTAAATTTTTTAAAGTATTCGACTAATTATATAAATATTTTAATAATATTGATCTTAGAATATTGAGGTCTCCATGAATAATTAATTTAACTTTTTAATACGAAAACATTATGATTAACAAAATAGGTATTTACCTGAAATGATAATGTTAAAAGATTTTTGCAAAAAAGGAGGATTTACATGCTTACACTGTATGCTGACTGTACAAAGGTTGGTCGGCATTTTTAATCCTTTTCTTTAAGCAACCGTTTAATAATAGGTAATGATTAATGACCAACTATGAGTTTAAACTTAGATAAAAATAATTAAACTGACACATCATTTTCGATGCCACCATATTTATTTAATTGTCACTAGATATGTGCTTAAATTATAATCTTATTATAATCTAAACTTTATTGCTTCGACCTCAATATTTTATATAAAATATTTGTAAGAATAAGCAAAGGTGAATTATACATCAATATTAATGAATATAACGGATAAAATTCACTGGGTCAAAGGAATATAAATTAATACATACATATACTTAAAAGAGACTAGCTCGAGTCTAAAAATCGAAATTTTGTAAATTAAATACGGCGCGTTGGGGTCAAAAGGACGGTTATATACAATTCATTAAAGTCATCATAGTAAAAACCTAGTAAGTACTAGAAATGGCAAAGTGAGAGAGTTCTAAACCAACATTATCATAAAGTAATCTAATTTTATGATTTGCACTTGAAGAATAATTTGCCCCTTATTTGAGGCTGATTGATAATTTGGCCCTGATTTGAGGGATTTTGATGAGGGTAGGAGGGTTACATCACAGAATCGAGAAAAGTCGAGGCATTAAAGTGAGTCTTTTGCCCAGCAGTGGGAACTAAACAGTAGTATGAAAAAAGTTAAAGTTATATATATCTCAACACATAAACATCGATTTACTCTAAATCGTACTTTTAATCATTGTTTATATTATAAGTCATTGACCTCATTGGAGAGACAACATCATAGATTAAAAAAGAAAAAATTGCCCCGCGCGCGATTCCTGATTCTTTGGACAAAATATAAGCACAAGATATGACAGAAAAAATATTAGCACAAAATAAGGTTAGCTAAAGTCGTATCGTATAAAGAAGTAAAACGGATGGCTGAAGACAGGGAGACATGAAAATTACTCCCTCGACAAAAACAATGTTCGTAAATTATCGATATATAGTGAGTTCCAGTGACTTACTCGCATCATAAACTATAAATTGGTTATAGACAATAGAGTAATGTGATACATCTCAGTAAAAAAAATATAGCGGTGCAGTCTGAGGGTTAATGGAGCAGGCAGAACAATGACGCGTCAATGCTTTTTCATGGCAACATTGTCTTAGTAACGGTTAGTCGGCAACACTGGGAAATAGCAACGGTCACATTGTTATAATTTCGGTGCTCGTTCAATTAGAATTTTAATTAATTAACTGTAAATCGAATTGTTTGCTTAAACACTTGCTCTTGTTTCTGTAATGACCAGTACCGACAAATTAGGACCATTACATACTTTCTTCGATCATGATAAATAAAAATATTTATCACTACATAGTATTAAACAAAGTCGCGTTCTCTGTCTCTATGTATGCTTAAATTCTTTAAAACTACGCAACGGATTTTGAGGCTTTTTTTTTTTAAATAGATAGAGTTATTCAAGTTGAAGCTTTTTATGCCCATGCGAAGCCGGGGCGGGTCGCTAGTAACAAATAAATAAAGTACCCGTTCACATAACATGTATGCCCAACCTCAAATGAAACACTCCCACTTAGTCCAGTTTTTACGAAACTAGACCAACTACATATCGCACGTGGGCGTAAAGTACTCGTTATTTTTCACCAGTAATGAGCTTGACAAAACTAATAGATTATGATAATGGCCACTGTTTTTGACTTAGTTACGTTGCGACAGCCTTTTGTTTTCTACTGTTATGAGTGTTACGCATCTAGTTAGTTAAATTGTTACCGCATCGCTTAATCTATTGTAAGAATTTAGGTGAGTTTGAAACTGGACAAGTGCTGTACCAGCTGCTACTTTTAGTATCCTTATAAGTAAAAAAATTATTTTGTTTTTTGTTTTATATAAGCAACCCTTCTCTTGATTTTAATCTCTACCTGTAATCCACAGGTAGACTTCCTGATGTACAATCTGTCTTGTATCTAATTTTATCAATATCGGTTTAGTAAAATCATAATCATGATCATTTATTTTGTCATACACAGGTTACAACAGGTTGTTAGCAGAAATTTATACAGTCCTCTGTGTGCGCCAGTAGGCATACAAAATTGCATTTTGGGTTAGATATTTAACTATAAAATTCTTGACATAAACACAATTTGACAGGGATTCATTATATTAATATGTTAAAAGATTGGCATTTATGTACTTTTGTCTATTTTATGCAATAATGTTATAACAAACAAACAAGATTGGTATTAATAGCATTACCACAGCATTACATATATATACGAGTAACAGTCAACAAATATATGATTGTTTGCAGAAGTGATGGCCGTTGGGGCAAGGATTCTCCAAGTGAAAATCTGTCATAGCGTCTGGCATAGGTTTTCTTTCTAAAAAAATTATGATTAAATACTCTAGACTTTTATAGAGTTTAGACAAAGATCAAAGAATAGACCAATGAACTAATACGGTAAACGATGACTGCTAATTAGAAACGACGTATGTGTTTATCAATCAATTGTTTACAATTCCAATTAAAACCCAAATCTTGTTATAGACGTAACATATATTTACATACGAAACTTAGTAGCATAACTAGAAACTCGCAAAAACTCACAAGCTACTCGCTCTGATAACCACAATACAGTACAGTCTTTCTTCTGTTAACCAAGTGGAACTTCACTTGGTTAACAGAAGCTTGACACCACTTAATGAGTGCAATGATGCATTTTTAATAGACCACCTGATAAATAGACAACACGAGTGGTTTGCTAATATTATTTTTCTCATGGGTATTCGTAGCGAGGCGTTAGCTTAACACATTATACCAACCGGAGTAAGCACAAATGCCAAATGTATATGATAGCCGGTCATACTGCTCGTACGTGTGTGCGTGTATTTTTTGATTGTGTTGGATAATATTGTCAAGTGTGTGCGTAGCGATGTGTTCGAATAATGCATTTGTGTTAATACTTATAGTGCGTGTTTCCTCACCCTGCGCGCGGAATGTGGCAGACTTTTTCACGTAGAAATAAGTGCGCGTGCTACTGGTGGTGACAAATACCTTTAGGCAGCTGGAAAAATATGATAGTTTAGGCTTCTAACATGCCTTGGATCATGCTTCTATTTATCTGTTTTCCATGTAAAAATAGTTACAGAAGTCAGACGCTCCATTGTAATAACTAGTACCGTTAAGTCTAGGACCACGTTTGAAAGCGTACCCTGGCACAGAATATATAATAGCACTACCTTGGGTTCTGAGACGTAAGCTGAGGATGTAAATAAGAAACACGCTAAGATGAAGATAACATTTTTAAATTACTGGTGCCTAAAAAGATCTGTTGTCTATTTTATTTAAGTTTATTGTCACTAGACCACATTATATAAGAAATGTCAGATTTCTTGACACATACCTAAAGTTAAATAAAACAATCTACGATATCTTTTTTTACCGTCGTTAAGATAAAAATCTTCTGCGTAGGTTAAAAATAACCTAAATATATACGTGTAAGTAGTAGTTTTGTCACGACATCCAGATCACAAAGTGTCAGTTACAACATATCTACGAAGCGTGCATCCGGTCGGAAGCTGCGCCCCCAGCGGCCATTGTTCTGCCTCCGTACTCTATGGTAATGGCTCTGTAATTACCCTTAGTCTATGAATGAATCATATTCTTTATGGTCTGAACTAAGTACCGATGTAATATATATTATCTAGATTGTTATGCTGTTATAGGCGGTTACAGTTCGTATTCTCGAGGTACCCCATGTGTTTATTAAGGGCCGAGTTTACAAGATAAAATAACCATTTGTATTGAAACGGCAGTTTAATAATATAAATAAACGGCCGTTTTAGGTGAACTTGGGTATAAGAGTTACAGAAATTTAGGGCAACTTGTGAACTTCTGGACGGTAGAAATGTCTTTTGATATTATGTCTACTATTACTACATCATTTACTTTTAATTTGTGTCATTAAGTTAAAATTAATATTACAAAATATAAGTTGTAATAGCTTGTGTTAAAAAAATAAACAGAAAATAGTTTTACTTATTACAGTGAGTATTAAGTAAAACTATTTTCAGTATATTTTTTTGTGGCAATAGCGTCAAAAAGCAACTTCATTCCCTGAGACACTTCATACGAAATTTTATCTAATATAAACTTTCGTAATTGGTTTAGCCAGTATTATTTTTGCATTTATATATATGTAGAAAAGGAAAATAAATAAATAAAGATTAAAAGAGGGTTTCAAACGGATAATAAAAAAAGGTTTCTTACGAATCACTACATAGTATAGAACAAAGTCGCTTTCGCTGTCTCTATATCCCTATGTATGCTTAAATCTTTAAAACTACCCAACTGATTTGATGCGGTTCTTTTTTAATAGAGAGAGTGATTCAAGAGGAAAGTTTTTATGCCCATGCGAAGCCGGGGCGGGTGGCTAGTTACGAATAGGTAATAATTCTCAATCAAGTTTGTTTAGGTTCAAATGCCTTCAGAATCATAATGTATTGTTTCCAATTTTATTAGATCACTAGTAGGCTTAGTTACTTGTTGGTTGATATCTTGGTATCAACTATATGTATTGTGATCAAAGCCTGATATGATAATGAAAGAAATTTTGGTGCTTCGGAAAGCTTTGAATTCCACTTAGAAGTCATCAAACAAATGACTGTAAGCCTATAAGGCATCAATGACACTCGGGTCCATTGGCTCCAGGGTAACCGACCCTGAGATATCTTGTAATTAATTCGATAAGCAAGTAAATAACCATAAAAAGCTTCTATAAATACTGGTCAATCTTGGCTGGGTTAGGTACTCTTGTTAGATTTTGTATTATGTTGTCAAACGCCTTCAGAATTTTTGATTAATTTTTACATCTTATTAGCGGTTGCTTGCGGCTTCACCCGCTTATTCAAGGGGTTCCAAAGTTATAATAATAATAATAATAATAATAAGTTTCTTTATTATATCAACCAGGGATCAATTTATTTGTTAGTAACACAGAAAACCTTATGTAACACTAAAAATATTAGTAAAGTAAGTAGCATGCAATCATTTCGTGTAGGTGACACGGTCAATCGACCATGCACACCTCGATCAGAGTTCTTTGGAACCGCCTCTCGGCCTCTGACGTGGCTCCTTTAACGACTACCCGATGGCAGCCAGGACCAACGGCTTAACGTGTCTTCCGAAGCATGGATTCATCTTATTATTAGACAATCAGGTGATTCAAGCCTGCAATGCCCTAACCAAACTGGAAACAACAAAATAAAGTATGCTTCCCGTGGGAATCAAACCCACGGCCACCGGGTCTACAGGCAAACGCCTTAAGTAGTGGACCACGAAGGCAGTTATACATGTAAAATAAAACCATATTAATCAATAAATAAATCATAAAAAATTAAGAAATAATAGTATAATAGAAAAAAATATAATACATAAGCAAATAAAATATACAAACAGTAAATTAAGTTAACACAAAATGAATATAATAAATCATTTTAAAGTAACATGAATGCGCCAAGTATTTATCTTGTTTGCAAATCTTTACTCTTAAACATTAAAAAAAAAGCGCGCGATTCGAACTTCTTTGCTCTTAAATTACATAAGTCGTTATACTAATAATGATAAAGTTACGTACGTTATTTTCGCTATTGATTTTATACGAAATGCAGCCCTAGGGTTAAAACAGTTTTTAAGATACAGATTATTATAATGTATTGCATTTTACGGCATGTTACGAGTACGTTTTGCTCAAGTTGTAGGAGTAATTTATGTACGTAGATTATAACGATAAGTACGTTATAATTTGTGGGGGCCTGTCCACCTAGACTTTTTAGGATGATTTTGAAATGATTCTTTCACCATTTTGATTAGACAATGAGATAAAAAACAGTCATCATTTCGAGTAGGTATCACGGTCAATGGAGCATGGTGTCAGAGTTATTCGGAACCGCCTCTCGGCTTCTGACGTTTTTTCTTTAACGACTACCAGATGGCAGCCGGGACCAACGGCTTAACGTGCCTTCCGAAGCACGGAATCATCTTTACTATCAGACAATCAGGTGACTCAAGCCTGCAATTCCCTAACCAAACTGGATACAATTAAACAAAGTATGCTTCCCGTTAGAATCGAACCCACGACCCCCGGGTGTACAGGCAATTGCCTTAACCACCGGACCACGCAGGCAAAAAAACAGTAAAAGAGTATTATAAGTGATTTTTACTAATATTCTTTCTATGGCTCAGGGACACAACGAGAATCTTGGCCCCAGACTCACACGCAGATCACTCCACTGTTCCCTGCTCAACGCCTCCTTTTGCCAGTCGGCATTTTGAATCCCTTAGTCCCTATTAAGTACATAAACTTTGATAGTTTTGCTCGACTTACTTTTGTTTTACTCAAATTTCAATATTAATTAATATACAGGATTTCATTTACCAACTACTGATATTAACCACAAACTCTTTTAATTATATTTCTTGACGCGGATATTAAAGTATTTCAGTTTTTATGACCACAGAAGAGATGAACTAGATCTAGATCATATTAAATCTGGACCTGTCTCTCATTAAACATACTTCCTATCTCCTCACATGGTCTCCTATAATATCAAGTTTAGTCCTTACTGTCCTTAGGCCACAGGAAATTATACGAGTGGTTATTAGGCAATATGTCTTACCCATGTACGGTGTGGTAATGACGTGGACGTAATTGCTTATCTGATAATTCTGGTAGTTTATATTTTCTGTGGTCGTAGTAAAAAGTAATCGAAGTAGGAGATTTATAGAGATACTATTTGAATTTGTTTTTACATTGGTGTAGAGATGGTATAAGAAGATATGAGCCATATACTTCCTACTATCCATCTATACTAATTTTATAAATGCGAAAGTCTGTCTATCTGTCTATCCGTTGATGTTTCGCGGATAAGTCGCTGGACAGATTTTGATGAAATTTGGTATGGATATAATTAAGGGTCAGGGGTCAACCATAGGCTACTTTTTGGCAACGGGCAACAGCTAAACGAATTGTTTATCCATTAGAACTAAGTACAGCGTGAATGTTGTATCTTACTGGGCCAAATTTATATAGTTTTTAAGCCATTTACACGATAAAAGAAGCGTGACCTTAATACCAATATGCAATATTAAGATTAATGATTGCAATAAAAAAACATTTATTGCAAAACCTACCTACTAAGTTATTATATTTAAAAATATATATAAGAATAATCCGTAAACTGTCGCCCACAATATAATCGATCTTCGAAACAAGTGCAATAAATAAAAGCATGTTAAGTGGTTAAAAAGCGCTTTCTATAGTTCAATTGAGGCACGGTGTTGCCATATAAGTAGCAATCGAAGCCTTATCAGCTCTGATAGCGATCATAGCAACTTTCCCTGCCCACTTTCCGTGCATTGAACGAAAAACTGGTAACATTAATAGATGATTAATATGTCGTTGATTATGGCAACGGTTTTAAGACTAGACAGACTTGGTTATAGACTTGTCGTAAGGTCGTTGAACTCTATGTGTGATATGATAAGAATATTAAGTGTGGAACTGACGAATTTTCAAAAGAGATCGTGTTCATCATAAAAAAGGCCCTTTTTAAAGCCTTTATAGATTAACTTTTACATTATCTTACTCTTCATTTTAATCATGGAATCAATGGGATCATAGAGAAACCGAGGGAACTCTTCAAGTTATATTGCGATTTGGGTATTTTTTGATATAAGTATTCCATGTTAATATAAGGTGAGACGAAGCTGGAATGTTAAACCTACAACAAATAAATAAATAAACAAAATGTATATATTTGCTGTTGGTCTTCCTTCTAAATAAATTATTAAGGGCTAAATAATATTATCTAAAGATTTAATAATATCTTGGAGACTTTTAAACACATAGTTATTGAAACTATTACTATCTATCCGTCAAGTTATGCTCGATCATCAATCAATATCACAAAGTTAACGAGTCTACTCTATTTAATCTCCGGAAGTCGTAAACGAACACTTTCATTGATGGATGAATTGCCAAAATATTTTTATTATGCAAAAATGTTCGCCATTAAGTAATTAAAATTGTTTGGTCTACTCTCTAAAGATGAGCTCGATAGTCAATGCGTGTTTGTAATGATAGGTCGTGTCAAGCAAAGGCGAGAATGGCTTGATTTGAATGGATCACTATTAATTTTCAGTTTTTCCGTGCCTAGGAAGGCACATCGAGGGTCTCGTGTAATTATTATTGGAAGGCAGCCGTTAAGCTGTGCAAGATGTCTTAAGGCAAAATGAAAAATCTGGCAGTTTTTAACTAACACACTAAGACGATTTTCAAGTTATATAAACGGAAAGTAGAAGCCTAGGAGCCCGGGATTCTTACAGCAGGAGATTAAGTAAAAATAAAATAAATGAAATATCCAGAATTTCATATAATTTATTTTTTTATTTACCTTATAACAAAATAAAAGGTTTGTATTTGTTTTGAAGTTAATTTTACTGACATAATGAACATAATAAAATCTTCATAGTATCAATCCTTTTGCTGCCCACTACTGAGCATAGGCTTCTTTGGAAATTTCAAATATTTTTTTCTCACGCGAAATAAACTACATTATTTCATGTCATAAAAGTTTATGGCCACTTTATCATGATGTAGTGTAGATATTTCATAAATTTTTATCTTAAGTTTTAATTTGTTTTCAAGGTCTTTAATGAGAAAAATTTGTCGCAACATATCTATATTATCTTATACATATATCTATACTACTCGTAACATAATAAATCTGAAAAGTTTGTTGATTTGTTTGAACGGTTATAACTTTAGAACCTTTTATAAAAACTCTTCCTTGATATGATAGCGGTATATTACCAGCTAGGTACAGGTTGTGCCACAATGAAAACTATACCATCGGGTGTAAGGTGTAAGGGTATTGTGGTATATTTTTATCTATGGCCCACCATACATATCGAAAATTATGCAGAAGTACCTACTTTAAACAAATGCTTAAAGCATTACTTAAACACAATAAAATAATTGTGTTTAAGTATGTACTAGCCGGTAGTGATATTTTAATAACAATAAACAGCACTGAAAAATAACAGTTTTTCAAGCGTAACGCACGAGAGAACGCCGAAAAAACAGCAGCCAATTTATGTGCGAGTAGGTATACCGTTGCGAAAGCAACACGTGGGTATGTGGCACAATTGGACGGACCGGCGGACGCTCGCTTCATTATAGTGATTACAGCTAATTATTGTCTAAATGCTGTCAACTTACTCTGGCTTACAAGAGACTCGAATTTCTTTTTCGGTTTGAGTTTTGCGGCCAGTAGTGTCATGTTATGGATATTTTAAAAAAATATACCAAAAAAAAAACATAAAGTATTTTTAATATGTCAAGAAGGGTAAACAAGAATGTTATGATTGCGTTAAATTACGTTTTTGTCCGTATGAAAATATTTTCGCTTTTTCAAAACCAGTAAGGATGCATGACATAACAACATTTTTTTTGTTTCAGGTGAGGAAAAATGCGTTGCAACGACGCGGAGCACGTTACCTAAGGTAATTTGAGGTAGTTTTGTTGTCTTATTGCTCTTATTATACTTATAATTAATAAAAATATAAAAATCTTTTAATAACTACTGACAGTGTACTGTCACATACATACAAACTGACTTTACATGAGGTATAACTAGCTTATGTTTTGTTTGCTAACTCTTCAGCGTAACTCTATATCATACCATTATTAGCATTTTGTTTATTGGACTGAAATGCTTTACTTCTCTATTACTGTTTTTTTTTCTCTGCCGTCTAAGCGTTTTGCCATTTACATCCTCAGTTGGTTGCTTCGGAACCCCGGGTCCACTTAACGGTTTTCTTATTCCATCATTAAAGTGGCCTAGGTGCAAATACTTGCCTCTGGTCGTTTTTGTATGTACTGATATTTGTATTTTTTTTGGAATGTACTTTTGTACATATATACCGAACTCTTTTGTGTATTTTTAATAATGCATTGGTAAACAATACAATCAGACAATCACAATAATAGAATCTAACGACGTTTCGATGATTATTTGCACAAAATCGAAAGAATCGAAATGGACAATCGAATCGTGCTCGTTCGTCACGTCCGAGCGATTATTTTCATTCGGATTTCGCAAGCATGTAAACCGCTGTTGCAGGCAGAATAACAAACAAATCGATGAGTAAGTATAATATGCACGTAACTATTTGGTTATTTACGTGAATGAGCTACCGACGTGTACAAGCGAACTTATTGGAATTTGATATGGTTGCGTCAATGCTAGCAAAATTACCTACAAACGAGCGTCACGTTTCAGAGTAGAAAAAGTCCATGTCATAATGGTGAATATGATAATTAGTATGTAATAATCTAAGGTAATAATATAATGTAGTTCTTGTCATTCTGAGTTAGTTTTTTCCATTAAGAAGTTATCAAATTTTGTTATAAGATATATATACAGTTGAGGGCAAATAAACCTGACCATTCACTATTGTACTATAAGTATGGTAGGGCCTAGGGTATCATTTTTGTCTGCCCCTAATATACATAAGCAAGAAAAATCTTATAAGTATCAGTATTCGCCACATAAAAAAGCAAAAAATTTGAATGAGGCGAAACGGAGTAGGTAGGTACTATTTTTGTAGAGTCTCGGACGTGTCATATTTTGATTTGGGTCCTGTCTTTCAACTGACTTTTTATGAACTCAAGATAGAAGATTATTAAATAACAGCAGTCCATCCTGGCTACGCCTGTGGTACATACATAGCCTATGTTACTCGGGGATAGTGTGGTTTCTAGCAGTGAAATAATTTATCAAATCGCTCCTAGTTTCGAAGCCTGTTCGGTACAAACAAACAATCAAATCTTTCCTCTTTCTAATATTAGTATAGAAAATTATCAACAAAGTGAAGAGATTATCATAAAGCTGAACAAAATTATTTACTTTAAAAAAATCCCAACTAATATTATAAATGCGAAAGTGAAGTTGTATATTTGTTTGTTTGTTACCTCTTCACGCCCTATCTACTGAACCAATCTTTCTGAAATTACACATTCGCATACACATAGCTACGAGTATTGTAAAGGACATATTTCATACCTTTCATCCCGGGAAAAGTACTGTTCCCGAGGGAATCAAACGCAGACGAAGCTGCGGGCGAAAGCTAGTAACCTGTAAATAGGATCATGTAAGTCGTAACTTTGTAAGTGCGGTCGCCGCCCAGGTCATTAGCATGTAAAATGCATGTTTACTCAGATGAAGCATTGATGTCTGATATTTCATAATAAGCAGGTACTCCCGCTGACATAGTACCATCATCATGGACCATGAGTGGCTATTGGCATCGTAGGTAAAGATTGTTAGGATATAAATAGAATTTTAACGCGTAATATTTGTGTATATAATAAATATAATTTTTTTAACACGCTTTTATTAGCTTCACCTGTATGTTTGCTTGCTTGCTTGCTTGTTTGTTTGTTTGTGACCGACTTCTTTGAACTTAATTTTTTTTTAGTAAACGCGAATTCTCGATAACTACTTGAGTGATTCAAGAGGAAGGTTATTACGTCCATGCAAAGCTGGGGCGGGTCGTTGGTTTTTTTTAGTTTGTAGCTTGTTTTATTTGTATGTCAAATGGTACAATAAACATTATTAAATTTAAAAAAAACACATAGATTATGGATTTACTGTTTGACTTTTTGCAAATTTTATCTACACCAATTTACCAATGTAGAGTCTTTATTCTATTAGATAAACATTTACCATTTCGTGTGAGAAAATTACAACCTTTGTTACGATTTGTTTTGGAATACTTATTATAGGGCCTCTGACATTTAACGACAGCCAAATAAAGAGATTGCGTGCTGCTATTGGAGGTTCCGAGTGGTTTCCTAACAAGGCAGATACCTGTAATTATATTTGTAACTTCTTTATTAAAACGATGTTATTTATTTTATTGTTTATTCCAGTAGACGTTATTGACATGAATTGAATAGAAGATAAGGTTGACAGTCAGATTCTTTTTTCGTATACATATATTTTTTATTTTTCGCGTATACATAATATGAATTTATATCGCTCACTGTTATCTCTAGCTTAATTTAAAATAAATATTCAGTCGAATTAAGAACCTCCTTTTTTGGAAATCGGTTGAAATGAACAAAAACAATGTCCTATGACAGAGCTTAGTAAAAACTAGTAGTTATAAAGATCCGACTCTGTTGCAAGACAGAGAAGGAAGATGATGTAGGTAAGCATATAGCGTTTTTGAAGGTTTTAAGTCCTAGGAAAACTGTGATTCAAAGCCGTCGTTTTGTGACAAAAAACAAAACAGATGAAACAAACGAGGAAGAAGTAAACATGTCTAGGAATATACAATCTCATTAGAGAATGAAAGATTTGGAAAAGACTACAGACATAAAAAAAAAATATTGATTTAAAAATATATAAGTCTTTCTGTCGCTTATCTTATATATATAACGATAGATTTAACAATTGCAGACTTAATTAAAAGTAGCAATTAAAAAGTATAATATTTATCACTAAATCGCGTAAAAAGTAAACATAGAACTGCATTTTTATGTCGAAAGACCTCATAATTATTTCGAAAATATTTATCATACTGTAATAGCCGTTGTAGATAATTAAAAAATCTAATATAATTTAATTAGTAAGTCAAGGACAAAGTATAATGTGTTTTATACATGAGAAGTGATGGGATAATAACACATATTGCAGTATATGACATGGCAAGGGCGCAGCGTGACCTTTGTTTGAATACAGTTTGGTGACTCAAATTTCATATTAATTCTCCACAGAAATAATTCTTCAGTCGTTTATCTCATAGCTGAAGGTAGTGACCACCATAGTACAAATTTGTAGTTATTTTTTCCAGGCAGGTCTATTCTGGGCCTTGAGTATGGTCCAGCGGTTTAATATAGAAATATATATCCTATAAAACACTGGCTAAGAAAGCCTTTCTCAAAAGGATGTCTTTGATGAATCGTTAGATTGTGGAAATAACGAATGTAATAAAACATGCCAACACAATTAAATTTTAAACAAAATAATAGATAAGCAAGATCAACTATCAACATTGACTATCAAATTAAATAAAAACCAGCATTGCCACTATAATGAGATTTTTTAGTCAAAAAATAAATCCTTCAACTCTATGCATTAAAGTACAAATCCTAAGTAAGTACGACATGGTTATCTTCAAGAAGGGCGTGAAAAGATTCCTCCAGGGGACGGCAACGCAATCACAATACCCCAGAGGATTCTCATAGGCTACGGTAACCGCTTTCCATCATCGTATGCCTGTTTGCCTACTTAATCATCTTCTATATATATAAAAGAAAGTCGTGTTAGTTACACATTTTATAATTCAAGAAGCTAAGAAGGTAGTTTAGAACCAGGAGAAGGGAAAGGGTACCTTTCATTCCGGGAAAAAGGACTGTTCCCGAGAGAAGATCACGCGGGCAAAGCCGCGGGCAAAAGCTAAAATAATAATGATTACGATTATCGCTATCTAAGAAAACTCCATTGTGATCTACCATATGCTAAATTCTATTGTGTTCCGAGTGATCTTGACCCCATGCTGGCACGGTGACTCACGTCTTTACGTTGACAGCCTACACACAACCTGATTTTTTATCTAACACTGACTCAGACTACAAAATATTTCATATCTATTCGTAAACGCTAAATTTATGTGACTGTTTTATTTATTTATTTTCATCGTCGAAGCCAGCTTCAGATTTCGTAGCTGGCTTCGAAATGGGAAATAAAAATCCCATTTCGAAGCCAGCTACGAAATCTAGCTACGAATTGGACAAAGAGTCTTAGTTTGATTCAAAACTAAACTGCAGACAACTGCAACATTTACTTATATTTATTTATTTATTGTTTATATATTTACCACCAAATCTTTTATCCATATCAAGGACAGTCTGGAAGTCATTCTGCAAACGCCACTTTTGACCGTTAGACTTTAGGCCTGTCCATCTAGGTTTATGTATGTCTGTCTGTTTGCTTATTTAATTACCATCAATCAGCACCATTCGTGCTGCTTATCTGATTGAGGTTAGTTTGTGCAAAGTAGATTTAACACTAGTTGTTCACGTACCGTAAGACTGTGGCGTCAACATAAGTTACCTATTTTCTTTAGCATCAAACATAGTTATTGTCCATTTTCTTACATTGTTTATAAGATAAGCTTGTGGTATACATAAACTGACAAAAGCAGATTTATTTATGACTAGCTGTCCCGGCGAACTCCGTACCGCCTGAACCTGCACTTTACTCACCGTTTAAACCTTCCCTGAACTTCCACAAATATTTCAAGACCAAAATTAGCCAAATCGGCCCAGCCATTCTCAAGTTTTAGCGAGACTAACGAACAGCAATTGATTTTTATATATATAGATGAGTTATTCGCATAAAAATCCGTCTCTTAGAGATAAGAATATGACATTGCATAATTGCACACTTAGGCTCTTAAGACCGAAGATGCAATCAGGAAAGCAAAGGATGACATCAGTATTATTACACTTGTAACTAAAAGGGGTGGACAGAAACTATAAGTGAATTCCCACTTGATTGGATCCTCACGAAAACTTTATATTTAAATCTGCGTTTCAAATTCGAATGATTTTCATTAGTAAGTCCCACGGAGGATATATAGAGGTAAGCCCAATAATGTTTCATTGGAAATGGTTCGACATATGTTTGAAAAGAGCAGTTAATAAATGAAAAAGAATAGAAAAAAAACAAGTTTGTCATTATCAGACATAGATTAAAAAAAAATTGCGTCACTTAAAATAGATATAACATATGACATTAAATGTATGGGAACCGTGCGCGCCTTATGCGGGGGGTAAGGGCTGAGGTAAGGGAGGGTAGGAGGGGGGGTCCGTCACCAAATACACATATTATGGAATGGCGGCATACACGTAAATATCGTGTATGAGTGGTAAGACAGTTTAGCTTGTCATGCTACTTCTATTAGAGCCGCGTTCCTAGTTCTATGTTATCAGACTTCAAAAATAGAACATCTCTCCTTTGCTTCTTCTGCACTTACAACTCTGTTAAATATACGCTTGCTGGTTATATAAAAATATCACTACATTTTCTTTTTCAAAACAGCCGCAATTTAGTCACAGCAATTTTCAGACTCCCAGTAACCTTCGCTTGATTGTGTACGCATTAAGCCATTGATCACAGTCGATAATTGGTAGTCGAATATGCCATGTTAGAAGCCGAGAGGCGGTTTTAAAAAATGATACTAGGGTGTGCACGGAAATCGATCATGTTATCCACATGAAATGAATGATTATTCTTCTCTTTTTGTCCCTCCTTTAGAATTATGATGTCAAAATCTGCAATTGAAGTTTCAATGTGAACTCTTCAAAAGAAACAAGAGCTCACTTAATTTCCTGCCCGCTCAAGGCATCGCCTCATTTCTCATCGGCTCTATTGAGATCTTCTTGCTTGGCTGATCACGCCTTGTTCATAATCATAAATTATGTAGAGTACAGATAAGAAGCTTTATATTTTGTGTGTTTTATTGGCTTATAAATAGAATCCCACTTCTTGGGAGGAGGTTTGACAGGGAGACGTAACAATTTAACAATACATTGACAAATATTTTGTGGTCATTATGCCAAAATGGAGATACCGGGTTCGATCACCGTTTATGTCAAGATTGAAAATGATATTTTTTTTGCCATAAGGAAACATTCATAAGATTTGGCACAATTTATATGACAGGCCGCCTGCCCGATAACAATTCTCTGAAAATACAATTGTTGGCGAATCCTCCCAATAATAATACCAAGTTGTTTCATTCTCTTTTTTTTAAACCACCGTAAGAGAGATGGAGGTTTATTAATATATAATGTTTCATTATTTTTGTATTCGAACATAAATGAGCTATGTTTCTATACTGTAGTTGTTCTATGTCTCAGCCTCGAGCAAACCTTGGCCGGGATGGTAGCTTTGTAGACGCCGACGGATGCACTTCAGTGATGATTTTGTTGTTGTTTAGATTAACGCGTGACTTGTAAATAAATGTCTTCCATGATTAAAATGATTTCAAATTAAGCATCTCATTTGAAATTAAAAACGCTATAATATTCCTTATTTAAAGAATAACAAGATTCCGGATTTGATTCCCATCCAGATTATAGTGGAAAATAAAATAGAATGATTTCAACTAGGCATCTTATAGAAATTAGAATGATGTAATATTCCTTATTGAAAGAATAACAAGACCCCCGATTTGATTCCTATCCAGATAATAGTGGAAAATAAAATTACAGGTAGACTATGTATTTATTAATAAACGGATTTTCTTATAAGATAAAATTTATGCTCTTTCCATCTATAGGGTGTCAAGAAATGTAAATATCTTTGCCTTAATTCAAAAATAAATAAATACTTATAGCGAGCAAAATTTAAAGCGAAAGTGAGCGTGTTTATTTTTTTATTTTCATCCTTTAATTTTTTATTGTATATTCCTTTTTTATGTTTGACAAAAAGCTATTTACCTATTAACATATCCAATAACGGTAAATAAGTACGTGTTTATACTCACTTGTTTTCTTACATACACCCACGGAACCTCGACTGATGTTATCTTCCTAACGGAGGCTAATTTAGCCTAACTTACATCTTAATAGGACATAGCTTCTTGATTTGGTATGATGGTGGTGCGTGACTGCACTATGGTATTTAAGAAAATCTTACAGATTAATCTTAGGTAGATTATTGTAAGTTACTTAATAGTTGTCTATAAGTGCTGCAGCATAGGCTAGCTACTTTTCATCAGAACCTACGCAATATTTATTACTAATTAAAACTTTATTGTCCACAAGTAAATAATATTTATACAATTAGCAAATTTAGTTTTATTATGTGTACATACATAGTTAGTTTAATTGATTAATATATAGGTATATTAGATGGTCAGGTGACTTGAAGAAGGGTATTTTCAGTAGATTTTCTGCTGTTGTTACATTATCCTATGGTTTATGGTGGTTTCGGCATGTAGAAGACAGATGAAAATAAACTGATGAAAGGTATATACAAAGCAAAGTTGGCTGGAAAAGTCTACCAGATCTCGAAAAACATAATGCGACAGACCTCTTCCAAAAGAGCGTGTATAACAAGTGATGAGTGTGGAGGAAGCGAGGGAGGTATGCAAGGATCGTAGCCAATGGAAATATCTAGCCTCTACCTACCCTGGAAGACAGGCGTGATGATATATATATAAGTAAGTATTCTGTAACCCGTGATGTGACTAAAAGGCGTCACTCGTGCCATAGGCGGTGGTAAAAGTTCTCTATACATTATACATAATAATTATTCGTTATTATTAAACGGTTATATAAACGCAAAGTAAGTAATAGTGCTAGAAAGACTATAACCGGGCCCAGTTGTAGATTCTGTCGAGATTAAAGTTTCAATTTCCATACAACGAGCTTAAAATAATAAATATGCAGATAGCGACCTTGTCTGAAAATTTTAAACTTATAATAAGCGATCATGAAATTTAGTGCTGTCTCTGATGATTTAAAATAAAAGTTCCCCAATATTATATATTTTGTGGGATATTATTTATTACTTTTAGCTGCAGTTATTGTCTACTACTACTTAGAATCAAAGTCGAGAATCAAGTGTGTGCCAAATTTATGTCAGCTTGAACCCAATTATTATTATTAATATTTCTTTATTGTTAACATGTCAGTGAACTAAAATGCATTTATGATATCTAGGAACTTGACCTGTTGTTGGAAATATACAATTTTTATCATGATAAAAATAATGCAGATAGCATACTATCACTACGTTATATTGTATCATATGTCATATCTGTATTTTCAATAATTTGTGGCCTTAGCGTCGCTTCTAATTTAACATTAATTCCCTTACTTTCTCGTCGCATCCTCAGTGTGCAATTTCTCCCTCGGGTTTCTATCTGCGAGTGAAATTTATACTGTACTCGTGCTCACTTAAATTAAAATACCATGTCTAAAGTATAAAGGTTCTTACATTTTTGATAACTGACTGATGGCGTTACTGTTATTTACACTTTGTTAATAGTGAGAAAAACATTCAAAGCGTAGATACAGACTAATATTTATTCTTCTTAATCATGTACAGTGGGCGACTTAACTTGCTGAGTTACTCTTACCCCCTTAGCATGTGTACATATCTTTTTAGCCCACCGTACCTGGTGTTAAACGTGAAATGTTAAAATGTAGATTGCTCACAAAACAGCGAATTTGAGATCTTCTTGGTTTTCCTACATCAAGCCTAGTAGTTTGGATAAAACAGGTCCATAGAAGGGTAGGCATCATTACCGAAAGCAGTAGTTAGGATAGCCTTGTTAGTAGTTATCCTCACATTTGACACGGTGTTTGCTTTGTATACTTATATCACTTCAGTCAAAGAATTTCGAAACGCACGCGGTTTTGACGCGAGGCAATTTTTTTTAAAAATCTATGACTTTCAATACATGTTACTGTTCTGTAACATCTTTTGTTTTAGTCAATTGTTATTATAGTCAGACCTGTCTTGCGAATTAAAGATGTCTTCAAACCCAGTTTCCATATTAGTGGTTCACCATTTACAACGACAAAGAATCATCCCGGTTCATTGTATCAATACATCATCAATCAAGTTTCTGTGGGTTGACGATCACCAGTCTCAAGGTTGTTGTTTTAATTTTATTGATGTGATTCTTTAATTATTTTTTTGGAAGTTAATGATTCTATTTTGTTGTCAGGCATTTGAATTTCGCTTCCAACTCCTACGAGCTTAAGTGATACTAATAAAATAAGCTTGTAATATTTAGATGAGGCTTTTAGATTGTTTACATTAAAAAAAAAAACAGATCTCGATCAAAGAAATCTCTATTTTAAAGTTTAATGTGTAAGCATGTTTAAATTATATTTCGACTTGGCTCTAGAATTTCTCTTTCTGTTTGTTTTCAAGTAGATAATTCATTTTACTAGAAGTCTTCTAAAACAACGCGTGAACAACGCATAATGTGTCAAGTCAATGGCCCGGCTGATATCGCAGTATCAGAATCTTCATGTTAATAAGAAAGAGATTTAACATTATCATTAGTATCAGAATGAAGGTCTGCTTCTGACTGTATCTACACTGAACTAGTCTATTATTCCTAAAGCATTCCTATTACATAATACTATCATCAATAGTTTCACATCGCTTATTGCTATCGTCATTGTCACAACCACAAACGGCCAACACCATGCCAATTGCATATCAATGCGTACTACCTAATATAATTGGTGCAGTCGGTCGGCAGCTTTCATAGCCTGTAGCCATAGCCGTGTAAGGAGTGACTTTCGTTCGATTTCTATTATCTATTGATCTAATTGTCTGATTAACTGTTGCGCAATTGATTCTTGATGATAGTATTTGTTGTGTTCATTCGTCCGCTTCACTTCACTTGGACTTCCGAGACCCCACTTCAGTGAGATGTAATGACAGACCGTCACATTATTATACATTCGAATAATGCCTTCTATGAATGTGTAGTTTATGACCTTCCTACATCGTGATAAATATTACTGGGGTTGCAATCTCTGCTAATTTCTAAACTTTTTCTTCTTACGATGAAAAGAGGGTTATCTATAACATTTTTTATTTATTTTGTAGACTTAAAAAAAATTACATTTTATATTTACGTAACGTGAATTTGTTGCTATGTTATTACCAACGGACTAGCATTAATTACATTTTAATTTTGCTAATATCTTTAGTGTCTATACACACAAATCTTCAAACTGTTGCTTCATATAGAATTAAAGATGAATAAACACATTTTAAAATTCATAAAACTAAAATGAATATTTCAATAAACCTTGTATTCAGTAATAATTTGCAACCTTCACGTCGAGTAATTTACCAAAACTTCTACAGTTTAACAATTTAACAATCAAATGTATTCAATTTGTTGTGTTTGTTATTCAATCTGCTATCAATGCTATAAAATATCATAAAAATATGGCTGTTCAATAAAAATCTTCTAAAACTTGCAATGTGCAAGGCGAAATATGGTTGGTAGAATCAGCATAGTCCCGTAGCAAATCGTAAGTAGGTATAGCTTCGGAGCTCAGGGTCCTTTTGAAAGCGATGTCATATGATGAGATATCTATAAAGGAATTTTCACTTTCTGTCATGCCATAGCTGCCCTGTCTCCTGCACAATGGGGGAATTGAACGAAGCAAACTACCGGGTGGTGGAGGTGGCCAAGTAATGGGCAAAGTCAATATAGAGTCCATACAGCCATTATGATTTGAAAAGAAGAACAAGATAAATTTAGTTGTAGACTTATTATTATATTTATTAAATATAGTTTTCCCTTCATACTTTTGTTTACCGTTAGTATTTTTTCAAATCTCATACTAACTATTGCTATAAAATCAGAGGCCGGCTCTACAATTAAAAATTTCTATTATTTTATAAATCTTTTAATTCAATGCTCGTTCGTTCAATTCAATGATGAGTTTATTCATTAAAATATATAGATATTTAGTGTGCGTGAATTATTTATGCAAATCGACTTAGTCAATATCAACTTATTGACATTTAGAATTGCAATTGATTTAATTTTTATTAATAATAGATATATTGATATGGAAATGTCTAACATTTGACTTGCCATGACATGCGCCCACAGTTAAGCGCGAGTATGCATACATTAACATAATTTAGTGTTTATCTCATAGGTGTTGATTATAGCAATGATCTAGGGTAACCTGGGTATGTGGGCTGGATATTACAAAACTAGATGACAAAAAGGTCAAATAAATTCGTAAAGTTTCAATGAGTTTCAAAATATAAAAAGTTATTGAAATGATAATAACATACATAGAATCAATTCCGTCGTCCCATAAGTATTATTTATGTAAATAGTGTACGGCATGCGCGCGGACTGGTCCCTTACTACCATCTCTAAAAACCATGCAAGATCCAGTGAGTAAGCGAGACAGCGCAATACATGATGTAAGGCGACATCCCCCTTACTCACTGGATCTTAGACCACCTGTTACTGGAACTTGGCCTGCGCACTGCCGTGCGCTTAGATTTTAGGTCTCGTAGTATTGAGGCCCATTTCGCTTACAATTACGAAGCCAGAAAAGGCGAGTGCAATTAAATGAATAATGTATTGTTTTAGCGTTCATTGTTAGTGACCCGATGACCTGCTGACGTGCCAATATGTAGGTACCTCAATTAAATATGTAGACGATGCATAATTACATGTGTATTGTTGCTGTGAGAAGTGTACTTGACTGGCTGGTTATAATTCAACTTGAAACTAAAATTCAAATTGTTTATTTTCAGTATAGGATATTCTTATCACTTATTGACGTCAAACTATGTTAAATGTACAGATTGATTTTAGTATGTACGTTGAAATATCCCAATTACAACTAATATTATAAATGCGAAAGTAAGTTTGTTTGTGTATTACGCTTTCACGACCTTTCTACGGAACCAATCTTCCTGAAATCCATACTTCCATACTAATATTATAAATGCGAAAGTCTGTCTGTCTGTCTGTATGTCTGTCTGTCTGTCTGTCTGTCTGTCTGTCTGTCTGTCTGTCACCTCTTCACGGCTAAACTACTGGACCGATTGTGATGAAATTTGGTAGGGATGTAGTTAACGACCTGAGGTCAAACATAGGCTACTTTTGGGCGCGATATAACCGAGTCCCACGCGGGGCGAAGCCGCGGGGAACAGCAGCTTATTATATACAGTTAGAAGTATTGAGAAGGATATATGGTACTTCTCATCCCGGGAAAAGGCACTGTTCCCGAGAAAAATTCACGCGGGTGAAGCCCCGGGTGAAAGTTAGTAAACAATATTTTTTTTGTAAATAAGTTAAATTATAGACTAAAGTAATACAACATACACAAGTAATACAATTAATATATTTGACTTTTCCCTTCTTGATCACTCGATTATTGTCTACATTTTTATTGATATTTTATCTATTCCAAATTTAGTCAATTTTTACTACATAACATGTCGTTAAAATAATTTTAAAATTTTGTCTTTTCAGGTAATTTCAAAGTGATTTTTCGGCGGTGAACTTTGTGAGTATAATATCTGAGCCATGTGTCTATCCAAATAATTGAAAAACGTGGGAGTCAAGCAAATTTTAGTTAATATCGTTTCTTTTTGAGAATATTCTTTTCCGAAAGAAAACCTCTTCCTAATACTATTATCTTCTTCCACAACTTTTTGAGTTTTTTTTTTCGTTAGTACAGGTTGTACGAATGAAAAAAAAACTCGAATATACTTTTGTATTTCCAACCCCTTTCGATTTTTTTTCGAAAAAATATATACGATCGAATTGAGAAACCTCCTTTTTTGAAGTCGGTTAATAAGCATGGACTTAGACAGTGAGTAAACCAGCTAATGAACACCGGTTATCCCAGCATTGGTATTATTACTAATATTGAAGACCGATGGCTTCACTTAGCATCACAGCCTTATCTAATAGTCAGGGTAATTGCTGAGCATCCTGTCGGTCTTTTTGTGTAAAAAATATGTAGATTTCTTAAGATAGCTATTCCGTTTAATAAAAATAATTTTAGTTCTCATAAATAGACAGTAATTTTTTTACATACTGTATGTATGGCACAAAACATATGTTTTGTTGTTGAAATAATAGTTATCGAACAGAGTAGACTCTACTCTACATACTCTTTATTTCGTTAGGCAAAAATATTTCTGCCTACGAATTTGTGAATGGAACTATCAAAAATTTACTTTATAAAACGCGGGCCGCCATTATATGATGAAAACTATTACGCACAAGAAGGAAGACGAGGAAGAGGAAGATTGAAGAAAAATGGGAAAAGTGTCTTATTAGAAGTTGAAAAGGCAAGCGGAAGGTAGATGGATTTGGAATGCACTCCACTAACAGGAGCACATACTTAATTTTGGACTCATGATCTGAGTTTAATGAAGTTTTGGGATTGATATAAGATTGACCACGTGATTAAGCGCGGCTTATGTCAATCCCATACATTTTGTTCTTGTCGACATTCGTCTTCGTTTCGAAATTGTTTCTTAAGCTAAGTCCCCTGTTTTATGTATTGTAGCGTCATCTCCTTCTGCGGATACGGCGTCAACTGACTCCACGAAGAATTTTAATCATGGTGTGTCAATCTTTACCTAATATTATTATCCCAAATACCTACTTAAGTTTTAAAACGTTATAAATTTAACTTTAATCAATAGTTTTGTGGAGATTATACGTAGAAAACTATTATCCTGAGTGCAGACGTAAAACGTTTAAAAGGTCATGTCACAATCTTTAACAGTACTTAATGAATGATTTGACATTAGCTTTCAATTTTATGGTTCCTAGTCGTATAATTTATTTAATGATTCCTTTTCTCCTCAAAATGGGTATGCACTTACCTTAGTTGTTTATTTATTAAATAAGGCTATTATACGCTGTTTAGCTTATACATTGGCTTCGTTCAAATGGTTTCCTTTATTAGCTCAAACTTTGCCTTTATAAAATTTAATTTAAATTGGCCCTCGATCAGTTTTTGGAGTTATTTTATGTTTGGCAAACATAAGTGTTTGTCCGCGCATAGCTCAAAAACCATAGAAGCATTGCGAAAAATATACTTTTCATTTGGAATTCGTATAGTCGAACTTAAGGAAAACCAAAACATTTTTGAAGCATATAATAACATAGCACTAACTACAACAAATTTTAATTAATAATGTTGACGAATAATAAATAAATAGTTTCGTGACATACAAAGTAATGTACAACGTAATCACTAATTATAATGTTCATGCCGTCACGACACTTGACACGAAGACAAACTGAGAATCATAGCATAAAATTACATTTCGCCGAATGATAGAAAGTCAATCAAAGAAGCGAGAAGAATTAATTAGACATTTACATAGGAATCGCAGAGTTATCCAGGATCGTGTGAGGATGATGCAGATTTGCTGATTGCATAGTCATTCGTCATGGATAAGGATCCAGAATGTGTTTGTGGCGCCATACTGTGGGCGACAGGATATGTTAATGGCGTACTGACTGCATTTATCTAGATTTAAAACGTGTGCTACAAGAATAATTTGTTCAAATGCGGTGAAAAATGCCGTGTCGTGGCAAATAACCAAATGATGCCATATCCTGCAAGAATTACCTGTAAAAGATATGCTGGCCAATGAGGACCCTACAAAACAAACAAGACAACCCTACAAAAATATATGCTTTTCTTTCTGTCTGTAAAGCTTTCACGGTTAAACCGCTTGACTGATTTTGATCAAATTTGATATGAATATAGTTAAGGACCAGGAGTCAAATATTAGCTACTTTTGGGCACGATATAACCGATTTCCACGCGGGCGGAGCCTTGAACAACAGCTGGTATTATATAAATACACATCTGCCGATACTCCTCGCGCATGTGCTTCATTACGCGAGTAAAAATAATGCTAGTATTGCAATAAAGTTGATTAGTAGTTGCAGTCAGTAATTAAGTATAACAACACTGACATTATGTGTTGGGTCACCGTTTCTCAAACTATCACGTGCCTGCTTAATTAATTGACTGACTGGACCAGATCGTGGCCGGCGTACCAGGCTCATGTATTATTTAGAATGTTATCGGAAGCCTTACAGTTATTAAATGCTACCACCTTGCTTGTTATAATTAGTTCGAACACATTTATGCTTGTTGTAATTTTCTTCTTAGTATTTAATTTATTTGATTGTTTTTGATATAATTTTAACGGATAATACAGTTTTCACAATATCTTCATTTAAAGTTGTACTATCGTCGTACCTCGCAGTACTTAGCAGAAGTACGTAAATTTACGGATTTTAATGCTGCTAACCCTTGTTGGATTAAGATTTTACATTTCTTAGTTGTCCATTAAAATTGGGCAAAGGTTATTTAGTTCACCTTTTACGATGATCGTGGGTATAAGAAGATGTTGGCACCACGAAGCAAATGATGGCACAATGTCTGTATTATTGGAATTTTTGTTGATTTATCATTCAGAATATCATACTTAGTATGTTAAAATATTTACCACATGAGTTATGAAAAGTATGTTGAATAGAAATTTTATAACCGTCCATTAAAATAACAATTACGAGGAATACGAAGATAGACAACTGAATATAACCGGTATGCGTTGCATTATGAATTTGTGATTACTTTATTCACAGCAGACGCGCATGACGTATCAAGAAATCCTGTTGTCTGTTGAATAACAATACAAACGAAAGTGTACTTGAACACCGGAAATATAAAGTAAAAATCTATAGGTTTAATGATTACTGATGTGTGGATGATGATACAATACAAATATTATGCTGTTGTTTCAGAGGTACGAATAATATTTGAAAAAGTTTGGGAAGAGTTGGATATTTCATTAACTTTATCCATGAATATAAAAATTTATATCAAATTTAAAAACTATTCGAATAACATCAATGTTTTCACATATAATTTATTAAATGCATGTATTTAATCAATTAGCAACCTTTTCAAATGTTAAACTTTTATTATCCTTGCCATTCTTTAGCGGTAGCATTGAAATTCAAAAATATTCGTTGCATACTACGAATTAATAAAATTGACAAAAAATATAAGCCAAGTATTGACGAATTTGCATATAGTTCAATCACTTAGATATAACAATATTGCTGACGCTTCTATTAGATTAAGAACTTTTCTCTGGCATGTCCAGATATTTTGATTAGTTAAAAATATTTTGAATGGGTCCTTCCATATCGAGACAATTTGCCCCAGCTATATGAAACTTAAATTTTGGACTTATTCCTATGGGAATTGTAATATTTTTACAATTGGTCTCTGCATCCGCATTACTCGAAAAAGGAATTTCTTGTTTTTGTCGTCCATTGAATTCATATTTTTCTTTATTGTATTCAAATACTATTCAGTAGCTGTTACGAAGATCCCATCGTTATAATATCTAACATTTAACAGCGGACTATTATCAAGGCTAAAGGCATCTCAGAACAAGGTTTTACCTAGAAAAACTATTTCCCAAGCGCAAGAAATAATTTAAAATACTTATTAATAAGTGATTTCTGAGGCTGCGAAGTGTACTTAATTGCATGGTTGTGTGAGAATTGTATGGTAACAACGTAGGGTCCAATTGTGATGCTAAACGGCTGTACACTAGTTGTGTACAGCAAATGAGAACTCTTTCTTCCGCGTTTTGTCTTTGATTCCAGTGAGTTCAACCGATGAATGGTGACCCCTTTCTATCATGGTAGATAAGTTGAGGTTTTCTTTATGTGCAAGTTGTCTTTCGTTTCAGGGGATGGAAGGAGATAAATAAAGATTTTTAGCATTTAAAGGCAAGAATAGATTGGCATGGCATTTATACGTTACTCAAGTATGTGATTACCTAATAAAGTACGAATTTTCTCAATCCGTTTAGGTTATAGCTCCAGAGATTGAATGCGTTAAAAACTCTTCAACTATAGAAAATACGATTTCTTATTTTTATATTTATGCAAATTTGGTGCAACGCTTTGGCTGTAATGTTGTACAATTATTCTATCATTGTAATAAAGAAATATACCTACATCTCAATTTATTTCAATTTAATTTATTTGTTGCATTTCATGTTGTACAATAACAGTTCTAGCTATAGGTATACAATACACAAGTCACTGTCTTTTTAGTAGGTACAATTGAACCCTGTCGGGTGTAGCACATTAGACACATCTTACAAAAGTTTGCATATTTCATACAACGATATACTTTAAATTCATAATTGAATGCGCCAAACAAAGATAAAATGATAAGTTTCGTATGTAGACTGCGCAAATGAACCCAATTACATATTTACTTGCAAGTGAAGTTAATATAATGTTAATAATCTTATCAGAGTTACGAAATCAGGCCGCATCTGGCGCCCAGTGATGAATTAGTTTTTAAACGCCCTCATAATGTGTTGATGTAGTCAACTTCAATGCATGTGTTGCATAGCATGTTGTTTATCTTTATATTCTATAGAATCATCGTTAAACTATCAGTAATAGCAATTAGTAAGTCCACTCAAAATCTTTGAGACACGACAAATCAAAAATTCTTTATTGCACTAGTAAAAATATATAACAAAGAAATTACGAACATAGATAATACAATAGGAGGCCTTATCGCTAACGCAACCTCTTCCAGACAACCTAAATATAAAGTTTAGGCTAGCTCGATTGATGCATTTTTATATTTAGTTTGAGTACTAAAATTTTCATATCTCTTTTTTTATGTACTTATAATACCTATAAGAATAGATAAAGAAAAGGTATTTCCAAAAGGAATGGTTATAGAAATATATTGATACTAGCTGTTCCCCGCGGCTCCGCCCGCGTGGGACTCGGTTATATCGCGCCCAAAAGTAGCCTATGTTTGACCTCAGGTCGTTAACTACATCCCTACCAAATTTCATCCCAATCGGTCCATCCGTTTAGCCGTGAAGAGGTGACAGACAGACAGACAGACAGACAGACAGACAGACAGACAGACAGACAGACAGACTTTCACATTTATAATATTAGTATGGATATCAAGGATGCCAACAAACTGTACCACAAAGTAGGATGAGATAAAGAAGAAAATACCTCTCTGTTTGTATTAGAAAATATGCTATAAATTTTGTTTTATAAATTAGATAGAAAAGAGAAAAGGGATAAAAGGAGATGTCAAGGAGAACTACGTCTAACAGTGGAACTTTTTGTTGTTTAAACGAAAGTGAGATACTTACAAACGATTGAATGACAAATCTCCATACAATATCAATATCCGGTTTGATCGGTGTTATCATACAAACAATCAGTTTACAATTAAATGTAACGTGATGTAATGATATACATACAAGATGTCTGCGAGTAATATTATACAATGATGTACAGGTCAAAATCATGAGCATGACTAATTCGCTTTATTAGACTACTAGCGACCCGCCCCGGCTTCGCATGGGCATAAACCTTCCTCTTGATTCACTCTATCTTAAAAACCGAACCCTTCTCTTCTGCTGAATATTGTAAGCGACGACTAAGGGAATAACAGATCTTACTTGTTCTCCAGTCAAACTAGTGGTGGTTTACACCAACGATAGCGTTCTTAAACTGTTGACATTGGATTGTAACGTCGTTAAAAATAAAGTCGAATCTAATAAATGATTTAAAGAGAACTTAACGAAAGAAAACAATAAGACATGGCGTCCAACACCCGCTAGCGTTAGGCATGTTATTGCATGAGGAGCAACTCACTTAGTGAAGATAAAAATAGAAATCGTCGACATGGTACCTCAATAAGGAAGGAAGTATGTGTCCAAAATAATGTCGGTGCATTGTCTCATACAATTTTTTTAAAGATATTGTAGTACAGAAACCTACGCTTCTCAAACGTTGACAAGCAGCTGCAAGAGCCCCAATGCGGGCGGAATCGTTTACCACGAGACCACCACCACGTTCCATTGTCCACATTTGCATAGAAAGGGACCACCTAACCTAAAACAAGTACATCCTACTGACAAACTGTAAGAAACATTTTGTTAATTATTCTTAAAATCGGATCCATAAAGTCATATAAGAAAATACGTAAGATACAAGTTGTTTTTCCTACCTTGTCCCATAATTGAGCTCGGGTTTTTCGAATGTTTAGTCTGTCATATCAGTCCCATTAAATGTAACTATCAGTAAGTTAAAGAATTTTTAAAAAATGAACCTACAAATATTACATCCGACAGTTTCCACATACAAACAAACTCACACAATAGACTTATATTAGTAAGATTATCAACTCTTTGACATAGATCATGGTCGTACCATACCTCATCATTCATAATATTTCTTAGTTTCAAGCTACTATTAATGATGTTAACTTATTGTTGTTTTTCATGTTTGTTTATTTGTATTCATTGTACTAAAACAAAAGTAAACACAAAAACATTCATATAATATCATTGTTTATTATTATTATTTTCGTAAATCAACTAAAACGATTACCGATAGCTGAAGCAAATTGGCGGTAGATACACTGGTTTATTAAGGTTCTCACGGCGTTTGACCTAGCCTGCCTAACCTACTGTCCCTCTTTCATCTTCACCGGTAGTTGTTTCGTAATTAGATTCTTTTGTTTGATCTTAACATGTATTAATTAGTTATTTTATAGCAACTTATGAGGAAAACAGTTCTAAACCCTTTGACAGAAATAGTTTATCAAAAATAATAATTTTTAGGGTTCCGTACAAAAATGTAAAAACGGAACCCTTTTAGGATCACTTGTGCGTCTGTCTGTCCGTCCTTTCGTCTGTCACAGCAAATTTTCTCCGGAGATCCTACAAAAATTCATCTTTTTTGGTCCAGTAGGACCAAAAAAGATGAAATTTGTTAGGATGGCATGATTCTGTGACCCAAACACAGATGTGCAAAGTAAAAAAATATTTTTATATAATAAGTACCATTTTCGAAAATAAGGAATTTAAAAAAAAAGTTTAGCAAACCTTACCGTGTTATATATCAAAAGAAAGGGCTCGTTATGAGGATTTCAAATATATTTTTGTTATTATTGTAACATAAATAGTTTTGATTTTATTCATGAAAGAAGACGAAAATTGACCATACAAAATATAGTTCATAGCCTGTAGATTACAGGAAAACCTACAAGAACTCTGTCAATTGACGATTAAGAGGTAAATACAATATAAACCGTAATAGTTCCTTAAAACACCACTAGATGGCGATAGTAGTAGTTTGTTGACATACCACAATTGAATTTTAAAACTGACATTGGCATTGTACGGAACCCTCTCCACGCGAGTTCAACTCTTGACCGGTTTTTTATTTGAACACAATTCAGTTTTCAGCACGGAACGACCCGACTGCAGTACGATGTTGAATTCGGAATTTTACATCCCAAATCACTTTTAAGTTGTACAAACTTTTGGAACTGCTTTCGAAAACCACATTCTATGGTTTAGTAGAAAATATTTATTGAAGATGTACTTTTGGCGTCAAACAGAGGAGTTGATATAGTGATTATTAAAGTAGTACAATAACCAATCATCCATCATGAACATCTCTATATATATAAAAGAAAGTCGTGTTAGTTACACTATTTATAACTCAAGAGCGGCTCAACTGATTTGTCTAATAATTGATGGGGAGGTAGCTTAGAACCAGGAGGAGGACATAGAGTACCTTTCATCCCGGGAAAAAGCAATGTTCCCGAGGGAAGTTCACGCGAGCGAAGCCGCGGGCAAAACCTAGTTAATAATAAAATAAGGATAATTGCTTTAGAAGTCTACCAAATTTCTAGCAGTCAACATTTTACCACTTTCCAATACAACAAAACATCAATGTAGTACAATATCGGAATGCTAGTGATCATGAATGAGGACTCAAGGCTCTCGGAGGCTTTACGTTGTTTGCTTGCCACGAGCCGGACGTGGGAAGAGCAAATAGAGAACCTGACTGTCAAACAACTACTTCCTAACTGCTTAGTAAAACACCGTGTCAGCCATTCATAAGAACACGTGTTAAACAGGATTTTTTTGGGACGCGAGATAGAATATCGCTTTAGTTTTATTTTTACGGCAGAAAAGCTTTCTTTGGCTGCTGTATTAGTTTGATGTTGTTATATTGTAGAATACACATTGATATAGAATGTAGAAACTGTATACAATAAAATTAGGTAAAGCGGTTCGCGACGGAACACACTTCTTAATTTAATGGTTAATGCCCTAACTACAAAGTCTATTTTCCTTTTAGGCGACTAAGGAAAATCAGGATTAATACTTTTTAAAAAGCATGCGCAGAATGTTCTTTTCCAAAAAAAACTTACCTACCTGTATTTTATTAAATTCCAAGACTATACCGTGTCTGTTACGTTCTATCTTCTCTCATCTCTTTGCAAAATACAAAGATTTTAAAACCTTTTATATCATAAATTAACGAGAATTTGGTACAACCAGCTCGTCTTAGTCGTGAATCGACCATTATTCTCTCTTGACACCTTCTAGTACTTTGTATTTATCACATTTCCTCAAAATTTTCAACTAAGTGTTACTTTTCGGTTCTGAATGGGTCTGTGATTATTTAACTTGTTCATTATCCCCATCGATTCCTGGTTCAACCATTTTTCAGTTTATTTTAGGTTTATTTGTTTAGGATGGGTTGATAGGTAAATACGTACAAATTATGTTTTCCGTCTCGAATAGACCACACCTATTTATTCTTGTGTTTCTGTCTGACTTCCTCTATAAGTTTTGTGTTATGTTTATAATTATTATTTTATTTTTACAAACTGGCCTCTCATAACCAGGTTTTTTCGATAAGAAAAACAAGCCATTAATGTAATGTGTGCGATTACAATTATTTCTTTATTTCTCATAAAATACAGTAATTTAATTGTTTCTGTTCTCGCAATGTCGACCTAGAAAGTAAGTGACCGTATACCGACGACTATTATAATCACACAATAGTTCTTGTATTTACTGCGTTATAATCTTAGCAAGTTCAGAGTGCTCATAATTGAAAGAAATGTCTGAATGTTTTAAGTAGTTGCTTGTTTTTTTTGTTATGTCTTGATGGTAGGAAACTCCGTTGGAGCTATATATCTTTAAGATTAATTGAAAGATGAAACGGCACAATGGCAACTAATAGGCTGAATGTTTAAAGCCAAAGCTAAAGGGTAAATGAAAATAAGTGGTGATTTAATCAAAACTTTAAATTAATCAATTGTACATTTGAATAAATTTTAATGCTTGATGAAGTAATATATAAAAATGCAGCACCACCTATTAACCACCGTTGGTCCCGGCTGCTATCTGGTAGTCGTTAAAGGAGCCACGTTAGAGGCCGAGAGGTGGTTCCGAAGAACTCTGACAACAGGGTGTGCATGGTCGATTGACCGTGACGCCTACTCGAAATGACGATGATGACCTATTAATAAAATTATAGTTATCAAATCAACAGAAAGCGAAAAGAAAGAGCTAAAATATACTGTGATAGCAAATAATAAAATTTGTGTTAAATCTATCACATTTATCTATACAGCAATTGACTATGGATGAGTGGATCACGGGCGTGTGAGTGAAGCCTTGATACCGTGTGATAGTCGCGATCACACGCTCGCCGTCACGACCTCAGAGTATGATGATGGCAAGATTCCATAAGTTCAGGGACAATCGTCTTTAATCCACGGTAGTTTACATATTTCTTATTTAAATTAAAATAAAATAGAGAAAGATTACTAACTTAAGATCAAATTTCAAGAAGCGGTTATTTACAGAGAAGGATTTTTTTTATTATAACGCAAAAATATAGTGATAGAGTTATTCGATTAAATTTCATTTTAAATTACAATTAAAATATTTTCTCTTGAAGTAGTAGGGTATAGCCCTGAATATGATAAATCGTCGTATTTATTAAATAATCTTACCAATATAAATATTAATATTGTCCATTAAGATATTTCTAATAAGTTATGTTTCCTAGTCAGAGATATCATTGACATATATGAAACAGGCTCTCTAAGAGTATATACAAACAGTTTTGACCAAACAAAGAGTGAAAACGCCAACAATTTCTCCTCGAAGTACAAGAACACCCAAGTCTTTAGAAATCTTTAGTTCCGTCAAGGCAAGGCGAAGGCGCACATGTAAATTATTTGACATGGCGTCTCTTAATCGTGAGCACTGCACCTATCATTTGCTTAACACAAATTCCTAATTCTGATAATTCTCTTCCATACATACATACATATAATCACGTCTTTATCCTATACGGGTAGAGTCTAGGGTCATTGATAGCAACAGGTATCACCTACCATCATGCTAAACGTAATCAATAGTGATGGGTTGATAATTCTCTTGTAGCTTGTAAAGAAGGTGTCATTCAATTGGATTTTTTGTGAATTATTTGTCAAATTGTGTTTAAATATGATTATTAGTTTCATCTGCTTCTATGATGTCCGCCTTCCATTTTATTTTCATGAAACTAAATAATAACTGAAAAATATTGCCGAGACGCAAGTTTTACTACGTTTGTTACATTAAAACATAATCAAGTAGAACTTATTCGATTCTTAATGTTATTTAGGTTACTGAATATAAACTGATAAATCATTTACTCCATTTAACATCAATTACTTACTTACTTCACTAAATCCTGTTGAAATTAATAAATACTTGCAGCGTGCGATTTTCTAATCCTATGCGTTTATGCACATATTTTATTCAAACAAAATAGAATCCGGTCATATTTTAATGTGATTTGGGTCAGTATCGAAATCTATTTTTAGCTTCGCCTTACGATTGAACCTGGTCAGCGATGCGTGGGATGCAATATTCAACTTGATTTGCATAATTCTCTGTTACGTGTTACATATTATGCAGATTGAGAATCATAAATTCATATGTTTATATTTACAATGATTGATGATTATGCTAGCTTTCGTATTATTTATTGTCAGACACATAATTTGTTGTATTGTGTCGTGTACTAGATTTTTATGCGGGGAATATATTCATATTTTCAATGTTATAAATGGTGGTTAGTTTATTTCTAAGTTCGTATATGATTGTCTGTATATTTTTGGTTACGATATTTTTTAAATATTTTTGACTGTAATTTTATTTAACTTTTACTAGTCATAAATATATTATGAAATTATGAAATTAACTATATTTTTTCATGTCAGTTTACTCACTCTTATTTTTGCGGGTAATTGGTAAAAATGTATAACTTATTATTATACAGGTGATAATATTTCATCAGATTTAGTTGGGGACTTATTTCCTGAAAATAAATTCACAGTTTTCGTGATTATAACGTAAATACTTTTTAATGTTATATTTTTTAATAACAAGATAAAAACTTGAAATCGCTTGAAACTCTTTCGTAAAAATATAATATATAAAGGAAAAAGTAACTTCATTAAAACATAAATAACTTTAAAATTAAAAGTGAATATAAGTCGGAAATGAAACGCCAAAAGAAATCAATTATAAATGAACGCATTACGAAAGTATTAATTACTAGTTTTATAGCTCTATCGAATGATATTTAACTTTCATTAAATTTATGTGCGAATTCTAGTCCTACGCCTCATACATACGAGTCACATAAAAGAAATAACAAGAATACTCATTCGAACTTCATACGAGATAATAAATATTCAATGGTCGTAAGTAACTGTCTAATTCATATGAATGGCGCATAGAGTATGTGTACATTTATAAGAACTAGAGAGCGCACAGATATTGATAAATCATAATCTAAATTAAAAAAAAAATTAAATACATACATACATATAATCACGTCTTTATCCCATACGGGGTAGCTGTCTACCCCGTATTTAATTTTTTAGGCTCTGTAGCCTAGAGCCATAAGACCTTAGGCCACGTTTAGAATAATGGTAGTTGAAACAGGAAATCAATAGTGTTGGGTTGCTAGCCGCATCGCCTATGTCATGATTTCCCCATTCGCCATAAAAAATTAAATCAAAAGTAAAATAGCCTCTAACTTACGAGATATAAATAAATAAAAAAAATTCAAGACTAGCAACTATGCAGAAATTTATTAATATTTGTTTTAACGTCAATTTTGAACCGTTTTTAGATTAATTTTGCTATTGATATATATTTTAGAATAGATTTTGGCTTTATTTTAATTCACTCGAATATTATCATGTTTAATATTTGTATGCCTTATACAGCAGTAAATTGAAGACGAGACGAGAGAAGAAGTAAAAAAGTTGAGCCCAAGAAACCTAATACGAGTATATGAAAAAGATGATAAAATCATTTTCTTTCTTCTAGAAAATAAAACCGAAAACAGTTGAGATTACTTTTACGCCAGTAAGATATTGCTAAAATTGGTCAAAAGGTCTATAGAAAAAGCTATTCATTCGAATGGCGATCTGATTCATTGATATGCAAAAGAGTTTATTCGGCCGACAGGCAAACATAACCGAAGCCTGATGCTTGTCGGGTTTTAACACTTGTCTTATTGTGAATCACCTCTATATTTCACTTTTACTCTATGTCATTCTATTGTTTTGATGGATACAATTCTTTTAAATGCAGATGAGGTTATAGGAATAGACGATGTCTGGAATTAATTTCTTTTAAGTGTCGTCGTGGTGTGAATGTCATTAAAGTTATCGATGGAATCTTTTTATATTTTTTAATTGACAACATAGGATACTAAATTTCTATAGAATTAAGAAGTTCATCTTGCAAGCAGTTTTTAAAGCAGACAATTCCTAATTCCATATAAATTTCTATGAATGAATTACTAAAATAACAAAATCATGTTAAAACATGTGTTGTTGTCAAACTCTATTTCACTTTTAGTCTATGTTATTCTATTGTTTTAATGGATCCAATTCTTTTCAATACAAATGACTCTACATTTTTTATTTTGATTAATTTTTATAAAAAGGGTAGGATGAATGACTTTTTTCCTTAATAAATATAGGGAACTTGCTAGCCAAATGCACAAACTCAATACCTATCTTAACCATTAGCAATGATCAAAACACCTAAAAGAGTACATTCAACTTTTCGAAATGTTTTTACGATTCGCGTGTGTAAAATCGAATTTCGAATACTATCACGTCCCAAAATTCGCATGCTGTGTTTAGAATCACCAATATCATCGTATGTCGGTATTTTCTCTAACAATGCTTTGAATTTAAATTTGCAATGATTTATCATTGTTGTCTTTGCTCGTAGACAGGGAGTGAGGAAAGAATGCTTTTAAATTGCCAGTGTAATTAACACATTCATTTCTATCATCTTTAGGGCCAGTAATTATTTGCATTCAGGGTTTAGAAATATTACATTGTTCTGGATTGTAAGTACGGATTTCTACAATGGAAGGTATACCTTATTGTAACGATGCACTAGTGCTTGACTGTTGAATAATTTTTAAAAATGTATTAAAATATTTAAGGCATTTTAGACCTAAACATTTTTATAAATATATTATAGCTTTAATCCGTTAAACGCATGATCAGGAATTTGGCGCCTAAAATTGCTCTGACGGTTAAATCCAATAAAATGTAATATGACTTGTCTATAGCCATTTCCAGTATTTCTATTTCAATAAACAAACAGCATGCACTTTTGACCTTAAAATTCATATGATTTTGTTTAACCGTTATGAATATTAACACAGTTGCATGTGGTCTCAGCGTGGAGGAATATTTCATTGGATATTTATATTTTCCGTAACTTGATAAAGGAAGGAATGTGATAGCTGTGAGACGGTAAGACTTCCAACAGGTTAAGGAACCTTTGGTAACTAGGCGAGTGAATACTGGCTGGAAAGATGGGATTATTAGAAACATGTTATTGTTTTGTTTTTAAGAATGTTCCTAAAATTTTGTGAGCGTACAACAACTTATATATCTGTCATCTTTTATATCGAGTTTGTGTTCAGTACTTCAAACATCTTGATATCTTAATTCTATTAGTTTTTTCTTCGATTCTTCTTCTTGTTGTTGATGCTAGTTTTTCACCAAGAAGTAGTTAGTTTTTTTTTAATCTAAAATAATTAAAATTCGAATGCTATAATACGCGGACGTGTTCTCATTAGCCACTTTGTTTCTCTGATGTGTAAATATTTACATGCAGATTGTATATATCAAGAGATGTTATGTTAAAGCTATTATTTTATTCTGTGGAGATGAGCCACGGACTGAATATATAACCATTAATTTCATTTCACTTATCTATATATATAAAAGCGAAAAACACTCACTCACTCATCACGAAATCTCCAAAACTGCTGAGCCGATGAAGATAAAATTTGGCACGAAGGTAGATTGTGACTAAGAGACGTCCGCTAAGAAAGGACTTTTGGGAAATTATCTCTAAAGGGGTGAAAAAGGGGTTGCCAGTTTGTATGAAACTTCGTCATTTTTGAAGTGAGATACATGAAATTATTAATTTACATTTGAAGTTGGTAAGAAATAATAATGCACCAATCAGATTTTAAAAATTACATCCCTATAGGGGTGAAATAGGGGTTGCCATTTTGTATGAAACTTTGTCATTATTGAAGTGAGACACATGGAATTTTTAATTTGAATTTGTAATTGGTAAAAAATAATAATGCATCAATCCGATTTTGAAAATTACATCCCTATAGGGGTGAAATAGGGGTTGCCAGTTTGTATGAAACTTTGTCATTTTTGAAGTGATACATGGAATTAAAATTGAAAATGTTTTAATATAATATTTTGTATTGTATTGAATTGTATTGTATGTACACAACTCAATTATAGAAGACAGAGTGCAAAGGTTTTATTTATTTGTTAATATTATGAGTTCAGTAATGCGTCAATAGATGGCGCCACCATACATTTTAAAAGTCGATATGGTTTGTCGTTCGCATTTAATCATCATGTGTAGTTTGAGATTTCAAATAAATACAACAGTTTTTTTTTTGCTTTTCTAACGATTTCATTGTGTGTTAAGACGATTTGGTACCTGTTAAATATAAAATAATAAAATAAAAAATAAAATTAAATTCAATTGGAATTGATTGGAGTACGGAGTGTAATTGCGGCATTATATTGTACTAGCTGTTCCCCGCGGCTTCGCTCCGCGTGGGACTCGGTTATATCGCACCCAAAAGTAGCCTTTGTTTGAACTCAGGTCGTTAACTACATCCCTACCAAATTTCATCATAATCGGTCGAGCAGTTTAGCCGTGAAGAGGTGACAGACAGACAGATTTTCGCATTTATAATATAAGTATGGTGTATAGTTTAATGTCTGCGTTTTGGGCTACTCATTGATTCGTTTAATTTAAGTTTGAAAAGTGTTTTTCCGGATTCCGGAGTTCGAATAGTAGTTTGAAAATAGGTAAATCTTTGTGTTATTTTCCATAAGTTAGTTGCAAATCTTAAATATATTTTAAGGTTTCTCAAATAAATTGTAGGTCTTTAAGTATATTTGTATTAATTTCTAACAATAATTTTCTGTATTCGTTTTTATTTAATTTCTAGAATTATTTTCTTACTTTTATTTTAATTTCGAAAAGGAACGAATAAATTCATTTGCATGTTTCCGGATTAAACGATATCGCAACCCTAATCAAATCAAATCTAATAGTTTGTCATTGACGACATTGAAGAAGAAGATTAATCAAGTGGTTGACTGGTAGAGAACGCTCTAATATATCAGTATTTTGTACATATCTATCTATACAAATAGGACAAAAAAAATCGAGTGTCTATACATTAAATATTTTTCTAAAAAGGAACCATAAAAAAATTTTTTTTGGAATTTTTGTCTCTCTGGTACGTTATAACTTCAAAACTACTCAACAGATTTGAACGCGGTTTTCACAGGTGGATTACGTATAATTAGGAGCGTTGTCAAAACTTTGTTTCGTCAAAATCGATTAAGGGAAAAAGAAGTTATGGTCAGTTGAAGTTTACTTCTAGCACTGCTTCAAAACTTTTAAACAGAGTTGAATGCGGTTTACATAAACGTATTTAATTTAGATAAAGCTAGAATTTCTACTTTGTTTTATCGATATCAATATAGAGAAAAACACACTGCAGTCTCTATTAAATTTTAATAAATAACTTTTAGGTTCAAATGACCCTGTAATAGGCTGCGTCTACTCTTTTAGAGACAAAGATGTGATAGTATGAATGTTAATATTTTCAGTTTGATATCGTAGCAATGTAATGGTTTTATAAAATTGGCACGGGAATAGGATACTATAGATTTAACTATAGGTCTGGATAGTTGTAGTTTCCACAGGTTATGCGAAAAGCGACCTACACGCGGGCGGAGCCGCGGGCTACAGCTAGTTATCTATATTTTCTTTCACTTTTTGATTTGAACTCTTTTTTTTATTGCTTTGTACTATTTAGTTTAACGCATTATGTTTTTGTATTGTAATTTTTAATACCATCTCAAGTTCACGTTTTCCTTTGGCCAATCTCTTAATGACTATTGCTGTTTGATATCATAGCTTAGAAAGTGTTTCACTCTCTAACTGTATTTTAATGGCGTCCATGCTGTGCTCATCGGTTTTTATAATAATTCTTTCTTACCGTTACCTACGCAATATTAATACTTTCTGTCAGCTTATGTAAGACTTAAATAATTTTTATGTGACGGAATTATACCAGTTTTTCGTTACGATTTTTTTCGTAGTCTCAATTTGACCCACTTATTACGGACTTAGTGTTTTTTCGTAAAATACTTATTTCAGTTCTCTCTCCTTTATTAACGTTTTCTTAGTCATCTTAAACTTAAAAATAAACCTTAATAGTATTCCGCTTTTTATTATTTTGACGTTTTCCATTTGAGTTGCATACAATAAAAATATGAAAGGTACACGATTTGCTAAATATTTGTTATTTCCATCTATCTAATAAAACCACACTATACTTATACAATACTAGTGCATACCAAAAGGCTTGTATTAAACTTCATCTATAATTATTTCTGTGATATATCGTTTTAATTTCACATTTTTTCACGTCCACGATGATAATAAGAATCACAAGAATTTTAAGCTCCTTAACTACCGAAAGTCTGCACCAAAATAAATAAATGTGGTTGCTCTCACCCTAATTATCTTAAGGTGAACTCAAACAGGCTCCTGGCCTGACTTATATGTAACTTGATTTTTTTAATGACAGAACAGAACCTACCGTTACGAAAGAATAACCTTTGCCAATATAAATTGACGGTTACTTTAAAGAACAATAGATGTAACTTTGTAATTACTGGCAGCGATAAATTTCACAGGATTGGGGCGTTAAAAATGACGAAATAATTGGCAGGGAAAATTACTAGTCCTGCCTATTCATGAATACTTTAATATTATTACTTTTACTATTACTAAATTAACGTTTTCCTGCTGCATTATTGTTACCTACTACATTAGACTAATGCTCTGCTAAAATTTTTGTGAAATAATTTCACTACACTGTTTACTTTTAATATGATAAGTTATGTGCCTAATGAGATACAAAACTAATATTGACTATCATAGTGTTAACTCTATCTCCTGTTTTAAAGAGAATTTCTTATTCCTTTAATTGATTTCCACCACGTCCGTGAACAGTATTGTACAATAGAAGATATATTATCTTCTTATGCGGTCCTACATTATAGAAAGCAAGTCAAATATTCGGGTCGTCTTGCCAAAAAAATAAAAAATTGGTAAGAAGAGGATAAATAATGTGATAGTCAATATTAATTTTGTATCTCATAAGGCTCATAACTAATGGAAATTTCTAACAATTATCTAAAATATAAATTAAAGATGTTTGCCAATTATATCAATTCGCAACATCAAGATGCTACTCGTTGGAAATCCTTAATTATAGGTAATTTAGTGTTGGCGTGTCTGTTTTTAAGTTCGACAAACTAGATGTGAGATAGACAGGTGTACTTTCACCTGCTACTGTTTGTCAGATGCATCTCTGGATAATTATAGATTGTTAAGTAATTGGGATTAAACATGGGGAAACTAAAACTAGAATTGCTTGCAGAAAAGGTGGTCGTGAACAAAGATAAAAAAGCCTCATAATTTTTTACCCTTAGACCAAAAAGAACGATATTGTAAATTAATCTAAGACCAGAAATTACTAAGGTGAAGATTAATATGTTTATATAGCTGTATAATAACAAACGAATAAAATAAACATATAAGCGATAATTTATATCCCTAAATAAATTATACTGATCCAGCTAACCACAATGTAAGTTTTTAATGACATGTCTATTTCTTTACCCATTTATAAATTTCAAACTAGTATTTATGGTCAGACAAAAATGTGCAGATAGATAAATAGATATATTCTTTATTATACTGTTAACATACAAATTATACATGTTAATACAAATTTCGGTGGACTTATCGCTGATGCAATTTCTTCCAGCCAACCTTAGGGTGGATAGAAAAAATTTTAAGTTAGTTTTAAATTGGTTAAAATGATGAGTACCTTTGTTGAGCAGAAGATTTTATTACTATGATGATGATATTGATGAAGAAGATGAAGAACAGTCTAGATATATTGTATCTACCATCCAAGATAAAAACAATGTGACATATACACAGTAAGCGAAAGTTAAGAAAGTTATACAGGAAGCACTAACTATGACACTTAGTGTTTCCGAACTAGGCGACATGGAAAACCTTTCAATTTTATTTTTTGTAGGCGTATTATAGTGAGTCAACCACTTAAACGAAACTTGATTGGCACTTGTAGTATTAGTGTGGGAAAATATGAATCAATCGGTAGATTAATTTATTTGGATAGATCATTCATAGAATTTGGAAATCGCGCGCGGTCTTTGACGCCAGGCAATTTCTTTTAATCTATGGATAATAGTGTTGTAAATGAATTTATGAACTTTTTTTTTTCTACATATAAAATAAGACGAAATAGATCTTGTAAGTTTTCAACGTGAATAATAACATTTAATTTTTGGGCTACCAGATGAAATTTAATTTTGTTTAGCTGGTACTAGTAATAAATGAATTACAAAATATAAGAATTTAACTTAATAATACAAGTACTCAAGTAAACATATATTAGTAAATAGATGATTTACATATTTGTATAAAAATAAAATATATTATGTAACATAAACATCCTATCAATATCAATTTAAATGAAAGCAGCGGCTTAATAAATCTGCGTTACGAATCATGATTGGAAGCTATTCATATTAACTTCGGAGATGATGTTCAAAACTGAACTTTATTACAACGCAGTATGTTATATGTATCTGATTTTGTGAATCCCATGATTGTAATTTGAATAGTGATAATGATTCGAAATCTTATGGTATGTCATTTGTATCAGATTTAATTCTCAATCATGATGAAGTTTGCAGGCAGTTTTCTATTATTTCCACAGAGAGAGAAGATACACATAATTTAAGAGAAACCGTAATCATAAATCTAGCGAGTATCAGACTTATAAATAGTATTGTACTTGATGAGCTGCGCAGTGAAGATGTTATTTAGGTATAACCTTTATAGAGTCATAAGGATTTCAATTTTTGTATCTAACTGTAATAATATTCAAGTGTCCTGAACTGGTACTGTGAAAATAAATAAATGTAATTTATTAGCAGGACACCACATATTGTGAATAGAATCAGCTGATACATTTTATTTTTGGCATCACTATTTCTAAAACTCCAGTCAAGGAAAACAAAAAACCTGAATTACTACTGTCGGTACAATATTTCTTTGATACTGACTGAATATGAATAAAAAAAGAGAAAGAAATGATGAGATAAAAAAATATTATTATCTAACATTAAAATTATAAGGAAGGTGCTGAATATGATGATGTTATAGTGCAATATGTGGTTTATTCCCGGTCGTCCCCACTGGGGACGAGTGGGAAAAAAAGTTTCGTTCGTCCCCAGTGGTGACGATTGGCACTTTTTATTTCCCACTCGTTCCGCTATAGACCGAGAGTTTAAATACAAGGGGGTTTCAATAAGAGATTTCACGGTTTGATAAAATGCTTTAATTACGCTTTTCTAAGCAAGATTGTCAATGGTTTTGATTGAAAGTAACTAAAAAACTGAGGTAATTAGTACAGTATTAACGAATTTACAATAATTCATGCAGTGCGTATCACAGATAATCAACTTATTTACAATAATTCTTACTTCAGATAATCAACCTATTTTCAGTTATTATTATTAATTGTAAATAAGTTGATTATCTGTTATACGCAGTTTAAAACTGTAAGAATTATTGTAAATAAGTTGATTGTCTGTGATATGCACTGCAAGAATTATTGTAAATTCGTTAATACTGTACTAATTTCCTCAATTTTTTAGTTACTTTGAATCAAAACCATTGTCAGTCTTGCTTAGAAAAGCGTTATTAAAGTATTTTAACAAACCGTGAAATCTCTTATTGAAACCCCCTTGTATTTTGACTCTCGGTCTATAGCGGAACGAGTGGGAAATAAAAAGTGCCAATCGTCACCACTGGAGACGAACGAAACTTTTTTTTTCCCACTCGTCCCCAGTGGGGACGACCGGGAATAAACCCAATATGTTAACAAAATACTTTTTACTAGGATGTTTATTTACCTGAACGATGATATAATAACACTTGACAAAAGTTTACTTTATAATTAAGCCTTTTATATCAACGAGTGTTATTTTCCTGATAGTACGTCGGGCTCTGGGCGCGGCCGCTTTCTTCCTTACATAATTCAGTTTTCGTCACTTTGCGTCATTATGGAAAGAGAAATTTATTCGATTGTGTCAGGTGATACAAGGGCCAAAAGGTTATATCTCTTATTTAATATGGTGTGTTGATAAAGGCATTATTGAAATGTAAAACTAAGTATAGTCTTTTCGCAAAAATTCTAAATGCATATATTTACTACTAGATTTATATTTGTACATAGAACTAGGAATCACGCGCGGCTCTAAGCTAATTCTTTAATCTTTGTATTTTTATAATAAGAACGAGGATTTACAACATCAAAATCAATAATTATATCAGACCAACAGAATTATTCAAAAAATTCGTAACCATTTATACTATTTCAATACATTCTGTGCTATTTCGAAGCTTCAAAATAAAATTAGTACCTACTTTATTTCAGTAGTTTAAGTATAATCAAAATAAAGTTATGTACGGCCTTAGCTGGGTTTATTAAATGAATTGTGAAAAAGTGACTATGTCAAGTGTTTTTATCTAAGTTCATTGTACACATAGAATTACTAGAAACATAGAAGTCTTAATTGTAGCTACAACATAGTCAACATCATAAAACCAATTTCACTTAATCAAGTGCCATAAAAACTAACATTAGGTACAACAATATTTTGATATCTTTGACTAGTATTGCTCAATATTTATGATAATGTCAGCGGAAATACAATGCATTGTGAATTTATGATTATTTATACGTTTTATATTATGCACGTAACACTATGCTAATGAACGGAAGTGTGCATTTGAGATGTGTGCTCAGGTGTCTTCGTCTCGGAACAGGTTTTTTCAGTTCTTGTGTAAGTTATTGATGCGAGTTCCTCTTTATTTGCTTAATTTTGTTAAATTCAATCGGTTTTGGTTTGTTTATCTTCTAATCTTCTATTATAAATAATCTCTTTAATATTATTTTTCCTATCAAGAACTTTTTTTATAAAGTATTTTTTTTAGGGTATAGATAAAAATGGACTATAAGAAAGTTATGTTAATTTGTTTATACATACAGTTTACTAAAGCTCATTAAAAAATCCTATAAGTAGATACTTCTGTTCTTATACTTCTGAAGTCTAATGCTTAAATACAAAATTATGAACATTAAATAAAATTAATTCATTTCAGGTAACTATTTGACCCATATAAAACAATTATTTCATTCAGAGTCGCACATAACAATAATTAATCGATTACAAAATTACAAAATATTAATTAGAAATTACAAAATTACAAAATATTAATTAGAAATTACAAATTACCTTTAAATAGTACCTGTAAATTATTAAATTTATTAATGAACATTAATCTTATTTTTTTTTTCAAATGGGCTGTGACATTAACAAAGAAATATTCAAGTGGATTCAAGTGTGGGTTCTGTAAATTTATCCTGCTTTGAAGATACAAAAAACCAAAGTGTGTACCTCGTTATACTACTCTAGTATATTGCCGTAAAGATAGGATCTTCAGATACGGTGTTTCGAAACGGTTGCGTGTGTGAAGACCATAAGGCACGCCTTTCCAATTGGGACCGCCAATTGATTTTCAGATTTCACGCCTTAGGTACAAATGAAGAAAAGTACAGATATATCGTTTATTAAAATGCTCCCTTTTGATTTAAATTAAAAAAGTACCAGTACCTCTGCATTTGATCTATCTTAAATTAAATAGTTATATCTTGCATCTATCTTCCGCCAGTTTTTTATACGGCACAATTGCCACTTTCTTTTATTTAACTATTTATTCTACATAATTTATTTATTAATTAATTTATTTCAGGCAATAAAATTGTACATTATTGGTCCATATTAACAAATGCCTTAAAGTCGAACATACATATATGTAAAATAAAATAAACAATTTCGTGTTGTTGTCAATGTTTACTTTCTGAACTTTTTTTAAATTGTGTCTCAAACTTACCCTATCTGCTTTATAACAGAGGCCTCGATTTTAATTGCTTAAGTTTCTGCTTCCTTCAGACATGAAGTGGAACTAGATTTATTTTTATTTTTAGATCCGTCACTTCCGCTTACAAATCCATTATACACGAATATGCATGAGTTAGTGACTATACAAAACTAAACACTTTGTATATTAATTTGCGATATATATTTTTTTATAACACATTTAGATTTTTATCACCACATCTTCTGTTAATAGAGCAGAAAACGAAAATCAATCGACTCACCAGTTTTGAGTAGGCATGTCATATATTTTAAAAAGCACTCCAATGTTCAATTCTTGTCGATGATCCTGAATAAACTTTACCAGTGCATTAGTCTTTAGTCGCACTTGTTACTTATTGCCTTTTTAAGCCCCTTTATACTTCGGTTAGTAAGGTCATAATAGCACCTGGGCAAATTTAATACATATATCATGTCGATCTTGTAAAAATACATCATTATAATTTAAGAGGTAGGCTCTTGTTCGTGGAGTTCCTTCCATGTTTGGTTATCCTCTGCGAGTCCCTTTATTTCTTGATTCGACAGGACGTTTGTTTATTTGTTTTGGACATAAATTGGATTGGGCGATTGTTGTGAATGTAAAAATATAAGGCTTACATGTTTATATGAGTACTAGCGACCCACCCCGGATTCGCATGGGCATAAAAACCTTCCTCTTGAATCACTATTAAAAAACCTCATCAAAATCCGTTGCGTAGTTTTAAAGATTTAAGTTGTATGCTTAAAGGGACATAGGGATAGAGAAAGCGACTTTGTTTTATACTATGTAGTGATTATCCATAAATAAGTCTGTATGCCAGGTACTAAAAGAAAGGGTCCAGATTACTATTTAGAAATGATTATAATATTTAAAGGTCAACTTCTAATTATGAATGAGTTAATCATGAGAATTTGGTTAACAATGAGGAACAACAATTGTAAAACAAAGAACATAAAGTAACTCGCACTTGACCAGATCATTGTCATGCACTAGTTGCCATTACGGTTGATATACTATAACTTAATATTGTATTGTATAATTCAATTTAAGAGAAAACGATACTATTGCATTTGTTCCGCTCGTGATGAAATCTGTTGCCAATATGTCTGGCTTTCCATTCATTTGTCTAGGTTTGTTTCTAGCAAGCCGAACGTTAAAATCTATTTCAATAATATTAGTATTGACATATTTTTCTTCGAGTCTTCCTTCTACTTCATCATCCATTGGTATCGATGTAATTAAATTTAATTGTTCATTCTCATATTGATGTCAATCATTACTTAAATTAAGTTTACCACCACTTCCAAAGCGCAAGTGGAGATAAAGCGGCGCCACAAACTCCACTGCAGCATTTTCTCCAAAAACATCGATGTAAAATTTGAGCTAAAAACATAGTACTTATATTGTGTGTTCTTTATTTGCTCTTATTCTTCAAGATAAATACATTAACATCGATCAATCACTATATCATATAAGTAAATACCGATGACTAAGCTAGATTTCCATCCTCGGCAGGGTTATACTCAGTCTTTGTGTGGTCGAAATGCTTGCGAAGTATGCGAGGTGCATTGTAATTACAGATTTGAAGCTTGTGAGGACTCGTCACGTGGAGTCACCTGGTATTTATAGGAATGTTTAAACACTGATGATGTTCTGTTGTGCAAACAATGTTTCTGTAACAAAATATTGAAAATCCTAACTTTGTGTTTTCTCTTGGGTCTCAGTAGACCAAGATAAAAGAAATGTATTCCATTTCTTGTTGCTTCAATAAAAAGCAACACTTCTTTTTTAGAAGTAAGCAGCTTCCTTAAGCAATCAAAGTTATAAAATCGTCAAATGACAAACTAGTTTTGTATCAAATTTAACATGTAAGTATCAATATTATCACGTCACAAGAAAAGCAGAGCGTTTCGCTTTTGTCAACTGACGGGTGTTATGTAAGAACTAAGACCTACGGGTGTGACAATGTAAGTGAAACCCGATACTTTATGAACTAGTTATCCGCAGCCAGTCCTTGTACAAGTTATTTTGCATTGTTAATCCAGGAATTGTCTTGTACCGGATTTGTAAAACATTCTTTGAAGTTGTGCATAAGATTAATGTTAACATTGTTCTGTTGCTGGACTGAACTGGACTAGACAAAACAGGCAGTCTTATCAGTAAATATATCTCCACATTCAAGGATAACTGCGAAAAGATAAATAAGTACAAAAATCATTTTTTTAAAAAGGTCTATGAGTTAAGATCTTGAAGAAATGCTTGATTTAAATCAAATCAAATCAAAATCTTTATTTGCATGAATGTATGTACAAAATGATGTTGTAACAATATGAATGTGCGAATACATTCTACCTTAGTAAGGCGTGTAAATCTATCATGTCTAAAAAATACTCAATTATAAGGATATATAATTTAAAACAAAATGTCAAATTTAAAAATAAAAAAAGGTAATATACCCAAGTCAAAATAATAAAGTCAACATGTTATCATAATTTCCAAATTGCAATGAGTCCAATAAAAATATAATAATCTGAGTAGTCATATTGTGTCAGTAAAATAAATTTGACAAAATGGGGTCTGAACATAATAATGATTATAAAACTAAATTGTATCTTGTATAACATTTTTCTATTAATAGTGATCGTAATTTTTCTTTAAATGCTTTATATCTTAACTCTTTCATACTGTCAGGTAATTTGTTATATAATTTCGGTCCCAAAACATATATTGTCCTACTATACGACGCAAGATTAGATTCATTTTGAGGAAGTATTTGTACCTTATTTCTTGTTGGTCTTGGTCGTCTATTAACAATTTGCTTAAAACTATTTATATTTAGCCTCACATACAAGCATGCCTCAAAAATGAACAATGAGGGTAAAGTCAATAAGTTCAATTTTCTAAAATACTGTACACAACTATCTCTTTGTTTACCTCCAAACATGGCTCGGGTACATTTTTTTTTATGTGCCCTAAATAGTAGGTAGAATGTGTATCATTGCAGCATTTCCCCAAAAAAGAATACCATATCTCAAATTAGAGGCAACATAAGCATGATATGCACAAACAGCAGTTTTTTGTGAGATAGTTTTAGTAGTATTTCTAAGCACATAAACATATTTGCTTAATTTAGATATTAAAGTTTCAATATGTGCTTTCCATTGAAGATGACAATCTAGAGTTATTCCCAAAAACTTAGTCTCATTGACAAATTGAATTTTTTTATTATTTAATTGAATAGAAATGTCCTTTGGCCTTGCCTGGCCTTTAAAAATAATACTCTTACTAGTTGGATGAAGCAAAAGATACACTGTGACAATAAAATACCTTTCGAACTCTTTATGGAACCGCGAAGGAAATGACACTAAACTAATGAGATAAATATGTAATACGTTGAGGTTCAAAAACATATTCATGTTTTACACTTGCATTGGGAGTACAGATAGTCTGAAAGACAAGAAAATTTTAAATTATTGCCTGTTAAATTCTGTACTTTATTATATTCATTAAATTATTCAGTAATTGTATGATCAATCATTTAATTATTTAATTAAAATTATTGAAAGAACTTTGACAAACAATTGATCAAAAGCTTATATGTTGTAAAGGTATTGTATAGTACCTATTCGATTAGGCCAAGGAGAATTACTTTTGTAGTAGTAAGATGAATCAGTTGACATTTTAATAGATTCAGTGTCATGAGAGGAACAATGAAAAAGGAAGGAAGATCCAATAAGTTTTCACGTAGCTTTATATTAAATAACGGAATCTGAGATAATGTGAATGCTATCAAAACTAAAATAAAAAATACGTATTTTTAATGGTTCATCATGTTATTAATATTACCTAAAGTATGATTGTTTTAATAAAAACATGAACGACTTAGATAGTACCCATTTACTTAAAACTAGTTATACATTATATAACAAAATGTCTTTGACATTGGATTACTGACATGTAACAGAGAACAAGTTTTTGCCTATTCTATTCAATTTCTTTGATCTTGCAGCTGATTCGTAAAAAGTAGATTATCACCTACTTTGTTAGCGTTCAGTTCGGCAAATAGGTTTTAGTACCAATCTTTATCACTTGGTCACGAAGTCTATCTAAATGCAATACTTAGTTTGGAATTTGTTTTCTAAGAATCAGACCTTGATGGGGCAAGTAAGATCCTTTTGTAATATTAGTCGGGTATTTCATTAGATTGTTTTTGTATGAACAAGTCTTAGTTTTTAATCCAAGTACTAGTGACAAGATTTAAATGAATACACAAAAACAGATCAATATAAACAAAGGTTGCTAATATAAAACTCTAACGTCACATAGAATTAGGAAACAGCTGTTTCCTAATTCGATGAATGGGACAGATAACACTGATGTCAGTAAAAATAAAAATGATAACTCAAGGGCCGGCGCTTATTTTGGCCAGCGTATTAGTCTGGCCATGCAACGTGGCAATGCAGCCAGCCTCTTGGGCACTTTACCTTCTTGCGACGACAGCAATTTGGGCTCTATATTTTATTTAGTGTAATATATTTAAGTATTTAGTTTTTATATTAATTAGTTTATTTATTTTTTTAGAATAGAATATGTTATTATTGTAAACCTATCTGTAATAATTACACTAAATAAATTTGTAATTATTCCTTAACTCAAAATTGATATACTAAGAATAAAAATGAAAATCCTAAAACTATGAATAAAGTATCTTACTAGATATACCAAAGAAAATATCATCTTCTTCCGTAAACAGATAGTGAAATGGCTGATGAGATCTTCCCTTTTACTCACGATCCTCATTATCTCAACTTTGTACAAATTACCATATGTATAGGCTATCTTACATAAACGCATACCAATCTCCACTTGACCACCATTAGCGACATCCCGACAGTAACTCATTAGTCATTTGACTGAGCTTTCCATCCTTAAAACAACTAAGCCACTTTTTAACCATTTTCAACCTTATCTCTTAACGAGCAGAGAATAAATTTCAATAACTCCTATATCAGCCAGTTTGGTTGTTTTTGCAACAAGCCTTCCTGTCCCTTATAACAACGTCATAAAGTTCGAATTCCCGGGCGTATCGAGCCGGATACAGAATCGCATGTGCTTTGGAACGGATGCATCACAATCTAGCAATTGCTTTCCTGTACGAGTATCTTCGTTTGAAGTGGCCGAGTTGTCTTTTTTTGCATCAACTGTACTTAATACACTTCTGTCATCCGTTACACCTCTAGTAAAATATTACATAAAATAAGTTATGAATTTGAAGTATCAAATGAAGCAAATGAAAAATTAGCTGAAGTGAAAATAAAAGGAGAACAAGTTATCTATATATATTTTGTCATAATAGATAAAATATTTAGCAAAGATTCCAATTATAAAGTATTTGGTTTTTTTGTTTCAGGCACAAAGAATGGAGTGCGGAGCTGCAGAGCTCAGCAGAAAACTGCGTGTTGATCAGGTACTAATTAATTACTTTTCCAACTAATATTATAAATGCGAAAGTGAGTTTGTGTATTTGTTTCTTACCTCTTCACAATCACCTCACACAATCTTCCTGAAATTTCGCATACACATAGCTAGGAGCACAGATTATAGAATGCTCACAGATTATAGAATGCTAAGGAGTATTGAGAAGGACATATGGTACCTTTTATCCCGGGAAAAAGCATTATTTCCGAGGGAAATTCATGCGGGCGAAGCCGCGGGCGAAAGCTAGCTTTACTATAAAAGCTAGTTTCTAAAAATAAAGATTTCGCTCTTTTGCTCCTTACCTGAAGATAAAAGCATGGTTTTATAGACTGTAAATTTTGACAAGATTTTGAAGATGCCTTTCTTGCGCTTACACCGGAATAAGCACTGCTATTTGAGGACAGGCCCTGTTCTTTTACACGAATTTCGACAGTTCATTTACACGATCAATGGATTTCATTATATTTTTTTGTTTCGTTAACAGATTTATCAAAATTACGTTGAGTTTGCCCTTCAAAACTAATGTCTCCAATGTTTAAGCCTCGTCACGTACTTTTATTATTCGTGATATAAATTAACCTTCTTGATTTGACAAAGCCTGCTTTCCATCACTCAAAACAAGTTACACGCCAACTATATCAGCTGTATTGAGATCGAATTGATCGACTAAACTTCATGAGTTCAAAGAGGTTTTGCGCGCGTTATCAATCACTGTCGGTGACCGAAAGAATTATTTTTCTTGGCTCCGTTGATTCCGTCCTATATAATACGTCACCATTTAAAAAATGGTCAAAGTCAAATAAAACTTGATATTATCATCATTAAGGTCACAGGTTACTGTATAAATAACATCCCTAAAAAGTCGATATCCTGATACGATACGATTCTCTTTTTAGTTAATTTATTACTTACTAGCTGTAGCCCGCGACTTCGTGCGCGTGAGCTTCGTTATCGTAGGAATTTCGAGAATTTCTCCCTAAATTCCCACGGGTAGCCCGAGAATCCCTCTTTTCCTGTTATACAAAGTTTGGCATTACAACAACAATAAATTTTTGTTAAGTTGTGTACTTGATGCGAAAATAAAATATTACTAACATATCGCTTTGAATTTAGAGAAAAGTTAAGGATGCGAAGAAATTATTTATTGGGCAGAAAACAAATCGTAAATTGATGAGAAAAAACAAGATGATATAACGTACGTCGCTACCCGTAATGACGTTAATAGAGAATATAAAAGACATCAGATTGGCAATAGAAATAAAGTGAGATATATTTATTTCAATGAAAAAAAAGTGGAAAAAGTGGTGTTAAATGTAGCCAATTTCAATTTTGATTTCGATGCGGGTTTACCACTGGATCTAAGAGGAATAAACCTAGCCAATCAGTGCGATAATGGTCTGACAAGCGTAGATGAAGTTTTGACTTTCGGCCCTTTGACTAATAGTCCGGAATATTATGTCAGTTATTAATTATGAAATTCTAAAGCAGTTGATTTGCATAATTCATTTGTAATGAATTGATATTTATGGTCAATGATTGCTTAATGTTTACTGATAGTAGTCAGCATTACTTATTAATAGTAACTTAGGTACATTTTATAAAATAGGTCCTTACCTTAATAATTTTTATAACTTAAACATCTACTTTTGGACGTTACACACTTGTAGAAACAATTGAATAAATCTGTGTCTTTATTTTTAACAATTTATAATGAAAATATTTATGTTAAATTTCAATTTATTTGTGACGACATCAGCGTTTACCCATCTACTGCAAGAATTACCTTCATGAAAACTCAGAGAAATCGCGCTTGCAAAGTTTATTTGGATAAGAAAGGTATATTTTTCAATCTCCGACAAGTAGGTAATCCTCGGGAGCCGCGGTTCTCTTTAGATAACATAACACCCGGTCATCATCTTGAGCATAATGCAATCGTTCCCTCTTTTCCTAAAATAGATATCTCCCTTCATATTGTGTTAAAAAATTACGGCATACTAAACGTCTATAAAATATAAGGTTACTTACATAACCGGTTAAATTTGCACCTGCATTAAAAACAAATAGTACGTATCAGCTGTTCTGTATTATTTTTAAACAGCAATTATCAACAGCTTTTTATTACTGGCCAATTATATCTCGTTATTTTAAATATCGAACTGCTCAATACACCGTTACAGGTAATAACTTTCTTAAGTATTTAAATGCTTGTGGACACTAGCGCCTCTTGACAGTCCATTAAAGAGTACAGTATTATTATACTTAGTTTTCCTAAATAATATAGTAATTACTAAGTCACATAGTATAAAACAAAGTTGCTTTTTCTATCCCTATGTCCCTTTGTATGCTTAAATCTTTAAAACTACGCAACGGATTTTATGCGGTTTTTTTAATAGATAGAGTGATTCAAGAGAAAGGTTTTTATACCCATGCGAAGCCAGGGCGGGTCGCTAGTTTTAAATAAAGCTAATTAAAAGAACTAAAATAAATATAAATAATTTCAAAGTGTTATTAGCATAAAAACTATATTTATTACTATTTTGGTCAGTAAAAGATAAGTAATCACAGTGCAGGTCGGAACAAATCGAATGGCCGAATCGATAATATCGATTTCAATGATCGCGGGAGAATCGAGCAAACGATTTACGTAACGGTTCTGCTCTACGTGTGATGTGCCGCAGCCAATGTAGTGTTATAAATACGAATCGGTTACAAATTGTTATGAATAATGAATTTTTAATTTTTAAGTTATAAAAAAATTTGATTTCCTTCAGACTAAAATTAATTTTATTCTTCATACGTATATACCATTTAGTAAGAAGACAGTTAGCCGTGTACCCTCCGGCTTAAGAAAGAATAGACCACGCTCCCGTAAGTATCGTTAAAGGTAAAAAAAATGAATAATTTTGTTGGAAAAATCACCACAAGTAAGAAGTAACACATACAAGTCAATTGAAACGTCGATTATTAATTCAGTCCTTCCTTAGTCTACGACACCCACGGGAATAAGGGGCGTCTATTTAAGCCACAGACCACAAGACCTGTAAGTTTTTATATGAATCTGTGTCGGTTAGACCCTAATTAGAAGTCATCATTATTTTGTGTTGGTTACACAGTCAATCGACTATGCACACCCTGTCAGAGTTCTTCGGAACCGCCTCTCGGCTCCGGGACCAACGGCCTTACGTGCCTTCCAAAGAACGAAACCATTTTTGTGATCAGACAATCAGATGATTCACGCCTGCAATGTCCTAACCGAACTGGAAACAACGAAATAAAGTATTATTCCCGTGGGAATTGAACCCATGACCCCGGATCTAAAGGCTGGACCACGGAGGCTGTTTGTAGTAATTAGAATTAGAAGTAAATAGCGGCCACACACGGCCTGTATGTTTTCATTAGCATCTGTGTCGATTGGACCCTAATTAGGGGTAAATATACTACATTTAATTGTGTCAAACTGGAAATTGAAAGTAGGACGGTAGTCATCACGAAGTACATGCATTGGTTAGCGGGATTACCGGCAAAGAAGCTGTCGTAAAAGAGCTATGAATAAAATAAATTTTAAGCCATTGTTTAGTGGCGTATTGTAAGTTTAGAGATTGAGCGTAGTCAAAGCGAAGCGATTCAGTTTTAAATCAAGCAGCAGTGGAAGACTTCATGAAAGTTTTTTTTTAATTTCGTATTGTTTCAGAATTAAATAATGAATAATGTTGAAAACATATATTACGAGAGTAAATAGGAGACGGACTATATTCCATTCGTGCAAATGCGTTACATAGTTGTTTTATAACTACGTTTATACATTAGTATGAAATATGAGTCAGTCTGATAAATGATAATTATAGATTATCTTCTATTGACACTAAATAAATAGCGCCTCAATATAATTAAATTTCATATATATTTGGCCATTGTAAGCTAATCATTTTTCGAAAACAAGACAGAGAAAAATCAGGAAATCGATAGTAGTAACAAAAAAAAAGTTAATAAGAAGATTCCAAAGCTAAATCGCCTAATAGTATAGAATATTCGGTGTGCTACCAGCATACGATCAAACTGTAAAGAACCGCGATAGGACTTCGTGGGAACCCATAAACAGACAACTCACCGTGCCACTGAGATTTCTCTTACATTTTAAACGTCTGTGGTCACGATAAGATGGGAGTATGTTTTGGTTATTTGCGGTTTTGGTAAAAATAGTAACTTTTCGGACATTTTATTAAAGTTTTATTTTATATGAGAACAAGGGCAAGTGATGAAGGGAATAATTTAGCCAAGATGGTATTTTTTAATTATTTTAGATTAAGCTTTAGTTTGTTTTATCGCGCTAATCTATTTTATTACTAGATTTGATAGAATCACAGATTGTCAAAACTATAAGCTGATTTTTTCGCAATATTTTAATGACAACATTTTTATAAGCGCCTATCGAACATCTGCTTGTCTTATTAAAGTATTTTCATATTGAACAATTCATTGTTTTGAATACATTTAAATACATGTTTAATTGCAAATCGTGCTTGATTTGTGTGTCCAGAGTAAGTATTGTTGTAAATCTTTACGAATATCGTAAAGATTTACAACAATCGTAATTAAAATCGATAGTAGAATAATCGGTAGTTATACGTTACTCGGATAATTTATTATCGGAACCGGATTGTCGCGAACCGTATACTGTGATGAAGGTAAATTGTTTAAGGTGAAGTCGTTTCGAATGAAAAATCAAGCTATAATGTATCTCTGGCCGTATGCTTGGCTCTAGAAATAAATATAGATCACATTTTAATGCACAGCTAATAAAAACGAAAAGTAGACAAAGGACAAAAAAAATCCTGAAAGGCACGGAGAAAAGTTAGAAGTGGCTGTGCCTTTTTTCGGTTTTGTGAGACCACTGCAATGTCCACTGCACTAATAAGACATTGACACATTGGTTATCAATTTTTATTAATCTATAAACTGCTTATTTATTTATTCTTATGGCATTATACACAGTCCTTCGTAATATTAATAATGTTATTTTTTCACATAGTTTCTGAATCCATTGGATAGCGTCATTTTCCAGAGAGAACAGGTCTGCTAAATCGCCATGATATTTGGTAAGGGGACAGTCTCCTACAATATGCGCAACGTCCTGCACAAAAGCTCCACACTCTTATAGACTGCTTATCACATGCTATATAATTGACACGTCTGGGACTAATTAGTGGACAACAAACAGCCAGAATGCATATCCTGATCAAATCCTACTAACTTTTTCTTTTAGACTAAGATAACCAGCAAAGTACGTATCGATTATCCGCTGATCGAGACCGCCATTTCTGCGTCACGAGTGCGGTTTCCGGCGCAACTTACCCTTAATAACCCGACATGTGATCAGGTTTTACGTGTTTGGGAATGTAGAGTATTGGGTTAAACGATCTTGCGAACTTTAAGTACCAGGGTGCAGGGAACTTGTCGTCAAATTCGGTGTTTCTACATGGTATTGGTTGATGTTGACGGGTTGATTCGTTTGAAGAAATGTTGAAGAATTGACGGATCAATGTTCTATTGAGAGTTTCATTTTTTAAAGACAGCAGACTTATGCCCGGACACATACAATTTGGATCTTTTCAAGGCTAGAGTGAATAGGCTATTAATGTGCCAGCGAGCTCCATCTTAGACCGCATCTGCATTTAACAAAAAGTGGGATTGTGGTTAATCGCTGGACATTGAGAATATAAAAAAAGACAAAATCGCTGTGGTCTCTACATTGATTTTGACCAATATTGGGTTAGTTCTTGTTCGGTCATTCGTCTCGAATGAATGAATGAATTTATTGCTGCTATAAACATGGTCTTAAAAAGTTAGATATTGTATTACGAAATCGCATGATACAAACCGGTCCCTTCCTATCATTCTGATGATCATAGTAAGACAGAAACAAACAGTTATTTCTAAAATAGTAAAGGTAATAAAAAAAACTTACAAAAAATATCATCCAAAATGAATTGCAAACAGTCATGGAAATGCAAATATTTTTAAAACCGGTGGAAAAATACACTTAAAAAATAGTGTAATGCAAAATGCTTCTTAGAGTTGACAATAACTCGTAATTTGGTCGGATAAAGTAACTGGTGGAAATTTAATAAAAACAAATAACCTCACTTTTATTGCTACTATTTGATGTTTTCATAATTCACGATTTCTCAAGCAATTACGTGCATCATTTACGAGTGCCGTTGTATAATCATATAGCTACTAAGTGTAATGTTCATAATTAATTCGCTATCTACGGTTATAAACACCTTATATGTCTCGCAGATGCGTGTTAAGATGGAGGAAGACACACATACTTGCGTTGAATAGCATCACTATAATTTCTTTAGGTACTCCTATGTATAGTATTGAAAAACGCATTGCACCAAACAAATGTATACATTTTTTTTTTAAATTAGGTTATTTACAAAGGCGGACTTATCTCTAATGCAAGTAAGTATCATACTCACTCTATTTTTCTGTCTCAAATCATATGTAATATCTTCTCACTTTATTTTGTATTAGCGACCCGCCCCAGCTTCGCATGGGCATAAAAACCTTCCTCTTTAATCACTATCTATTAAAAAAAACCGCATTAAAATCCGTGGCGTAGTTTTAAAGATTTAAGCATACAAAGGGACATAGGGACAGAAAAAGCGACTTTTTTTATATTATGTAGTATTAAGTATGTAACTACTACCACAAATTTTTTATTAATACTAATTTTTATATTGACGGTCAAAATTGTCAAATTGACATCTTGTAGCCATTGATTGATGACTACAAGATAGAGGTTCTCAGTTCTATGGACTCCGTTCAAGGGTGAAAAATTTTGTTACATTACAGGGACCTATCTTACACTTAGTAGATTCTTAACAAATAATAAATAATAGTAAGATTACTAGTATTTAGATACTTGTGTAACCCAAGCCATAAGATTTGCTGTCAGGCGAACAAAAACTGACCGCGCCTGTCCCATGTCCGAAATTAGGGGGCTTTGACAACCTTGGCTGTGAAATCTTCAATTACTCATTGCGGTTTACACAAACCTGCTATGTAGGGGCTTTTGTGGTTTGAGATATTGCTGAAAACATTTCACCCACGCTTGTCAGGTTTCTATCAAAATTGTATAATCAAATTCCGGAGTTAGAATAAGGTTTAGCGCGGTTGGCAACAGACCGTTTATGTATGCTTGTATTGCGTTTATATACTTAAACTAGTATAAACAAGGTTCTCTCATTTCATATAAAAGAAAGTAGATATAAAAAACTATTAAATATTTTTTTTCTAACAATCGCAAAAACCTTATGTATCCTCAGGAAATGTTGTACATTCATTAAAGCCACATTATGAGTGCGTTGCCGCAGTTTATCTTAACCCTTTCGCTGACAATAACGAATCCCAAAATAGATGATAATCAAATTGTCTTCCCAATAAGTGTCAGCGGAAGTTTTAAGCTGCTGAACAATTTCACAAAAAGGAGGAGGTAGGTACCTATCCTATCCTTTAAATATTCAATCCGTGACATGTTTCTTAGTGCATACTTCAAAGTTTACTTATTCAAGTAGCTAAGGACAAAAATATTTACAAATTACCATATTTTTTTCAGTTAACAAAGGATGTTTAAAGGACTTTGGGTCAAATGTTAACCTGAAACAAAAAATATTTTTTTTATTTTATTTTATATATTAAGTACCTATTTTACATGCTACATAAAAAAAAGAACTATTTACCGCATTCATCATTAAAATACCATTGGTATATATTGTTTGAATAAAATTTGCTCTATGACTGTGTAAAATATTATAGCTTAATTAACTTATACTTTCAGCACATTTATTAAAATGTAAATCATATTAAATCTAGATCAAGCCTAATAAAAAGTACAGGATAGAAATATCTTATTTTTAGTCAAATTTTAATATTATGTTTTAGAAAAAACAGAAAGCCCATTTGATTACACTTATTTTGTAATCCGATGATTATCTAGATTAATAGACTTACACTTACTTATTTATTAGCACTAATATATTCAGGACAAAATAATATTAAAGTTTGGTTTTGCCGTTTGACATTCGGAGCCCTAAAAATATGTCGAGACAACAAACAAGTTTTTTATAGTTCCCTGAATGAACCCGACTAAAACCGGTTCAAACCAGTAAGGTCCAGGGTCTGCGCGACATGGTTAGGGAGGTACCGGAGACCGAGACTCCAAAAAAATATTAAAAAGAAATAACGCTTTGAAGTTCTTTAACCTTTTTTGTTTGATTTTGGAATACAGATTACGTGTTGTTCGATTTATGAATGAATTATATTTTTGTTAAGTGGTTTTACATTTAGTTGGGTAGATTTAAAAGATACATTGTAATCTAAGCTAAGCAGCGATCATACTATTCATTGAATTAAATTGAATATCTACCATGCTCCATAGACAATGATCATGTTATTAAATAAAATTAAGAAACTTAGGGATATTTATGTCCTACTTTAGTACACTCCAACCAAACAACTAAATCATTACCTTTGACTTCGGATCGTTTCCGGGACCTTGTGGTCAAAGAGTACTTACTTACTACTATTCCATAGAAGCCATAAAGATATTATTAAGATTGATATAAACTTGATTCACTTTCTCACAATACAACATAAAATGGATTCAAAGCAATCGTGACTTTTGACCCTTGCGGGGCCAATCGGGCCTTAGGGAAAGTGGCGATAGTAGGCCGTGTCCCACTTCACCCCACGTGGGTGGGACACCTGCTACATGTACGATGACGCGATAATGTGATAGATTTGGTTTGACGTATCAATTGGTAGAAAGTTACTGTTTATTCTGTAGGCAACTTTCATGTATAAATTATTGTAATTAGATTAAATTGTTTGAGTTGCTTTAGTTTGTATGCTTTGTATTATGGTATGAATAGACTTTGCTAATAACTACTGCCCCCCATGGCAGTCGGCTTTAGGACATAACTTTACACGGTGAGGAGCTCCATAGATTTTATAAGGTAAACGCATATTAAACATAAACTTATAAATACTTAAAAAACAGCCATTAGGCAGGCTCCGCGCCTTGACAAGTTCACTATTTTAGGACACAAGACACACTACATACATTTTTCATAAATGGTTGTTGTTTGAATTTTAGATGTAAATGCAGAAAAGAAGAAATTTTTATCGACGTATTTATACACCTTCGCATAACATTATTACTTAGTAATTTTTTTCTGAAATTTTCGTGTTAAATAACCCAGGGTTTAGCAGGAATTTTGATTAGTCGGCGCCTCTAGCGGCATGTATATATAATATTGTTAGGAGCCATACAAGATCATTCAAAGGTATCAGTCGTCTTGTTTACATTTAACCTGGCACAGGAAATACGATCTCTCGAATTGCGCAATCGAATAGTCGTATAATCGATTCAGAACATCGCCGATGCATTCTGCTGCGGTGAAAGCTGGCCACTTGCAATTCAGCTTCGATTTTGGAGATGTGACCCGTGTGCCTACTTATAAGATTAACTGTCTGATCTGCAAGCGATGACTTCTTTGACAGATATGCTTTTTGAATTATCGGTTTGCTCTTTCTTTTGTATTTGGAATTATGAGAACATTTATTTATGGAACTCTTCTTGAATCACCCGCATGGTCTTATTTTTATAATCGGAATAGTTGGTCTTCTTTTTGTATTTGAAATGATGAGTAAGCTTATTTTCGAATAAAGTTATTTTGCGGCTTGAAGTAGGTTTTTTTAATAACGTGTTTTGTGTTCCTGGAATCTGGATGGATAAAGTTCCTTATTAGGTCTTTCTTAATTTTTATGTCTTGTCTAGTTAGGTCTAGTGTAGCCAGATAAGAGTGTACTGATCAAACTGTTTGTGAAAGTCAATTCATAGTAAGAAGACAATAGAACTTTTTCTAGAGTCACTAACTTAACTGTTTGAAAATATGCGAATCTTGGTCTTCCAAACCAGCTAAGGACGTCTCAAGGCAAATACCTACTGATACGAAAGAAAATCACTTGAAATTAACTTAAACAAAACTATTTATTTAACGTATACATACAACGGCCTTACAACTTCGTACATTTAACACTAACACGTACTTATAGCAAACACCTAATTCATAATATACATTACCTAGCTCATAATATAAGTGCCTAGACTATGACACACATGCCGTTCTAAGTGAACGGCGGGTCAAAGGTGCCTGTCCATATTGTACGAATTAGAATGGACATGTTTCGCAATCTACCTGATACGAAACGTTGATAGGGGTAGATTGTCTTTTGTTATCTCATTTGGTTTCAGTATATTCATTGTCTAGATAAAGGTTTATTTTGTTAGATCATAATACTAGAATAAGAAACTGCATGAAGATGAGACGTACTTCCTCATTATTTATTAAAATCTTTATTAAAAAGTAATTAATACTAATAGAATAAGCTGACACAATGCTAAAAGCATTCTCTACTAGTTAACCATTCATTCTATGGGTACTAGAATTACTTTCTGAAGAACTTCGTCATGTCTGTATAACCAGCAAGACCCTGCACATATTTGAATGGACAGTTATAACATCCACAGTATTTAGCACCTCTCAAATTATTTAACACAAATTCCTCAATGGTTGCAGAGATAACTTGAAATGTTTTTCAGCAGGACCCTCTTCATTTTGCAGGTTTTTAGACCAGTAGTATATATTGGTTATGTCTGCAGTAAGCCAAAAAAGTAATCAGAAACGAGCCGTATAAGGTCACACCATGGAGGAAATCTTTCGCCTGACCCATTGTTTTTCTGAAAGTCCAATATAAAGACCAGGTATAATTATACCTGGTCTGGACCTGGTCTGGTATAGACATGGTCAATCGACCATGCACCCCCTGGCGTCAGTTCTTCAAGCCTCTAGGCTTCTGACGAGGTTTACTTTACTGATAAGTGTTTTAAATTTAAATTTTCATTAATTATTACAATTGTTGATAAAGAGAATTTGTAAAAATTTCAATTCTTTATTTTTTATTTTATTTGGTTTACCGCCAATTACAAGATGCAGTAAATTCTAAGAGTGAACATAGCATGCACTTATTTTTATGCTCACTCAATTAAAATGATTTAAAACAAAGCAAATACAAAGATACTTATTAAGTATATATATATAGGTATATATAAATCAACCCAAATATAGGTCTGATAGACAAAAAGACACTCTTATTTCGTAATAAATAGTATTGTGCTAAGCTATCGTTCTGTTTTCACACTGTAAGGAGCCCGGAGCCCGAAAAGGTAATATAAATTAGCTGCATACAATGTTCTCATAATGTAACTATCGCAATACTTAATCATCAACGTTTCAGCTTTATACTACTTTATTTAATGATTAAATTAACATAAATAAATATGGAATTACAAACTAAAACTTAACTAAAACTATAGCTCCCTGCCAGCAGACGTATTCCCGGACACATACAATTTGGGTCTTTTCAAGGCTAGAGTGAATAGGGTATTAATGTGCCAGCGAGCTCCATCTTAGACCGCATCTGCATTTAGCATCAGGTGGGATCGTGGTCAATCGCTGGACATTGTGAATATAAAAAAAAACTACTAAAACTTTGGTTAAGGTTTAGGTTCACTTCTGGACATTAGTCCCTCTCACAGATTTACCTACCTCAATACAAATCAACAGAATAAATCAATTTGTTACTAGCCCAAAGTTATAATGTGATAATTCCAAAATTGTTTGCAAACCGCAATACAATAGCTTCTCAGACATTACAAAACCACATTTGGTATCTCATTATTACAGGCTTGGCGCCTAGTATCGATAATAGTAGAATTTACGATCGAGTAGATTTTATCGAATTTCGAATTATTTATCGATTCTAGTTGTAGCCTAAGGCTTTGATCACGGGCGGCAAATCTGTAACAAATCAAATGGTGTGAGAATGGTTTGACTGCTCAGAAAATCTATTTTAATAATTCAAATCAATTTAAGAACTATTATTATCTGTGTTCCACATGAAAGATTGTTGAGTTTAAATGAAATAATAGTAAAATATAAAAAAGAGATACCAATTTAAGTTTTGGTCTGCTGTCTTGCCCTGCGACTAAAGAGTCAATTTATTTGGAGCGTTAAATCAAATATTTATTTATGTTTTGTATGTCTGTATTTAATTATTTTAAATATTATTAACTCATCCATAAATTCATTGAATGCTGTTCATTTATGTACTTACTATCTATACGTCATATCACCAAATTACATTCGAATATTTGTACGGCCATATGACTAGAAACACCATCAATTTAACTTTGGCGTCATTACAAATTACAACCGTTATATCGATTAAAAGAGATATGAACATGCAGGCGATATATCGAAATAAATATCGCAATAAAATAAATAATTCAATATCTATAAGTATACTTGTTTCCTATACTTCCTACTGCGGCTTGGGAACTAGGGCAGTTTGGTCCACTGCCGATGTGCACAGGAACGGTAGTAGAGTCTAAGCAAAAATGATAAATTAAATACAAAAAGGCTCTTAGCTTATAGAACACACGTAAAATCGCAAATAAATTATTGTTATCGTTTATACAAGGATTGAAATACTTAAATTTGTTTACAACAAGAGAAATATATAAGTCATGCAGACCAATCATCCAATACATAAAGCAACGTAGAGCCCCCTATGCTTTTAGTTGCATCAATTTCTTGCCTCCTGTTTTAACTACAAAATGCTAACTAAAGTTGATTATAGTAAGAAGAGTTTGTTTGTAAAATCTTTATTGCTTTAAAATACGTAGTAAATACAATTACAAGTGTTTTATGGTAAAAAAATAAAATTGTGTCTGTACTATAAGAATGGAATACTATTTTTTTTAGTTAGTACTGGCGGATAGTGGTTAAGGTAACTAAAATTTTTCATACAAACCCTAATGCAAGTAAGCGACTGCATTCATAAACCTTCACAGTAATATAGTGGCTAGTAGCTATTCTTCTTCTTGTCAAATCAAAATGGTTAACTCATCGAATTTGATAACAAAAAAAAAAACTTTTACTGCACTGTCGTAGCGGCACTGAGATAAATCTCTTAGTCTCTGGTGTTCCTCCGCACACGTGGTCCAACAAATTGTAGACAGACAAGGACAGTGCATAATGGTGCAGTCGCGGTGAATGGTGAACCTAAACCTATTTACTTTTGTTAGGTGTCTATTGAATAAGCTGTCGTGTAGTGTGCAATGAACCCATTATGTGCTTGATAGTCATTTCAATCTTGTCAATGAAATGGCCATAAATAAATGTTTAGAACAAAGCGGGAAGAATGGTTCTGGGTGGTCTTGTACTGATAAGAGCTTGTTTAGGATCGTTACCAACTTGGTCCCTGCTGTCAGCTGTCAATAAAGGTACAACGTCTGAGGCCGAGAGGCAGTTCCTAAGAATTATAAGCCAGGATGTGCACGGTCAATTGATCCTGTAACTCACACAATGTGATGTTGACCTCTTCTTCAGCCCATCGTCATCCAATGCTAAGTGTAGGCATCTAGCAATGCACGCCATTCGTCTCGTTCTTATGCTTTCCTCATCCAACTACTTACGGCGACTTTGATCAGGTCATCGGTCCGTCTGGCTATGTTTACCGACACTTCTTCGTCCGGTTCTGGGTCTCCACTCATGGATGATGACCTACTTGGTACAAATACTATAAAAACAAGTAACTTTTTAAAGGGTTAAAAGTTTGTTTAGAAGAAAGTAAGTGAAAACCAAGAATTTAACCGAATAACATTAAAGCATGATGAGAATTATGCTAATGAACAAATAAACATGAATTGTTTCGAGTTCAAAGCACTATTTATAATCTAACTCGGAGATTATGTGCAATACTTGCACTTTCGCGGGTTATAATCTACTATTAATTGAAAGAACAATAGTGAAAGTAACTAAGCACCCATTGTAGGACATCACACCTTATTTTACCGTTAATGTGTAACTCTTATTACAAAAGGCCGTAGAGTTTAAAATAGCAAGTGCAATTAACATGAAAATTGAGGACACATTTACTTTCAATGATAGCATAGTCTCGCATATTTTTTTTTTCTGAGATTTACTTAATGAATGCAAATAGAATGTATCTTTTTTGTAAATAAGTGATCTTGAATTAGACTTTTGCGGCCTTGGTCTTATTCAGTACTCTATCATGAATAATATTTGTAAACAAGAAAATAAATAATTTTCATGACTATGACCAGGTAATGACTAGATGGTCAGATGACCTGAAGAAGGTCACAGACAGGCGCTGCCAGATGTCCCATAACCGGGATGCAGGCCGCTCCCAACCGGTCATTTTGGAAATCCTTGGGGAGGCCTATGTCCCAGTTCAGCAGTGGACAGCCTGCGGCTGAAATGATGATGGTGATGATGATGATAATTTTCAAAATTTTGTCGTTATAAATGGAAACAAATATATCAGTTATAAAAATAATATTAAATAAAAAATTTATACTCTGTCTACCCCGTGTGGGATGGAGACGTGATTATATGTATGTATAAATAAAAAATTCTGAGGATCCATCCAAATTTTCTAAGAAAGATACTTATAGAAACAGTTTTAATAAACACCTTCCTCAGAAAAATTTTTGGCTGCAAAACAAAAAAGAAAATTTTTACTTTTATTATATACTAGCTGTTCCCTGCGGCTCCGCCCCGCGTGATATCGCACCCAAAAGTAGCCTATGTTTGACCTCAGGTCATTAACTACATCCCTACTAAATTTCATCACAATCGGTCCAGCAGTTTAGCCGTGAAGAGGTGACAGACAGACAGACAGACTTTCGCATTTATAATATTAGTATGGATTTGATGGACTGTCAGAAACCATAAGTCTTCATTATTCAATTCCTTTTGTGTTTATAATTAGATCAGCGAAAGCCACAAATAGAAAGCAAAGGGTCACGCGGTATCCAAATCTAAGATTCGTATCAAGCTCTACATCGATTTAAATCTCGAGATGAAATCGATTAATTATATCGATTTGTCGATGAATAAAAATTTGGAGATAATTTAGACCTTCTTCTTTTACCTAAAACAATTCACCATAACATATTTTTGCTCGAAAAGTCTAATTGTTGATCGATCTTATTTATTTAGACTTAAGTTCTTGTTATTTTTGTAAAAAAATCATTAATACTAATGCATAATTTTATGATCCTGAAGACGATATAAGATCTAAGACACTAGCGTTAAATGGATCCTGGACCCTTAAGTAATACGCGAGGACGAGGATGCTACAAAAACAATTGGCGTTTCTGAGACAACCAGATGAGAGAGAGCGCTAGCCCATGCTGGTGTTATTATATACATACGGATGATATAAAATCTAATATTTCTGGATAATGTCATCAAGTACATACATATTACAATATTACCTTTGGGTTCCATAATATATCCTATCATTATAACCCTACTTTTTAAGGGTTAAAATAGATATTTTATTAATATTCATAACTCGTTTGTTTTATAAACATTTAAACCGAACACAATTTTTTTTTTTATAATAAAGCACCATATAAATGACGGCTTAAGCTAGTCCAAACCTTTGTTTAGATAACGCAAAAAGGAACGTTTATCAAAACGGTCTCAAATCATAGTAACACACTTACCATGGTTATTACATAGTAAATTAAATCGTTAACAGTTTTCTTCATACGCCATTGCATAATAGATCAGGTGCTAAGGCGTTTACGATAAGTAATGTGCATATGCCCTGTTACATGTGATTTTCGTGAGATCGGCGATAGAAAATCGATAAAACATCGATAAATCATTGTAACTGTTCATAATGGGTTTAATCTTGCATTGATGTAATGATAAGTTTTGAAATTATTCGTGATTGCTTGTAACACTTATTGATTGCTTATATGGTGATGGAAAACCAATTTCTTGATTTAAATAATGTATTTTGGATACGGACAAATCACACAGATTGAGCTAGCCGTAAAGTAATTCAGAGGCTTGTATTATGGGATACCAGCATACTATTTACTCTTTAGTAGATTGTAAACATAAAATGTTTAATATAATTCATGTTTCTCTTTATATTGGACTTCTCACGCTTATATATATATGCACACGAGTAAATAAATAACTAAAATGTTTTTATAACAACTCATAATTACGAGCTTCATTTTTTTAAACCAAGCTTGCTTTAGAGCCTAGAGTGGCGTAATATTTTTAACAAAAGTTAAACGAAACAAAAGAAAAGTATATTATAAATGACATGCCGCCTATCTGTTTCAAGAAAAATAAAATTTAAAATATCTACGGGAATCAGTGTCCAATCTCTACATTTTATCTCTACAATTGAACGCCTCTATTTCTCTTTATATATTTCTCTATATAAATTTACTTTGTATGCAAGCTAAGCCGGGACAGAATAATAATTATGTAATATAAATAACTATATATTCTTAAAAGGCATTCGGTTCACTGACCCGTATAATAACAATGTCAGTAAAAGTAACACATGATAATCCAGTAATCACTGTTATATCATACCAATTTGCCGATGCCATACAGATAATGAAATATGAACTCTCGTTATCAATTATACGGTTTTATTCTCATAGGTCTAACTACGTTTATGACTAATGTTTCATATAACTTACACTAACACTTACATAAATAACGGTTTGTGCGTATGTAACTGCTTGATTTTGCATGTGTCAAGATTACTAATTGAATGAATCTTAACACATCGTAAATAGTGTATTTTACGGCCATTTGCTGTGCTTTGATGGTTATTGATGGTAATTAGAAAGGTGATAACTATGAAGAATAAGATGAAGACAAGTAACAAGCAATGAATTAATTTGCGTATAAGCATGATTTGGCGATTGAACTATTTTTGAGTCCATCTTTCGTCATCTTTGTTTAAGGGATCAACGGACTCGAAATGACTTTTGATGATGTCCATATACGAAATGTTAGATAATGCTTTTATTATTAAGTCCGTCTCTTGTATTTTTGCAATAAAGTTAAATAAAGAACAATACTACCGCGAAATACTGTAAGTAGGTTCTCGCTTGCACGCTACGAGATTTCTACTAAACGCCTGTTAAAAACGAATAGCAAAGATGAGAATACGATATGTGCTGATAAATTGCAACAGAAAAAATGTTTAATGTTATTTAGCATCGGAAAGCGCAGCGTCGGTCAACCACCTGTCAGAGGACCTTAAAAAGGTCGCATGCGATCGCTGAATGCACCGCTTCGATTTTATCCAGCAATAGAGTGAACTGCTTGCAGCTAAATTTTTCATACATATAAGCCCTACAGCTCTATAAACACTGAAACCCATCCTTCAACTAATAGTACACAGAAGATGAATTAATGGTCTGAGATAATGGTTCTTTGAGAAAGTTGTTCACGGCAGATGTTGGCCTCGGGCGGTCATTTGACCATTTGTACCTGCTGACCACTTGTCCGAATTTAATGAATCGTGACGTGACTCATTAGAGGAGGTACTTACTTGGAGGCTAATAGGTCGTGGTACGCACGGAGTAATTTGCGTTCAATAATTCACGACTTTTTGTTTTTAAGTTCCTTTCGCGGGTCAGCTGGAAGAAATTTGTATAGAAATAAGTAGTCCTTTTACTAAATTTCCTAATTTTAAGTTTTATATGTTTGTATTTAAGTGCATGTACATAAATTAAGTAAACAAGGCCGTAGATAAGTTTCCGGCTTGAAAATAGGTCACATCCTTTGTTGCCATGGATGTCCTAAAAAGAGATTAAGGGATAAAGAAAAGTGTAAAAATAAATCTTACTTATGTGGGGTGTGCATGGTCGATTGACCATGAAACCTACACGAAATAATGATGATGATGATGGCTTTATGTAATAAATACTCGTAAGTTATGAAGATAAAAGACAATAAAATATGAATCCTGGTCTCTGAAGCAACCAGCTGAGGACTAAAGTAACTGGGAAAGCTCTAAGAGGAGGGAGAAAGAAAAAGAGAGAAGAGCAAAACAATGAGATATGGGTTGTAAAGCGCTGGGTTGGTGATTATGAGATGATAAATTCTAAATTTAATTCTTCTTTTGTTTCAGGGTAAAGAGAAAACGAATCGTGAAGATCTGAAGACGGACGTACAACATAGGAAGGAAACGTTTTATAGGGTAAGCTATTTTTCATTACATAGTATAAAGTCGCTTTTTCTGTCCCTATATCCCTATGTATGCTTAAATCTTTAAAACTAATACGCAACGGATTTTGATGCGGTTTTTTTAATAGATAGAGTGATTTAAGAGGAAGGTTTTTATGCCCATGCGAAGCCGGGGCGGGTCGCTAGTAGATAAATAAAATCAATAACTGCTCGTTAGTCTCGTTAAAACACATGAATGCCTGGGCCGATTTGGCTAATTTTGGTCTTAAATTATTTGTGGAAGTTCAGGGAAGGTTTAAACCGTTAGAAAAGTGCGATCAGGCGGTACGGAGCTCGAGCTGAATAGATATTTTTATATCTGCTGTATACAAGGTAGTCGAAACCTAACCTACACTTATAAGGCAAAAAGTATACTCTTATAGTCCTTGTATGTCAACATTTTTTGGCAGGGACTTATAAAGGTATCAAGTAGAAAAAAAAGTCTGGTAATTTTTTCTGTATTCTGTCACCACGCAGTACGGAACTCGTGCGTGAATCCGACTCGCACTTGGCTGATTTATTTTATGACTACCTTTCAATAAATTGAATTTTAATTAGGCTACTAGATACAACTAATGTTCTTGATTCGGTTGTATTTGCATGCATCCGAATGCTGGTCCATTTTAGAAAGATGGTTGGAATTAGGAGAAGATTTGAAATGATTGTGTTTCCAGAAAGATCCGTGGATACTGGGTAGGCAAGGGAAGGTTGAGCTAGGCTGAAGCACAAAGAGTAATCCAACGAGGTCAGTCAGTGATGATTGTATTTATACCAAGTATTACGATGAGGAAGGAATTACAACACATATTATGTATGATGCTATCGTAATATTCAAAGCTGATGTAAACATAACTTTACATCAAACAGTTACTATTTTAAGTTAGTGAGTAAAAACATTATTAACATACATAGACTGCCGAAATCATTACCTTTTCTTTTGGCTTCGCCGTAGTCGGGTTATAATAGCACTCCTGATTCCACAAGATATATGATTCCATGCTAAGGCCAAAGGCCGAGAGGCGGCTTTGAAAAACTTTGTCACCATGAGGTGCAGGTAATTGGCACGGTCAATCAACACGTTATCGGACACACGACTGCTATAGCAGTTATAACAAAAAAAAAATTTAATGTTTTGCAATACGTCCGCGAACGTGTTAAGAACACGTAAAGAAATGGCTTCTAAGCAGGGAGAAGATGCGGCGACCAATCCAAGTCATGGCCGGCTTAGTCTTACTCATCGTGTTGTTTTCAGGAGGCTCCGTCGGACGAGGACTCCGCGGTGTCTTCAGCGCCCGCCTCCCTCTCACCACAACCGCTCAACGATATGTGGGTATGTAACAAGAATGTTCTGAAATTTCTAAAAATTTGTATGGTCTCGGGTATTGTAAAAGGCGTAGCCAAAGTCACAATTTTAATACGTTGACGAATGTCGACAGGAACAAAATGTATGGAATTGACATAAGTAAATCACGTGGTCAATCTTATGTCAATCCCATACATTTTGTTCTTGTCGAACTTCGTTAACGTTTTGAGATTTTGACTTTGGCTAAGCCTTCAGGTTTCAATAAAATAATAAATAATATTCCTTTGATCGTCTGGTTGCAGGTTCCACTAACAACACTCGGTCATGGTCGGCCAAAAAGAATATGTATAAAGTTGATTCGACACAAAAAATGTGATACTCTATGTCCTCCAATAAAATGCAAACATAGTCATATCCATTTGTAGAGTCGCCTACGCACAATAGGCGTATCTTTTTAGATAACGTGTAATAGTCTAGTATTGTGGCACGGTTTCGCTCAATGAATTTTAAAAGCATGTCAAGTGTGCTTTCTTAATGTCACTTCAACCTTTGCCACAGTATATACATCCTTCGCAGTGACTTCTTTGAGTACTTAACATAGACAGCCCAAACCCAAACTAGACATTTCCAATAGAGCAACTCAGAAAAACGTTTCTTATTTCCTTTTTTTTGTTTTCTATCCATGCAGTGCCTACAGAAAAAAAAATATATATCCATTTTGGGTTATTAACAGAGGATTTAAATTGAGAATCGATAAAATTAAAATCGACGAAATTGTTTCTCTGCAAAGGAAGACCACGCCTAAAAACAAGAGCCTTGATTTGCTGTTTTCACAGATTTTCTGTTTGTAATTGAGGAAATGATTATGCGAATCTCATTGGCCCAAAATTAGTCGATTGTTGTATCAAAAACTTTTTGTCTGTCAACAATACTGCACTGCATTATTATTTTCCTCGAGATCATCTTATTATTATCACGTAGATTACAAGGGTAATCGGCCCTGCAACCCTGGTGTCAGGTGGGTCAATCGATCCTCTTTACTCTGGTATTATTGTTTACTAAATCTGCTTCACTGCCACTGTGATCGTGTGTTTGTAGTACCTTTGAGAATTGACCCCGAATACCTTAGTGTTTGTGTTTTTCTTAACTATGTCAATATTGTGGACATATCCACACTTTGCCGTATCTTCAGTCCCAGTAAACGAATAAAAGTCGATTATTATTTAAAAAAAAAAATCATTTCTCTTTTGTAAGACAATTTGATTCTTATTATCAGAGGCCAAGACTCAATTTGGGCCGCTGCGGCAACTTAATCAGGCAATCTGTAGATTTTCAGTTCTACCAAAGATTACAGAAAGCAATATACCTATACCTTTAGATTTATTATATCATGTTACTACTTACTCAATCCACAGTTCTTTTTTTAGACAATTAAGTAAGTTAGGCAAAAAGGCACATAGCTTAATTTATGGTAAGTGGTCACCTTAATCCATGGAAGACTGCAACATCAAGAGTACCTCGTGCGCATTGTTGACAAAAATTGTAAAAATTGCAAATGGCACGAAAAATGATCCCATTTACAAAGAATGAATCTAAACCTTGAGACTGAGACGCAGCCTCCTAAATGCCAGATAATGTTGCATGGTAAACATTTTGTCACCCAGTAAACTATTGGTTGGCGCTTGCGTCATATGCATTGTGTTTCAATCTATTGTAGGGTGACTACATTGTAGTAATAAGTTGTCTGTCTACTAATGCAGTATGAATACAAAATTATTTCTTATAGTATAGTATTAAATCTATTTGTTATTCTTTAGTGGGAAATCTAGTTGTTATTCTTTTGTGGGTTTAATTTTAGAAAAATAAGTGAATTAGCTTAGTCATATAATGTAATTTCTTCATAGTGAGTATTAAGCGAATCTGTAAATAACTTGTAATAAAATTTACAACCTAAAAACATTGATCCCTTAACATTCATCTGGATGATATGTTCGAATTCTGTGACTCAACTCAAAATCGGTGACTCTCAGATTTCAAAAATAGAGCACATGAAAACGCCACAGAAAATACCAGTTAAAATAATGCCACCACACTGTTGTAGAACTATAATTATTAAACTGCATATTGCTCTTTTTGAGATACACACTGTACACCTAGTTCATTACTAAAGTGGTAGTATGATAGGATCATTTATTTCATCTTTTCCACAGCATGCTTGGATATTCTTTGTTTTTAAAATATTATTTATTTAATCAAACTAATTAAAAGGGAACTTTACGTCTGTTTGAATAGCGCATTTTTTTCTTTGACATTAGGACCTACGTCATACAGTCCGTCAAACAATACAATACTCATGGTGACCCTTTTCCTCAGTCATGCGGGCAGTGCCGCGCGGCGGCAGATCGCGCGTCGGCAGCCGAGCGCGAGTGCACGCGACTCGCGGACTCGCTACGGGATGCTCGAGACCAACTCGAACTTATGGAGTTCAGGCTGCTAGAACTCGAAGACGCCAGTCCTGATAAGGTGAGAGTGAGATAAAATCGAGAAAACTTAGTGATTTTAGTGAGTGTTTTGTTTTTCGAACGGAATAATGTTGGCCATTGATGTAGAGTTGAAGGTAAGTTCGGTCTTTAAATTTAATTTTTATTTTGATATATTTTTTAAACTGCCTTGTAACAAATAAACCAAACTTTACATTTTTGTCGTTAAATTTGTATAAAAGGATCTTTGATGGATAATGTTTTTTGCTTGTCATTGTTTTTTAATAAATGCACGTGACCATTGATAGTATCTAATTAATTTGCGATAAAGTAGTATCTCTCCAATCTAAAGTACTTACTTGATAGTATTGTTATTGTATACTTATCTACAGTAAAAAAATTAATAAGTACTTTTATTAATTTGAGTTAGGGCGCCACTTTTTAGACATAATTAATGAGAAAGGAAATTAAATTGAAGTGTTTTTTTTTTAATTTAAAACATAATTAGCTTAAACTTTTTAAAACTTTAAAACAACAAAGATAAATATGCATTTCTTTTGTTTTAATTATTTAAAAAAAAATATTTTAAAATAATGAGAATTAATTATACGAATATGCATAACAGGTTTACAAGGCTTCAGAATAAATTAAGTACTTGCATATCATGTTACGCATTTAATTAGAATAACTACGTTAAGTCTACATTCTATTACTTACTTTGCAAATGTCTTTAGTGAGCCGAAGAGTATTCTAAGGTCGTATAAGGCACGAATATCTTGTATGCCAAATGTTTAGAATATCTGTGTCAGGATGGTATATTTCGGTCTTATTAAATCACGCGCAAATATGTATGTTTGGTACCTTTCTACAGTGGTTCTCATAGGAAAGTATACCACATATATATAAGTGTAAAGGTATGGTGGTATACTTTTTTTGTGGCTCACTATACGAAATAAGTATGTATGTATCCAAATTTGAAGATACCAAGCATTAACTTAAAAATAAATAAACGGAAGATACTATAGTATCATGTGTGTACAGAATTTATTTATTTTTTCTGCGTAATATAACATATCTATTAAAACATTAATTCAGAAAATGTTATGCCTTTGTTGCTCTGGATTTGATTTTTATTTTATTCTAATTATAGCCTAAACCTGTTATAATTATTGTACCTATTATATTGAGTTGCATACATTTAAAGATAAATAAAAGGCTGACAACAAAAATTCTACATCAATAAAAACAATAATAGACAAATTTAACAATATGGACACAGGTTGTATATCAGCAACTAAAAAACAAAATTTATCATAATATTTAGGCGTTACCGACTCTACCTACTCACATTATCCAAATATGATTGGACTTGATAATTTATATGGAGCTCAATAATGATTAAATAACAATATCTAATTTTATGAATTGCTTTTTTAATATTAATTTTCTATACGACCTTTATTTACAACAAATACGTAAGTTCATGGTCACGATCTATGACGCAGAGGAAAACATTATAGAAATTCCTTTGATTATACTTGATCAAAGAGAAAATCATACGTTGTGAGAATACCTACTAGTAGTATCTATTTAAACCATTAGAAACTGTATCATTTTTTTACGACTCACTGTTAAGTCACAAGTAGTTGGGTTAATATCTATAAGACTACATCTCGATATGACTAGATAGCTTTACAACTAAATCGCAATTGGACCAAATATCTCTATTGGACTTGATCACGATTGATCTGGTTCGTTATTTGACCTTAATAATTTCTCTCTTTCCATGGTTGTCGTCAGAGTTAATTTAGATGCGACTAAGGGAATGACAGAGGTCTCAGTTTACTTCTACCTTTGCTGACTATTGGCGGTTTTTAACAACAAAATCATTTCTATGAACATTTTTACCAACACTGACTATGGATGGAATCTGTACGAAATAAAGATAGTTTATTTATGAGTTGACGATGACAGGCTGGTCAACCTGGTCATATCTTAAAATGTCTTAATTAAGTACTATTACCATCATCATCCTCTAAGCCTAAGGTAGTTATAAGTCTCCCTCAAGAGTTACTAAAATGACCTAAAGGCCAATCTGGCAGAAAGGTTCTATAATGTTGATCACAGGCAAGCGCCGGCCGCTTTGGATGATCAGATGACTTGAAGATGGTCACAGGCAAGCTCTGGATGCAGGCCTTCCAGTTGGAAGGCCTGCATCCATACTAATATTAAAAATGCAAAAGTCTGTCTGTCTATCTGTCTGTCATGGGGCGAAGCCGCGGGGAACAGCTAGTATGTATATATATATATGTATTTGTTATAAAATATAGTATCGTTGAGTTAGTATCCCATAACACAAGTCTCGAACTTACTTTGAGGGCTAACTCAATCTGTGTGATTTGTCCCTATATATTTATTTATTTATTTATTTTATTTATATAGTATTTGAGGAGGCCGGCCATCGTTTTTAACAGTTCCAGTGGTTCGATTCCTCTCGGCTTGGTACGCTACCGGGACTAACCGTACCGGGATAACGTATAAATGAAGTCGTCAGAAACTAATGCAGCATGCTGCAAGCCTGCAACAAAATAATATGTAATTGCAAATTCTAGGCTTTTGTAGTTGCACAAAGTAACATAGTAATAGGTAGCGCGTTATTTTTATCCTAGGTCATGCAGTTAGTCTTCATACCAACTCCGTAGATGATCTATTTCCTGAGATTTATGATTGCTTAGTTACTTCCTGTACTACGTGCATTTTCAATAAATAAAGATGCAATAAAGTGTTTTTTCATTCATACATTTTCATAAGGACATTATTATAGGGATAACTGTACTGTAACTGACAGTGTTGGCCACTAACATACCCGGATCATGTTTCTGTTGGTCTGGTTTCCCTGTAAAAGGGTAACGATGGTCAGACGGTAGTCGCTCCATTGTAATAACCAGTACCGCCAAATCAGAGCCATGATTAATAGCGAAACCTGGGCTCTGAAGCGTAAGCTGAAGATGCGGCCGGGAAGGGCGCTTTAAGACCTGAATATATTATTTATTTGAAAGGAGTAACTTTATTTTGCGTTTCTGGATCATCAAACCAGATGGACCCATGAGAAAATTTATGCGGTTAGCGGTAGGTTATTGATAAAGCAATACCTAGGTATATTCAATACAATCCTTCTAAAGACTTCTACCATCTGTTTCTGTTTCATATTATCCTTATTACCTTCCTCCGGTTGGCTGGTAGAGATCTCTTCTTTATGGGATTTACTTTTGTTTATTTCGCGGAATGAAGTTATTAGTTCACACCTTATTGAATCAAATCAAAGATCTAATAAAACATTTACAAAAGGTATAACAATTTTTTTAGTAACTAAAGGTCGAATACTTAAAATGGGTCGATGACTTGGCCCTAAAACGCGAAACTTTTAAAAATTTTGTGGGAGTTAGTAACTTTAAAAGTATTCTAAACACTAGTAAACTCTTTGTGATCGTATTTACATAGAAGGACAGTGGGTCATACAAGTAGCAATTACTGTCGTACTGTTCTTTATATTTACTTTATGACGTCAGATATCAAGGCTTCCAGGATGTCATGTACTTATATACCTATCTGTTAGATCATACTGTTGATGATTGGCAAGAATTGAAAGAATTTATACGCTTGTTTTATTAAATTTTCGAATATATTGTTCAACGCGTACATTTCCAAAATTATGGGGTAAAATTAAAATATGTATTTAGTAATAAGGATATATCAGTTTGTTGTTAAATGGCCTTTGGATTAGTTAATAATAAATATAAAATAAATGATTACCTAATCAGTTTGAATGTTATAGGTATACTAATTGTTACCATCAAAATATATCTACAGCCACAACAAAACAAATAGTAACTTTTTTATGGTCAGAATTTGGACTCTCGCGAGCTACAAACACCGGATTAATTCCAATTGTTAACCGGCTTCCAGAATCCAGACTATAGAAAAACTATTATTATCTGACATATATTCGTGCGCGAACCAATCTGAAATATTCTTCAACAAATAAGCGAAGAATAACAATTCTATTCCGAGCAAATGGTAATGCTTCAAAGCCGGATAAGGTCGTATATGGTAGTTCGCCCACCTCATACCGCCGACAACATAGACAGACGACTTCCTCAGACAATCATTTGTATTCTATCGACTTTTAGCTTCTTTATAACGGTATCTCCAAGCCAATTGTCACAAGCTGTTATGATCTTTACTGTCTATTAATCCAAAGGTTTTAGAGGCTGTCATACTTTTCGAATAGAATTATAGGTCACTAGTTCTATTGAATCTAAAACATTCTTAATGTTTTCACTCACCAAGTTTCGTACTAAAAACAGCTCAAGAAGACCTAATGTTGAAAAGATAAGTGCTGAATTGCAATGAATTTTTTTGATTGCAGTATTTTCTGTAGGTAGACCAGTCCCTTTATTTGTAAGAACAATAGCCTTAGTTTCCGCCAGTAACCCAATGACCACCATAACATTGTCTTCAATAAATTGTTCCACTTGCACGACGAAGGCCGAAACATTTTTTTAATTAGTGAAATAGGTGATTGAAGTAATTCAATTAGCCGTCGTTGCAAGGGCGCTATGTGTAATTTGGTCGATAGTTATGAAACGTTTGAGCGAAGATAATGGGTATTATCGTGGTTGTGATCATGATATTGCAATACCTAAGTAGAATGTTAGGGATAATGTGCCCAAAAAGTTAAAAAAAAGTTTTCTACCGTTGTTTAAACCACGGCAGAGACCCTTCGTGGTTTGTAGTAATTTTTACACCATTATGTCCCATTACTAGATAGAGATTAACTTAGTAAAGGCAAAAGAGGTATGATTGATGAGAAAAAGAAAAAGTATCGGGCAAAGTGTAAATATATTAAATAACTTTGACATAATACTACTTTTTCGATCTTTACAAAATGTCGTTCGCTGCAAAATCTTGTCAGCTGATCACATTTATAAGTCAAAAAAGTATTTAAATGTTTCACTGCATATGTTCTTATTAAGTGGAGCGATTACGCCAGTATATACTAAATCTGTAGAAGCGATATACTTACTAATATAAAAATACTATGAATATTTTGGCTGTAATTTAAAATCTCATTCTAACGGTCAACAAAGTGCATCGTGAATTTTTCCATAGAAATTTTCCCAATTTTTTGTCAGCAAAGCAAAATATCCAAAATTTATATACAGTTTACAGCCATATCTAATCCTACAAATTTTTCTAGGGCACCAGGGATAACCTGACTGACTCAGACTCAGGCTGCGTATCCCCAGGCTCCCGTATTAAGGACTCCGCATCTCCTGAACTCAAAAGGATGGACTCCGGCTACAAATCCCCACACACCCCAAGCAGTCCATGCAATATTAGACGGCATCTGGGTACCCCGCATGACGATTTTAAGGAAGATTTCGCTAAAGCACAAGTCCTTGCTGATATACTTGATAGGAACTCGGAATCAAGCGATTCTTTAAAGAGCAACCCCGTGAAGGATCATTTGGAACAGATGATTCTGAATGCTGCATCAGTTGAGGATAGGACGTGCTTGGAGCAAGTGCTCATGCTGCTGTATAATTATCAAGCGCTGAGCAGTTCCGTTAGCGAAGACGAATGTTATCAGGTTCGTAACCATGAAGTTCTATTGACTTGACATTAAATCTTCTTTGTTTTTAGTTAATAAAAAATAGTCACTTCAAAATTTTGACGATGTCACTAAAAATCATGTCATAGCAACAGCAACAGGCAATGTTAAACAAAAACTAAATTTTAATTATGTTTTCAGACAAAACCGAAGAGAATATGTGATCTAAAAGTAAAATCCGAAATTGACATTCCATCGCACAAAACTCAGAAAGCAATCGCCACCGTCACACCATACCAACAGAAAGGGTACAAATGTGAGTCGCTGGAGAGTCTTTGTAGCGAAGAAAGGAAACCTAGCAACGTACTGCAAGAGAGTGGAATTTTCGAAGAAGCCGAAACTGAATCGAGGAGCACACAGACAGATGTCAACGAAAGTTTCGAATATACTGGTGAACTCAACACTGAAATACAACGACTGAATAGTATTAGGGAGAAACTTGAAAGGCAGGGTGTTAGGAATAGGACTTTAAGTACTAAGGAAGAAGGAGATGGCCTGGAGTGTAAGTGTGTGAAGCTAGGGAAGAAACATAAGCAGTATTATGAGAGGAGGCTAAAATTTTTGGAGGGAAAGATCTCTATCTATGAGGCGGCTCAGGACGTTAAGGAGTCTAAACTAGCAGAGAGGTTACAGAGAGAATATTTACTTGAAAATAGAATACAGGTAAAGTTTATTGGAACGTCGTTCATATTATAAAAGATTTAGGACATTGAGTTAATTCATTTAATTTTTTTATAGGATCTCGAGTCGCAGTTGTCATTACTTCAAGATAAATATGAGAGGCTAGAAGAGGAATGCTGTGAATTAGAAGAAATAGAAAATGACACCCGTTTACATTGGCAGCAGTAAGTATTTTATGAAACCTTGGTTTGGTTTATTTATAAAGTCAAACTATTTATAGACTAATTAGTAGAATGTGTCGAAAGACCTTTCAAAGTATACTGTTATTGTGTATAAAAATTTAAGTGTTGTAGGTTTTTGTGTGCACTTTCATGATTACATTCAATTACTTAAGCTAAAAGATTACTGTTAGGACATACATGCTTTATTTGTTCGTGTTCCTGGTCTTAATAATAAAACAGATTGGTTTTATGCAATAATTTATTACCAAGGTATTATCCCCTAAAGCAAGGCTCAAATATATTCTAGACTTTATAGTGGCTATTTTGCATACACAAATTGATTTTGATATGCTTTGTAAAGATATCAATTGTGTTACTAGTGACGTTACGTACTAAATAATAATTGTGTGTAAGTAATTTTCATTGATGATTTTAGGCTTGAGATGGATTATGAGCTCTGCTCTGCTCAACTAAGAGACATGACGGAGCAAAGAGAGTGTTCGCGGGCTCAGGCCGAAAGGCTTATGGCCGAGCTCACTAAAAGGGAATGTTCATTGAAATCAAGAGAGGTAACGAAATATGAATAGTAATCTATGTTTATAGTTGTTTAATTTCATAGCTCTTGAATAATACAGATTTGATGATACATTAAATTTTATTGACTGTACTTTGTCATGTACAAATATTAAACTATTAAGATTTACATTGTAAGTATTGTCATTGTTTTCCTTAAAAATTGATATTTAAACAAATCAGTATAAAAGACTAATTTTCATTTTATAAAAAGTTTCTTTACCAAAGTACATGAGTTTTTAAATTTTCCTTATTATTCTTTCATAGAATATGTCTTTATACTCAAATGACGTTGTTTTTACAGGCTGAGTTGAAGAATAGGCTAAGCAAGCTTGAGAAGGCGGTACCAGCACTGATAGCATGGAATGTAATACAGGCTATAGGGGCTAATCTCTCCTCTGGAGGACAGGTAAATTTTCCTTGGATTAGTTTCTCATGCAGGTCTGGAAGTAAAAGAAAAACAAACAAGTGTTAGATATCTTTTTTCCCGTTTTTTTGTCCATGTTGCAACGTTTTGCTTAAGATATTAATGATAAAAAATAATTTATCGATTATGAGACACACTTCGAACATAGACATTTTGTGACTTAGCTAATGTAACTTAACAATTTTAGCGTGCATTAATGAATCGGATGGCACCATACAGTCAGGAGACAAAGACGTTCATATCCCAGGTCAGAGAAGAATCTAGAAACAAAACGCAATGCGGGGCTCTCGTAGTATGGACCGATATGAATACGGAACCACCGCAGACCACCAAGCAGCTGCAGAACCAGATAACAAAGTAAGTAATTGAAATTTTTCTATTAAGTTTTATTCCTATCTATGGCGGACAGAATAGATAAATTATGCAAACCTATAAAAAGATGAATACTATTTAACGATCTCCGTGGCGTAATGGTTAACATGCCTGTCTGTTACTCTGGAGGTCCCGGGTTCGATCCCCGGTCAGGTCAAGATGAAAATGTAATTTTTCTGATTGACCTGGGTTGGATGTTTATCTATAAATTAAAATGTATTTTTTATAAAATATAGTAGCGTTAATCGTTAGTTTAACCCATAACACAAGTCTCGAACCTACTTTGGGGCTAACTCAATCTGTGTGATTTGTCCCTATAATATATAATTTATTTTTTAACAATTTAATGTTTTTAAAGCCAAGATTTTATTTATTTGACACGACACATTACCAATATGGCAGGCCGCCGAAGACGCATAGACATTCCGAGAGAGTTATACAGGGCCGCACTTTCTACAGGGCAGAACTCAATACGTTATACTTCCCCCCTTTTGAGCAAGAGGGAAACCTTCCCCGAATGGTCAAACTTTAAGAAACTATCGTACTAAGAACGGGTCTTCCTCGGACGACCCCTTCTACGCTTTGGAGCGACCGGCTCCGGACACACACCACCCCTGTCATGATACCTACACAAATTTGATAGGTGGTATTTACCGGCGACTTGACCAGACTTCTGTGAGGCAAGAATGTAAGTAGTTTGGCTTACCTTCTTAGAGACAACATACGGACCATCTCGGTTCGGGGTAAATTTCGAAGTAACTCCCTTCGCAGCATTACTAAGTACATGACTCTTCATAAGTACAAGATCACCTTCTTCAAACGAATACGTGCGTATAATCTCCTTCCTAGCAGGCGTGACACGATACAGCAGAGGTATAGCAATCGAAGGATGATCACCACTGTATATCCGATGCTCAGCATATGGAATTTGCTCTCCGACTACATTAAAAGCATCAGGATACTCACAAAGTAAATCCTGGAGACCAGACCTCTCTGACTCTGATAGATTAACACCTTCGTCCTCCCGCGACGCATTGACAGAAGCACAGTCAATGGGGTCCGGGTCCTGTGGGGTTTCCCACAACAAGGGGTGTGTAATCCGGGGCCTGTCAGCTGTATGCCACGTTAAACTAGAAAAGTCAATGACCATCTTAGCATTTAAGATAAAGTCTATGCCTAATAAAGTTTCATTGTTGACAGCATCAGGTAAAACAACGAACTCAACAGGAGTAGAAAATTCAGCGAGTCGAACGCTGGTAACAGTCAGTAAAACCTTAGTATGTCTCACAGTACCATCTGCTAGCTTGATAGACATAGTCTCAGAACGAAATGGAAGCCCGCTCTGTTTTAACAATCCATAAAGTGAACTACTAGCAATACTTCGTCGTGCAGCTGTATCTAACAGTGCGGTGCCTGTATAACCCTCTATAGACACTTGCACAATAGGTCGACCTTGCTTAGAGTTTGACCGATTATTGATACATACAGACGAGAAAACATTTTCAGTCTTAACACTATTGCTATTCAATTTACAGTCAGGGCAATTCGCTCTTATATGTCCCTGTTTACCGCAACCATAACAAGAAGGACTGATACCTGTCGACGATTTCTTACTTAACTTATCACACGAATCCCGTACGTGACCTCGCGATTTACAGTACACACAAAATAACTTATTACTCTTGATGTTTGCACTGGATTGAGAGTGTTGCTCACTAAGTTGTTGGTGCGACGAAGACGCTGTCGGTACGCATGGACGTGTTGACATCGTACCGCCGCCGGTGGCACGCAATGACACATCACTCGAACCTGAAGCGCTGGACACTGGTGTACGTACAGTGGTCTTCGTAGAAGATGTTACTGAAGGTGGCTGTTGACATCGATCCGTATTTTCCACCAGGGACTCCTCTATGGATCTCGCCCTTTCTATTAGGGTCTCGACGTCGCTTACTACGTCTCTCGCCAACCGTTTTCTAATACGCCTATGTAAAAGGCCGTAAATTATATCTAACTTTGCCTCTTCTAATAGGTTATATGGCAGTTTTGCCAATAAAGCGCGTACTTTAGTAATAAAGATGTCGGTACGCTCTAGGCCGTGTTCTACGGCGAAAATATCCCGGAACAACTTGTAGGCAGGGCGTGGCACTCCATACATAGAACGTAGACGCTTCAAAGCCTCAGGCCATGTAGTTATTTCGCCCCGGATGCCGCGCCACCATACTGCTGCATCTCCATGAAACAGCATTGGAAGACCTCGAAGAGCTACCGCATCAGTTACGGAGGCACATTCTTTAAAAACCTCAACCGCATCAATGAAAGCTTCCACTACTTCCGGATGTGGTGATGAGCCATCGAAACGCGCGGTGCATTTCGACAAATTACCTGACTTGAAGGACGGCGACGTTGAAGGCCGCGACTGCATGTCAACAGTGTCAGCGGTAGCGATGCCCGACGGTGCCAAATGCGATGATAGAAGAGACTCAAAAAGCCGTTGACTCGTCTCTGCCTGCGCTTTTGAAAAGGCAGCTAAGAGAGAGGAAAATTGGTCTCCGGACATGAGCACGGGCGCCGTCTGCATTACCACTGAATTTGCGGATTCATCGTCGCTGGATGAATTTTCATTGTCCTTTCGATTCTTGCGTGGCGGGGGCGGCATGTTAACGAATATTGGTAATTATAGAAAGTGAGTTCAAATCACAAAAGGCCAAAACGTTGAGCGCCAATTTAACAATTCAATGTTTTTAAAGCCAAGATTTTATTTATTTGACACGACACATTACCAATATGGCAGGCCGCCGAAGACGCATAGACATTCCGAGAGAGTTATACAGGGCCGCACTTTCTACAGGGCAGAACTCAATACGTTATAATTTTAAAAACTAGTTCTCCACTTATAAAGAAAATAAAAACATTTTTTTTCAAATTAAGTAAATTTAAATACTTGATACTATGGAGTAGTTTTCACGTAACTTGATAAAGACTTAATTAAATTTTTACATTATTTTCTAGTTATATAGCTAGGCTAAACTAGGTCAAAACTAATTGAACATCGACTCTATAAAGCATTAAAATGAATATTTTATCATAACGACCTAAAAACTAAAATAGTAAATGAATACTATTGATTTTACTTTTAGGCCACTGGTATGTACTTGAGTAGATCGATAGCTAATGGTTATATGACGGTAAAGCAAGTTAAGCAACCCGGTGTATGACAGTTACTTAGATTAATTAACTCTTTGTGTTTTTTGAAGCGAAGACAATAATTATTAACGTTATTATTTCCAGATTATTAACAGAAAAGAAGAAAATAGAAATGGAATCGGCGAAGGTCACGAGAAATTTGGAGAAGAGAGTGAAAGAGCTGGAAGAAGAACTAGAGACTGTGAAACGGCAAATGGTCGCTGCGAGCTGTGGGGCTGAAGCTAAAAAGAACAAGCTGGAAGAGAAGATTGTTGAGCTTGAAAAGAAGCTCAATGAGGGCAAAGACGACGATAAGGTATATATTTTTTAGTATTTTTGCAGTTGCGTAAAAAAAATCACAAACTTATGGTAATAAGATTTACAACTTTGAAGAATAAAACAAATTATTTTATCTAAAGCATTGCAATCAACAGCGTTTAGGAGGATTGTATAGTGTGATTCTTGTATAACTTTATGAGGAGAAAAGATTGGGATGGGACCACGGGATTGAAGTAATATAGTTAAGAACGCGACCAAGCATATGTAATGATGACAGTAAGAAAGTTACATTGCATATGTTATGAAGCTGGACAGTGCTCTATCAGTTTAGAAACTATAGTAAGGATTTCATATAAAAATCCGTTAGGGCCTTTGACAGATAGCATCGATAAAATATTACTAAAGTATAGATGATTATCCTCCATACATCAAAGTGTGCCTGAATTTTACTTTCTCCTTGATTAACTAGATGTCGCTACCAGTATCAATCTTACTATTTTTGCCAATTTTTCGTAAAAATGAGAACCATCAAAGCAAACCTCGTGTGACCACAAAGTAAATATGATAGTAGCTTCGCACAAATTCACTAGATGGCGCAATTCTTAGAATTAATTTTCTATGTTTCGTTTTATGCATATCAATATATCTTGCAAATGCTAAGAAACAGAATATTTTAATAATCCATTGTAAGAATTATTAAATATTTTGTTTGGTATTTGATGTATTTCTAAGACATAAGTTAATTTGTTATGTTAGATTGCAAAACATAAATATACAAAAAAAAATATATTGGATGATGACCAAACTACATAAACCGGAGCGCATATCTGAAGTCAAGTTTGAGAGATGTATGTGTGAGTGAGCGATGTGTTCACAGCTAGGTAGGTTGTAGCTTGTAGCGTTGTTGGTGTTCTTTCTTTCCGTGTTGCGTTCTCGTATTTTTATACTCATTGATTTTATTAACGACCCCTGCATATTCCCCGGACTCCGATTACGCCTTAACGTTGATCCTAGCAAGTTATTTCTTGATTTTTCGTATGTTTACAAGTTGATTGCTTGATAATGAAATAATTTTCAAGGTCAATCGACCCTGTATGCCCCGTTATTAACTTTTTAAAATCCCCACGGCCCCTGTGACGGTTTTTTACTTAACGTTCGATTTCCTTTGGTATTAATTCATAAGTGTTGTTAACAAGCTTATTTGACCCTGCACTCTGTGGTGTCAGAGTGGTCAATCGACCCTGTATGCTTTGGTAGGTATCATTGTTTCAAAAATGAGGCATTGCACTTTATTTATTGTCCCTCTGAGTACTTGGTCAGTTGACCCTGCACACCTAGGTGCTTAAGTTTTAAAATTTATCAAAGTTCAAATCGGCCTCAGTAAAGAAATGGAAATCGGTTTTTGTTTTTGGGGAAAAAGATTAACAAAACAGCCCCTTGACCTGCATCACTCGACCTGCTGCGGCCTCGCAAAAGTTACTCTGCTTTCGCCATCGTGAAGCTAAACACCTTCGGCCTTAGGCACCAAGTTACTTATGGGACCATAATGGTATATGGGTTTTGGATTTTTTTAGTACCTGCTTTGTTACTAAAGTACCCCTTTCAATTTGTCTAACATTTAAAATTAATAAAAGTGGTAACTTAGTAACACAGCAGGCAGGTAGGCTAAGTAACTTGGCGCCTAAGGCCGAAGGCGTAGCTAGCCCTTTGCAAGGGCGAAGGCAGAGTAATACGGGCTCGCAGCGAAAGAACCCCACCAAGAGTCTGTTTTGTTAATCTTTTTCCCAAAAAACAAAAACCAATATGCCCAGCAATCTCTATACCCAAGTGTTGAGCCAAGGCCCAAGCCGTACCCTTCCCACATCAAATAGGTATCCACAATCTTTCATCATCGACTTCATTCAGATTTATTAAAATGTTTGTTATGATTATGAAGCATTTTTAAACAACAATGTATTAATTATTTCATCCTTTTTAGTTAAGTACCTATCTAATTGAAGTCGGTTTCGTTTTTTTGGCAAAAACAATCATGTCTCGAACGTGGTCGGGTAGTGTAGGTATATTTTCATGCTGTGGCTAAATCACTGACGCTAAATGTATCTTGTACCTGTACCTACCTACAAGAAAAATAATAGTCGATGCGTGTGCGTGGACATGGTTAGTGGTGGTTTGCGTATAGTTCAATTTCTTTGAGGTGGTTAGTCGGTTTGTGTATGTGGGAGTGGTTACGGTGCGCAAGCCGCAGACGAAGCGTGAGATAGTGGTGCCATCTATGGTTTCTGGAAATAAACTAACTCGTATCTTATTCAAGTTACGACTGCAGCGACACTTTTCATTTTTACGGAATTTTTATGGAAACCTATAACAAACAGTTCTCAGTAGCGCCATCTAGAAATAAGCCGAATTTGGCGAGGTACAGATTCAATGTACGTGAGTAGCCATCTATAGTAATATTTTATCGATGCAGATAGTATGGAAACTTAAAACTTCCATACAAAATTCCATAAAAATCAGAGATCGTGATTGATTTTATGTTGGGAAGTTTGTCAAAGCACATAATAACTGTTAGTCTTCCAATCACATATAGTGTCAAATTTTGATTATCACAAAAATTCTGAAAATAATCAAGAATATTACAGTAGAAATGCGCGAAATTCGAAAGTCCTCAGTGCAGTATCTGGATAGATCGCTAAACTTTCCGAGATCTACAATGGTACACTTCACAAGTAGACCGTATTAGGATTGCGCTCGTACGTAACCACATTAAAGTCTTAACCATGACCATACCTCTGATGAAATTGTCAGACAAGTTTCACAGTGGATGATTTAACTGCTATGTGCGAATCAATCAGGCTTATGTGACTTTCTGACGGCGTATTGTTTAATCTTCGGAACATACAGTCAGTCAGTAGATGAATTTGCTATTTTATCGCTCTGAATGTGTGATATCAGACTTAAATTATAAAAGCCATTCTTGATGCCCTCTGTCTAGTAAAAGTTGACACAGGTATATTTAATTTCTCTCTACCTCTTCGATGTTTGATTGAATCCATTGACAATAACAAGTCAATAAATAAATAGTCAAATCTTATAATGTTTTGAATGTTAAACAAAATAGTACTCATAAGTTTTCTAATTTGTCCTTTACAGGAGCCAGCTGATCCAACAACGACGTGCAAAATCCGAACTTTACTAAAGAACGAGCAAGAACTGAAGAACAGGGTCCAAGAGCTCGAGAGGAGAGAGACTGCATATCTGGAGATGCTGACGCAAGCTGATGATATGTGGGCGGAGATGGAGGGAGGTTATAAGAAGAAGATTGAAGAGTCACAAGCAGTTGAGGCACAGTTGAAGGGACAGGTAAAGCAAAACCAAATATTTTATGTATGTAGTCTCGATATTGTGTAAATCGATGATCCTTGGTTCATCGTCCATGGTATTACGTACAGTGGACAGTTATATTCTGTTTTTGTTTATATTAAAAACAAGATACAAATTGATACATAAACACTATCATATGGCGCCTCACACCGTACACCGGTTTGTCGAACGGTTCGAAATATAGAAATATGTGCTAAAATAGGACGTGCCAGTTGTTGGTTGTTATAAATAAAATTGTATTTGGATTAAAAGCAAGATTTAAGAAAAGAAAATAAGAAATCTGAAAAGACGGTTGTCAAGAGATGAGTACTTAGTTAAAGAAAGACTGAAGGGTAAATAATGTTGATGATATCTATATTACGAATTTAGAATTAGAGGATTTAGAAGGTCTTCAATTCTTTATAAAGTAACATGGACAAAAAAAAATATGATTGTGATTCATATAGGTAAACTGTTTCGTGAAAAGGATGTCTAAATAGAATAAAAAACGTTTTTGGTTAGTTAAAATGCATTCAATTTTCAGGTTAAAAATTTGGAATGTGAACGTGACAAATGGAAGAACTGTCTAGAACCGCTCAGAAAGAAGATCAAAGAAATAGAAGGAGCGGAATCCGGTATGAGGATAGCCTTGGAGAAAGCTGAAAGAGATACTAAAATACTCAAAGAGCAGAATTCCAATTTGGCAGCCATGTTCTCAAGGGCTGATGCTGACGCCAAGAAGGCTGAAGCTACTTTTAAGGACGTGGATGCTAAATTTAAGGTCAGTATGTATTATTTATGTAGAAAATTATTAAAAAGCAAAGGGCAGTTTGGAAGTAGATGGAGGAGACCTTTATAGCATCGCTGGTTATTATAATGGAGCGACTAGGCTGTCGTCCGACCTACGTCACCCTTTCATAAGGAAACCAGACCAATTTTTTTATAAGATCCACGTCCATCTATCTGACAGTGAAATTTCCCTAATTAATAAATTGGTTTTAATAAGTATCTATTATTTTACAATTTACAGAAAGAAGTAGAACAACTTCGAAAAATAAACAAACAACTGGATGATGACTTCAAAAATCACAAGGAAACCACGAAAATGACCGAAATGAAATTCCTTGGAGACCTCGAGGCTATCAGGAAAGAACTTACCCGCAGCAGCAAGAACAATCAAGAGTTGGAAGTCACTAATAGCGAGTTGAAGGAAGAGGTACTGTATTTGATGTACTTTTAAGGGTTTCAAAGGGTACGGCTAAGAGATCTAAAAAGCTTGTTAACTCTAACTGATGATAAATAATAAAATTAAAACAGAATTAATATCGTGCACCTATCTAAAAATATGTTTTTTCTTGTAATCATTTAATTACAATATTATCGTCATTAGTGCTTAGGACAAAGGTGTCGGTATTTTAATTTATGTTTGCTTTTTCAAAATATTACTTTCTGGGTGTACATATAAATATTTGTATATTTCAATTTACTTACTAAATGTCTTGTAAAAAAATTAGTTCATTCAGTTGGTAGTTTACTTAACACGCTGTTGGACAATACAGAACAATTTTCAAATATACACTATCAGGAGACAGTAGTAGGCAAATTCTTAAAAAATTAATCTTATATCCCTGCGAATAAAATCTATGTCCAACACTGTGTTATTTAATATATAATTAAGTAGTTGCTTTGGTTTGTTGGTATTTAGTTTTATTTGCTTATTTGACTGGATTTTGGTTAAACGCAATGCATGTTCCGCTTGACCCACGCGTTTTATCGGTTCAACTTTATCGCTCGTTTCACCAAGTTGCATGCCCGAAGAAGCCAGTGCTGTGTAAATATGCATGAAGTGATACAGAAGACGTTTTAAGGAGCCATGTTTTCTCAGGTTGAATCTCTGGAAAAGCAGCTAGCTCTCACCCAAAAAGCTTTAACGCAATGCAAGAGAAAATGCGACGAGAAAATTAAAACGTTAAGCCACGAATTGTCTATAAAGACAGAGGAATTAGAAGAGCTAAGAAGCGAAACGATGAGACAGACATATCACGCGTCTCGTATAGAATTGAAACCAGAAAGAACTGAGTACGTTGATGAAGGATATTCAATATACACTGCTGTGCCTAAGAAGACAGATTATGGAAGAATGCATCACAGCATGAGTTATATTACGTCCGATGCTCGATGTTCGTGTCCGTCAATGAGAAGTCAATTAGTCAGTCAACTTATTGAGGATTTGTTCGAGAGGATTCATAATACCGTAGACGATGATCTGACAAGATTGTGCAAAGATATTACTCCAGTGAAAGGGAGAGAAGTGAATGTTGAAACCAAAGCGAAAATTACGAATTACCTTTTGATGGCGATATCTAAGGAGCTCGTTAGGTCCATTGGAGACGCGGATGCTAAGACTGATACAGAGGTATGGTAATTACTTTTTAAATATATTAAATCTCTAATAGTTTCTTCACTCTTGTGACTAAACAGTGATAACAGCCTAGAATTTGAAATGTTTCTGACCTTACTAATTAATCCAACTGAGGTTGTGGTATCTTAACCGAACACTTTACTTTGAATATAAGCAGATCATCAGTACAAATACAATTGATAAAATTATGAACATTTTTCCTACAAAACGAGATTTTAAACGATTTTCACTCGGAACATTAATATAAACCTGTTTGATTACTACAAACCGACCTAAAGAAAAGTTAGAATTCCAATTAGTAAATAAGCACATCATCATCATTTCGTGTAGGTGACATGACCAATCGACCATGCACAACCTAGTGTCAGAGTTCTCCGGAACCGCCTCTAGGCCTGACGTTATTCCTTTAAGGTGATACCTCGGTGAACACTAGCGCCACTGTCATTTAAAAATAATTACTCACTGAAAACACAAGTTATCAAAAATCCCTCTGCTGTAATTATGGTTCTGGATCTGAAGTTAATTTTAATCATATTCAATTATTATATTATAGTTCCATATATTTACAAATTGCAAAACTGCTAAAAGTGGCCGTTTTAAGCAATAATGCAATTTGTAACTATATGGAACTATAATTTAATAATTGAATATGATTAAAATTAACTTCAGATCCAGAACCATAATTACAGCAGAGGGATTTTTGATAACTTGTGTTTTCAGTGAGTAATGATATTTAAATGACGGTGGCGCTAGTGTTCACCGAGGTATCACCTTAACGACTATTAGATACCAACCGGGACCAGCGGCTTAATGTGCCTTCCAAAGCACGGAATCATTTTTATTATCAGACAATCAGGTGATTCACTCCTGCAATGTCCTAACCAAACTGGAAACAACTAAACAAAGTTTGTTCCCGTGGGAGTCGAACCCACGACCCCGGATACATGCAAACGCTTTAACCACTGGACCACGGAAGTAGTATCAGCAAGCACAGAGAGACAATTACTGCCCCATAATTTTCGAGTGACGGAAACAACTAATCAAAGTTTGTTCCCGTGGAAATCGAACCTGTAACCTCTGGGTACAGCAAACGCCTGGACGGAGGCAGTGTCAGTTAGCACAGAGAGACAATCACTGCCACATAATTTTAGGAGTGGCAGCGAGCGGTCACCTCTGTGACGTACAGCGGTGGTTTGAGCAGCCGTGGCGAGTTCTCGTCGCTGAGCGGTAACGCGGGCGTGCTGCACGGCGCGGCGCGGCTGGCGTCCGTGAGCTGCGCGTGCGCGGCGGCGCGGCTGTGCGCGGCCGTCCCCGAGCTGGCCGATGGCGTCAAGTTGTGTCAGGAGGTTTGTAGGAATTTTTCTTAGTATTGCTCGGAAATAGCTTCGTTATTTAAAAAATTATAACAATTTAATATTCGCATGGGCATAAAAACCTTACTCTTGAATCACTCTATCTATTAAAAAAAACCGCATCAAAATCCGTTGCGTAGTTTTAAAGATTTAAGCATACAAAGGGATATAGGGACTGAGAAGCGACTTTGTTTTATCACAGATTATAGAATGGGTGTTATACTATGTAGTGATAGTGATAATAGCTGTTGGCGGTTTCACTCTGGTTTGTACCTACTAGAATACTAAGAAACTCCACTCCACAGACTATAATTCCTGCAGATTTTTAAAAAATACTATTTTTCGAATCAGTTATAAGCGTTCAAACAAATTTATTATTTTAAGTAATTAATCGATTCAATATCATTGATATTATGATGATCCTTTTGATGATAACAAAGTCTTCGACTTTTGAAATATATTGGGTGTTTTTAATTAAGTTATAGCCTGCGGAGGAAGCCACGTGAGTACTAGCCAAAGAATAGCAATTCATTACACAGATCAACAATGAGTGTAGTGCGTTCGCCTACTAGAAGTGCCTCATCGGAGTTACGTGGGGGTTCACTTACTAACCTGACGGCTATTGGACTCGGTGCAGGCTGGGACAACAAAATACTGCCGCAGGCAACTCAGAGAAAAAGGAAAGAACCGGACGAAAATTCAGAAATTAAAAAGGAATTATCCGAGCTTCGTGAAAAAATGGACAAAATGATGAATCTACTGCAGGAATCGGCAAAAAGTCAAAGGGAAAATACACAAAAATTATGTGAAGATGTGTCTGCCATTCGGGAACAGATAAATGATATCAAAACGACTACTATAAATATTACAGAAGAACAAAATGCTATGAAAGCGGAATTGCAAAGTCTCAAAAGTTCTTTAAAAATCTCGGATGACAAAATAGAATCTCTGCAATCAGATTTACAACAGGTGAAAGGAACTGCCATAACATCATCGACCTTGGATTCCGTATCATCAATGTCAAACAGTGAAGCCATCATATTGGAACTTCGAGATCGCAGTGATAGAGAAAATAACATTATTATACGAGGACTGTCCGAGTCTAAAGAATCTGATATTAGAGATAGATTAGCTTCCGAAAAATCTGAAATAATAAAAATAATCAAAACGGTTTGCAAGGATTTACCAGCGCCAGTAAAGATGTTTCGCCTTGGAAAATACAATGCAGCTAAATGCAGACCTATAAAAGTCTGCTTTGCAACCCGTGAAGCAGCAATGTTGATTCTTCGTAATAAGAAAAATGCCTCTCTAGGTGGCATATCAATCTACTCAGACCAAACACCTGCTCAACAAATTCACTTAAATAAACTGAAGAACGAACTTAAACTTCGTACACAAAATGGGGAGGAGAACCTTACTATAAAATACAACAAAGGGGTACCAAAAATAATAAAGGATATTCCAAAAAACACGAACAGCTTCGGCAAACAAGAGAATATGAGAGCATAAGAAATAACCATATATCCTACCAACTAACCAATAATTACGCTGATGTTACTACAACAAAGGAATCCTTGAAGTTCTTTTATGCAAATGCTCAAAGCATAATGAAAAAAGGGAAATTCGATGAATTAAAATGTATCCTTGAGTCATTCAAACACAAAATACATATAATAATAATCACAGAGACCTGGGTCAAATCTGAAGCAGACGCAAAGCTCCTGGTTCTGCCTGGATTTATACACTATTATAACTATAGAAATGATTCGAAGGGTGGGGGTGTCTCAATTTTTGTTAGAAATTATTTAAAACATAAACTTATCAATAGCCAATTTAAAAATGGCAATCACTTTTTATGGTTACACTTAGAAAAGTTTAATATCGATGTTGGAGCAATCTATAAGCCAAACAGGAAAAAAGTTGCTCAATTCCTGGAAACATACTCCTCCCAGCTTCAAGATAGAAGAAGAAGTATTGTACTTGGAGATTTTAATTTCGATTTGCTGTCACCGGACAAACCAAGTCAAGATTATATTGATATGTTACAAGAATGTGGATATGTAGCTCTTAATAAAGCGGAGTCAGTTTATAGCACACGAGATACTTCTAAAAAAAAGAGTATTATAGACCACGTCTGCACTAACCTGAATTCTCAGACTTTTCATTTAGCCGTGATTGATTCACCTATGTCAGATCATAAGCAAATGTATTTGGAAATTGATAGGTTGAAACCGGAACCACCTCAAAATATAACTTACAATGCATTAGACTATAAGAAGCTTTCTGAAACGGTAGAAAAGGCTAAAGAAAAAGGTATAATAGGTCTCCAGGATTTAGAAGATGTATTAATCAGCAGCATAAATGAAAGTAGAGTAAAGAAAGAAAAGATATTAAATTCACCCAGAAGTGATTGGATTCAAAAAGAAATAATTGAAGATATTAAAAAAAGAAACATATTATGGCAACTTTATAAAAACGATCCTAACAACAAAACAGCCGAAGAAAACTTTAAAGTTTTTAGAAATAAAGTATCACAAAGTATTCAAGCGGCAAAGTGTCACTACTATCAAAAATCTTTTAAAAACTGTCACAAAAAGCCATTAAAAATGTGGAATCTAATAAATAGTCTTTCTAACAATAAAACTAAAGAAGTCCGCCCACCTTCAGAAATAAATACTATAAATGGTACTATTACCGATCCTAAGAAGATCTGTGATTGTTTTAATGAATATTTCTCACAAATAGGTACAGTTTTGGCGAAAGAAATACCCCAAAATTTGCAGAATGGCCATGAATATCGCTCATTGTCGCAAAATTGCCTGAATTGCCTTAATAATTTTAAACCAGCCACCATCGAAGAGGTAGATAAAATAATAGATAGTTTAAATCCTAACACAGCAGCTGGGCTTGACGAAGTAACCACGAAAGCACTCAAATGTATAAAAAATATAATAATCGAAGATCTGACAAAATGTATAAATGTTTGCTTGAGCTCCGGCGTCTTCCCAGAAAGTCTTAAATTAGCCAAAGTAACCCCTATCTTCAAGTCTGGAAGTAAAACTGAAGCCGGCAACTATAGACCTATATCCGTTTTGCCAGTGTTGTCCAAGGTTTTAGAAAAAAATATCTATAACCGACTTTATGTTTATCTAAATTCAATATCTTTTCTTTATAATAAACAATACGGCTTTCGCCCCAAATCAAACACCCTCTCAGCCACAATTGACCTGGTCTCTAAAATTAACTTGAATATTGATAAAAAAAACATAGTCCTTGGTATATTTATCGACCTTAAAAAGGCCTTTGATACAATTAGCCATAAAATACTTCTTCAAAAGCTAGGTGGCATTGGAGTAACTGGAAGCGCAATAAACATGTTCCAATCATACCTTGAAAACCGATACCAAATAGTAAAAATAGATAAATATCAAAGTGTTCCTGCCCAAATAACTAGTGGTGTACCACAAGGGTCAATTTTGGGGCCACTCTTATTCCTTGTATATATAAATAACATACAAGATATTGAGCTTCAAGGGGATATAAATCTGTATGCTGATGATACGAGTTTATTTTATTATGGAAAATCTCTAGGGGATATTGTTGAAATGGCACAAAATGATTTAAATAAGCTTAATGTATGGTTCCAATGTAACTTGTTAACAATCAATACAAAAAAAACTAATTATGTAATTTTTGCTGCAAAAAACAAAAAAATAGACCAATACGAACCACTTAAAATTAACGATCAGATTATAAAGAAAGTCAATAGCGAAAAATATCTTGGACTAACTTTGGATAAATATGTAACATGGGAACCTCACATTGAAGCTTTACGTAAGAAAATATACAGTTTAATGGGCTTGATAAAAGGTATTGCACGGTGTCTGCCACGTAAAGTTAAATATATTATTTATAATTCTTTGATCAAGCCGCATATTGATTACCTTATAGAAATATGGGGAACCGCCGCAAAGACACATTTGAACAAAATCCAAATTGCACAAAACAAGCTTATAAAAATACTCTTTCATTACGACTTTATGACGCCTACTTCAAAAGTTTATTCGAAAACCAAAATAATGAGTGTTAAACAAACATATGTATATAATACTTGTATTCTAATCCGTAAAATACTAAATAAGGATGTTCATTGTAACATATCATTTACCAAAAATTCGCAAATACAAAAAAGGATCACGCGCCGTGCTAAAAACTTACATCTTATTACTCCTAGAACAAATTATGGAAAAAAATCTTTATTATATGAAGGGGCCCAAATCTATAATAAATTACCATTGGACATTAAAGAAATTAAAACACAATTATTATTCAAAAAACTTCTAAAAACTCACATACAAAAAATTCCCGCTTTGCTAAGATAGACAGTGACAGTTTGCCGCATCTAGTAGTGTTGACCCCGTGTATTGCCAGCGGCTGACCGCGCAGTAGGCACGCAGATGATTGTTTGTTTGCTTTATTTATTTTGTGACTACCGCACGCTTACTTTTAATATTTTTGCAAATTTTTGTTTGTAAAGTTTTCTCAGTAACAAGTGAATGTAAATTCTTTTTATGAGAAAATAAATTTCTTAAAAACCAGAGTTATTAAATTAACAACTTATTTACAGGAAGTCTTGGATCATGGCGACGTTAAAATTATGGAGGAGCAGTTAGCAAATGCCATCGAAAGTATTGTTGTAAGTATAATAAATTGTTTTATTTCTAAGTAAAATTCTATTCTTTTCAATTCTATATTAATGCAACAAGGTTGGTAACGTATCCCTATCCCATCTTGTAGATTTTCTTATGTAAACCTTTCACCGCGATCCGACAAACATTTTGGTGCCCATGTCGCAGCGGGTATTTCAGATTTTCGACCAAAAACAGTACATTTTAATTCTAAATTCTCCTCCTGGGGGATTCAAATAAATTTATTTATTTTGTTAATTATTCTTTCTTTAATGTTTTTAATTTATTTTTATGGGGCACGACAACTCACATATAGTCTCGCGGTGAAAAAAAATAAGACAAGTAAATAAAAGTATAGACAAATCACACAGATTGAATTAGTAAGTTTAAGACTTGTGTTATGGGATACTAACTCAACGATACTATATTTTAAAACAAATACATATGTATGTAGATAAACATCCAAGACTAATCAGAAAAAGATCATTTTACATCTTGACCTGACCTTGCGAGAAAGAAGCTAAAGCTAAAAGTAGTAAATTCGTATTTAAAAATTTGACAAGACAAAAATACTTAGATGGAAAAAATATCTGTTTATTATTCACAATTTATTTTATATTTTTCAGAATTGTCCATCTTGTGCGTTGGGTACAAATGCGATAGTTTGGAGCACGGACGTCTAGAGCCACCATTCATGCAAATTTATGTAAGTACCTCAAGCACAACTATAGCACCGATTAGACTACACAATTTTAGGGTACATTTTCAGTTAGGGCTCTTTTTAGAGAAGCGTAATCACAGTTAGAGAATTAGTGCACTCACTCCTAATTTAGGCTGTTATGGTTCAATCAAACTATCGGCGGGTATAATTACAGTTCATCTATACTAATATTATAAATAGTAAACATTTGATTGTTTGTTTGTATCGAATAGGTTTCGATACTACTGGACCGATTTGGAAAACTCTTTTACTGGAGTAAAGCTACACTACCCCCGAGTGGCATAGGCTATGTATGTACCACGACTGAAGCCGGGGTGGATTGCTAGTCTTGTATAAATTTTTAATATAGATATCTGCCTATTGAAAACTATAATTGTTAACTGTCTCCGTGGTCCAGTGGTTTTACCTGAGATCCGTGGGTCGTAATTTCAATTCCCTCAGCAAGCATACTCTTTTTAGTTGTTTCCAGTTTGGTCAGATTGTCTGATAAATAAAGATGATTCCGTGTTTCGTATTAAGGCACATTATGCCGCTGGTCTCGGCTGCTATCTCGTAGTTGTTAAAGGAACCCCGTCTGAGGCCTAGAGACGGCTCCGAAAAACTGTGACACCAGGGAGTGCATTTTAGCAGTGTTTGCTGGCTGCCTCGGAGCCCAGGGTTCATTTATCTGTATTCAATATATATTTTTTATTTTTTGTTGCAGGTTTACACCTCCACCGACCTCACTCTGGTGCCTTCGTTAGTTTAGCAAATATTTTTACGAATGTAAATAATTTTGTATCATAATAATACTCTATTGTAATCATAAGCGACACATATCGAACAATCGTACCTTCTCGAAACTTAGTTTATTTCGATATCGATAACGAATCTAAGTATTCAATGTTTTTCTTCATTAGTTTTCTTATAATAAGTTAATAACAGTGCCAATAGTGTTTGTAAATTGTTTCTGTAAATAGCAATTTTGATTACAGTTTTTATAGATCGATGTATCTTTTCTAACATCACTTACGAAAATGTAACTTTCTTATTGAAATGTATTAAAACGTTTTATTTGCGAAAAAATGAATTTCATTGACTAAAATTTATTGATTTTATTATGTTGTTTAATTTATAACCCTTTCGTCTGATTCTATTGATGTATTTTTGGGCTTCTATATTGTACCTATTAGAAATGAATATATATCAATTATATATGTAGACGTGGATTGACAGTATTTATATTTTTAGCTTTTTAATTTAGTACTAAATAAATGATTCGATGATTAGATATAAAAGTAGTTAACACGCATTGAATTATAGTAAGTAATAGGACTTATTCCAAAACGAACTTATAATTAATATTAAAAGAGGGCCCACGATACTTATAAACATTTTGACAAAGAAATTCGGTGACGCAATTTTTTTTTTTAATCTATGCATTTTGAGCTACTTTTTAAGGTTTCCAAACTATTCTTTCGTCATATGCCAATAAAAATTAAGAAGAATTTTTAGGCAGCTAACTGACAATGACACAATGAATTTAAATTTTGATTGAAATTAAATAAGAATAAATATATAAAATAAATATTTAAAAAAAATGGATTTAGACCACATCGCCTTAATAAAAAACGCTGCAAGCTTTAATCAGTATTAATTGGTAAGTGAATGCAAACAAGGGGGTCTAAAAACGCCACTTTAGCAATTCATCGAATCGATTCATATTACGAATTCCTTAACAATTCTGTAGCAATTCCTCTATTTTTTGTAAAATAGCTAACTAAACTTTGCAATTCCTCTTCAAAAAAATTAAAAGAAATAGGAATTGCTAAGGAATTCGTAATATGAATTCGATTCGATGAATTGCTAAAGTGGCGTTTTTAGACCCACAGTAGGTACTTAAAGTTGGTTGCTATTTTAAACATGTATCTGTCGATAGATCTGCAGACAAATTTTCTTCTTACACTAACATCTATGCAGCCATAACGCCGACAACTAATAAAGTTAAATGCTTTGATTTGTCTATTTCTATTGCAGGTTGTTAAAACTTCTAATTTATGCTGTCGAAGCCTGATATCTGTTTTACCTTCTGCTTCTCAATGCTCGTCTAAAGAAGGACCTAAAAAACATACATGTAGTTACGGAAGTGACCACAGTAATTGATATTATCTTTAAAATATGGAGCCTGAAATAAGTTCAAAGAAAAAATGTACCTCTAAAACATCAAGTAAGGCAGAGTTAACACCTTTGTGTTCTTGTAATGAGTGTGATACATTACGTTGTTATTTAACAAGAAAATTAACAAATGACAAAGAGAGTGAAGGTCAAATCTCCAAAACTTGCATATATTTTACTAATATTACTATAAAAAGAAGCAACAGCAACGCAGATACTAACACAAATGAATCTCTAAAGCCAGGTAATAAAAATGACAAAACATCACCATCAGCGTGCAAAATTTGCAATCCAGAAAGTAAAATTGAGAAGAACAAAAAAAATTCAGTATGTAAAGGTGACACTCAAGAACCGAAACCCTTAAGCAATACTTGTGGTGGAAATATTCACATCAACGACCTAGATGCCTCTAAATCAATACCTATTAATAAAACACGTGTAAACAACTTAACTTTCAAGAAAAGCAATACTGAACCAGATACAAGCAAAAGTGAAGTTTTGCCACATTCACTAAATACGAAAAAATCCGGGTGTATGGTAAAGATATCTACACCACCATCTATTAATGCAAGACAATCTAGCGGCAACGTTTATAAACAAGATCACGTAACCAGTGATCAAAGAGTTAAAGAGAGAGATTGTAACTATTGTGGCAGAAAAACACACAGTACGACAGATATTGTTGAGAATGAAATTATTGCTGATATAAAATCAAAGTGCAGCCATTGCGGTACAGATATTGAAACAAATAAAAAAGATGTTAAAGCGAACAATGAGACCGAAGTAGCAAATACTAATTATGATAGATTAATAAATGATATACGTACCAGATTATCAAAATGTAAAGTAAAAAATAGTGCTTACATGCCTCACAATACAAAGGAGCTATCAAACAAAATGCGTATACCTTCCGAAAAATCCATGTTATTGTGTAATTGCAAAAGTCTAAGCAAATTTAAGCAAAGTAACTTAAAACAAGAATATCCACCTACTGAAGTTAGTTACAGTGGTATGGAACTTAATCCCAGTACAGCAAAATTAAGTGCACAAATTATGAATGTACCATACGAAGAGTTTAAAGAATCTTTTAGTTACGGACACCAATATACCACTGTTACAAAGGATAAAGTGGAAAATAATTTATCAAACGAAATTATTAAACGTATCAAGAAAGTTTATAATGCATGCAGTTGTAAATTTTGTGAATGCATTGCTGGTAAATCATTAAAACTAGACAATATTTGCAATTGTAAGCCTTGTGATTGTCAAGATTGCAAGTCTTATAGAAATGTAGAAATTTCTAAAAAAATAAATGAGAAATCAAAACTTGGTTGCCCTAATAGGAAAAACCTCAAAGATGTACACTTCGGTGGAATGAAAAAAGTACAGAACCAGTCTTGTGACTGCACACCTTGTGATTATATTAAATGTACGCCACTAAGAACTTTTGTTACAGCTAGGTTTTCAGAAAATCGCGAAGCCAATGATTGCGCATGTACGCCATGCCGTTGTTTAGAATGTGAACGAAATTACTTTTCTTTGTCAACTCATTTCACACATGACATGTCCACAGGAATGATGAGAAGTTGTAGATGTGAACAGTGTCTTGACCAACGTTGTAGAGGAGCGGGTGGTACAGATGAATGTCGTTGCGAAACGCCAAGCAAAGCAATATTTAAACCAGTTGAAAATGATTCTCATGATTATGATATCCGTCGTGCTTCTGTTTACCAACAAAATAGTAAAAGAAAACATGATTACCCTGATACAATAGCAATGTACGCTTCACTGTCCACGAATTATCCAACTCTAGGAACTCTTAAAGAAGCATGCAGCTGTGAAGAATGTGAATGCATTGCTTGTAAAAATGAGGATAGAAATTTGACAATAGATACTACTTTGAAGCCTCAATTAGAACATCATGCGCAATCAATTAAGACAAATACATGTGTCTGCAAAGCTTGTGAATGTGAAGTTTGCACATATGACAAAAATTATGATGCAGAATGTACTTGTGGCGAATGCGATTGCATCAATTGTCAAACTATAGCAAAATCTTCTAAAAATGCAAATACAAATTACCTTGCTAAACCCATAGCTAAAATATATCACAAAAACGACCATGAATTACATGACTGTGATAATTCCAAAATAGCCATGACTAGGTGTTCCCATAATGATCAAAGTCATCATATTTGTATGAATGCTTCTCTTGATAAGAATAGCTTTATTAAAAGTTTTTATGATCCTCTATCATTAAATTACCATAATGAACAAAATGGACAGTGCCAAGACATAAATCAATATTTACTTCCTAAATCATATAGTAATTTCCTTGATTTAGAAGAAAGTCTATTGCCGACACAGGACCTTTCTGATTCTTTTCATAAGAATTGTTATGACGATTTTTCTATCGAACGTAAGCATTTCAACGAACAATCAAAATATTTAAATTATGACTGTGAAAATGATGTAGTCAAATACAATGCGTCAGAAGTAGAAGATACATTTAATAAAAACAAAAGCATTGACGAGAGTTCAAAGAGCTCAGCTTTTTCATTCTTAGATAAAAATTCCTTGAAGGAAAATCATACAATTCAAAGACCTCTATTTTCTTTGTCAAATTATAAGCCAAACAGCTCTAAGACTGTTTTGAAAACATGTTTAAAAGATATACTCTCATTTAATGAAGATTTAAACATACACCCAATTAAGATCTTCCCCACCGTAAATAAACCAGTCTCCATTCGTAGTACACATACTCACAAATTTGACAATAGTGTTGGTCATGGCCAAGTGTTTGAGCCATTTCCACACTTACATACTAATTGGTACAAAAATAGAAATGGCGGTATTGAAATGTCTACGATTAATGATGTTTGCCACAATAAAAGTGTTAAAAATAAACATATTTATAATATTCCCTTAGTAATAGACAATAAAAAAATAAATTTGTTAAATAACCAAATTGATTGTGAAAGAGTTCATAAAACACTGAAAGAAGCCAAAGATTTTTCAGGACAATTAATAAGACTTTTAGAAAAGTATAAAAAGGCCAATAAGGATTTTAAAAGTGTTTCTGAAAAATTGAAATTATCACACGGATTAAATGTTTACAGCAATTTAGATGAGTGTCGAATTCGATCGGAGTATCTCTTGATCGGAAAACAAAACTATTCAATTGATAATTATACACATAAAAATTCGATAAAAGAAGAAGATGACGAGTTAAATGAAAGGAAAAAAGTATGCAATCATCAAATACTTAATAATAGTTTTTCAATACAAAATCCTCTAGCTACTAGTACAAAAAGCTTACAAAATTTCAAATCTTTCCATGAACATCAGAATTTAGTTCAAGGAAAACTGGGACTCTCCGAACAGATAAAAATATCGATTAGTAATAATCTATTATCCAGACCCTGTAGTAAAGAGAAAAATATTTATTTCGATGATAGCGGTTATATTATTAAGACCATGGAATCAAAAGAAACACCAAAAATAAGTAATAATCCTACTGGATCACAAATGAATTCAGTCATATTTAAAGATAAAATATTCGGAGAAACCACAATCTTGCAAGAATCGCACAATGATGGAAATACAAATCAATCTGCTGAAAATATCACGCATTACATATTTTCAAAGACAGAAAAAACTAAGAGGGCGCACCAATCAATAGACGCAAAAGAAGTTTCACAAACGAAACTATTATTAGACAAAATAGTGACGCAGGCAGTAACAAATAATACACAAAAAAGGATTGATATTTTAACAAACCAATTATCCGATTTGATCAAAGAAACAGTAATTAAAAACAACGAGGAAATGCTGCACTACACACAACATGATAGATGTAATGTTAGCGAAGATTACAATGGTTTTAAATCGCAGGTAAAATGTACCATTACTCTTATTGATGATTATCTCCTGTCGCTATTATGCTTATTTTACGATGGTACAAGGAAATAAAAAATTTAAAACTTTCAGAAATAATTCGTATTTTAGTAATATATGCTAATATTTAATATTATTTATCCAGGAAAACGATGGCGATGATCATAAAGACTGGTCAATAAATAAGAAAAACTATTATTTAAATAACGATTTTAATAATACAGACACACATTTTCTATTGCCATTTACCGAGAAAAAACCAATTTTAGAAACGCTGTCAATATCAATACAAACGTCAGTAGATCGAATAAAAGTAAGTATATATCCTAACTATTGCAATCTTATCCAATATTTTTATGAGAGGAAGGGATGGCCCATCCAATTATGACAAGCTGTTACTCAATCCTTTCAAGCTTTGATTTTTTTGGGATCATCATCTCGTGTAGTTGACAGTTTGCACATCACGGTGTCAAGAGTTCATCGAAGCCGCCTTTGACATAGTTCCTTTAACGACCACCAAATGACGGCCGGGTCTAACGGCTTAACGTGCATTTAGAAGCACGAAATCATCTAATAGTGGTATCAGAAAATTTTGGGATAAAAATGTTATCTATCACCAAATTACAGCTATTTACTCTAAATCATTTATATAAGCTTTTATTATTTAGTAAAATAAAACTCCAAAAAGGGGAAAGTACTGGAATAATGCATTTATTACCATTCTTATATTCAAACAGGATAAAATACAATCAAAAGTTAAATCTGCCGCATCTCTGCCTCGCAATAAGACTACACAAGTAGAAAAAGAGTCCGATACGCACATGGATTTTATGGTAAAGTAAAAAAATCTTAAATTTCGACGAAAAAAAAGGAGATATTGCGCTCATATGCATGCTTAACTTCAATAAAAATGAATCAGGCTCGATTATTTTTGAAAAGGATATTAACTTTTCAGACGGAGAAAAATCTTAAAAAGAATGAAAAGCAAAAATCATCGAGATGTATACTGGAGAGCGAGCCTTACTTTGACTTGACGTCTCAGTTTAGCAGGGCACATAGCAGTCGACTTTCTGAAATAACCGTAAGATAAAATCAATTTGCCATTAGGGCGCGTATTATTCATCATCGTGATTCTTTATTATTATTGAACGCAAGCATTAAACCTCTCTTCATGTATGCTTAATTTCCCGCCGGACCATCTGTACCATTGTACAGTACCACTAATGGTACAAATGGTACTGATTTATCCCACTTGTACCAGGAAAAAATATACAAGTATGACACCCAACGTTGCTACTTGTATGCATAATCGAAGACATGTTTTTATGTATCCTTATATTATTCTTGAAACACCACGTGTGCCTGAGCTGAACAATTGAATATTTACTCGCGGTGTATCCTCTCATTATTCAGAGGGTGTATCATACACAGCAGCGCCATCTACTTTATAAAGCGCCATTGACTATCAGACGTTTTGACCAAACCTCGTACTTTTTAGGATAGAAAGTACCCTATGTGTTAGTCCAAAGCATCAGCTACTTCCAAACAAAATTTCATAAAAATTGGCCCAGCCGTTTAAGCGTGAATAAGTAACAAACATGCCAACTTTCGTATTTATAATATTAGTGGTATAGTGTGATGAGATGGGATAAAATTTAACATTATTTTGTTTGATGTACAGACTTTTACCCAGCGTCAATAAAACGCCTCGTGGCCTTTTACAACACTATCTATTGATTACAGAGGCCAAAATGTAGCTGTGAAAATCTAAAGGTTTGCGCATTGAGCGGCAAGAGGGTATCAGACCACACAGTTATGGTTAAATGGAATAAACCCAAAGAAATGAAAGGCGTTAAAGGATACGAGGTAAAATAAAATTGCTATAACAAACTTCCAAGTCTTTGTTTGGCTGTTATTTCTATTAAAATAAAGAAGCTCGATAATCTAGCATGGCATAATTTTGAAACGATCGTGCGTGTCAAGCGTTCCCGAACGCAGCCTAGTCGACACTAGTGGTACTGGGGGGGTTACACAGTCTTTTAAAACCATGCAAGATCCATTGAGTAAGCGAGACAGCGCAATACATGATGTAAGGCGACATCTCCCTTACTCAATCGTTCTTGAATGGTTTTTAGAGATGGTGGTAAAACGTACCCTAAGTTCTGAAACGTAGTATAAGATGCAACAAAAAACACTACACTGTTCAATCAGAATGTACTTTTTCCAGTTGTTGGTAGATGGACGTCCTGTGCAAAAGTGCATCGACTCTTCACGTTGTATGGCGGTGGTAACCTGCTTACCCAACTGCGATAAGGTTCTCCTTACTATGCGAACGATACTATCAGTCGATTTGCACTCTGGCCATCAACCCACTGTCACAGTAATCTACCGTCCACGTTTGAAGCGGAATAGAAATGACGATTCTGATTAAAATTGTTGACTTTTTTTGGGTTTTTATTTAGTTTGCGCGTATGACCTATCTTTATGCTAAGTGAATATTTAAATAATTGATAGAGGCATAGATTAATTATATTATACATACCTACTAGTAATATTTATAATAAATCTATGGGTAGTTTGTGATACTGTAGGTACTCGGATACTGAAACAACTTACTCTACTTACTATAACTAAACTAAGTTGGGCCAAGGCAAACAACATAATATAGCGTCATGCAAATTAAAAATAATTTAAAGGTGTAAACAATATTGAAGCATGGGTATTTCATATAGTAGTATTGAGGAAAAAAATGTTCTACAATAGCACAGCACGGAAAATTTTTTGCCCGCGCCCCATATCACGGCTAACGTCTATGGTTCCAATCCGACCAACTAAACTGAACAATTATTCTTCCGACCTGACTCTACTGTTTGATTAGTCGGTTAGGAAGCAAACTGATCAACAATTTTTCTTACAAACCGTTTAGCTACGTTTTCCTTCAGTAAATAAAAAAATCACGGTGTATATGGGCTGTACAAAATCATCAAATTTTAAATTTATGGCTGATTAGCTTTTGACCGCGGCTCCACCAGCGTGCGACTCGGTTATATCGCGCCCACGAGTAGCTTTTGTTTGGCTTCTGGTCCTTTATTCATACGAAATTTCATCAAAATCGGTTTACCGGTTTAGCTAGCGTAACTGACAGATAGACTGACTCTTAGCATTTATGATATAAAGTATGGGAAGTGTGGAAGTATGGATTATAGGTGATAAAGATATATCTACACAGATGTAAAGTCGTCTATTCCCGGTTGTTACCACTGGCGGGACCATCAAAGAGAAAGTGTGGATACCATGGGTGGATAGTACATACAAAGGAAAACTCCGACTTGTTGATGGTCTCCATTTCAAAGAAGACAGTGCTATAAACATACCTAGATAAAGAAGAAAAATAATGACACTGACAATTTCTTAGTGAAATTGATAATGTCATCCCGTTATCAAAACAGGCTGCGAAACAATTGTCCGGCGATGTGAACGAAATTCTACGTCGAATATGAACGAACAGTGGAAAAAATGAACAGAAATCAACGCAAATACGGTAGGGGTCCTGCTAGATCGTACACACCGACTGAGAATCTAGCAAGGAGTGAGCCTGGTAGGTATAAGAAGGAGATAGAAGAAGTACTACCACCAAAGGTCAAGTCTCAGGTGAACTCTATGAAACATACGACAAACCGATGCTGTTTCGTGTGCCCAGATTCGAAAGACTTCGCACAACAGCAATCATATCATCATCAGCAGGATCAAGTTAGTACTTTTTTAATTTTTCGTTAAGACGATACCTCGGTGAACACTAGCGCCACCGTCATTTAAAAATCATTATTTCCTGAAAACACAACTTACCAAAAATCGGTCTTTTGTAATTAAGGTTCTGGATCTGAAGTTAATTTTAAACATATTAATTAAATTAATTAAATTTAGTTCCCTATAGTTACAAATTGCAAAACTGCTAAAGCTAAAAGTGGCCGTTTTAAGCAATATTGCAATTTGTAACTATAGGGAACTATAATTTAATAATTCAATATGTTTAAAATTAACTTCGAGATCCAGAACCTTAATTACATAACACGGATTTTTGATAACGAGTTTTCAGTGAATAATTAAAAAAAAAATTAAAATGATGGTGGCGCTAGTGTTCACCGAGGTCTCGTCTTAAATTTCAAATTCTTATTAGCGAGTTGACCGGCTATTTATATGACCTTATATGGCTATTTATATGATGAGGACCAAAACTCTGAAAACCCAAATCACAACTATCGCAGTATCTGTGCACGTTTTAGAGTATTAAGCCAACCGGAGACGAAACGCGCATTTATTTCTACGTGAAAAAGTGCCAAATTCCGCGCGGTGGGTGAGGAAACACGAGCAATCAGTATTAAGGGGCTGTCATAGGCTAACTAGCGCCAACAAGCATTTTATTTATTTTACTTTAAAATCAGGTATTATTTTTCATTTTTTTCCTTTAATTAATTCAGAAAAAACTTATAACCGCCAAAAGTGGCCACTTATATTTCTGTCAGTTTTTTTCTGTATCTACACGTACAAGCGGTATGACCGGCAGTCATTTATATTTGGCAGAGGGGGTCGTCTGTCGGTGGCCACTCCGGTGGTTAAATGCTCTAAGGTGCACGTACTTAGTCCGCTGGCTCATCGATCAAAGTTAATCTTAGCATCTGAAACTAGAGAGCGCTTTATGTATTTTGTTACGCTATAATATAATTTTATATTTGTTAAACTATTTCAATCATCATTTCGAGTAGGCGTCACTGTCAATCGGCCAAGCACACCCTGGTGTCAGAGTTCTTCGGAACCGCCTTTCGGTCTCTGACGTGGCTCCTTTAACGACTACCAGATGGCAGCCGGGACCAACGGCTTAACGTGCCTTCAGAAGCACGGAATCATCCTCATTATCAGACAATCAGGTGATTCAAGCCTGCAATGTCCTAGCCAAACTAGAAACAACAAAACAAAGTATGGGAATCGTACCCACTACCCCCGGTTCACAGGCAAACGCTTTAACCACTGGACCACGGAGGCAGTTAATTTATAACTATTTCAATGAAATTTGGTTTACCCATATGATATCGATGGACTAGGTGGCCTCGGGAAAGGACTATGCCACTTTTTTTACACAATTGAGGCAACCCTCCCGTTCCCGTGGGTATTTCAAGAAAACTTTTCATTGCTTACATCTTCTAATATAACCTACCTGCCAAAATTCAGCTTCAGGGTTTAGTAGTTTTAGTGAACTTACATATATCTATGGTAAAAAAATAGTCTAGCTACTTACCTTTTTGTTAAGCCTAAAACTACAAGACTTATGAACACATATATTTTCATTTTTTTTTTTTATTTCAGTACCAACAGTTAATTCTAGAACAGTACGGCTTTGACCCAGTACAACCGGATACTTTAAATCGGCTGAAAGAGTTGAAAAAAGTGCTCTGCGGTGATTGCTCTAAGGTCGAGAATAGCTCGCAGTATGTCAGTCCTGAAGACAAGCCGATTGAGATGGGATCACAGGATTCCGGTTGGCAAAACATAGATAACGCTGACGAAATTGATAATTATATAAAGGATGACAAAGGTATTTTTTTATACAACCAGTTAGCAATATAAGAACACATAATATGAGAGCATTGAGGGACCAATGAAGAAGAATAATTTCATGATTTCTCTATCGGTTTTAGCTATACTACATTTACCTAGCTTGGAAATTGGGTTTGTGCGCCTGAGGGTGGCTTAGTAGTACTATCTTTGCAGTTAACATTCGTGTGAATTAGATAATTACCACATAATTGCCAAATATCTTTACCTAATTATAAAGAAATGTAAAATATGCTTAATTTTTAATCAACTTCTTGGGATGATACCTTGGTGAACACTAGCGCAACCATCAGCTAAAAATCATTATTCACTGACTATTGTCAGTTGTTATTACACAAGTTATCAAAAATCCGTCTTCTGCAATTATGGTTCTGAATCTAAAATTATTATATTATAGTTCCCTATAGTTACAAATTGCAATAATGCTTAAAACGGCCACTTTCAACAGTTTTGCAATTTGTAACTATAGGGAATTATAATTTAATATGATTTAAATTAACTTTAGATCCAGAACCTTAATTACATAATTAATTACATTTTCAGTGAATAATGATTTTTAACTGATGGTGGCGCTAGTGTTCACCGAGGTATGGTCTTAACTCTTATTTTACACGTTTGCAGAAAAATTAGAATCCGACACGTCCCTTCCTCAAAACGTCCACATATCAGAGATACCGCGGGTGAAAATAATCGCCGAAAAATACTCAAAGATGAAGAAAGACAATATGGAAGTTAGAAAGTTAGACGAGAAGGTCGTTTGCATCGAGTACGACATTTACAAAGGGAACAACACAGCCAAGCCCAAACAAAAATTAAGGGCATTTTTTGCTGTGAAACCAACTATGAGAATAGACCAAGAAAATAAAGGTGAGCCTATAAAATAGTGCTCGATTTTTCCTTTTTAGTTCGTCTTGTCGGAGGCACCACCGTGCACCCAGATATGTAGTAGTATTTGGATGCATGATTTTACGTAAATTACAATATTAATTATTTTAGATTATAAATTGTACAACATAGAAATGTCACTAATGGCGACCAATCGAAACATGGCCGCGCACTCGCCGCCGCTTGACGCGTGCTATCTAAACGGCAAGACTATTTTCAATATATAAGATCAATTTGATCAAATTATTCGCATACATGTAAGCATTATAGGTAACAAAAAGTTCAGTTATACATGCACACAGATTGGGCATAGCGAAGCAGCCAGACATATAAGTATGCATTATATCAAACTAGCGACCCGCCCCGGCTTCGCATGGGCATAAAAACCTTCCTCTTGATCACTCTATCTATTAAAAAAACCGCATCAAAATCCGTTACGTAGGTAGTTTTAAAGATTAAGCATACAAAGGGACATAGAGACAGAGAAAGCGACTTTGTTTAATACTATGTAGTGATTAAAATAATCAAAAAAACATTATGATTTAGATTACATTTATATTTCAAAATATTAATAAATTGCAAATTATTATAAACTTACATTGAAATTTTAAATCGAAGGTATAAGGTTCGTCTAAATGTCGAATCACTAACTTGGCGCATATTAAAATGCAGACGAGCATTTTTTTTAACAATAATTAATTGTATTTTATTACAGAAAACATCCCCATTTTGAAAGACAAATTCGATATAGAAGATAAGGACTTGAGCAAACTGAACCGCAAAGAAATCGAGATGATCGACAGCAAGATACAGGAAAACAAACCTTATTTAGAAGACTTAAGGCGTATTCTCAAACGTAACCAAGCCATTTATACCAAAAAGAATAAGACATCGCTAGATTTACTGTCATTGTATGAAATGGCGAAAAAAGATAGCCCGACTTTGGACGAAGATTATTCTCATACAAATATGCTTTCGAAAGCCGAATTGGAGGAAGTGAAACAGCTAATTTTGAAAAAGTGTACGTCAAGCGCGAACGGTATAAGTAGAAAAAAAGTGAGGTCCGATAAAGATAGATTGCCAGATAAGGATAAAAAATACAATGTGCTCTCAAATAGCTTAGTGACGGTACTGTTGCAAGAATGAGACGAATAAAACTGCGTTCTTTCTGTTTCAAGCTAGCGTTTTATTTATAAAAAAAAACTTCTGCCAGTTCATTTTTTGTTTAATTTGCGCTTTGTTAATTACACACATTGTGGTTACAAGTCGTATTTTTTATACTACTAAGTAATGGCACTTTCTTTTTCTTAATCAAATATTCCACTGGCTAAAAGCACTTATTGCTACTTAAAACACAAAATATGTAACGATTTCAACACAATAATTATAAAACCATAATTATTTAACAATTAATATAATAATATAACAATTGACGTCAATAAGTGAAAAGAATATCCTATATTGAAAATAAACAATTTGAATTTGAATTTAAAACCAACAATAAGAGACAATCTTAAAAAAAATTACATTCGAGAATTAAATTGATTTACTATGAGTAAATCATTACTTACAGTACATTTTTAAAATTTGATGATTTAAAAACGTAACAACGTTATTTATTTAGGAGTTTGTATGTATAGTCAACAATATACTTCACAAAAGAACAATTTACAAAGGATTTTCTTCGAATACAAATTTTTCGCTCAAAAATTACACATTTAAGAAATTATAGGAACAAGCAGTTCAAAATATTTTTCTCAGAATACTAATTTATGTATTTATTATATATTATATATACATTTGTATAACACAATAGGCAGATTTAATACTAAAAGCATTATCTAGCATTCAACTTTTTAGTTTGATAAACTATTTTACGTCTCAAACTGATTGACTTTATAAAAAACCCATAAAATTAAATTTCGAGCATGTTTGTTGACCTTACATAAATACCTCCGTATTACGATCACGATTTTCCGTTCTTGGCCGATTCTGGGTTGAACCCTGGGTCCAGACCGAGTTTCTTCATCTCCACGGCCATTTCGAAGAGATAGTCGTAACATTCGGTCCTGTAATCAACGGAATTGCCTATTCTATTCTAAAATGTTTCGTTTAAAAGTAGTCTTTTTTTTTAATACTATTGAGTAGGCAAACAGGCATACAGCCGTCCTGATGGAAATCGGTAACCATAGCCTATGAGACGCCTGCCACATCCGGAGCATTGCGAGCGCTTTGAATCTTTGCATGCTTGTAGATCCGGGGGCCGTGGGTTCGATTAAATTTCCACGGGAAGTATACTTTGTTTAGTTGTTTTCAGTTTGGTTAGGACATTACAGGCTTTAATAACCTATTTGTCTGATAATAAAGATGATTTAGTGTTTCGTTGGTCCCGGCTGTTATCGCTAGATGGCAGTTAACATGATTAAAAAGTGTACCTTGGGTTCTTATACACAATTGAAGATGTAACTAGAAAGCACGCTTGAATGAAGAAGTATTTTTGTTATGATGCAAAAAAGAGTCAAATAGAAACTTAGAAAATCTAAAAGCAGGCTGAAACACAGATTACAGAATACTATGTTAGTACAGATACAAAGAAACGCGCCGATTTTTAGTAGACTAAGAGTCATCCCCATACTGAGACATATTAACGCCATCTGCCAATCACTTGAGACACTGTGATTCTAAATCTACTAACTAATTAATTAAAGAACATAATTTGTTTGTAGTAGTATAATTCACACACGTTTTTGATCAACAATAAGCGGGATCATAACTAAATTGATTTTTTCAATCCTTGTAACACTAACTATTGGCAAGTAAAAGAACCAAATCATTTTAAAAGGCAATGGGAGCACATGACATGATGCCAAACAAACTAGACAACTTACATAGTCTTAGCCGACTGCCACGTGTCGCCCCAAACATAAACGCCATGCCTCCTCACCAGCACCGCACTAGTCCCGGGGTATTTGTGAATGGCTTCAGCGAGACTGCCGGCCAGGTCTCGTTCGAATGGAGTATTCTCTATAATCGGCACTACCAACTTCTCGTCGTAACGGAGATAGCGGCCTAGTTGCGTGTCTTTGATGCCCTGAAAATAAATTAAAAAATCTATTTTACGAATTTGATGTCCAGAGCAGCTGTATGTATCTCTCACTCTATCTCGTAACGGAGATAGTTTGTTAAGCGCATTTTAACTTCAATGTTTAAATCAAAGAATTTCGAATCGTGCGCGGTCTCGAGACAATAATTTTTTTAAATCTATTATTTAAACCATTGATAACACTATGATATAGACACTATGATAGACAATGTTTTATTTTTATTGCTTACAAGCTGTTCCCCGCAGCTTCGCCCCGCGTGGGACTCTGTTATATCGCGCCCAAAAGTAGCCTATGTTTGACCTCAGGTCGTTAACTACATCCCTACCAAATTTTATCACAATCGGTCCAGCAGTTTAGCCGTGAGAGTGACAGACAGACAGACAGACAGACAGACAGACTTTCGCATTTATAATATTAGTATGGATATAAAATTTTATCTATATTCATACCTTGATCATCTCCTGATGTGTGATAACAAATTCGTTGTCATAGAGCAATGTACAGCGCACGGCGTGCGGCGAGTGTGTGTGTATGACTGCGCCCGCGCCGCGCTCTCTGTACGCTAGCATGAAGAGAGGCGTACACTGACTCTTTTTTAATCTGAAGCACAGATTACATAAAATTATATTTATATAGTACAGATATTTAACATGTTCGGGGAAGTTTTTGAAAACACAATAGAAATTTTATTGTCATAACTGCTATAGCAGTTGTGTGTCCACTAATGTGTTAACCCCAATACAAAGAAACGCGCTGATTTCTAATCAATACTGAATAATATGCCTTTATCGAATAGTGGAACTGGTTCCCAGTAAAATGGGTTATGGAGGTCAGACGACAGTCGCTCCATTGAAATAACAAATACCGCCCAATTCTTCAAGCAAATAAATACATTTTAATTTTTTTTCTGATGAACATTTTTTCAGTCTTCATGCAGTCTATTATGGTATTAAGTATATCATCATCATCATAGGCAGAGTAAACTTACTTCTTTTCAGGAGGAGGCAGTTCCAGATCTTCATCATTAATGGTCTGCACAAACAAATCATCAGGTTTCATACGCTCCTTTTGTACTCCTGATGGGGCTATGTAGATTTTCTCTCTGGAATAATAATCATGCCAAATATTTTTATAACTAGCTGTTGCCCGCGGTTCCGCCCGCTTGGGAATTCATTACATCGTGCTCGAAAGCCCAAAAGCCCTGGTCCTTAACTATATCCATACCAAGTTTAATTAAAATCGGCCCAACGGTTTAGCCGTGAAAGCATAACAGAAAGACAGATTTTTGCATTTATAATATTAGTATGGATGGATTTGTCTTATCTTAATGCCTCAGGCACCAGAGGGAACAATGGAAATCATAATGTAATGTGGCCACCAGTGTCCATTTGGGCACCAAATATTAGAACTGTGAACACAAATAAAATTTATGAACTTACATGAAGTAAATATCTTTACTTAGAAACTAAGCCATTTAATAATCTAACTAGCTTTTGCCCGCGACTTTGCCCGCATGAATCAGGAAGATTCGTTTAGTAGAATGGGTGTGAAGAGGTAACAAACAAACAAATATACAAACTCACTTTCGCATTTATAATATTAGTTGGGATATTAGCTAAATTGCTACATTATGTAAAAGCAAGTATTAAGTAATTTTTTTTTAAATATGACAGTGGAAAGCTGAAACAAACCCTTCTTTTATGGAAATACCTCCTCCGGTGCCGGTCACCCATCCTAAATGATAGAACTGGTTGCAGAGCTCTGGAATCAAGTTCCTTGGATGTTCCTGTAAAATATACACTTTAATGTACCATTAAGAATACAAATTATAAGACACTAGTGACCCGCCCCGGCTTCTACTTGGGCATAAAAACCTTTCTCTTAAATCACTCTATCTATTAAAAAAAACCACATCAAAATCCGTTGCGTAGGTAGTTTTAAAGATTTATATATAGCATACAGAGGGAAATAGGGACAGAGAAAGTGACTTTGTTTTGTACTATGTAGTGATGTTGATACAAATTCAAACATAGTTAACAAAGGCGGACCTATTGCTTATGCAATTTGTTCTTAGTGTGGATAGAAACAAAATGGAAAAAAAAATGATCCTGTAAAATAATGTTATGGTTGCAAAGATATTACTTCGGATATTAGATAATTTTCGTCATCTTCATCATTTCAGCCACAGGACGTCCACTTCAGAAGATGGCCTCTCATAGAATTGCATTATAATTTATTTAAAGGGGACCCCATTTATCGCATCCAGTGTCTTACAGTGCATTAACTAATTATTATACAAAGTTTTATGAAGATATTATGAATAGTTATAATATACAATAGTAAAGCCTTACCGGCCCGTATTCGCTCATTTTCGTTTAATTGATTTGTAGATAATTATATTATAGCTAAAATCACGACCACAAGATGATAATGCTTATCACTGTCTTAATATTCTTATCAATTCTAAGATGAGACGGTATACAATAAACGAATAAGTCTGTAACTATTAAACGTATTTCATATTCATGATAAGCGTATGACAAGTCACTAAAATTATTATAAATAAATTCTGCTTTTGATAAAAACGTGATAAAACAAACATGCACAATCACAACAAAACTGAAATTAAATAAATAAATAATTCGGTATCAATGACGTCTTTGCAAGACTTTTGACATTGAAATTGAAAGGAAGAACATTTTTTTTTTTGAATAGTTTATACGGCCATGGAATCTAGTCCTTTAAGGCCTTTCTTGAATTTATTAATCTTCTTCAGTCCTACTTAAGTCAGTCGAGTCAAAATTCAAGTCAACAGTCAAGTCCAGTCAAGTAAGTAAATCTAGTCTGAGTCAGATGGCTAAGTGAAGCGGTGGAAAAATTTCACTTAGCTATATCATGGAGATTTTGGTGACAAAGATAAAAAGTCACGTAATCGACACTGTATCACTTCCCAACACTCACGTTTGTTCACGAACACTTTGCAAATAATAATCCACCAATATTATGCACAAACACTCGAAAAAACCTAAGTTTTGGAAATTATATACAGCGCGGACATAGCGACAGTTTACTTTCCCTCCAAAAACTCGAAAGGAAGAACAGTGACAGTGTGCCTGCCTTGCATTATGGTTGCGTTTTGTTTGCGTTAGGTTTGGGTTTGGTAATTATTTGTGGTGGATTGGTATCCTAATTTTTATTTTGGGTTCGAAGCCGCCTGCCTGTAACCAATTCTTTAAAACTAGTAGATAGCCAAGTAATAAATACTACACGTTGTCTAATTAAATTCATTTTATCACTTATTCAAACATAAATTCTGTGGTAAAAGTATAAACCAAAAAACCTATTCTATTCTGATCCACAATTTGTACCTCGCACACTGGTCTTCTTTTTTATTATTTTATTCTTTCTTTTAACCGTAGGTTTTCATTTTATTTTGTCAACATGACAGTATCAATTAAAAATTTTACGTGATCAACTTTTTTGCAAAATATAATGACAAAATTCTAGCACAAGCAATAGCAAAATTTACTTCTTTATTTTCTCATCAGGCCATGACAAAACGGTTAACGAGATTTACTAAAAAAAATGCCTGAAGTACCCGAATGTTTAGAAAGACGCTATCAAGCACTGGATGAGCTCATTGAAGAGTTGTCTGCTAGGAGACCTAATCAATATTCTGATGCCAGCTGCTCAAGAAGAACCGATAATAAGGGAATTAGGCTCATGTGTGATTTCTGGAACATTCTTAAGGATGATCCAGAATGTGATTTAACGGTATAGTACCTACCTATCATAAAAGGGTAATGTACCTACCTACCTAAGAAAGTAAGGTGGTTGGCTGGGTTACTTATTAGTATTTGTCTTTTAGGAAGAGATAAAGAGAGAGAGAGAAATAAAGAATGGCTTCTTGTTGTTTGTCGCATTTTACTAACAGCAACCACGGCTTTTAGGCATAACATGATGTCAGCCAGCCTTATATATGGGTCCAGGTATAACTGGTGCGATCGACTGACAGTCTTCTAGAATCTTTCTCAGATAGGCTGCTTTGATACAACAATCCTCTCCCATACTTAGGTGTCTAAACCAGGGCAGTCGCTGCAATTTAAATAAGCTTAATATATTCGGCTCTTTGATGAGATCCTCATCTTTCCGTGGATTTTAGGATAATTTTATTAAATCATAAAGTACTTAAATTCTATTCTCCAGAAAGAGGTTCAACAACGCATGGGTCTGAGGGTAGCCTCTACACATAGCTCGTTTGGGCCCCACCGAGTCACATGTTATATGTCCGACAGGATTGAGAAGAACGACACAAAAGGGTCAGTACCTTTAACGTCATCAGAAGCGTTTTATTGGTTGCATTCTAAGTGGTAAAGGTTGGGCATGGGCTCCCATTGTCAAAGTAAAACAATTTGTTATCGTTTGTGCTTATAGACAGCCCTACAAGGCTAGAATCAATCAACCAAATTAATTTGGTTATGATGATTCCTCTCAGTTTTGGCGAAATAAGTCTGAATTAGAGCGAGTGTGGCTGTGGCCGGTCTTGGATCTTTCGCATTTCTTCGACCTTCTTTTTCCTGTTTTCGATGGTTTCCCAGTAAAAGAGATTATGAAGGTCAGACGGCAGCAGCTCCATTGTAAAAACTAGTACAGACTTGTCTAGGACCACGATTTAAAAACGTCTACCTTAAGATTTTGTACAACCGCAGACGCTAGCACACTGCGGCACCTTACTATTCGCCATGGGTGCTGTACAGGTTTGTGAGAATATCAAATCGCTAATATACTTACTTACTCATAAAGGCGTTAGCGACTGTGTTTTAGATTCCTAAGCTAGATGCATTTTGCTCTGAAACAAGCTGAAGATGTAACAGCGAAATACTCTCGTACGAATAAGATTTACTTTCACCAGATGCAAGAGTTGCGATAAAAAATCAGATGAAGCTAAACAACAGCAGATGGGAGGGTGTTGCTCATCGCGGTCCATGACTCCGAACATAAGAAGTGACGTGCTGCCACTCAGCAAAGTCCTCTGTAGCCTGAAGGATGTAAGCTTTTATTTACTAGAATTTACTAGAATACAGAATAAACATCTTGTGATCTTATTAACAAACATATTAATTGTATTCCACCTATCAGTAGGTAGGTATGCTAAGGTTATATTACTTGCCAAATTACCTACTTTGCATGCTTCCGCCACCAGTTACCCTAGTTCATGCAAACTACTGCCGGCCAGCCTACTCTTAGTGCCAGGATGCCCGCCACCATTAGTTTGTTCCGGTTCATTACGAGTCATTCCAGTAGAATGATACGAGGTCAATAAAAAAAGTCTGGGAATGAGGTTTATGTATCATCATTAAATATTAAGCTGTGTAACTAATTTAAATTTTTAAAGTGTTGAGGTTAAGATTTGGTTTTGTGTTTTAATAACTTATTATCTGTCAAGGCTGCATCGTTTGATAAAAAATGCGGTGATAGAATTGCCGATCTGATGGAAACTCAGAAACGATTGCTAGAACAGATTCAGCATTTGGAACACAGGGAGAAGGAAGGTACAAAATTACTGAAGGAAGCGGACTGTATGTGGTCGTGTATGGAGGAGGCTTATAAGAAGAAAGTCGCCGAGTCACTTGAAAGACAAAAGACCCTTTTGAAAGAGGTTTGATTTTTAAATACAATTAAAATAAATCAAAGCATATAAGAGTAATTATAAGGTTACAAAACTTTCTACCAATCAAAATAAGGGCGATGCTGGATTTTTTTCTTTGTTCCACTTCTAGACTATTCATATCGATGTTGTGTATTTGGATCCTGCTGAAAAACTCTTACTAAGTAAATACTTTTTGTATGCCATGCCTGTGTAAATGATTTACATTTACTCATGCATTGTATACAAAAAATATTAAGTTTACAAATTACAGCTTCGCACGATATGCTTACCCATATTTGGCTTGTTGGAAATGTTGGATTAAAAAAAGTTGGTAGAAAAGTGATAAATATTTTAGTTACTGTGATGGCTCAACAACCCAAAGCGAATCTTGGCCTCTGACACAACGCCAATAAATATGCTTCAATATTTAAAAAAATCAAATTTATAATCATTTCAGCTTAAGACCGCTGAAACCGATGTTTCTAAATGGAGAAAGAGTAAAAAAGATTTAGAATTTCAATTGGACAACGTCAATAAATGTCAACAAGAAATTGTTGAAAATACTTATCGGAAGAGAAATGATATAACAACTATTAAGAAAGAAATAGAAGATTTTAAAAAACGAATTGAAAATGGCACTAAGGATAAAGCTGCGGCATATAAGTCACTAAGCACTAAGAAACAAGCTTCAGATGTTAGTTTTGTATATTGTACAATCTATTTGAATAGTATTTTAGAACAATAATTAATTTATGTTATATTTAGAACATTATATATTTAGAACATTAATTAATTTGAATTTTGCTTTCTTGTAGAAAATCATAATGGGAATAAACACTCAAATAATGAAGGCACAGAAGGAATTAGCAGAAGAAAAGAAACACAAGTGTAATAAAGAAAGTGAAGGGAATGGTTACATAAAAGAAGCTAGGGAAGAATTGCAAAAAATATGCCGTGTATTGCTTCAGAAAAAATTGGAGAACGAAGATTTAAAAGCGGAGGTATATATTTCGACTGCACAACCAGATTGCGATAAATTTACCATGTGCGATTTTTAACTTACAAGTTGTTTTTACAGAGAGAGGCGTTATTACTTGAAATCGAAATGCTACGTCAAACATGTGATCAATGTCAAGAGAAATGTAAAAAAAAGCAAACATCCATCAATGATGAAATTCTTAAAGTAGAAAAAGAAATTGCTGATTACAAAGTTAGGTGTATTAGATGTCACGAATGTGTTGACACAGTGGATGTTAGAAAGTATTGTACTGATTGTCCTCGCTGTCTTGAAGAGAGAGATTGTATTATAGAAGACGGACATTGCAATGCTGATCCTACAAATGAATGTGTTTGCATGAAAGTTAAACACAAATTTATGGACAACGTTTTTGAAAATATGTATACAGTTTTAGAAAGACAAGTCAGTTCATGTCAGGGAAAGTGTTTAGCAGAAACAATTATGCAGTGTTTAAGAAAGAGCAGAAATGGCAAAATAGACGAAGAAACAAAGAAAATTCTACAAGAGTTTATATTGTCTGTTGTTATGAAAAAATTGAATTTGACAATTGTCGGTGGTGCGGTAAAAACGAGATGTGAGGTAAGTAAACATTCTCAAATTAGTTTAGGTAGCTGACAAGGTGCTATAAAATTATCTAAACAAAAATTATACTGAAGATATATTACTTTTTAATTAAAAAACATTACTTATTTGGCCTCAATAAACTAATGTAGATACGAGTATAATGGAATTTTATTGATTTATCTAGATGGAACCTGAGACTTACAAACAATTATTGCTTTGTTTGAAACAAGTAAAGGTGACTCGCCCACCGAAAATCGATAAAGGAACTATTGCCAAGAAGGTATTTATTATCTAAGTTCTTATTTCTATGCTTTTAAGTTGTATAACTATTACAAAGTTTTTAGGCTTGGCAACAAAGACAAAATAAATGAATGAAATATCACTGCTGATTATCTAGTTATCATAGAACTGTTTATATATGGGCTCTGTTTTATGAAAAATCTCGGACACGTTATTCTTAGATTCCTTCTTGGGAACAATATACGTAGAGTTCATTATAAATAAATATTTTCCATATTAAAATTATTATAAGAAAACGAAGGAACTTTGGTTGTTTCACTTTTAGGCTATGCTTTTAGGTTTAACGCTAAATGTCAGTACTAAATTGCACGAGTGCTAATTTAGAGATGAATGACATACTCAAAATCGGTGAGTCAAACGATTATCGTCTGTTTACGAATGATTTTCATGCATGGTGGTGAGACGAATGATAATCATCTGACTTACCGGTTTTGGTAAGTCATACCTACATCTCGAAAATAGAAAATAGCATTCCTGGTTGTTATTGGTGAATGATTCGCCAGGCTTAATTATTTGTTCATTTTGACTGACTTTATGGCAGTCCTTGTTTGGAATATAATAACCGAATTGATCTTGTAGCCTTCATATATTACTGTGTATTCTGCTCAGTTATAGGTTTTCTCATAAGGAATATCTCTTTATATCTGTTGTTGTTATAGGAACCTTGTACCCGTTGGGGTGGCGTCAGTGAATGTAACTGTCCAGGTGGTCCAAAGACATGTGTTTGTACTAAGAAAGCGCCACCACCTCCTAATGACCCTTCACCTTGTCCAGAAGATCCCGAGGATAAGGAGGAAAATAGCAAAGTTAGTGTTCACATTACTCGAATATCCCAAACGGATCTGTTAATATTTTTATTTTAATAAATGTAGGTTACAGTAAGTACATTCAATGAAGACATAATCATGTTTCACTCGCTATTGATGTGCGCTATAGTAAAGAAGAAAACCTTCTCCAAGAACCAGGATAGATATGCAGAAAGAATTTTATCGCTCGCATGGGATTAAAAATGAATTCCCATTAAAAAAGGATCATCAACAGGATTCAAATCAAAATTCATCTCTTTATCCAGTCATCAATTTGTCAGTAAACTCATGATAAAGCTCTTTATAAATAGTTAACTAAATTATTTTTCATTTTTTAGAGAGAAAAGATAATATGTCCACATAAGCAAAACGCTCCTTGCGGTACTGAGTGTGGAATGCGTGGCTTAGACAGTTTAGTTGGAACAGAGATAGCTCCTTGGGTACCAGATGCTTGTCGGGAAAAGTCTTGCCCATTCTCTAAGAACATGAGAGCTGCCCAATGTGTCCTTGGTCCTGAACGGCTTTCAGATTTAGGAACAGCCAAGTCTTTCCGAAAATCGGTGAGTTTTGTAGAAGTAGGGGCTTTTTATACTCAGGCTATAACTATATGTAAATCGAAAAATCGAAGTAAAAAATGAAGAAATAATTTTTATTTTGCTTTTACAGGACATCAAAGAAAATGAGATACTTAGAGGTAAGTGTTGTCAACCATTAAGAAAGATACGTGAGAGTACAAAAATTATATTGTTATTAGTAAAATACAAAATTTAGATTTAATTTTCATCATTTTAGATATTGAGAGTCATCCGCGTGATCGTATAATAGAGGAAGTTATGGGAAGATACACTGAAGTAATGCCAATCGAAAAAGTAAGTTATAGTATCATGAGTGATGAATCTTTCAACTTAAAAAGAAGTCATTAAATTTTTGATTGTTTTGCTAATGTAAAATGTTACGTACTATATTGAACGATATATGAAATAAAAAAGTTATAATAAGCATGGTGGTTTTCATTTATACCTTATGGAAACCACCATGTTGGAATCTGTGACGTCATCTTCATAAAAAATTTCGTCTTAGGTCACCTTCAAAGGGAAACAAGGCAAAACTAAAAATTTGGAAAGAAGAATATTAGAAGAAGATAAATTCAATAAATTTAAAAGAAATAAAACAAAAAAAGTCAATGTCTCACAAGATATGTCAAAACATGTATCTCAAGTTTTCACATACGCTCCAGTATTTACTAAGAATAATAAACTGCATTCTTTGGGGATTTCTCCGAAAATAAACACAATTTACATATCGCAGAAATCTAATGATTTTTGGGCTTCAAATGAAACATTTGTAGTATCATTTGGTACAAGTTGCTATGATGCTAATATTAGGGCACCTGATAAAGTAAAATTTGCATTAGTCTCAAACAAAACTTTAGACGAAAGTGTATTCAATGACATAAAGTTAAAGAATACAAATGATAAAAGTGTACATTCATTACCTTCCGAGCCTACTGCAAATTCAGACTTACGAATCTTTGGGAGAACTGTATGTAACAATGTTAATGAAATAGTGAATGATATTATCAAATTTGACGTAACAGCAAAAGATAAAAAATATTCTTCTAGCATAGAGTTAGTGACTGTTAAATCTTTACTAAAGCTATTGATTTCTTGCAATACGCTTAATGAAAGTAACATTACTCTGAATGAAAGCGAAATAAATTCTATATTCTTCAATGACCATTGTTAAATTAATTTATTGAAATTGTGCTACAAAATAACTACTTTCAGTCGCATAAAATATACCTCGAAATGCACGAAATTATATAATCATAATAATGTTGAGTGCAAAGAAGAATAAAATATGATGCAGATTTGAAATATAAATATCAATTTTGTAGTACAAGTATCATCTTTATAAAATATAATAAATAAATAACTTTCATTTCATGACTATTAAATTAATCAGAAGTATAATTATAACTATTTGAAAAAAATATGTTAAAATCTAATAATTTAAGTTTCAGTGCAATAAAAAAAGGTAGATATAATAAATTTTATTACTGTAAAATGTTCAAGCCTTAAATATTATTGTACTCTCACGTATAATTTTATAGTTCTTCAACAATATTTGTTTTTAAATGTAATTTTGCATGCTTATAACCATTAATGGTTTACAGCCTCCAAACAAACCGAAGCAATTTTTAACAAATACAAAATGGAGGAATCGACTATTACAAATAAAAAAGTGTGTAAAGGAATTGAAACAAAATCAGATTTGATTAAAACTACAGATTCAAAAATAATATTAGAAAGAGAGAAACAAAAGAAAGAAAAAGAAGTTTTACTTAGAAAATTGTATGAAACAGATATTAGTAGAACGGCAAGTTGTTCTTGTGAAACAACAGCTCCTTTAGCGGTTATGAAAATATCAATTCTTGATGATAATGGTGACATCGTAAACTATTCTACAGAGTTAGTGAATACACCTTCTGGTGAATTAGGAATGGAGTTAGATGATAATTTTTACAACTTGATAGAAAAAAAAATTAATCACAATACCAATTCTACTACAGGTGTTTTAATTCAAGACCAAGCGGGACATTATACAATAGATTTTAATTCAAAAAACATATCGAATAATGATTTACAGGTCAAAGTAAAAAGTACACCAGCAGGCTCATTATCTATAGTATTAAATAAAAAAATCATTGATAAAATTAAATCACATAGTATAAAAGAAACTTTAAAAGAAACGATTGACAAACCAGTATCAATTGGAGTAATGAAAAAAACAGAATCACTCGCTTCTGAAAATAAGATCCATTTAAAACCAAACACAAATAAAATACTAAAAATTGAAAATGACGTTGTAGGACGTCTTGAAAATGTATATGCAGAAGGAATAAGTAGTATTACTTTGAAAATAATATCAAAAAATGAAAAATTTAAATACGTTAACGCAAAATTGTTAAAGACACCATCAAGAAATATTGCTTTAGAAATAGAAAATACTAAAATAATAGAAGATAATTTAAAAAAAGTTGAAGATGTTGGTTTAATTCATTTATCTTATTCAGATACATTTTTACTCGATTTCAGAGACGACAAAATAAATATGCCTCGAAATACTATAATAAGAAAAAGGTCAAATAGAACAATGTTAGTCGTAAAAGAACATTTAGCCAGTAAACTATCGGATTTTAACAATAAAAATGATTATTTTAAATTTCAAGTAAAAGCTAAAAATGTTATAATCAACCCCCCAGCAGTCTTAAGATTGACAACGTCAGATAATTTTTTAGTTATTGTTGATAAAGAGTTTGAACGAAAGTATAACGAAACTATTAAAAGTTCTATTGAAGATAAGACTATAGGTTCAGGTATTTTATCAAAATCTCGAAGTGGTGATTATATTATTAACCTCAAAGAAAGCAAAGAAATAAAAAGAAGTGGCTGCAATGCTTACCTTGTCAAATCATCTTCAGGAAATATTAAAGTCGTTGTCTGTGGCCCTGCCTTCGAAGCAATCAAAAGTTCATTTTTGAGAAAAGAATCGAAATGCTCTATTTCTTGTTCAAAATTACTTGAGCTAATAAAAGTGTATCGTCAAGATCGTAAATCTTTTCTCATACATGATAAACAATCAAAAATTTTAAAGAAAAAATGTAACAGTGACTCCTCTTTATTTAAAACGTCCCTAATGCAAAATCAAGAAAATTTTATTACGGAGTCTGGATCATTAAAGCGAACGAACTCTGGTCGATACTCCGTTGTTTTAGATAAAGAATCAAAGAAAACCTTTGTCAATAATCTAGGAAGTTACTTGAAGGGAAACTCTAATAGTGTGATACCTGTTAAAAGAACAGAGTCTGGAGGAATCACAATTAATCTAAACAACGGAGACTTATTTAAGGGTCAATGTGGATCTTTGAAAATAAGTCCATCGGGAAATGTATATGTTATACTAAGTGATAAAAACTTAAACAAAGACGGCACAGCAAAAAATCATACAGATATATCTAAAAATGTCATAAGACCAGTTCTGAACCCATCCAATAAAGGTGTAGCGACAACATGCATTGAAGATCCTTTTGATACGGGTTGCAACTTTTCAAAATGCGTTTGTGAAGAATTGCAGAATACTAAGAGTGACTGGTTAATATCAGACACTGAGAATGATAATATAAGCAATCAGAAAAATGTAAATGAAAAAGAAAGTGTAATTAACTGTAATTTAAATAAATGCTTTAAAAAAGTAGATTTTAATATAAAACAAGGTCGGGCACCTTGTACTAAAAAATCATCACCTCATATTGTAATTAAACCTTGTAATTGTCGCCAGAAATCCAAGTCTCCATCCAAAACAAACAATAAAGACAAAATAAGAAGTGAACAATGTTTCTATTTATTTGATGACTCTGTATGCCCCTATCACATTGACAGATACGATACCGTATCTAATGAGTTGCTTGAAATATCCGGATTATGCAATAATGGTATAGCAGATACAGGTTTAAAAATGGGAAGGTTTGAAATCGAACATATTGACGAAACAGAATATTGCGTTAATACTCAAGGAAATTTTTTGAAACGTCAAGAATTAGATTATTTAGAAACAATGCCACCACAGTTGCCTTCATTTTTAAGAAATTTTACTATCTCTTAAATTATTTTGTCACGGCTTGATTCCAATGTCTTGAATTTGTTTGAATTTTCAAAATATTATTTTTATGGATGATTTCTTTTTGTGTACATAAGTAAATAAATTAAATAATATATTTTTTAGTTTCATTTTGTAAGTGTGTTGTGTAGTAGGTATTAAGGTACCTCGGTGAACACTAGCGTCACTATTATTTAAAAATCATTATTCACAAAAAACACGAGTTATTAAAAATCCCTTTACTTCTATTATCTTATCTGTTATGTAATTAAGATTCTGAATCTGAAGTTAATTTTAATCATATTAAATTATTAAATTGTAGTTCTCTACACTACCTATAGGGAATTATAATTTATAATTTAATATATTTTTTTATTATAGTCCCCTTTAGTTACAAATTGCAATATTGCTTAAAACTGCCACTTTTAGCAGTTTTGCAACTTATAACTATATGGAACTATAATTTAATTATTGCATATGATTTAAATTAACTTCAGATCCAGAACCTTAATTACAGCAGAGGAATTTTTGATAACTTGTGTTTTCAGTGCGTAATGATTTTTAAATGACGGTGGCGCTAGTGTTCACCGAGGTATCACCTTAAAGAGTAATAGTAAGATTAAAAACATTTTAAAAACACTTAAAAAATTTAGTAAAGCGTATAAGCACTAACACGTAAGCACTGTTGTCTGGTCATATTGTGCAGAACGAACTTGTTTGTGCCTGTCGTAAAACTTGCAACTATTACGATACGAAAACGGCTGCAGGAAATATACAACATTTGTCATACACTGTTGTGATATACAATGTTGTTTCATTTTGAGGGGTAACCCTTTTAATTAAGTTTCGATTAAGAACACCTAAGTAATAAATTAAAACATGCTTGACGTAAGTATTTGCTACGGTGACTTGTTTAGATTAATAATATACTTAAATATAAATTTAAAGAATGTCCGACTGCGATGTACAGAAAAAACAACATTGGTTCATGCAACATTGAAAAGAACTAAATGTTATTATATTTTGGAATTAAATAATAAATAAAAAATCTTTTTAACCGCCAATCATCGCTAAATCGCGATTAGCCCCGCGACCCCCCCTCGGCGCGAAGACGTTGTGTTTTGAAAGAAAAGATCCATAGGGAAACTCCTCTCTATATATCCTACGTGGTGATCTCTTGACAGAGGGATAACAAAGTTATATGGTAAGGGTCGTTTTTAGTTAGGCAAAATACCACGAGTTCATCAACATCATCATTTCGTGTAGGTGGCATGGTCAAACGATCATGCGCACAGACAGTCAGGTGATTCAAACTGCAATGTCGTAACCAAACTGGAAACAACTAAACAAAGTATGCTTCCCGTGGGAATTAAACCCACGACCCCCGGGTATATAGGCAAACGCCTTAACCACTGGACTACGAGTTGGCAGCGCGCTAGAGACACCCTCAGGGTATAGACAGTACTTATCGAGCTGAAATTTGCTACGATAACGGAGCGCCCATACTTGTAAGTTATTCATGCTACAAAACGTATGTATAAACTACGAAGATTTTCAGACTCTATCCGTTTATATAACAAAAAATTCACCGATTTATATATCTCCGGTATGGTCTAGTGGCTAGGATACCTGGCTCTCACCCAGGAGGCTCGGGTTCGATTCCCGGTACCGGAATATAGTTTTGTTATTTATCGTTATTCTCGGAGTCGCTTAGGGAGTTGTTTAAGGATATTAATGTTTTAACTCTCGCTTCTCAATATATATTTGAGGTTATTATGTATACCAGGAGAAATATTTCTTCTTTTAAAAAAATTTGCGATGTTACGTTACGGAATAAAAATAAATTATATATCGGCTAAGTAGAGTTAATGACTCATTTTTGGGTAACTGTATACACTATTACAATAAGCTTCCAGTCGGTCCTTAGTTTGCCTGACCGAAAATTCAAAGCACATGTTAAGAATTTACTTTGTAAAAAAGCCTATTATAGCGCTCACGATTTTCTCAATGACAAGGATGTGTAACTTAAGCTAGGTGCGGAGTCCTCCAAACTATAGCTAAAAATTGATCATATGTACATTCAGTACATTATTATTTTTTATTTTTATTATATCATGACATCTTTTATTACTGGACATTTTTATTAAACTATTTCAATAATCCTCAATATTTATTTAATAATAAACTTATGGTAATTATAAAAATATTCAATTAATGTAAACTCGTCTGATTTGACTCAAATTTTGTGAATTGACGTTTTTGAAGAAAATGCTGCTGTGGAGTTTGTGGCGCCACTTCTTTGCGCTTTGGAAGTGGTGGTAAACTTAAAATAAGTAACAATTGACGTCAATAAGTGATAAGAATATCCTATATTGAAAATAAACAATTTGAATTTGAATTTGGTTGTACTTAGTTAGCATTTTTAAAATGCTTCTCTTTTTTCCTTCTCTTTTTAAAGCTTCTTCGATTGTTCTTATTTTTTACAATATACGCAAATAACGAGACAAGATTTCTGATCTTTAAAAATTGATTAAAAATACAATTGTTTCAAGATTAAATGCATAGAACTCTCTTAGTTAGTTCTTATCCAAAGTCGGTTGATAAAATTTTACACAAAACCACAAGCTTACAATATAGAGGGTATTACTTTGGCATGGTGCCAAGAAGTCCAGGTGGGCCAGACGCAATTCATTCATTTTCACATTTACTCTCGATTAATGGTTAACATGCCTGACCGCTACTCAGGAGGTCCCGGGTTCGATCCCCGGTCAGGTCAAGACGAAAAATGATCTTTTTCTGATAGACCTGGGTCTTGGATGTTTATCTACATATGCATTTGTTATAAAATATATTATCGTTGAGTTAGTATCCCATAACACAAGTCTCGAACTTTGTCCCTATATATTTATTTATTTATTTATTAACCCTCAGTTCAACTGAATTTGAAATACTTGCTGTATCTTGCGTTTTCACCCGCTCTTGATTTGTATATTAGTACATAACCTGCCTGTAACCTTCCCCAAGAATCAGGCTAATAAATGCAAAAATATTTTTTCAAACCTGATCGATAGGACAAACTTTTCTATTATCACTATATAAGTATAGATAGACTAGCTGTTCCCCGCGGTTTCACTTGCTCTCGCTTAACTTGTTTATGTACTATACCTCACCAAGAATCATTCGTTTAAAACAAACAAAAAAAAAGGTTTTATTAACATACAAAACAAAAGCTTTTAGTATATAGATATGATTTGCAAAATGTCCCATTGCAGACCTACCATATCACCGGCCATACTCGTACCACTGGGACTGTGGGTAAAACTACTGAGAAAATAATGTTGTGGACTCGGTACTCAAAAATTGTGCAATTGATATATTTTTCTTAAAAAGATCACGTTCCAAGATATACACAACAAACATCTTCCGCGTAACTTGATTCGCGGAGGGCGTCCGCAATTTTTCGCCTCCGCACCGAGGGATGTTTTTTGAACCCTCCAGCGGTCGCGACTGATTGATTTATGACCAGCCTAGTTTTAGATGGTCGGATAGCGGAATCCATTGTTCCTCAGGAAATATCGAAATTACCGATTTTCTGGTCGAAAATTGTGTTAGCGGGTAATCACATTTTTCGTGATGCTTTGTCGGATTTTATATGTGGCATCAGCTCACAGACTTATAAAAACTTTAGACGTAGTCTCACATACAAAGTAAAGCTTGCAAACTATGAACCTAGGCTCTATAGCTGCTCGGGATGCAACCGGAAAATGTTAGGAAAGTGTATACCTACATACATTAAAAAAAAATCGATTTAACTCTATGGAAAAGTGACTAACTAGTACTAATGACTAGGTCCGTGGCTACGATTTTCTATGGTAAGTGTGCAAAGTGGATAGTAATTTAAGATTTCCATACGAACTGCAAACGCTAGTAGTAGCGTCTGCAGTTCGTATGGAAATCTTAAATTATGCAAAAGCTATAAGGGACTGGAGATATTGAAAGAAACCTTAATAAAATACTTACTCTACTATAAAATACGTACCACCTCCTTTATTTCCACTCCAGATGTAAGATACTGGTCGTAACGTCGACACGACTTAGAGCATTAATTCAACCGGAGTGGCCACTGACAGGCATCCCCCTCTGCCAAAAGAATAGATTAAAAACATATTTGAGTGAGACCACGCGCGATTCCAAATTCTTTGGCCAAAAGTTACTACTTTTACTTGTGTGAGTGTATTTTTTGCTTGTGTTGGATATATTTCTCAAGCGTGTGCGTATAGCGACGTGATCGAATATTGCACTACTTAAGGTAAAGGCACCTATTATGAACACGGTCTAATTATGGACAGTTTTTAACAAAACCTCAAAAATTGGGAAACTCTTAAATGTTTTTTTCCAAATGACTGCACTAATAAATTTTTCAATCATTCCAGACATTGTATAAACCATTTTTGACAGCAATCAGCCTTTAAGTTTTCAGCCCTAACAGTGTTTCACTCACGCAGTGTTTTTTTGTGTCGAAAATCCGAACTTCTTATAAGAATCTTAATGCGAGTAGGTATATTTATTGTCTTTTTTTTCGACAGTTGTAAGGTTTTTGCTAAAAATCTTATTATTTATTGAATCATTGATAGCAAAAAATTATTTATGCAACTTGACTAAAAACATCATATAAATTTTACCCTTTAAATTTATCAATGTTTATAATTGGAATTTTTTTCATCTTGTGCCCATATGTGGACAAAATGTCTGTAAAGTGATTTTTCGTTATGTTACATTGACATCATATACTACAATACAATCATTTAACATTACCTTTTGTAATAAAATCTGCAGCAAATTAAAACTCTGTCAGTTTAAGAACATTCTGTTCATAATTAGGTGTTCAAAACTGGTTCACTATTTTAAACGACTAATTTTCTAATGTAAAAGTATATTGCTGTTAATGTCATTCTCCCAAACTGTATAGACCTATCATTATATACTATTTGGGCTTAAACAAGTACAACTTGGCTGATTATTAAAGAAACATTGAACATTTATTACCCAGTTAAAATGTCCTTAACTAGCTGTTCATATTTGGATAATGTCCATAGTTGGGGGTTCATAACTAGATTTTGCTTGTCCATAAATGGAGTCTCACTTAGGGTATTTTTATAAAATTATATTTAATTGCAGCTAGTATCTATCTTATTTTAAACATTGAATAATCATTAATTAAAAGGCTCTTTATTTATCTTCAAACCCCTAGGAATGTGTATTGTAAAATTTACAAATTACAAATGAAAAACGCAATTTTTTTTCTTATACTGTCCATAATTGGTGCATTTACCTTAGATACTTATTGTTTGTGATACCTCATCCCGTCCGCAGGATGTGACAGACTTTTTCACGTGGAAAAAGTTGCGCGTGCCGTCTCCTGTTTGGTTGAATACTCTAAGCAACACGTCCAATCTTTGATCCGCTGACTTTGCATTTTTTTTATTTTTTTCTGCCAAATGTTTTACGTTGGGGATATGATGATTTACCAATTTTGTTGACGAATGCTGAATGAGAATTGAATTTTCTGTGCTGTCATTTGTCGTGAAGCTGGTTAGAAGGGATTGGGAATTTCTCAGTAATCATACAGGTTTAACTAGATTTTAATATATGATTATCCCCGGCCGTGGTTTAATTAAATAAATATATAGGGGACAAATCACACAGATTGAGCTAGCCCCAAAGTAAGTTCGAGACCTGTGTTATCGGATACTAACTCAACGACAGTATATTTTATAACAAATAAGAGTACATATAGATAAACATTCCCAACCCAGGACAATCAGAAAAATATCATATTTTTTCATCTTGACCTGACCGGGGATCGAACCCGGGACCCCCTGTGTAGCGGGAAGGCATGTTAACCATTACGCTATAGAGGTCTTTTCACTCGCCTGTGCATGACTAAAAGCTTATAAATTACCCTATACGATAGGCAGAAAGAATTCTTCAAATCCGAGCAGTAGTAATTAAGGTGATACCTCGGTGAACACTAGCGCCACCGTCATTTAAAAATCATTACTCACTGAAAACACAAGTTATCAAAAATCCCTCTGCTGTAATTAAGGTTCTGGGTCTGAAGTTAATTTTAATCATATTCAATTATTAAATTATAGTTCCATATAGTTACAAATTGCAAAACTGCTAAAAGTGGCCGTTTTAAGCAATAATGCAATTTGTAACTATAGGGAATTATAATTTAATAATTTAACATGTTTAAAATTAACTTCAGATCCAGAACCATAATTAACTTGTGTTTTCAGTGAGTAATGATTTTTAAATGACGGTGGCGCTAGTGTTCACCGAGGTATCGTCTTAAGTTGCAAGCGAAGAACGAAACAAACTATTTCAGCTTTATTCGTATAGAATCATATTTTGAAGTTTCACGCCACAAACTTTAGCCGACTATACATTTTAAAATGAACTTCATCGGAATATGCTAGAAGACAGAAAGTCACCTTCTTCTAAGTTAAAGATTTTAGGCTCTACCATCATTTTTTTATTATTATTTTTTATATGTATTATTTTTTTATTTATATTGTTTTTGCCAATTTCTACCCCGAATGTTATAAAGAAGTTGGGGGAGTAAGTATGTGTGGTGATATTTTTCGACCTAAGGCACAGAATATAGTACTACCAACTTCCAAAAGTGAATAGTATTACTACAGTTCACTTACCACATTATATCTCATTCTTTTTATTTCAAAAACAGAAAAGCCAGCGTGAAAATCTGTATAAAACGTTTGGATTTCAATTTTCCGATACATTAGAGAGTGGCCGGGGAGAACTACGATCGTGATTGATTTCCTATCCGAGCTAAGAATTTGTTGAACTGAAATATTCTTAGCCGACTTACACTAAGGAAGTCTTTTGTTCAATCCAATGTTTGCTTATTGAGTGCAACCTGCGAGTTCTACTACCATGAGATTATGTGACAAACTTGTACAGCACCCTTGGATAGTAAGATACTAAGAATTCCCATACAAAATCCTATAACTCACGCAAGTTCTTTCTTCGAGTTCGATATCGAATGCGTCCCGCCGGACCACCAGGGTTTATGAAATCTCATGATAAAGAAAATCCTAGATTATTTTCTTTTGATCGTCGTTATCCCGTATTGAGGTCAGTCTTCAAGCCTGTTTGTTTCTCAGGTCTTATGTATGTAAATGTAGTGTCAAGCTATGAAGCTCGTCAGAGTTACAGTTTACCAGCGAACGAACGCTCTTTTAGAGGGGACAGCTGCCCTTCCTTGCCCATACCTGGCTACTCCCCTGATTACTGTACTAGATTTCCAATACTAAAAACCTAATTCTTTATAGACATAGACGTATCAGAGCAGTAACCTCATAATCAATAACATTATATAACTATAAATACAACCTAGTCTAGCTGCAAACCATATAACGCATTCCGAACATGTAGACCATAAATAACAATTTTCCAGACGATTTAACTAGCACTTGGCGCCCTTTGCACATTGCCCTAGGGAGGACAAACAGCATTTTCAACTTACCTATCATGTTTAGCTGCTACAGACAGCTCTACATGGCTTCAATTAATCAATCTATAAAATTCTTTATTTGATACTTTATTATCTTGTACAAAGCATGTTACAAGATTTTTAAGAGCTATTTTTAAAGAGAACTGCCATACTCAATGTTAGAACGTCCACAGACAATGTTAGATATAGGCTTTGGTAAGAGTCAAAAGTTAGCCTTACTCAAAATTTTCATATGATTAACCGCTTGGAGCTGACAATCGAATTAATATATCAAATAGTAGAGTTAAGTAAGAAGGTAATATATTTTCATAGATTTAAAATATTCAGCAGGACGACTGCGATTTCGTAATTCTATGGGGTTTTTAAACCAGCGTTTTATCTAGTCAAATGTTAAGAATGAAATAGACAAAATTCAGAGAAGATACATGTTTTGAACTTTTGAAACATATTCTGAGGCAAACACGGAAAGAGTTAGTAATAAAATTTAGTAGACTTAACAAAAGAAAATCTTGAGAAAGGACAATGTTTACTCGAAACATAACCCGAGAATTCCAAGAGCACGCGTGAAGAGACTGATAAGATCGGAAGAAATACATCAATGACCCAAGGATAATAGACGAAAATGATGTTGTGTCCTTATGTGTGTCGCTGACGTAATCGGATGCTTTATGTGATAGGTTCTCGTGCATAGATTAAAAAAAAAGCCTGGGACCGCGGGCGATTTCCGAAAACTAAGTTTTAGTCTTTGATTAGGTATGATCAAAGAAGTTCGAATCCGCGCGTGCTAGACGCAATTTTTTTTTAATCTATGGGTATGATCGAAGGTTATAGTGTGATAGTCTAGTGTTGTTTGAAGTGGCACGTAAGTCCTGGCAGAAGTTCACTTTGTACACAATTATTTTAGGCATTCTTTTTATTGTTTTTGTTTAGGTAAGTACCATAAAGTGTATATTGTGTATATGGTGAGACCATACTCGTATCATCATCAATAATTACCACTGCTAAGTCGCGCGTCAAGCAAGTTTTTTTTTCCAAACTAACTACTTATTACCCTAGTACAAAGAATAATACATCGTGCGCGGTCTCTACGGGCATTTTTTTATCTATGCCCTAGCCTATAATATTTAATTTACATCCTATAGCAAAATATATTTCAGTAGGTTCGTCCCTTGATCACAAAGAATACAATAACTGATTTGAATGCACTCCCACAGAATACAAATCAATTCATAATGGACGAACCGGGGACGCAGAAATTTTATCGCAGACTTTGATTATTGTTTTTATTCGATGTGCTTGGATTTTTAATGACAATTGATGAGTCGCCCTTTCCTATCCATACTAAAAAAATACTAGGCCTTCAATGCGGTTTTATCTACTTGTAATAACTGGATTCATTTTCTCGAATTAAAAAAATATTATGTTGCCAAATAGAGCTATGGTATATACTCGTAATATACAAGTACCTAGCCGCAATTTTATGATAATTTCTGGAAATATCACTACATAGTATAAATCAAAGTCGCTTTCTCTGTCCCTATGTCCCTTTGTATGCTTAAATCTTTAAAAATACGTAACGGATTTTGATGCGTTTTTTTTTAAATAGAGTGATTCATGAGGAAGGTTTTTATGCCCATGCGAAGCCAGGCACACCCGCCCGGCTTCGCATGGGTATAAAAACTACTCTCAACTAGTAATCTAAAATATATAAGGCAATTTTTTTTTTCAATCTATGGGTTGTTAAGTCAACCTGTAAATTTAAAATATAAAAGATTTTTAATATTAATATGGTCACGAGTAAATGATATAGGGACTGAATAAATTAGCCGACTTGGTATTACGTGAATCTTACTTACGGCAGAAAAACTAAGCGAGGCTTGATTTTTATTTACAAGTTATGTTTTTAATAGTATATAATTTATTAGAAACCATAAAAAAAAATTTGTTGCGGCTATAGTATATTACTCAGTCTATTAAATTAAAAAGTTACGGCAAATATTAATTAAATGAAAATGTTTCAGGCTAACTGCTATTTTAGAGCAAAAAACAAGTATAGTGGGCGACATATTATTAAAATACTATACCAGTTTATTATTTCACATTGTCATACGTTCTCATCCTACAGGTAGTATTATTTTCTATGTGCCCACTGTAGGTACTTAATGCAGCTGTGCTCTTGGTCTCTCTTGACCCATTTAGCGTTCAGAACTCCAACAAAAACTAATTTAAAAGTCGGAAACCTGGTTTCCTTTCTTTTTTTTTACTCGTTTTTACTTAAACCGTGATTTTCAAAAATGACAGAAGATTACAAACAAAAAAAAAAGTTTCATGAATATTTATCACACAGATTATCATTATTTCAGCTGCAGGATATCCACTGCTGGACATAGGCCTCTTCCAAGGATTTTCAGAAATTTCCTTTCCTTATTCATTCAAAAAAGTTTTAGTGTCGTTTGTCCATCCCTTATTCCAGTTCATCTGGGGTCGAACCTCCTGCATTTTTTTCCATGTCAAACATGTGAAAATAATCTTTAAAAAAAAATAGGTTCATTGTTTATTTTTATTTTTACCCAAATCTTAAGCACACATCTCGAGCACATTGCTAGCCCATTCCTTGCTCCTTTCCGTTTTTTATCCATCCAGGACTAGTTTTACTGCCGGGACGAGATACCTTTCGTTTTATTTCTTTCCGGTCGCCTCCCATTCCATTTTATGTAGTTCCGTTCCATGAGTAGATATATGGAACAGAGGAAATCTTTATGTTTCTGTGCTAATATCAGTACAGACAGATGTAATTACCAATAAGTAATTGTTAAATTAGTAATAGTTTTATTCTTAACCAACTTGATGCTAAAAATTATCTACCAATTTACTATCAGCATAAACACAAATAGAGTACATACATACATATAATCACGTCTTTATCCTATACGGGGTAGACAGAGCCTAGACCTTAGGCTACGTTTAGCATAATGGTAGTAGTTGAAACAGAAAATCAATAGTGATGGGTTGCTAGCCGCATCGCCTACCTATGTCATAATTTCCCCATTCGGCGATTCCCTCAGACGACTTTTACGGCTTGCGCGGGAAGAGAAGCAGCTGATAATTCAATGTTTTTTTTTCTCCCTGACCAGCATGGAAGTAAACGAGAAGAAGTAACAAATAGAGTGCAGCGCATTATTTTTTTTTAAAAAAGATTTTCGTCTCTATCAACAGAGCTAAAGGAAATTTACTTTTGAACGTGTTTGCCCTGGATAAAAAAACACAAATAAACAACTTTACCATATGAAGTAGGGTTTCTTACATTTTGGCACATAGAATGGCTTATCGCGTACGAACAAAAACCGTTTTCGCTTTTCTTGCCCCGCTCCGTACAAGATGACTTAGCTACATTCCTATTCTGTAGACCAGAGCTTAGCTTACTCATGCACCTTATGCTTGTGTGTGTGTGTATTTATGTCAGTGTTTTCTGTGATCAGTGCAGTTATATAAAGCTTTTCCTCTACTCCGTATATCTACTGATGTGGTTTGAAAGCCGGATCTGTAAGTGTCTATGTTTGGGGATCACAGGTCGGGTGTTAAAAGTTTTAGAGCCCATTTTAAGCGTCCGGGTGGATGGATTGACAAATTGAGCTGCGCTTCCGATCTCAAGCGAGAAATTGGAATTAAAAGTTTTTATTTATTTTTTAATCATCTTCTTTTTTTTATTAAAGTAATAATAATAAGGCCAAAAGGCCACCTATTGTATTGTAATTTCCTTATTGTATATTTTTATTGATCCAACTGGCTTTTGCCCGGGGCTCCGCTCCCGTGGGAATTCAAGGATAAAATATATCTTATTTGATATACCAGGGTCTAAGCAAACTCCATTCCAAATTTTAGCTAATTCGGTTGAGCCGTTTTTCTGTGAAAGAGTAACAAACATCTATTCAAACTTTCGCGTTTAAAATATTAGTAGGATAAAAAAAATGTCTTGTCAAATCAGAAGAACCTACCTACCTTTTCAACGGTTCATTTGAACTTTGTGTTGTGTGAGGTTTGGTGTAGATGTTGTTTAAAGAGATCCTTTTATTGCAGTTTGTGAATAGCTCAATATCCTGGTAGGTTAAGAAACCCAGTCTGTGACCTTAAGTTGGATTGGTCGCGACCAGTTAATGGTAAGTTTTTATAAGAGTGCTAATAAATAAACTTTTTATACACTTTTATAATTCCTTTCAAATCTGGAACATATATCTTAACTTATAAGTAATTCCAGATCATCTCTATACAGATACTGTGGTGTATAGAAATCGAATCACATACTCCTTGATTTTGAGAAGACGCTACCCAGAATACTAATGAGAGTCCAACCTAGAGAAAAGACACAGATAAACATAGAAATCGATTACAGATGCTGCCTAAATCTGATCACTTTTGTGTGTTTGTATATACCTAAGAAGAAACGAGGATCAGAAGTAGAAAAATTAAAGAATTTACTTATAACAATGACATTGCTGCAGTTGAATCAGAAAATATACATATAAATAAGTACCTATGTAGATTTTAGAAGCAGCAACATAATATTTGACCCTTTTGGGGTAGTGACTCGTTTCGTATTGATGGACCCTATGGAATCAGTCTCTTCCAACGCTAGGTCTCAAGCTGTTTGTTTCTGTTTTATTATACTAGTAATCATAATAGCTTCATTGTGTTATCAACTGCATCAAAAAATTTAAAAAAAATGAACCTTCTGATAAATACCACTACTAAAAAAGACACAGATAAAATATTTGATAAACTGTCTCTCTTTCTCATCTTAGCTCTTTCCCGGTTGCATCCATAGCTTGTTACTACGGACTACTTCTTCTCTTCCGCTTACGCCCGATCTTCGGCATCTTTGTGAGATCATTATCACGCATATTCCTCATTATGTAAAATGTCAACCTTTATTTATTAATCTTTACTGTCTATTTTTAAAGTTGGTCTGTGAAATTGGTCCTCGATCGATGGCCCAAGATTTCTCTGCTGCCATAACGGAAAAATACGCTTTCCTCACACATTTTATTATGATATTACTGAGCAAGAAGCTAATTCTGATACTCATCAATTTGTTGTTTTTCTGCCATACTAATGTCTGTGCTATTTCAGAAGTTGTTTGGAAATATAATAAGTAAATTATTATTTAGGTTCCCAAAAAATTTCAAACTAGGAAACAAACATTTTTTATTCTTAATAATTACGATAATCAGAAATGTGCTAAACTTATAACCCTTTGTCGTAGTTAGTTAATTGTGATTTTACACAATAATATATCTCTGACAACAGGGTGTGCATACCAATACAAAATGATGGTGTAAAAATATGTTTTCAGAAATAAAATTGCAGAAAAACCGAAGCATTTCTAGCAAGAAGTTTTCTAGAAAATTAATAACAGTCAATGAGAAAAGTAATAATGTAAGAGCCTAGCTACCTGTAGCACAGGTTCCAATAGGAACCTATTTCAGAAACTAGTACTAACAAAGGTAAATCAGTTCTCAAGTACCAAAATATGTATAAACTTTTTGTTCGAACCTTGCGTTTTAAGACACCTTTCTGTAAGGAGAAAAATAACGTTTAATTTTTTTATTATAATAAAAATTCGGAGTAATTCTTCATATAAGTCTAACCCCCTTTCACTATGATAAGTAAGGTAGAGAAGTTACTTTTATCTGCTCTCAACTGTTCATAAAAAAATGCTATTTTGAAAACAGTTTTTTTCTAACCATGAATAATTAAGTCAATCATGTGAGAGTAGTAAAAGAGACTGAATCGTAAAGCGGCGGCACTTTATGAAGGTCTAAAAGTGTGTATTTTCTTTGCTACAAGTACACTATATAATGTAATAATCAAAAATCTTTTATTTTCAAAAGTCAGACATTATTAAACAAGCTTCGTCAAAAATTAAGAATAAAAAAAAACATTAAAATAATCAGTCATAAATGCCGTTTGATAGCAATATTATACAATTTTGATATTTAAAGATAAAAACAGATTATATTTAAATAGTGATTTAATTTCTCACCATCTGCGTGAATTAAACACAATATCACCATTCAAAATAATCGATATGTGCGCAAGAGTTGACATTGCCACAGTGTTTCCTCTCTTTTAGCGTAGGACAGTCTCTCCCTCCTCGTTTCTTCTCCCTCACAACCCTTCTAGATCGAAACTGGTCTCCGAATCCACAGGTCACGGAGCACGGCGTCCAGTCACTCCAATCAGATACCAGGCAGTCATTGGCTGTGAAAAAAAATGAAATTAATTGATTGGTTTAAAAAAAAAACACTATGAAAAACTATTGAATTTAAAATAAATGCGAAAGCTTATGCTTTTTATGTCTTCATGGGACCAGTTCTAATGAAATTCGGAATAGATGTAATTTAAGACTTGGGAACAAAGGTACTTTTTTTTAAATAAATTCACCATCAATTGTGAAAAACACATGATATACTTTTTGCCGCAGTTGGACCCGCGAGAACAGCTAGTAAAAATATATTAATTATAGCCCCTGATGCACCAGATGTTTCATATAGTCGAATTGCAAGTTTCATAATTGGACCAAGAACCATAAGCTAGTGGGACTATGAGACCGGTGGATAACTAGTCAGAAATCAAAGGATCCTTCTATTTTTGGATGTTAATATATATAGTTTTTTTAAATTCACAGGTGAGGTCCGCTTAAACTTGACCAGTAAATTGACCGGTAGTTCCAAGTCTGTTGATTAAAAGCTCCAATTCGAAGCTTCAAAGGATTTATTCAATAAATCCTATCGTTCAACAGTTAATTTCCATTCAATATTCCAATTTTATTCAACAAACAGCCTGTGAAATTAGTACGCACGTTGAATTCTGTTTACGGCGCTGAGTAGACGTGATCTGAAATACCTGGGAAGGCAGCTCATTTGCGGATGTATTGATTCATTTGTCACTTCATTATGCCGAAAGACACCCGGATTTGGTGCTCTATCAGAGCTTTCATTACAAGTTCTGAGTTTGTTAGATTTAGATTGTTTAAATTCTTGACAGTTTACACATAAAACATTGTGATTTTGACAATCATCAATTCGTGTTAGTGCTACGGTCAATCGACAGTGCACTCAATGTGTAAGAAAGAGATCTTTGTAATAGCTTCTCGACCTCTGACAAGGTTTCTGTTTCTTCCAGATGGCAGCCGGGACCAACGGCTTAACGTACCTTTCAAAGCACGGAATCATCTTTATTTTCAGACAATCAGGTGATTCACGCCTGAAATGTCAGAACCAACCTGTTTTTGTGTGTATGCACTGGTTGGTTGACTGGTAGAAAAAACCTATGACTTTAAGCCCGCCATTTACATTTGTATGTAATGAAGTTAAATAAATAAAAATAAAAAACCTGGAAACAATAAAAAATTTAAGCTTCTCGTGGGAATCGAATCTGTGACCCCGGGTCTATAGTCAAATTACTTCATCCCTGGATCACGGAAGCAGACAATTTTGTTAATTTTTTTAAGAATTTAGCTAAGCTAAGTAGCTAAAATGCATCTCTTTCGTTGATGTATTAATTAACTTGTTGCTTCATTAAGACAGACTATCAAAACCCTCTCCGTTACCCTATTAGAACCCTTAACTAAAAATAGTAAGAATTATTTAGAAACTAGGTGACCCGGAGAATTCCATACCGCCTGAACACTGTTTAAACCATCACCGAACTTCCACATATATTTCAAGACCAAAATTAGTCAAATCAGCCCAGTTATTTTCGAGTTACGAACATCAATTGATTTTACGAGTATATTAGAGATTTGTCCTTCTTTACAATAAATTTGGAATACTTTATAGACTTTTGTTATGTGGTGGCCTTGTTTAACAAACTAGTCGTATCAAAAGTACTTACGTTGGATCTTGTTGACAGCATGATGCAGTCGTGACCTAAAATGCCTTGGCAGGTGCTTCCCCAGACCAAGCTTGCGGCCTTTAGCCACAGCTAGCACTACATCATCCATATTTTGTAGATCACTGTCAAATTCGCTCTCTGTTGTTGTTCTAAAAGAATGGTTTGAGTAATGAATGAATGAATGATATTTTTATTTCAAGTAACAAAGACTCATTTTGTTTGTAGTGCTTATTAATTATGTTAGTATAGATAAATTGAAAATTTAAAGTTTAAAGTGGCCATTCCTGCACCACTCCCCCCGAAATGGCACAAGAATGGTTGACATATGAACAGTCCAGTCTGCCAGCAATTATGTTCAGGATGAATATAAATAGAATATAATAAGAAGAAGACATATATTTAGGAAAAGCAAGACCTTTGGTTGGAGCTTTTAAGTCTTTGACGAACTTCATTTCTCCTGCAAAGGGATACAGTACACCTAGTATGAGATTTTTTAAACGCAGACGCTAGCGACTGCGTTAGGATTTTGTATGGAATTTCTTAGTTGCCTTATTATACACCAGGGAATCCGCCATGTACAGGTTAGTCATACAAAATTTCAAAAAAATGGAAATCTAGTCTGAAGCCAAAATCATCGTTGCTTTACTGTTATAGTGCAGTTTTTTTTTAGATCAAGTCTGTTAATAGCTATTAATCTGATTCAATCATATTTTCTAAGTTGTCAATATAGATTTGACTTACGACTAACTGATTGCCATCTAGTGGTTGTAGCGGGTAGATTAAAGACTCTACGTGCCAGCTGAAATACGAGGGATAATAATATACCACTAGTGGTGCAGTCAATTATACTTTGTCAGGATAAGATTGATAAGAGCGCTTATTTTATTATCTATGTTTGTAGTTTCCTCATTGTTTATTTCTACTGGTCCAATAAATAATTATAGTTTTGCTCCAAAGTAAACTCGTACCATTCACCACTCAGCCCTGGGTTGCTTATCGTAGTTTATGTAACAACGTCACGCGTCACAGACACAAATTAAAAATTATACATAAAATATTTAATTACTTACGTAGTAGTAGTTGGCTTAGTGACAACAACCACATTATTATCTGGTATGTTAGGCCGTGGTGTACCAAAAGGTTCTACCTCCAAATCAGTGAGTCTTTCAAAATTGTCTTCATTAGAATCTTCACTAATATCTACTTCCTCTTCTACCGCTATATTGACTTCAGTTGTTGTTTTGGGGAAACCTTTATGTTTATTTTTTAATAACAATAAAGATAACAACTTCTGCTTCGCTAATTCATTCAGATCTTTGATGGAATACTCTTCAATCTGAAAAAAAATTAGGTCATCATCATCAATCGGTCAATCGACCATACACTGGTGTTAGAGTGCGTCGGAACCACCTTTCGGCCTCTGTGATGTCCTTAATGACTACCAGTTGCCAGCCGGAAACAACGGCTTAACGTGCCTTCCGAAGTACGGAATCTTTATTATCAATGACAATGAGGTGATTTACACAAAGTATGCTTCCCGTGGTGACCGAATCCACGGCCCCCAGGTCTACAGGACCAAGATAAAAAAAAAAACTAAAAAGTCTAGCCAAAGTAGCTCTTTATCATAATATTTTATCAGTTATTTATAAATCGGTCCAGCCGTTCCAGAGATTAGCCGGAACAAACAAAATTAAAAAATATTTTGGTGTATTTACCGTGTGTACACATCCGTATATTTTATTTATTTGAATGGATATACGCTCTGTTCTAAACTTATCACGTAATTTGATCCTAATTATGTTATCGATTTGCAATCCACATAATTATCAGAACTATCAAATACATAATCCCGGTTAGCCATTAGTGTAAATTATGGAACTAGTGCGAATGATCGTTGACCTGACAATTGTATGTGTTTAATGAAGCCATATATTATACCAGTATTTAGCCTGGAATTAAAAAAAATAAATAAAAGGCCCTTGAAAACAGTCGACATAAGATTTTCACCCAAATCAGTTCATTCGTTCTTGAGTTATAAATAGTGTAACTAACACGACTTTCCCTTAAATATACAGATTAGTCAAACGAGCATGTAAACAACCTGGTAGAAAGCGGTTACCGTATGCACGCCCGATACACCAGGGATTATTATTCATGAAATATTCCCTTAGAAAATATTGGAATCATTTAAGTATATCATATAAAAAAAAGTTTGACCGCGCGAGATTTGAACTTCTTTGATTTATATCCTACTGCTGTCCCTAAGAGAATAATTTGACATTTTATACCTTAGAAAATTCTACCGTAGCGACTATAGGTAGTTCCTTCAGCTCTGGATAGTAGAAACCTGCAGCGGGGTGGTTGGGGTTCTTTGGTCCATGCTTTCTCACTGGTTCTGGAGGAGTGGTCTTCCATCGAGGAGCTGTGAAGGTCAGACCGCTGGCTGCTCCAGCGTCAAGGGGACGAAGCTGTAAAAATATATGGACTGTTGTGAATGGGTACAGTGGTCACATGAAAAGTATAACACTTTAAGTGAGTGTAAGGGTAATAAGGTAGTATATTTTTTATAGTCCACTATACTGTACATTGAAGTACTTAATGTTTGTCTTATTTTTTTTTTTTTTTTTCATTTATTTTGGCACAAACAGTCATAAGAACAATAATATTTTTGTAAACAGTTTCAGAGAAATAGACCAAACAGTGCCGAATAAGTATTATACAATATAATGTTTTATAAAACAAACGCGTGTTAACAAACTCAATGATAATAACAAAGTATAATGATAAAGTTATGGGTGCACATCAAATAATTTCCTTTACTTTGTAATTGCATTATTCTATCCCTTACAAAAGTATTCAATGATAAAACAAACTATTCAATGATAAAGTATTCAAGTATTCAATGTATAAGTATTCAATGATAAAACAAACTATTGAAAGATAGAAAAGTAATAAGTTATTTACAAAAATACATGTTTATGACAAGCTTTCGCTACAGTATGCGAACTCACACTGTAAAATAAGGTGACCAGGCTGTTCAGCGCAATATAATGTATAGCATAATATTGCACTGTCACGCGATACACATATGCATACAAAATGTCGGCTCCATCGTTTAAAGATATATGCATCAAAATTGAGTTGCAAGATTCCACCGGAACAAACAGTGACATACTAAGTTACATTGCAGGTTAAATAAAATCTTCTAAAAAAAAGAAAAACTAAGAAAAACATTTCAAGCATTTCAAGTCAAAATAAAAAAAAATAAAAATAAAAAGGCTAAGAATTCAGTCTAGACATCAATTTAGTACAAATTTTTCTTTTTGTAGACAACAGAGAATTTGAAAAAATGACAATATCTGAGAAATTATTGTTATAATTTACGCGACAGAAAAAGTTATTTCGAGTATAATTCTTGCGAGACTGAGGTGGGACTAAAATGTGAAGTTTGCGAGAGGGGCGAGTCGGAAGTCGAGCTTTGGCTATGAAGTTAATTTTTGATAATAGTGTAGAGGAGTCAATAAGGCAATTTATTATTTTGTGCAAAAATGCTATATCGAATTGGGTTCGGCGGTTTTGAAGAGATAGTATTTTATAAAGATTAAGGGAGGCATCATATGAAAGGTTTGTTATGTTATTGCGATAATTAAGTATTTTTACAAATTTCTTTTGCACTTTCTCGATTTTATTAATATCATCTTGGTAAAATGGATTCCAAACATTACACCCAAAATCCAAAATGGATCTGACAAAACTAAAGTATAGAATTTTTAAAGTACTAGTATTTTTAAAAGGCTTAGTTACTCTGTTAATGAATCCTAAATTTTTAAATGCTTTTCTGGTGATATAATCGAAGTGGCGTTTAAAATTCAGTTGGCTGTCCATTATAATACCCAGATCTCGAATTAAATCAACTCTGGTGACCAAGTGGTTGTTAAGATGGTAGTTAAACTTGATACCCTGCTTTTTGCGAGTATATGTAATAACTTGACACTTATCAGTGTTAAGGTAAAGTTGGTTTTCTTCGCAATACTTCACCAGAGAATCTAGATCCTGTTGAATTTTGAAACAGTCATCGGTATTAGTCACCACTCTGAAAAGTTTTGTATCGTCGGCATATAAGAGTTGATTGGTGTACAGGAGAGCTTCTTGTATATCATTTATATATATAGTAAAGAGAACTGGGCCTAGATGGGAGCCTTGTGGTATGCCAGATGGGATAGGTAAGAAACTAGAACTGTAACCTTTCACACATACAGCTTGACTTCTGTTTCGTATATAAGAATCAACCCACCGAAGAAGGTTCCCGTGTACACCGACCTTCCACAACTTGATTATAAGTAAATTATGATTAATTTTATCAAAAGCTTTGGAGAAGTCGGTATACACAACATCCACCTGAGTACCCTTGTCCAACGCACTCAATAAATAGTCCAAAAAAGTAACCATGTTGGTATCGACACTTCTTTGTTTGATGAACCCATGTTGTTTTTCGGATATAACATGCTTAAGTGCGGTGGACAGTTGTCTAGTAACAATTTTTTCAAAAATTTGCCCAAGTTTACTTAGTTTAGATATAGGTCTATGCTCTGCGATTAGCTCACGGCGATTATTTTTAGGGATGGGAGTGACAAGTGCATGTTTCCATTTGTTTGGAAAAATACCTGAATCAATTGATTTTTTATAAATTAAATATATCGGTAACAATAGAGATTCGGCACACCTAAAAATAAAAATCGGAGGGATACCATCAGATCCTGCACTCTTATTTAAGTTAGTATGCTTGAATTCATATAATATGGTCTCTTTATCGATATTAATAGAATTTATAAGTGATCATTCTCGGGCAAATTAGAAAAATCAAGAGGTGGATCCGTGTCTGACTTTATGAAAACAGACTGGAAATAAGAGTTAAAAGCCTCACAAATATCTTTTCCTGTAGTAAGTGGATCCTTATTTTTATCATACATAATGTGAGGGGTATCACTAAGTTGTTTTTTTGATTTGACATAGGTCCAGAAATAGGTTGGATTATCTTTTATTCTATCTTCAGACAAATTAATAAAGTTATTATATTGAGCTTGTTCTAATTTACGTAACCTCTTTCTTAGTAAAGAGAAAGTTCTATAGTCTGCTATATTACCGTATGTTTTCCACTTGTGATGATACTTCTTTTTTTCATTACTTAATTTGACTAATGGCTTGTTGTACCAGGGAGGATACTTACTGTGTAATGATGAATAACTAGTAGGAACATATTTATCTACCAATGCATTCAAAACACCATAAAAGTGATCAACACAACTGTTAACATCATCAAGAGACGAAAACAAAGATATCCAGTTATATGAATTAAGTTCTCGATTAATGGAATCATAGTCTGCTTTGTAAAATATTTTTTTATGAGTTTTATTATTTTCAAGTGAAAAGACAGGCGAACATGAAGGTAAACAAATGTCTAATGCTTTATGGTGCAGATCTTCAACTACTAGAGGTTTACATGAGTGGGTAACTGTACAGGAACTATTGCTAAAAACTAAATCCAAAAATCTGTTATTAATATTACGTTCTTTGTTATATTGTTGTAATAATAAAATAATTTTTGTTGTAATGTAAAAGTTCATAAAGTCAATAGTAAGGCTTGTTGGGACATCACTACTGTTTTCTGCAACCATACTATTGTTTTCGCAGTCAGTGAGCCACACGGCCTTAGTAACATTAAAATCCCCCAGTATCAAGATAACGTCATTAGATTTCGAGTGGGCCAAGTCAGCTGTTCTATCGTAAAAAGAAGCTAAAATTTTTTCATGTGAAGGTGAATGGGGAATGTAAGTACATCCTAAGTAAAGGTAGGATGTGATTTGACAGGCGGAAAGCGCGGGTGCAGCGGCAAGTGGCGGGTTGGTGCGGCCGCGCAGCGGTATGCTCAGCCACAGCTCGTCGGCCGGCGGCGGCGCGCACCACTCGGGCCGCGCGGTCGCGCACAGCTCGCGGCGCACGCCAATCACCACCCCGCCCCCGCGCTCATGCCCGCTTGCCTCCACATCACGATCACAGCGAAATACATCGTACCGGGAATCGAAGTATTCAGAACTATAAAAACCATCGTTTAGCCAGGACTCAGTAACACAAATAATATCATAATTATTATTCAGAACTTCACGTAGAAATACTTCCGACTTAGTTCGCAATCCTCTCGCATTTTGATAGTAAATTAATAAGTCATGTTTATCAATCATTATTAATATATTTTACTAAAATTGTATGTAGGAAACATACGTACCACCTGCCTCGCAACAATAAACTCGAAAAACATAAGTGGTAATGATAAGGTATAGTCAGATCGAAACAAAAGTTAAAGTAAACAAATTCATTTAAACGCCTGATATTGATAATGAATCTTGAAATCTTATAGTATGTACTGTTGTAAGAAGACAAAAAATATGAATATTGAGACAAGCAATTAAAATATTCACGATATACATTCAAGCCGCAAAAACATAGTCATTTAATTTTGGCAAGGTCACCTTCACTGGAAATTAGTATTGGTTTTGATACATCGTTTTTCCTGACAAAAATCTTACAATCCCTAATCCATATATAGGTGTATCCGTACTCCCTACCCAGTTTACGCGTGCGACTGTACAGCATTTTGTTGCTAGGCGTAAGATGTTCGTTCACAAATAATGGTCGCGCGGGGCCATCGATATCCACATCGGAGGTAGTTAGACCGCGTCTCGCGCGGACTGCCGCCAGCACATCGGATTTTTTCTGCCGTTGTGTGAACTTAACGATGATGTTGGGGATTTGTGTTGGTGCTTGACCACTGGTGTCTGTAGCTGCTTTCGATGAAGGAAAACGTTGCACACGATGGATATGGTCAATATCGGATGAGCACAAAGATATACCTATTTTTGTCGAAATTGATTGCATTATGCGTAGCAGATTTTCTGATTTGGTGTAAGGTATCCCTGAAATCTCCAAGTTGTTCAATCTGCATTGCTGTTCCTTATATGCAAGCTGGTTGGATAGATCAGAGATAGTGTTCGTGCTATCATTCAGTTTTTTCTCCAATGACGACAGCTCGGAATTTAGGTTTACGATGTCCGATGACTTTAAGGTCTTGACCTCATTAGCAATTCTTTTATTTTCCGACTGGATTTTATCACACGATTGCTTCATTTCACTTATTTGTGAGGTAAGGCCGGATACCTTGTTGGCTAGCTCCTTTATTGTGTCATTTTGGTTGTCAATCATACCTTGCAATGTAGTAGTCATGTGGTCTCGAAACGTATCCAATGAGTTGTTGACGTCGATGATAATGCTAGACCGCATACTCGCCAGCGTTTCTTCGAGTTTTTTATTAAATTCCTCAGCGTCAAACTCGTGCGGATTTTTTCTTTTTCTGAGGGTCACTTGCTGCTCATAATCACTGTTCCTGAGTTCCGTAATATTGGGCTGCGAGCCAAAGTGGCCAGGAGGACTTCGCTGTAAGCTCATGTTTAATATGCACAGTCGTCACTAAACAGAAATCGGATAGTTCCTATATAATATGTTTAATTTAATATCGTAATGAAGACACTGTTACTTGATTTTGTGCCGTATTACTATGCACAGTAAGCCGGTATTTGATCACGGAAACAGAGCACCTCTCGTTAAACGCGGGGAGTGTGTGCTTGTTAACACGCGCGCGCGCAGAATGTGATTTTATTTTTTATAATATCGCGTTTTTTCTTAACGATTGAATGGTCTATTAATTAAATGTTTTTACGCACCCAAAAACTATGTTTTGAAGCTTTATACAACATATTAAACACTTATAGTAAAAAATATAAGATTTACATATCTAATGATTTTGACTATTATATGATGTGACGAATGATAACTATGAGTTCATATATTCAGACTTTGAGCAATACGGCTTCCTTACCAGAAGCGTGATTGGGTTGCTGAGGATGCATGACATGCAGAGCCGTGGGAAACAGCTAGTCATTGTATAGCAGCATAATAAATTATAGCAAATAAACTAAGCAAATAAAATATATATATACTAGCTGTTCCCCGCGGCTTCGCCTCGCGTGGGACTCGGTTTTATCGCGCCCTAAAGTAGTCTATGTTTGACCTCAGGTCTTTAACTACATCCCTACCAAATTTCATCACAATCGGTCCAGCAGTTTAGCCGTGAAGAGGTGACAGACAGACAGACAGACAGATAGACAGACAGACAGACAGACTTTCGCATTTATAATATTAGTATGGAAGTATGGATTTAAAATTAGAAAATTAAAAGCATTATACGTCTAATACAATCTGGTCCACCCATCCGGAATCGAGACACAAGTCTAGACCATCCACCCCCACGAACCAGTCAGGCGAAGGGATGAGACGACACATCAAGGACACCTGGAAAATTTAACAAATTTATAATCTAGGCTGTGTTACTAAATATCTATGTCTAAAACCAAGGATTTTTATAGCCAAATAACTTTAAAAAGGAAACCAAACCATTAAGATCATGATCCGGGAGTGTCAAGTTTTTAGGCTGCCTAAAGTCATCTGACACAGCCATTGTTCTGGCTATTGCTTAACGTGCCCGAAGAAATGTCACTACATACATACATACATACATACATTTAGTCACGTCTTTATCCCATACGAGGTTGGCAGAGCCTAGGACCATAAGACCTTAGACCACGTTTAGCATGATGACAGTTGAAACAGGAAATCAATAGTGATGGGTTGCTAGCCGCATCGCCTATGTCATGATTCCCCCATTAGCCGATTCCCTCAGTCGCCTTTTACGGCTTGCACGGTAAGAGGAACAGCTGGTACATTCTATGTTTTTATTTTTCTCCCAGAACAGCATGGAAGGAAATGTCACTAGTTGCGACCAATCCAAGTCAAGCCACGCTCGACGTCGCTTGACACGCACGCTCGTAATAAACACGCTTGCACTGTTAGGCTATGAAGCTTCTCAAGATCAGGATTCTCTGGATGCTAGACTGATGGTGAATAAAAACTGAAAAACAAGTGTCTAAATACTGAAAAAAACTCACCAAACTGTGGCTTCCATCAACGAACACCAAGTTCTTCGTCTCCCCAGTACCATTACCAAGAGCTATTGTAGAGAACTGGTCGTACACTCTATGGTCGCCATCTCCTTCATTCACCAGATCGTCTATCTTTCCAAACTGGGCATAGTCTCTTACTGTATCCCTTGCTACGTCTCCCACGTGGTAGAGTTTGTAAGAGCTGTTGTGAGATTGACCTGAAAAATAAAGTAAATACATTTTTTTTATTATATGAGTTATTACATACGAATAACTTATAATCTAGGCTGTGTTTTTGCAATATTTTTATATATGAATAAAGATAAATTTATTTGTATTCGCCTTTTTGAAAACGATATCTTTGAAATTTTAAACATTTATTTTACTTCTAAAATATTATTTATAAATAAAGCGTTACATGCAATCATCTTTATTATCCGACAATCAGGTGATGGCAATGCCCTATTAGACTAGATACTGTGGAATTTGAACCCACAGCCGCGTGAAAAACAATAGAAGGTCACGGAGGCAGTTAGGTTTTAAAATGTTTTCCAATAGAAAAGGCTAATCACTTCCAACGCAAAAGTATAATACTATTAATACTATGAACTGTAAAATCAAACTCATTACTATTACCCGGTAATGTTATCTACAAACGGGTTATGGCTAAAACGATTTCCTCCTGTAATTAGAATAAGCGTATAAAAGAGAAAGGCTTTATTTGCATATCTCGCTGGGTTATTCTGAGCGAAATGGCCTATAAAATGAGTCGATAAAGACTAAGGTAGATGGGGTATTCTGTAATAAACACTTTTTAATAAACTTTTGTTTAGTTATGTTTACCGACTTTTTAATTTAATCTGAACTTTAATAACATAGTTAATATCATAAAGTTAAACGCTTAATATATCTTTTAATAGTAAGAGTTATTATAACCAGGGGGCTTAACCCAAGTCACAATCGCAAAACGTTAACGACGTACGACAAGAACTAAATAAATAAATATATAGGGACAAATCACACAGATTGAGTTAGCCCCAAAGTAAGTTCGAGACTTGTGTTATGGAATACCAACTCAACGATAATATATTTTATAACAAATACGTATATAAATAAACATCCAAGACCCAGGTCCATCAGATAAAGATCATTTTTTCATCTAGACCTGACCAGGGATCGAACCCGGGGCGGTCAGGCATGTTAATCATTACGCCACGGAGGTCGTCTAATGTATGGGATTGACATAAGATTGACCACGTGATTTACCGCAGCTTATGTCGATCTCATACATTTCTTGTCGACATTCGTTAGCGTTTTAAATTGTCACTTGACTACGGGTGCAGAGCCGCCAAATCTGGGAACATATTTAAAATCGTTCCTGTTGGTCGACCGCCTATCTCGATTATCTCCTCTCGTAATGGCTACTTGTATCGCTTTCGCCACATTTCGCTCCGTCTAACGCACAAAAACCTTTAAAAAAATTTTTTTTGTTAACATTGGCAAAAAAAATTTTTTTTTTAATAGCGTTTTGTGCGTAAAATGGAGTGAAATGTCGCGAAAGCGATTCAAGTAGCCATTACGAGAGGAGAGAATCGAGATAGGCGGTCGACCTACTGGTCTTTTGAAGTGTAAGCTGAAGATGCAACTAGGAAACACGATAGGATATATGAAGAAGATAAAAAAATAGAAAAATTAAGAAGGTATATCTATTATAAGTATTTCGCAATGTGGATACATTGCGAAATACATTTATTTCAGTCGTAATTGTGAGATTTCGTATCAAAAAGCGTTGTGGCGACCGATCGCACGCTACGACTCGCCTTCAATCATATCTTTCTTTACTTCATATCACAAACCATTGACATTTCATTAGAAGAATAAATTCATCATCGCCGTTTGACTAGCAAAATATCTGTCAGCAAATTATATTATATGGAGTCATTTAATCTGGAAATCTTGTAAATATTCATTGTAAATACCTACTAAATTAATAAATTAATAGCAGAAACAACCGTTTCATCATTCGCTATAGCGTATTCAAAAAAGACTGTAATAGTATTTGTTTGTAATATCTTTATTGCTTTAAAAAGCACAGTTAATACAAAATTATTAAAAACAAAATACAATTAGTTTGTTTCAAAGTACCGGATACAATGTATTTTTCTTCTTCTTGTCGAGTCAAAATAGCTATATACTGCTCTAAATTTAGTTTTCCCTACTTCTTTAGTAGATTAAAATGATATTTATTTTATTTTTATAATATTGTTCATTGTAATAAGAATAGCCCTACAGTTGGACGATAGTGAAACGCTCGAATGGACGTAAACTTTGAAAGCTTTTGCGCTATATTGAACTTTAAGATATAATTAATATCTTCAAAAATAAATCAACGTAGTATTTTAATTCGTTGTAAAATCTCCCAGTTAACCTGTTCAGTTTACGTTATAATTTTGTTCTTTTTTTTCTATCTCACTTTATGGCAAGATATTATTTTTTCCACCATACCATTGATTCCCCTGAAGCTAAGAACGCCAAAAATTTGTATCCTAGCATTGAAATTTATATATGTACTTAATTTGTTTAAAATCTTAAGTAAAGCAAATTGCAATTATTAGATAAACAAGATTGACATAAGCCCATGCGGTGTATATCATGATGAAGCCAGTAATAGCACCTGCGGCGTTCGTCGGGCACTAACTCAGTTATGAGCAGGTTGAAAATCTAATAACCCCTGCAGCCTTAGTAAATAGCCAGTAACTCATTTTTGATATGCCTAGGGGTTAGACGCAGATTACGTTGAAACGAACTCCGTGGCGTAACGGTAACATGCCTGATTACTACTCAGAGGTCCCTAGATCGGTCAAGATCAGGTCAAAATGAAAAATGACTTATTTTCATTGGTCTGAATCTTGGATGGTTATCTACACATGTGTTTGTTATAAAATATAGTATCTCATAACACAAGACTTGAACTTACTTTGGGGCTTTCTCAATCTGTGTGATTTGTACCTATATATTTTTTTTTATTTACATTAATCGTACTAAAGTCCATAAAAATTGATATACCGATATGCCGAACGAATTCAACAAATTATCAACAAATATTTATCCAAAATAGAAGGATTTCAAATTTTGTTCGCTCAAGAGTTTTCCACAGTATATCATAAAAATACGAACTTCGTCGAGTGATTCACCTAGAAATCTATCCTTCCAGAGATCCCAATATAACACTTAGGACGCCAATTTAGTAAAATATTTGCCAACCCTGGCCAACCTTTCTTTTTGATTGAGAACAGACAAAAGGATTTTTTGCGCCAAAAAGGACAAATGCCTTTCAAATACCGACGCCCTAAGATTTATATCCGCGTAGATAATTCAATATCGTCCACTTTTATTATAATGGAGAAGACTTCGTTTTCTGGTCACGGAGGCGAATATCTAGCGTTGTGTTCCGGATTGGTTTGTCTTTGATATTATATTGTCGCAGATTTTTTGTGATTTGATTTCTTTTTTTGGGTTGGCTAGATAAAGTGTACGAGAATCTATTTCGAAGGCTCTGCTAAGACCGCGGATTGATGGATACTTAAAAAGTTTAACCCCTTATTAATTAAATATTACAAACGCTTGTAAGCCCATTTTAACTAAAATATGTTTTGGCACTTTCTCTCTTATCGAAATTTACAGTGAAAGTAAGAGACAAAACACATTTTAGTTAAAACGGGCTTTACAAACGTTTATTAATTTTTATGAATAAAGTAAGTATATATATTGCTAAGATAATACTAAAAAGTTAAAAAATACCTAAAGAAGTAACCATTCCTCACATCAATATTGTTATCACCTTAAATGTCAAACTCGTGCTTGACTGATTCTATTAGTCTCTTCAGAAATATAATTAAAAATCTGTCTACGAGCATTTCTCCAACTTAAGATTACTCTTTAATTTTGATCCTAGATAGAGCATGCTTTAATTATGATCCTAGATAAGTAGTAGTATAATTAGAATAGAACTACTGTCATCTAACCTCTGTAATAACCCTTTTACAGGGAAACCAGATTAATAGAAACATGATCAGGGTGTGTTTGTGGCCAACACTGTAAATTTTTCAGGCTGCCTAAATGTATCTGACTCATCCTAACGACTGTCATCAAGCTTAGGTCTTTTAAATATTATATTAATAATCTTTTGGTCGATAAATATCTGGTATTTATATAAATTGTCCCTATATATGAACCATGTCAAAGGCCGAGAGATGGTTCCGAAGAACTCTGATACCAGCTTGTGCATGATCAATAAACCTTTTGTAGTCCAGACTAAAAACCAGCGAAAAATACCGAAATTCCTTTAGAAAAATGTGATTGTCCAAAAGAGCAGCAATATCTTAAACAAGAGCCAGTCTGGGACAAATGAAATGAATGTGCGTTATCTCTTACGAGCGAAGCCGCGAAATGTCACTAAACATGGGAGATACCAGGAAACTCTGAAGTCTTGTACTCCAGTGAAAGATAGCAAATACTATGTTTTATTGGATTTTTACATTTTAATTAAGGTTGAGTGAGATAGTGAAAATACTGGGTACTGTGATCTCACCGTCTATAATATTGCTTAATTTTATACTTCTCATTTGTTGATTGACACTTCTTAAAAATTAGGTTATTTATTTAAATATATTATTTTTTACGTCGGAAGACCAAGACCAAAATATTATCAATTATCTTTAATTCAAAATGTTACATCGATATTGACAAAATATATAAACATAAAATGGTTAATATTCGGAACTTTACATTACCTAACATGGTAAAAATATTATAATCATAGTTTGAAATTCCCAACAGCAATTATATAGTTTATTTTTAATATATATTATTAACATTTAAAAAAAGGACAATTTAGCCTATGGGTCACAGTGTCACACATTGTTGTGCGTTATTATAGTAATCTCATCGCATCAGTGGAACGTTGGCGTTATCAGGAAACTCCTTATTTTCTACTTTGCTATTGTTTTTTCCTCGACCATTGTCTCAAGATATATCACGATAATTACGCAAATAAAAGTTCCTAACTTGCCAACTTGTGCCAAATGGAAGAAATGTTCGCTATTTTTGTGGGCATTTAGTTTGGAAATAATCTCATGATATATTGAGTGTCTAGTCTAAATATAAGGAAAATAGGTCAGGCATCCCGATTGCAATCTAGCATATACGAGTATACACTCACTGGTCTATAATCAAATGCTTAATTATATTTTTATTTATTTATTTATTTTAATAACGAAACAATAACACTTTAACTGAATACATGCCAATGCAAGTTATGCGTATGCTAGCTTTTTACAAAAATCCGAATGGCTATACTAAAAAACAAAATAAAAATAAAATACTGAAGTAATCGAAAAAAAATATCAGTTTCTAAATATCTTTGGGCCTTCCAGAAAGTCCTTAGAAATGTCAGTATCATTAGAAATAGCATTGACAACCCCTAATACTCATGTCTAGGGAGCAAGTTAGATTGAATATGACTGTACTCGACAGTTATCACTCGTTAGCTTGTGTCATTACACCATTAAGCAGCCTGATAAATCTGACAGCTTCTAAAAAAGAAATATCATTCATTAGGTAAACCTATTTGATTGTTATTTTGTGGCCAATATAATAATTAAGTTTCAAATCTTAAATTATTGATTTATATCATGCTACATTTTAATATTTAAATAATCAGGTCTTAAAACTTACCAAATACCGGTGACCATTGCGCCTTGGGCCGGTTTTTCGGATAATCCTTTGGGAACCTTTCCTCGCTCCATAACATTGTTAGTTTCACAGAATAAACAGCCACATCACTAACATCACAACCCATCACAATACTAAACCATGTAATCAATAAAAACAAAATGGCGGTCATTTGGTCTCTAGCACTCATCGCGAATACACGGCTCTTTTTAATTTAAAAATCGAACTACAGTTTATTTATCAATGCGTTTATATTTTGCCGAATTTCCGCGTGCGTGCAGCGGGTTCGCGGAGATGTAGAAGACTTTTCTATTTTGGATTCATGCGCCTCTTGAACAGAAATAAACTTTGGTGACGGTCGGAACGCGTGCCGATGACTTCTGCATCTTATTTATATGATTTGAATTTTCATACTTGTCGCGAAGAATTTTTCTTATTAATGCTAGACTAGATAAACATTCGCTTTTAGCTAATTTATAATATTTAATTAATTAACATGATAATCCATAAACAAAAATTTGATTTTAAAAAAATCAAGCGGTCCCGATAATCCTAGATGATTAGGTAAGGAAGCAACCGGGAAAGCGCTAAAAAGGTAGAGCATATTTATGAATTATTATGAACTCAAATCTCGATAAATATGATACACAAATTACCAGCTATTTTGGTCATAAATCTCTCTGATACCGCGAAAACGTTGTTAAAATGAGGAATTTCAATTTTCAACAGGTTAACGACATATTATTGTTTATTTTCCACAGTTTCACAAGTGAAGCCTTTTTGCGAGTCTGTGAAATTTGCTTATTTTTCTACTTAGGTTTCAGCTGTCGTTTTTAATTAACCTGGGAATGTTTAGAAACACTTCACTAGACAAACAGAGAAGTTTAATGTTTGTAATTTGTTACAAATTTGCGTCATGCTCTGATCTTCAAACGGAATAAAATAAGGTAGCTATTTAGGTCAATATATCAAAACAATCGATGCACGAAGTCATACATGAATACATACATATCATCACGCCTGTCTCCTATAAGGCTACGATCCTTACAGAACTCTCTCGCTTCCTCCACACTCATTACTCTCGTCATACACGTTCGCCGATTTCGGGAACTCCTAATGTCTCCCTTTTTCAAAAGTTCTGCGATTTGGTCGCAGTCATCCATTGAATTTCACACAAAACGCCCAAATTCATGCTATAATTAATCTCAAGTGAAATTTTTTTTAGAAAAGGCTATCAATTTGATTCAAGTAATAAATTAACTTTTAAGCTAGATTAAATCCCAAACATGAAGTACAAATAATTATATGATTAGGCTTTTTCTACCAGTCAACTAACCAGTGTTGCAGAGAGAGTCAAAGAACTGGCGTAAGTGATAAATGAAATCTTAATAAGTAATCTTTCTTATACCTGCAATAACATAATAATAGACTACATACTACTACTTATTGGAAAACAAAATGACATTACATAAAATAAGTACATAAAGTACTCAACAAATATCTACATAATAAACACACAACAAATATAGATATCTACATAAATACCCAAAGGATACACTACTTAAATAATAATTGATTTCCAATACTATCTGACAGTTGTGAAGGAAATTTACCCCATAAAAAGATAAATCTCAAACATTTTTATCGATGACCCCAAACTTAAATAATCCAACGTTAGTAAAATCCATCACTCACTTTTCACACTATCAATCAATCAAGGTTTTCGATGTGGGTTAAGTGTTTTGAGAATTAGTAGACGGACCACAAGGCACCTGGGACTAGGGTGAGTATTTAGAAATGCTTTTGAAAAAACATATACATACATATAATCACGTCTTTATCCCATACGGAGTAGACAAATCCTAGGGTCATAAGGCTTTAGACTACGCTTAGCATGATGGTAGGTGAAATAGGAAATCAAATAGTGATGGGTTGCTAGCCGTAGCCGCATCGCCTATGTCATGATTCCCCTATTCCACGAATCCCTCGGTCGACTTTTACAACCTGTGCGGGAAAAGAAGTAGCTGATACATTCTATGTTTTTCTTTTTCTCCCAGACCAGCGTGAAAGCGAAACTAATGAAGACCGAAGACCGAGAACTGTAGAAATGCTTTTGAAAACTACCTATACCCTACATTCCTCGTCATGTTTAGCTTAGATAAGTATTATTGTAGCTACCATTTTCGGTAGCTCAGCCCATGAGAGTTTTATCTAGTAACGTCTAGTCTTTTTTTTTGTTAGTTAAATACTAAAGTGTTAAATAGATAAATGTAAAACAAAGTCCCTATATTCTAAAATCACAAAATTTAAATCAGAATATTCAATGTGGTGTAACATTTGAAGCAAGAAAAATATTACTCGTATATTTTTGAAGGATAAAAATAAAATGAAAATAAGCACATACCAACATCTTTTTCTATTATTCTATAATACTTTTATTGGCATTCTTAACTTCGCAAAACCGCAGTATCCGGTTGAAGTAATGGAGAAAGTTTCCAGTGCATACTATTAAAGTTTTTATTATCTTTTAAGAGTCAGATAAAAATTTATTGCCCAGGCATTCCTTGAATAGAAAGAAAGAAAGAAAGAAAGAAAGAAAAATAGTTTATTTGGCTGATCTGAGCATTAACTACAAACATTTAATATACAAACGCCAAAAGGGCCCCCGCTCAGCATATGTCGTGGACGTTAGTACGAGCCACGACGCTGGTCTTCCGCGGGTACCGTACATAATTAAATACATGCCTAATACTTAATTAAAATTAAAACATAAAATTATTTGAATTATTAATATTTTTATAAACAAAAATTACCTATATAAATTGGAAAATAAGTATATAGATTCAAGAATATGCAAGTATGTATAAATAAGTGTATGCAAAATTTCAACCCCTGTTTCATAGAATTTGTTATTCGCATCAAAGCTCTATTATCACTAACCAGTCAAAATAAAAAATCGATTGTATTCGAATCAGTAGGTTCTTAGGTATACCCAACTGAGTTGAAAATTTGACTTGATTGATAAATTCGTATTATTTGATAGGGTTCTGACCCTCATCTGCAATATTTATACCTCTCATATACTAAATACAATTATTTATTAAACAAAAGGTTAAATTTAAATATTATTTTTTATCAGACTCACACACATAAGAGTGTGGACAGAACCTAAGACAGAAACACGCAAAACTAGAGTTTACATTTTCTTGTTGCAGTTGACCTTTAAAGTTTTTGTTATTAACATGCAAAATTCGCATTAATTTTTGACGCATCTGAATACATAATTACGAAAAACAACTTTTTTAACCGACTTCAAAAAAGAAGGTTTCTCAGTTCGACCGTATATATGTTTGGAATGCACAAGTTAAATACTATATTGGTATCAACTTGCCAGTATTTTATCAAAGTTCGAATCACGTATCGTGTCATGTGACTCGGACTGAAATTGAAACTCATTCGTTCAGACGCTAGACGGTTCAATGGTTATATCACTAAACTTGAATAATATGGGCGATATTGAGCAGGCAAAGTTTGAAGTTGAACCCGATGTAGATTGCTTTATCGTCGATCGAATGCACTCTAGATTTAATAAATGGTCATAGTTGGGAAATTTTATTTGCAAATTTCGAATTGATATTTGTTTTTGTTTGGACATTTTAGTACCAGTTTAAATAAAATAAGAAAGGAAGATAAATAACTTGATTTGCTTGAAAATTTTAAAGTCGCTTCACCGGTTTAGCTACTGCACACCCGCAAAAACAAAACACTGGGTACTCAATCTGATATCTAGTCAAATAACGAACGAGACCAATCGAGATCCAGTCCAATGGAGATTTGGTCCGATTGCGATTTAGTTGTAAAGCTATCTAGTCATATCGATATGTAGTCCTATAGATATTAACCCTAGCCTTGATATCATTTCGACGTTTTATACCATAAACGGAAAATGCCAACTCTACGTTAAATTCCAAATACTCATACTACCACATTCGTGAAATACCAACTTCGCGAAACACCATCGGAACAGACAGACTGGCTATCGCATTAATGACGTACTCGTAAGTACGGGTTAGATAAATAATTTTTATCATTCGCAAAAACATAGATAAAAAATGCCAGCCATTTCGTAATTCTATGCGCAGAATATAATTTAAATTTGAAATTCATAAATCCTATTCTATTCTAAGCCTCTAGAGAATTCAAGAGCCTCTCCTATTTCTTCGCAAGTCGTCGAGAAATCGTCTCTCCGATTTGAACGGATTTTCAATAGCTCATCGATTCTAGTTGCTGTTTCTTATAACTCTATAAATCTCTATTATTATCATCATTAATTGAAGATCTCCATGGTTTTATGGTTACTACACTTTTTTTTATTATTTTGTTTAATTTTCTTAATTGTTCTGGATTTGTTCAGCACAGGTAGGGCAAGTTGAAAATTCGCCTTTCTAAAATTGTTTTGGGTCTTGTGTTTATCGATATATGTATATTTTGTGAAATATGGTATTGTTTTATATCTAATAGATTAACTTTTAAACTTTAATTATTTGAGGCTAGCTCAAACTGTGTTATATGTTCTTTTGATTTTATTTTTTCATCATCATTGATATCATTTTTGTCATTTCAGTTCTTCATAGGCTTTGTTATAAATATTAAAGAAGTTATTTTTATTTATATGTCCTAAATCGGCAGCAATTAAAATTACCTTATCCACAAAGTCCATTTTGCCATAAACTATACAATATTGTTATATTATTTACAAGCGGCCCGCCCCGGCTTCGCATGGGTATAAAAACCTTCCTCGTGAATCACTATATCTATTAAAAAAACCGCATCAAAACACGTTGCGTATTTTTAAAGATTTAAGCATACATAGGGATATAGGGACAGAGAAAGCGACTTTGTTTTATACTATAGTGATATATATTTAGCGTGTAGCATTCTATAATCTGTGTTAGAGCGTAGTAGGATATTTGAAATGGTATCCACTTCGTGGAATGGTTTCAATAAATCGTACACGAGAATAGTCTTCCAAGTGTCGACTTTTCTAAAATAATGTGACTTAATGCCGATAGAAAGGATAAAATGCATTCTAAACTCTAAAATCGATGCTATTTTGGAAAGGCTAATGTATCTTATTCCAGTGTATATTCTACTCGGATTAAGCTAGTTCCTAAGTTAGTTTTATATACTTGTTTCATTATTAAAAGCCGATTAGTTTGCTGAAGTGGAAGTGGGGGAGTCTAAAGGTTCAGAAATGGTTTCAATTTTTAAGAACCATCCTTACCCACCAACGATATAATCATACAACACCACACAGACATTTGAAAAAAAAATCTTAAAGGAGCGTACCTACATGCCAGACTTTTTTCCAACCTCATCGTACTTATAAAAAAAAGATTATTCGCGTACTAGCTACTATTATCATTATTTTTATAGTATCAAAGATAGTTCCAGAAGCAATGTGTCAACGTTAACATTTGTAGTTCTACTAAAGTTTTGATTTGTCACTTGGAGAAAGATTATGAGAATTTGTACCGGATTTCGGTGAGTTTGGTAGACAGAATGGATTTAACTTGTCTTAGCTTAGCTGTCGTTTGTATCACAATGAACTGTTTGTCTGTCCGCATTCAAATTTTGCTGACATTGTTATGATTTATTATTAAGTGGTACCTGCCTCTTTTGATTGAGTATAAATCCACAATTCCGACCATGTTTCTCCGATTGTACAAACTCCTACTGATATTTGACGGTAGTCAATATATTTCAATATTTCTTTTAGGATCTTTCTGCGTGGTACAAAATAAAAAACTAAAGCTTATCTTCGCACTAAAATATCTGTTGATTTCTGCTGTACCCTTGTAGGCTATGTTTTTGGTCAGCATTTATAAATGCGAAAGTCTGTCTGTCTATCTATTATGCTTTCACGGCTAAACCACTCGACTGTTTTTGATAAAATTAGATATGAATTAGATAAAGTTAAGGAGCAGAAGTCGAACATAGGCTTTGGGCACAATATAGTCAAGACCCACGTCGGCCACGGGCAACAGCTATTCTTAATAATAAAAATAATTTTGAAAATGATATCATATTTCAGTTTCCAATATATACCTACTTAACAACAAATGCAACTCGTATCTTCTTAGTTCTAACTGAAACTCAGCATCTGCTCACCAGAAGTTCACAGCTCATAAATCTGGAGCCCACTGGAGGCTTCCTGACCTCTTATGTTGCTAACACGTATGTTGTATCAGAAGTTTGTTATTTATGGCTTTACCGTTAGGTATTAGACTTAACACTTTCGCTCACAGTAACTGCCTCCGTGGTCCAGTGGTGAAGGCGTTTGTCAGTAAACCCGAGAGTTGTGGGTTCGATTCCCACAGGAAGTATACTTCGTTTAGTTGTTTCGAGCTTGGTTAGGAATTATAGGAGATATACTAGGATTATTAATTTTCACATAACTGCCATTTAGTAGGGATAACGGTTTGGTCCTGACCAAAGCACAGAGGAAAATCGTTATTAACAACAAAATAATTGTAATTTCGATACACATGAATTCAACTTCAACTTAATTAAAACTTTACCCATTATATATATTCTAAGATATTTAAGGCAGTAGACAGATAATTAAATAAAAAGTTAGTAATTAATACATTATTTACTTGACTTTGTTTAAGCATAATGTTAAGTTCAAAACTTAGTGCTAAGTGCTGGCTCGACGTCGCAGTAAACGATATGCGTGCTAATGGTCTCACAAATAAGGATGCCGATAACCGGGTGAAGTGGAGGAGAAAAAGCAAGAAAGCGGACACTGGGCACCAAAGCAATTGGCTGAGGAAGCAACCGGGAAAGCGCTAAGATGAGAGAGAGAGTTAAGTTGAAAACTTAACTCGTTGCACGGGGCCGTAACTCAAAGTAACTTAAGATTTAAGCTCGGTTAAGTGAGGCTAAGTTAAAGTTAAGTGCTAAGTTGGCCAGTCCAGCGAAGTAAATCGATTACGCTGCCAAAAGCATAAGTGAATTTCAATGTTATTATAAATTTAGGGGTGTATATATCTTCCTGTTGTAAGTTAGTTTTAACAGCGATGTTACTTACAGCTGTTAGGGTAAATTTGTCGGGTTTAATTTTAGCTTATAATTTTATAATTTGAATCTTTTTGAGTCAATAATTAGGTATTTCTCTTTGATTAACTTAGTTCTATAGCTTTACTTAGCGGAGTCAATTTTTAGACTATATCCTAATCCCGTCCAAATAATATATAATTCTAATCAATTTCTTGCTAACTAATATTATAAATGCGAAAAGGGGGATTGTTTGTTTATTTGAATTAAATGAATGAATGAAATGAATATGATTAAAATTAACTTCAGATCCAGAACCATAATTACAGCAGAGGGATTTTTGATAACTTGTGTTTTCAGTGAGTAATGATTTTTAATGACGGTGGCGCTAGTTTTCACCGAGTGTAAATAAAAAGTATTTTTTTACTTGTGGTAAAAATTGATTCATAAATAAATAAAAACTCTCAAAAAATAAACAGTAAATGTAGACTGCCATCTAATGATTGCGGATGGTATGTCTGCTTTCTTAACTTTACAAAAACTGATGTGAATACAAAAGTAGATATACAAAGTTTTGACTGTGTTAGCTACCATATTCAAAATTAAATTTGGCCGAAGTTGCCACGGCTTCAACAATGCAATTTCTCACACAATCCAGCTGTGTCTGAAGTTGGAGTTAAATACAATGTCCCAGAAGAGCAAAGTGGACTGTGTCTGGGACAGCGCCAAACTGACAAATGTAAGGTTTATGCTCGAGAACAATTCGCTAGAAATTTATATTTTTTCATTTCATCATAATCATTATCATCATCAATTCAGCCGAACCGACCGGTTGAAAGCGGCCTGCATCCACCGCCTGCCTGCGACCTTCTTCACGTCATCGACCATCTGGTTGGTGGGTGTCCGATGCTGCGCTTGCCGGTGGTAGCCAATCGAAAACCTTTCTGCTCCATCGGCCTTGTTGGCCCTGTCACGCTATGTTTATATAAAAATTTATGATAAAAAGTAAAATAAATATATCGGGACAAATCACACAGATTGAGTTAGCCCCAAAGTAAGTTCGAGACTTGTGTTATGGGATACTAACTCAACGATATAATATTTTATAACAATAACAAATACATATAAAGATAAACATTCAAGACAGGTCAATTAGAAAAAGATAATTTTTCATCTTGAGCTGACTGGGGATCGAACCCGGGACCTCCTGAGTAGCGGTCAGGCGTGTTAACCATTACGCCATAGAGGTAGTCAAAAATCTCAAAAAAACCGGCCAAGTGCGAGTCGGACTCGCGCACCGAGGGTTCCGTACAAACCTGCAAGGTTTGTTAAGCAGTTAGGACGCATTTAGATTATACAGCTACATTCACCAAAACATCGGGATTGAATGACGATGAGTGAGGTCGTCTTTGCCGTTTGAAAAATGTTGCCCTCCCCATACATAGTATAATAACTCGCGGTCATTGCTGTAACTACAATTATGTTTACAATCACAATTTTTTTGGTGGTATAACTACTTAAAATTTTAAGCTTTTCGGAATTTTTCTGTTACCTGTGCTGTAAGCTATTGCTTCTTACCAAATTTCGAGATTCTATGTCAACGGGAAGTGGTCTTTAGGTTTTAATTCCCTTGCGTGTAGTTGCGAGTTTCAAAATATGCGGTATCAATGGTTGTACTTTTGCGTTTTCCTTTTTCGCGTTGACTTGTATTTTTTTTTTTCACGGGTTAAAGGCAATTAGATCTAAGTATTTGATATGAATTTCAACTTGATAGCTCTACGCGTTCATGAGGAAAAAAGTAATAAGTTTATATTTATTAAAAAATATATATTTTGTAATGTAACTAAAAATTTAAGGTTTTCGGAATTTTTCCTTTATGTGTGCTATAAAACGTTGCTTCATGCCAAATTTCAAGATTCTAGGTCGACTGGAAGTACCCTTTAGGTTTTGATTCCCTTGCGAGTACTTGCGAGTTTCAAAATATGCAGCTTAAATTGCTGTTTCTTTTGATTGCGTTGACATACAAGTTTGATTTTGCTACAGCTTAAAGGTATTATAGACCTGAGTATTTGGTATGAATTTCAATTTAATACCTCTACGCGTTTATGAGGAAATGGGTAGTAAGTTTAAAATTATTAAAAAAAAAATATATTATGTGATGTAACTAAAAATTTATGGTTTTCGTAATTTTTCCTTTATCTATGCTATAAGACGTTGCTTCGTACCAAATTTCAAGATTCTGAGTTCACGGGAAGCACCCTGTAGGTTTTGATTCCCTTGCAAGTGTCGAAAATTTGCGGCATAAACGGCTGTATCTTTTGATTGCGTTGGCTTAGAAGTTTGATTGTTTCACAGCTTCAAGGGACAGTAGACCTGAGTAATTGATATAAATTTCAGCTTCATACCTCCACGCGTTCCTGAGAAAAAGGGTCTTGACAGACGGACGGACAGACGGACAACAAAGTGATCCTATAAGGGTTCCGTTTTTTCCTTTTGAGGTACGGAACCCTAAAAAAGATGTGGAATAAATCTCTGCTCTGGCTTTTCCTGGAGACTACAACATGGGTTCTTTAAAAATGGTGTGAAAAGACTTCTCAAGTGTCAGCAATTCGCATGTAACTGGTGTTACAGCCGTTCATAGACTATGGTGATCACTTACCATCAATTGGCTCTATTTGCTATATACATAGCGTACTAATTTTATTGTATATATTTTTTTTATAAATTAATAAATATTTATTCAGCCTAATTGAGAACCTACTCCTTTTTGGAATTCAGTGAAATTATTGTGCAAAAATACACCAACTAAGCCATAAAATGTCAATAGCACCAGCAAGCAGGCGCAGACTACGGGTGGCGGCAGATCACGTCGACGTGTGTGATAATGCATGTTTGCGCTGTATCGGTATTTTCCAGTAGCGGAAGTATACGTTACTTTGTAGGTAGACGTCAATTATTAACTTTTATTCCACCTTACACTGTTATATTTATTTGCTTTTTTTCTTTCTGATGGTAACTGTAAATTATCAACTATTAAATTAAAACGTCAACATCTAACGTTCAATTCTATCAATGTCAGTGAATGTCAGTGTCTTACTTTTGTTTGTTTAGTTTTTACATTTTGTTTTACGGCAATGGAAACGAGTTCTTTAAGGCAATCTTACATTACCATCACATTGTAGTTTCTTTTGTTTTAGTTAAGTTAACTACGTTTCTTTTTCTTTAGATCAAGTGAGTAGCGAGCGCTGTGGTGAGTTTGGCAGTTATATAATATAATATTATACTTGAATTTATTTTAATATTAGTATAGTTTATTTATTTATTCACTTTTATATAATATATTAATAGGTATTTATATTTTGCATGGATGGTCTTGCAGATTTTAATAATAGTTTTTTTTCATGCTCGTCTTCTGATAGTTTTCATAGTGTGGATAGTGATCCGTCTCCTGGCCTGATACTTCATGATGAACTTGCTTCTATATTTTCTAGGTTTCCCTGCAACTTTAATATTGTGCATATTAATGCTCAAAGTATTTCTGGTCATTTTTCTGATATTATTACTTCCTTTAGTTGTGCTCATTTAGATGCTATACTCATTTCAGAGTCTTTCCTTAAACCTTCTCTTCATTCTTCGCTTTTTAATTTACCTGATTTCGTCCTAATACGCAACGACAGAATTGGCAAAACTTGTGGTGGCGTAGCTATTTATCTACGTAATTCTATAGCGTATAAGGTTCTACGCACTTCTCCTTCAATTTATTCGGCTTCTGCTGAATATATATTTTTAGAACTCAGTATGCGCCACTCTAAAATACTTCTTGCTGTTTTTTACCCTCCTAGTCTACATATCAATTATTTTAGCTCTTTTGACATAATCTTAAATGAATTTTGTCCCTTATATGAACATGTTATTATTATGGGTGACTTGAATACTTGTCTCATAAAAAATGATTATCGTACTCATGCACTGCAAAATATTATTTCGTCGTATAATCTTAATATTTTACCTTTGACAGCTACACACCATGCTCCCAATTACATCCCTTCTCTTCTGGACCTAATTATTGTATCTAACCTTGGTAATGTCTCTTGTCACGGTCAACTTCCTGCTCCCTTTTCATACCATGATCTTCTTTATTTATCTTATACTATCCGTCCCCCTAAGCAGAAGTCACAATACTATTCACACCGTTGCTTCCGTGGTATCGATATTGAGGCCCTACAAAAGGACTCTATTGATATCGATTGGAGTCCAGTATTGGAGGAGGATGACTTAGATGTTAAAGTTAATGCGTTCAATTTACTTGTCCTAAACTTATTTGATCGTCATGCTCCACTACGACGGTCTAAAGTTAAACATAAACCTGCACCTTGGCTTACACAGGAGATTAGGGATTTTATGGCTCGAAGGGACAAAGCTAATAGGCGGTATAAACGGTGCTCATCTGAGCGTAATTTGAAATATTATAAACTTCTTCGTAACCGCTGTAACCGTATGTGCCGTGATGCCAAAAGACGTTATTTTCATGAATCTCTTGTCAACCGTAGTCCAGCCGAGGTTTGGAAGTTTTTGAAGTCTGTTGGTGTAGGCAAATCCACAACTCCTTCCCGCACTGATATTGATATATGTGAGCTTAATAAACATTTCTCGCACCCCCCTGTTACTTTAGACCCTTCTACAAAAGCGGCCACTCTTTCTGAACTGTCTGATGTACCGGCTCCCTCTTATCCTGCCTTTGAATTTTCTTCTGTTTCACAGGATGACATTAAAAAAGCAATACAACGCATTTCCTCTGACGCAGTTGGAAATGACCTGGTGAGTTCTAAGATGATCTTATTAATCCTTCCTGTGCTGCTTCCTGTGCTTACAAACATTTTTAATTCTTCTCTTGCTACTGGTACTTTTCCTTCAGCTTGGAAACAAGCAAATGTCATCCCTTTGCCCAAAGTTTCTAATCCCACTTCCTTTTCTCAATTTCGTCCTATATCTATTTTAGCCTATCTTTCTAAAGTACTTGAGCAAGTTTCTCACAGTCAGTTTTCAAGTTTTCTTCTGAGAAATAACCTTATTAGCCCATTTCAGTCAGGTTTCAGACCTGGACATAGCACAGCTACGGCTTTAATAAATGTAACAGACGACATCCGCTGGGCAATGGAAAACAAACTTGTGACCCTACTTGTTCTACTTGATTTTACAAGTGCTTATAACTCTGTAGATTTTGACATTCTTTTAGGGATTCTACAATCAATCAATGTTTCTTTTTCTGCAGTTTCGTGGTTTGGTTCTTACCTTCGAGGTCGTTCGCAACGGGTCCGCCTTGATGATTCGTTTTCTGATTGGTGTAACTTATGTGCTGGTGTACCTCAGGGTGGCGTCCTTTCTCCTTTACTCTTTTCTGTTTTTATAACTTCCGTTATTAATGTCATTACATCCAAATTCCATCTTTATGCGGATGATTTACAACTGTATCAACATTTTCATGAGAGTGAAGTTGAGACAGCTATAGCTGTGATGAATAATGATCTTCGCCGTGTATCAGAATGGGCAAGATGCTATGGTCTTCGAGTGAACCCTGCTAAGTCACAGGCTATGATTATTGGCAGTAGTTACATGTGTAACAGAATAGACGCAGAAACCTTGCCAAATATTTATTTTGAAGACTGTGCCATTGAATTCACTGACACTGCTAAAAATCTTGGTCTTATCTTTGATTCTAATCTCAACTGGTCGGCACATGTCAGTGAAATCAGTCGTAAAGTTCATTACTCCTTTCATACTCTCCGATGCCTTCAATATTTCTTACCCTTTGAGACCAAAGTTTCACTTACTCAGAGCTTAATTTTGCCAATACTGGATTATGCCGATGCGTGCTATTTAGATGCCTCTGAGGAGCTCTTAAATAAGCTAGAAAGACTACAAAACCTGTGCATACGTTTTATTTTCGGTTTAAGAAAATATGATCACATCTCAAGTTATCGTGCGCAACTTAAATGGCTGCCAATTCGGTTGCGTAGAGACTCTCGTATTCTATGTCTTCTCTTTAACATACTTTTTAATCCCACCTTTCCATCTTATCTGCGTGAGCGGTTTTCTTTCTTACATTCATCCGATTCTCCAACCAGACCCCATAGACGCTTTATCCTTAAATTTCCTCTTTACAGTACTTCTTTTTATTCCTACTCCTTCTCCGTCCATGCTGTCAGATTATGGAATGCCCTGCCACCGGAAATTAGAGAATCACAGACTATTTCTTCTTTTAAAAGACGAGTGAAAGTCCATTTCCTTTCGCAATCATCATAGATATATGTATATATTATGTAGTATATAGATAATAATGTATGTATGTATCTAAGTATATATTTAAAATATTTGTATTTATGTTTATTAACATATTATTATGCAATCCAATAATCATTCCTGTCACAATTTTATGCACACGCCAGTCTACCTCTATTAATCACCTCTACTCTCACGGGTCTACTGGAAGAGATTTCTATTGAAATAAGTAGTACCTTTGTACTTATTGTGTTTTATACTGTATCCTATATTTGTATTTTTGTGTACATAAAGAAATAAATAAATAAATAAATAAATAAATAACACAAAGTCGCGCCTAAATATTCATTGCGAAATGAATCAAATTCATCAGTCAATCAGTCTAAACTGCTGACAGGTGGAGTCATCAGCGATATTAATTGGTGTCCGAAGGTTGGTATTGTAAATATGCCCAAATTGCCAATTAACGACTCTTTTGTGGATTGTTTGTGGCGAGGGGCGAGTTTAATTTGCTTATCTTTTGGGTCCGAGGACGATATATAGATAAATCACGATTGCTAAATGAGAGGTTAACGAATGATTTTCAACGAACAATCGCTTTCAACTTTAACAATTTAATACTTTTATCTCGGATTTGAATACTTATCTAACAATTGTCACTATAATAATGATGTCCATTGCATATACTAATTTGTCATATATGAATAGCAACTACTATGCAAGCTTCAATCACTATAATGTTTGATAAGAAAGATGCTGCTATGTGTTTATGTGTTAGGAAAATGCCTAGACCACTAGACCACGAAGGAGAACAAGCAATTATAATTCATTTATTTATAACTCTGTTTAAACTTAGAGCATAAAATCAAACACCGACAGGCGACTCTGCCAAAAGCATAAGCCTTGTGTGTGCTTCAACTTGTGTGAGTGTATTTTTTGCTTGTGTTAATTTGTCAAGCATAAGCGTACCGATGTGATCGAATAATGCATTAGTACTCGTATTAATACTTATTGTGGGTTAAGGAGGTCCCGGGTTCGATCCCCGGTCAGGTCAAGATGAAAAATTATCTTTTTCTAATTGACCTGTCTTGAATGTTTATCAATAAGTATTAATACTAATGCAGACGATTTTACATAGAAAAAAGTGCGTTGGCGTTAGTTTAAATGCTCTAAGATTCTTAACAATTAGGTACACAAAATGAAGTATGACTTCGTTGCCGAGCTTACCCTAATCTATTTACTTACATCGAATCAGTGCCTAACTTGGCATGAAACATAGAAATCTGAAAATTTCCTTGTCGGTTGTAAATACACAATTATACACGCTATTCAGACGAGCCCTCGTTACATTATAAATCTAAACTGGTATGCCACTCTGAGATAATTCTCAGTCATCCCTACTCAAACAACTTGTGAAAGGCACGGATGTAGATGTAATGGATAATCCATCAATATACTACAATATGATCACATAAACAAGGAGCTTGATAGACTAGGGGGTCATGCATTTTCGTTACGATAGCTGCAAGCTTGGAGTGGTTGATAATAGTGGCGATTCTATGTTAAGCTCCTCCATGCCTCAAAAAGCATGCTTTTTTCCCTTCGCTAGATGGCAGTAAGTAGGCTGTGATAGATGATTTAAACCAGACTGCAAATCTGATAGTGCTCACTAGGTACATGAAACTTCAGAATCAAGTCCCGATATTTAATTTTTAAATATGGTCACGGTGGTCAGAAGGTATTCGCTCCATTGTAATCACTATTACCGCATAAAGCGTGCCCAGGGGGCTTAGCCAAAGTCACAATCGCAAAACGTTAACGAGGAGCGACAAGAACGAAATGTATGGGATTGACATAAGATTGACCACGTGATTTACCGCAGCTCATATCAATCCCTACGTTTTGTTCTTGTCGACATTTGTTAGCGTTTTGAAATTGTCACTAAGCTACGGATGCAGGGCTTAGAAACAAAACCAATAGATGCAACTAGAAAAGCATGTTTTCTATTCACATAGAGAAGAAACTCCCATATCCATATAAATATAAATTTCTACCATATCAACCCTCTTCATAAATCTGCGACTGGGCCTGTCATACCACATAACTCCGTGTAAAGGACACAGTTTATAGGGTTAACGACACAACTTATAGGTCGAGAGTTCTACACAACTTTCTTGGCCAAACTTTGCCTAACTATCCTGTAATGTGGGTAAGAGGACTCTAGTATCGAATAGAAGATGCTATTGGCTAAAACTTGATCTGGGAATAGCAGTAGCTGAATAGCTCGCCAGTAATGTTATTTTGTAATTAACACCAGCCAAATATTTACAAGGTATTCAATTAACTAGCCTAGGATATTTATCTTTAAAATTACTCCAAAACACATCAGTCTAGACTGCTGTATCGACTTTAACTTGAGAAATCGTCCCTCTCTTTTCATTGAAACTTTAATGAGCCAATGTGACTCACGCTTGACTAGTTTTATTTTGCAATATGATTACATTAAGATTGCCTCTGTGCATTATTTGTTTTGAAAAAGTGAAACAATGCAAAATAGTGCACAAAATATGTTTTGTTTCTTCATAAATATTAGAGCAGAAAACTGCGTGTTACGTTGGAGACAAACCTCTAAATTCTAAGATCTAAGTAAATATTGGTGGAGTTTCTTTCATTCTTGTTAATCATAAAAAAAAGGAAAATGGACAAATATTATATTAAGTGAAGCTCGTGTTTGTTTTATTATTTTTTTCTTACTAAAGTACACAAAGAATCCATTACATATTAAAAAAAATCAATACCACCAAAACCATAGATTAAAAAAAAATCCCGCGCGATTTCCAAATTCTTTGACCAAAACCTTTTAAAACAAAGCCGCAAATTAATGCTCAAAACATACGACTGACTACAAAACTGAGGTCTTAGGGCGGCGGCGAAGGAAAAGGTTTGATCCTCCAGCAAGCCTCATGGTCACGTTTCAGGGGTACACTGTTTGTCGTCAATTACATCTTAATCCTCCGCGGTTGATGGATTAGCTTCCTTGTCTTTAATTTATTTAGACATCTCCAGTTCATTATTGGAAAAACTGTTATTTCAAGTTTGATTCACTTGTTCTTTTCATGTAAGAGCCGCGATCTTGTTAGTGAAGTTCTTTTCAAGTCATCTCTTCTCTTAACTCTCCCTTTTCACACCTTGACTTATCAAATGTTAACATGTCTTAACATGACTCTTAAATTTTGTATATATTCTTATTTTTTTTCTTTTTTTCCTTAGCACCCCGCTATTATGCTTCAATTTCATATTAACTTCAAAAAATATAATTAAATTCAATGTAGTTTTGTTGTGGTCTACAGGTTGACCACAATGGCAAGTATCAAGTTAAATAAACTTATGTGGTTTTGTTGCGGAGTGTAATATATAAGGTAAATAATACATTGTACAGTGGGCCACAGATAAAAGTATACCTTACATTCAACGTGATGGGTATCGTGGTTGCTTCACTTTTTTTTAATACCGCAATTTTAAATAGTATTAGTAATGTTCGTAGGATAAAGTTTGGGAATATAGTAGGGTGTTTCGTTGTTCTAAATTGCCAGATATTATCTGATAAAAGATGAGCCAAGATAAAGAAGGTGAAGTGTCCGAGATTAGACATAGTTTTAGTACCAATAGATTTAATAAACGCTAGTGACCGCGTTAGCGATTTTGTATGACAAATCTGTACAGCGCTCTTCGCGAAATAGTAAGATAACTTAGAAATTCCATATTAAATCCTAACGCAGACGCACAGTAACCATATTATTCTTACTATTGAAATTTTGAATTGAAATTTCGAATTGAAATAATCATACAATTAGACAATAACCAGCCAGGCATAGCGAAATGCATTCGAAATTCAAACAAGGAACACGGAGCCGAAGACGTTAATTTGTATGTAAAATACTTCAATATAGCGACGCCGGGTCTCGTGCCAGAATTCGGCGTAATGGACCGAAAATGAGACTATCCTCGACTACGACTACACATGTTCTGCTGTGTAGTAATATGCATCGTATGAATATGTAATGTTCATTACATCCTATTACTATATGCTAATCTTTCTTATAATAAAGAGTTTAATCTAGTCATCATCATAAATTTAAGAGCTTGGCTCTTGTCGGAGTTTCTTCAATTTTTGTCTATTATTTGCAAGTTTCTTTATTTCTTGATTCGACATGACTTTTGTTTTTTTCTTTAATAAAGAAAGATAACAGAATAAAAAAACAAAACAGATAAAGAATCTATCTGTTTCATAAAACTATGCCTTGGTTTACCTGGACCCCATCTTAATATTATCTTTCCTTCAATAGTGTTTTTCATCAAATCATCGTGTCGCATCAAGTGCCCCAACATCTTTCCTCGTCTGTTCTCAATCACTTTTTAGATGTTTTATTTTACCCTATTCTACTTAAAACTTCGTTTGTTATTTACGACGCCAGCACCACATTAAGAATGCTTCTATCTTGTTTTTTTGTCAGTCTTAGTTTTGGATTCTGACCAAAAAGAAAAAAAAAACGAAATAGAGGCGTTCTACATCCAATAGTTACCAGATTAGTTTGATGACTAATGGCAGATAAGAAACTTCAGAGCGCATTAATGAGAATAGGACTCAATGCCATAATAAATTACGAATTCAATATCTTTATTGATGCAAATAAACTTCGCAATAAAATTATAGTAAAATTTTACATTCCCACCAATTTATTCGGTGTGTACTCGCGTCGGATTTTATGTGGAAAATTAATTGATATTACAGGCGCGGTGCAAAATGTCCGTTCGATGTCTGTTGCACAGTAACTGCTTCAGTTTTTGTTAATGTCATGTCATTCAGGAATTCATGGCGAGATATTTGTTGGTATTGTATTGTACTGAAATTTCAACCAAAATTACTGACTGCTAGAGTCCTGAGATAGCGATAAGTCCGCTTTTTACCTAACCTAGTTTTAAAAAAATATGTAAGTAAACAATTTTTTGTGCAATAAAGAGTTTTCTATTCTAAATATTCTATAGATCTGACGAATTTTGAAATACAAGGCCAAGTATGACTGAATATCGTGACGTCATAGTTCGCAGTGAAAATATAGAGAAAAAAAGGTGTATATGATATATAATTATGTTGCTTCAGAGTCCAGGCTCCACTAGTATATTAATTTCTACCAGACCCAGCGAACTCCGTACCGCCTGAACGCATTTTAATCACCGTTTAAACCTTCCCTGAACTTCCACAAATATTTCAAGATCAAAATTAGCCAAATCGGCCTGGGTCTTGGACATTTGTTATATATAATATGTATTTGTTATAAAATATAGTAATCGTTGTTTTAGTATCCCATAAAACAAGTCTCGAACTTACTTTGGAGCTAACTCAATCTGTGTGATTTGTCCCTATATATTTATTTTTATACTCTTTATACTTACCTCCTTCTATATATCTTGTAGTTATTAAAAGAACTACGTCGAGATTTCAAGGAACTCTCACACCAAGGTGTGCATGGTGAATTGAACCTGTAACCCACAAGATATGATGATTATAAAAAATCTGCAGGGAATTTTAAACCAATTTCAATTTAAAAGTCTGAAGTTTTCTTAAGTCATTAGGAAACTAAAAAGAGTTAGAAGGAAAACGTACTTGCAGTGAAGTGATATACTTAGGCACGTAGTTAAAATAAGTAGCTACAAAAACTTTGTATACGAATCACGCTGTTAGTTCCGGATTCAGAAATAAATGGAATGGATACGTGCAATATAATGGATAGGAAAGGAAGGGAATGGCATGACATTGAAATCGAAGCTTCATACTTATAGCTACTAAGCTCCTTTTGGTCAGGCGCTACGGAGCCCTGGGAATGTTTTTTTGCATTTTCTCCACTTCATCCGGTCTCCGGAATCCATGGTTGTGAAACCATGCCAATATGAAGGTACTTATTAACGTAGGTATCCAAAAAATATCATACTATGTTTAAAAATTTTAAAAAAATGCGGTCTTTTGGCGACCAAAATTTTATCTTTTAAACATATCTAGTGTGATATTAAAATATCAGAATTGCGATGACGAAAATATATTACTTTCAACTAAGTGATATGTTCAAAGATTTTGGATGTGAAATACCTAATTTTATTTCGTACTACAGTCGTTTTTTGCTAAGAAGAGCTTTTTTGATATCTGTTTTTTTTTGGAAGTAGAAACATTTTAGATAGATTACGTGTTCTTTAATACAAGATACTTCAAGTGAAGTAAGGCCGACACCCTTTTACGATTTGTAAAGTCTACCTTTAGATATAATTTTACTTCAGCAGAGAGACCTAGATAATCTAAATAAGTCTAGAAGCCACACATCCAATAACAGATAGAATCTTCCTAACTCATTGCTATCTGTTAATTGAGGCATGTTCGGTCATTTTACTCCCCAACTAAACTTTGCGGGTCCAGCTTGTTAAGGGCTAACAAATTCGGAAATCGCGTCTAAATGTTAACGAGAACCAATTTGTGGCTGGAACGGCCCCAGGGCTCCCAGGGGATAGCCGAAAACATCGTATTTTATTAGGGGCTTGATTAGTTGCTTGTTTTTCTATGCATTGCATAGCTGTGTCGCTAAATTGTCTGCCGTTGTATATAGCCTCCTGTAAGAGGTTTTAGTTCGGGTATTTGAAGAGTTGTAAAATGTTAGACTTAGACTAAATTGTACAGTGGAACACATGGAAAAGTACACCTGATGTTATATACTTTTCTGTGTGGCCCTCTGTACATGTCTGATATAAAAGTGATGCCTTAAAGCTTCGAACACGTACGTGCTACATAATTATAGGTATTGTATGGCACAAAATGTAATGTTGGTTTTTATTTGGTACGTTACTTTGTTAGGTGTAGTGTTCTATAATCTGTGATATCTATACATTAATAGGCTTGGTTGGGATATTTAGTTGAATGCCCGGCGTCCATACATATCAATTCAGTCTTGATTTTCGTGGGGCATGATGTACTAGTGTGAGCAGCTGATGTACTGATTTTTCAGTTTTAAAAATCGGTTAAGTTGTTCCGATTACTCCCTACAATCAGACTCACAAACCAACAAATACTTCCTATTTATAAAATCACTAGAAATAAATTAAAGTTTGCTTATTGACGTGACAACGTCTTAAATTAGGTTGCGGCTGGGAGTCACTTATGAAAAAGTGTAACGCTCGGTAACGTTACGATGAGTCACCGAACGAGAGAGAGGCCCGCCGAATGCCTTGCGTCTCTCTCCCACTCAACTATGATCGGTCTGCCGCGCGCGGCAGACCGCGCGCGGCAGATTATATTCATATCAATAAATATTCTACCGAGAAAAAGACGTTGTCACGTAAAATCTTCGCCCGTAAAACCGACTTTACAGGCAACCATTTTTTTTTCTCTGCCGAGCAACATAGATGTAAATGCATAATGTTATCTTCCAAACCCATTTTAGGAAACTAGTTTTTCATGAGCCAAACTAGATTTTCCTAATTTCCAGATTCATTTAATTTTCGGGTTTGGCAAAGTTTTTTTTTTTGACGTGACAACGTCATATAACTCGATACTACGGGCTGCATGAACTAAAAGGATGACGTCATTGGCCCGTTACGCTTATTGACGCGTTCCGCAAGCGAGAGCGCGGCACGAACGAGAGAAAAGCATGATCGGCTTGAGCGATCGGCTCAGCGGTAGGCCGCCTATCTCGATTCTCTCCTCTCGTAATGGCTACTTGTATCGCTTTCGCCACATTTCGCTCAGTCTAACGCACAAAACGCTTTAAATTTTTTTTTTTTTTTATAATGATAACAAATATATTTTTTTTAAGCGTTTTATGCGTTAGACGGAGTGAAATGTGGCGAAAGCGATACAAGTAGCCATTACGAGAGGAGAGAATCGAGATAGGCGGTCGACCTACTATTCGTGCTGCGTCTATTTTCCACTCCTTCTATGTATTATAGGTACTACTGTAATGTTTGAGTTTGAGTTTGTGGCGCCACTTCTTCTCCACTTGCGCTTTGGAAGTGGTGGTAAACTTAAAATAAGTAACAATTGACGTCAATAAGTGATAAGAATATCCTATATTGAAAATAAAAAAATTGAATTTGAATTTGAATTTGAATTTGAGATGCGAACCGACTTTAAAGACAACCAATTTTTTTATTATTTTTTTTCGTAATGACTATTGGAAGGCCTAAGGTTAGGTTATAGTTATCTTGTGACCCCTAATATAATAAGCAAGCAATCTAGTTTGGTCTTGGAAAACCTAATTTGTCCAGTTTGGCCGGTTAACACATAAGCAGCATTTTCTTCACAATTACAAACTCCACGAGTTCTTTACAGCGTCAAAATTAGGTGTAGTATAAGATGGCAGAGTAAATACGTACGTTTAATTCAGTGTAGTCAGAAAATTAATCCGCTTCATACATTTTGGCGCCCAGGCGCTTATTTTACTACTATGTAGCATACTCTCTTTACACTAAATATATTTAAATATTAATTTCAGCAGTGATGCTTCATTTCGCTATATTATAGTGCAATTTACTCTTGTCGTACACAAACCGAATTTTATATGTCGCATTTACTTCGATATGAATTAAATATGAATGCGTTTTAATACATTCGGGGACAAAGAGGGAAATTATACTTGATAACTTACACGTACAATCAGTTAAAATTGAATAATTTTAACTGATTGTACGTGGTTACCGAAGACTGTAAAGATCGTAGTCGGAAATGTTTAGTCTCTGCCTACTCTTGCGGGAACAAAGCGTAAAGATGTGTTTGTACCTATATATGCGCTATAAAAATGTAATGAAAAAGTAATTATTTTCCACAATGTTCCACCTAAAAACGTTAAAACAAATTCATAACTTCATAAATTCTACTTCGTCAAGTCGAAAATTTCACTAAGAACAGGATTCACGTTTCAAGCCTTTACACAATTGCGCGGCACAGACTTCTAAAAACTCCAGACGTAGCCCTTCAAATGAAACGAGTGAGGCCTGCAAACTATGGCCGTTTCGTTTGTATTTAACAATATGCTAACATCGGAGGATATTCTCTATGGCCTATACGCATCACCCCGACACACACACACATAGGCAGCTTTTTTCGAGCTACACTTAATTTGACGACGTCTGTAGTTGTTTTAAAGTCTGTGTTGTGCGGGTAATAAATTAAAAGTAAGGCATCTTCTAATTTGAATACCTCTGAATAAGCCAAGTGGATACAAACCAAGGGATGTTTTTACGCCCCCGCTCAAGTCACAAAGTAACAAATCTATTATTATTGTCTTATCTCCGTGAAGCGAGTTGGCTAAACTTGGCACTCCCTTTATCTAGTTATCCCATAAATCATATTATCCTGACGCTTTTTATTAGGACCCTTTGGTGGTCTACAATAGGGAATGTGTAATAAGCGATTAGCTCATAGTCATATATCGATAAACAGTACCTGGGCGACCGAACTTCGCTCGTTTTACGCAGAAAATAATTTTGCTTCAAAATATGGGTAAAATGAATTTTCCTAGACATGGAACCTAGCTAGATTATTTTTTTGACTATGTAAGAACTTATGTTTAAAATTTCAAAGAAATCGTTAGAGCGAGTACTGCTAAATTTATAGATACTTGTCTCGTTTAAAAGTAAGTATAGGATGTTTTTTTTAATTTCATGCTTACATGCTTTTTGTTTAAGTATCTTCTTTTTTGTCGTTTCCTCATGACTGAGGGATGTGACCATCACGGTTAACACCTGCCACAATCTTCCTCCAGGCGATCCTGTCCTGGGCTAGGTGAATGGACCCTGCAAGGACTTACCACCAGTGATCTCTTGCACTATATCTGACCAACGTGTAGGGGGGCTTTTAAATATTACAGGTGCCTTACTACCATCTCTAAAAACCATTTAATAATGATTGAGTAAGGGAGATATCGCCTTACATCATATATTGCACTGTCTCGCTTACTCACTGGATCTTGCATGTTTTTAAGAGACTATAGTAGACCCTGCACCTAGACCAAGGACAATTTATTTATGCCCTTCATGAAATACTTTATATTTAGCTTTTTGGAAAATAACTTATTTACAACAAACAGCTTCAGCACTTGCCTTGCACCACCGCATAAGTCCTTTGTTTCCCTTATCTTAATGCGGTCTGATTAAGCCATTGTGTATCGCGAAGCCATTTGTTAGTTAATTAAGAGAAAGCACTGTCAACTTTTTACGACTCTCGAGACTTTCGCGTGCTTTCTTCGTAACTTTAAGCGCCTTTCCGCCAAACTCCCTTGGTGGCACCCGTTTTTCATAATTTACGGTTGTTGTACGGAACTAAATACATAAAATAAAAATATTACGGTATTTAGGCAATTAATTTTTGTTTTAAAATATGATTTTAACTTCTATATTTACAATAAAAAGAGTTTTTTTAGTTTGAATGTTTTGGGTGATCTTCGGTAGGTGTTCTTACTGATTCCATTTTGATAATTATTTCAGTGTTAGAAAGGTACATTTTCTGTGTGTGTATGTCACCCACAGAAAATGAAGGCTATGTATATACCACGAGCGAAGTCGGGGTGCTGGAAATATTTAGGGCCTTAATTGCACATCTAAGCTATGTACATACTTAATGGCAAACAAAATTTCATAAATATTGAAAGGATATTCTAAGATGGTTTTGAGATAAATAACCTAATCTGCTGTGTGTTTTTAGATATACTTTATTATATATATATATGTATTTTGCATACTGACTGGGTAGTCAGTATGCAAACATATTGCAAATATTTTCAATAACGACGATTGTCAGTAGACATAAAGAGTTCAACTCAACCTAGATATAATTACATTATTACTTTACTTATGATATTGATATTTATACTATTATTTTACTATACATATATAATCAAATTTTATGATAAACGATATATAATCATTATCATTGTCATAAATCATTACATAGTTACTGTGTCCAATCCTGTATCAAATAGCAGAAATAAATTAATTTGTTTATACATATTTTAATAAAAATCTCGTATAAAATATAATTCACACTTAAATCCAGGTAATAACCAGGATTACCCGATAACCAATCATACTCAAAATAATTCGAAAAGAAGACTTGAGTGAAGAATATATATCCCTTGTTTTATTGAAACAGAGTCCCTGGGGTGCAATTAAAATGGGCAATCAAATAATTTATGCATCGGCACGACCCATGGGCATGGCCCGAGGTACATTATACCGATAATTGAATACGGTGGATATAAATATTGTGATAAGGTTATTTATAAAATTTTATTAATATATGAGGTCAGTTGGAAGTCGCTCTATTGTAATGACCAGCGCTTAAATAATCTAGAACCATGATTAAATGTAAACCCTGAGCTCTGAAGCGTAGAAATATAACTAGGACATACGATTGGATGAAAAATATGAAGATTATCAATATATTTTTATTCAACAAGGTTAAACGTTATGATGATGTTTTGATAAGAATCATGTACACAAGAAGAATAGTACAGGATTTTCCTATGATACAAAATATGCTTAGATTAAATTATAATAATAAGCTGTACTGTACATTTATATGTATTTTTGAATCAAAACTGAAGAGTTGATAAAAAATGTTTGTTTATATCAAATCGTTTGACAAAAAGTCTTTAAAAAATAATTAAAAGATTCGGCAGGCCTGCTTGTCTACTCATTAAGAGCAGAAACTCAATTTTCTCTAAGACTTTTGTTATGTGGCTCTATTCCACTATCGACAAAATTTTCCCCAAATCTCACGCATATGGAGTTCCAGCCATTCGCTAAGAGAATAGATAATATTATGTTAAATAACAATTATATCAAAGTAAGTTCAACGAAAAGTTTTACGAATATAAATCAAGATCCGAACTTATTAAATCGAACCGATTTTTATCAAGCTACGCAATTTTATTAAATAAAATTCAGCGAAAATATCGAAATGAAACTTGGCAGGACTGAAAATATTTTACCGCTCTTATTTTATTGTGTGGCGCAAATTCATTCAAATAAGCGATTTCCCTGTTGGCAGTGGTTTCTTTTCGTTTTTGACGTTTTCAGAAAAGCAATTCGGTACCATATCGTGAGTTTTTTAAAGACACAAGTAAGTCACGGCAACGTTTTTTTATTATCTATTTATTTAGATAGCTATCTCTGTTTCCCCCCTTCCTGTCTCTTTTGTTCGATACGGATTGGAAAGAAATAGGCCATAGACAAAACGAATAAGCAGCGTATCTTTAAAGAATTGGTAACTTAAAAATATACTGTTTTTCTTTTTTCCTATCTTCAAAACTGAATGAGTTATAACAAACGTTGAAGTATAGTCCGCCGCAAAATTCGAAGTGACTTGAAACGAAATATTTTCAGAATATATGGCCGATCAACGGCGGATTATGATATTCCTGGGCAGATAATTTAATGCAAATATCTTTGTGTCTATTTCTTGATGTTCAGTATGAATTGGATTAATGAGAACGATTAATGAGTCTTTGTCGATTTACCCGACTAGTTACTTGAGCACATCGTAATCATTACGCTCAGTCAGTTTTGAGGCAGGCGTCCCTCGGGATCTTGTTACTTGATCCATACGTAAATTGGCGTGCTGTCCGACTGAGGAGCATATTGGATTACCGTTGACAAAATCCGCTGACGACGCTGCGACCCGTCATCGAATTGCTGGCGTATTTCTTTATTTTATAACTTTTGTTTAGTGTCTAATATATATTATTTTTCAAACTATTCCTATTAGTTATTCTTTCTCCACCTATTTTTTATTTCATAGATTAAAGAAGAAATTTGCCTGGCGTCAGCGCGCGATTCCAAATTCTTTGGCTTATACTGACAGTTGTGATGACAAACACCCAGCAAGGTTGATGTCAGGTGACTGATGGTCATTTTCAGAAGGAACGCCTTCAAAGGTACGGGCAAGTCTTTCACAAACTGGAAAACTATGTGTGGATCGGGAACAAGTGTTCATCTATCCCCCGGTAAAAGAAGCAAGCCCCAAAATCGGACCCTAGGCACCAAAGCAACTAACTAGTCCTGGAAAGCGCTAAGAGTAAGAGAGAGAGAGTCATTTGACTAATATTGAAGTTAAATAATGAAGAGCCAAAATTTTGTACAATAAATATTTTTACGCCTTTTTTTCATAGGAGTAGGATTTCCACTTGTTAGATCTCATTTAAAATCATCACTCTCTTTCTCGCCGATTTCGTTGAACTCTACTTTAAAATATCTGCAATTTGTTCGCTTCATGTTCTTCGTGGCGAACCATTATATTGTTATGTCGTATAAAGTGTTAGTACCTGGGCGACCGAGCTCTGCTCGGTAGTTATGGTATCCATCCATACTAATATTATAAATGCGAAAGTCTATCTGTCTGTTTTGTTGCTCTTTCACGGCCAAACGGCTGGACGAATTTTGATGAAATTTGCTATGGATTTAGTTGAAGACCCGGGGTCAAACATAGGCTACTTTTTGTCGCAGGTGGAGCTGCGGGCACCAGCTAGTGGTATATATGGAAAACAGAATCACTTTTTGGGAAAACACAACGATAGCGCGTTGTACTTTTTCAGTAAATAGATTACCGCCATCTAGCGTCTACCGTTGTTAGTTGCATTCCTTAAGTACTTTCCACGTTTCAGTCATATTTGAATTGGTAGGTAGGTACACTATTTACTCCGTGGATTGTAAAGTATTTCCTTTGGGTCAGTGGTAGAATTTATCATTCAATTTTTAACCGACTTCAAAAAAGGAGGAGGTTATCAATTCGTCGGAATCTTTTTTTTATGTTTGTTACTCGATTTCTCAAAGACGCGTGAACCGAATTGAAATTCATTTTTTTTTTTCTGAAAGATTGGACCGTCTATTTGGTCCCATATTAGTTTCAACAGGTTCTGATGACGGAATCCTGAAAAAATGGTGATACTTGGATGACTTGTGATTTGAAACTAATATAATTACTTAAATTAATACATAAAAAAAAAAGAATAATTAATAATTCTTTCAAGCCATTTTAAAATAATATATGCGCGATTTATACTGATTTAATACTTTTATACTCCAAAACATAAAAAAAAAAACAAAAAAGAAAAACAAAACTTTCTTTAGTTGGGATTTGAACCTGGAACCACCAGAGTACAAAGCAGATGTCTTAACCACTGGGCTATCGAAGCAGACCCGCCGGGGCCAAAATTATTGTACTATAACTACAATTTCATGCGGAAAATCTTTTTCTGGAAAATATGGGAAAAAAATTTTTTTCCCAGACATGGAACCTGGCTAGATTAATTTTTTGACTTTATAAGAACCTATGTTTAAAATTTCAAAGAAATCGTTAGAGCCGTTTTCGAAAACGCGAGACAAATATATATATATACAAATATTGCTCGTTTAATAGTATATAAATATACAAATATTGCTCGTTTAATAGTATAGGATAGTTTAATAATAATTATATAAGTGTTAGCTCGAGGCTCCGCCCTCCACCTTTAGTTACATTTTTCCCAAAATTCAAACATTTACATTATTATCTCTCTTTAATCAATAAAGAAAAATATAGAAATGTGTAGCTCTCAACCGCACTCCATCGAAACCAAAAGCTGGTCTATTAATAATTTTCACATTACTATAGAGACACATATTAATAGATAATAGTATGCTAAAAGAAATACATCTGTATCAGTTGAGATGTGTCAAATACACACCGATTCTCAGGGTTGTAGAAGTATAACTTCAAATATATTTCGTTAATTTGTTGCTGCGCTTCCTTAGAATTTTTCTTAGCTATCATTTTAAGGATTCCGATTGTACGCACATAGGTATCTTTTTCATAATATAAATCTTTCGATATTCATGTATTGTGTCTATATATTATTTATTAGTACGTGTATTTTTTTAACAGATTTTCCTGTTATGGTTTAAATATATTTGATTTTGTCATTTCTAGGTTACAATCATTTTTATACCTAATACTTTTTCCCGATGGACAATATTTGACTTAAGGTGTTGTACCAGTATTACAATACAATCCAAAATTCCTTTATTGTACCAGTAAAAAAAAACCCGCGCGATGCAATGAAAGACAAAGTGATTTAAGCGGTTATTATTAGATTTATTTTAGTCTTAATATATTAAAAATAAAATAGCATGACGTCAACGAGACCGCAATTTCATAATGTTAGTCTAAATAGTGAGTGACATTGGATAAATTAAAATAATTTAAATTAAATTACCCTTTGCACATGCCAAATGGTAAATTACTGTTTTAATTTTTTTTTTTACTTAGAAACACTCCTTTGTTTTTTCCTGTTCTTTTTATATTTTGTGACCGGATATTCAAACTGTCTATTTTGCAGGACCAGATGGTAGTGACATGAAACGAAATAAACGCGGGATTTATATTATAAAAAATGTCTTTAAGGGACAATCTTCGTGGCGTAATAGTTAACACGGTAGTTTGTTAATCTGGAGGCTTTAGGTTCGTACTTCAGTCAGGTCAGGTTTGAAAAAAATTTTTTTTTAAATTATTTATTTTTAGAAATCGACTTATAAAAAGGTTATCAGTTTGACTTGTTAGGTTTTTTTTGTCATGAATCTTTATTCTTAATCTCGACAAAATTGCGCCTAATTCGACATAATATGCGTATCTAAGCTACGTTTTATTACCTTAATTTATGTTCACAATTACAAGAAACCTCAGCATATCGAATAGGTATTACGAAATTCTCTTACAACATAGAGTATACGAGTATAGAGACAATTCGACCACAAAAAATAAAATAAAATCAAAAAGATCGATTTTAAATTTCGTTATTTATTACACGCGTAAACTTTTCATCTGATTTCTATAAGTTTTTGTAATTGAAATTAAAACAATGTAGTATATTCTTATTAGTTATAAACGTCAATAATCACTTATGTTAAGTGCTAAATGTTTTAGAGATAGGATGATGTCTAACACTGATTTGACAGTCTCTAAAATTTAGTTGGATCTCTGTGACAGCTGTCAACAGCAGGACAGAAATATATATATAGATATAGAAGTGCGACAGAGACTTACAAAAAAATGTATATGATTTGACAGCTGTCACAGAGAACAAGCCATATTTTACCGGCTGTTAGCAGTCGCCTTCTAAGGTGTCACGGGCAAAGAAAAAGTAGTTATGTTGTCAGACAGTAGGTAGTTGTTTCATAGATTTTTGACAGCCTCCGTGCTTCAGTGGTTAAGACGTTTGCCTGTAGATCCGGAGGCCGTGGGTTCGATACCCACGAGTAGCATACGTTGTTTAGTTCTTTCCAGTTGGTTAGGACATTGCAAAGGCTTGATTCACTTGATTATCGGTACGGACACGCATGTCCCACTAGAGTATACTCTGCTTATTCCTACTCTATAATCACTCCTACAGCCTACAGAGATTCCATTGAAATAACTGCATTGATTTACAGCATCATCTATTATTACCAGTATCTGAGTACTCAATAATCTTCCATTACGTGGCCTGAAGTGTAATATCAAAGGGATTTGAATAATACCATAATGGAACTGTCTATTACAGGTTTGTTTGTCTATTTCAAATTGTATTTAGATGTATAATTAATAAAGTGTTTATTCAGTATTCCCCTTAATATAGAAATATTAATGAAATATCAAAACTAAGATACTAATGAATTAATAAGTAGTTATAAGGCAGAAAGGTTCCCAAGTGGCGACTACGCACCTTCAAGCGCAGCATCGGACACCCACCGACCAGATGGTCGAATGACCTGAAGAAGGTCCCAGACAGGCGCTGGATGCAGGCCGCTTTTAACGAGTCATTTTGGAAATATTTTGGGAGTCTTATGTCCAGCAGTGGACAGCCTGAAATGATGATGATGATACTATCCGTTTAGAAACCTTTACAAAAAGTGTCAAATAGGGCTTTAATTTTTACAAAATAAACTAAAGCTGAACTCAATGACTTTCGAGGTTCTAATGTATGATAAGGATACTAGCAAAAAAGTTGCGCGAGGATTTCTGACAAGCTCACTTACAGAAAGAGAAATATTTTTTTTTGGGAAGTGGCGCTATTGTGACCCAAGGAACAGCCTTAAGGGCCAAGATGCTAAACTAGTCGTTTAAAAAACGAGCTCCCCGTCCAAAACAAACAAGAATTGTTTAAATATTCTTAGCTAGTTTTCCTAACAAAATAGATAACTTTCGAAGAAAAATAATGGAAGCAGAAACGCTTCGTCACGGCGACTGGAGTCCGGTGCTGGCAGCCGAAATTCTCTGTGGTATTGCTCGTCATTGAAGGCAACATGAGATTTATTCCACTTTGTACAATATTATCCACTCTTTCTAATCATATCCGTTATGTGTTCTGGTTACATCCTACTCTATATTTCTTCACTGTATATCACAAGATTAATTAAGAACTAGTTTCTAATAATTATTTATATTTTAACTAGCATTCCATTCCGGCTTCGCTCGTGGTACATACATAGCCTATGCCACTCAAGGTGAATGTAGCTTTCCAATGGTGAAGATTCCAATTGTGATATTGGGTGAAGATTTATAAAGGTCAAGGATTTTTTTAAATTGGTACATTAGTTTTTGAGTTTAAGTATTTATTACAAACATAGGCACAAAAATACAAATCTTTCCTCTTTATAATTATAGTAAGTAAGTATGGATTGGATTATTGTAATAAATTGTAAAATATTAATCATAACATTACAGTTTCTTCGAAAAATAGAGTTCCGCCGAACGTTCTGTGCAGCTCTTTAAAGTGGCAGTGGGCAGGGCACATAGCGCGACGAACTAATGGCCGATGGGGCTGAAAGGTTCTCGAATGGCGACCACGCACCTGACCTAAAGAAGTTCGCAGGCAGACGCTGGATGCAGGCCGCTTTCAACCGGTCGTTCTGGAAACCGTTGGGGGAGGCCTACGTTCAGCAGTGGACGGCCTGCGGCTGAAATTATGATGATGATAAACGTTCTGTTAATACGAGTCGTCGAACCATTGGTTTCCGAAATTGTCATAATTCAGAATGACATACTAGAAAAAGAAAAGGAGATTTGTTTGTCCTGCAAATATTTTTATCCATACATATTTGATCTTTTTTGTTATGTTTTGGTTTTAGGCCCAAATGAAGCGCAACAGAATTGGCATCATTGAGCTACAGAAATCCAACGAACCAAAGGTTTTTGTATAGAAAATTACTTTTCCCTTTGTTGCCACAAACGTAAATACAAATAACTAGCTTTTTGTTGCTCTGACCATTATTCTTCGCTTTTGTTGGTTATTTACTTACGTATAATGGATGCCTTTAATATTGCTAAGGAGCTTCTAAGTGATGGTTCGTTTGTACGTATATGGTAGGTAATATTCTTACGAATGTTTGTGAGGCAATCCCATTAAGAATTGAAATACGAGTATATACAGTTATTTTCCTTTGTTCTTGACTTTGAAGTAAGGGCAAGCCCGTTGCCGTAAAATAAAGCTACAAAAACAAATTTTTTGTTAATATTTTTTTTAGATACTACGTTACTTTTATATGGTCAGGGATTTAAGAAATTAGCTGATATAATTTCTTAAGATGATTATAGACAAAATAACAAGACTTTCTATTTCTAGGATATTTCGGTTCAAGGGGATACATACTTACAATAATATATGAACAATTAATTAGGGATTTCGTTTAATTTGAGTGAAAATAGGCAGGTTATATAAGCAAAAGCAAGAAGAAATTTTGCACTATTTTATGGCGGTTCAAAAACCGGGTAAAGTCGAGAAGAAAAAGCAAGAAAGCAGACCCTGGGCTCCAAAACAGTCAACCGGGAAAGCCATAAGATGAGAGAGAAACTCTTTTATAATAATATGATACAGATAAATAACACTCGACTGGGTATATAATAAAACAAATGGCTCTCCTAAACGAAAACACGTCAATACTAAAGCTATTTACCAAGATTTACGCAAATTCTTAAATATCCTAAAGCAAGTGCACTTTGAAATGGAACGTTAAAGAGATTTACTCAGATTTGAAATGCAATGGTGCAAGCTAGCATGTACAGTGAGCCACACACAAAAGTATACCACTCAAGGTGTAAGGGTAAGAATGAAGTAGTATGCTTTTCTGTGTGGCCCACTATACTTAGGAACAGCAAAACTGTTGGTGTTAAACTTTCAGTTCGTGTTTGTTGTTTCTTGTTAATGTTATTTTGACTACGGATTTATCTCTTTTTTGGACCGTTTTCCAGCTTTAGGATTACAGTTGAGTAAACATGAAAACATTTGCGAGAGAAAATGTTCTGAGTTTTAAAAAAAACGATACTGATATAGGAAAAACAGCGGCCATGTTACATTTAGAATAATTGATTTCTAAAATTAAGAATTAAAGCAACTTGACAAAAGTGTTAAATAATTATAAAAAATAAATAAAAGATCTATACTGTCTGCAAAACAGCCATTTCAATCATCGATTATGAAGATCAGAAAACAAATGTACTTATATAAAAGTTGAGAATTAAGGGTTTTTACTAGGAAAGTGAAAATAGTTGACGGAAATCACTAATTTAACTGTCACAACCAACGAGAACTCTGTTTCGACTTACAAGAATAAATTTTACATTTCTAAGTTTAATTAAGCGGTTAACTGTTACTATAGCAACGTGTTATGGCTTAGTTATGGTTTTGTCGCAAATTGTAAACTGTAGCGTAGCGTCGATTTTCAACTCCAGCGTTTACTTAGTGGCATCTCAAGGTGCAATGATTGAAATGGTCCATGAGTTTTGGAGTTTATTCGTTAGAAACCAAAATACATATTCCGCTTTTATGACTTCACCAGAATACCCAAACGCTACTGAATTGTGAGAGCTGCTCAAGTATCATGTTTTCGCGTTGAACGCCAGCGATATGACAGTGACAGCATGATACTTGAACAGCTGTCAAAATTGAGTTGCATTTGAGTATTCGGGCGTAAGCATAGGTATTGTAATACCATTATTTCATTTACAAATCCATATAAATTATTTTAATTTTTTTATTTTATTTTTTTATAAATCCGCAACGAAGCTTGGTCTAAATGTTTACAAAAGAAATTCTTTGCGATAGATATGATAAAGAGCGTAGGTATATAATTTTCTTTATATTTATTGCTCAGAATTTTCTTTTAACAGAGACCGATGGGCAGAAATTTTTGAGCGTCTTTTTGCCTTTTGAGGTTCGGAACTCTAAAAAGTCGAAGTAATTAAAAATATCCTCTACAGCTGGTCGCTTATAACTTGGCAGTATATTGCAGTTAGGCCTGCGGTCTATGGGGGGTTTGGCGGAGTAATAAATCCTCTATTACCTTGGGGTACGATTTACCTACCGGCATTTCGGTTCAAGTTTGCATTTACGTGCACTGATACCGAAGTTATATTGTAAGTACAATTAGTTCTAGAACAAATAGTTTTAGGATTGGTTTGAGGTGTGTACTTTGAGTTGTGCTTGTTTAATTTAGGATCATGTGGAGTTATGTCTATTGTTGTGTATTGCGTAAAACTGTGGTTGGAGTTAGGATCATGCTTTGTAGCAAGTTTGCATGTTTCTCTTGTTAGCAAAGTTAGACCTATAAATGTTTGGGTTTTTGGTCTAAAATAAGTAGGTATAAAATAAGTTATTTAACCTATAAATGATGTTTTTATAATATTTCTTGAATTAAATTTTCAAATATTCGTCATGAAAGAAATACTTGATGTAACAAGGTCACATTGCACTATTTGTGTAAAACATCATTGAATTAAGAAAGTTTTTTTCATACCCTGTGTCAATTACGCGTTAACTGCGCTAAATTTTCTGCTGTTTTTCCTAAAAACTGTCCTCGTTTAAAGCTTTGACTGCTATTTTTAAAATATCATTGTATTTTATTAAATACAATGATATTTTAAAAATAGCTACTATTGCATTTTATTAAATACAATGATATTTTAAAAATAGCTACTACTATACAATTAAACTTTGTTTGTAAATAATTATTAAATACTATATTTTAAATTCTTGTATTAGGTATATCCGTACTTCCATACTAATATTATAAATGCGAAAGTCTGTCTGTCTGTCTGTCTGTCTGTCTGTCATCTCTTCACGGCTAAACTGCTGGACCGATTGTGATGAAATTTGGTAGGGATGTAGTTTACGACCTGAGGTCAAACATAGGCTACTTTTGGGCGCGATATAACCGAGTCCCACGCAGGGCGAAGCCGCGGGGAACAGCTAGTAAGATATATATTATTATACACTTAATATAAGAATTTTGATGACAAACTTTATGAAGAAAAAAAAACAAGTTTATTGCTACCACAAGAAAACAAGGTTCGTTAAAGTAGAAAGACCTATTAGAAAGGAAAAAAAAAACACAAATTGTAACTTTATCTTAGTTAAAATAAACAGTGGATGAACTTCATTCAGTTCACACGATTTATCTCAATGTGTAGTTTTTAAAGTTCAAAACTGCTTTATTTACGAAAGAAATAAGATAGCTCGGTTGCGAGGAAAATTACGAAACTGTATTTATATATCAAGCGGTGCTGGAACTAGCAACAATAACGAAGTCGGTGTAAGTTTTAGGTCGTTTAGATAAAACCTTTCTTCTTGAAGGCGGCGCAATAGCACGAGTATTTCACATTTGGATGTTGCTGTTATATTATATCATGTAAGTTAGAGCTAATAAAGTAGACCAAAGATCTAGAATGAGCTGATCGTAGATTAATAATTTACTTACTATAAATAATCTATTGAGCTACAAAAATAATTTAGGTTTTCGATAAAATAGAGGTTGGGTGATTTTTGTTACGTAAAATAAATTTTGAGCTTAATATCAAAAACTAGTTATATTTACTTTTTAGCCAATTTATTTGAAAAGATAATATATTCGTATTTCAAAATAAATATCGTTTTAAAATAACTACACTGTTTTAAAGATATATATTTACTATATATACCGTTTTTAAATATATATTCAATGCAATAAATCTTTCTCGATTAAAATTTTTGATATGAAGCATACTTAAACAACAATGTTTTAATTATTACACTCTTTTTAGTTGAGGAATTGGATTCGGTTTCCTTTTTTTGGCAAAAACAATTATACAATTTCTACTTATTTTACATTGAGTTCTAATAATATCTTATGTAGGTACTCAAAAAGCAATAACTTCGAACTCTAGAAAGTTTGAGAGCATTGTTACTTGCCCCGAATCTCGCCTCAAATACTCGACTTATGTGAACATCGAGCCGTTAACGCCTCTTTGGAGAGACAAGAAGCAGCTTTCACACTCTTAAATCTTGAAGCATAGTGTCGAAGTGCTTGAACGCTTTTAGTGCAAGTCAGTACAATGCATAGAGGCTTTGTTGTTAGGAAATAGCAGATAAATGATAATAATAAATCAATGGGCTCCTTTTCAAAAATACAGTACTTTATGCAAGACTTTAATTCCACCGACTCAGTTTTGTCACCGAACCACCAGGCATGGTGATAGGCTTCATCCATATGTAGCTGAAATACCAACAGCTCGTACACGCCGCTTTACCTCTTCGTTTATAATGAGTACGGCGAAGAAGTGGAATTCTTTAGCGGCTGACATATTTCCGGACACTTATAACCCGGGTTTTTTTAAGACCAGAGTGAATAGGTTATTAATAAACCAGCAAGCTATATCTTAGAACTCATCTGCACTTACCATCAGGTGGGATCATGGTCAATTGCTGGCCATTGAATACATTAAAAAAAACTTAGTAGATGCATGTGTGATAGATGTGGTATTAATGATTTATTACCACACAATCAGTTGATTAACTACAATGTAAATGAACTTACGACCTCCTGTTTTAAGGGACCACAGGGCAGCTGTCATACTCGACAAGAAAGGAAGATCTTAGCTAGAGCCAAGTGCAAGCAAGATTATATTTTTAAAGCACTATTTTTCCATGACTGTGTTCTCACCCTTACTCATCGACTCTAGTTTTCAGTTGAAACCGTTCTAAAGTTTAAACATGCATAAGGTAGTCTCATACAATACAGTGTGGCTGCCGGGACTATTGTTTCCGATACGAGTACAGTGAGCCACAGAGAAAAGTATATCGTTTTAACCTTATACTTACACCTGTCGTGGTATATTTTTATATGTGGCCCACTATACATACACTTAATAGAAGCACTGGGTTTTAGGTTGCGATAAAATGGCTACGTTTTCACATTTTTGTGGGAAAGAGTTAATGCGTAGTTTTAGTTTGAATTTCACAATTTCGAAGTGAAATATTTACTCTTACTGTTCTTACTATTCCTCTTATTCGAAGTTTGAGAATTTTTTTTAACAAGATATTTTTCACATTACTTACTTAGGAACTTAACACATTTTAGTTAAAATAGGCTTAATATGCTTTCGTTCTTTTTTGAAAAATTCGGTATGAATTTTGTTTTCATTTTGATACCACTTTAAATGATGGTTAGTACTATTATATATTCTGTGGCGCAGGCGCAGCCCTTTATCCACAGGCCCCTAAATCTACCTAGAACCCCGGTGAATCCTAACATTGACCGGTCAAACTGATCTTAACTTAGACTAAAATACAACCAATATTAGTCACCAACGCATAACTAGGTACAGGGGGCCACAAAAAGTATTCTACATAAGGTGTTTGTATAAGGGCAAAATGGTATACTTTTGTATGTAGTCCACTGTACATGTATAAAGCCGAAGTGGTAATATTAAATATCAGCACAAAATAAAATGAAATATATTTCTGAAACACTGATGTATGTTTTAAGAATAAAATGAAGTTAATGTGGTATGGTAATGCACATAAATATGATGCTTTTAAAGGTAATTTCAGGACACCTTTTAGCACTATAATATACGGTAAGTTTGTACGCTCAGCGGGTAAGTTTAAAGAGCCATGGGTTTGGGGTAAGTGATAAAACATAGCGTATTTAATAAATTCACTGATTTTTTAAATGAAAATAAAGCATTCTGTAATCAGTGGTGAGCCTAAACAACTTTTATCTAGATAATAGAGGTGAGACGTATTTACTGGAACAGGTTTTTGGAATAGGTTTTGGCTTAGACGCGTAAGTACGCGTTCCCGCACGCGAGTCTTAGCGTATCGAGTATTTACGAGTACGGCGACTTCACCGGTCCGCGCAACTCAAAAACTAGGATGCGAGCGTTTGGGACTATTCGGAAGACGTCGTCGGGAAACTTCGGGATCGCCTGACTCGCCCGCTGCCGCACCGAGCCGCCGGCGAGTTATTGTTTGTTCAAATAACACTTTTAGTACAAACACAATAAGGTCATTCTCTTTTGGTAGAATATTTGTTTTGGTGTGATAATAATACTTGTTGTTTACTTAAAATTTGCAATTTTTAAAACAAACAGTTGTTAAAAGTTCATTATGAAAGTAAGTATGTATAAACGTATTAGAAAAAAAAAAAAACATAAAAACAAAAAAAAAAAAGAATCACTGTACATAAAAAAATTTAAATAAATACAATATATAATAAATAATCAATGTATATTAAATCGAGTGAAAACTTCTAAATACGCCAGCTATTTCATAAATATATATTTGACTTAAATACACTTTTTGATAAGCCTGTATAAAGTATGAAGGGAAGTTTTTAGTCGATATTTAAAAAAATTGGATAAAAAAATACGAAGTGTGAAGACTCAATACTTGTAAAACTAGTCCATAATGTCCATATACGGGAATTTACGGGAATCATTTGGTTACGCAATGAGTCCATTAAGTCGCGTACTCGTAAATACTCGTGGACCTAGTCTTTGGATCTAGTCTTTTTCTGGACGCGTACTCGCAAGACTCAGTTCGCGTTTTACCTAGTATGTTTAACCTCTACTAGATAATGTATGAAATAATGTTCTTAAATTAAAATTTAAAAAATCTTCAAAATTTGAAAAAGAACTCTTTTAAGAATTACGCTGACGAGTTAAAGACACGTTTAGCACATACTAATAGGCCTGAGATGAGTATATATTATGAATTTCAACTCGATTTGTCAATAAGGGATCCGTTTTGGCTTTTGGACATACGGAACCCTAAAAATGAATTTTCATGGAAAATTGAATCAATCATAGTTTTTAAAGATAGATGTTAGAGAAAATTGACTGAACAATCGCTAACTCCTGAGCCGAAATGCCCAGAATGCACAACGGTAGGTACACAACAGTGAATATTGAATGAACTGCTTGCCGACAGTTCGAGTACAGCTACGGCTGATATTTAGCAGCACTTTTAAAATTGAGAACCTGAATTTGCTAATAATGGCGCCTTAATTCTATGCCAAACATGTTTTATTTTTATTTTACAATACATAAACATTAATACAAAAAGGTTACACATAAAAGATACTGTTTAAACCACAGAGGTTTGTCTACAGCGCAGATACATTATCGTCAGTTATATAAGTTTTAAATGTGCCTTAGGAAATAGCTAAAACAGCTAAATTGAATCTTTTAGGTTTCTCAATCTGAGACTATACACTGATTTGTACAGTTTACTGCAGAGTTCGCATTTAGAGGCTATACTATACATGAATGTATACAGAACTCTGTTAGTGGCTGTACTATGGAGCTCTTTAGCTGAAGGCTTACCACCGTCTCTTAAAACCATGCAAGATAAGGTGGATGTCGCTTTACATGATGTACCTATTGCGCTGTCTCGCTTACTCACTGGGAAACGGCCGTAACCCCCCTGTACTCTCTCTCCGCCATTTCTTCCAGTTTAGCGCTTTCCCGCCTGTTTCCTCAACTGTCATCTTTGGAGTCTAGGATCCGCTTGGACCCTTATGCTGTCGGAGCTATGTCTATGTAGTCGAAAAATAAGTTTTATCCAAGACTAGCTAACTACTGACCACTAAAGGCATAGAAATATTTCCATATGACCTTTCTGTAGACCATTGTACTTACAAAGCTAGCCGGCTTGGCCATCTAACTTCCATTTTTCTCGCCAAACACTTGCGTTGTTTTTCCTTGAGTCAGTGAAATCACTGGGTACTGGGGGTTACTATCGCTCTATAGCAGGCCCGAACGAGTAAAAAAGCGAGATGTAAAGCGACATCTCTCTTACTCAATCGTTTTTGCATAGATTTTTGAGTTGATGGTAACCCCTCTGTCAAATCAGAAGATTATGAGCTGACAGCGCACAGATGACACTCTTGATACGATCAATAAGCGATAGTAACGATCACGGAATTAAGAAATATTATTCTCAGTTCTGTGGTGGTGATAGTTACTGCATACATTGCTGATGCTTGATGACTATCTACGATATTATCATACATTATACACTATACAACAAGATATAATTTAGTTAATAAAAAGTTAATGGAAATAAATAGCGTAATGTTCACTTGAATTTCAATGAGTCACTGTTAGTGAAGAATTTAGTTCATCTACGTAAGTCTCTGTAGAGCTTTTGTTTTACTGTCAAGCACACGTTTTTGAACTGAATGGATAGGGTTGGTTCATTTTTAGAGACCGAATCATGTTTGATAGTGTTTAAACTAAAAAAAATGTATCAGTTTCGTACGCAATATATCTTATGATTAACTGTAACAAACATATTTGTCTATGTGAATCATTGAATGACACTATTGTTATTTTGAATATTTATTTAAATATGTTCCATTTACTCGTATGCTGCTCTATCCAAGCAATAGAAGTAGACTGTACAAATTATTCTTCTTGTGGGAATCCACTATTTTTTATTTATTTTATTTGAACCAACGACCCGATCGAATGGCAAACGCCTACGTCATTAAACCATGGAGGCATTCCACTTCTTCTTATTGAGTCAAAATTATTATTGACCAGTATGTGGCTGCGTTGACTGCTCTATCGTTGGCCTCTCCTAGATCCTAAACTGTACAGGTCTGGGTAGTTGGGGCATATTATAAGATGAGCTATAGACAGAACAGCCCCTCAATCACCAAGGTCTAAATCCTTCATCTTACCCTGTTCTCCTGGCATCTCTCAACACCAGCCTGTAGTCTATTTATGGACTTCCAGACTGTCCAGGAGAGATAACAATCACGAATAAAAAGATTTGCTAATGTCGGCAAGTACCTAATATTCCAGTCCACTCTTGTTTATTTTTATTTTGTTTAAAGATGTGGCAGCCCTGAATGCACGGAAGACATAGAAATAAATTAATTTCACTCTACACTGCTGTGAGTTTAAGCCGTACAATGCGGGCCCTGTAAGAGACTCGCTTTGTTAAGTTTTTATTTCAGAAAAGTGGTGTTATTTGGGGTTTATTGTTATATAAATTTTCTTGGATACTCTTATATCGTACGATAGTATTGGGCGTTTTGATATAAATCTAATACAATATATAAAGTTTACTTCAGTTTTTGGACGCGTCACGGGTTAAAAGTGATATATAGGAATCGGTGAACGCCTAATTCTGTGATAAACAGGGACCATTTTTATTAGGGTTAAACTAAACAACTTAACTGTCCATAAAATTATGAAAGTAGTTATAACAATTGATTTGTTCACAGATGACTCATTGGACAGTGAAGTTGTTAAAATGTACGATACTGAATAGCTGATATTCAGTTCGGTATTAAAAATTCACATCACTTTACTGCTCACTATCTATATAGTATATAAGTTGTTATTACTACTCAATACTCACGTGTTGTGTACTCATTATCCATATCATTGTATTCTAGCAACTAAAGATTGATTGTTTGTGGTTGACAACATGAAATGGTGGCTGTGTAAGCAGATTTTGAATCTATTTCGATAGATTTGTTGAAATTTCAATTAGTTATAAGCGATAAATATATCCCTTTAATCTTACAAACTTTTTAGTTAGAGGAAATAAAAAATAAAAACACTCAAATCTAGATCAACCTAGATTGAAATCGTCAGGCGATAGAGATCTTCAATTTAACTTCACCGATTTTCAACTCCAGCACAACACAAATGCAACGGTTGTTAACTTTTCCAATATATTCCTGTTCAGAACAAAGTGTTCCCAAGAAATACTCTGGATTACCTTCGTCGAATAAAATGCTGTAGGAGCTAGGATTTTGTGCAGTGATAAAGGGTAGTATTTGTTTGTTTCTTTTTGGTTTTTCGAAAAGTGAAACGTAAATTTTCAGACGAGTACAATACGGCTTTTGTTTCAAATACACGGGAATACTTTATCGACTGAAATTGTTTGTAGGATTCCACATAAAATGGGTTGAAACGTCAGTCTGTTTCTAAGCATTCACTGTCAGTTAGTAAGTCTGTAATATATAAGGGTAGGTTGCACCAAAGTACTAGTTATCGTAATAAGTTAACAATAACAATAGCGCTAGCCGGTCAAGTTTGGGCGGTTACGGTAAGCGTAAAAGTTATGACGTATTTTGACGATTGACAAAATGGTGCAACACATTTTTCACCTAACCGGTACTTTGACTACACAGTTATTGTTATAGTAAGTTGGTGCAACCCAGCCTTAAATGTTCATACTATCCTACTGTCACATGTGTCGATAGTTATATCTCTTGATTCATAATATTCCGATTCAATTTTTATAAAATAAATAATAATTCCACAAAAATGAATGCAATAATTACTACTTATAATGATCTCATAAATTAATGATAATCAGTGTTTTCTATTATTTTCCATCTTTACATCTCATTGATGTAATTCTTTTGATGTTGAATTCAAGTGACAGCATTCCGATTTCAGACAATTCGATAGTTCCCAAGAAATAAAAAAATAAAAATCCCGCCACAACAACGACTAGACGCGTCCCAGGGGAGCCGGATGCAAACGGGAATGACGCGTCCTATCCTATCCTTGAGGAACATTTGCCTTGCACTTCGGGCCGAATCGAATTTGATGCTTTTAACGCCGCACTGGGGGATATAAGTGTGGCAGATAGACATTTAAGATATCGCTGTGTTAAGTTAAATCGAAATAAAAAAAATTGTATGCGTATCACCTTCTTCGTCATATGATTCGGGTTGCATTAGTGGCCAACACTGTTTTTTAAGGGTACCTGATGAAGTCCTACGTGGTTTAATGTGCGTTTAGACTTCCCTTATATGTGAAAGGTGTGCGAATGTGTTAGACGATATTAGAGAAACACAGCTTCCGTACCGGAAGGGAGGCTATAGCGATATTTTACTATTCAATAGATCTGGCGTTTTTTTCGGGGGAAATATACAGACAAATTAGTTCTGCATACTTAGATACATTCAAAACTTATATCTACTGTTACCTAGCTGAAAAATACGATAAAGTATTTTCATTGTACCTACTTCAATCTGTTTCGTCATAAATTTCATCACCTATTTTGTTAAAAACTCATTTAATGAGATCTTCGGGATTATGATTTCGAATCAGGAAAATGACTAACTAGCGAAATTGACAACCTACCGAAAGTGTCTAGTAAGTAAACTGGTGAATTAGTGAAAATGACTAGCAAGGAAAGTGGCCGGTGGTACGCTAACTCTATCCAATAACTAGATAACGCATCTACAATCTACATAATTTTACATCAATGTTGACAAGCTAACTGCTTGTTATTCGAATACCCTGCAGCTAAAAAATTGCCAACTCCATCAAGACATCATCAGGGTAGGCAGGGGATATAATTAACAATTAGTTAATGGAACCGGAGGGTGTTTGCAGATCTCTCCTGGCGGAGTGGACTGGGGAAATTTGAGCTAAGGGTCTTATTATAAATGACGTTGTAGACGTGCGGAGTAATATAATAGACCTATGTTTTGACTGGAGTACTTTACCTTCCCTTATTTTCAATAATGAGCTTATTCCTTTTAGTGATTCGGTGAAAAATCTGGGAGTGGTATTTGACAAAACTCTTTCTTGGTCACACCACATTAAAGAAATAAGTAGAAAAACGTTTGCTGCTTTTGGTTCTCTGAGAAGACTCCGGAATTTCTTACCATTTGATACCAAAATTGCGCTGACACAGTCCCTTCTACTCCCTCTTCTTGATTATGCTGACTCATGTTTTATTAATCTCACCGAGGAACAGCTAAATAAACTAGAACGTCTTCAGAATCTGTCTATTAGGTTCATATTTGGAGTTCGTAAATATGACCATATTTCCCACTTCCGCTCCCAACTTAATTGGCTTCCTATTCGCCTTCGTCGCAACCTTCATATCTTGTCTTTACTATATTCCGTTCTATTCAATCCATCTTTTCCACCTTATCTGAAGGATCGTTTCATTTACCTCCATGATGTGCATGCTGACCGTAATTTACGTAGTTCTGTCTCTCTTAGACTTAGAGTACCAATGCAAAACACCAAATTTTTCTTTAACTCTTTCTCCGTCCAAGCAGTTCTCCTCTGGAACTCCCGCTTGAAATCCGGAAAGCTCAGACTCTGACCGGGTTCAAAAATCTCGTCAAATCCCATTACCTTTCTGCCTTGTCCTAATTTGCTTTGTATCTGCTCAGTTATTTATTGAGATATTTAAGTATGCTCTTATTTATATGTAGTATATATATTTATATGTATATATATATATATATATATGTATATATATATTTTTTTTTATGTATGTATTTATGTTTGTTTTATTTGTTTTTATTTATTTTTATTTAGTATGTGTAGGTTATATTATATTATTTTATATTTATATCTTTGTGTGTGTATATTTATTTACGTATATATACTGCGCCTTCGCCTTTTGATTTGTCTTGGTTTTGTTTTCCATCCACCCTAAGGTTGACTGGAAGAGATTGCATTAGCGATAAGTCCGCCTTTGTACCTTACCTAGTTTTTAACAAAATTATGTATACATTTGTTTGGTGCAATAAAGAGTTTTTCTATTCTTTCTATTCTATGTTTGAACAGTTTTAAAAAAGACATATACTTATATTAAAAAAAAGTTAGGATCATTTGAAGTAAATTTTAAGGAAAATAATGCAATATTTGATTCATTATTTAAATGTATAATTAAAACTTCTAAAAATAAATATAGAGGGTCAAATCACATAGATTGATTTTCTCCCAAAGTATACTGTATAAGCAGATAAATAGCTTAAAAAATACCCTTCATAGGAATTATAATATTAAAAGATTAGAACATAAAATTAGAATAAGATTTTTAAATAAATAAATAATTATTTCGCTATAGTTTTAACAACTACTATATCGAACATGTTATTGGGTTTAAATATATCAATTTTGAATTATTATTAAAAAAAAAGTTTCCTCTAGTATGTATAAGCCCTAACAACGTTTGACTTTTTAGGAATTACTTCGCTAAAATAGCTTTTGATACATTTTGTAAGCAATTTCTTCATGGCATTTTAATACCAAGTTATTGGTTTTTTTTTTCCGTCAAATATTTAATGTATTAAAAACGTGCAGAATTGATAAAAATGTTTTTTTTTTATAAATGTAGGTTTCTATTGATATAACACTTTTTAGCCATTTTTTATTGTGTTTCACTGCTCGCCAAAGGACTCCCCTCTTTCTCCTCTCATTTCTATCCAAGGCAATTTCTAGCCACTCTTCTAAAAGTTGTTGGGATCGTCATGCCATCTCCTCTTTGGTTTGTCTTTATTTCGCCGGCCGTCCGGTACCTAAATAATATAAAATTAAAAATAAAATAAAAAACCCCGACGCAATTTGGTTTAACATATTATTTTTAATGTGCACGTGATGCGCTTTCATTTGAGACCCCATTCGAGTATATTATAGGACATTTGGTGATTCTTCCCCACTTTCACCCTCAGTACTTCTAAACTGCTCAATCGATTTTCATTAAACATATTTATCTTAAAACATTTGCACATAAGTCAAGGTGACTTAATAGAAAAAACTAAATTTAAATCGCTTCATCGTTTCGGGAGCTATGATGTCAGAGACAGACAGACAGACACGTCAAACTTATAACACCCCTCTTTTTAAGTCGGGGGTTAAAAAGTGGCGGATTTTGCCCACTTTTCTGGCTGCTTGACCCAAAGGTTGACTGTTAGATAATGCTTTTAGCATTAAGTCTGCCTATTGTATTTTTACAATAAAGTTAAATTAAAAAAAAAACAGATGCCGTCTAAAATAGTTATTTTAAGCTATAGATTAAATATGATTTGTATTTACTTTTGTTTTAGTACAATAAAGTTGTTACAAACAAACAAAACAAAGAATGATCCTCTAAATAAACATTTGATATCTCTGTCAAACAGTTTTTAAGTTTCCAGACAGCACTATATTGGATTGCAACGTTAATTTATAAGAAAGTACAATAGATGACAGCTATTTGTGGAGCTCTCCTCAGGGAAGATTTGAGGGAATATATCGCATGAGTTGATAGTGGAAATAGAGACAGAATAATACTTGAGCAGCTCTCAAAATTGAGTAGCGTTTGGGTATTCAAGTACTTACCAAATTACTTTGCGTGCTTCTGTCACCAATTAGTTCATGTAAGCTACTGCCGGCCGTCTATTAGTTCCAGCTTGCATTTAGATCTCTTACTCTTACTTAACTAGTACAGAATATTTCTTAAAATCTCCATCCTAACATTAGCTTAAAATAGGCAGTAGCTATTTTGGTAGAATACATACTGGGAAAGCGTATATTATAGGAAAATGTGTGAATTGAAAAGTAGACATTATCAGCTGGAAGGAAAGTTTTCTCTCACAGGCAACTTTACGATACGTTAGTACAGTCGGGGGCAGATTAATCTGACCGCCGGTCACTATGTTAAGTACGGTCACTTTTATCTGTCCACAACTGTACTTTTAATATTTTGTGCTTAGGGTATGGAAAAGAAATGGTAATACGGATAAACTTTTAAGTGTACCTATCTCAAACTCATTATTTGTATAAAGCTTTTTCTCTGGTCTACATTTCAACTCATGTGGTTGAATGTAGTCCCCAGCTGCGTGGGGAGAGTAAATAGAGATGCCATGAGGAGAAAACTTTTTGTTTGCATTGAGTTTCTGTTATTGTATCTTTAATTTAATTCTTCTACTTCTGCTTCTGCCTTGCCTTATAACTCCCATATTATTTGGGGTCGGCACTCCTTATACATTTTCACCACAAGCACAGAATTAGTAATAGTACTACGTACCACAAGGCTCTTAATTGGGTCATATCCGTATCAACATTTGCTGCTTGCATATCATTCCGTATGCGTATCTTTAATTTGATTGTTTTTTTTTTTTATTAATATATATTAATATTGTAATAAATAATGCATAAATCAAGCTGAAGGGATGGTTGATTTTATTGTTTGAAAAACAAAACATTTTTTGTAAAAAACTACTCATTATGCCATAAATAAAGGTTTAATGTCTGATAATTGAAATGAATTTGTGTTTTATTATATTCTCTCCCATAATCATGCATCAGCATGAAGTCTAGAAACATTTTAAAAATAAACATAATTAAATTAACAACAACGAAATATTGATACTAAAAAAACCACTTAAAAATAACAATGCCTAAAAGCAACCTTGCAACCATTCCTCTGAATTTCCAATACGCTGCTCGACGAACGTGCAACTCAATTAAACTTTGGTACATCTGTCTATTTTGAGTTCAACTATCATATTCCATTACAGTACCCACTTTTGAAACAGCAAGCTATCCGAAACAATTTGTGTCTAGGCAAAGTTTCAGTTTTTATACAGTTTTATATTTAGCTGTTTGTGACATTTATGGAGTTTCACAGTTTTATTTATTATTTTTTATCTGACAAAAAGAAATGTAGGCAAAAATATGTATTTGACAGCAATTTTAGAGAATATGTTCGTGGTTTTAGTTCGTGGTAGTAGTCAGCTTTAATGATGAGGTTAGTACCCCATAACTACTTATTTAGGGATAGAGATAGTTCAGAATAATTTTAATATAATATTGAATTATTAAAAAAAAAACAGGCGAAGCCAAAAGAGTCGCATACAATCCCTGTAAAGATAAATAAGGGCAGATTTAAGTATTGCATTTTTTAAGTTAATTCTAAATTCCCCCTCACGAAAAAAGGGCTTTTTAAGCTGCGATTTCGTTGCGTAACATATGGATGCTACAATTTATACTCTTACTTATCCACAATGTGTAGATATCTGATATAGAGGCTAGTATCCTTCTTGTTCAAAATTATAACATTCAATTTTTTTTATATTTGAATTAATAAGGAAGATAGACAGGTAGTTAATCTTCTTACATTTATTAGGCTCAATCCGACTAGTGCAGAGCGTCTGATAGGTCTACGGTTGTACGAAGAGTTGTGAATTATTATCTATAGGCTACAACTTATATTACTGCTTGTCTGTTTGTCAAAATGTATTGTTACAATAAAAAAATGATGAGACCTTGGTGAACACTAGCGCCACCATCAATTAAAAATAATTATTCTCTGAAAACACAAGTTATGTATGTAATTAAGGTTCTGGATCTGAAGTTATTTTTAATCATATTAAATTATAGTTCTATATAGTTGCAAATTCTAAAACTGCTAAAAGTGGCCGTTTTAAGCAATATTGCAATTTGAACCTATAAGGAACTATAATTTAATATGTTTAAAATTAACTTCACATCCAGAACCATAATTACAGAAGACGGATTTTTGATAACTTGTGTTTTCAGTAAATAATGATTTTTATCTGATGGTGGCGCTAGTGTTCACCAAGGTATTGTAAATAACAGATTAATTTTACATTTAGCTATGAAACTGCACCTTAAACAAAATGATGACGCGTCACGGTGACGTATGAACGGCTTTCCTTAAATTTATTCCAGACTTTATCTAAATTGGATACGGCTATTTAAAAGGGTAGCATGTATTTTAAAATGGAATATAAATTACCTACATCGGACAGTAATATGTCTAGATTTAGATAAATTAAAAAAAAGAAAATCAACCATAAAATTATCCCAGCAAAAGTGGTTTTGTCAATGTCTTTGTTTTTTTTTTTTTTTTTAATTATTATTTTTAATGTCTATCGTTTTTCTAGCTTTATACCTGCGGAAACTTCAGGGTAAAAAAATGATATGTACTTACTCCAATTAAAAAGCAGGACAAAAATAATTTGAAAATGTAAGAATTGTAATGTTTCAAATAGAAATAATGAAATTCCAGTGCGCATGATAGTATAAAATAAAGAGAAAGTACATAACAATAGAAAAAAATGGTACGACTGATGATATAAGTACTTGAGAAGTTAAGATTGTATGATGTTACTTATAGCGCCGATATCGAATTCAAAAAAGACAAAAACCTTAGAGCAACACGGCCTCTTCCAGGATCAATACCCCAATAGACATATGCAGTATATTAGTGTGCCTTATCTGTACACAAAGTATTTGGTGTTTTGTTTATTTTTTTAATGTGTAAGTGTCATCATTACAGTCAGGTGACAGTATAAGTTTTATATGTAGATATGCAGACCTGCACTTGTGTGTATTTCCCCCCTGCAAAAAACACCAGATTTATCTGAATAGTAAAATAACCCTAAGGCGCAGCCTTACAGTTCGGAAGCCTTATTGCTCGAAGACAAAAACAAAAAAATTTTTAGACAAAAATTCGCAGAAAAGGTAGATGTAGAAGCATACCCATTCCCCAATCGAACCATTCAATTTCCTCGTCTTTCAGTTCACTTGAGAATGGATATCAGGTAACCCTTCAGGTGCTAAGGGTGTTATTATTGTCCCCAAAAGGGTTTCGGGTCATCGTCCTCCAAAACAGAGTAGTTTCATATTTGCCTGCTTTCAAGTGAATGAAATGTACAGGGTCGGATTCAAGTGTAAAGTAATTGAAAAATATATATTTTGTTAAAAATTATCAACTAATTATACCTATGTATAGGCTCTGAAAAATATCTGCAAACATACCTACCTCTATATAGTATCTCCTGTGTAAAAAAATCTAGTGTTAGAGTGTTGTATATTGTGTATATTGGTATTTTCACAGATTTTAGAATACTATACGAGAACAGATTTTCAACCGCCATATAAAGCCACGCGCCGATTTTTGATGTACAAATGAGCGCCAAAAGTACCTTATGTTTGAGCCCTGGTCGTTGACTATGTTCATACCAAATGTCATGAAAATCAATTTAGCTGTGAAAGCGCAACAGACAGACTTTCGCAACTATAATATTAAGTATGGATAATTTCTGTAATTCTTTAACTAATTCCATCCCTGGATTTGAAATAGAGATAGAAGGCGTACCTACATGCGAATAATATAAGGAGTGCACTAACTTTGTTATTTTAAAAGAAAAGGCGAATGAACTTAAACTTGCAATGACGTCGGTTTTGGCCAATAAATTGTCCCTGTTTTGTGGGAATAAAGAAAAGCCGCTTGTCGTTTGAAAATTGTTTTAAAGGATTATCAAAAGCTAAAAGCTAGGATTTAATTTCAATCGACCTTTTTTTTTCTTGATATTTTTATTGAAAATTAAGATTAGATTTCAAATTGAGTTTCCAAGATTTAATGGAATCATATTGATTTTTAAATTATTTTCTACTAGCTTTTGCCCGCTGCATCGCCCGCGTGAATTTGCCACGGGTAGGTACAGTGCTTTTTTCCGAGGTAAAGGTATCCTATGTCCTTCTATTGTGGTCCTCCGTGGTCCAGTGGTTAAGGCCTGTAGACCCGGGGGTCGAGGGTTCAATTCCCACGGGAAGCATACTTTGTTTACCTAGTTGTTTCCAGTTTGGTTAGGACATTGCAGGCTTGAATCACCTGATTGTCTGACAAAAAAAGATGATTCCGTGCTTCGGAAGGCACGTTAAGCCGTTGGTCCCGGCTGCCATCTGGTAGTCGTTAAAGGAACCATGTCAGAGGCCGAGAGGCGGTTCCGAAGAACTCTGACACCTGGGTGTGCATGGTCGATTGACCATGACACCTACACGAAATGAATGAATGAATACTTCTATCTTTGTGTATGCTATTTCAGGAAGATTGGTGCAGAAGTAGAGCGTTAAAGCGTCACAAACAAACAAACTCACTTTCGCATTTATTTTTTAACATTTAATAGTTAGGATACGAATAAAATAAAGCTGGATAGTTTGTTTGTTTGAATGTCTTCAACTCTGGAACTACTGGTCGGATTAGAGCTATCTTTTGGCATTAGAAATAGACATTTCACTCCTAGGGGAAAACACAAAACTCTTATTAATGAATACGCAGGGGCAATTTCTATAGAATTAATATATAAAAAAAATGGTTGCCTGTAAAGTCGGTTTTACGGGCGAAGATTTTACGTGACAACGTCTTTTTCTCGGTAGAATATTTATTGATATGAATATAATCTGCCGCGCGCGGCAGATCATAGTTGAGTGGGAGAGAGACGCAAGGCATTCGGCGGGCCTCTCTCTCGTTCGGTGACTCATCGTAACGTTACCGAGCGTTACACTTTTTCATAAGTGACTCCCAGCCGCAACCTAATTTAAGACGTTGTCACGTCAAAAAAAAACATTCTTTGATATCAAGAGCATATTCATCATCGTCATCTCCAGTAGGCGTCACGGTCAACCGACCATGCACACCCTGGTGTCAGAGTTCTTCGTACTGACGTGGTTCCTTTTACGACTACCAGATGGCTGAAGGGACCAACGGCTTAACGTGCCTTCCGAAACACGGAATCATCTTTATTATCAGACAATCAGGTGATTCAAGCCTGCAATGTCCGAACTAAACTGGAAACAACTAAGCAAAGTTGGCTTCCCGTGGGAATCGAAACCACGACCCCCAGGTCTACAGGCAAACGCCTTAACCACTGGACCACGGAGGCAGTTATATTTAAAGCTAGCTAATGATATCTGTATTATACGAGTATGAATCTGTCTATGTGTAGGATAGTTAATTTCACATAGGTAGAGGGAATAGTCTACTTCTAATGCTGTTTATGTAATGTTTAATAGTCTTTTAGTTCCGCACAATTTTTCTGTTTTTTCCTATGGTTGATTGGTAGAGAAGGGTAGCTTAAATTTACCATATTATAAGTATATAGGTGTTATACCTTCTTGTGTATTAATAAAATTTTATTAATTAATACAAAAGTTACTGCTATTTTTATAGCAAATTGTAATTATTCACGGACTGACCAACTAAATGTAGGTGTATATGTATAAGACCGAAGTATACTTTACAATTTTTGCAGAAAGTACTCAGGGTCCATACTGAGAAAACTATATTAAACAATATTTTCAAAACGTTACTTCAACACTTTTGTTTCCAATCTACCAATCTGAACATTTTCTTACAACGGTAGCTGCAAAACTAATTAGTGCTTAGTAAAATGTCCGATAAAACTTTATTGGTAATAAAAACGTAACAGTTTTATCTTAAACAAAACATTGGATTTATCATTAACCGTTTATGTTGGAAGTTAATTTTGATTTATGTTGCCATAAAAACGTGCAAAATGCATCATAGACTTGAGACTATTAACAGGAGTTATTCTGATCAATTCATGGTGAAACTATCAAGTGTTTATTAAGTAATGATTTATGGTTTCTCACATCGTGCCTCTATACGTATTAAGGCTATTAAATAGGTCGCTGTGACCAATTCTTAATTATTTATACTTTTGGTAGTTTTTTCTTATTTCCATGCGGATAGGGGAAAATCGATGATGAGGCAGATAATACAAGTAATACTTAGAGTACATTAAAAATGATTTAAAACTTACCTATCTTAACCAAATCCATAATTCCATACTAATATTATAAATGCGAAAGTCTGTTTGTCTGTCTGTCTGTCTGTCTGTCTGTCTGTCTATCTGTCTGTCTGTCTGTCTGTCTGTCTGTCACCTCTTCACGGCTAAACTGCTGTACCGATTGTGATGAAATTTGGTAGGGATGTAGTTAACGACCTGAGGTCAAACATAGCCTACTTTTGGGCGCGATATAACCGAGTCCCACGCGGGGCGAAGCCGCGGGGAACAGCTAGTATTATCATAAATTGAAGAAAACTAGCCATAGCATATGAGACTATTCTTACTTCTGAGAATTGGCGATTCTGAAAATTACCCATTTTGGGAACAGCTGATCTGGTTAGCCTGAGAAATTAGCCCATTTAGGACTTAATTGGGTTGGCTTTCCTAAATGAGACCTTCATTAAACGGTCCAGGGTCTTTTCTAGCAATGTAGTATGTTGAAAAGCTGGATTTGTTCATTTTAAAACGCTTTAAATAATAACATTATATTAAAAATTTAAACAAACCCACGACACATTTTCTTTTTAGTGGTGAGGTTCGACTGATTTCTTCCTCCCACAATATTATTTGCAGACATTTGGTTATTCTTCCCCACTTTCAGCCCCACAACTTCTAAACGGCTCAACCGATTTTCATCAAACATGTCTAAAAACACTCGCCCATAAGTCACCTTTAATACGAAAAAAACTAAATTGAAATCGCTTTATCCGTTCGAGAGCTATGATGCCAGAGACAGACAGACGGACAGATTGACAAATACGTCAAACTTATAACACCCTTCTTTTTGCGTTGGGGGTAAAAAAATTGCAATCCTATAAGGCGTTCCGCCCAAGCATTACTCACTAGGTGGCAAATGTCCGTCTATTCGAGTGGTAGGTGTAACCAATCACCATCAATCTATGTAGTCGAGTCCACGTGATATGGACAAATAGGTGCACATACAGTGCAGGACTTAGAACAAATAAACATGTGGATATACAGTATAGCATGCATAAGAGATCGCAAAGAAGATAGGTCTGGCACATCACGACGCTCAGTAGTGAGCAAACTACTGGAGGAGGACATGCAGTACTGCGTTAAAATATGTCCTGATTTCATTAATTTTAAGGCTTCCTTTTCAAATATTTAAGCCAATTTGTCATACATGAAGAAAGGTTCAATGCTCAATATTGCGCAAAAGTAGAGCTATTATGATGATGATGACTTTAAATTTAAGTTTAATTTTAATTTCATGGCCTCTACGAGACCTTATTACTAAGACTACGCTTTCACGCATTCCATCCATTATCTCAGTAGTGAAAAGTGAAGCTGCTATTTATTAAAAGTGTTTATTTTACAAACATTCTTCTCATATATTTCCATAGCATGTCACAAGATTTATTACTCTTCAAAAGCAGTCTGAGCATAATCACTAATAGCATTTCTCATGGACTTTTCATAGTTTCGTTTCGTATGCGTGGCGAGTGCGACGCGGGTGTACAAGATTTACGGCATGTCCGGGACTGTCCCGGACACGGCCAGGACACCGGACAACTCCCGGAAGATTAATAGCGCACCCTCGCCACTATTTGGACACTGCTGATTTTTAATCCCCCTCCTGAATTCCAATTTTAAAGTTATATTTTCGTTTTAGGTTAAAATTTTTTTTTTGATTGACATTTGAATAAAGAGTAAATAGCGAATATGAATGCTGGCTGGTTTTTCACGCGTTCTGTACTTTGAATATTCAAAGATTCTGTATTATAACTTTAGTCAGCTTCGTGTAGTGTATTTTCTTTAACTTGTACATATTTATAAGTACAATTATAGTATAGTAAAGCGCTAATGGTTATGTCTAAGTACCGTTTTATATAAAACGGTCTAAAGCAGTTTACCAAAAATCAGTCAGTGAATTTTTTTCTTTTTTAAAACGAAGAAAAATCACAGTAAATAACTTCGTTAACTTTATATCGAGAGCGGATGAAATCGAACTGTACAATCGCCACGAAAATTTCAACATCGTCGTCGAATAATTGGAATTTCCGCCGATCCGGATTTTTCCTCACGTACGATCGCCGTCCATACCGCCTCCAAATATTTAGTTCACAGATGTATACTGTTGTTTGTTAAGCTGTGTAATCTGTCAAAAATATAGAACTCACTTGCTATCTTTACCTTCACTTTTGATTAGTAAATAGTTAATCAGGCACAGAACATTAAACAAATCTTTTTTTATCATGTTCATTAAAATCAAAATCTTATAGTAGCACCCGTTTTTGTCTATGTCTCTTGTACTCACCTGTCACATTTGTGTAGTAGACGATAAATTGACGATACATTAATTTAGCTTTACATCTTTTTTACATTGTATAAAATGCAAATATATAAATATCCTGTGTTGTAAGTCGTATACGCACGCGGCGGTTCGTTAGTATAAATAAAGACTAACCCCCTTATTCATAAAAATAAATAAACGTTTGTTAAGCCCATTTTAACTAGAATATGTTTTGGCCCTTTCTCTCTTAGCGAAATTTATAGTGAAAGTAAGAGCCAAAACACATTTTAGTTCAAACGGGCTTAACAAACGTTTGTTAATTTATGATTTTTTTATGAATAAGGGGGTTAGAAGCTTTTATTATGAGTTACGAATCTGTTTTCTTTTATTTTATGGTATCGCCGGAACGCCGGAACGCAAGATTAATTTGCGCATTTAGCATAAGCAATGTTCCGTATTCGTTACGCGTTTTACATAATTGACTTTTGTCTTTTTTGGCTTTTTGAAAGGAATAGATACGGCAAGGGACGAGAAACTCATAAATTTTAACACGCTTAAGTGTAATTTAGTGAAAAATTAAGAATTATTAGTTTCATTGCGTTTAGAATTGGGAAATTATATAATTTATGATTTGTGGTTAAAAAATGTGCGTTTTGTTTAACATACAATAAACTACAGTACATAGAAATCTAAGCACTTTCATTTCTATAAGTAATGGCTAAATAAAAGTTATGTATTTTATTTGTAAGCACGCTTCATACCTCATCTATCGGACGAAATAACAGAATCTATACCTAACGTTACCAATTCGACATTTATTATTTACATACGAAAAATACCAACCATGAAATTTTAGGTATTTTGCGTTAATAAAAATAATAATACGGATATTACCTAATACGTTGTTAACTATAACGCAAAATACCATCTTACTTACTACAATATTTTTTTAGGGCGCAAAGCGTGGACAAAACCTAGTCTAACGTGAGTTCATTACTCTTCACTAATTTCAAACAAACAGTCTAACAACTAAAACTAAATTCACATTTACAAGTCAAGTTAGTAAGTATAACTTCGTGATTTCTTACCGTAACGCCCTTACTGCTCTGTGGCACGACAAAATTCATTTAAACAATAATTTATCGTACCGTGTACGACTGTCTGTGTAGATGTGAATAGATTAGTATCGAACAAATGGATTCCGTGATACCAGCCATTTGCTTTTTATGATTGAATATTTTATGTCTTGAATTTCATGTTTAGTATATCACAATTCACAAATTGTTAAGTGAAAATTTTGATAAACTCTAACACGAATCGTACATCCGTACGGGGTCAAATTACCTAGTAACCTACATGATATAAAAAGTTAACTCTTTTTTTATTATTATTTCGTTTTAATTCTTAGGCTGCAATCCCATCCTATCCCATCCCGACTTCCCAACTAATATTATAAATGCAAAAGTAAGTTTGTTTGTTTGTGACGCAATAACGCCCTATCCACCGAACCAATCTTCTTGAAATTTCGCATACACTTAGTTAGAAGTATAGGATACCTGTTATCTTGTGAAAAAGCAACAACCCGAGGCAAATTCACGCGGGCAAAGTCGCGAGCAAAAGCTACTTATTTATAAACTTTGATGATTTAACATTGACTTAATCGTAGGCGTTGTATCTATACAATATAATAAAGCTGAAGAGTTTGTTTATTTGAACGCTTATAACTAAAAAACTACTGGTCGGATTTGCAAATTTTTTTTTGTATAAGAAAGCCTGATTCTTGAGGAAGGTTATAGGCTATATATAGTACATACACACTAACGGCATGTGAAACCGCGGGAAACAGCTAGTGTAGGATAAAACGCCTACGATTAAGTTAAAGGTCAAAGCTAAGTCACTAATGAAAACAAGCCCAATAATTTAAATTTAATGGAAATATTCTACTAATAAACACGAAAGTTTGTAAGGATGTTTGTTACTCTTTCACAGGAAAACGGCCGAACCGATTTAGCTGAAATTTGGAATGGAGATTGATTAGACAACACTGTTTAAATATATTTTATCCCGGAATTCCCACGGATGCAGATCGGGGCGGATGGAGCGTTGTTATAAATTAAAATATTTATTTATCTCAGCAATTATCAAAAACACCAACAAAAAAATAATGCAAAACTTCAAAAAAGACCTTCAATAATATACTTAATTACATTAGTTTTTCTTCACTATTATAAATATTCGCATATCGCTTAAGAATATTTTTATTTCTTTGTCACTTTTTAAATTTTACTCCTGGAAATTTTCTGCCCTCCTCACACATGTGGGCCTAAATCAAAACAAAGGGGGGACTAAAGTAATTTTTGAAAACAATTAATCAGATGGAGTTCAAGCTAGAAAACAGTAAAATTAACTGAATACACACTTGCATTTTACCAAAGACTCTATTAAAATAGATACCAAAATAGATGCAATATATCGCGCGCCTTAACACGTCCGCAGACGTTTTTGTAAAACACAATAGAAGTTTAATTATTATAACTGCTATAGCAGTCCTGTGTCCGCTAAAGTGGTACGTATAAGTTACTAGCTGCTTGCTGCCTGGGGCTCCGCTCCCGTAGGGATTCCGGTATAAAATATAGCCTATGTGTCGTTTCAGGGTTAAGCAAGCTTAATTTAAAATTGCAGCCAAATTGGTTTAGCCGTTTTACAGTGAAAGAGTAACACATCCATACAAAATTTCGCGTTTATAATAAATAATAGGATTTATTTAATATTTGTAGTAGGTTTAGCAAAACAAAGTAGTTCTTTTTTTCAGAAAAATTGTTCAGGGATATGTATTTTGTTCATTTTCGATTCTACTTCATTTTTATTCAATCAGAAATAAATAATTTGCTAGGTTGATATGCTAATGTAAAACAATTTAAATACGTTCTAAATAAAGAAATGAATTCTAAGATCTAATAATGTTTGATGGAGATTTTCCACTTTATTTCACAATCACTGAAGATATCAACTAAAATAATACAATATTTTTTTAAGTAATCAAGTAATTGAAAATGGAACACGTTTTGCTCTCTTTACTGAAGAACGAGGATACGGGATCTATTTAGTTGCAAGTCTGTGCTATCTAGATTAATCTATGCGATCCGTCACATAGGGCATTGTCCGTGGAGGGTGGTGACTGGCAGAAATGTACACCAACACCAAAGGTGATTACTAGTGAAACTCGAATTTTCTAAATGTATTTTAGATAATAGGAAAACCCAGCTGTTTATTAGATAAAGTTGACGGACATTCAAATACCAGGAAATGTGGTACTCATTTTTCATTAAGTATATAATTGTTAGTTGATCTTCAATTCTATTTATTTATTTATTTATTTTCCAAATTCATGTACACAGAAAAATATACAAAAGAAAAGAACATAGAATAAAGAACATAAGTACAAGGGTGCTGCTTATTTCTAAAGAAATCTCTTCCAGCAGACCCAAGAGAGGAAACGAGAAGAAAAGGGTAACAGGCGTTACCCTTCTAGTGACAGGAGGCTGGCTATTTATTTTTTCAAATGTTTATAGCAACTCTATCCAAACTATATAAACTATTACAAACTGCAGTTTTGCTACCGTATGATAAAGGATGATGTAAAGTTTTTTTCTTATTTCTTCTTTATAAATATTTTTGTACCACAGATAAAGACAGTAACAAAAGCATTACCAATCCCATTAAAGAAACAAACGCTGTGTGCCGTGCAACGTGTGTATTTCTTTTTATATAACTAGATATCGACGCGCCCCGGCTTCGCATGGGCATAAAAATTTAAATTTCCTCTTGAATCACTCTATCTGTTAAAAAAACCGCATCAAAATCCGTTGCGTAGTTTTAAAGATTTAAGCATACAAAGGGACATAGGAACAGAGAAAGCGACTTTGTTTTATACTATGTAGTGATAGTGAAGTGATTTAATTTTCAGAAAATTTGTCTCAAATTTCAGGCTAAGTTGAAAAAATATTTGTTTAATAGAATCGGATGGACATTCGAAAGGCAATATCGGGTGTTGTTTGCAAATTTTACACTAGTTAGCCGAGATTATAAAGGTCTAGAAAGGGCACGCGGTTTGTCTGCAAAGTTTTGGGTCTATGCGGCGTGACATGACAATAACAGACATACATATCTCATTTACATCGAATATTTGTTATGTCTCTTTACTAAATCGGATCTGGAATCAGTGAAATGAATATTTAGTTCGAAAAACTAATACATTTTAATTTAGCGTTTGATAGAACTTTATTACAGAAAAAATTGCCACTGTTCGTTTAAATGGACATACTGATATTACTTTTTAGAGTATAGGTATATCAAATGATATCTAATAGCGTTATAAACGACTCAGTCAGTTCTAGTGATATAACCAGGATGTGCATGGTCGTTTGACCGTGCCACCTACACGAAATGATGATGAGTGATATAAATATGATATTTTATCTCTTATTTTTGCACATAACCTTTTTCATAACAGTTCTGATACCGCTGTAACCACACCGAAGCTAATAAAACTGAACTGAAAACATATATAAACAGCGAAATTTCATGGACGCGAATGCAGAATGCTGCACAGCAATTTACAATAAATATAAAGTACCTAGTAGGGGTAACACGAGTGAAATTCAAGATCTGTTTTCCAACGATGACTGGCATGTAAAGCGGGGTTGAGAAACAAGCAGGGATTGTAGTTTGCGCAAGATTTTAGTCTTGAGTTTGCTTCAAAGTACTTTGGTCTTTGAATATTGGGAAACTTAACAAACTATAAAAAGTAAACCACTTTATTGTAACATATGATCCGTTATACCCACGTGGAGAATTACAAAGCTGACACATCACCGATCTCTGTCCTCTTTAGTCCATTGAGGTTGGCATCCGCTAGATTCACAAGGGCGAAAAAGAAATCACCGAATGTGTTTGTGCTCTTGGATAGCTGTGGTTGTTTATTAATTGATATTACTGCAGCTAGATGGCACTGCTGCCAATCCTGACTAGGAGCACGACGTTACTTAGTAACGGCACTAAGAGAAAAATAACATCGTTGTCATTGAAAGAAAAACCCGCATCGCATCTAATTTTATGTTATCATCAAGATTACGCATTTAACTATATCGCATCATCACGCCGCCGGCTCTGCATTTGTCAAGGATTGCATTTAAGGTAATAATCAATTTATTAATAATCGCAGTGTCCAGGCCACAAACTTTTTCCGCTTCACCATCTGGTTGATCCGCATCGCATCGCATTCAAATTTTATTGATTTAACCGCCATTTGTTTGGTCCTTCACAAGCCGGATAATACATTATCCGCATACCGCATCGCTTGTTATAGCATTTCTTTTCTCCCTTTACCCAACTTCAACATAGTAGGTATTGTTACTGAGACGAAGATTTTGCTATAAAAATCCCGCAACTTGTCGTCATTATAGGTACGCAATTTAATATTCATTGCCATCTTTAACAATGGAATCGAAATTAAAATTACTTCAAGCTAAAAATAAGGTAATATTTGAACGTGTTACCAAATTATATAACGCAGGTAAAAACCTATCGCCCGCTACTACCGAATTACGCTCGGTCGAAAATTTTATGTCTGAGAGTGAGACCATTGACACGCTACGCAATGAGTTCATTCGAAATTTGGACCTAATCAACGAAATTCAAATTGATATAGACCCGGATTTCGAACCGAACTACCAGGCACTTTCATCTTTTGAAGATATTTTTGCTCGTATAAAAAGATATCGCTCGAGCACAGAAGTAAAGCCCTTATCTTCGCACGCTCAGCAGAGCCAAAATAAGGCTCCCTACAAACTAGCTCCGCTCAATATTCCCAGTTTTGACGGAAAAATTGAAAACTGGCCTGTGTTCTACGAATCATTTAAGGCTAATATACACTGTAATCCCGATTTAACCGATTCTCATCGAGTTCAATATTTAGTGAGTAAACTTACAGGTAATGCACAAAAAATAATTGCTGGTGTAATTCCTGCCGGTGAAAATTACTCTTCTATATGGGAAAGCCTTACAAATAAATATCAAGATAAAAGAGCGTTAGGTTCACATTATATTTCTACTTTACTCAATATAAAAGCCGCAGTTAATAATTCTGCATCTTTAAATAATTTTATTGAAGTATTCGACGCTGCTGTTGCCGCACTTAAGCAACTAAAACTTGAGGATAATTTTGATTTTCTTTTATTTAGCTTGGCTTTTCGGAAAATTGACTTAAGTACCGCTCAAGCTTTTGAATTATCTGCGATAAATATGGATATACCGACATATGCCGATTTCTCCGCATTTGTCAAAGCTCAAGTTAAAATATTAGATAGAACAACTAATAATAGTTCAACCAACCGCATTACGCAAAATAATAATAATAACATCCGCCGCAATACAGTCCATTCGTTCGTAACTCGCGATAATAATAATTATGATAACCGTCCTTCTTGTTCTATATGTAATACGTCAGAACATTATCAACTTTATTGTTGTTCCGCTTTTAAATCGATGTTACCAAAAAATCGTTTCGATTTTATTAAATCCAAACGAGGGTGTGTAAACTGCCTTAGTTTGACTCACTCGTCATTGAATTGTCAATCAAAGTACAAATGTAAACATTGTGGTAAGTCACACCACACTTTACTTCATTTAGAAAATAATCAAAATAAAAATAATTCGCGTTTTGAAGACAGAACTTCGACCATTAATAACGTCAGGCAGGATGTCGTCATTCCGAAAGGAACGAACGATCGTGCGAGTACCTCTGTACAATCGGCACCGCCATCCGCTACTACGGTAGACCGATCGCCCGTTTCGCTTTGTTCTCGTTCGCCTGTCGCTACTAATGTAAGGCATGATACGTTGTCACACGTCAACCGTAGTGAAATTCTTCTTTCTACGGCTAGTGTTTATGCTCATAATTCTAATATTAAAATAACCATTAGAACTCTTATAGATAATGCTTCACAAAATAATTTAATTACTTTAAATTGTTGCAAAAAACTTAAACTAGATATTATACCGCTTTCGAATTCAACTTTAAAAGGTGTTGGATTAACTTCCAGACCTATCATTGGTTATGTTAATTTTAAGATTTCCGCGAAAAATAATAAATATTATTTTAATTTAACCGCTTTAGTTATCGATTGTATTACCGATAGACTTCCATTCGAGTATGTTGATAAAAATATTATTAGTCATTTAGTAGACATACCGCTTGCAGACCCGCACTGGAACATACCAAGTGAGATAGACCTAGTACTGGGATCAGGATTATTCCCTTACATTCTCCTTAGTGGAAAAATAATATCCCCGCCTGCTCCGCCTGCTATTGAAACTGTGTTCGGTTTTGTGTTTATGGGCGAGACAGCAGCTAATGCCGCATCGCAAGTTCATAGCGATCTTACTAATTTTGATTGTCCGCCTACCGCGTCTTTCTTCACTTGTGTAAACAATAAAATAGACGCTTCTCTGTCCAAATTTTGGGAGTTAGAGGAGGTCCCTGTCAAGAAATTCTTCAGTAAGGCTGAAGAAGAATGTGAACAAATGTATATCTCTACAGTTTCTCGCGATCCTACTGGTCGTTATTGCACCGCATTGCCATTTTCTAAAGATCCTAGTTGCTTGGGAAATTCTTACGCTGTCGCTCATCGCCGCTTATTATTATTGGAGCGTAAGCTTTGCGATAACGATTTACGTAAAAGCTATAATGCTGCTATTATGGATTATATAAATAATAAATATTTGTCACTTGTACCATCATCTGAAGAAGACGATGGTGGGTATATTATACCTCATCATGCTGTAATTAGACAGGATAAACTTACTTCAAAAGTACGAGTCGTACTGGACGCGAGCAGTAAATGCCATAACGGCGTATCCCTAAATGATATTTTACACGCCGGACCAAATCTCCAGGCTGATTTATTTTTACTTTTAATTAATTTTCGTCTTTTCCCGGTGGCTATAACTGCTGACATAAAACAAATGTACCTTCAGATATTAGTAACGGATGAGCATCAAAAATATCAAAAAATACTCTTCCGTTTTGATACTTCTCAACCAATTCGTACTTAATAATTTAATAGAGTGACATTTGGCCTCAAGTCGAGCCCATTCACCGCGATGCGCACAGTGCGCCAACTTTGTAATGATGAACGCAATAATTTTCCTGTAGCTGCTTCCATAGCTGAGAAAGAACTTTATATGGATGATTTAGCTAGTTCCATTTCTAGTGAAACTGAAGCTGTTGAGGCTTCTGCTCAATTAATCAATATGTTTAAAGCTGGTGGCTTCGATTTGGTCAAATGGTCATCTAATTCTAAAAAGGTGCTTGAGAGTATTCCGCCTGCATTTAGACTTACACAGCAAGTAGAATTTGATAAGAGCGAATCTCTTAAAATACTTGGGCTTGAATGGCAACCCGAGAAAGATATTTTCATTTTTAAAACTAATATTGATGACCGCTCATGCACTAAACGTTCTATACTTTCAACAATCGCAAGATTATGGGACGTATTAGGTTTTGCCGCACCAGTTATTCTCTATGCTAAATTATTGATAAAAGAACTCTGGCTGCAAAAAGTCGGATGGGATGATGAGCCCCCGGCATATATTACCGCTACATTTAACAAATTTAGAAAACAATTGCCACTTCTTTCAAATTTAAAAATTCCGCGTCATGTTGCTGTTACATTTGGTTGTACAGTAAATATCGTTGCTTTTGCCGATGCTAGTATGAAAGCATATGGTAGTGTTATTTTCTTACATGTGACAGATGCCACAGGTCAAATCTATATAAGATTGGTCTGTGCAAAGTCAAAGGTAGCTCCTGTCAAAGTAGTTTCTCTTGCACGTTTAGAGCTTTGTGCTGCAGTTTTAATGTCAAAATTAACTAAATTAATTTACGATACATATTTAACCCGCATACCTATACAAAAGGTTTATGCCTTTTCTGATTCTAAAATCGCCCTCTCATGGATTCATTCATCTCCACATCGATGGAATATTTTTGTTAGCAACCGTGTAGCCAAATGCCATGAATATTTGGATCCCGAAGCCTTCCATCATATTTCTGGAGTGCATAATCCTGCTGACTGTTTGTCACGTGGCCTCCTGCCCGAACAGTTGCTTACTCACGAGTTGTGGTGGAATGGTCCCGCTTGGCTAAATACTCCTACACATGAGTGGCCGATAGAATCTTTTAAACCTGAAAAATATGAGGATCTACCAGAATTTAATAGCAAGTCATTTGCTACAACCGCTTCTTATACATTTGAATCTTCTCCACTTTGCTCTGTAGCAGACAAAGTCTCATCATGGAATAAATTATTGAGAATTGTTGTATATATTTTACGATTTGCTCGTTTAGTTCCCCACTATAAAAATATTAATACCGCAAATTTGCTTACCGCTGAAATTTATTTGCTCCGTGCCATCCAGGCAGTTCATTTTTCACATGTTTTCGATAATCTTAAAAAGGGTAGTTTGCCCCCTGCGCCGCTTGGTAGGTTGGATTTATTTGTTTCTGAAGACAACTTAATACGAGTAGGAGGCAGGTTATCAAATGCAAACTTACCTTTTGATGCAAAACATCCGATTTTGCTGCCTAAGCATCATAATGTGACATACTTAATAATTGATTATTTTCACCGCGTTAATTGTCATACAGGAGCCGCTCTTCTCAGCTCTTTAATTCGTCAAAAATATTGGATATTATCCGCTAGGTCAATAATAAGACAACGTGTTCATAAATATAATTTTTGTTTTAAAAATTCACCAACCCATCCAATACCAAAAATGGCGAATCTTCCCGCATTTCGTGTTCAGGAGACTAAAGCATTTGTACATACCGGTGTAGATTACGCTGGACCCATAAACATTACGCTTTGCAGGCGCCGGGGTCAACGTAGCCAAAAGGCGTACATTTGCCTGTTTATATGCTTAGTAGGGCGTGCAGTTTCATAGATTTTCAATTTCGAAATTAGCTTATGAAATTAGGTTGATTAGTTTCGAAATTTCGAAATTTCGAAACTCAAGGAACACCTTTGCAATGGAATATGAAAACGTTTGTAAAACTATAACTTTAAACGTTCTTGGGCCTCATCAGCATCCTTGGGGCCCAATTCAACCTTACCTGCAAGCTCGTGCGCCTGCTGATTAAGGCCTGGCCTGGACCTGAAGGATTGTACCAGCTTTCTCCGACAGTTGTTTCTCCTTTGGACTGATCACCAACAGGACGATTAGTTTTTGAGTAATTCGCCGTCGGAATCTTTCTCATATAAACGGTTCACCAACAGAATGTTTCACATTTGAGAGTTTCCTCGACATGACTTTTCTCCTATGGACTGTTCTACAACAGAATCTTTCATCTTCCGAGGTTTTGTCTACAGAATGATTCACATGTACAGTGTTTCGACGACAGGAGTTATGGCAGTTGCTCCGGAAAGGCAAAAAACGCCAAATCTAAATGATAAGAAGAATAGAAGAACCAGAAGGAATATTATCAAGAATAGGACGCCACCGCAATAAGTGCGCAGGAGCTTCGCCTGACTCCTGCGACATGTGGGCAAGGACTGCCGTGTTTGGGGAGGGCACGGTTTAGACGCTAGCCCCAATCCAACGCAAAAAGCTCCTCTTCGCCACGTGGAATGTTGGCACGCTAACCGGACGATCGAGGGCGGAAACGCTTCAGAGACCAACTGATGGACTTGACGAGCCGGCTTTATGAGGAGGCGCGTAGGGAACTATTAGATAATGTTGTCCCGCTCAGGGTGGGCCCGGTCTACTATTGGGATCTCGTGGGATCTGAGGCGAACTTTGAGCAGCTAAAAGAATTCTCGCATCGATGGCATAAAATCTGAAGCGGCCTCGAGAGGGGCATAACTTGAAAAGTAGGAGCACATCAAGAATACTGCTACAAGAAGACAAAGAAGACGAAGAGAAAAACCGAAACAGACAAACTGAAAGATCTAGAAGACAGAAGCTGGCTTCAGGCCGAGAAAAAGGCAAGCGAGGCGTACGGGGAGAGTTACTTAATATGCAATGGTTGCATAGATAGGCGACACTATAGAGAACTTGTAGTGAGATTAAGCAGGTGCGACTGGAAAGAGATGCGAAATGCAAGTACAGCGCACTCTCCCGAGATTCGGCTCGTATAACCGAGAGGTTGATAGAGCCATGGGAGGTGGAGGGAGTGATGGACTTGATTGTGCTTGTTGAAGGGGTTACGACTTACTTGATAAGTACCTACGCGCCACTAGTGGCTTACCACCATCTCTTAAAACCATGCAAGAACGATTGAGTAAGACAGATGTCGCCTTACATCACGTGGCGCACTGTCCCGCTTACTCACTCGTTCTTACATGGTTTTAGGAGATGATAGTAGGTCCCCAAGTTGATCGCAGTGTCACGGATTAAACGGCATTCTGGAACCTACTTGAAGGTGTGCTGTGTGAAACCCCGTTGTCGCAGTAGTGAGGCATGGCTCGTATGCGGTGGATGTATGGGGTATCTCGGAAAGATCGCATTAGAAACTCCCGCGTCCGAAGCAACCTTCATGTACGTCACATAGTCGATAAGCTTCAGGACACGCCTTCGATGGTAGGGTCACGTCTTGCGCAAACCGGCAAGCTACGTTGGAACAAGTGTCAAGTGAACAAGGCCATGCTGTCTTCTCCGAGGCCTGGTATAAGGGGCAAACTCAAAACGATATATACGTGCAACGGCGCGGGATATGCGTGCAAATGGACTCATCAACAAGGATACCAAAAACCGGACCCTGGGCTTTAAAAACGCTAGGATGATGATGTGAAACTATAATGAAAGCGTTTTATAATACTAAAAAAACTTTTTTTCTATAAAAAAAATATTTCGAAATTTCGAAATTTAAGTTTAAAATTTCGAAATTACGTGGCAAGCAAATATTGTCCGAAATTTCGAAATTATGAAGTTTCGAAATTTCGAAATGCATGCCCTAATGCTTAGTAACGAAAGCTGTTCATATTGAGCTTGCTTCAGATTTGTCATCTGCAACATTTCTTTCGGCATTTAAAAGATTTATATCCCGTCGCGGTCCAGTTAGTTGTCTCTATTCTGATAACGGGACTAATTTTGTTGGCGCTAAATCGCATTTAAATGAATTGTATGAACTTTTGAATTCTTCTGAATATAATGATACACTCTCGAATGAACTAATTAATCATCGCATACAGTGGCGTATGATTCCGCCCCGGGCACCTCATTTTGGGGGCATATGGGAGGTTAATATAAAAAGTTTAAAGACTCATCTGTATCGTGTCATTGGAAATCAACTTCTTACATATGAAGAGCTTATAACAGTATTAACACAGATAGAAAGTATAATGAACTCGAGACCGCTCTGTGTTTTACAAGAGGAACCGTACCCGGAACCTTTAACTCCCGCACATTTTATTATGGCGTCGCCTTTGCAGTACTTGCCGCTTGCTCCGCTTACTACTACCCCACTTCTTACACGAAAATCGTTATTAGATCAAATGGTTCGTTCCTATTGGAAAAGATGGCACATAGAATATTTAAATAATTTACAAGTACGGCAAAAATGGCTAAAAAACGCTGAAAATATTAAAGTTGGTACTGTGGTATTAATAAACGAGGATAACACGCCACCTTTACGATGGCCAATGGGTGTTATTGAGAAAACTTATCCAGGCTCAGATGGTGTCACGCGTGTAGCGTTAGTTAAAACGCATTCCGGCCATCTGAAAAGGCCAATAGTTAAATTAAGTCCATTACCGTCTCAATAACAATCCTTCTATGTTAATACTTCATTTAATTTCTACTTTGTATGATTTCATCTACATATATTTTTTCCTTTAAATGAATTAATTTCCGCAATTGATTTGCTTTTTTTGTTTCTTTGAGAAATCTACGTTTCTCAAGGCGCCGGAGAATGTTTGTGCTCTTGGATAGCTGTGGTTGTTTATTAATTGATATTACTGCAGCTAGATGGCACTGCTGCCAATCCTGACTAGGAGCACGACGTTACTTAGTAACGGCACTAAGAGAAAAATAACATCGTTGTCATTGAAAGAAAAACCCGCATCGCATCTAATTTTATGTTATCATCAAGATTACGCATTTAACTATATCGCATCATCACGCCGCCGGCTCTGCATTTGTCAAGGATTGCATTTAAGGTAATAATCAATTTATTAATAATCGCAGTGTCCAGGCCACAAACTTTTTCCGCTTCACCATCTGGTTGATCCGCATCGCATCGCATTCAAATTTTATTGATTTAACCGCCAGAATGAATTGACGGCCTTTCTTTCACCCTTTAACTTCGATGCACCATTCAAATAAAAAATAGGTACTCATACTTTTTAATATAGTCTTAGCTACCCGGTACGTGGAGCAAAGAGAAAAAAACATACACACACGAACAGGAACTCGAATCTTTAATAAACGCAAATACAATTTTATTTTTTAAACGGAAATTCATAAAAAAACAAAACATAAACGTTATAACAAAATCTAAAAGTAACAATTTATCAAAAACAATTCTAAGAAAAGAAAAAGGCAAATCGACCGGCATAGATTTCCCTTAGTAATGTGCTCACTACGAGGATTCTTTTTACTCTGAGGCGCGCAGTGGGTTATAAAGACGCTTTCCCATCCCCGCCTTAGCGACCGGGGGGGGGGGGGGGGGGGGCTCTCTGCTAATAATAGTTAATTATCAACTAAAACTTAAAACCATACAATTAAAAAAAACTAACTCGTCATTTCCTAAATCACCCGTTACGACAATTGTCTATTTAACCAGAAACCACACGGCACACATAGCTTATAACAACCTCGTTTTGCAAATAAGGGTTAATAAAATAACCTTCGAGCTCCAGTCCTTCAGTCGCGCTGAGATGCGAGTGAGTTCTAAAACAGCCTGAAGCATATTGCTCTCACTTGAATGCAAATTAAATGTCTTCGGACTGCGGGGTATCTCCGTATGTTCTTTGTTCTAGAATATTCAAGTTTATTGCCTTAATGCGATAGATTTTATTTTTAGTGCGTCTTGTGGTTCAACTTAAGAGTATAGACACGTGGAGTAGACCATTTCTCTGTGGTTTTCTTTACAGAGACAAATAGAAACGTGAATTCCTTTTTACTACTCTTAAACGTGTCTTCGACCAACATGAATTGTATTAATAGAATCACAGATTAAAGATTTGATTTGCCTGGCGTCAAACTGCGCACGATTCCAAATTCCTTGAAAAGAATAGAATATAACAGAATAGAAAAACTCTTTTTTTGTTTTATTTTTTACTAGGTTAGGTAGGTACAAAGTATGCATTACCGATTCTGAGTAAGTCTAGACATTTTAGAAATAGCACATATAAAAATGTTGGATATCAGACAGGTACCCGATTAAATTAATGACAAATATGTTTTTACGTCTTATGACTCTAAGTACCATAATGTCATCAAAAACAATTATACATCAAGATAAAACGGGCTGTGATGAGATGACCCGAGATTGAAGCTAAATGGCGGCCACGCACCGGCAATCGCAGGATCGGACATCCACCGACCAGATGGTCGGATGTCGCAGACAAACGCTGTACGCAGGCCGTTTCCAACCGGTCATTCTGGAAAACCTTGATGATGATTGGCCTATGTCTAGCAGTGGACGCCTGCGGCTGAAATAATAATGATGCTAATCTAGCTACGAAGTGGGACTAAGGGAAATCCACTACCAGTTGGTTATAGGTATGAAATTTTAAACCTTATTTAATTGACTTCTACAATACCATGAAAGAATGGGAGTAGTCTCCATAAATTAAAATAAAAATAAATTAAATATCCTTATAACAATAACAGTTATAAATAGATAACATTAAAAAATATATTTCTATATATAAGTACTTAACAACATTCTCAATATCGATATAATGAGTTTGATCTTAACGAACATTGACTACCTATTCTTATAATTACCACGGATAATTACATAAGTATTAATTATTATTAGCTACTCAACATAATTACTGAAACGAGGGTGACAACATTCTCATTATATTTGCTATTGGCCCTTGGAATCCCTTAATTAGATTTTGACGTTTAATGGAAATAGCGGAATAATATTAACATCAGCATTATAAGAACAAACCGTTCCAGACTTAAGGTGAATGATTGTTTGTTTTTTATTTTTATGTTATTATTATTTTAATTTATTTTATCTTGTAGCGTGGAATAATGAATCACACATACATAAAAACTTACATACATGAATCCTGAAAACATAACACTCATTTTTGGTGAGTCGGTGTATGGCTAGAGTAGTTAGCGCACTGCACCGGAAACGATATGAGCCGGCTTGTTAGTTTTTTGGGTTCTTGATTTTATTCTTACAAATTAAAAGTTCAAAATCGCGTCAGTTAATTCTGTCCGAGTTGAAACAAAGACGCTTCGCTCGGTCGATAAAAACCTGACTTTTTTCTTTTATTAAGCAACATGCAAACACAAATAGATAGTTAATGCAAGAGCGCACACGAGCTCCCTGCTACATAAAACCTATATCTCCAAATTGCTGTATATTTCACTAGACTAACAAAATAAACTTTCATACCAACCAACGTATTCAATTTTCAGGCGTCATGTGATGTAGACGGATGGGCGCGAGGCGTGCTAGAATTTGATTCAACTGCGATAGATTAAATTAATGTTGCCTTATACGCTATTTTAAATTCCACTTCGCCGGGGAATATTATAGTGGATTTGGTATAAAATTTTCTAGCTTCAGAGTAGGGTACGCTTTGATATGGTGCTAGATTTGGCTGTGCTTGTCATAACATTGGAGCGACTGCTGTCTGATCTCCATAACACTTTTTTAAGGGAAACCAGAGCAATCAATAGGAAAGGTAGGTACTAAACTCCATAGACAGCATTTCCGTGAAATATCAGTCTTCAACTTATGAAATATTTGTGTAAATTATCATTTGAAGTATCATCAGATCGCATATATCATTAGCTTCGAAAACGTCGACGAAGCCTTGGAGAATTAACTAACGACAAACAAACGAAGGTAAATATACGTGTCATTCAATTAGCGTTGCTGAGCGACCGTACTTATGAGTTGGTTGCATAAAACAACGATAATATAGAAATAAAACTTAAGCGATAATTACTGTTTTTCATTTAGACACAAATATTTCTTTAAGGCCACGGTAAATAGGCTTAATGAACCAGCGAGCTCTAACTTAGACCACATATGTACTTACCATCAGCTGGAATCGTGGTCAATCCCTGGTCACTGACTACATTAAAAAAATACGACCGATTAACAGATTTGAGAAGCAAATTGAATATAAAATCATAGCTATTATATTTTGTTAGAATAAATGCAGACATTATAAAACTAGTTGAGTGCCTAGATTAAGAGATTATTCACTAGGTAACAGAAAAGGCCGAGAGCTGAGATTCTGCTTTACGTACTAACGTAATTCAAGTGGCTTAATTGTAAGTAAAAAAAATATATAAATCGAATATCGAATCGCTAAGAACATAAAAAATAGGCTATGGGAAATATAGAAATAGATGACGTGAAGCAATATCTAATACTACGTCCGAGTTTTCGACATCACAAATTATTTTAAACATTTTGATTTTGGAAGCTTGACCTTTGCATAATTATTGGAACAATTTTACATGAGTTGATTTCAGTTTATAAGTGTAAAGTGACACAGTTATTCTTATTTCTAAATATTATTCTAATCTAATAAAAAATTCTAAATCTAAAAACCTTTAAGCCTTTTTAATTTGGTCAGCTAAAAATGATCCAACATACTCCAGGTCCGACGTACACTGCGGGGCAGATTTCCCTGGAGACTCCCGACTGTTATGAACAGATTGTAAGCCAGTGTACGCCCTTTATTTCTTTCTTTTTCACTCAAATGGCCTGTCTGCACCTGAATTGCTGGATTTCGCAATACAAGTCTGGCATAACAGGGCCTTATGAATTAAAGTTTGGAGTATAATTTTATTTATATAAGTCTCTGGATTAAATGATAAATTCTAAGATTTATAGATAATGTGACAATAAAAAAATTATTAATAAATTTTGCAATTGTTCGAATTGTACCAAATAAACGTTTTGTCAATAAATTGAATGAATAAATATTATATTGTAAAAATTATGTTTGCTTCGAAACTGTATTTATTAGTGGGTATATTATAAGATTAATGTTTTTATGTTAATGAAAAAGAAAAAAAAAATTAAAAAGTATTCTTAATAAAATATTATTCTACTATATGATGCCATAGTTAAAAATCCCTAATGCAACGCGAGTCGAGTCATTGCAGGATTTCGGTAGAAAAATTACGCATTCATAAAGAACAATGGCCACCTATTCACTATATAAAACCATCCGTTCTTTTGTCCGTGCATACTGACATCGTGTCGTTCGGTTTTATTCCCGTTATTGCTTCTCCAATGTCCCTTAGCATGTCGCCCATTTTGCAGATATATAAGTTGGACTAAAATCAACTACAAATATTTTAAGAGCAGATTCGGACCACTAAACTGAACAACTTTTCCAAATAAACTTATATCGAAATACGAAAAAAAAATCCCATACAAATTAAGATTCAGCTGATCTGGTTAAGTATGGAGAGTGAAAAAAGTAATTTTATATTTTGACATAAGTTTATTTGGAAAAGTTGTTCAGTATAGTGGTCTGAATCAACCCTTAAAATATATGCACTTGATTTAAGTCCACCTTGTATGTATCTGCAAAATGGGCGAAACGCTTCTGCATTTTGCAGATACATGATATACTAGCTTTTACTCGCGGCTTCGCTCGCGTGGAAATAGAAAGTTTTTGCCAGGAAGAAAAATTTATTAGGTTATACGGCCGATATTTGGTGTAAGTACACATACAAATATTCCACTAATCTCCCTTGGGAACTTGATGCTTTTTCAGGACCAAAAGTAGCCTTTGTTACTCTCCATCCTTTCAACTAACTCTATGCCAATAATCAGGTCGCTTGGTTACTTAGCTACGGCGTGAAGGAAGGACAAACAAACACACTTTCACATTTATAATATTATATAGTAAAGTGTAGTATTATAGTATAGTATGGATGGATGTATCTGCAAAACAGGCGCGTAGTCATTGTAACATATACTTTATTTACTAAAACAGTCAAACACGCTACATGTACGCTGTTACCTTGTATCCCAGGATCTATCATTTGGTTCATTCATTAGGTTCATTGTGTACTGTAACAATAAGCATTGGTAAGAATGAGATACCAATGCAAGGCAGCGTTTGATCACATCTACTTCAAATAAAAAATTACAAATAACGAAAGAAAAATAATAATAGATAACATTGAAGTTAAAGTTTATCACTTGCATGTTTGAAAATATCTTCGATGGAAGTAAAAGTAAAAAAAAAAACTTTAGGTTAACTGTCAAAATCTAGACTATAAAGACGATAGAAAACAGTAACAAATTAAGTCAATTTTCTCGTTTTCCAGTTTTGTAATTCTTAAGTTTATTAATTGTATTTGCTTTCTTAATACTCATTATATAAGTAGTAAAAAAAAAGACTGTCAATTTAGACAGCAATTGGTTACAATGGGAGTAAATCGATCAATTTATTGGATAAAGTCGTTACTGACGCCTTTTGTTGTGCTTAACATCGAAAATTTATTTAAAACGGCCCAAATTTTTAGCAACACAATGGGTATTTCGGGAATATTTTGTCATAAAGGTTCCATTATGACAATTTGGCTTGTTTTAACGATTACGTAGCTCAATTGATTGTATAAAAGTCATTTTGAGTAAATGATTATTGGTGTCAGAAGGGCTGGCTACTGCGTACTATGAGATTTTGCAAGCGCAGTCGCTAGTGTCTTGGTGAGGATTTCGCATCTTTCGTTAACTTTCTTTTCGCGATGGGCGCTTAAGACTTTGAGTGCCAAGGAACGCAATACTGCGTTTATAATTAAACTAGCTTTTTGCCCGCGGCTTCGCCCGCGTGAACTTCCCTCGGGAACAGTTAAGCGGGATGAAATGTACCCTATGTCCTTCTCCTGGCTCTAAACTACCTCCCTGACAATTTTCAGCTAAATCGGTTCAGCCGTTCTTAAGTTATAAGTGGAGTAACTAACACGACTTTCTTTTATATATATAATACTAGCTTTTGCCCGCGGCTTCGCCCGCATAGAATTCTCGGGATGAAAGGTACCCTATGTCCTTCTCCTGGTTCTAAGCTACCTCCTTACCAATTTTCAGCCAAATCAGTTGAGCCGTTCTTGAGTTATAAGTGGAGTAAGTAACACGACTTTCTTTTATATATATAGATATCTATTGTAATAGGTTAAAAGTCGTTATGAAATAACAAAAAAAAAAACATAACACGGCGTATATCAACACTAATATAATAAAGCCGAAGAGTTTATTTGTTTGTTTGAACGCTGATAACTACTAGATACTGGTAGGATTTAAAACAATATTTTTGCATATGATAGCCTAATACTTGGAGAAGGTACATACTCACTAAGGGCCAATATCAGGGAACAGCAAAATGTACAATTAAACTTTTAATTTTAAAATGAGGTTTTTACGGAGTTGGGGGAATTTTTTTGCCCAGCAGTAGGACAACATGGGTTGAATGAATGAATGAATGATTTTATTTTGCAATGAATGAGTCGAAATACAGTTGTTATTTTTTGTGTTGGCATGCAAAGCAGAATACAAAGTTAAAATTTTAGAAAAAATTAAATATGGTTAATAATGGTTTTCCCAAGTGACTACAATATGGGGGTCTTCAAGAAGGACGTAAAAAGATTCCTCGAGGGTCGGCAACGCACTCGCAATGCTCCTGGTGTTGCAGGCATCTCATAGGCTGCGGTTACCGCTTCCCATCAGGTTGGCCGTATGCCTGTTTGCCTACTTAACTACATAGTATAAAACAAAGTCGCTTTCTCTGTCCCTATGTCCTTTTGTATGCTTAAATCTTAAAAACTACGCAACGGATTAAGATGCGGTTATTTTTAATAGATAGAGTGATTCAAGAGGAAGGTTTTTATGCCCATGTGAAGCTGGGGCGGGTTACTAGTAATAGTATTTAAAAAAAAAAACATGTAATCATTGTAAATGTACATAATAATAAGTTAGTTAATTTTCCAAGTTTGTGATATCAAATAAACAATTTTTCTTTCTTTCTTTCTTTCTTACATTTTGAACAAACATTTACAGTCCATTAAATGGGCACTTTTTAAAATCAAAAAAAATTCAACATCACTCGAAAAATTGTCACTCGGAAGAACATAAATTGGTATTGGAAGGTCGCATCACCCGGTCCATTTCACTTCATTGTGGCCTCGTTTTATTTCTGCAATAAAAACGCGCCGCGTCTCTTTCCTATTAATATGTATGAATTTGCGTCGGATTTATTAGGGTTTAGCGACGCATTGACAAAATTCCCGTATGAGGAGTTGTAAAATCTTGAAGTTACATTTGATTAAAATCCAAAGAGACGACGAAGTTATTTAAATATTTAAAAGTGAAGATGTTTCTTTTTAACCGATTTTTAAGAAGAAGGAAGTTTATGCTCTGTCACTTATAAAATTTACTGTGATGTCAGTAGTAGTCCTATTCATAAAATTGATCATAAACCAATAATTTTTACCTATGTTAATTTCAGATCCTTTCAGAAAAAGGCTAGTGGAAGACTCTCTAGGCACGTGGAAGATGATTTATTTAAGTATTTATTTGCTTGATTCAAAAGATACAACAAACCTATTACATTTTTCCATCAATGATAGAAAAATGGAATACCAATGCTAAACATAAATATTTGTTAAACTACCATTTACATATTTTGTAATAAAATTTAGTAACTAAATACATAATAAGGTAATTTTTTGAACATAGAGCGAAAATAAGACCGCGTAATACGAGCAAACCCCGCTACTGTAGCTAGGTTTGGGAAGCGACCATCAAAACGCTGGGATAATGATGATTGCAACATGAATATTTGAGTAGTTCTCCATTCGCAAGCCAGAAAATACAATAGCACCCTTAATTCCTGAAATTATTTCATTGTAGAACAATTCTTATGCATGTCGCGTGCTTCTCATAATTAATTTTAGACGGAATTGTCCATAATAAGGTATTATGAGGAGATGCGGCGTTACGGTGAAGCCAGTCATTACGGCTGCGGTAATAGACGTGAAATATTATGATTTCTTGTAATTAACTATACGTTTGGGTACAAATGAGGGTAAATTGTTATGATTTTTAAGAGAAAATTATAGAGGCCTATTTACGACTGACTCTACGTCCGAGTTTACTTTCTTTTTAATGCTTTTTTTTAATCTGTCCAAGTTATAATATATTTTTATGATACATAGGTCATATAGGTATATGATTTTCATTAATGAACATAACTCAGTAGTTGGATTTTATAATCATAGAATATATTTTTTTTAAATATTATCGAACATCTATAGCGCGACAAATTATTCCGATAGTCTTATGGTGGGGACTAAGGGGTGTGTTGTAACATGTCAATATTGGGGGGAAATGGTCACTGTCACACCTATAGTTACTTTACCTGTTATAAACTCTACAAAAACATCTATCAGCGGGCAATACATTCAATTTAGTAGTTTTTATAAATTTTATGATTTGACTAGAAAAGTCATCGTCATCAAAACTTAATATATATTTTTACTAGCTATTGCCCGTGGCTCCACCCGCGTGAAAATCGATAATATTACGTCCAAAAGTAGCTTATGTTTTAATCCTAATCTTTAACTATAGCCACATCAAAGTACATCAAAATCAGTCCAGCGGTTTAGCCGTGAATGCGTAACAGACAGACAAACTTTGGCATTTAGTTTATTAGAATGGAGGTATAATATGGTAAACAAAAAAAAATATGGATTATTATTATTTTGCATTTCTTTTTCCTGTTATTTGGTATGGTAATCTATTGTTGTGTTTGTGGGGATGTCCTCTATGGGATGAACTGTGGGTCTAAAAACGCCACTTTAGCAATTCATCGAATCGAATTCGTATTACGAATTCTTTAGCAATTATTTAGCAATTCCTATTTCTTTCAATTCTTTTGGAGAGGAATTGCAAAGTTTAGTTGGCCATTTTACAAAAAATAGAGGAATTGCTACAGAATTGCTAAGGAATTTGTAATATGAATCGATTCGATGAATTGCTAAAGTGGCGATTATAGACCCCCTGATCTTGTGCCACGCCCACTATTGCTTGACGTGCAGAATCGCTATGAATACGTCATGCCGCTTATAATAAGCACCTCAATTTAATTCTATACTGCTGTGCTATCGATTTTGTCGATACGAATTCTAAATTAAACGAACCGGGGATAGTAAGTACACAATTAATTATTCAACTCTTATGGTTAATTTTGGCTCACTCATTTATTACGAAGCTATAGTCACTTTGTTTCCATTATTCACTGGGGTTACTCACGGATTCGTAAAAGGCGTAGGTGGGAATGACACACGTGTCAGTCTTACTATAAGTCACTTTATAATCCATATTCTTAATAGATTTAATCCTATGAAATGAAATCATGTTACGTTTTAAGCGCGTTAGCAAATTTTTATATAAAAGTAGATATTTTTTTTTATTAGGTATAGATATGATCAAAGCGTTATAATAAGGTTTCATGGTTGCATTCCAAGCTCTGGTTTTGGAACCCAGGATGTTGTGATTACTGTAATGTACCAGCTGCTGCTCTTCCCGCACAAGCTGTAAAAGTCGACTGAGGGAATTGGCGAATGGGGTAATCATGACATAGGCGATGCGGCTAGCAACGCATCACTATTGATTACCTGTTTCAACTATCATCATGCTAAACGTGGCCTAAGCTCTTATGGCCCTAGGCTCTGTCTACCTCGTATGTGATAAAAACGTGTGGATATGTATGTATGTATTATAGTATAACCTTTTAGTCCTCGAGCAATGATCAATTTTCTGATATGCCCAGAATACCTTAAGATCTCGCTCTAAGATCTATATTTTGAGCAATCAGCCTTGAAATCAAAATAAAAACATTTACAAATACGAGCCACAAAAACGGAACGTCCAATTTCGCACTCGTAAAAATTTACGTACGCGATAATCACGCAATCACATTTATTTTCCATCGACCTGATATAATTGTTGCTAGACTGAACCAACAGGACAATATTTGCAATCGAAAAATGCTTGGAATGTACAAAAAAAAGTAAAAACATAAAAATATACTACTTTACTCTTACAGTAAAAGTGCATTGTGTATTACTCAATAGTTGTATTGTATTTTCATTATGAATATTTTGCAGCGAAATATTTGCAAAGATATATCTCAAATAAATAACGATTAATAAATAACTTCCCATTTTTTTATAAAATTGAAATTTTTTTATAATGTTATTCAACATCAATCAATTTACATACACAATGAAATTTTGGAAATTTATTAAACTTTAATTCATACCTTTTCTAATTAGGCGTACCAGGATAACAAAAAGAGCAAGAACTTCAAGTTACCTTAATGAAGCCGATACTTGAAACCAAAAACCTCACGCACAGCTTCTGTTATCCCATTACATGTAGCCCAAATAAACATCTAATTCTTTCCTGCGCACCTCTGCACCCTCTTCTATCTCACTCCCACAATAAACCTATCCCTGTCAAGCTCAATTCGGGTTTGTAGCATGCCATGAGCTCCTAGTTTTGCCCGAGAGCTCGCGTCGCTCGGACGTGCCAATCGCGTTCGTATTTCAAAATAACACGAAACAGGCGTGTTTTTTTTTGCCGGGACTTTAATGAAAAATTGATGAAATCGTGGGTTTAACGATCCTTCAACCATACTGGGATATTGAGACTGTGTTTTTAATTAAAACTTGTGCGCTACAAGGATATCGAGTGTATAATGTAGCTGCAGATACGGTGAGTGCAAACGTTACAGTGCCAATTTCAGGTAGATAAGTTGGCTGAAAATTGTCTTTTTTAAGCCTTGGGGCGGATATAACACTTTTATTGTTGCTTTTCATCTCTAGATGTTCCGTTTTTACGTTTTATGTTTATGATTCTGGCTGAAAACTTTTTTATTAAAATTTTAAGTGATATTCTTTAGCTGTTATTTTTTTTTTGTAAAAGATAATTTGTTTGCAATGTTTATTGTAATGAATCTCTAAACAAGAATTTAGTTTTGTTTTTCATTTATCTTATCGAATATAATTTTTATTTTATGATTAAAAGCCAAACAGGCTTTTAAGCATTAAATAAATATTTTGAAAATAAACTTTATAACAAAATTTAACAATTTTAATGATTTTGAAATAAATAATTTGAATAAAGTACGTATTTATTTCACGGTAAAGTGGTTTATACATTAATGTACACTTCCTAACATTAAATATTCATTAAAGCAATGTCGATGAATGTATTATATACTTAATTATAAATGTTTGTATGTAAAAACTTTATTGTACAGAAATAACCTACATTAAATAACATAAAACACAACAAAAGGCGGATTTATCCCTAATAGGGATCTCTTCCAGTCACTCTTTGTGTTAAATACTAGAAGTTCATCCCGGCTTTGCCCATGGTACATACATAGCCTTTTCAAATCGGTCCAGTAGTTTTGAAGCCTATTTTATACAAACAAACAACAACAATCAAATCTTCCTCTTTATAATAAAATATTAAGATCATGACTATTTTTGTTGATAAATATTATATTTTGCAATATTTATTCAGAACTCAATATAAAACTAGATACAGTTTAAAGCCTGAACACATTTTTCATCCCTCTTCCCTTAAAAAATCTTTAGCTAGAAAAATATGTCTCCCGATTCAAAACTTTTTTTTAATAAAAAATTAAACCACGTTGTACGCAAAATATATTCACAGCCATTTATAATAAAGCCTTATTAACACAATACTAAAAAGGGTCTGAATATTCATAACAACAAACAAATTGTTACGCCCTCATAAACTAAGCAATTACTTATTCAAATTGCATAACATTACGTTCTGCCAGTATAAATATTACATCCCTTCAGGCTTCATACAATTTCCGTAGATGTTTACTCTACGAGCTACGGCGCTCGTGGTCGTAGCGGTGTCGTAGCACTCGTAGCGTGTGCTATTGTAGTTTCGTAGCCTTTCGTTTGCGATTTATTTTATTATTTCATAGTAATCTATTTTCAGACTATTTAATTGGGTTGAGTATTGTAGAAAGTTCCACTAGTCTCCTTCATCTTTATCCGAACGTTTTTCCTAATTGAATCTTCAGCTAACGTTTCAGAGTTCAGGGTACGCTTTTGATCGTGGTTCTGATTTGGTGGTACTGGTAATTACAATAGAGCAACTGCCGTCTGACTTCCTTTTTACTGGAAAATCACTTCCACTAGTCTGATAGATGTTAAGGTAAACTAAAACATTTTTTTATTCCTTTACCCGCCCTTTACGTTAACTACGAGATAAAATGGGGATAGTTTATGTAAGGGGCTTAAGTAGAGAATTTTATTTTTATAGGTTGAAGATAACTTCATTTAAAATTGACTGAAAATCTACGGATTCGAAATTTTAAAAGGAAATTCCTTGTGAACACGTTAATGCATTTAATGAACATTTTAAGCGAGAAATTATTTGACCTCGTGCGACCTCTGTCTAGCTAACATACTTTCTAGATAGGAAATTCTAGCTTATAGCCATTTGTCTATTTTGAACTATATAAGTAAAACCATAAACTAGTTTTTAACAAAAAAAAAAGAAGTATTTTGGATCATCGGCCAATATATTAGTGCCTTAACACAAAAAAAATATCCGTGCAATTAACGTTTATGAAATTTAATTCTCAATTTTTATTTTACATTTTATATAACAACATATTTATAGATACTAATAAAATAAAAATTGAAAATGGTGCTTTTGTGGCATAACTGTGGCAAGATCGAGCTGTTATCCCACGCTTATTAACTACTCACAAAAAATATATTTTTTTTTTAAATTAATTTCTCAAAAAGATCAACGTATAGGTTTAATATTATCATTCTTGTATTATTGTTTCACGCCCTATCTACTGCACCAATCTTCCTGGAATTTTGCATACTCAAAGTAGTATAGAGAAGGACATAGGATACTATTAATCCCGGGAAAAAGCACAGTTCCCGAGGTATCCTCAAATAATAATTCCCTATTCCAGCACTGCGTTTGTCATATTAATGGGAAATGGGCGGTAAGAATTGTTCACAATTGAGAAAAAAATTTACTCGTAAATTGCTGTTTAAACGTCACTAAAAACGCTTTGTTTGAAAATTTACATATTTCATTTTTCGCTTTGTATTTTGTTTTGATGTATGTCATTTAACAAATAGATTAAAATTTAAGCAATGAGCTTTAACACGACAAATATATTGATATTTAGGCTCTTTTTAACCGAATTTAAAAAGCAAGAGGTTCTAGCGTGGACAGGAACTACTAGATAAAGGGAGTTAAAGAGTTAAAAATGTATCTCAATCATATTAAGCAACATGCCTGAAAATCATACGAGCAAGTAGAGTAATCATACTTGCGTTATGACATATAATTTTTTATATCATACTCCCTTTAGGAGGATTCCATTTCTTAAAACTCTACCGATTTCAGAGTTTGGTTTTACGAAATAACGGCCGCCATTTTCTAAATCTGAATTTGGTTTATTTGTGCAAGATAAAATGGAAATATGATGGCATAACGAAATTACATCACCACTCAAGCAAGTAGTAATCTGAAGAGCTTTCTGTAATAAAACGTAAAGTTTTACAGCTTTTCGCAACATCTGTGAAGTAAAAAATTGAACCTGCCTTCGAAAATTAAGAAATCTTTCTTCAGCATTCCGACTAGAATGTACTTTCCTCGATAAGATTTAAGGTCGAAATTTGCAAGCAACAAATTTGAAGAATTGGTAAATCTCGCGGCTTGCATAGATGGAGACAAGTCGAGGCATTCTCTTGAGGTTTATGCTCGTCACGATCGAAGCAAACCATAAAGCGCTTTACGTTGAAAATTGAAAGTGACTTTAGCTGTAAAACGTAGCGGGTGAACTGCTGAAGCGCTCGAGGAAATATCAATTTCAGCGCTTACGTTGCTTTATGTACACTTTCTTGGGGTAAGTGGGTTATTCGTAGGCAGGTATGCTCATACTTGCGATCTCGGAACAGTGGAATGTACAATTGAGGAATTGTTTTTTTTAGGTGGAACGCGATCTGATGAGCCCTGAAATTTGCATGTACGCGACGAAAATTGCTGTACGTTTTTTGAATATGGTAATCATTGTGCCCCAAAGGGCTAGGGTGCGCGTTGTATAATTTACTCGATAAAGGTAATTTCTAAGGACCGAAACCATATTTTTTTATTGCCCGCATTTGGTTTTTTGAAATTTAGTTTTAATATTCAAATTCGTTTTAAACAAAAGATTTGCAGGTAGACTACTAATTAGAATAGTCTGTATTTTTTTTTGTCTAAGCAGTTTTTGAAATAACGTAAAGTACAAAATGAGTCAACGAATTAGTAACCTTACGCTCAAATATACAAAGATATATTAATAGATAAAGATAGATGTAAAATTATGTGTTATGTGTGTTGTGAAAATACCTGTACTAAGTGGTTCCGTACATAAATTAATGTCATGGGCATTAAGTGTTACCTTCAAAATGAAAACTTCATATTTGCAGAACGCATAAGCGGTTACACAAAAGCATTATACTCGCAAACGTCATAGTAAGAGTTTCTTTGATAAAGTAAGGCGAGACTGGTGTGGATAAAATGTTTGGTACAAGTTACGAAATGTCGCGGGAAATATCTGGAGGCTTAGCCAAATGTATGGGATTGACATAAGATCAGCCACGTGATTCAGCGCAGCTTATGTCAATCCCATACATTTTGCTCTTGTCGTGATTAGCGTTTTAAAATTGTGACGTTGGCTATGATATGGTGCAATGGTGACACTATTGTTTGTTAAATATGTTTTTGTGTTTGTTTGTTAGTAATATACATCATAAATTTACTGTTTGTAAGTTCAATTCTATATTTATTTATTTATTCAAAAATACACTACTCAAACATTACTTGACCCATAATGATTTAGGATTTCGACAGACTTTATATCAAGTAGATTACCGCTAAGAACGATTATCCAGGAATTTCACAGAAACGAGAGCAAAAGCCTCCCGGGAAGCTGCTATGGATATTAGTCTCCTATTCATAAAAATAAACAAATAAACGTTTGTTAATCCCATTTCAACTAAAATGTGTTGTTTTGTTTTACGTTCTTCGTAAGTTATCGTAAGGTAGTTAAAAATTATTTAACACTTTCGCAGACAGTGACGTTTGTCGACAAAGATAACAACCGTTATTGTTATCTTGTTTACTGTCAGCGAAAGTGTTAATCCATACTTTCATATCCATACTTCAATATCCATACTTCCATACTAATATTATAAATGCAAAAGTCTGTTTGTCTGTCTGTCTGTTATGTTTGATTGTGATCGATTTGATTTGATCGATTGTGATGAAATTTGGTATGGATATAGTTATGCATTAGGAGTCAAACATAATCTACTTTCGGGCGCGATATAACCGAGGCGCACGCGTGCGGAGCCTCGGGCAACAGCTAGTTAATTATATTTTAAGAAGCATAACGTCTTTCCGCTTCATCTTATAACTTGCAGTTGGTTATCTTAGCAACACTCTCGGGATGATTTATTCGCGGCGTGCCTCCGACACCATTCTTTAAGAAGTTGCACCTGTAAGTGCATAATGCAATCTGCACTTTGTAACACGAGGAGGAAATAAATTTAACTGATTATTCTGTGCACTCAGCGTCTTGTTTTGAAATATCTATTGTTTGTCGTAGACGGAGAGGTAGGCCACGCCAAAGATGAAAGGTTGACCTGGATGATTTTGAGAGATTATGGCAACAAATGGCAAATTTACTATCGCTGACAACACTAGTGCTGCAAAAAACGCACTCGGTAGGCGTTCGCAAACAAAAGCAGATCTAGACGGCGTGAAAATATCTCGATTATACCACGCATGAGTGAGTTCAGTGCGAGTTAAGTACCGCTGATTTTAATAATCGATAGCGGTTTGTAGGGCTATGGCAGGGTCTTGTGTATGCAAGTGATGACTTGAATGTGAATCAAAGAATTAGGAATCGCGCGCGGAGGCAATTTTTTTTTATCTTGTTGTTTGTTTGTTTGTAATATCTTTATTGCTTTAAAATACATAGTAAAAGGAACATTATTAAAATAAGAAGACAATGGCGGACTTATCCCAGGATGGGATCTCTTACAGTCAACCGGCGAATGACGAAAGAAAATGCACAAGAAAAGAGTAGAAGTGCAAACAAAGACTAGCAAAGACATAAAGGATATGAAATGAACATAAACATTTATAGACAACTACATACATAATCAGTCACAATAATACACTAATCTTTGTTGTGAATACATTTCATCAATAGTATGTTTTAACATTTTTTAGATGCGTTGACATTGACATTTGCCTTTTTGAGATGGGATAAAAACTAATGAACTAGAGTTCTATTCAGTTTCGGAATATCTGGCTTCGGAATTTTGGCTAAATAGGACATAAGCGCTAACCAACAAATATAAAAACATTGTAAACATTTACTGCAAATAAAAGTGATTTGATTTGAACGATTTGAATAGAGACACCGTCAGTCACCAACACCTCAAAAATATACACGTGCTAGTTATTACTTGTAAAATTATCCAATATCAACAGTAAGTTTCTGCAGTGCAGCTCTTTGTCCTTATTATTCTACTTAGATTCACTTTCCAACAAACCCACTATAAGAAACGCCTTTTAAAGTTAGCCAATTTATAAAGTCCCTTGCAGCGTCAACTCTACAGATTGGTCTCAGAGAAATAATTAATTGCATCAATTTTCCTTGCAGTAAATCTTTGATCTTGGCTTTGTGGTCTGTGAAACTTGTTCACTTTAGGAATAGTTGTTAGAAAGGTCAGATAATGCTACCTTTGTACAGCAACCGTCTGCATGGCTAGTCACTCATAGTTAATGCTTAGAAATAGCTGTGCTTGCATTGTTGTTTTATTTTAATAAGAGTGAGACAGACAGTGAAAGGTATTGTTTAATATTGTGGTGAAATATTCAAGAATAGATAAGATATAAAAGGAAAAATAATCAAATAATTCTTTTTTGTTTTTTCAAAACTCTCTTTTTTAAGATCAATTTTTTTTCAAGATCAATCTTTTGCTTAAGTTATTATGATTGTATTCAATTTTATGACTATCGTTTTCTCTTGTTGTTTTTATAAAAATATGTTAAATTTAAGAAGTCAAATATTCTAAAAACATATAGGTACTTAATAAACTAGCTTTTTTTTCGCGGCTTCGCCCGCTTGAATTTTCCACAGCTAATACCCAATGTCTTTCTCAACATAGTTCAGTAGATAGAGCGTGAAATCGTCACAATAAGCTAACTCACTTTTACATTTATAATATTAGTTTAGATTATAATTTATTATTGTACATACATAAGTTACCACCCAAAAGACGTTTTTTTTTTGAAAATCACGATGTCCTCACGAATAATCATTTTGGTAAATGGCCACTTTGAAATTCTATTTGAAGTCCAGGAAGGCCTTTGAAGTAAGGGTTTTTAATAAGCCGGAGCCCTTGTGTGCTCAACTCATGCGCCATTGGTAACACACGATTGCCGCTTGTTTTGACAAAATGCTTCGTTTCTGATAGCTTCCTTGATTTCTTTTTGGTAATACATACATACATACATACATATCATCACGCCTGTCTCCCGTAGGGGTAGGCAGAGACTAGAGATTTCCACTGGCTACGATCCTTACATACCTCTCTCGCCTCCTCCACACTCATCACTCTCTTCATACATGCTCGCCGATTTCGGGTACTCCTTTTTGGTAATATTGAAAGGTTTTTTAGACTTACTAAATTTATTTACAGTTTATTGGTCTAGAATCATAAACTATCCAATAAAATAAAAAATGAATAAATAAGAAATAAAAATAAAAGAATAATCCCACTAATATTTTATAGGCGAAAGTTTGTTGTTAGGTACTTATTCATGCTAAAACGGTTGGGACAAGTTTTATGAAATATGGTATAGGGGAAGTTAGAAAAGGATGCAGCTAGTTCATTCATATAGTTTGGGTTACAAGCAGAGCTCGAAAACTTGATTAAAATAAAAAAAAACAGCTCATTCACTGCCCATACATTTATACATCGACCTTTATTTCTACAGTTTCGTTAAACCTGTATAGGTATTCCCAAAAATAATGGTCTTATCCAGATAGTTTAGTCCCAATGCGACCGCAATTTTAATTTACCAGGTTAAATATCGTTATTTTTGCGCACATACCGGTTTATATACCTGGTTAGATTAATGGAACGTGCAAGCTTGATGACGCTTGTCAGTTTTTTTAATTAAACTGACTTAGAAATTTATATTTAGACTAATAATCAAAGAACAAGACTATGTCTCCAAGAAAACTTTAGAACAAAGTGGTGGTGGTGGTGTAATTATAATATACTAGCTGTCCCGGATACTACTCGGATAACAGAGAATGCTTTTAGCATTATTACGTCTGCCAATTGTAAAAAAGTATTATGTAACTTTTAGTAAAATAAAGATTCATAAACAAATAAACCATGAGTTTAAAAATTAACAAATCGAATAATGCAGACACAGAAAAAAGAAACATAATTAAAGACAAATACAAACTCATGTTTTGTCACAAATTCGCCTAAAACGAAACTATTAAAAAGCCATTTTCGAAACAGTTTTAAAATCCAGGTGTACCTCGGCAAAGGAATAAGCTTGTTCATCCAAGCGATGCTCGTTCGATGTTCGCCCACCGAAATAGACTTGAAATAGGTCATCGTACGTTGACAAACCACAGCGTCCGTGGGCCAAGATAAATTCACCGTACAGCCAAATTCATTTTAGTCAATATTCCCACGTGGTAAGACTCAGATTAAATTTTCTGGCTGGATTTTGGATATCATAATTGTTGTATTGAGGTTTGTGGCTGGGATCAGTCTTCCGTATCGTTATTATGTTTTGTGAGTTCATTCATTTTTCAGCTTTGTTTGTGGATTTACTTCTAACCTCCATTCTTTCTATCTGTTTTATGTAGTAGTAGTAGCTTATAATCCCATACATTTTGTTCTTGTCGACATTCATTAGCATTTTGAAATTCATAATTAAATCTTTGCAATAGCGCGCAAATGTGCGCATAAAAATAAATATGATTATTATGTAATGTTCTTAAATTTTAAAAAGGAACTTGTCATTAGGTATAATATTTCAAATAAATATAAAAATACAACATACTCCCCCGTAATCAAAATAAGATTATAAACATAAACCTATTCCTTTATTAAATTGGAATTTGTTGCGTTTTCACGTTAAACTATATAGACGAATAACAAAGTAGGTATGTAGAGGTACTCGTAGTTACTTATGCCTTTATACACAAATCTCTACTTGACAGGAAGACTTCTGAGCAATTTTTCGGTATTCTGTTGATACGTATTATACACCCATAAGAAGGATTTTATCGGACAACTTTATTTTTCGAATAAATTTGTTTAGGCTACTCTAAAATACATGAATTTTATTTTATTTATTATTATTATTATTTGTGTTGTCATTCGCCTCATTTTCTTCACGACTTACATTAATTACTTCACAACTAATGTTTTTTTTTCTGTTGGTAAGATGTGTGTTTCACCGGCTGTCTCGTGATAAGTCCGTTTAAATGTTTGTGTCTCATCGCTCCTGAAATAAACTGAGTATTTTCGGGTTAGTATGCCGGAGTACTCCAAGGCCGTACTTTTTTAAATTCTTTATGTATTGTTTAATGAAACGTTTGTCACGTAATTATTTACTTTGTGACCTTGTTTTTGTATAATTTGGAAATAGAATTAATATTTTTTTTTAAGTTATTGGATTAGAATAGATAATTAAATTATACATATAATTATACTGTATACTGAATATATCTCATTAAAAAAATCTCATGGGGGCGATATCCCGGGAAATATATAGTACTGATAAATATTACAGTTTTTAATAATATATTCGACGAATATTATTCGTTGAAAATCATTAATGAATACATAATAAACTCTTGCTGTTCAACCGTTGAGCACAATTTATTCATAAGACACTTTCAGAGTTAATGAATATCCAAGTATGTATAAGTGAGGCATGGGTGTGTTATAATACTTTTCTGTATGTGTGTGTGTACTCTACGTAACATCATAGTTGTAATATATAATGTTAGCAACACTAATCGTTCTAAAAGTCATATATTATTCACCATGGCTTCTCACCGGTAGTGTACCCGAACATTTTTATTTTATACAACGAATAAAATATAAGATAAAGATATATTTAATCTTCTCCAAAAATCTGTATAACAGTCCAACAGTATGTATGAGTATGACATAATCAATATGTCGGCACAGATTGGAGGAGACTGGAGCCTGAAGAAGGCAGGGCCTGTGGTACAGATCTCCAGTACTCCCATTCCTGGTGAACACAAGTGAGAAAATACACGTAACCAAGGAGAAATGAACTTGGCCGTAAACTAAATTATATTATAAAATGATGAAAACATTTTAAATTAAAAACAAAATTAAATATATATATGACATCAATGAATGATGAATGGAACAAAACATATAAATTTAAAGCTTATTTTTTAAGTCTTACTCAACTCTGTAAGGAAAAATATTATACATTACTTTCACTTTGAAACATGAGAATAAGTCTTGTAAACGTATGTAGAGCAGAAAATGCAGATTAACTTACAGGCTTTGAGATGCAATCGGGAAAACGCTACGATGATGATGATACTCTTATATAAAACTAAATAAAATGCAACGATTTGATTGTAAATAAAAATATTACTTCGTTTTCCCGATTGCGTTTTCATCTGGTTACTTTTGAGCCCCTGGCCGCTGTCCTCAATTGACTTTTAATGTTTGCTACTATTAAATTCTCTAGATCAAAAGTTCCACTATTCCCAAACATCAAACTTTAATTTATCCCTGCTTCCGATACAGAAATCAAATTATTTGCTCCCCCGGATACAGGACAAGGCTTTTAACATCGACAGATGATGTAGGACCGACGTCACTTAATGACATTGGATTCATTAGTTATGTCCGGCTTTTACTAATAACGGGATTAGAATTTGGGTGAAATGATTAAGTCACAAAATAACATTCGTCGAAAATAATAACATATCAGGGTCCGTCGAACTGGCAATAAATAAAAAAACAAATCTTGGTATCGCGCGCAGTTTCCCAATTCTATGAAGTACGCCCCCTTTTATTTATTTTTTTACGTAAGTGAAATGGTGTAATAAGGTATAATTTTATCGATTCAAATTATTTTACTTTACCTAAATAATTACTCCTGCTGAGAACAGGATTTGAATCATGGCGTAAATCTTACAAGTTTTTAATAATTTTATTCAAAATTTAACATAAAATCTGTTTTAGTGGCACTGGGGATAAGTCCGCTGCCATTTTTTTAACTTATACTTACTATTATATATATATAAGAACTCATTTATTAATTTATCAACTTAAATTGGATTATAACTTGATGATACTATATTTTAAAAATACCCAAAGCCCAAGGCAATTTTAAAGGTCATTTTCTAACTGGTGATCAAACTTAGAACCTGCATTATAGAGTACTTGTGCGTTGTCCAATACGCCATAGAGGTCTACAAGCAACCGAAAAACGGTATATGTTCTGTGAGAGAGGGCAGTAATATCCAACTTTTTGCGCTTTTTAATTCAAAATTTCCTCTTTTTCATAGCAGTTTGCATAAGATATTAGAGTATTGTCCGTCTTTTGGTATCACAGAATTAACTGGAGGACTTTATAAGCTGTTTAGACATTTCAAAGTTTGCTTACGCCGTTTATTTTGTTGTCTTCCGAGCTGCGGCACAAAGGCTCTTTGATGATACGGGGACAAAGATTTCCATTTGTTCTTTGAAAGGTTTTTGAAGATTGCTCGCGACCAAAATATTTCGACTGACGGAAATCTATTATTTATAAAGTAAGTGAAATAGAAATGGTATTTATTGTATGATATACATTACGGTAAAGCACAAAAGGCAAAGTATATGGTGTGTATATACATAATATATTTTGTTAATTTCTTAAATATGTTAGTCATCAGAATCAACATCATATCTGTTTGGGCTTCGTAGACTGGATATTGTTCTCCCTTCATGAATACTAAAGACTATAAGATTACTTATACCTATTTTTTCATTAAAATCATAGATTTTTGAAGTATCTGCTTCTTATAATACTTACTTTATACTCTTAGAAATGCCTCCTTGATTATAAGGTCCAGGTGTTTGGCTTATATCTGAAGATTGTGGTATCGGTTTCTACGAGAAGCATACTTTATACAAGTTGTTACCTACCAGCATGGAATTATCGGAATTTGCCGCGGTTTGAATTAAACATGTTTAATTTTACTCGCTGCGAAAAGCCACGACATCTTTGAATTTGCACACCAACTAACTATCGAAAACGCTCGTTTGGAACTTGCTGAGTATTCGCTATGTGTGACCGAACCTTTAGCGAAACGTAAATAGGAATCGCTTCTAAGCGTTCATTATTGAAACTTGGTTATAGCCTCTGTACCGTATATTTTGATTTTTTTCTACAAGCTTAAAACAAAAAATTCAAGCCACTTGTATTCGATCTCTTTAAAACAAAACGACAAAGTACTTAAGTAGTTTATTCTCCCTAGTTTATAGCACTTGGGAAAAATATAAAAAAAAACAGCCCCAAGTCCCATAAAGTTTGGGAAACGTTATGCAAACCATGCAAACGATAACTGCCGTAAAACAATAACTTAATAGAATTATCGGTCTCTGGAGACCCGGGGCGATGAAAAACAAGGGGAAACTTGTTCCGGAGTTTTCCAAGTTCGATGTTCGTCCGAATCGAGTATTTAATCGATAGTTTGTATTCTGGGAACTTGGAGTGGCTTGTATTACTTTACACTCACATTAAATAATACTATACTCAAACAGATGATCGATCATAAACTAAGAAAATGTGCCAACTTGCAGTGCACCAAAAAGTGGGTTAGGGAACTCAACCGAATTCAATTATTAAAATATTGAATTTGAATTTAAACATAAAATTAAACATTTAAAGTTGCAACATGATCTATTTTTTATTTAAATGGACGTTTATGAAGACATACGTTCTAAATAGATATCATTAGCGCTTCTATATTTATTTTTATTTCTATATGTTTAGATGCATTTTTAAACGAATTGGTAACATTAAAAAATAGAATGAAAAAAAAAACAGTTACAGAAATTTCGCAAACTGAAAATTCGAGTCATGCCCTTTCGCCCTTTCCGTGCCCAAACCTGAATGGCAGTTTCGTAAACTTACTCGGCCTTATTACCTCTGATTACTCTAAGAACAGCCTCATGATGTGATTTCATTGAAAACTTCGCTTTTCACCTTCAAATACGGATTCTGGAATATCCCTCAACGAAGCCATTTCTATTAGACGATGTTTTAATTAACTTATGTTAGGAATTCAGATTTGAAAGTGCATTAATTTTGTGTTGTTTGTCTATATTTATTTGTCTAACTTACGAATTTCTTGAGAGTATCAATGATTTCTTAAACATAAAAATTAAGTGTCAGATGTAAAATGAATAATTTGTTTAAATGTTGTGATTACTGAAAGAGATAGAACAGTTTTTATGACGTCATCTGTTTTCTTTGCTCCGTTTTCGAAAAACTAAGTTAGTAACCCTTCAATCACCGATTAAAATATATTTCCTCTCCATGACGTAAGCATTTCATACCCCTTTGAAATATCGGCAAAATATTGGTCAAAAAACGTCTGTAACCCGTCAGCGTGCGTGAGGGGAGAGGTTATTTATGATGTCCACATAGGGTCAGATGTTCCCTTAACAAAGTGGATCGTAGACGAGTCGGCGAATATTGATCTATCCGTATCAGCTATTGAGAAATACTCGTAAATATTATCGGAAACTTAGTACTTATTTATTTTTTCCGTAGAAATATAGATACTTATATAAGAGACTTAATACGTGGAGCTGCATAAGACAAATCTTAATATGAGATTTATCTCAGGTATTTATTTAAAAAACATGTTGCATTGTGTGCCACGATTTCTCATGCGCGTTATGTATGTACCATAATGTAACTTTTATCAGTTTTATAAATCTGGTTGTTCAAGTTAAAATCCTTCATATTAAAATGTTTAATTATATTTAATTGCTACTAGGTGTACTCCTCCGCGTCATGTGAATGTATGTACTACCCCAAAAATGGGTTATCAAATGTGAATGTGTGATGTGTACTAGTATATATGTATGTTCCCAAAATTGGCCTATCAAATACATAATATAACGAAATAAGCCTTAATTGTTTTGATAAACTTAAATGGCCCATTTTACATAAGTCCCATTTGAAACAACTGATATTTAATACAAAATACCAAAAATTTAAAAAAAATTCCTGAACCGCCCGCGATTTTCAAATTCAATGCAAAATATAGTCTTTATGTGAATGGTTATATTCTACTTTAGTTCGTAACTGAATGTCGGGACTAACTATGCTCTTAACTTTGTTATTATCTGGGTCAATGTAGACAGACCAAACCGGTTCATCAAGAGATAAACTTTTCAGCTCTTTATTTTATTATTCCATTAAATCTTATTTTAAAATGTTTTATTTATTATAAAATGACAAATTTTAGAGGTTCTAATGTAAGTTAGGGATACTAGCAAAAAAAGTTGCGCGAGGATTTCTGATAAGCTCACTTACCGAAAGAGAAATTATTTTTTTTGGGAAGTGGCGCTAGTGAGACCGTTAGATATTATTAACCCTGCTATAGTGCTATGCCATTTCAATAAACGATTCGACGAGAAACCTGACACACTCAATGAGTCTACATAACTACAGTCAATAAAATATGTCCGTCACGTTACAATCACAACAATGCAGTTTAATTTCTCGTGAACAACGAGTATTGCGTTTCCGAGTGATGGCATTTTTAAAACTACGGACTTTAATGAATTGACGTCAGTTCGTAGTGGCCATTCACATACGTTATTCTGATACAATAAAAGCAAATATTTCAACAAGAATTACATTCCGCTTCGTTTTTATAGGCAAGTATGTTTTTTGGCAAAAAAATATTGATGAAAACAAAACTGTAATATAAATCCTCCCGGAATGCTATTTTGGGGATGTATGACTCACTCAAAATCGGTGAGAATGGATAACATTTGACTTACTGGTTATGTCATTTGAAAATGAACGATAAGTATTTACTTACTAAAGATTTTCCTACTAATGTACGAAATTTTTTAGTTCTTACCAAACAATTAAGTGGTTTGATATTAGTTATTGAATAAGCTACAAAATAAACTAAATTTAAAATATACTAGGTATAATGTATATAGCTACAATAAAACAACAATTCTATAGAGACTGTGCATGTGTGTGTAAGTTGTATCACGTAACGATTCTAAGAAGAACAGTGTGGGTTTGACGCATAACGTTTTATTGAATGAATTTCAGTTAATTAAATAAACACTCCGCAATTTCATTGCTTTGCGGACAGGGATGCTATTTTTGACATGTGTAACTCACAGCAAGTCAGCTTCGGAATGGGAATTTTATTTCCCATTTCGAAGCCAGCTACGAAATCTAGCTACGAAATAGGACTAAGGGAATGATACCATGTTCAGGTAACGAATAAAATTGTCACATAACAATAGTTTTTCTTTTGTATCTGGATTCTCGGAATCGAGAGATTAAATTCATAGATTACCTACTTAAAACATATTTTCGGACACATATAAATTTCTTTTTTATTTATACAGATATGCCCAAAGTAAGTTTCACTTCAAATATACATATAATTATAGTCATATTTATTCTTCTAGTCGATTTCTATAGACTCACATCCAGTATGATATTAAAAATAGTTTCTTGTGATTTGGGAAACATCCAAAAATAGACCAAAAGCAATCAAAAATAGAACATAAAATCCAGCGGAAGTAATATTTACGCATGCGGTTTCCCGCTACGGAACACCTGAAGCTAAAGATAGATGTTTCAAACGAATCGCCCAGTACGGGTCAACGTTGGACATGTTTCAACAATCCCGTCTTGATCTAAGCGATATCTCACCTCAAAGAAACCGAAATAGTCCGGTCGATGACCCCGACGAACGTGACGAAGACACAGACTAATTTATTAAGACGTAATAGGATATATGGCAGTTTGGAAGACTGTGGTGAAGTCTGGCAGACGTAGTAACTTGATATTGTTCAGTCTATACGTTAGATTTGATTGCACTGCTTTTGGCTTTTCCTGCAGAGGTTTGTAGGTTTGTAGAAATATTGACTAAAAGCAGACACTATACCAAGCAAGAAAAGAAACTTCTTTGGATGGAAAAGGAAACATATGGTCATCAGTGGTCATCATACTTGCGTGATGATGGTATGTCTTCATATACGCTATTAATAGTGGTTCTGATTTGGCGGTACTAGTTATTACAATGGAGCGACTGCCGTCTGACGTCCTTTACTCTTTTTACAGGGAAACCACACCACGTGTGTGGCCACTATCAGATTACTACGACTGCCATCTGTCGATAACAGCCGTGACCAAGGCTTAACGTGTCTTCCGAAGCACGGAGAAGCTCAAGATAGAAATGCCACTTATGGTAACCAATCTTAACTTGATCGCGAACTTGCCGCTGACCACGCGCGCCTTACTAGGCTATCGAGCTTCTCAACCTAACCTGTGCCCTAACTTTATATCACGCTAAAAGAACATACTGCTATCAGATTGTTATTAGTTCGTTCGTACCCTGAGGGTTTTACTGGCCATTGAACCGATCCTGTACACCCACGTGTCGTGTTCGTAATCGATTCTCATCCTCTGACGTACTATATCTTACAATAACAAATAATTTTTTAGTTATTAATTAACGAGCAGTGCGTGGAGCACTACAGAAATCCCAACTAATATTATAAATGTGAAAGTGAGTGTATATTTGTTACCTCTTCACGCCCTATCTTTTGAATCAATCTTCCTGAAATTTCGCATACACATAGATAGAATTTTGAATTGATATTGAGAAAGACATAGGGTACCTTCCATCCCGGCAAAAAGCACTGTTCTCAAAAGAAATTCATGAGGGCGAACCCGGTGAAAGTTAGGTCCTAATAATTGTGTCAGTATGACCACAGATTACAGAATACTATGGCATGACACTGACATTATTAGTAAGAACATTCCGAGAACACATACGTTAGATCATTGCGTATATTTGGTTCACATCTGCTACATTAGTAGGTACAAACAATCAGAGTAGATAGTAAAGATTATGAATTCATCTTATTAGAATTTATAACGTATCATGTTCGCGAGTAGCTTACTTTAAGCGGTGAGCCTTTTCCACTGCTAAATTAACAATTTACAACTTTAAGTCGTTTTGTTTGTCTAAAATAAATTTTACTCACATTTTTTACAAATCAAATCCAAAAAAAATTTTTACACAATCATTCATTCATTTTGTGTAGATGGATGAATGAATTAATGAACATTTTTATTAATATTATATTATACTAAACTATTGTTTTTTTTTTGTTACAGATACCAACGAAAGTGACATGTTGTGACAGCGAACAATGACGTCATCTAGCTAGTGTTGGGACGTGTCGATGGCTGGTATCTATACAATGGCGCGTTTGTTGATCGCGCTACTCTTACCGGCTCTTGTCGCGGCGCTGTCACCCGGTGACACCGATACGTGTAATCCGGACAAAATGACAGTGTACCGAATGGTATTGCATACATATTGGACGAGGGAAAAATTCCCGAAGCACTATCCCGATTGGCGTCCGCCCGCTCAGTGGTCGAAAGTATATGGTAAGTTACAAAATTGAATGTTAATATTTGTCCGGTTTGATTGCGGTTTATACACAATTAAACTGAGTGGTAAGTTTTAATAAATGAAAAATTTTAGATTTTAATCTTTACATAAAGGATAATTATGTCATCAAGATCTATTCCACGATTTATAGATAAAACTTTATACGTATATAGACTCAACTATCTTTCGTCCGTGGCTTCGCCCACATGAATTTCCCGCGGGAACAGTGCTTTTTTCTGGGATGAATGGTACCCTATGTCCTTCTTAAGACTCCTAGCTATGTGTTTGCGAAATTTCAGGAATATTGGTTCAGTAGATAGTGCGTGAAGAGGTAACAAACAAACAAATATACAAACTCACTTTCCCATTTATAATATTAGTTGGGATACCATAATTAAATGCGTACAAATAAACAAAGTATTGAGTTTGATTATATCAAATATAGAACACAAATTAATACAGAGAACATTAATGATTCTTTAAAACTTTTAAAAGCAAAATCACGATAAACAAATCATAATTGCAAAATTGGTCTTATTTTCGGTTTCGAAGCACTCGAAAGTTCGGGTTTTACGAATAAATTTTCTTCATTGTGTGAATGTACTTACAATAAGCAATGAATAAATTGTTTTGGCATAAATTTACACTTTAAGTAGTTCAAAAAGTTTCTTTTATCAGAAAACGTGTGCCAGCAGAAACTTATTATAAACAGGATTTCGATGTAGTGCATAAGTTTTGAGAAAGGGTAACTTTTAGCAATAGCTTTCATCCAGCTTCGGGATACAGTATAAACTTTATTACAAAGTGGTACCAATATTGCAACTGCTGAATACAAATTTTATCAAAAAGTTAATAAAAATGAAGAATATAGATAGAAGTATAGGTAGTGTGTTAAAATAAAAACTGTTTAATAGTTGATTCATCAGTTTATCATGTAAGAAATAAACCTAGGTGGTGATCGTTATTATTGAACTCATTTATTTTTTATTTTTTAATGCTATCCTATTATTATAATTTTTTGTGAAGTTATTACAAACAAACAAATAAATTTAAAACTACAGTTAAAATATATTTCTTGTTCTCAGTTTTTACTAATCAAATTAAAACTAATGCTATCTATCTATATATATAAAAAAAGTCGTGTTAGTTAAACAATTTATAACTAAAGAATCAATTTTATCCCGAAATTCCCCCAGGAGCGGAGCCCCGGGCAACAGCTAGTTATTAATATAGTACATGTAATTGCTTTGCATATCACCATCTGTAATTCCAATGCAAAAGTAATGATTCATTTTGCAGTCGCGGGCGGCGTCGCGGCATGATAAAATGCAGTCGATATGCACAAGGCTAAAGGTCAATGACACGCGATAATGCAGCTAACTTGTTCATCATAATAAACATAACCAATATGAAATATTAATTTGAATGATTGTTTTGATCCTTAATTTACATACTAAGACACGTATTATTATACGAATTTGTATAATTATAGGGTTCAATACGCCAGGGCGTCGATTCTGCTAACGTTAACTCAAAATCGTCTCAAAATAGTGTTTCAATTGTACTGCTTTTTACTCACTATTTACAAGAATTATGACAGTATGATGTGATGCAAATGTAGTGTGGGGTGTGACCATAAGAAGTGACATAAAAAAAATATACATTTCTTGTAACTAGTGTGCAAAAAAGCACGACAATTGAAACACTATTTTGACCCGATCGTGACTAAACGTTAGCAGGATCGACGCCCAGTACTACATCTATAGCATTCATAATTAAAGAAAAAGGGTTAAAAATCCAGTTAAAAGGAAACTTAAAAAATGAAGGTCTTCATCACTACATAAATAAATGGGTTACCTGGCTCTTAATTAACTTACTAATATATACAAACAATTCACACAAACTATTATAATCCGGATATTGTTGGGTAATTTAAAACATATTTTCTATTTTAAACGTACCTAACTTGTTCAGTTTACTCACACAAATGTATTTTAAAATACGTGTGATGTGACTAATGATCCAATTTATCCAACAAGTAAAGTATTAATCATGATACAAACATAAAATATTACACCTGTTATAATGAAATATTTCTACAATGTTTTAGAACAATTGTAAATATAAATGCGACTAATAATACGCCGAAATGTATTGCCAAATATCAATCTAGTCAAGCGCCGTGCGCCCTACGCGTTCCTTGGATAATCGCCAAAGATGCGCACTTAAATAGACACTTATCGATAGCGACAGGATACTAAAGTGTGACAACACTATTATGTTCCGGGAATACCGATGGGGAAAAGTAATCAATGTCTGTGCAAACGTTGGAAAGAATTTTATTCGATTTGACGTTGTTTTAGGACAAGTATGTAACATTTAATTGGGGGTTTGGAAACCTGAAGAATGAAACGACATCGCATCTTTAGGTCACTAAATAATAAATATGTGGAAGAATATCTATCTATCATACGTATGAATTAAAATACTTTTTTATAAGTTTTTATGTGTCTTTGATTTCTGACCATATAGGACGTAATTGAGTATCTATACTGCAAATGCGAATAACTCGTAGAAAATTATCTATAAATTTATTTCTTAAAATATATTTTTTGTAATAAATTTCAATTTATGAATAGAAAATAAAAGGTTTAAAAAAAGTACTAATAGCTTCTTTTTAATAACAACTGGTTATCGTAATACATTTTGAGTCCAAATTCTACCTACATCCTGTATTTAATTACAAATTTGTTAAAGGTTATTTGTTCAAACATTATTTAATACAATTACACGAAAGATAAATCAGCGAAGATCTCTTCGCCGAAAATCTCATAAAATCTAATGAAAGCTTTGAACTTTCTACCGAAATCTCTTTGATTACGAAGGATTTTCCGGTTGCTTTTAGAAGTAAATTATTATTTAATTTTATATTTTAACTGTGGTTGAATAGCGGTAGTCTTTGAAGCATTACAAATTGCTAAATATAATCTCTCGAATTTGACATTTATTATCTAAATAAAAGCAATTTTTGAATGGCAATTTATAAATTTTTTAGGGTTTCACAAAACCAGAATCAAATGGTTGCTATTTCAAGAAGAGAGAGAGAAATTACTATCAATATTTTTCTCCCTGAGGCAATCGTTAAAACCTTGTAGTCTCCGACACTCTTTTATTTCCCGAGAATGTCTTAAGAGGCTTATAATATATATAGTTATGCCCATAACTATCTCTCTATCAGCTGACTTGATAAAATGAATGATAAGAGTTCTCAATTTCAACTATTTGACTGATGTCCGAAGACGGTATAAAGCTTAGCTGCAACCGGTAAAACGTCGGGTTTCTGACAATTGGTTGATTTTAAAAAGGCAAGTAGTTCGTTGGCCCGAAATTATGGTGTCTTTCCAACTTTAATACACATGACCGCGTAAGTAACCCCTGGAGTGGTTGTGACATAATTTGGTCAACAATTTAACAGGTGCCTTTCTTTGTCATCTCTACGTAAAGCCATTGTTTCCAGCTGTTATCTCTAGATAACAGACATAAAGCTAAGTCAGATGCTTTTAAGCAGCTTAAAAATAAAATACCAGTGGCTACTTAACTAACACCCCATTTAAAGAACGCAAATAAAATTTTTGGACATCTTTTTCTTACTCACAGAGTTATTATTAGTAATATTAAGTAGGTTTATCTTATATTTCAGTAGTTTGTGTGCATTTATAATTCATGTTACCGACTAGCAATATGTGAATATCTAAATTATATCATGTGTCATAAACATACATACATGGTTTGGACATGTTAGAGAGGATGGATGAAAGTAGACTGACGAAAGGAATATACAAAGCAGAGTTAGCTGGGAGAGTCGGTCAGGGTCGGCCTTGAAAAACATACTGCGACCAAATCGCAGACCTTTAGAAACAGGGAGACATTAGGAATACCCGAAATCGGCGAGCGTGTATGACGAGTGATGAGCGTGAAGGAAACAAGGGAGGTATGTAAGGATCGTAGCCAATGGAAATCTTTGGTCTCTGCCTACGGGAGACAGGCGTGATGATATGTATGTATGTATGTCGTAAGCTAATTGATCGATTTTCTTACAGAGAATAAATAACAATACTTGAAAAACACAGATTGTCTTACGTCAAGAAAAATTGTTTACTTCCCAACAAAGCCAAACTTGTCGACAATATGCCTGATAAAGTTATCTATCAGTTTGTGTTTGTTCACAGACGAATCTCGTTTGCCGGCTGGCAATAAATAAGGACACCTTTCGCACGGTGTGTTGTTTGTCATTGTGCTACAACTTCGAATATTAAAGGAACTGGGATTCTTTTTGTTGTTCTTATAAACAGTAATTTTTTGTTGTTGCGTCAAAAGAAAATCAATGCAGGAAATGAAATACTAGTAGCAAATTAATAATAAGACCAGAGTAGTGTGGTGTTTGGTTTAAGAATTGACCACCCAGTTTCTTTCCGATGTTGATGTAAATGTCGATTTTTTTTTGTACGTAAAATATTTAGTTACCTACACAAAAAGATTTTTGTTACACTATTAATAGATAATTTTCAATGTGAATATAATGATGTAATATGTATAAAAAAAACCTCAAATAATGGGACCTACAGCATCTCTCAGAATTTAAGTCAAATCATACTTAATAACTTCAGATCAAATTGTTGGCCAACAATATTTTTGTTTTTACTTTTAAAAATAAAATCGCATAAATATCATAGAAGTTGAACTAAAAAGGTCAAACTGTACTTGCACCATACTCTACCACCAAACAGCAAGCAAGATTCTGAATGAACCCAACATGTTTAATGAACATTTTTATCAATGGATCGTCGATTATCCCAATCAATTGAGCGTATTAGGTCCTTGTATAACGAGGTCAACTGAAAGAAGGCCACAGACTTAAAGGAAATACAGACGGAATGTCGTCGAATTAACAGTAAACCTCGATAGCTGCCTAGGTGTGTGTATCGCGGTGACGCGTAAGGGCTATTGGCGCTAGCGTCTCTACGAGTGGTTACTTAGTTTATTTATTAGTATGTTAAGCCGTAGACTTTACTCGTGTTGTATATGAGACTACGTCTGGAGATTTTATAAGTCTGTGGAGTAGGCGGGACAATAGCTAATACACCGGCGATTGTACGAAAATAAAACTGAATCACTCTTGCTGACAAATTGCGCTCAGTTTTATATGTACACGACTGTTTTTAGCGACCATCAAAGATGCAAAATATTTTGAAATAGAAATCTTTTTTGTAGATTGCGGCTATAAAAATCTTCCACATAGGCTGAACGGTGCTACCGTTCAGCCTATGTGGAAGTTTTGTGAAGAGAACAAACGCACATAGAATACCTTTTTATCACAAACATTAAATGGAAGTGAAGCCTCGGGCGAAATCTATAAATAAATATATAGGGACAAGACACCCAGATCAAGTTAGCCCCAGAGTAAGTTCAAGACTTGTGTTTTGGGATACTAACTCAACGATTATTTATATTATATTTTATAACAAATACATAATAAAGATAAACATCTAAGACCCAGGCCAATCAGAAAAAGATCATTTTTCATCTTGACCTGACCGGAGGGGATCGAACCCGGGACCTCCTGAGTAGCGGTCAAGCATGTTAACCTTTACGCCACGGAGGTCGTCAAATCTAGTTTCCAATAATATAACAGGAAGGCTCAATAATAAGAAATCATCTTCAATCCTAAAGCGTACAACAAACATCAAAAACAGATCTAAGCGTATTCGGAAAATTGTTATTTTCGTAGGATTTAGATAAAACATGATTGATGGAGTGCGTATTTACAAAACATAGGTCTGTAGCCCCTGACGGAGTGAATTATGTATTTTGTTGACTGTGTTGTATATTATGTCTGTTATTATTGTTTCATGTTGCTCTCTGAGGAAATAAATTGCTTTTACAATTTATTTATCTGGTATCTTTAGACGTGGTGGTTCTTATGTTTTTTGAAATAAGGATCAGGGTTCAATCCTTGGTATGAAAATAATACTTTTCTGTCTTTAAATATTTAAGCAAAAGTTTTGAATACACGTTTAAACAAAATGTTGCCAATATTACTGACACCTCTGATTCAGGGCAATCCGTAGAGGCATTTCTTATTAATATTTATTTATCTTGAATAATGTTATATAATACAAGATTTGCTTTTAAATTTAAACATAATATAATGCTGTAAACATTAATTTATGCGATAAAGTACAAAATTTTATACTTTTAACTAAAAAAATATTTTTTAAGACACGTTGAAAAAGAGTACCAAATAGAGCATCTTGTTAAAGTAATAAAAGCACAAAAATAAATCTAAGAATAAACAAAAATTAGTAAATGTTTATCTACCTATACCGATCTCATTAAAATTCTAACAAGATATCGTGTAATAATGAGGAAAATAAAAATGTATACTCTCTTACAGTCTATTTTCTTTTAAAAGGGAAAAAATAAAGCTTCTTAGTCCGACCCTGGAAAAACAAGACCATTAGTTTAAGGTGGGCCTGTTCCTAATTACTATCGTTAGCTGAAATATATAAGCTACTATCTTATCTAAAAACATTCAACCTGCAAACAAAATTACACCTTACTGCTATTTATATAAAACTTTGGCTGAATTTCATCATATCAAAAGACGTAGTAAAGGTGTATCTCTATGTGTAAAGTAATAAGGATGATATTCGAATAAATAAAAGTTTCATAGAACATACGAGTAGGAAATGAGGCACTTTTTTGCTGTCTGGGGAGTGCCCAAGTAAGTAGAATTAATTGGGCAGATGAAATTGTTTCTGTGATTTACAGTATGTTACTAGGTACATGAGACAGACTTATTTATGAAAGCTAAAAACTATATGTATCTTTTCAATTGTCATGATATTAGTAGACATTTTTATCTTATTTTTCGTCTTTTCTTTACATCTCAACGTCTCCCCGGTTGCGTCTTCAGCTGGTTGATTTAGAGCCCAGGGTCTGCTTAAACGAAAAAAAAAAACTAAGGATAGTTGTGAGGCCATTTTCACACATAGATTATTTCCACTGCATTGCATTTTTCATTTTCTCGAAGTCTACTTTTGTTTATGACCGAATGTAAAGCTGACTCAGTCAAATTATTCTCAAAAACACCTTTTGTGAATAAATTGACTTGTGTAATTTGCTACTCACAATAAAGGACATAATATAATCATATATAATCATATGATACAAGATCTTCTATTCGTCTAAATAAACCAGGTTAAAATTACAATAAAAATCATCATCATCATCATCATTTCAGCCGCAGGCTGTCCATGGCTAAACATAGGCCTCCCAAGGGTTTCCATAACGACCGGTTCGCTTCCAACCGGTCGTTATGGAAACCCTGCATACAACACCTGCCTGCGAACTTTTTCAGGTCATCTGACAATAAAAAGATAAAAGATATATAAAATACCACTAACCTAATGTGCAACATGGCATCGAAATCTTGGCCATTGATAATTCCCCAAATACCTGTCATGTAACGAGAAAATTAAAGCAAAAACAGTTTTGTAACGATGCCAGCTGGCATTCACTGAGTTCACTACCCTAATTCATGAGTCACGGTTATGTAAACAAACTTACTTTTATAATACACTTTTGTCTCTATTCATAGTATTTTCTTTTTTATTAAACTTTATTATCCATACTTCCATACTTACTAATATTATAAATGCGAAAGTCTGTCTGTCTGTCAGTCTGTCACCTCTTCACGGCTAAACTGCTGGACCGATTGTGATGAAATTTGGTAGGGATGTAGCTTGTAGTGTTAACAACCTGAGGTCAAACATAGGCTACTTTTGGGCGCGATATAACCGAGTCCCACGCGGGGCGAAGCCGCGGGGAACATCTAGTAAAATATAAACCGTGCGTGGTTTTGACGCCAAGCAATTTTTTTTTATTTAAGTCTAGATACATTACGGGCGGGTAAATCTGCAGGCACAGCAAGTGCCTTATAGAAAATAAAATATCTTTCTTATTTATAACTACTTTATTTTTACCTTAACAAAAGTCACCTATCTAACAAAACTAAAGAGCGTAAGCAAAAATTGCAACAACAAAGGCGACATACCTTTGTCAGTAACATTTTGCCGTTGCAACTGCGATCGTTTGCTCCAAAGTTAAACAACACTTGCACAGTTCGACTGCCTTAAAATATTTTCTCTCCAGCGTATACAATTAAGAAAGTTGTGCACTTTAAAAATAAAACTCTTGAAGTCGCAGACCTTTAAATACGAAGTTAATTACAAACGCTTTAGTCTTCCGAGTAGTTCAGAAGTTCGCATAGAATCTAAATAAATAAAAACGTGAAGTGAACGTGGTTGCTTGCGAAATTGCATCATTATTTTTAATTTGATGAAAAGCACGTTCTCTATCTCTTTCTCTTTCTATCTCACTCTCTCTTTCTCTGTTTAGTTTAATCAATCCCTTTGGACAAATTGTAGCTAGGTTTTATTTCCTGTAACGAAGCCAGCTACAAAATGGTGTGAAGGAATTGGTTCAAAGGAAGAAATCAATTAATTAAATATTTTTTTTATTATACGAGAAAATCACAGAAAATGTCATAGCTCGCGTCCCAATGAAAATTCTGTGCTCTGTGGTGAAAAGATAGGATAAATCAATACAAATATCATAGAATACAGAAACTAGAGGCCCAAAACACAACTGCAGACTTGATGATTTTGTAATATTGTAAATTATTACGTTTTTTTTTTTAGATTTTTTTAATACCACGTCCTAAAACTCAATTTCATTGGCTGATACCCAAATTGTAAATGAAATATTATTAACATGCGACCGTGTTATGAGAAATAATACTGCTAATGATGTTTATTTTTAAACCTAGTAACACGTGATAACGGTTTGTGACGTAATCTCAAATTAATAAAAAAATACTATTATGTTTAGAGAGATGATTTTAAAAATAACTTTAATTTTTAAACGTGTTTTTAATTCTCTCAGGGAAGCAGCTGGTACATACATTCTATGTTTTTTTCTTTTTCTCCCAAATCAGCATGAAAAAATCCCAACTATCCCAACTAATATTATAAATGCGAAAGTGAGTTTGTATATTTGTTTGATTATACTATTTGTTTGTTTGTTTGTTACCTCTTCACGCCCTATCTACTGAACCAATCTTCCTGAAATTTCGCATACACATAGCTAGGAGTATTGAGAAGGATCTACCTTCTGGAAACATTCTGGGAAAAAGGACTGTTCCCGCGGGAAAATCATGCGGGCGAAAGCTAGTCACTATCACTACATAGTATAAAACAAAGTCGCTTTCTCTGTCCCTATGTCCCTTCGTATGCTTAAATCTTTAGAACTGCACAAAGGATATTGATGCGGTTTTTTTAATAGATAGAGTGATTCAATAGAAATGTTTTTATGTCCATGCGAAGCCAGGGCTAGTCGCTAGTAAAAAATAAAATAAACTCTCTGGTTACAAAATAAAATTCTTTGTTCCCAGGTGTATCCCATGACCAATCATACGTCCTCTTCCGCCTTGGTCGTCGGGTCAGCCCGCCTGTCAGACAGTTCGCGGAGTCCGGCCGATCGGATTCCCTGGGGTCGGCCCCTGGGACAATGGACGTGTTTGGAGCCCCATCGGTGGGTCAGGGCGCGGGGAGGGCCGAAGCGGAGTTCTTTGTCGATGGAAATCATTCGAGAGTGAGTATACAATTTTTTTTTTCTTCGCGATGAGTGTTATAGTGTCTCGTAGAAGTAGAAAAGGACCTAAAGTTTCGACGTGTGTCCTGTGAATTATGAAATCATACAAGTGGCTAGTAAACAAATTAAGAAGAATTAACATACTTCGGCAATCGCATGTAAGAATTATATGATAAAGCATTTTTCTATTTTCTATAGTGTTCAATGGTTTCGGTCCTAATTATGAATTGTAAAGTGCAAAACGGGTATGTTATTTTTATACTACTAAGTAGGTAATCAGCCATTCACTTGATGGAAAGTGGTTACCGTAGCTTATAGACGCCTGCAATATCAGGAGTGTCAAGAGTGCGTATTCAATCCTGAAGTTATCTTTTCACGCACTTCTTTAAGTATCCTTTTATCTGTTTATGTAGGTATCTGGTTCATTTTTTTTAAATACTGTTAATGTCTCCCACTGCTGGGCAAAGGCTTCCCCCCTCCTTCTCCACTCATCCCTATCCATGTTAACCTTTGGCCACTTGTCCAAAAAGTTCAAGTAAGTTGGTAGGTTCATAATACTTTAAAATCAGCTCTTACAAAACAAAAGTTTTTATAAACATATGAAAAAAGTTGAACGTTTGCAAACCGCAATTAAGTATCATTAACATATTAAATTTTGAGGATTATAGTCTTCCAATATTATCACAAACGAACGAAATGAATGTAATGACCATCCATGCAGATAATTTTGATAATATCATACAAAGTCCCAGTAATTACGAGAATTAAATTTCCACACGTTCAATTAATTTATTTATTGTGCTTGTTTTCCCACACTCATCATGGTTTAAAAATACTTTTTCATTAATAATTTAGCTCTTTTACGTTTTCCCTGATACATTATTTGATATACTGTTTTTAAATTCACTATTAGGGTGCTTAGCTAAAGTCACAATCGCAAAACGTTGACGAGGTACGACAAGAACAAAATGTATGGGAATGAAATAAGATTGACCACGTGATTTACCGCAGCTTATATCAATCCCATACATTTTGTTCTTGTCGACATTCGTTAGCGTTTTGCAATTGTCACTTGGCTACAGGTGCTGTTGATTGTATTTGTGAGGAGTCATTAATTGTATGACCGGCCGCAAGTATATCAGCCCGCATGCAGTAATTTTCTTTGAAAAATCATTCCAACTTTTCATTTAATATGTATAGTAATTACCAACTGAAATGTTCGTTGAAACTCTATAATCTAATGATTTCTTATGTTTTCGCGATTGTTACAAAAAAAAAACCGTATAAAATAGTTTAATTTACTCTATAATCTCTTCACTTTTATAACACCTCAATCAAAAATAGAGTAAGTAAAGGCATCGACATATACATATATTTTTTGTTTCGTAAAAGTAAAAAAAGTAAACTGGCTCCGTAGTCCAGTGGTTAAGGCGTTTGCCTGTAGTACCTGGGGTCGTGGGTTCAATTTCCACGGGAAGCATACTTTGTTTAGTTGTTTCCAGTTTGGTTAGGAGATTGCAGGCTTTAATCACCTGATTGTCTGATTAAGATTATTCCCGATGGTTTCGGCTGCCATCTGGTAGTCGTTTAAAACCACGTTAGAAGCCGAGAGGCGATTCCGAAGAACTGTGACACCAGGATGTGCATGGTCGATTGGCCGTGTCACTTACACGGAATGATGATGATCTACTTCGTAGGTAAAGGCTACCTTTTGGGTACAATATAGAAAACATTACGCAGGTAGATAAGCGAGTAACGGTATTGACAAATAGAAAACTGATGATACGACGATCCACAAAAAACATGAAAGTTTTCACAAACAATTTCACCTGGCCTGTAGTACGTAATTGCTGGCGATGTTTTTTCCCCGAAAAACAATCGACGAAAATATCGTATTTCATCGTTAATTAAACTCAGGAGAGCAAACAACAATTACGATACGTCAGACTTTGGTGCTGGGGAAATATAAAAGCCGCTTTTTGAGTATCGGGTTCCGTGACACTATTTTATTTGAAATACCCTCAACGGTAGTGTAAAGGAGTGTGGTTTCAAGAATAAATAAATACTTATATACATATAAAAGGTGGCCATCTAGAAATCAGCCATCTAGGACCAACCAACAGCTTAGCTGCCTTCCGAAACATGGAGATCAATCTTGAACTACTCTATCTAGAAATAAAAATTATTTTGTTTATTTTATTCCCAATTTATATACACAGAAATATTTACAAGAAAAAACATGGAATATAGAATATTAGTACAAGGGTGCTGCTTATTTTTTAAGAAATCTCTTCCAGCAAACCCAAGAGAGGAAACAAGAGAAAAAGGGTAATAGGCGTGTACAGTTGTGTACCTATTATATGAATTTAAAAGGTGTCTTCACATCAGAGCATTTTTTATTGCAGAACCCTAAATTTGGCTGGAAGCGTGCCACCAAAGGGAATTTTATCGCGCGCTGCATCGCCTGTGTGTTAGTGTTCAGCCTGTAATTTTGATTGTTTATTGTATTGCTCCTTTTATTTTGTCAGTTTTGTTGTATTGTGTATAGGAGTTAATGGCCGTTTTAATAAATGGTCAAAGGAATGACAAATTTCATTTGATTTATTTGGATACATCACATACCTACATGTTTATAATAGAATGTAAAAGTAAATCTGCATGTGTGATGTTTTGGACAAAACGTAATAAGTTTCTTTTTTGGGAATTTGTTTTTTTTTTATCTTTTGCAATTTAAGATTGAACTCTTAGTGTTCATCACAGAAAAATTACATATCTTCGTGGTGTTCATGATTTTTTTAGAATTAAGACTGGCATTTTTTATATATAACTAGCTTTTTCCCGCGGCATTGCCCACGGTTTTGCCCGCGTGAACTTCCCTCGAGAACAGTGCTAATTCTCCGGGATGAAAGGTACCCCATGTCCTTTTCCTGTTTCTAAGCTAACTCCCCACCAATTTTCAGCCAGTTCTTTAGTTATGAATTGTGTAATTAATAGTCATAAGCTACTTTTTAGCGTAACAAAACAGGGATCCACGCAGGAGAAAACGCAGGGGACAGCATTTCAATAATCAATTTGTTTTACCTAAATAAAGCTTAAAGAGTTACCAATTGGAAATCGGAACTGACCGCTAATCAATTATTAATGAAACATATAAAGTGGGACAAAACCGTCCTCATCGGTTCCGAATCGATATATTCGAGACTCGGTCATCGTGGGACGGACTCAGTCAATGCCCGGGTTATAAATTAATTCGTCCGGTTGATACTATCTACGTGCGATAGCTTGTTTAGGGCAAAAACGATAAAGGTAGGTAACAAAATTACATTTTAGAAGAAACTTTACTAATTTTGTTTGGACCAAAATATTAGTTAATCGTTATTTCAGTAGCATCAATTCCATATTTTTTTAGACCCGGTCATTGCGGGCCGGACTTGGTCACTACCTTGGTCATAAATTAATCATTATTAGTCATTATGAATTATTTAGAAAATTCATCTTTCTACGGTATAATTTTTCTAGCGAAACAGAAATTTCAGGAGTATTTAACTAGTATGAACAAGAATCAGTCGACTGGAAAGGACGTCAAAAAATTAACGTCCTTCTAAACATGCATACTAAATGCCGGTATGAGGAACACGACTACAAAGAATAAACAATAATATCTAATACTTCTAATACATCATTTATAATATATACGGTGGACTGCAAATATTTTAAGGGCAGATTCGTACCACTAAACTGAACAACTTTCCAAATAAACTAATATGGAAATAAGAAAAAAATGTTTTGAGCTCCCTTACAAATTGAGAACCAAGTGTTCTGTTTAAGTATGGAAAATGAAAAACATAATTTCATATTTTGACATAAGTTTATTTGGAAAAGTTGTTCAGTATAATGGTTTGAATCTACCCTTAAAATATTTGCAGTTGATTTGAGTCAACCTTATATAATACATAAACATAATTCGCTGGTTGACTGTAAGAGATCCCTTTCTGAGATAAGTCCGTCATTATACTTTTGTTTTATTTCTATGCTTTTGTGTTCACTTTTTGTTTAGTATAATAAATTTATTAGAAACAAACAAACAATTATAACAGGCAACAATTGTACATCAAAGTATCCTATCCTATAACCTGGTTAACCTGGTTATGACCACCTGCTACTCGGGTTTAATTAATATGTCAAGTGTATTCGTAGCTCGTCAAATATCAGCAGCAGCATACACGATGGAATTGAATTGTGCTAAACAATTTAGTTTATCATTTTCATTATCTAGATATCACTAGTAAATTAATACATCGGTCAATTCAATTTTTTATTAATCACTTTATTCATTAAAATTATCAAACGTTTTTAATCCGTGTTATTAATTAATTTAAATGTTGTGACCCTTTCTCTCTTACCGAAATTTACCGTGAAGGAAAGAGCGAAAACACAATGATTTTTAACTTTTACAAATAAGGGGGTAAATGTTTAATTATTACGCATAAGATTTTCCTATATGTATGCATACCACTGCTAGGCAAAAGCTTCGTCTCTTTTCTTCCATGCGACCCTGTCCTGTGCCGCTTCTTTCCAATCCTTTTCGAAGACCCTTAAGTCATCTGACCATATTTTTCTTGGCTTTCCTCTCATTTTATACCCAGAATAATAAAGTAAATTACAAATAAACACGACTGTTTATTAAAAAGTTATAACTACTGCTATCTAGTGATAACATCTAACCTTCCAAAGTAGGGAGGTAGGGAGGAGGAGCTCAAGATGAAATGCCACTAGCGGCGACCAATCCAAGAGAAGCCGCGTTCGCCACCGCTTGACAGGTGCTATCGTTACCAACATGCATGCGTCGCTAGGCTATCGAAGTTCTCATTGCCTTAAGTTACTCAAATCTCAAAATTTTTAAAATAGGCTATAGTAATAAGTAAAAGATTCGTAAAAATTAACTGCTCATTTTATTGAAGAAAGCAACAAGAAATTCTTACATTACAATTACAATATAAATTACCTCAAATCTTGTTTTATAAATTTTCATCAAAGTAAAGTCAAGCAACCTAATCTCTTGTAAAACTCTAATAAAAATCCTCAAAGAATTAATGACTTTAATTATAACGATCAAAGCCTTAGACGTGAAAAAAAGTATTTTCATAAGCTTAGCTAAGCTTAGATGACCTATTTCCTAGACGGTTCGGCTAATTTTTATGAGGCTTTACCAGTAAAAGTACTTGATCGATTGACCATGTCACCTACACGAAATGATGATGGTATACAGTCAGCTGCAGAGAAATATGACCCCTTTCAATAGTGATACTTGTGGCATAGGGGTCAGATTTCTCTGCAGGCGACTGTACAAAGATTTACTTATCGCTAAATCTATTCCAGTCAAATTTAGGGTAGATGAGACTATTCCGTAATTATGGTGACCATTCATTTTACGTGTGTATTAAATTTCCAAACTTTGTCGCAGGTTTCCGTGATGGCAAGGATGATCCCGTCCCCAGACTGGTTTATAGGAGTGGACAGCTTTGATCTCTGTGTCGATGGGAACTGGCTGGACAGTATAACGATAGAAGTAAGTAGTATTTTTTATTACTTAAATCTATAAATGGATGTAAAAAGTCTAGCGGAAGAGACACCTGGAAGAGACTCCACCGACAAGAGCACAGCTCTTAAATTTTAGATATATAAATCTTTACCTATCGATACCTAACCGACTCGTCCATTAATAAATGCCTTTATACTATGAGACAGGCGTGGTGATATTATATGTATGTATGTATTTACCATAGTAGTATTATGTTCCAGATTTTAAAACTTTTACCTTGTAAATCTGTTACTTTTTGCATCGAATTATTGAGAATAATGTCGTACTTTCAGACGTAATATCTTAACAATACATAGTAACTTCCAAAACAAAAGTATAACATAATAACTTACCCCAAAAATTTCTTCTCTGCACCACTGTTTGGTTGACTGGTAGAAAAAACTTATGGCTTTAAGTCCGCCATTTATATTTGTATGTAATGAAGTTTAATAAATAAAATAATGAAATTGAGGTGATAATAATTTTATTTAATATCTTACGTAGGTGGATCCTCTAGACGCAGGAACAGACAACGGCTTCACGTTCACTGCCCCGAACTGGCCCACAGCCCCACAAGGCGTGGCATACAGAATCACCTCCAAGTACCCATCGCATCCTGCTGGTTCCTTCTTCTACCCTCATCTGAGAAGACTGCCGCCTGTTGCCACGTTTCAATTTATAAAAGTAAGTAGCTGATACTGTTAATGCAGCATCCAAGAAGAGATACGGCACGGTCTATCATAGATCTGTCTGGAAGAAACTAACCACCAATTAAGACTATATAGTCAGTACTCTTAGCTGTGAAGAAATTTACTTTGAAAATTATATTGGGGTATGTGTTAAAGTGTGCAGTGGCCTGATCTTGTATTCCCGTTTCGAAGCCAGCTTTGAAATTAGATTTTTATTTCCCATTTCGAAGCCAGCTATAAAATCTTTCTACGAAATTGGAATAAGGAGAATTAATCATCAGATCAGAGAACGCGGTTTTGACGAGCACTCCGGTTGGTATTTGGTCCATATATCCATCGAGATCCAAAGAGGAAACTTGTAGAGTGCAATGGGTATGAGCTAAGAATCAGGGGCGAAATTTTTGACTGAATTGTATATTATATGTACTTGTGTTGTGACGAGCCAAAAAAAGGAGACTATATTATTTATATTCTGTTTTGATTCAGCTCCGAGAATACGAGCTCTCGGAAGTATTCCACCGCTCAAGCGACGACCGACGTTACGACGTCCTTCAGCTGGACAAGTTAAGCCACAACAGCATAGATGTGCTGGACGGCAACCGTGCCTTGTCCATAGCCGAGGAGGTCGAGAGAAACGAAGCGCCGAAGATTTACGCTGACGGCGCCCTGACTACACCCGATGGCAATTACTCTTATTATACATTGTAAGTACTTTGTTTGATATAAATTCATCTACTTCTACCTACTTACTACCTAATTCGTAATACTTCTTTGCTACTATTAGAAATTTATGGTCTCACTTCTGCGAATTTTGTTGTTTTAGTTTTGTAGAAATACGTTTAGGTTGAGTTAAGTTATTGTCAATGATCTTAGTTTCATATTTTCCTATATTTTGGTTCACCCGCTTTTAGAGGTTTCTTATACGGATTTTGTATGTTAAGGTTATTGTCATGATGCATGCGTTGCAGCAGTCAATGAATTCAATTAATTGAAAAATGATTCAAATTTTCTCTTTGTAAAAAAATTTTACTATTTTGTGTTGAGAAAATCAATCACACTGCATGATTATCTGACCAGATTTTTCAAGCGAATTGTTGCACAGTGTTTGCCGGGATATGTGGATAATTAAGTACCAGCTATGTTATATTTATTCTACTTTTCAACTGGTGAACAATATTTCTGCACAGTAAAAATTCATCAGGTTAGCTTTTGGTATTATTAGCTAATTCTTTCTTATACATATTCATATTATTACAAAAGACCGAGACGACTAAGTGCATAATATGGATCAATGACCAGTTCTTTGCACCTTTAAGGTCAAAGCTCATTTTAACAGCACTGAACTCCACTTATTTTGCAGGAACAATTACGAAAATGTATCTTAAAATAGCTTTCTGTAGACACTTTTTACAATGAAGGATGAGACGTTAAGTTCACTAGACATTAATGGCAAATGGGCAAGGCGCTGATTGCTTTTAAGAAAGTTAAAAGTATTTTTAGAAAAGTACCTTTAAAACATTATTGGCATGTTTGTTTATTCTTTTACGAGTTGGAAGCGGTGTTATACACTTATTTGTAAACAAATCTATTTTAACTCATAATATTACTTTTACTTCTTTTTATACAATTATATTTTATAAGACTTCAGAAAAAAGTATTATTTTTACTTTAACTTTGTAGATTTCATACGATTTCATATGGTTTTATTAGTAAACATATTTTTGACAATTCCATGCGACGTTCTTAGATAGCTTTGGAATCAAGGATTTAAAATAACTGTAGGTAAGAAGAGTTTTATAGTGCTAACCTGCCTGTTCCTACAATAAAAAAAAATTACATAATGATTTTTTCTTGTCAATCTTGTCTGCCTTTATCATGTCCATAATAAATTTAAGTTATTGGTTTCGTTACTCAATTAATAAAAAAAAAGGCATATAGAAATGAGATTATAGCACACATTACAAAAATTTGTCGTAAGAGTGAGCAATGATAACTCCAAAAACCTGAATTATCATCATTATATGCTTTAAACTACACTACTGTACAAGCCTCCTTCAGTTCAAATAATTTCTTTTAAGTAGTTACCCTTTCCAATTATAATTTATTTCGTAGGACGAACACGACAGCCACTACAGAAGAACCTCGTTCCGCCAATGAGCTTCCGACTTCAGGGCCCACTGCGAGCGAAAGATCAGCAATGCGAAGTCTGGCGAGGCGGTACCGGGCTCGAAGACGACGCAAACTCCGCGCTGACAATGCTGATCCCGCTGAGAGGAGGAAGCGGAAAAGAGCAAGTAAGATATCGTTATTTCTCTTACTCAAAATTCATAACGCAAAAAATTTTTATATTGAAAATAGGAAGGAAGACTTGTCAAAATTGCTTGAAATGAAAATAAAATGGAAGATGCGGTATCAGCACAGCAAAAATCTATGTACCTTACTACTTTTAGTAGATGTTGTGTTTCCTTATTCTTTTGAAAAGCTGGCTCAAATATCTACTTACTTTGAGACTTACTGTAAGCTAGATAATAATTAATATCCAAGTTGTGACCAAAGATAATTTGACAACTTTTTTCTTTAAAGAGATATAGAAATATTTCTATTCGAAATTTTGGATTTACGCAATACTTTGTTAAAAGATACAAATTTTTTTAGGTCTCTAACAGTTTTTGCAATTCCAGGACTACTAGACTGCCGGGTGTCAGACTGGGGTGAATGGAGTACATGCCGCAGTGATGGCGGCTGCGTGGGTTCAGTGGTCCGAACGCGCAGAATTATTCGTCGCCAACGACCCGGTGGCGCCCCCTGCCCACCCACTAGGCAATCAAGATGGTGTGCAACTAACTGCACTACGCAACAGAAGCACGAAGACTGGCGGAATAATCTCACGTAATTCCTTTTTCAAATTTCAAACGGTTAAGTTTAAATATTGTTTTAAATTAACGGCTTTATTAGAGGCCAGTTTGGAAACCTTTGCAAACACGTTTAATTCTTTTTTTTTCATATTTACTTTAAATCTTTGTCTGTCCGTCCAATATCAGTTTATTTTGATTCCGAATTTCAATGAACCCTATCGTTTAGGTGTAAATTCATGGTGTGTAAAGAAAATCAATAAAATTGTTGTAAAAAATAAATTTATTAAGAGATGACTGTCGATGTTTGGATTAGATAGACTTGTAATATTATTTATCGCTGTATCTAAGTGAGCTTTTTCAGGATTATTTTCATTTTTTTGTCAATTGTTAGGACTAAAAAGGATCGGGCAAGTGTACAAAATTTAATTTGCTTTTGATTTTGTTTGCTCAAATTTCCAATTTCTCCTAAAGAATTTCAAAACTTTTCTGAAGATAACTTATATTAAATAAGTTTATCCTATTTATCCTGCTCACGCTTTCATCATAAATTACTCAAAGAAACTTTTTGTTAAATTAGAATCACTATCTAATAGACTTTTTGCTCTAGTACAAAACAAAGTGGTGTCTTATGCTATAAATCAAATTTGAAAATAGTTTCATATTATGAAAAACAAGCTCTTTATTTCACATCTTTATATTATGCATTTAATCATTAATACCTTATGAATTAGATGTCATTGTATCAACTACATTTTCCAAAAATATTGATTCTATCAAGATCATAAAAATAACTTATCTGTTATATAAACTAATGAAATAGCAGAGCTCACACACAAAAATTCCCGACTCGTTTCGGACAGATTGGGAAAATGCCTATGCAACTGGGCAATATGTTTAAAATATATGCAAAAATCAAGGCATTTATTTATCTACTTAGCATAATTTATGAGGCATTTGTCAATTTCTACCCTGATTAAATTAAATAGCCCGATAAACGTTACTTTTACAATATTTTCTTTCGAAAAAGTTGAAGTTGAACATACATATCGTTTAGTTAAGAAATAAAGTGACAGAAACTCAATAAAAGTGTAGTGTGTTTGTTTAGTCGAAGTTTAATCCAAAGAACATGTTTTTATTTTTCATAATGATTAAGTGTAAAAAACATCTAATTAATAGGTAAGTCAGTACCGATAAGAGTAAGATAATATAGTTAGACTTCTGTACTTTTTGTATCTTGTAAAATTTATTTTGAATCCAAATGATCTTAATAATAAATGGAATAACACTTTAAATTTATACCATTACTGCTAATTCTATAAAGAACATGCCACATATTTCGAAGTTATGAGGACAAAAGTGTGATAAAATTGTTTTTTTTTAAGACAATCACAGATTTTTTTAATTTATAAACTAATAACATTTTCACATAGTATATTTATTTTAAAAAGCTTAAAACGTATAACTTTTATGGAACACAAGTCAATTGGTATGTTCAAACAGTTTAACTTAGGATTGATTTAACACATACCTTAACTGATTAAAATTCACAGTATTTTAAGAAATCAAATGTGATCCTATGATTATGGTTATAATTACATCTGCTTATGCCAAAGAAATATTATGCTTTTTAAAACAAGACTCTTATAGTAAGAGATCATTTCATACATATCCAAATGATAGCGTAAATATTGTTCGGTAATTAATATGAGAGTATAATCAGGTTTTAAATGGACTTAGGTATAATCTACATAGTATAAAACAAAGTCACTTTCTCTGTCCCTATATCCCTACGTATGCTTATCTTTAAAACTACGTTACGGATTCTGGTGCGTTTTTTTTTTTAAATAAATAGAGTGAATCAAGAGGAAGGTTTTTGTGCCCATGCGACGCCGGGGCGAGTCGCTAGTAATATTATATGATAGGATACATTTAAGGTACCTATATCGTTCTTTCTTTCTCAATGTTTTAGTTTTTAAAATTATCAAATTTAAATTTCAAGTAAAATGTCAGTAATGGTTTATTAATTAATAACTTGAAATGATGAAACTATTAATAAATCGTACAGTCTTGCCAAAGTGTCACCCAATTTCAAGTTGTATTGGCAAATATCAACGTCGTCATTGTTTTGGCTGAAATAATATTTATCACTCCTATTGCAAATAGATATTTTATTGATGGCCCATAAGTTTCCATATTTTCAATAACAGAAGTATATAATTTTTATTTTTATTTTAGTTAGGTACCAGGATATACTCTCATATAGATTTGAAATGTGTAGACATGAAGGAAAATGGATGAACTGATCTTGATACTAATTTTAGGAATAAAAAGTATTAGGTTAAATAAATTGAAGCTATAGTTGGAACTGTAAAATAGCTAATTATGAAAGTGAAATGTTAATCTTAGCGTAACTAATTGGAGTATGTGTATTTTTTACAATGTAAATTATTCTGATTTCAGTAATAAAACATCTTAAATAACAATAAATGTGTTTTTATTTTCATCCTTCTTTTGAAAATTAAACGACTTACTAAATCAGAAAGATAGAAATAGGAACTTGAAAGAAGTTGTATTAGAGATCTAAACAGCGTAGGCGTTTAGGTGTAACAAATAGGCGTCACGAAAAAAAATTACTTTGAATTTGAAAATTAAGTACGGTTATTCTTTTGACTAAGCATTTTTTATCGTGTGTAGTTAAAACCACCCCTTTCTTACCTGTGAGTGAGGGCCAAGATCCTGCAGTGGCTTGGAAGCTTGGAATATAACAAAGAAATCCTTTTAATGACAATGATGAATATAATCTGTCAAATAACATTAAAATAAATAAAAAATGCTCTCATACTTCAACTAATTGCTTCATTTCTTATGCATAATTTTCAGATTTCACCTTAATTTTTTGAAATTTTCCACTTTTTGTTCTTTGAAGCCCTGTTACATCGCAATTCTGAAACAAAAACAAGACATTTTACGTGAAAATACATAAAAGCCGTCCCATCCCACGAGACAAATCGTGTCACATTAAAAGTCGCAGATCAGGCTAACCCACATGAAAAATCCAAAGAAGAGCAATTTATTCTCCTTACTTTTTACGACATTGTCCTAATTTCTTAAAAAAAGAAAAATAAAACAGCTGCACGACTCATCTGGGAAACATCGGTGCCCAGATGACTCGTTCCATATTTAAAAAGTCGTACGAAAATTGTTTTGTATACTTTGATACTTGCTCTAGCAACATTACAAGGGTCCAATAGTAAAAGTATCCAATGTGTTCTGCAAAGAATTTGAAATCGCGCGCGGTCTCGCGAGTCAAATTTTTTAATCTATGGTGTTCTGCAATAAAAAAGGTATGTATTTGAGAGCAGTATCATTTTTACAACTAAATTTAAATTCGAAATTTAAAATTAAAAGCAGATAAGATGGTCAACGCTAAGACAAGAGACAGTGAGACCCATTTTCAATTATTTTTTGGATGAAAACACCGAAAATAAATATTCTCTCATAACTAAGCCGTCAGTTTAAGAAACAAATTGTAACATTATACGGATCTTAAGGCGTACTCATTATGTCTGCTAATTTGACAGGAAATTACCATCGCCTAAGCTGGATTGACGTAAGACAACTGAAGGGGCTACTGCTGTGGTTAAACGCTAATTATTATGTCAATCAAATTTAGCGCATAATTCAAAACAATGGAATTCAATTATGAATATACTCAAAGACAATACAATCTTATTGTGAAAGATGTTGTTTTCAAAGGTACAAAATTATTTTTTTCTTTATGTAAACAAATATACGAATATAAGATACAATATAAAACACAATGAGTACAAAGGTACTACTTATTTCAATAGAAATCTCTCCCAGTAGACCCGTGAAAGTAGTGGTAGATTAGATGATTTTTGAATTAGGTAATAAGATACTAGAGGTAGGTGTATTTAGCTAACTACTATTTATTATTCACTATTATTCAGTAAAGTAATACTTTTATTGTATATCGCGCTTAGCATTTCGATATAATACTTATAGCAAAAAAAAAACAATACCATTTATTTGATTTGAATGATTTGATCATTGATTCCCGAAAAATGTACTGTCGCCATGGAATTTACGCGAATGAAGCCGCAGATTAAGGCCAGTAATATATAAGTATATGGAGTATAGTGATAAAAATAATTACAGTCATATTATATTTAAATTAAGAAAGAGAAAGCACATTATAAATCGTGTCTGAAATAAAAGATTCACCATTGGAAGTAGAAACTCAATCACCAACCATAAATGAAATCTTTCAATAACTTTCTCAATTTAAGCGGCTTAACCACAGATAGCAAAAAAAGTGCACCACCACAACATCCCAACAACACACTGGCTTAAATGTAGACTAGACTAATCAAGACTAATTTATACCACAGAATATAGAGAAAATTCATATCACAAATTATTAATTAAAACATAAGTCAGGACCTTGTTTCGAAACAACTTTCCCCGGAAAATAGGTCATTTTTAAATTAAAACTTATTTCACTAGCAAACTTACACACTTGAAAGACGATATGCTCTACCAGTCAACCAACTGTATTATGAAACAAAAAACTAGTGCAGCATAAAATGCTCATTAGAAAAAAATCTTCTTTTGTTATTTTATAAAGTCTAGCACATTTGTACGCATTTAAGGTCAATGTCCCACCTAACCGTAAACTAAAGCAAGGCGATTTCAAGTTTCGTGTATCGGCGGAAGTTTTCACTCGTGCTCCCCGACTATGAATAATGTTGTTCGATCGAACGGAAGCGGCTTCCGGCGAACGTTCGGCCTTGCCTGTACCCGCCTTTATCTTTTGCTTTTAGAACTTTGATCGGTTCGAATTTTAAAGTTTGTTCGAATTCGTTTGCCATGGGAATCGTAGCCGCAGATCCCAGTTTTCATGACTAGTTACAAATGTAATCGTCTAATCTAGACTCTTGAACTTTTTCTAGATAAAAATTTAGAATTTATAAATACGAGTAGTAATTGGATTGGCTTTTTTCCAGATAGTAATTATTCAAGACTGTAATTTTTTTTATTATTTTTTTTTTCCATTTCATAGAGTCGAACCATTTACTTAGCCGTAAAAATCGCTCGCCAATCGTACCCTATCAAAATAGACACCACACGTATGAGAGAATACACCTCCTTCTGAAAATATAATAATTCCAGGTACTGCGGTTCATTGAATTGTTGTAAAGTGTTTTTCACTGAACAATTATCCGATAACCCTTGGATTTAGCCAAATGTACCAATATTGTGATTCAATAGTTGGAAATTTTCAATGTGATTAGCTGCATTGAATGAAAATGCAGCTAATAATATTGAAAATTTAATTATCATAACAGTCAAATAAATTATTTTTCTTTCTATCAAAACCAATCAATATTCGAATTATTGTTAAGCTAATTTAAAGATAAAAAAAGAGTCTCTAGGTTAGACTTGTAATAGAATTAAATAGATTCATGTACGGTATGTTAATTTTTCTGTTATGTAGTAAAATATTTTTTAATAAGAAATTTATTTAAAAATAAATCTAATCTATTTATTTTTTGTATTTAAACCTAATTATATTACTAGCGTAAGGAAGTAGGCTACTGAGCTACAACTGAGTTGTAAGCCGTTTTTTACTTACAGCGAAATAGATGTTTAATTCAATCAAGTATGTAATTAACGAAATACAACAAAATGTATACAATAGTTACTTAAATAAGGAACAATAAAAGTTTTTTTTATATTGAAAATGTCCAAAATGTCATTAATTGGGCCCATCTTTAGTTGAAATCATAGCTGCAAACCCTTTGAAATACACTTGAACAGTTCCAAACGACCTTTGAAAACGAATGACATTGACGACAAGTAGGAAATTAAAGATTTTATCTCGCAACGAACTCCACGTAATGTTAAACAGAACAAAAGTTGAAGACCTCGGTAATTTATTCTATGTCTGAATTCAGGAAACATGATCAAATCATAAATCCTAGTCATTTACTGAAAAACGATGTCTCAACACTTTCGCAGACAGTAAACGAGATAACAATAACAGTTAATTGTCATCTACGTCGAGAGGCGTTACTGTCAGCGAAAGTGTTAATAGGGAACAGTCTTGACTTTGAACCTTAAGGTTTTAAGCTTAGAAACTACATCGTCAAAAGTAAATAATCTTTATATACTAATATTATAAAGAGGATAGATTTGTATTTTTGTGTGCATGTTTGTAATGAACAAACTCAAAAACTACTATCCCGATAACAAAAATTCTTTCACAATAGGAAACCTACTTCCACCCTGAGTGGCTATGTATGGGTGAAGCAGGGATGGACTGCTAGTTATCAATAAATTGAACAATAATTTATATAAGTATTAAAGAAAAACAATCAAAGTAATTTAAACTAAACTTATTAAAATTTATTACTTTAATTATAACTAATTCATAAAATAAATAAATAAGGCAAAAGTGATATTTTTATAAATAATCATAAATATAAAATCTAGGCTCTAGTTAAGAGCCTGTCTGGTATTGCAAGTTCTTTTATATCTTGATGCAACATTCATTTTGGCGTTTAATATCACAAATGGAAAATACCAACTGTACGTTAAATTACAAATACTCCGTACATCCGTAAAATACCAACTTCGTGAAATATTTTTTTAAATGTGTTTATATTTTTTTTTAATTTTTTTAAAAAGAACCACAATCTAATAGAGCCGTAACAATGACTATAAAAAGAAAACGCGTTCTATCGACTTGTGTAAAATGGTAAATAATGTACTTTGATAACTGTAAATCGGCTTACAAATATGACAGGGACGGGGTATTACGCACAATTTGAGGAGGGGAGAGATCTAATGCGGCAAAACGGAAGGGACCAATTTAGGGGTGAAAACTGTGATGCATAGAATATTAAGGGTAGAATTTTAACAAACAGAAATTTGAATAAGAACCGTCCTTTTGTAACGTAAGCTTAGATGCTGCTTTACCAGTATAAAATTCAGTCAGATCATTACTACGTAAATAATTTTTTCAGTCCTAAAAATAAACTGTGGATAGATTAGAGTAACCTATAGAGGATCAGAGAGGCCAAATTGGAAATTTTCATGGTCTTGGGTGCTTATTTAGAGATATGTTTATGTGTTTGGAATAAATATAGTTTGTTAATATTCTATAAAAGGTATAAGTTCAAATAGACTTCGTTTGGGATTAGCTCAATCTGTGTGATTTTTCCAAATATTTTTATTATATAAAAGCAATCAGACCGTCTGTATATTGCTAGAAACTATAATCTATCACAGATCATGCATTATCGAACTACTATACTAACAAATATGTTAATAAGTAAACAAAAAACTGACGTCATTGTAGATAATCAAAACAAGTAAATTGAGCGAATCAAAATATTTTATGTTCCATTTTCAAATTTAAATTTACTGTCTAAATTAATTAAGAACGTTAAATTCAAAAGGAATAAGTTTGAAAATTAGGCGTAGAGTAATGATAACAGGTTTTCATGAGAAAATTGTGGTCTCACTGTTAATCTGTTATAAACTTTGACGTATATTGGAAAGCATTTAACATTTAAAAAAAAATCAAATTAATAAAAGGTAAAAGTTTTTTATCGGGTTATTGAAATAATTCAAACCCAGGCTGAGTATATCGTAAAAAAATAGAATTTAGTATGTCGGCACGTAACCCTTTGAATTAATTTGGTTAAAATAGATACCTATTTATATTCATTATCATCCTTTCTTACACATTTTCATTATTTATTTTCTTTTAAAAACAAGGGGCTCTTTATTGTTGTTTCTGCTTCATACATAAAATGTCTTAAAATCACATATTTTTACCATCGTTGCTGAATTTTTTAATACTGAGTGATGATAAAGTCATAATATTGTATGTTGTTTTTGGTTCAACATACTTATATAAAAATAAAAAAAATATATAAGAAAATTATTTCCGCGTAGCTACCCGCTGATAATCCGACCACACCGCAAACGCGTCAATGTCTAAGACAGGTTAGAATGTTCATGACGTTTTCAGTCGAAGGGTTATATTCAATTGGATTACTGTACAAGATTAGCTTCCGTGTGCTATCCTGCTCCTGCTAATTAATTTTGAGACCCCGCTTTACGAGGTCTGACTTGGAGCTTGAGATACAATGAAGATTACGCGTATCTTTGTATAGAAACCTAGTTAGTAGTTATGCTTTTATTACTGGGCCTAGATTCAGCAGTATACATAAATTTTATGTTATTGATCTTAATATTTATTTTAGATTTTCCTTTTCCCGTCGGCTTAATGAATTCAGACACAATAAAATACTATTGTTAAGTGGCATATTCGTGCGCTATTAAAACGGTAGCATTAAATTAGTCCGATAAAAAATCAACGGGAAAAGCCTTACTAAATAAAACAGTGAGCTTCTTGTGGCTAAAATTGATGATATAGTCGAGATTCCAGACATCATTATCATGACATCACTACATAGTATAAAACAAAGTCGCTTTCTCCCTATGTCCCGTTGTATGCTTAAATCTTTAAAAGTACGCAACGGATTTTGATTCGGTTTTTTTAAATGGATAGAGTAATTCAAGATGAAGGTTTTTATGCCCATGCGAAGCCGGGGCGGGTCACTAGTAATTAGTATAAAACAAAGTTGCTTCCCGCTGTCTGTCCCTACGTATGCTTGGATCTTTGAAACTACGCAAGGGATTTTAATGCGGCTTTTTTTAATAGGTAGATAGAGTGATTCAAGAGAAAGGTTTTATAGCCGTGCGAAGCCGGGGCGGGTCGCTAGTAACTTATATTCTGAAGGACAAAACATGTAGTATTTTTAGTGTTTATTACGTACGTTAAACCCCAGTATAGAAGCTAAGTTATATCTGGGGGCTCTAGAATATTATTATAATAATGACTCGATGCAGTCAGTACAGTATGTTTTCGAACAACTTGTATTTTTTATCTTTGATTTCTTAATCTCATACTGATCAACGTTATATTTATTCATTAAATTAATTATTATAAAGAAGTAGGTCGTCTTTTGACGCAGTTCCTTCTATCCCCCAATGCATTATATTATATGTTTTGTCATGTTGTTCGTTTGTTTGTAAAGTTCATCTAGTAATGAAGCGATAACATATGATAGGGACGAACTGAACTTCCTACTCAATTGATCACAGAATAAATAGAGACACAGTAAGTAATACTGAATAGTAAATTATAAATTGTTATTAGTAGTTACTATCGATATGATCTTATCTACTTAGTTTCTATTTGACATATAAGACATTATTGTTCCTAACATTAAGCGGATAGAAACGTTTGCTGATAGTAGACTTGGCACAAAGGCTTTTGAATTAGTTGGGATCTGCAGTTTGTTCAGATAGGGTTGGCTTATTTACTCAGTGGTATTATCTTAGTAGTATTTTGAGAGGTATTGGCTGCTTAGGTATTATTAACCGTACTGTAATCTGGAGCCGTTAAAATCTGTTATATTATATTTGAATCTGTAGATATTATTTGAACCCCACAGAAAGAGTTGAAATCATCTTATTAAAGGGTAAGAGTAAGGTAGTTGTTAAAGGAACCACGTCTGAGGTTTCCGGAGAACTCTGACACCAGGGTGAGCATGGTTGATTGACTGTGATACCTACACAAAATGAATGAATGATCAAAAGAAATATTAGTAAGTATATAGTTCTAAAAATATACCTATTTTTGTTTTTGTAAAATGATCATCTGACAAATTGTAAAAAAATCACAGAAAATAGATCTTGTTTTAAATATTACAGAAAAAAATAGTACCTAAACAGTTTATTTTATAAAAGAGGAGTCACAACGGATGGGATATCAAGCTTCTCAGTGTGATTACAGTGATACGTATTAACTATCCTATGTGTTATTGTTACTTATGCCCTCGAGTATTCCCTAAGTAAACTGGCAAGCAATTAGCGATAACTAGCGACAGTCCATTCGCACTAATTAGCTCCGAGCTAACACTTGCAGTAATTGCACTTGAAGTTAACTATAGTGCATTGGTTCGCATAAAATGGAGAAATAAGTAGCAACTTGATTACATTTCAATTCTTGGTCCAAAAAACCATTTAAATTTCCGGGGGGTGGTTGGCGAAGAAGGTGAAGACCACGGATGCGCTGGACTAACGATCTAAGCAGGTTCGACAAATTGTTTGGACTCTGTGGTCCCGGGCTGCTAGAGTTTTTCAAAACCGCTTCTCGGTCTCTGATGTATTTAACGATCACTAGATGGCAGCCGGATCTACGTCTTATCGTGCCTTCCGAAGTACGGCATCATCATTCATATTAATATCATGTAGGTATGTATAGAGAATGTATCCAATACGCTCAATGCGGTTAGTTCATCGATTGAAATCATTATTTTATTGTCAGAATCAAAGAAGTACTTATAAAATCGCGCGCGGCCTCTCTACAGGCAGTTTTTTTTAATCTATGGTCAGTGCGCTACTTAAAAATAGTCACCGTAAGGGTATGGACGCTGTTTATTTTTTAAATACACAAGCTGTAGACATGGCACGAAGCAAACATTATTCTTTTGTATGAGGAAACCATAAACCATCTTGTATTGTTCATGCCCACAAATCAAAAGCGGCTTTACCCACCTTTCATCAAACAAACATACTATTTCTAGTTATAAAAGTAAACGCTAAATCTCTATATCTTTGGCATTAAAGTTCAATATTGAATGAAGGATGCAGTTGTGAGCGGTAAATAACACCTGCCTGTGTGAGCTTATTTATCTGTATTATGTTTGCACGTCTGTCCGTCATAATGTTGTTTATTGGCTATTGTTTTCGTGTGATTTCGTCTGAGTTTGAACTAAATTTCGATTTTTGATAAGTACATACTTAATGTTTCGAAGTTCGAATAAAAATTCAAGAAATAATAAATCGCTTTAGTTTATCGCATATTGTCTGTCTGTCTTTGGGTTTCGTTTTCTTTTATACCAAGTACGTACCATTTTGTTGGAGTTCCCTTTTACTTACTTAGCTTCTTTTTTATATATAAAAATCAATTGCTGTTTGTTAGTCTCGCTAAAACTCAAGAATGGCTGGACCGATTTGGTTAATTTTGGTCTTTAAATATTTGTGGAAATTCAGGGAAGGTCGGAAATGCTGTGAAAAGGGTATTCAGGCGGTACGGAAATGGCCGGGTCAGCTAGTTTTTACATATATGTACAGGTAGGTATCAAGTTCATCGATTAATTTAAGAAAACCCTTTCCCAATCGATTCAGGATGAAATAATTTTATCAGGTACTTGATTTTTATTTAGCAGGATTTTAATTGATCAAATCTTGACCCAAAAGTTGATTGTTAGGTAAAGCTAGTTAAAACATTAAGTTTGCAATTTTTTATATAAATACTTATTGTATTTTTTTAACACCCTAATATTTACTTCTTCTTGAGAAATCAACTTCTTCTATTATTGGTGGGATCCATCACCATTTGAAAACAAGTTAATTATTAAGAGAACGAATAATCTATTCAAATAAATTAAAAGTTTCATTCTATTTAAGTTCATATGAAAAGGAGAAACGAGTGAACAGGCATCATCATTTCGAAGGTCTTAATGTTAATCGACCATGCTCACCCTGGTGTCAGAGTTCTCTGACATGGTTCCACAGTAAACAGATGAAGATGGCATTTTTTCTTGCATCTTTGAAACCTCGTGCCGTTGAGTCTCATCAGATTTCTTTTCGCGATTCTCGCTTCATTAGTAAGGACATATATTTTCGTTTTTAAAACACATTCATACAAATACGAATGGTGCCTTACGCACTGTACAAAAAACTGCTGGTTTCAAATGCGATTTTTTTTTCAATATATAAGTACTTACTTGAAATTGTACACGTCGAGAGGAGACAAAAGGCGGAATGGAATACACTGAGTGGACTCGCACACTCGAAGGCGACGATTGGTGCCAATGGCACCTGGTGGCATAGGAAGGTCTGTAGGTATAACAGAACAACAAGAACAATAATAGGAGCTCTGACCGGACATTTAGAAAACCGCAGTCACCTCTTTAAACTGAAACTTGTCGAAAGCCCCGAATGTAGGGCATGTACAAAAGCAGAGGAGTCCATGAGCCACATTTTGTGTTGCTGTGACTCACTGGCCAGCAAGCGAATGGACCTCTTTGGAGCAGCGTACCCTGACCTGGAGGACTATAGGCACTTCGCACCAGGTGATGTTCTGAAGCTCATGCAGTCCTTCTTCAGAAATCCCTGTGTGGGTGAGTAAGGGATGGGGTAAGTACAAAAGGACCCAAAGGTTCGACGTGCTTCCTTTAATTTAGGACCCATATTTAAGATAAGATAAGATACTTGAAATTACAAAACAATATACAAATTCACATTTTTATACCTTTGTAGCATAAGAGCGTGTTGATTGGGCTCTTAAAAGGTTTATTATATTCATGCCGTCTAGTGTTTGAAGAGATTCAAATTACAAGCACTTACCCAATTATTTTGCGTGCTGAAAACTAATACTGAGATTCAAATTGAAGAGATGTTAAGAGTTGCCCCAAACAAAATTATTTGCATGGGAAATACAAAACATTAAATATTATTTAAGAGCTTATTAATATTATGAACTATATAAGCAGATAAAATAAATCAACAAACAGCCCCAACTTTTCAAGGAGAATGTTGAAGACGTTTGATGACTCAATTTCAATTTTTACTTTACCTTCTTGCGACGACAGTAATGTTCTATATTTTATTTAATTTTATATAAGTATTAAGTTTTTATATTAATTTGTTTAATATATTTAGGGCTATTATTTTAGAGTAAATTATAAAATATTTAAGAACATCCTATATTTAAATAATGTTTACCTAAATATAATCTATGAGCGTCCAAAAAACGATCATAAACCGCGGCAGTTTTCTGTCAAGTGCGTGGTCTACCTCTGACAAGATTCAAAATCCCCATGTTCATTATCATTTGTATTCAGAGTTGAAAGTGGGGAGGCACCTGGAGGGCCGTCAGCTAAAAAGATTTATGTCTCCGACGTAAAAGTGAACAAAACTCAATGCTTTTGTATGGAAATGCCCGTTATTCTCTTGACACGCTTCAAGATTTTTCGCATTCGAAATACTGAGAGACCAGCAAATGCCATATTTTCTAATGAATTGCTGTCGGATTAGTCTCTTTTTCGTTTGTTTCGGATTAGAGTTTTATGTTTAATGGTAATTTTATAGGTATGAAACAGTTCTATAGGTGTGACGAGAGTGATGAGTGTACAGGAAGCGAGAGAGGTATGTAAGGATCGTAGCCAATGGAAATCTCTAGTCTCTGTCTACCCCTACGGGAGACAGGCGTGATGATATATACGTATGTATGTATGGAACGGTTTTTTTTATTGTATCGAATCAGCGGTGATTGTTTTTGTATGCCTTAGGATTATTATAAGATAAGTTGTTAAATTTTAAAACTAAGATAACTCATAAGGAAAAAGATCCAAAAATCGCCAAAACACGATACAAACATCCATAAATCACTTAACAATCTCTCCATAATAAATTGATTGATCAACAAACAAATGAAAGCGGACAGGAACCAATTATAACACGCCAATTTGACATGTCACAATGGCTTAAAGTCAAGTCTCATAAATGAATACCCTTTAATTCAGCCTCATTCATGTTCTCCAAGATGCCATCCATCCTCCACATAGAAGCGACATCATTATCATTTCTTTTCACTTGATACTGACACCTGAGATTGCATATGACAACTGAAAATTAACCTTGCTCTACACGAAATAGAGTTGATTTTGTCTAAAACAAAATCTAGCTATTTTTAATCGCAGATGTTGAAGGAAGTCTTTCAATTTAGTTTTGATGTAACATCTGAAATGGGACTCTAAGCTGTATTTAGTTTTATGTTTGTTCAAACTAGTTTGAACAGTGAAAGAAATAGTCATTTTAAAACTACGATTTTCTAGTAATTTGTTTTGATATTTAGGGGAAGCACTTCGTAGTATTGGACACTGGTAAATAATTACATAGTATAAAACAAAGTCGCTTTCTCTGTCCCTATGTCCCTATGTATGCTTAAATCTTTAGTTTTAAAGATTTTGAGGCGGTTTTTTTTTATTCATAGATAGAGTGGTTTAAGAGGAAGGTTTTTATGCCCATGCGAAGCTGGGGCGGGTCGCTAATAATGAATACCTTTATTTCAGAATAAAATATAATATAGTGATAAAAAGATACATTCAATCTATTCTAAGACTTGATAAAGATTTTCTACTCAACCATCTTTCAAAACCAATAGCTATGCGTATGATAAAAGCAATCTAGTCACACACATGAGTTCTATGCTACTTCATATCATTAAAATTTCTCTCCTGTTCAAAAATTCAGCACTACACACATGCATTTTGTATGTATGAATAGTGCATCCCGGGGGTCTACTAAACAGTTGCCTTGAATGCAAATGTAGTCTCAAAGGAAACGCGCCAGACTCGCCTTGAACCTAGCCAAATAACGATGTATTGAATGCGGAATTGCTGTATGCAATGTTGGTAATATGATTACAATAATTTAGAGATGCCATGTGCTCTCTGGCATTTTTTTAATAGTTTTTACGGCCCTGGAAACTAGTCCTTTAAGGTCTTTCTTGAATTTATTAATCTTCTTCAGTCCTACATACTTTAGTCGGAATTGCTGTATGCAATGTTGGTAATGATTACAATAATTTAGAGGTGCCATGTGCTCTATGGCGTTATATTTTTTTTATTGTTTTTACGGCCATGGAAGCTAGTCCTTTAAGGCCTTTCTTGAATTTATTAATCTTTTTCAGTCCTACATACTTTAGGTAGTTAAGTCAAAATGTCAATCAGTAGTCTAGTCCAGACAAGTAGTCAAGTAAATAAGTCTTATCAGAGTCAGATGGCTACAGTAAAGCGGTTGGAAAATTTCACTTAGCTATAACTTGGAGATTTTGGTGACAAAGATAAAAAGTCACGTAATCGACACTGTACCACTTCCCAACAATCACGCTTGTTCACGAACACTTGCGAATAATAACCCACTAATATTATGCACAAATATTCGAAAACATCTAAGTTTTGAAAATTTAAATACAGCGCGAACATAGTGACAATTTTCTTTTCCTCCAAATAACTCCCTGGCATTATAGACTTTGCCTTCTCCAAGGAGTTAATTTGACGCAGGTGACATGTTAAAGAATAATGGCGAATCTTTAACTTCTTTGAGTTGGTACTAGTCAGTTCATGTAAACTACTGCCGGCCGTTTCCTATACATCAACTTACAGCATGCCCGCCACCATTAGTTTGCACTCGCATCCCTTACGGCACCTCAGGCACTTAGGCACTAAGTCAAGCTGTTAATTGTAATTTTGACTTCCGCAAAGTTATACCTGAATGTATAAAATAGTAGGTCGTACTACTTATAAGAAGGTACTATTTCGGAAAAAATAGAGTGATTTTTGGCTCACCTTGGGTTTAGGTGACATTTTTAGCAACCAAAATAATATTGTATGATGGATGAAGGTCGTCATGTTTCATTTATTATCTCCGTGAACTTTAACTCACTAGCTAGCTTTTGTAGGTCCTGGATTTCAAACTTTATCAGAGCTAGATGGAAATTGTTCTTTTCTGAATGAACTTTGGAATTAATCTATTTATTATATATAATTATCATGATAGCGTCAAGAATAATAATTAAATAATGTGTGTAAAATACTAAGTAACACCAACAGATGTTCACAATACCAGGTTATCGCACTCCGCACACACCATCCGCTGGGTTATTTATAGAATTTCATAAAAATTTACTAGTCATCGATCAATATTTAATAATTACTTGTATTATTTTAGTCTGCATTAATATTCTCAAAAATACATAAATATTTATGTGATTTTTCAAATGCGCGAATTTATTTTTTTCATTTTATAGAGAATATACAGAAATGTAGCTATTAATAACAATTAATCTAATCGACTGGTTCCATTGTAAACCGGATTCTGTTCCATAAATTGCGGTCCGTGTAAACCAGCCAAGTCTGAACATCAATAACCCTTTCAAGGAAATGTTTACGCGTGACCGCCGGCCAAACTTTCGCTTCTTTAAATAAAACGCCTCGGATAGGGGTCCAGCTGCCGTGGTCTATAACGTGGTAAATGTAAGGGTTCGTGATAAAGTTTAGAATATTTTATGAGGTTAACACATTCGCCGCCAAGAAACTTAAGTTGTACTAGCATTTATATAGATCATTGTTTATCTGAAATAAAATATTTTTATTTATAACAATACGTATAGATATTTGATTGTTTAAAACGCACTTTTTCGTTCCCGGCACTCAGTGTTGTTTTTTGGGATATTTCGATTGTCTTATTATTTTTTAACGACCTCTGTGACACTCTTCTCTGTAGTCAAATGTCAGACTATCTGTGTCACACTAGAGGTATCGGGTTCGATCCGCAGGCAGGTCCAGATACCACTAAAAAACGCACACAAAATTAGAAACAAACTTTAAAAGGGCTTTTATTAGAAATATATTAAAGACCAGATTCTAAAAAAATCCTAAAATAAAACAATAACAAATGCCAGTTCCCAAGTTATGAAACAGAGCGCAAATGCCCATCTCTATAAAGAGCAGTCAAACTTTGACTGTCAACGTACTACCCCTCAAAAATAGCCCCGGAGTGGTCGGGTCCAGGAGTTTTCAATGATAAAAAAGCCCAGGAAAGACACAGCGATAGTCTAACTTTTCATTTAAAAATTAATAATAACAAAAAAAACACAATTTGCGAAAAATTACCAATACAACTAAAACTGTTTTAAAATTACGATAAGAATAAAAAATACTTATAACATTTACCCAAAAAAAAATATCAGAAACAAAATACTCGTGATCTTCCAATGACAATCAGAAAATTTCTATAATCCAGTAGGTTCAGGCAGTATCTTAAATGTGTTACTTAATAATAACAATAAAAGTGAATATCATTTTTACAGGCGATGAAGCCACGAAAGTTGTCAGCGTTCAACCTCAGTCCATTCTTTCGGATCGTTAGAGTTTCGTGAAAGCGACAGTCAAGCTGAGATTACACACAGGCGATTTTTCCTTGCCGTCATAATTATTTTGAAAGACGAATAATATTTTTCCAAAAAACCAAAACCGACTTCCATATGTTCACTGAACTTCGTCAAATAAAAATATCTCAGACACCTAGGTGTGCAGCCTCAATAGACCTAGTACACTAATACAACAATACAATAGGCTACAAATAAACGATAACAATGGCAGTATTAAAATAATATTCATAAGTTATTCTGTACTTATAATAAATTGTAGCATTGTAAATGATTGATAAAACAGACAGTGAATAGATTATGTAGATAACAAGTGTTAAAAACTAAAGAAAAGGAGTCTTCATAAAAAATATATTCTAACACAATAACTAATATTGTGTTAGAATATATTTTTCATTGCTACGAGGAATACATGTTTGACATTGTAGGAAATGCTGCTTTAGAACTAATCAGCCATCATTAATTAAAGCATGGTATGACCAATGTCGATATTGCTTCCATTTTGTTTTAAAACGAGTAAGCTTTTATAATTATTAACTAAAGTTACAAGAATCGCTAACTTTTTGCAGAATGAATGAACATTTGAACATATTTAAATTGGAAATACTCTCATTTCAAGTTTTATTATTAAATATAAAATAGTATCAATGTGAACTAATCTTTATTATGTTCATGGCTTTTACGAGAATACATTAGTCCCCGAATTAAACCCATAGAGTATTCCCTTGTCCTCGTGAAAGTCTATGGACCCTGATTATATGTACTGTCCATGCGCCCACTCATGGTCTTTATGTTTAGTGCTTTTGGCCATTGTCCTTTATTTTTTATACAATGTCTTGCAATGCTAAAATAAATATATTTCTTCGATAAAATACGACTATCTACCTACTACCTAAGACTTAGACTTGGTTGCTCAGAAAAAGCCTTCAGCTTTAAGTCCGCCCTTCATATCATTGCAAAAATGTTAAATGAACAAAATATATATTTAACCGCATTAAGAACCTCTTTTTTGGAAGTCGGTTGAAAAATTTAAACAAGACGATACTTGTCCCCTTTCAGAGTGCTCATTTACAATTAAACCGGTATCATAATAAAAAAAAAGACATCCTTCTACGTAATTAGTATTTAAATTTATGCCATCAAGGAGGATACATCGTTATAAAGTCATTAGTGACACAAATAATTCCTATGGGATACATACAATGTAAATATACCTATATTCAAACAAAATTAAATAAAAGAGGTTATGTCTAAAAAAAATTACGTCCGCCATTTAATACATATTTTGTTAGGAAGTTAAATAAATAAATAAATTTGTTCTGGGTCATTAATCTTTGCGTTAAAAGGTTAATGTGTCAGTTTCTAAAAAACTTCGGCCTCTGTCGTGGTTGCTTAAACGACTATCAGATTGCATTAGGGACTTACTTGATAAATAAAAAAATATATATTATGTGCTTTATTTAACTGCTTCCGTAATCTGGCGTTTGCCTGTAGACAAGGGGTCATGGATTAGATTCCCAGGGGAAACATACTTTGTTTAGAAAGTTGTTTCCAGTTTGGTTAGAACATTGCAGGCGTGAATTTTGACAATAAAGTGATTCCGTGCTTCGGAAGGCACGTTAAGTCGTAATATTTAGTGATAATCTGAGAAAATTCGAGAGCAAATGATCGGAGGTATTAACGAGAGATTTGGAAGATGAGGGAGTTCTTTGCCCAGAAGTGGGACAATATATATATTAAATAATTAAAGAAAAATATATATTTTAAATCACACACGGGTCACATATGCCGCACAAGAGATGAGCGTTGGGGAAAGTTAGTGATTGAGTGGAGACCCAGAACCGGACGTAGAAGTGTCGGTAAACCCCATGCCAGATGGTCCGATGACCTGTGGGCCTACCGCCTAACTCGATTGCTATCGCTATGGCTATGGTTTATGACGTCATCTTGTCTTTTTGAATCGCCTAGCAAAGCAATATTGCTTTCACATGTCCAAGACCAAGACTAATACAATGTCTTGGTCCATAGAATACATGTAAAAGCAATATCGCTTTGCTTGGCAGTTCGAAAAGACAGGATGACGTCATAAACCATAGCCATAGCGATAGCAATCGAGTTAGGCGGTAGGGCCGCTGGACAAAGTTGCCGGAAGGAGTTGGATGAGGAAAGCACAAGGCCGAAAGGAATGGCGTGCTACTAGATGCCTAAACTCAGCATTAGGTGACGATGGGCTTAAGAAAGAAAAATATATTTTTAAAATAGTGTTTGGCAAAATACATGAGGCTATATAACCCCTGCTAATTAGTGAGTTGCCGTTTTGTAAACAATCTACATGAGACGTGTGGGTTGTTTAATTGACATCGTGGGTAAAGTTAGCAGGGGTTTATAGCTTGTGAATAATATTATGAACTATGAAATTTTCATAAGGAAAATTAACCTGTTAATTAGTATACCATTTTAGTAGTAACTAATGAAACTTAAACCTCTTCTTAGACGTATTTATTTATATATCTGAAGTTTAGTATTATTTAAGTCCATGTTAGTGGGAATTGTCCGTGGGAATCAAACCCAATTAATACAATGCATTAAGTTAATTTGTGGGTTTGATTTCTACGAGAAGCCTTCTTTGTTGTTCCCGGATTTCGGAAGGCACGCCAAGCTGTTTGTCCCGACCGCCTACTGGGGGCTGTTGAAATTATATTTATTTATTTATTAAAACTTTGTTGTTCCATAAGTACAAAATACTTATACAGTTGGCGGACTTAATGCTAAAAGCATTCTCTACCAGTCAACCATTGGGAGAAACAGAAAAACTGTGCGGCGCAAGAAAGTTACAAGGTTATATCAGAGGCCGAGAAACGCCTTGCTAGCTTACGTTTCTTAAAACCATTAACTATTTACCACATTTCACCTGTATACTATACGCTTATACGATATAAATTTCATATTCGCTACCTAAGTAAATGTCTGAGTGACGTATCTTTTTTAGGATAGATACTATATTTATTTTCTATGAAAGTCCAATATTTTGTTGTAGCTCTTAATCCTACTAACTATAATGAAATAAAAGTTATATCTTCGTCCGGTTATTATCATATTAAACCAACAGGAACGGGCACGACCTGTGTCTACGTGAAAAAGTCTGCCATATTCTGCGCACGGGGTTTCCACATGCACAATAAGTATACACTAATACATACTTACCACACGTCGCTACGCACACACTTGACAATATATCGAACACAAGCAAAATATACACGCACACAAATACAAGCAGTAGGGGGAGGGGGGGGGGGTCATATACATTTGGCACAGTGTGTCGCCTATCGGTGGCCACTCCGGTTGGCTAAGTGCTCTAAGCTTCGTCCATTTGATAACTACGTATATGAGATTAAGGAATGGCCTTTATTTATATAACCAGTAAGCAACGAGTCCTTAAGCGGATTATTTGTGGGTAATTCTTTTGGCTTTAATAAATATAATAGAATTAAAGGTAAATGCTACTTTATATTTATAATTTTTTCTAGTATTTGAATTGTAAGGGCTTATTACACCAAATATGTACACACTTTCCTTTTTATATGTATAATGGCGATATATCTTAAATTGTTATTTATCATATTTTTTACTGTAGGATATTTGACACCCAAACTACGCATTCTCTAAAAAAAATTAACTATTAAGCAGGTTTCAAATCGAATACGAAAATTAAATAAACACCGAATCCAATAAATTTTAAAAGTCAACAAATTAATATTCCGCCGATGAATTCTAGTCCCAGAGGATTCGGAATCCAATTTTAAATTCTTATTTAAATAAGGCCGCCCTCGACTGGGTGGAAAATTAGACGCGACGTTTGCACATTTCCTTGAGCATGCTTAAACGCGTGGGCAAATGTAATTACTTTTAGATGGGAAGAACTTAGATGTCGCCCTAGTCGCTGATTCAATCAGACAGATTTCGGGGAACATCGTGCGTCGGGGGCCTAAGATTTTAGATTTAGCCATGTCATGACGAGTAACTTAATTTTTTTATACATATTTTAAAATTTTAAAAATTTATGTAATTTCTGAAGCGTTTTGAAATTTGTATTGTGTCGAATCGCTAAGATGAAGAAGTATTAACAATAGTTGTTAAGAACTGTGCTCCGTATATAAAACCTTATAGTATTTTATAAGACTGACCAGAAATAAATGATGTTTTAAATAATAAAAGCGATTCTATTTTTTCTATAGCTTTCCATTAATCAAAATTTATTCCAAAAAGCATAGATTACCTGATCGAATTGCCTAGCGCGCGACTTCCTATTTCTAAGCCAAAACAAATCTGTTTTGTCAAAATCCTTGCTTCCTTTTATTGACAGAAAACTCCAAAATAAATTCCCAAAATCCACCCTTTTCTATAAATAGAGCAAACATAATTTTCAAACCACTTCCACCGAACCTCGCTACCCCAAACAATATTTTACTTCAGTAGATTCATATAGGAACTGTACCCTACCAACATCAAAGGTTACCAACACACAGTATAGGATAGTTTTTCCAGAAGATTAACTCCCCTAGGGGACGATATGCGAACGTAAAGAAGAAAATAATTAGCTGACGACGACATCGGGAGTTTGGTAAGTTCACAACAAAGTAAGGAAGTAAGGCCTCAATTTATTTGACTTGCTTTTTCTCGAAGCTACGATATACTTAGTTTGAATTTCGGAATAATAAGTATCGTATACCAGAGGTAAGGACTGTAATGTGGGACGCAAAGCTACTAAAAATGGGATTGGGCGAAACGCGTCTATCAAATGTATCCAAGTTCAAGTGGCAATACTTCGAAGTAAGGAAACAGAATTTCCGAGATTTTTTGGACTAAGCGTAAGAAAAATAATCATAAAACTGAGATTATTGAAAAGGGGGCATCTTTAACTAGCAATATAAAGATAAGTAGCAATATAAAATAAGTATTAAAATTTTAAGTGTCAATAAGAACAAAGCTTTGAGATATAAAAAGATAACTACGAATGCAATTAAAATACTTACATTTGACAAAACCACGGCAACTATTCGCGAAGTCGCACAGTAAGTTCGAAGACCCTGCACTTAGCTGATTGGGTGCTGGTGTAAAATTCAGGAACTACATTTTCCTTACAAATGTCAGCTAATTTCATAAAAGCCTGCTTAGGGAGGGTGCATCCGTAATGTGTACTTTCAGACTTTACTTGAAGCTGCGAATGTTATCATACAAAAACATAGGTATTTTGAACAATTCCATTAGGATTTTATGTTACTAGAGATGGATCTTGGTGATTTCTTTTACATTGCAACCTCGTAAGTAAATTTAACCTTATGAATCTACTTACGGCTAGAAGAGTACATAAACAGACCATAAAAGAGTTGAAGACATGATAGTACATTGCTTACTGTTCTTTACATAACACCTTAAGGCTCCTGAAAAGAGCTGAAATATTTAAACATGAGAAGATTAAAAAATCAATGCAGAAAAGACAAAGATATTATACCTACAATATTTTAAAACTTAATTATCAGAATATTAAATAAACAAAATGATTTCAATCTTAAACAAAACATAATTTCATGTAAGGAAACTTTATAGAAGGGCAGGAAAGGAAATGAGAATTCTCTTTTATATTACCTAACAAAAGTAACTATATAGCTACTGCTATATAGCTATCCTATTATGATAAACTTATCTAAAAACAATTTTGCCTTCCTAAATTTTCTAACTAGTATACCTACCCATATTCGTCGAGGACCTATTCATCAAGCATTCAAATGAGTTACGCTTCGCTTCTCATCTATAGGCCTCCACTCTAATCACTATCTGGCATCACCTTGCCTGTCTTGAAATTAATATACTCAAGTTAATTTATTAGCTGGCATGGATGTTAAACTTATGTATAGACCTTTTTTTTAACTCTTTTTGCTACTTTTTCCTTTTACTACTTTTCGAGTATTTCAACCTTTTTATATCCATGCCACCTCCAGAATTTTACCAACTCCCGGTTGCAGAAAATCAGAAGTCACGCGCTTTTACGCGAAGGGCCCCATAAACCAGGTAAGTACAGCCTACAGAAATAAAAATAAATAATTGAATTCAGACCCTGCGTACTGATGTCGAAATAAAAGCCGAATTTAGAAGAATTTTATTGTGTGCTTACTTAAAGAAAGCAGCTAGGTTTATTTCTCCGAATCGCTTAATTATATTCTAAATTTTGTAAATACAGACTCTAATGGTAAACTTTATTCTTTTTTCAAAATAAGATAAAATAAGTCTACAAATAATGTAAATAATCATAAAGCAAGGAGTTTTCAAATCCTTGCTTTGTGTAAATCATATATAATCAAGAAATTTCGCGCGGTCTCAGCATTTTTTTAAATCTATTGTGTACATAATGCGCAAATCAAGCGACATAAGTTTTTATGCAACATAAACCCAGCCTTGTTTGCAAATGTGTGTTACCTTATGCCTTGAATTTGAATAATGTAAACCGACTTTAAAGATATAACCTGATGAGGTTGAAGATGTAACAACCTCACTCATCCATTCATAAATTTAATATATACCTATATAATAGCTTAGTAGATACCAGGATAAATAAAATAAAAAGAGATACAAATAATATGAACCCTGAAAGTATTTTACTTCTTTTTATGTCACATAAAAAGTTTCTTTATCATACTTGATCTAGCGAAATTATCTACGAAAATGCGATGATGTCATAAACATACCTTCGAAGTTACCTTGTTATAAGTTTCTTATTTATCGCATACTTCGTGTAAGGCAGGTAATACACCGGCCGGGCTAATATTGACTCAACGTGGCAGGGAATAATGTGTTTTCTGTTTGCCCATTGGTATATGACGTTTAATTTTATAGCTTCTGACGCAAACAAGTGTGATGCCATTGTAATTGTCCTGTATACACAGTGTATCAATATTTCTGCTATTTACGGTAATACGATGCAGTTTCAACCATTTAATGCTGTTGATGCTGACCGTCAATATAGTGTACAATTGCTGTAAGCCATCGAAGAAAAGTTTTCGATATAGCGATCGTCGATGTAATGTAGTGCGTACTATTACTAATTCTGTGGTAGTGCCTTATGCCTAACAAGCTTGCTGGTACTCTCGTATTTTTTTTCACTCTAATTTTATCATCCTTATTTGAACGTCTCTCAAACCTCAGAACTATTCATTCAGAATATTGAATCCACGAAAACGGGATGACTTAATTTTTCCTCGCTCTATGAGCTACTCTTTAAGACATTTTTAAAATACGTAATTTTAATTGTGCTGACGTCAATGCTTCTTGAAAATGATGGGTAGATGGAAGTGGGATATAAAGATACATATAACATTTAGTCATCTCTTACACAAGAGCCAAGGTGGTCTATTCCTAAGTCGAAGACCACACGGCCTATACTTTGAACCTTTTATTGGTAATAATTTGAACAATCCCCGGTATATATCTGTATTTATATTTAAGGTACAAAATCGCGTGATATTGACCCATTGGTATAAAGTAACTTAGGTGGGATCATCAGAATCTTGTTAAGCGAAATTGGACGCCCTTACCGCTTGCTATCTTTTTCGATACTTTGCCTATTTATACGGTTTCTTTCTTATTTACCCGAATGATCTAAAAACATAATAAATTATACTGAAATGTACAATTCATATGTAGTCATCATCATTTCGAGTTGGTGTCACGGTCAGTACTACTACAAAACAAAATACCAACTAGTTGTCTAGTTGGTTGATGGATACATGGTTGTTTGCTTCCCGCGGGAATCGAACCAACGACCCTCGGGTCTACAGGCAAACGCCTTAAGGTGATACCTCGGTGAACACTAGCGCCACCGTCATTTGAAAATCATTACTCACTGAAAACACAAGTTATCAAAAATCCCTCTGCTGGAATTAAGGTTCTGGATCTGAAGTTAATTTTAAACTTTTTAAATTATAATTCCCTATACTTACAAATTGCATTATTGCTTAAAACGGCCACTTTTAGCAGTTTTGCAATTTGAAACTATATGGAACTATAATTTAATAATTGAATATGATTAAAATTAACTTCAGATCCAGAACCATAATTTGATTAGAGGGATTTTTGATAACTTGTGTTTTCAGTGAGTAATGGTTTTTAAATGACGGTGGCGCTAGTGGTCACCGAGGTATCACCTTAAGCACTGGACCACGGAGGCAATTATTCATATGTAGTATTATATATTATTATTATATATATAAATAAAATTAACTATGATCTCATGATCGACAAAAGCTAATTGATGCTAAATATCTAAGAACCGACTACGAACTCCCGTGGATAGGGCTACATGCAATCAAATAGATATCTTATTTGATGCATGTACAAATATATATTAATAAGAGTTTTGTTATTAATATTTATTTGTAAGATCAATTGTTACTAACCTATATGGATCTACATCTAGCAATCCTAAATAAATTATTTTATTTATTTAATACTGCAGTACCTGGGCGACCGAGCTCTGCTCGGTAGTTATGGTATCCATCCATACTAATATTATAAATGCGAAAGTCTATCTGTCTGTTTTGTTGCTCTTTCACGGCCAAACGGCTGGACGAATTTTGATGAAATTTGGTATGGATTTAGTTGAAGACCCGGGGTCAAACATAGGCTACTTTTTGTCGCAGGTGGAGCTGCGGGAACCAGCTAGTGGTATATATGGAAAACAGAATCACTTTTTGGGAAAACACAACGATAGGGCGTTGTACTTTTTCAGTAAATAGATTACCGCCATCTAGCGTCTACCGTTGTTAGTTGCATTCCTTAAGTACTTTCCACGTTTCAGTCCTATTTGAATTGGTAGGTAGGTACACTATTTACTCCGTGGATTGTAAAGTATTTCCTTTGGGTCAGTGGTAGAATTTATCATTCAATTTTTAACCGACTTCAAAAAAGGAGGAGGTTATCAATTCGTCGGAATCTTTTTTTTTAATCTTTGTTACTCGATTTCTCAAAGACGCGTGAACCGATTTGAAATTCATTTTTTTGTCTGAAAGGTTGGATCGTCTAGTTGGTCCCATATTAGTTTCAACAGGTTCTGATGACGGAATCCTGAAAAATTGGTGATACTTGGATGACTTGTGATTTGAAACTGTAATGTTTCTTAGGAAAATATTTTTTTAACCAAATTAATAATTCTTTCAAGCCATTTTAAAATAATATATGCGCGATTTATACTGATTTAACACTTTTATACTCCAAAACATAAAAAAAAAAACAAAAAAGAAAAACAAAACTTTCTTTAGTTGGGATTTGAACCTGGAACTACCAGAGTACAAAGCAGATGTCTTAACCACTGGGCTATCGAGGCAGACCCGCCGGCGCCAAAATTATTGTACTATAACTACAATTTCATGCGGAAAATCATTTTGCTGGAAAATATGGGAAAACAATTTTTTCCCAGACATGGAACCTGGCTAGATTAATTTTTTGACTTTATAAGAACCTATGTTTAAAATTTCAAAGAAATCGTTAGAGCCGTTTTCGAAAACGCGAGACAAATATATATATATATATACAAATATTGCTCGTTTAATAGTATAGGATACATATGACAAAAAAACTCTGTTAATTTATTTGTTAAGCTCATGTCCAGCACTAGACTTATATAAATACAAAGAATCATTCCGGTTAGCTTCTCAAGATTTCTTGAAAGAGTGCATAATGTATTTCGTCTCCTCGTTACCATGTCCTTTCAGTGATCCTAAGGTTCCAAGCAAAGTAAAAATGTTAGACGGAGTAATTTAAATCGTATTATTTATGTGCAAAACAAAACATAACATAAATAATATCTTAAAAAAAAAAAAACAATGTATATCATTGACTTACTTTGTTTTATTTTCATTTAAGGTTTAAAACTGTCTAGCTCTCGTCGTTTCGTAATAAAAATAATGTTAATCTTCGTTTTCCAGTCCTCAAATTTTTATCTGATTCTTCATTTACTTGTTTTGTGTTTATATTTTAATTAAAAGAATTAGTACAAGAGGACAGAACACTTTCGAAAGAAAACAACAAGAACAGTAAATGTAGAGTCAAATAAAATAAACAATACAAAACTAACTCACAATAATTATGCTTAAAAGGCGGTCTTTATCGCAAGAAGCAACTTCTTACAAACAAAACTACTTTTTCGTTTTTGTATATCGCGCTCAGTCTTTATATTTCTTTAGTCTGCGAAGTAGCAAACAGACCTGGGCCGGCTTTTCATGCCCCGCGTACACCCTAATTGGTCCCATTGAGACCAAAGGAGTCCCAACGTGACCGGATCGCAGGCACGTAGAATTTTTATTGACTAGTTATATCCTCTGATGTCATTTTTCGTTAGGGTTGGGTGTTGAGAATCAGTAGATACAAAATTTTGTGTTATTGTGTGGGTTTTGCGTCTAATAAGGATATGTATAATTAAGACTAAGACTTACATATGTATGTGTAGGTATTATTATGTTTATTATCACATGTCTTAAGTTCCTTTCTTGTGCTTTAACTGTAATGAAAATGTTAGGAAAATTTATTCGAAAATATCACAATATTTTTTAAAATTTTCAAAAGCCTGACCAATAGAAAAGATTACCTGAAAAAATTGCTTTTTTTATAGGATAATAGGTATGTTTTTAAATTTTTATCGATTTCTATACCACGGCCATGTTTTATATATGTAGTTTTTTCTCTTAAATGAACTTAAATATGTCTATACCAAAAATAGTGAGTTGGTATTTTGCGTGTATTGTATTAGGTAATAATATACGTATAAATTTTATAAACGCGCTTACCCAAAATGTTATGGTTGGTATTTTTCGTATGTGGTATTAAACGTCGAAATGAAAAGACGCGTCACCGATGAATGAGAAAAATAATAAAGAAAATAAAAATCTACTGCTTCAACTTTAAGTTCAACGCTACAAAGTATTTTTCCAGACATTGTTTAATAAAACAACTTAAGCTGCTTTGATGGCCTTTCCCTCAATTTTAGTGTTCACCGCTAAATAGTGTTTAAAAGCTTTCCCGCGACATAATAAAAACTGAGAGTTTTCCTGCAATCTTAATAGGTGATGTAATCTATCCAACTAATATTATAAAATAGCGACCCGCCCCGGCTTCGCTTGGGCATAAAAACCTTCCTTTTGATAATTCAAATAGATAGATAGAGTAATCTCTATCTATTTAAAAAAACCGCATCAAAATCCGTTGCGTAGTTTAAATGATTTAGGCATACAAAGGGCCATAGGGACAGAGAAAGCGACTTTGTTTTATACTATGTAGTGATAGTGACTAGTGAAGTGATACGATAGTGAGTATGTTTGTTTGTTACGTTTTCACGCCCTATCTTCTGAACCAATCATCCTGAAATATCGCATACACATAGCTATAAGTATTGAGAAGAACATATGGTACCTTTCATCCCGGGAAAAAGCACTATTTCCGAGGGAAATTCAGGCGGGCGAAACCACGGGCGAAAGCTAGTACTAAATAAATGTGAACTTCTACTGAAGTAGGCAAACTATTGTAAAGATTTTACGTTAAAAGAAAATATAAAGATATCAACGATAAAGTAGACCCCCACCAAAGCTATATAAATCAACATGCCTCTAGAATAACACTGTGCTTATGATGATGATAATGTGATGATGATAGTTATAACAACATCATCATTACCATTTATTGATCGTGGTTTAACATAAACTCAATTTTATTTGCCTATGGACCTTTCAATAGTACCACGGTTAATCAAGTTATCCCTAGTTCAACAAAAAGATTGACCTCATCTATACTTATATTATGAAGAGGAAAGATTTGTATTTTTGTGTGTTGGTTTGAAATGAAGAAACTCATAAACTACTGTGCCGATTTCAAAAATTCTTGTACTATTGGAAACCTACCATATTCACTGAGTGACAAAGGCTATGTATGTACCACGTAGCAACATTCACGTGACAGGGCCTCTAACCAATCGTGTTATATTTTTTTTGTGAAATTCCCCTACACAATATGCAGAACATTCCATGTGAAGTCGGCATTCGCACAATTACGTCATTCTCGTCATAAAGGAATGATTGCGAACACATTTTCCTTTACGAGGAATTTTTCTGGAAAATATTGTGGTACGTAAGTGGATTCTTATGACGTCACCGATGCTTATCAGCTCTCGGATGTTTATATTATTTTATTCCACGATTTTATTTTTATCAAGCTTTTTGTTTCGCTTTCTTCTTCTGTGACTACTTTGTCTTACCTACTTCATCATTATATTATTATTTTTCCTTTGATTGACAGTAGAACATGCTTTTGCTTATGCTTATTTGTGCCATCAATATCTATATATATAAAAATGTATTGATGTTCATTAGTCTGGCTAAAACTCGAGAATGGCTGAACCGATGGAGTCGCTCTCCACGTCTTTTCTAACTTTTTAGTCTAAATAAAATTGCTTATATTAAGGTTTTACCATTATTTAAATAAATGTTTATATGTTCAATTGGACCTATAAGCGTAGAAAAAACAATATACTGAGATATAAAATAAATTCCTTAGGTTAAATTTGTCCTACAATGCTGAAAATACAATCACTAATTGCTGAACAAAATACTCTAATTCGTATCTGATTACTGAACCAAACGTATCCTATAGAGGCTTTGAAACAATGCACAGGGACGTTAGAGGCTTATGGGCAGTCTGAATAGCCTGGGTCTAGACTTGCAATAGCCTAGAACATCGCATCTCAATCTTGTCGGCTACCATTATTGTAATCTAAAGGTTTATACAATCTTTTTAGTAGCCTTTGTCGTTTATTATTTATAAGCTTTATATTATTTTTTAAATAATTAATTTACCAGAAACCGCAGAATTAGTAATAGTACTACGTACAGAACGGACACTCACACCCTCCCACCATAGTCACATGCCTCACCTCACCGCGCAGATCAAGGGTAAATTGAAGGGCAAAATAGACAAGGATGCAAACGCGACCGCGAGTATACGCGGTAACAACAAACAACAGTCGACGATACGCGGACGATATTAACTGCATTATACACAATACTTTTTGACGTGACAACGTCTTAAATTAGGTTGCGGCTGGGAGTCACTTATGAAAAAGTGTAACGCTCGGTAACGTTACGATGCGCTCACAATGAGAGCGAGTGAGAGGCACGCGTCCCCTAAGAGCGAGAGAGACAGACTCAAAGTCGTTGTCACGTAAAACTTTCGCCCGTATACCGACTTTACAGGCAACCAATTTTTTCATTTCTTATTCTATTTCAACCGACTTCCAAAAAAGGAGGAGGTTCTCAATTCGGTTGAATTTATATTTTTTTATGTTTGTTACCTCAAATCTCCGTCATTTCTGAACCAATTTTAAAAAATCTTTTTTTGTTCTAATGGATATAGTTTCAATTAGGTCCCATAGAAAGTTTATCAAAATCGGCGCAGTAGTTTGGTTTTAAAATCAAAATAACCGGAAAACATATATCGGCTAAGTCGAATAAAATGAGCATTTTTTTTTATTTTTCGTATGTTTACAAGTTGGTTGTTTGATAATGAAGTAATTTGCAAGGTCGACCCTGCATGCCCTGGTGTTAGCTTTTTAGAACCCCCGGCCCGGCCGTTGTAACGGCCTTTATACTTGAAGCTCGATAATATGTCACCTGGTATTAACTTATATGAGTGTTGATAACAAGCTCAGTTGACCCTGCACACTGTGGTGTCGGAGTTGTCCATCAACCTTGTTTGCCTTGGTATCATTGTTTCAAATATGGGGCACTTCCACTGTTATCGTTTATTTGAAGTCCAGAGTACTAGGTCAATTGACCCTGCCTGCACACCTAGGTGTCTGAGTTATTCTAATTTGTCGAAGTTCAAGTTGGCCCCAGTAATCATATGGAAGTCGGTTTTTGTTTTTTGGGAAAAAGTTATTTATTCACTTCTTGGACAAAAATATAAATACTTTATCAACAATAATATTTATGACGTCTTTTCAAAGTCATATGCATGTGGCGACATTAGCGTCACAATAATATCTACAAAGACGCACCACAGATGGCGTTAAAAGCAACAATCTCAGAATTGCATACAAGATGGCAAATTACTATGAAAGTCTAAATCGCGCTTGCAAAGTTTCTACGGATTGGAGCATATATACAAACCTCCGACAAGACATTGTCGGAGCCGCGGTTCCCCAGGCATAACACCCTAGCCTGGCGGGAAGATCTTCCCTTTGTGGCGGTCGAGCATATAAACACTATCGCTCCCGTCACATTCTCCAAATGCACGTGTTTCCAAAGTCATATGCATTAGACGTGGACGCAACGCTATCGCCCTCGAAATTTCCGGCCGCCCTGATTGGCTGAACCAAATGCAACGTGATGCTGGATAGCGCGGATTGGTTAATAGGTTTGTTCTTCGTCCGTCAGTCGTACGTTGGTTGTGATCAGTTGTTTGTTTCTAATTTTTTGTTGTTGTTAACTTTTGAAATTGTTTTTATGTTATTCTAATCAAAAAATGTTCTAGTTCCGATAATTAACTATTAACTAAACTAGTTCAGTAAATAAACGACATAAAGTAATGATCTTTCAGATAAAATATACCCACCTACCTAGTTTCGAAATCATTTTGATTCAAATTAATGTAAAAATCTGTGATAGTCTCGTAGGTAGGTTGTTATGAAAAAATGGTTTGTTATGAAAAAATAGTAATGATATGTAATAAAACAGTGGTGTGGTGAAGTTATGTTTGTTAAGACATGTTTTTTAATAAATATTCGTCACATATATATTGTGTTTGGTAAGTTTTTTATTCGGTGTTTTTGGTTTCCTTAAAAAAAAAGAATGGATAAAGTATTTATCTTTTATAACGTAGAAAGTAAAGTATTATTTATTAACATATTCATTCATAGTAGGTAACGCGGCGCGAGTAGCCCTACTTGTTTCACTCACACAGTGAAGCGTATACAAACGTCATTGTTTATTAGTGGATGTAGTAGGTATCGGAATCGTTCTCGTTTTATGGAGTGTCCGGGGTGTGCAGAAACCTAAAACTAAAAATAACAACTAACCCCCGTATTAAGAAACGTTTGTTAAGCCTATTTTAGCTAAAATGTGTTTCGTCTCGTTCTTTCACATGAAGTGTCGGGCAGTGACGTGCACAGACATTTTCCTTAGGGTAGGCAAAAACCTACCTAGACCAGAACTATTGCTAGTTTAATTTATACTTAGTATATTTGAGTTACAACTAAAACAGTAACGAACAAGAAGATAATAAAATTAAAATATATTATTGATCATGTAGGTACCTACCTACTTAGGCCCTTAAAATATTTACGAGACGAGTTTTGGAAAAGCATAGCAATCATATTAATTCGAAAATAATATTGAATAATGTTCTTGTTAGCTTACCCTTCACTTCAAATAATCCAATCAATCCCGGTTGATAACGTCCATTTATTATTATTGCCATTTTTCCATTTCCATTCAAAAGGAACACATTTTAAAGTTTTTGTAAACAAACACTCGGTTTACAACAATCACATGAAAATTTTGACATTTTAAACTATACTAACTGAGTAAATTTGTTAAAAATAAAAGTTCTATCTTTTCACCTCATTGTAAACAATGCACATTGCAATTATCAATTAATTAAACCGAATTAAACATTCAAAACAAACAAATGCATGCAAGCAAAGCAAACATATTGTTGATTTCGATACGGAAATAAAAATATAACCCTACGGAATTGGGAATGTTAACTTGTTTCCATAAAGTCTTCAAGTCTATGCGTTTTTAAATTTGCAGCATTACTCGTTTAATATCCAATAGACACAGTTATCATGTTGCTGCAATGGATCGTAATCACTAATCAGATTGAAATATGTGTAACGCGTAATTCTAATTGGCCGTAACAAAAGTGAGAGCGAGACGAAATGTCATCTCATAGCATTTTGTTTCATCTATAGTGGAGGTCTAAAATTTACTCACACAGGCGTGATTTAGCGCATATGTGTCTGTTCATGTAAGTTTTTTACTTGCACTACTACACGAGCAAAAGCACATCCATACATAGTGATTTCTTTGTGAGAGTAGTAAACTTCAGACGTTTTACTAAAAAGCTGGCCTGGCCTAGCGGCGCCTATAACGGGCCGGCGGCGCGGCGGCGCGCTGGGTGTTCGCGCGAATTACTAGATGGCGTTGTTAAGAATTCAATATCTTGTATGAAAAATATTTATTATTATATTTATTGATTATATAAAAAAAATATTTATTATTTATTACAAAAGAACAGGGTAGGCAACGTCTAAACGTCTTTATGATATGCACGCCACTGGTGTCGGGTAAGGGAGAAAGAGCCTAAACATATTTTAGTTAAAATGGGCTTATCAAACGTTTCTTAATACGGGGGTAAAACTTTATTAACACTTTCGCTGGCAGTAACGCCTTTCGACGTAGATAACAATTGACTGACATTGTTATTTCGATTACTGTCCGCAAAAGTGTTAATTATAAAAATTATTAATTAATTAGATAATTTCTACGCTGAAGCCACCTTTCGTGCATATTTACTTAGTCCGCTGGCTCAGTGACTCGAAGTGGATCTCGCCTTTCGAAACGAGAAGGTCAGAGTTTTCTATTTTGCGCTTGGGTTTTTTTATTTGTTTTCATTTTTTCATTCTTGCGAGAGTTTTTTGTACTACAAATACTATTGTGGTATAACTAAATGCCAGACTTTATAGAGAAAATGGTATACAAATAGTAAAATTAATTATGTTATTTCTTTTTTTCTATATTTATTTAACCTTTATTGCACAAAATACAGAGAATCGCACAATAGGCCTTATATTTTAGCGTCTTAGAGAGTAAGTATGTGAAAATAAATTATTTATAGATTGAGAAACATTGACTTAAAGTAAGACTGAAACGGCTTAGGTAAGCCGTGCATGACGATCCGTTGCATTGGCTGTCGCTTAGAGTAACATCAGATTTGTGTAAGTACATAAACGCCAATAGATATAAAATTCAAAATTTACAGCTAACTTTTTTTTTTAATTCATAATTCATTTATTTTATGTCAGACATGGGTACATTTAAGGGTGTTAGTATTAAATTAGTTACAGTGCGCCATGCTGCGCCGTCAGGCATACAAAATTGGTATTAATTTTATAAAACAATGGTATACTCGTAAATAAGATTCATGCAATTAATGTCAATTAAATTATCGAATTAAGTTAATTATCATAATGTCAGTCATTTCAAATTTACATTATTTTGATTTAAATTTAATAATAACTTCTACTAATAACTTCAAAATTTTAGCTCCTTAACTTTTAGATTAATAACAATTATTAGGTTTTAAAATTTGGTAATTTATTCGTTCTTGTATTTAAATATATATTTTTATATCTGCCCAAATTGATCTTACAACTCTAATTACTTTTTAACGATTCACTACTGTTCATTATTATCATGTCAGCTGCAGGCTGTCCACTGCTGGACATATAAGTACATTTAGCATATACAGCATAGCAATAGAATTTATATAACATAAGTACAATAACATAACAAACGATGAGGTTTTAAATAGAGTAGGAGAAAAGAGGAGCATTTTTAAAGTAATTGAGAACAGACGAGAAAACATGTTGGGACACTTGATACGACACGATGATTTAATGAAGAACATCATTGAAAGAAAGATAAAAGGAAGAAGGGGTCCAGGTAGACCAAGGCATAGTCATATAAAACAAATAAAAGAGAAAAAAAAACGTCGTGTCGTATCAAGAAATAAAGGAACTTGTTAAAGATAGACAAAAATGGAAGGAACTCCACCGACAAGAGCATAGCTCTTAAATTTATGATGAAGTACAATTAAAAACAAATTAATTTCTGTTTTTTAGCCCTTAGTAACATTATTTATTAAGATAACTACATATAAAAATCTTTTCATTTATAATATCGTTACAGTACTATTACAATAAACAGTTATAGCTCAAATATTATATATCCTATCTATTGTCTACGAGTAACTGACCAAGCCTTTGAGCCCTTTCCCTTAATAATAGCCCGTAATCAAATCAACAAGGGCGCAGGACTTGTATAATATAAATTGGGGTCTTCTTGGATATTGTTTATACCTGTTTAAAGCCCAGCGGTCGAAAGTTGTCTTGTAGAGTTTACAAGAACTTAGGTTGTCTTTGGAAAGCTTAGAGTTCGCACTAGAGATGTGCCGCTGGAAATTTACAGTTTACGGGAATTTTCCCTAAGTAAATTGATGGAAATATTTCCAAAAACAACAAAGAACTTTGGAAACTTTCCTAAAATGTTCCTGGGAATGTTTCCGGAAATACAATACATGTATTTCCTAAATACCCGTAAAATTTTATTTCGGAGATTAGAGATATAACCCTACCTAAATTAAAGAATATGCGGTGTTTAAATGCTCAAATATATAGCCTAACTATTTGTGCCTCATGGTTTCACCCGAACCTCATGTGCCTGTAACCTTATCTATCATATGCAGAAATATTTTTTTTATTCGTCTTGTAGTTTAAGAGTTAAAGACGTTTCAATCAAACTCTTCAGTGTTCCATTATGCTTATAACTACATAGTATAAAACAAAGTCGCCGTCCGTTTGTATGCTTTAATCTTTAAAACTACGTAACGGATTTTGATGCGGTTTTTTTTAATAGATAGAGTGATTCAAGAGAAAGGTTTTTATGTCCATGCGAAGCTGGGGCGGGTCGCTAGTATTATTATCATAAGAAAGCCCCAATCATTAAGAAAGACTATAAGAATATACTTATAATAGAAGGGTATTTTAGTAAACTTTGTGTGACTTTATGAACACCGACCGAAATTACCATAGATTAAAGAAATTTTCCGCACTCGATTCCAAATTCTTTAAAATTACATTAAAATTTCTAGTATTCTGCCTTCTCTTTTGGGCCAAATTGACCGAAAGCCATAAAAATTTGACAGAGACATGCTCCGATGCCTCTTTAGACATTCTAAAGGACGCTCCTTTGCCCTTCAATCCGAAGGAATTCTTGTCACAAGGACTCTCATTGCTCTAACGTGCAAATTATGAACACATGTTGGTGTGTAAGTACTCTCGACACCGACCAGGGTAATTCTGAAAGGCAGGGTAATTAGATCCCAACGTGAAGTAGATCTCTGCTTAATGAAGTTAAGGCTCAGAGTTAAGTATTCGAAATATTTAGAAAGTTTCGCTTGATTTGTTTATTGAGTCGAGTTTCCTTATCTTGTTTAATGTGCCGATGTTCGTTGAGCCGGACAGAAACGGGAGTTGCTCGTCTGTGTTATTGTTGATTATTTCTTTGTGAATTGTTGGAAATTTGGAATTTTTGCTTTGTTTAATACCAGCTTTACACAGTTATACGAATAAAAAAACTGGGATGGCTCGACCATAGTAGATTTTGGCCCCAGACACAAGAGTTTTCCACTTCTCCCTTTTCTTCGCCACTTTATGCCAGTCGGCTCCTTCTTTTGTTTTTTTTTATAATTCTTTAACCGAAAAGATAACATTATTAATTTTTTGAGTGTGGAGGAGGCGAGAGAGGTATGTAAGGATCGTAGCCAATGGAAATCTCTAGTCTCTGCCTACACCTACGGGAGACAGGCGTGATGATATGTATATGTATTAATTTTTGTAATTAAATAATTAACGATTTACTTTAGGTGCATATGTCACACCCTCACTCTAAACCAACAGCAATTATTTATTTTAATTATTTTAGTACAACCAAAAACAAAAAAAAACTGAATTAATCTATCTCTAAAATATAACGCTTTACAGGTTTTCTTACTCGCTTAGAGGTTCTTGGAAGATTCACTGGTGACTCATTGTGTTCCTCCTGTTTCTCTAGTGTTTCTGATAATTCCTTGGTTTCACCAACATTTGGAATTACTGGCGTGTCCATAGCGCTCGCCTCGTTTCTCCTTGCCTCCTCTGACATTAAAATTCCACTTGTATTTGTCGTTTCCTTGACCGAATCTGCCTCCTGATTTGGGGTCTCCACCTCTGTATCCGAGGGAACACTAAAGCAACTACTACGCCTTTTTTTTATTTGATCTATGTGTCTTTTTACTGATGGACCACCATCCCTACCTATAATATAATTCCGTGACCCTAATTTATCTTTAACAACACCATCTAACCACTTTCTTCCACTATAGTCCCGAGCCCAGACAGTATCACCTATATCAATCGTTCTATCAGTCCCCCCTGAATTACATACTTGTCGATATTGAGCTTTCTGTACTTGTGATTCTACCTGTCTATCTTCTCGTAGTAAATCTAGTCTTGATCGAAGATTACGACGTTGCAAGAGCATAGCTGGAGACATTCCTGTAGTGCTATGTTCTACATTCCTATACATCATTAAGTAAGCTTGTAAAGCCGCATCCAAATCTGTACCGTCTCTCAAAGATTTTTTTATTGCTTGTTTACATAATTTTACCGCATTTTCCGCTGCTCCATTTGATGAGGGATGGTAAGCAGCGGCAAATGTTAATTTGATGCCATTATTTTTCATGAATTCTGCATACTCTCGACTAGAGAATGGTGGACCATTGTCCGATACCATTTCTTTAGGTAGTCCAAACCGTGCAAATGTTTCCCTTAATACCTTAATTACAGCCGTAGCTGTCGTTCTATGCATAAGAAACACTTCCAGCCATTTAGAAGTGGCATCTACTAGAACTAAAAATGTTTTTCCTTGGAAAGGTCCTAAGAAATCTATATGTAAACGTGACCATGGTTCTGTGACATATGGCCATGGCTGTGGAGGAGCGCGTGGCGGCGCGGCGCTCTCGAGAACACACGTGCGACAGCTCTTACACATTTGTTCGATGTCCTGATCTATGCCGGGCCACCAAACTACACTACGTGCTACACTCTTCATTTTGACTATACCTAAGTGACCAGTATGTAACTCTTTAAGTAGTTGTTCACGAAGAGCTCTTGGTATGACTAGGCGGTAACCCCAGATTATACAGCCTCTGTCAATGTATAATTCATTTCGTCTTATAAAGTATGGTTTTAACTGTTCATCTTTACATTCGTTTGGCCAACCAGAAGTTATAAAATTTACAACCTTTTGCAAAATATTGTCTTTACCTATTCTACTTTGTACACATTGCCGTGTAATGGGAAGAAAATTTTGAATAAAATTTAAATATGTAATTTCTTGTTGTTCCTTTTTTATTTCACCTAATGGTAATCTAGACAATGCATCAGCTGCATTGTTTTCGCTACGTACATACTCTATTTCATAGTTGTATCCTGATAAAATGACTGCCCAACGTTGCATTCTACTAGCCGCCATTACAGGTATCCCTTTCTTGTCCCCAAAAATGCTTACAAGTGGTTTATGATCTGTCCTAAGTACGAATCTTCGACCGTACAAATACTGATGAAATTTACGTACCCCATATATTATAGCTAATGCTTCCCGCTCTATTTGAGAATAAGATTTTTCTGCAGAATTAAGTACTCGAGAGGCATATGCAATAGGCCGTTCACCACCCTCAGGCATGAGGTGTGAGATTACGGCCCCGACACCAGTGCTGCTTGCATCCACGGTTAACATTAGTGGGAGCGAGGCCGAATAATGTGCTAGCACTTCACTAGAACTTAACATTGATTTAACAGTATTAAAAGCACGCATACAATTGTCATTCCATACGTATTTAACTTCTTTTTTTAACAATTGGTACAATGGACATAGAATTGTACTTAAATTAGGTATGAATTTAGCATAGTACATAACAAGACCTAAAAATGAACGGAGCTCTGTGATATTTGTCGGAACCGGAGCATTCTTAATGGCCTCTACTTTATTCGGACATGTATGCACACCTTGTTCGCTAATAACAAAACCTAAGTAAGTGACAGAATTTGCAAAGAATGTACATTTTTTTTTTTTGATTTTTAATCCATACCTTTTTAGTCTACTGAAAACTTCATGTAATGTGGCCAAATGAGAACTATCATCCTCTCCGGTTATGATCAAATCGTCTAAGAATACACCTACCCTAGGTAAATCTGCAAATAATTGCTCCAATTTCCGCTGAAAAATACCTGAACTTGATGCTAATCCATAAATAAGCCGGTTGTACCTGAATAATCCCTTATGTGTGTTAATAACAGTATACTTTTTTGATTCATCTAATTCAAATTGAGCATACGCTTGAGACAAATCTAATTTTGTAAACTTCTTACCCCCATATAATTTTGTAAGAAGGTCTTCAACCTTAGGCAAGGGATAGTGGTCCACTTCTAGGCACTTATTCAATGTTAATTTGAAATCAGCACATACCCTTATTGTACCATCTTTTTTCATTACTGGCACTATTGGTGTAGCCCAATCTGAGGTGGTAACTGGAGAAATTATACCATCCTTCTCCATCTGGTTAAGGGCGTGCTCCACAGGTTCGCGCAGAGCATAGGCAAGAGGTCGAGCGCGTATGAACACTGGCCGTGCTTCCGGCCGCAACTGGAATCCCACTTTTCCACCAGTGAACCGTCCCAGCTTATCCTCGAACACTTCACAATATCTGGAACTAAATTCCTCTACATTAAACTGAGATAATGATTGACTAATTTTATGACATGAGGATATTGGTAATGGTAGCCTTATTTTTAATTCTTCTAGCCAATACCTGCCTAACAAGCATGTCTTACCGCTTCTAACCACAAATAAGGTTAACCTTTTGCATATATTGTTATATTTAACAACAGGGTAAAATTTTCCTAGTGGAGTCACACTCTCTCCTGTGTAATAGCGTAGTGTCAAATTGCTAGGTTTTAATTTACTGTTTGGAAACAAATTATTATATAGATCAAGACTTATACATGAAATAGCCGTTCCTGTATCCAACTCCATACTTACTAAAACTCCTTCAATTCTAATATCTATTATGTATGGTTTATAATATTCTAACTTAACATCTACTGAATAATGATTTACCTCTTCACTGCTTTCGCTGTCTTGTCGTTGATATCCATACAAAACCTGATCCCCACTCAGGTTATGAAGGGATGTAACCCCCTGCATATTAGGGCACATTTTCTTCAAGTGTCCTTCTTTGTTACAAACCCGACAAACATAAGTTTTAAATTTACAGGAAACTGTCTCATGTTTTCCACCGCAAACCTTGCATGTACTTTTCCAGTCGTATTTCCTGCCCTTATACGAGTTTGTTCTGGTTTCTGTACTGTAACCGCGACTCACACCACGTGTGCCGTTTGTACCCGTTTGTCCAGCCATCGCCATCGTGCTTGACGTCTTATCACGAGACGTCGGTATGCTACCTTGATTGCCTCGTTGACCGCCTCGGTAGTTCGCTCGTATTTGATGTACCGTTCCGACATTGCTCAAAGATCCATTGTCACCCGTAGTACGTAACCGGGTACAATCGTCAACCAATGCCGCGTTTGTCGCTGCCGCTTCCATTGACACTGCAATTTTGTATGCTTTCTCAAATGTTATCGTGTCGTCCTCGGTAAAAAGTTTCTGCCGGATATCATCATCACTTATGCCACAAACAAATTGATCTCTTAAGTTTTCTTTTAAGTTTTCCCCTGTAAATCCGCAATCCTTGCTTAATTTTTTTAATTCAGTCACATAACCTGCAATTTTTTCGTCGGTTTTCTGAATACGTTGTCGAAATTTAAAACGTTCTGCCAGCAAGCTCGGTTTTGGATTCAAATGAGCTTTCATCAGTGTTATCAATTCTTCATAACTTTTATTCGCCGGTTTCACTGGTGTGCACAAATTAACCATAAGATCGTATGCTTCACTTCCCATAACAGTGATCAACGTAGCAACACGTAATTCTGGTTTTACCGAATTTGCCAGAAAATATTGCCTCAAGCGATCTGCGTATGTCTCCCAGCTGCCATTTTCAGGGTCGAACGTGCCGATTTTTCCCAGCGACATTTTAGTTCGACGCCGACGCAATAACAATTTTAACACCCAGCCATGTACCGCGTAGGTTATTTTTCGCTCGTCGCCACTGTAGAATATGTAGTCAGGATTCCTATCTATATATTGTTGGAGGAGCACAATTAAACACGTCTATTGCATCAGCCATTTAATGGAAGAGGAAGTACACCACAGACAACATATTTTTATACTGCCTACTTATGACATATGTCACAGCATTAAGTCCGACTATTTGTGCAGCAGTACAGTTTGTGTTGTTGTACAGTAAAGGTTAGTACTATTATTTACTAGCGACCCGCCCCGGCTTCGCATGGGCATAAAAAACTTCCTTTTCAATAACTCTATCTATTAAAAAAAACCGCATCAAAATCCGTTGTGTAGTTTTAAAGGCTTAAGCATACATAGGGACTGAGAAAGCGACTTTGTTTTATACTATGTAGTGATAGTGATAGTAATATTGTGGTAAAGTTTAAATTAATAAATTCATTAATAATTTAGACTATGCTTTCTATAGATGAGCTCAAGATACTTCAATTTTCATCATCTGTGCCATAGCGCGATCTATTTCCAGATAAGTCCCTCACCAAAACATGCTGCTCGCATCAGGAACAAGAAATGGTAAATTTCCTGCATTTACTACCTATTTGAGTTTATCTCGTCTAAATCAGGACATCAGCTGACTGATGGCTCGCAGCGCACGCTGCACGTGATATGTGGTAAATCCTGAATTGTTTTAGACGGGGAGCTTGAAACTACTAATACAAATGTACCTATACACTAATAAATAATACATTGTGCGGATGTTTGCATTTTTATTCATAAAAATCAAAATAAAATACAGTCTAATCCATAGTTTGTTTGTTTGTTAGTAATAATTTTACCATACTAAAACAAGAGTGAATACAAAAAGCATAGAAATAAATAAAAGTTGAATGGCGGACGTATCCCAGAAAGGGATATCTTACAGTCAACCAGCGAGTGACAGAGAAAAAGAGGATGCTTATACGGTGGTTGTAGTATAGTTTTATCGGCCGCTATTTTCTAATTATATGGTTTAATCTAATTTAATCATCAAACGTATGAGTCTTACACTCAGAAGATGAGTGAGGTCTCTAGGTCTAGGTTATTTTTTTAGTTTTCCCATGAGTTAAAGCTTATTTTAAGCAAGCAAATAAAAAAGTAGGTATAGTTATTAAGTTTAATTATTTAACTTTTTATTATTTATTATTACTTCTTAAATCTTAATGTACAAGTAAATATAACTATTCAAGATAATGATCTTGCAACAGAGTATCGTTATGTCAGCCCACACATATACCATATATTTGATTTTACTTTAGTAGTAGTAAATTAGTATAATTAGTCCTCAAGCTCCCCGGCTAAAATAGGGATAGCAGCACTACAGCACCCAAATGTTCATTTATCTGAAAGTGATAAATAGGCTTGCATGAATATCGTGGGGGTGCCACCCTCTGGAGTTTGATAATGAATATATTATGAGCAAATCTTACCTGTTCCGAGGAAAATTTCACCCTATTAAATACGTTACAATGAGTTTTATTAAGGGGTTGAGTTACTGAGTTGAAAAGATTGATTTTGGTTATGTCAGCAATGAATATATTAAACGCGGAAGAAATTTCTTATTTAAAATCATAGATTTAAAAAAAAAAATTGCGTCACTTAAAATAGATATAACATTAAATGTATGGGAACCGGCCGCGCCGTTTGCGGGGGGTAAGGGCTGAGGTAAAGGAGGGTAGGAGGGGGGGTCCGTCACCAAATACACACATTATGGAATGAGTTTACAAACTATTCTTATTGCAAAATCAAACAAAAATGACTTTATGATACAGGATTAAAGCTTAGTACAAATGCACTGTATTTCCACTCCGACCAACTAAGCAGTCTGAGCCTATTAGACCCAGGGGTCGTGAGAGCTTATTTAGTTGTTTCCAGTTTGATTAGGACATTGCAGGCCTGATTCACCTGACTGTCTGATAATAAAGATGATTCTGTGTTTCGGAATGCACGTTAAGCCGTTGGTCCCGGCTGCCATCTGGTAGTCGTTAAAGGAACCATTTTAAAGGCCGGAAGAGGCTTCCGACGAACTCTGACACCAGGGTGTACATGGTCGATTGACCGTCTCACCTACACAAAAAGATGATGAGTCTAAGCAGGAAATAATTAAATTTCTATGTATATTCTCGAGCAATAGAAAAAAGTTCACATTCGTAAAAAAGTTCGAAGTGTACGTACGGTATTGCCGTTTGTAATAATTGAGCGTAGGTTTTGTTCTGGTCTGGAGATAAAGATACCTTCTCGTTCTCAATACGACTGTTATTTACCAAGTACATACTATTTTTTTATTTATAATTACTAATATATATAAATAAATAGGATACATAGGTCAGACGTCAACGGCTCCATTAAACCATGATTAATAGCGTTCCCTGGGCTCTGAAACGTAAGCTGAAGATGCAACCGGGAAAAACACGCTAGAGCGAAGATATATAAATAAATATATAGTATATAATCATAACATAAAATAAGGCCGGGAAAGATGAGCGCACAGTTACTTTAGCCTATTTACGCTCGTGATACCACAGAATAGATAACAGTACTGATACCTGGAGTGTCACTAGCGTGATATTACTAGTAAGTACTATTATTTATTGTTAGGTTTGAATACATGATCTAATTAAATAGATAGACAGGAAAACGGAGCCATTTCATTATCGAATTTATATGTACCTACTTATAGATGAGTGTCCTTACAATAAAATTCTCTTTTGAAATTCTGACTGGAAAATTTGTATGCATTAATGCCCGATATATGTCTTCTCTATGAACACTGAATATGATAAACTGAACTAATCTTATTGAGCTGGTTATAGGTCCTCTAGGCTATGACCAAATGTTAAGTACCAAATCTGTTAATAGATTTGCAGTTATATCAGATAATTGCGTTGTTGCAGTCAGAGCAAGAATCTTGGAGCGCGGTAGTAGCACTGCAGTATATACATAAGCTTCAAATTTAGAATGTAATTAATGTTTAGTGTATAACCCAAAGAAAAACTAATAAATTTTGCAATTTCGGTCCAGTTTTCTAGATACACCAACTGCATAAATAACTTTGTAATCCCATATAAATATATAGGATAACAAAGTTACATTCGCAGTGAACGAACCAGTGTACCTGCATACTTATACTTCGCCCGCGTTATCAAGAGGCAATATGTATGTCGTAAAGTAGTTCTCTGTAATCTACAAAAAGAAATGAGATACCATCAAAAACAAAACTTATAAAAATTCCAAGTCTCGCTTAGTTGTTCTACCGTCAAAAGTTGTGAGATCCATGTAATACCAAGCCGGTTAATTTATTCAGTCTCTTCTTAAGCGGACCTTTTGTCTTCGATTATCACTACATAGTATAAAACAAATTCGCTTTCATATCCCTTTGTATGCTTAAATTTTTAAAACTACGCAACGGTTTTTAATGCGGTTTTTTTTATAGATAGAGTGATTTAAGAGCAAGGTTATTATGCCCATGCAAAGCCGGGGCGGGTCGCTTGTTGCGTAATAAGCTAACTTGAAAACATCTTCTAATCTTCTAAATAACCAGGACGACTTGCTAATCGCACGAAACCATCTAATTCATTATAATTAATAGGTTTGTATCATTAGTGAGATAATAATGTGTTTTCACGCGATGGCCATATATATATTTTTCAGAGTGACAGAGACACGATGTTCAATGCTTATCGTCACTCTAAAAAGTAATAACTCATTCCATTTGTATAATTATTACGTCTATTTGTTGTCATTTTGACATGACAGCAGGCAAAATTAGTGAAGTAACAGATTCGCGTAGCATCGATATATCGAGATTACGTTGAATTATTATTGTTATTTTTTTATTGGTTTTTATTAATATTTGATTTTATTACACTTTTTAAATTTAATCATAATTTACTGTTTATATCTGTATGGGCTAGCATGGTCTGACATGAAGAATACTATTTATTAAACTATTAAGTCACAAACAATGCATCTGGCGGTGGTGGTCATTAGCCAGACTCGATACGATAAGTATATCATGCAACAATATGAAAAAATAACCAGAAGTCGAAGCAAACAGGATCTTGAGCATAATGGCCTGAGATGACTGGTTTCACTTTTGATTCCAGAATGCCGGTCAGGCTCAAGGGTCAGGTCTATATAACCATCATTAGAACTGTCCGCTGAGCTGGATGTGTGAAATATCGTGAAAAGACCGCGTTAGAAACCCACCACGTTCGGGACAGCCTTCATATCCATAACATAGCAGATAGATAAGCTTCAAAAGAGTGGCCTGCGGTAGTACGATCACGTCTCGTGGAAACAGGTGTCTTGACCATGCCACCTCCCCCGGGGCTTGGTATGGTGGAAGGGGCAAACCCAAGACGGCACGTCTTGACGGCTTGACGTCGTGGCGCATTATTAGTCATGCTTGATTTAACGTTTTTAAGTTGCATGCATAATGTATTAGTACCTTCTAAAGTCAATCGACCTAATATACTGTAGAACTAATGTTTAATAGCTGCTGTAATGTTTTATATTGCGTCCGTTTCCCTTTTTGGTTATTAATTCATATCAAGTGGGTAAAAGCTCACCACTCACCATTCACCCTGCACACTCTTGCGTCACAGAGGTCATTGAACCCTCTAAGGCCTGGCATCATTGTTTTGATATTTTTTTTATTATATATCAATTTTGTCTGTAGTTCGACTTTCTTCTCCCCCTCTCCCCCTCACCCATATATTTTCCAGGCATTAGGTGTTTTCCCCACTAATACCCCTAGAGCTTTTTCACAGCTTAATCTATTTTCATTGAACATTTTATTTTGTACTGTGGACGTGATGCGTTTTCATTTCAGACCCCACTCGAGTATATATTTGCAGGCATGCGGTTATTCTTTTCCCTTTTCACCCCCACAAGTTACAAACGACTCAACCGATTTTCATCAAACATATATCTAAAAACACTCGCACATAAGTCACCGTTAGTACAAAAAAAACTAAACTGAAATCGCATTATCCATTACTACAGACAGATACGTCAAACTTATAATACCCCTCTTTTTGGGTTAAAAATAGCGTGAATGCCACTGTTATGATTTTGGACTACTCCATTGGACTTTGAAAATCCAATTATCTGATTTTTTAACCATCTCTCTGGGCTTGACGTTAAAACCCACGTCTAGTTTTACTTCAACAGATGTCACAGGGAGATAAGAAAACCAGGCATTTCGGTTTTTTTCGATCCTGAAGATTGTCATATAATAAGTAAACATTTTTAGTAAGACGTTACAAACAAGAATAATTGGCATATTCCGGAATTTAATGGTAACACTAGCAATTTCGGAAACTGGTTTCTTCATTCATTTCCCGTTGACATTTATAACTAAACCAGAATTTTACTCCAAACTTGCCTTCTAACTTCGTTTATCGATATTTGACGAAAGAAACGTAAGAGCAACAACACTATGCTTAGCACATGTTCTTGACTGAATAATATTTTTTTCATTTAAAATGGCGTTGAATTTGCTATAGTATTTTACATAATATAAGGCTTTAACTTGTATAAAACGTAAACAGAAGTATCAGGAGAACTCATATTTGGATTTATACAATTATTTTTACATATTGTGAAGGCATAAATCGGCATTAATACCCATAATTGATTTTTTTGTTGTCCTTGTATATACTCCGCAATAGACATTAGTAGACTGTGAACCCAAGGATGGCATACACGTAAATATCGTGTATGAGTGGTAAGACAGTTTAGCTTGTCATGCTACTTCTATTAGAGCCGCGTTCCTAGTTCTATGTTTAAAATATTTATTACGTGTACTGAATATGTATTCAGTACACGTAATAAATATTTTTAAATTAAATAACAGTAATATATACATTTGTATAAGTATGTATAAGAATAAGAGTAATATCTACTATACATATGTATAAGTAGATATACATATTTATGTACTTATACATTTACCCTTTAGTAGTAAGGGGTCTTATAATAAAAAAGAATGTCTAATACGGTTTGTCATCCCAATAAAATTTTTGGGTAGATGTCATATTTAACGCCAAAACAAAAAAAAAATACAAAACTAAAATATTATTTATTTATACTTATTTAAGTATAAGATCAAAATTCCTTACAAATCAAAAGAATATCAGACATTGTAATGTCAGAAATGGATAATAAGAAAGGTGTTATAATAACAAAAGTCGACCATAAGCTGTATGTGTCGTGCTTCCTATTTGAACTTCATAACGATGGTAATTAAGCAAATCAGTTTGTAGGGATTTACAATAAGCATGTCGATAAATTGAAGAACATTTATTAATCGGAGGTTTTAGCATACGTGTACTGAAGGATTTCACTTTCGTCAGGTGGGGTGTGACACGGGAAATGTCAGGAAATAGATTTAAATGGCAGAAACATACATACTGTACCGATCCCACAAAGTGAGATAAGATAAAGGAAAAGAAGGACTGAAAGATTTCACTCATAGCAGAGGTACTTACGAGATCATGGATTTAAGTCAGTACAATGAAATTAGGACAAGAAGCACTTACTTAGAGCTAGAGTTGCACGAATATATATACATAGATATTAATAATCGTCTAGTTTAGATAGTTATCTACTTATGCCACATGGTAGACTAAGAAATGAGTTATCCTTACAGTTTGAGCCATTAAATTGTATAAAAAAAAACTTAAAAAACACCCTAATGATCCCATCACTGAATATAGTCCCTCGTCCATCCATCCATCTATAATAGCGCTTAGAATTTCCTTTCTTTTTTTAGTAGAAGTGTGACACACCTTTCCACTAGATGTAGGGCCAATGATAGATCTAAAGTGATTTCTTGCCCTTATTATTCCATTTTAGGACGAAGGCCTCCTACATAGACTTTAATTTCTGTCGCTCCCGTGAAGTTGTTTCATAAGGTACTTGCCAAATATTAATCGTTTAGATAGTTCCTACTTTTGAAATACTACTAGAGGTAGAAAAAATCGGAGGAACGATCCCATTACTATAATAGTTCGGCAACAACAACTTGCTCATTAAACGCTAGAGTTGCACCGCGGCTCCCAAAGCAATGGGCAAATGTCACAGGGAAATGGTAATTTAGGACTGTTCGAAATGGCGTGTCTTAATTTTTCATAGTAATAGTTGAAAGGAGACTGCATTTATTGTTTGTGTATTCTAGATTTTCAAATTTGACCATGTAACTTTTGTTTGTATTTAAAATAAAGAAATACTATCTTAAACTATTATTTACCATGATGAGTAATTCTCTTACCTTATTATTATATATACTACTAGCTTTTGCCCGCGGCTTCGCCCGCGTGAACTTCCCTCGGGATCATTTTCCCGGGATAAAAAGTATCCTATGTCCTTCTCCTGGCTCTAAACTACCTCCCTGACAATTTTCAGCTAAATCGGTTCAGCCGTTCTTGAGTTATAAGTGAAGTAACTAACACGACTTTCTTTTATATATATATAGATTTAATAATAGCAAAAACTATGCTAAACTAAAACCGATTACGTTTTTAATAAAACCTATTTGAATTTTACATATTGTTTATTTAGCTCTACCTATTTTTTATGTTAGTATTAAGTGTCTAATATAGTGGAATAAATATAATTTCTTAATCATTGTTGCAATTTATTATGCAAAAAATCATGTAAATACTGAAAAATAATAGCTGATAATTTTATTTAATGTTTGATATTATACTTACATCCTGTGAAAGGAACTTTCATCCCGTAACAATATAAAGCGTCATTTAAAATTGGTATTATTCTAAGAAGATATAATCGCAAAATATCTAAAACGACATTTATCAAGTACTAATGAATCCAGTCACCTATTCACCGACGTATAATTAACAAGTAGTTTAAATAAATTTCTGTATAACAATTTCAACCGGCCCTCTAAATCATAATTAATTCATAATTAATAACACGACGGCTCAGAAAAGCGGAATAATAAAATTTAATTATGATAAATGACGTAAGGAAAGCTATTGAGGACTGTACAAGGAACGGGCTGTTGCTAAAATTTTGATAAACAACTGCCACAAACATTGATAGGACAGAAATGGCGCATGTTAGTATTTAAACCATTTTAAATTGAAATGCACATACAATTGTGTATATTCAGAATCGACTCGAGTTCCTTTATGTAGGTAAATAAAAATTTGTGAGGCATTTATGATTTTTTTTTTCCATAAAGGTATCCTTGCTTTACTGCCTTGCTGTTTCATCAGATATAAATTGAGTTTTCTAAATAGACAAATAATGTTACTGTACAAGATGCAATTTATACTTCTTTTGCTAATCTACACTAGTAGGTAGGTGTGACAGAAGTAACCTAAAACTAAGAGCCCCGCAAATTGGGCCAAAAATTTGTACATAGATGCACGAGAAAAGGTAGCTATGCATAGATTAAAAATAAGCGCGATTCCAAATTCTATGTAGCTATGTGTTTTATTATTAATTTATAGACAGCTCCACAATTAACGAACTACTCTGAAATTATTTCACGTACAATTGAAAATGAAAGATCTGAATTGACAAATAGGGCTTCGTGGATCGATTAGTTGACGCTCGGTTCTGACAGTGTTAATGTTAGTACTGGAGTAAATAAATACCTTATCCCTATCTGAGCAGGATCTACAACAAACTGGACCCGATTGTTACCATTTAGATAACAGCTACTCATAGAACCAAGTTGTGCGAACACAAAGACCACTGCTGTGAAAAAAACTCATTAGAAATTGAGAGTAACTATATATAAACACTAAATTCTGCTCGACATTACCAAATTTGAAAACAATTTTCCAAATGCAAATTAAAAGGAAGGATATTTAAAACCACAAAACTTTTTGAAAATACACAGAACAAAGAAATTCCCCTGATACTTGAGTCCGCTTATGGCCGACTGCTTAAGCGATATTCGGACACAAAAAATCATAATTCCACTCATTTACTGAATCCTCAGTATTGGGGAGAGGGGAACATAATCCCAAGTGATAGGGATGACAGATAGGAATAATTCTCCCGAAAAATTTTGTATTTTGTATTGGCCACTTTTGTTGACGCCTGGTTTTTCGTTTCCTTAATAGAATGCAAACGAATGATTAATGATCGCTTTATTGTTTGAGACAATTTTCATCATTTACTTGATAAATTCTTATCAAAATACATCTTACTCAAATCGACTGGTATTTTTGTATGTATGCTGAACTAAGCTTAGTATTGACCAATATATCAGCCCTTTTTTTGTTTTTCGTGAATTAATAAATTATTTTTTATGCAATAAACGTTGTAAAATATTATGTCTAGTGTAGCAATGTAATCTAAAGCCGGTATTTGTTCCAAAAAAATTAAGTGCTGGTATGTTCTTTCTGAGTACGTGTGCCAAATTTGTGTTCTTAATTTTATAGTATGTGTATAACTTTACAACAACAATAAATACTCTTTATTGCACTCAAAATAAATTTAATGGTATGAGTGAGTAGTATGTAAGGCAAATATTATTGTCATATTGACTTTTACTAACTCTAAATTGCGCGGGAAAAATAAAAACAATATAGTTTTTACTTTTTTTTTACATCAACACGTTATATACTTTTACTAGCGACCCAGCCCAGCTTCGCATGGGCATAAAAACCTTCTCTTGAATCACTCTATCTATTAAAAAAAACGCATCAAAATCCGTTGCGTAGTTTTAAAGATTTAAGCATACAAAGGGACATAGGGACAGAGAAAGCGACTTTGTGTTATACTAGGTATGTAGTAATGAAATGCAGAAATATCCTTGTGTCAAAAATTGTCACAGTTGACAACCCTACGAGGACAATGCTCGCTAAATGAAGGTAGTCAAGTTGGAATTAGAGGCGTATGCTTCCGCTTGGAATCTACCGTGTCTAATATGCATTTACAGCGAGGTATGTTGCCTTACATGGATTTGCTTAACGCATATTTGGTGTTATTGTCAATTGCCTGATATTTAATAATATCATATGTGATGAGTAGTCTCTCACTGGAGAACTCACTCCAAATGACAAAGAGCTCCTAACAAATCTGCTTAAAGCGCAACATCGCTGATTTCAGACGTGACAAAATAATAATAATAATATCATATAAACAAGTCTTTTACCTATATAAATGTATGTATTTATTGCCAACTAATTGTATAAAAAATGTATCTTATGTTTCTTGTAAACAGTACTGTTTAATAGATAGTTTGGGAAGGATATACTACAAGCTACTTTTTGTTACTTAAAAGAGGCCGCAAAAATATCTAATTTGTATATTATTATAGGACTGCTACAATTTTTCAGTCACGTTTGTTATATTATAACCAACGCGACTAACAATCTTGACATATGCTTCATTTTTTAGTTTAATTAATGAAAAATTGTTTAAATATTGAATAATTCTCCAAAAAAGGTTCAAAGAATGCCCTCGTCCCATGTTTGAAATGTTTCAAATTTTTCCCTTTATAACATTCAGCCTCTGAATTTGGTATTCCACACGGAAACTGCACAGGACGTAAAGGTGTGTGGTATGTAAAACGGACAACTCGACAAACTTGTGATTCCGAATAGTTTCGACGAATGTTTGTAGGTATAGTTTCTTTCAGAGATATAACTTCTTTACCCTCGGCCGTGTTTTGGAACGGTTTTGTGTGAGGCTTTTAATTTACTTGTTCGTTGTGGGCGCTCTTTTACTGAAAAAATTGGATGGCACTACAAGGCACACTAAAGCTTTAGTTTTTTTATTTATTTTTTATAAATATATATTTTATTTCATACTAGCACCCCGCCCCGGCTTTGCACGGGTGCAATGCTATATAATACATGTATTATGTATTATACATATAAACCTTCCTCTTGAATCACCCTATCTATTAATAAAAATTAAGTTAAAAAACTATAACCCGACTACGTGGTGTCAAAAAAGGATGAAACAAGGAAATAATTGAGATAGAAATCCAGAAATGCATAGGTACAAAATGGTCATGGTAAAGCCGTGGTCACACCCACTGTATAGTGTAGATATAAGTACTAACAATGTTCGTTTAAAGGTGTTCCTATCATCATTTTATAATGGGTGCGACCACGGCTTTACAATGACTATAACCACGTAGTCGGGTTATAGTTTTTTAACTTAATTTTTATTTAATACTTTTCCGTTTCCCGAACGGAAATGACTGGACCGCGTGAAATACCTATACCACTTTACGTATGCATTTTAAACATTTCTACCTATATTTTAACTAAAAGGATAAGAATTATATACATATTTGTAATGTGCTCGCTAAGACCTTTGTTTTGATACCAAACAAGTGATGCCTATCTCAGTTTAATTTTTTTGAGGTTAGAATCTGAGGTTTAAATTCCGTCGGTTAAAATTTGGATACAGTTTATATAGCCTATGTTACCCGCGCTATTTTTACGAATCTTTTGACACCTCATTCATTAAAATCGGTTCAGTAGTTCATTACATACATACATACTTACATACATACATACTTACATACATACATACTTACATACATACATACTTACATACATACAATACATACATAGACTGCCAAAATCATTACCCTTTTCTTCGCTGTAGTCGGGTAAAAAAAAACAAATCCGTTGCGTAGTTTCAAAGACATAAGCATACATAGGGCAGGCAGCGGTAAGCGACTTTGTTATGTAGTGATATTGATAGTGATAAGTACAAGATCTTCCCTCCACCTCCCATGGCTCTACCAACCTCTCGGTTATACGAGCCGAATCTCGGGAGAGTGCGCTGTACTAGCATTTCGCATCTCTTTCCAGTCGCACCCGCTTGATCTCCCTACAAGTTCTCTATAGTATCGCCTATCTATGCAATTGCATTTTAATAACTCTCCCCCATCCTTAGGGGCCTTACGTTCACAAGTAAGTACAAGATCTGTCGGTATTGATCACTAACACACCCGAAACATCCTAATCCGAATAGTGGTTTCATTGTATAAAGGGTTATTAAGGTAAAAGGACTGCCGTCTGATCCCGTTAGGGGTGAAGACAAAAAAAGGAGGCACTGGTTATTACAATAAAACTCAGTAGCTTCTCTGTAATAATCAGTGGCGCTAGGATCATGATTAAAGCGACTTAGATTTAGATAACCGGGAAACTCGCTCGAACAAAGAAGTAATTTAACTTAAAGCATGCTTAGCACACGATATATACTTATGCATATATTTTTACGTCTTTAGGCTCTGCCTCTCCAGAAGTGGTAATGTGTTTAATTTAGAAAGGCAGCATTTGTTAGGGCTTTAAAAATAAACGGTAATATAATAAAAACAGTTGGTAAGAATAAATTATGGATTTTAATACAAACGTTTATATTTTTTGAGGGCCGAAAATCCGCTTTTTTATAATTTCATATACCCAATGACACTTATGTGCTGCTATACAGACTATTTTAATCTAGCGCATAATATCGTTTACTACAAATAACTTGGAAAGCAATTTTTTTTACTAACATCGATTTAACAAAATACATTCGGGCAAAAGTAGAACTCTCCAATTTCCCTTCAATTAACACAACCATTTCCTTCAAAGTCATTATATAATAAATCTATCTTCAATAGTAGAAGCAGTCTATTATTCCACATGAAATAGGAATTCATGTAACTAGTTAAAACTTTAAGGAGGCAAGCACAGACTTATAAAAATTCCAGACGTAGACTCACATGCAACACGAGTGAGTCGTTTGTCAAATACGGCTTTTACTCACGCAAATAAACTAGTGACGCCAGTGCCAATCGCTATCGCATCAGCGCGATACATGCAAGGCGGCTTTTTTCGAAATTCACTATTAATTCATCCACTATCCGTCTGTCGTTCTTTTAAGTCTGTGGAGGCAAGTTCAAAGCAACGATCGTTCAAAAGAATTGAAATACTTTTGCATGCCATTAGTGCTCAGCTTCAGTCTGCTTGTTAGTGATTTTAAATAAAAATAAAACTGTAAATAGGGTCGGGTCAGTTTTCATAATGGCCGAGTTTATCGGACATTTTCTATGGAAAAATCCTTTTAAGAATTTTATCATTGGCCTTATAAAATTTGCAGATATTGTATTAAATAATACGGAATTTATCTAGGCATTTTACCACAACTAGAATACGCACTCTTTACAGCAAAATTGTAATAGACACCGTAATAACTAACCTTCATGGCCATCTTATTACATATACATTATACATCAAATAAATGTCACATCGTGTCACTTAATTTGCACTAAAGCTAAAGAAAATATACACGCTACCTTAGTACTATTATCTATTATGTGCTAGCTATTTTAAATCTTACGTTTGAGATTGTTCCTAAATTTAATTTATTTCATGCTTTGTATTTTCATATTCACATATTTTATATTTAAAATATATGCTAAGTATTATGATATTTAATTCGTATTATTATCGGACATTGTCAAATACCCAGTTTCATTTAAACGGCCTCATTGCAGTAAAATTATCTATACATTTAAAAGACTGTGTCCCCTTTGCTATAGACGATACTTTGTTATAAGACATTTCAAAAGCAGAATTTCCTCTACATACGACCACATTATTGTCACGAAATACATATCGTCTATCAAAACTTCAGCAATAAGTACTTACAAACGAGAATTCCCAACGAATGTGAATGCTTTTAAAAGTTTCGAAGTGAAAAATCGCTGTCGGCGGCGCACCGCTAATTTTGCGTCATTGATCACTGGCACCAACGAGTGACGGATAAAATGGTCTTCTAGAAGCACTAAAATGCTGCTTTATTTCTTTTCATCCCTTCTATTCGAAATGTTCAACTTTGCTGCCCCAAAAGTGCGACCAAAGTAAGTCTTTTCCGATAGGGTTTTTTAGCGGGCAATAATGAGTTTTAAAATTTGGAACAAAACAATACGGTCATGCCGAGTTCACATATTATGAAAAATAAAACACTGGCTGGTTTTCTTTTTTCTCATAGAGCGAGATGAAAAGTAAAGTGTATCATTCGGGCGCAAACATATATTTGGCTCGGGCGATGTACTTTGAGTCCCTCTCTCCGTTCAGGATTCAAAAATCGCCCTCGCCGTAGAAATATTATTTTGCTCCCTTGTGATACAATCTACTATTGTTGCTCTCTAATATTTTTCTAGTTGCATGGCTTCCCCTTTTTAGATCAATCAATACACGCTATCAAAACAAAGGAAATACTTACGTATTTTCCATGTCCTATTTTTTTAAAAGTTTAATTGATGTTTGCTTTTAAACACTAATGACTGAACGTTACGTGTACCATATAAAATATCACATGGGTTAGTTGCACTAAATATTTATATATTGTTTTATTTTTTTTTGCTACGATGGTGTGGCATTTTCCCATGAAGGTCCCAATGCTGGATAAATACCTTCCCTTTTTGTTCCCCTAATTTTTGGTTCTTCTATGTTACTCTCTTGTCTTATCTAAATCTTTAAGATCGTCTATCAGACTCTTTAAGTCTACCTCATTTTCTTCGCCCATTCGAAGTCCAAACTGGACTTGATATTTTAGTATTTACTACTTAAAAAAGATTAATTCTTTGTGACTTCTGCAACTCAAGCTAACATAAGTTCCGATAAAAATGAAGCAATATAAAATTAAATAGGTAGGATATTTAGTATTTAATAATTTCAGGAATAGGTATTTTTCCCACTTTCACACCCACAACTTCTAAACGGCTCAACCAATTTTCATCAAACATGTCTAAAAACACTCGCCCGTAAGTCACCTTTAATACGAAAAAATTAAATTAAAATCGCTTCATCCGTTCGGGAGCTATGATGCCAGAGACAGACAGACAGACACGTAAAATTTATAACACCCCTCTTTTTGCGTCGGGGATAAAAAATTGCTTAAAACTGAGATCAAGATTTCAGACTTAAAACGCAAATAAATAAATTAATTTATTCTAGTCATGTGCAGCATTTTAGCAACCCATCCATAAAATTTGAACATACTTCGTGGAAAGATTTGATTTATAGATCTTTTCGAGTTCTATGCCGACTATACCTCCTTAAGTGAATGGTTAAGAAGTTTAAAGTTATCTTAAATATAGTGAAAAAATATTTATTATGACCATAAGTAGATATAAGTATGAAAGAAACATAAATTTCTTATAATAATAATAAACAAATAAAATTCATTTATTTCAGACAACAATTAGGTCCATAACAATTATTAAAATAAGACTAAAATAAATTAAAATAGAATCAGATTAAAATCATAATCTAATTAAAATATAAAGAATCAATATAATTTACTACCGACACACTCCGGCTTCACACGGGTGCGATATTATGGGTTATAAATAAACTTCTTCTGAAATCACTCTATCTAATTAAATTAAACTATTTTATACGGTTTTCTATCGCGTTTATTGCTTACTTATTTATACCTAACGTTTCAAGCACTTTACAGAGCTCATGGTCGTAGGCAGACTGAGTTGACATTCAATATCCCATCGCAAGATGCTGGAGTTTATAAAATTGACTGTGACTGTGGTTTATCATACATTGGGCAAACAAAGAGAAGCATTGGTACCCGTATCAAAGAACATATTGCTGACATGAAACATAGACGCTCAACCAAGTCTGCAGTCTGTGAACACTCACTTGACAAATCCAACCACTACATGCGTTTTGGTAATCCTCAAGTCCTTGCAAAAGAAAACAGATTTATACCAAGGATGATACGTGAAGCGATCAAAATTAAAAAAACATCCTAATTTCAATAGAGAAGATGGATGACAAGTACCACCAGCTTGGGACCCAGTTATCAATTTAATAAAATCTCAAACTCATCGGAAGACAGCAAGTGTTTTTGATACTGTCAGCCAATACTGTGTAAATCGAAATAGTTTTTAATGATTTATGAGCTATGGTTTTGTATTCTTGTGACATCAGAAACAAATGACACAGACGAATGTCAACTCAGTCTGCCTGCGACCATGAGCTCTGTAAAGTGCTTGAAACGTTAGGTATAAATAAGTAAGCAATAAAAGCGATAGAAAACCGTATAAAATAGTTAATTAATGTGTAACAATCGCGAAAACATAAGAAATCACTCTATCTATTAAAAAACAGCATTAAAATCAATGCCGTACTTTCAGAACTAAGCATATATAAGACAGACAGCGGAAAGCGACTTTTTTATACTATGTAATGACGGCGCCCAAATAAAATAAATATACCTACAAGGATAAATCAGCTATAAGCTAGCCTTATAGAAAACCTTGCAACCGCGTTGCACAACTTGAAACAATATAATAAACTAAATCCATTGAACTTACTTAATACTATGACCCTTGCTGCTCCTTCTCACCGTACCGGTTTTCTCTCTAATTCTTTCGCTGTGACGGCTGTCAGACTTTGGAATAAGCTTCCAGAATCCATCAGAACAGCCTCTAGCCGCGCTAACTTCAAATGGCTTGCCTACAGGTTCTTACTATCACAGAACGCCACTGTTTAAGGAGCAAAATTAGGTAATAATTACGGTTTTGAGTTGCTGCTTTATCTCGTAAATATTTTTGTCATATATATATATATCTATATTGTTATTTATGTATTTATATATCTAGGTATATATGTAAGTATATGTATGTAAGTTTATGTAAATTTATATTACTATTATATTAAACCCACATTACGATCTCTGCTTGACTTGAAAGGTGGACTGTTAGATAATGCTTTTAGCATTAAGTTCGCCTATTGTGCTATACAACTGTATTTTGTACAATAAAGTTTAAATAAACAAATAAATAAACTTTATACAAATCTTAGCAACATAAACCAAGTTTAAAATAGACATCGCTAACCGCTAAACCAACATTTAGACTGATTAAATAGGACGCGGTTCCGACGCAATAGAAAAAAAAAACGCTCCCTTGTTTGTTTTCTTGGCCACAAAGCTCCTATATGTTGTTCTATAAGCTCCTATATGTGGCTGGGGTTTAGCAACGAGTGCGTAGAATCAGCTTTTATTCGTGTCATGCTTTTTTTAGAAATTTCTATTTCGAAGCGTCTTAACAAATTGCACCAAATACTTGTTCTTTTAGATAAGTATCGCAATTTCTTAACTACGAAATTTTGATCTCTACTTGAACCCAAATGTTAGATATTCTTTTAGCATTAAATAAAAACGTATTTTTGCAAGAAGGTTTTAAAATAAATTAAAATAAAACTATTTTTGCCCACTGCTGAGAATTGAGCCTCTTCATGTAAACCAAAAGTGAATAAACGAATAAACATATTCGAGTCTAATAGTAGTTACTCTACAGAATTAGGAAATCGCGCGGGATTTGACGCCAGACATAGATTAAAAAAGAAATTCCATTTCCATATGACACCTGGTAAGTTTTTTTTTAATTTTTGCCTTACCCGTAAAAAGCCACACTGGCCAGTACGTGTTGGCAAAGAAAATACATGTAATGGCAAGATCTTTCTGTCATAATTGCCTGCGCTAAACAAATTGAAATCTACACTATAAAGGAACTGTTTATTTGCCCATAATTTAAAATTCAAAATCAGTGTTTACTTTGAGATAATTTTTACAAAGGCTAACCAAACGAACCGAAAACTGAAGCCGTATTTGTGCGCGGCGAACCGTCAAAATATTACTCATAAACACGATAAACACGAAAGAGCCCTCGACTCAACTAGTAAACAAGCTTTCAAAAAAAGACAATCCAAGTTTGGCTGAAAAAGTTTTTTAATATTCTCACCGCTCAAATAATCTCGACCCCTTGAAGGTACTGGAAGGTCTTCCCAGGGCGTAATTTTGCATGATGAGGGGCGACAAAGTTTTGGAGTTGTGGCCTCTATTTCAATAACTGTGTTGTTCAGTTTGATGGTGGATTTTTAGTAAATAAATATACCTATAATATTGTAATATGATTAATAAAGCAAGGAAGAGTCAGGCGAAAAAGACTGGTGAGAAAATACTATGGCTAGGAATTCATGGAAGGTTAGCGGGAAGGCTTTTGCCCAGCAGTGGGACATAAACAGGTAAAAAAATTATTATACTATTTATTCTGAAACGTGTTTACTCTATGTAAGTTCCCTATAAAAAATACGTTCAATTTCAAAATTTATTCAATATGCACGTCCTGGCTTCGCACGGGTGGTTTATTCAAACTATTTAACTCTGAAATTGTCAAATTTTTGGCACGGTATTTAAATCAAATAATTCATTTCGCATAAATCCAATACGTATTATTAGCTGTTACAAGCAAATTTTTTTTTTTCATAATTTATAATCTCATAATATAAAAGAAATCGCTTAAGTTCTTGTCAAATAGGCATGTCCAAGGAAAATAGACATTCATTTTTGTATAACAAGAACAGTGTGATCTCCAGCTTAAATATACCACCCTTTTGCCATGTCGCTACGAAAAAGAAGCGCGTTGTGTTATTCGTATGGGTTTTACAATTTCGCAAAGAAAACGCTGCCATTTTTCGATTTTTAAAAAAACAACCTTCAACCTTCTTATGAGGCCAGTAGAGAGAAATTGTTTCAAATTGGCCACCGCTAATAACATGTTGATTAATTAGACTTAGAACTCTATCAAGCGGTAACAACGTATAAAATCCAATGATTTAGGTTAGCTTGCCGATGACCTACATAGTACATGTTAATGTTTCCTGGAACTGTCCAGCATAATTATCTCGTCTGAAATTCCATTACCTACCTCGGAACACCCGCGCTCTGAAAGGATAACTGAAATATTTACAGCTTCATTATACCGAGCCATGCTTAAATTAATTGTGTGCTTTATGTATAATCCGTTTAAAGCCAACTGGGATGAAAAAAGCTAAATGAGTATGAAACAAGATATTTTATTTCAGCTTTATTTGTTACTGACTTACTGACAAACGCAGGATGAAATTTTTCCATTAAATTATTTAATACTAGCTGTTCCCCGCGGTTTCATTAGCCATTAGTGTGTATGTACTATAGCCTATATATAACCTTCCCAAAGAATCAGGCTTTCATATACAATAATAATTTTGCAAATCCGACCAGTAGTTTTCAAGTTATAAGCGTTCAAACAAAGAAACAAAAAAACAAACAAACAAACTTCAGCTTTATTTTATTATTAGTGTAGATGAGATTTTGTACAGAGTAATGAAACAGGTTTAAAAGTAAGCGGTTGCCACAGTTTGTAATACAGGCCACATTGCCAATGGAATAGTCTATTTATTTGTACAATGAGGTACAAAATATAGTATACCGCTTTACCCTTTAACTAACACCTAAAATGGTATACTTTTTTCTGTGGCCCACTGTATTATATAGCCGGTTCCAACAGAAAGTTTGCATTCAAGGAGGGTAAGGGTTGGCAGTCAGGTCGAAAAAAAGCGTCATCTTATAATATTAGATCTTAAGTACTTTTACCCCAGAAATTGAAAACTAATGGTATTTTAATAAACCCTCAACTACGAAACGAATGGCTTAGAATATAGACGGACGCAGCGCATATTCCTTACATCTATCGTGAGTGTTTGAAAATTAGTGCCAAGTATCTTAATATCTACGTTTTCTTTTGAATTAAAAAAAGGACGTAACTGACGCATTGAAGACTTGCGAAACACACGGAACTAAGTGTCAAAACGTCATTTATTTATTTATTTATTAAAACTTTATTGTTCCATAAGTACAAAATACTTATACAATTGGCGGACGCATTCTCTACCAGTCAACCATTGGGAGAAACAGAAAAACTGTGCGGCGCAAAAAAGTTACAAGGGAAAATAGGTACTTAAAAATTAACAAATTTACCACGATGGGTATTTTAATGCATATCATATTAAACTACGTAACATACATACACAATACATAAATATACATACTTATACCCTTACTTATATATCTACATATATTAAATATATATATATATATATATATATATATATATATATATATATATATATATATATATATATATATATACATACATCTATGCACATACATACGAGTATATAAATATACATTATATAAGCCTACATAAATACTTTTACGAAAACTTTCACAAAGAACTTTCACACGCAGAAGTGAGCATGAACTCTTTTTTAAAGGTAAATTTAGAAGAAATTTCTTTAAATATATCGGCAGGCAAAGCATTCCAGAGTCGGATGGATTGTAATGTGTAGGAATTTGCCATAAAACTACTGCGAAATAACGGAATAAACAGCAAATGAGAGTTAGAAGAACGAAGCTGTCGGTCGTGAGAGTCTGCAAGAAATTTGAACTTACATTTTAAGTATTCAGGTGACTGAGGATTCGTAATAATCGAAAAAAGTGTACACAGAAGCCTAAGTTGTCTACGTTGACGAATTTGCAGCCATCTAAGCTCGGAACGATAAGACGATATGTGGTCATATTTACGGAGACAAAAGATGAAGCGAATACAATTATTAATGAGACGGTCTAGCTTATTGAGGAGATCTTGATTAAGGTCCATTTTGAGCTTAAAGGTTTTCACTAAGATATACACGCTTTTTAACAAACAAATACTAAACTAACCATTATATTATGGACACCTCACATCGTCTGGGAAGTCAGAGTAGAGTTTAGAGAAAAAATACCATTTTCTAGTAACTTGTTAGAAGTGAAGTTGGAAGTAGTTAGCGTGACCGCTCCGAACGAGAGGGAGGTTCAATTTCTTGTGGCACACGTCAGCGTTGAGTGTGGTCCGAGATATGAGCTGAAGCGATTCAAATTGAGAATCTGATATTATGGGAATAAAGTATTCAAACTTCCATGCTGGTCTGGGAGAAAAAGAAAAACATAGAATGTATCAGATGCTTCTCTTCCCGTGCAAGCTGTAAAAGTCGACTGAAGGAATCGGCGTATGAGGGAATCATGACATAGGCGATGCGGCTAGCAACCCATTATTATTGATTTCCTGTTTCAACTATCATCATGCTAAACGTGGCCTAAGGTCTTATAGCCCTAGGCTATGTCTACCTCATATGGGTTAAAGACGTGATTATATTTATGTATATAAATAAGTATTTAAATAATAAGTACTGTTTGTAGGTAAATTTTATAGAATTATTTTATTTTGTCAGCATGCCCCGGGCACGGTAATACTATGAAGCCCCATCAACAGTCGCGAATGTGCCGCAGTGACTAACATTACCAATAAGTACAAGTACCTACTTAATATAATAATTAGATTATAGTGTGCTGTTTTTGGTTGCATTAATTCCTCATTAACGCATTCAGAATAACCTTTTTAGATTACCTGGAAACTCTGATAGGGTAGGCTATAAAGTGATTTTACTTACTAGTAGGTAGGTAGGTAGGTACGTAATTTGTGTCTTTTTAATTGATATTCTTTTTCCCTCCAAAAAAAATGACTGGATTAAGGTAGGTACGCATTGTGTTATAATAAAAAAATTTGGACCGATTTGTTATTAAATTGAAAATATAATAAAAATAGTTATTTAATTAAATTACCAATCAAAAAACAACATGCATTTTTATCGAATATTCCCTATTTCATTCACAAATTATTTTATTTGCTTAAGTACAAAAAAAAAGAATATATATAAGGTGAATTTAAATCAACTGCAAATATTTTAAGGGCAGATTCAGACCACTAAACTGAACAACTTTTCCATATAAACATGTCGAAATATGAAAAAAAATTATTGACCTCCCATACAAATTGAGAATCAGCTGATCTAGTTTAGTATTGAGAGTGAAAAATAAAATTTCGTATTTCGATATAAGTTTATTTAGAAAAGTTGTTCATTATAGTGGTCTGTATCTGCCCTTAAAATATTTGCAGTTGATTTGTGTTCACCTTATATAATCACAAAACTAGATAGAAACTCAAAGAAGGCAGATGAACCTAATTAAAATGCTGTAGGTAGGCAGCCATATCGCATGTTTACATTTATTTCAAGGACACGGCCGAGTTAGAATACTGTTAGATAGTATTACCGTGCCCCGGGTTCTGAAGTCATATGGCTTGGAATGCAACCAGATAAACGCCGCGCCGGGATGGTGTTGATTTTATTTTTAGGGGTAGGTACATGATGCTCTATTCCACTTCGCATGAATTGCATTGTCCTTGGTTTCTTATACGAACTTCACGAGGTATCCTTATGTTTTCAAGTATCACATAAATCCTAATATGAAATGTAATAATTAAATCGGTTTAATCTACATATCAAAAATTATTATATTAAAACGCATATTTTTGAGTTGGGTTTTGTCGTCACTGAATTGCGAACCAATGATTTGATGAAATATTAGATGGCGTATGAAGACAGATCGACGGAGATTTAACAGTTTAGATGGTGTTAATGATTTTTAGTTTCTCTTTACATCCCGAACGCTTTTGATTGTTTTGTACCCTTAAGATGGCTGCTAAGAACTGTATTAGCATTAAAATCTTTGTACTCATTTTGTTACATTTTGATCCGATGGTGAAAAAACAAAGTAAGATGTTTAATCATTTACGAAACAAGATCAAAATCGCTATAATCTTCTATCTTAGCACCCCGCATCATGGCACAACGGAAGTGAACCGCCGAGCTGCGGAAATTGGCCTAGTCGGCGAATTAAAGCAATACACGGGATAGGGAATTTTACAATTACCCCGATACGGGTGGATATTGAATTTTTACAGGCGTGTCAATAGGGACTGCGTGCCTTTTCGCATTTTGATGTTTCCCTATTTCGGTATTGGTTAAGCTTATTTCACGGTGGCCCACAGAAAAGTATAACACCTTAGGTGTAGTGTAAGGAGTGGTTTTCCTTTTTTGTGACTCATTGTACTTGTACAAGTTTTAGATCAGGGGTTTTCAACCTACGGTACAATTTTGAGATATAATAAAGGAAATTAGATATCGGGTTTTTCTTACGTATTTAAGTTGGTGGTTAAGGAAAAGATGTCGGTTTTTGTTTAATTACATCTCTGAAGAAACTGTTTATTGCCTTTGCCGCTTTTAACATAATGCATTTAATTTTATAATTTTGATACATGGTTACCAGCTTCATTTCAATTTTATTTGTTTGTATCATCCTCTTGTATGTTTTTGTTTATGTACAATAAAACAATACAAAAGATATAAATAATCTTAGGCGAAGATTATTTACATTTTTTTGTATTGTTTTGTATCATAGATAAATGTGGTCTTTTATTTAATGTTCATCATGATTTTGAATAGTAGCAAATTAAAAAGTCCTTAAACTTAAAAGGCCTTACCTTTAGCTGAGAAATGGGTAACTTGAAGCCACTTAATATAAAACTGCCTACTGTTACTACAGTCTTTCTCTAAAATAAAGAACTGTGCTTTTGTCGGTAGAGTTGCATCTAGGTGATTATATTTTCTATTTCATGTCTAGCCTTTTCACATCCTGATACGACACGACTATTACTCTTTCTACTACTTTTTTTTTTCTACATAACTCTTTCTTGGTCTTCCTCTCCTATATTTTCCTTCTGTCTAGCCTTACAGAATGTTTAACATAAAGTCGTTGTACCGTCAATCAAATGTCCCCATTTTCCTATTCTGTTCTCAATTTCCTTTAGTAAAATGCTTTTCCATTAGTACTGTTAGTCAAAGTATTAAAATTTTAATCTATCTCGTTCATATTATTTTGAGATATTAATACATTAGAGGAAATAGAGCAACCGCGGGCTGATCAATTGTTCGAATTGAGCCATTCTCAAATTACAGCCAAGAGCGATAACTTTAAGTGCGCGTTTTATTACGGACTCTTAAAATGCTGCTACGGAAAACCGCTCACTTATTATTATTTATATTGTAATTGTAATGTAAAGCATCATTTTTGCCTCATCTAAATGGAAACAGATCCTAGACACAGTGTGTATACATACATCCTAGACTTGTGAGAGTTTTGCGCGGGAATATTGATTTGACCTTATGAAGAGTTGATAATATGTGGACCAAAATCTATAATCTATATTAACAAAGACAAACATAAGACTAATATGCTTATCATGAATGGTGATAAAACATCGAGTTTAAGCGAACGCAGATTCCGAAGCCTAACTATAACGATAAAAAGAGTTATATTAAAATAATAACAACAGAGGTGTTGTCTCTTCAAAAACGTTTCAAAAAGCTTTCCTATCGCCAACCAATAAATCTCTACAAAGTAACAAACGCTCACCAATTCCGCGTACACAGCCAGCAGCGGCATTTTAACTGCCCCCTCGTAAAACGGGGTGCGATCTAAACCTAACACCCTCATTGTTATGTATCTGATCGAAAGGCTTACAGCCCTGTAGTGAAGCACTTTCTGAAACTAGAATCCTGAAAAACTACCACTTGCATTTAGAGGTTGCTAAATAGTAAATTTATGGTAACCTATAGCCCACAAGTAATCATTATCATTCGTCCTGACGGACGGTTTTGAAAACACAATAGAAGTTTAATTGTTATAACGTCTATAGACGTCGTGCGTCTGCTAAAGTGTTAATTCAGCTTTCGCCAGCGGCTTCACCCGCGTGAATTTCCCTCGGGAACAGTGATTTTACCCGGAATGAGAGGTACCCTATGTCCATCTCAATACTTCTTCGTGTATGAGAAATTTCAGGAAAAATGGTTCTGTAGATAGGGCGTAAAAGCGTAGCAAACAAACTCACTTTTACATTTATAATATTAGTTGGGATTTGATTCACAGCAATAACTTTCAAAAAAGTAACAATAATTAATATAATTTACATTTGAGTAAGTATTTTAGTAAAGGTTTTGTTTTTTCTGCGAGATTATCTAGGACACAAGAACTGAATACCTTAGTGTAATTTTGTTCAGAGATTATTGCTTTGTTTCTAACCGGAACATTCATTTACGACAGCCCAAATCCTAGCCTCAATTATGTTATTGTTTGAATAAGTCTCATCGAAAGGATCCACTCCAATTCACGGTTATCCGGGATTTTCCAGGAATCAATAGGAGTTGGGATTTCCAAGCGGCTCATCCGTTTCCCAAAACATTGCGTGGCAATTGTTCTCGTATTTTCATTATTAGGTATTTGTCTGTTTGTTACTTCTCTGTTTAGGCAGGCTCTAGACTCCAAAGCATCTGGGAAAACGCTAAAATAGAGCGAAAGTATACTTATCTTTAAAATTTGCAATATTTACAGTCATATTGGTTGATCACGTTGACGTATAATTTTTAAGAATTTTAATTACTTTAAAGCTGAAAGAGACTGTAGGCCTGAGTATAATTTCAACTTGGTGCGTTCATGTGTTCGTCAAAAAAAAAACGAAAAAAAGTGATCTTTTAAAGGTTTTTGCCTTTGAGGTACGGAACTCTTAAAACAAGGAAGTGGACTTTGAGCTAACAGCTGAAATGGGAGATGAAATACGTCAATATTACGTATTTATTTACTTTGTAATATACACCTAACATCAAATCCGTCGCGATTGAGGTAGATACCCAAACCTTGAAGAGTCAAGACAAAATAATATTAATCTTGTCTGTACGTTTGTCATTTACCTCGGGGAGAGTACGTGCGACCTTGTACCCCGCGACTTGTCCCATGAGATATTATTTTACAGGAGATAAATTAAACACGGATATTTTAAAAATATTATTTTTACTCCTTACTAAAAATATAATATAATATTACATGTAAATGTAATGTACTGTATATGTTTTTCTTTGTGCATAAAATTAAATTTGGTAAATAAATAAATAAATGTACCTAACCACTCCTGGAGTTGCTCAATATGTCACCACATTCCATTAGATGGACTTTATACCTGTTTGGCCATTGATGATATATAAAAATATTTGTATAATAAAAAAGTACGGGTTGAAAAAGTGCGGTTATTAACAGGTTAATATCGCGACCTTTATAGAGGATGGAGGGTACTGTTTACGTTAAGTTTTTTAAAGTAAATCAAGTCATTTCGATATTTTTTTAAAGTGAAAACAGCGAAATCTGAATATCAATATAGTGTTGATATTAACATTTTTAAGATGAGATAACATCTTTACAGTGTTTACAAAAAAGAAAATAAATGACATAAAATCTAGTAGGTGCAGAAAGAACATACTTAAAGACGGTCCGTTGCTCCCACGTAAAATATTGACTTGTAACAAGATTCCGAGACATCGCCATGTCTGGTGAACCGTGCCGACGGCCTTTATACCGGCGCTAATAACTTGGCGGCGTGCTCCGCCGAGCTGCTTTTGTGCTTGAGGAACCTTTATTCAGAAATTAATTATTTCGGATACATTTGTGATATGTGTTTGATAATGGAGTTTGTTTTCTTATTGCTTTTTATGTGCAAGGCGTGGCTGGTAGGAGTATTGAAGCTACAAAATGTGCCATGTCTAGTTCTGAACGAAATATTTACTCTGAAAAATGTTTTATATAGGAACAAATCACACAAATTGAATTAGCTCCAAAGTAAGTTTGAGAGACTTGTTTATGGAATACAGACTCAACGATACTATATTTTATAACAAATAAATTATATAGATAAACATCCAAGACCCAACCAATCGGAAAAAGATCTTTTTCATCTTTACCTGACCGGGAATCGAACTCACATTTAAGCATTACCATTTCAATAGTTTAATAACTACATTTCATCTTAGTTAATCATTGAGCATAACTTGTAGTGTGATTTACAATCACATTAATCTATCTTTTCCATTTCTCCCATGTGAAAAATATTTTGAATATATTTGAATTATGCTTAGCAAAAAATAAACATTGTATATCTTATACTTTACCCAATATTGATAGGCATCATTAAGTGTATTTCCTGAAAACAAAAGGGGAATAAGCTTCAATAAAAATGGGTTATTCCAACGCACATTTTTCATACACCGTTACTCAGTTAGGTTTATATTCCATTATCTTACGAAAATATACTTACCTGTTCACATTTACAAGAAAATGAGAAAAATATCTCGTCATCGAACGTAATGAGGCGAAATATCGGAGTTCACACGTCACCTGCGATTGTGATACGAGCCGCTGGATTGAGCCTGGATTTCTTGAAGCAACACGATTTTAGAGTTCCCTAAAATATATTTTTCGAAACTTTTAATATGAGAGGAACTGGGTGTCATATAATAATAAATGGCTATTCCACAGAACAGACAAATTTTCTTTTATTTACAGTTATGTGGGCTATGCGATGTTTCTCTGCGTGAGGTACTAAAAAATTAAAATAAGACATTATCCTTTTTCATACTTACATGCATAACATCTCGTCTGTCTACCGCAGGAGTAAGCAGAGAATAGAGATTTCTATTAGCAACGATGCTTACATTTCATTATTACTAGCAAAAAAATAATAAGTTTAAACAAACAAATCACATAGGTTGAGCTAGTCCCAAAATTAGTTCGAGACTTGTGGGTGTTTTGACTATTGTTATAGAAAGAATAATAACTCAACGATACTATCTTTGTCTTATATTAAATACAAAATATAGATAAACATCCAAGACCCAGATCAATTTGATAAAGATCTACAGTGTGACAACTAGGTCACAGAGTTTATTTATTTAAAACTATATTGAGCCAAAAGCTACAAATAGGTAAACTTAATGCTATAAGCATTCTCTGCCAGTCAGCCTTCGTTCGTTTTCAGAGTTTGTTGAAATAAAAAAAATATTTACTGGAATTATATTCGCAAGTACAAAAAGTAATTAATACAGATGTCAAGTAAAGTCAACGACAGTTGGCTAATTAGAGAAATTATTCATTAAGTGAAAGATAACATCTTTTTTAATAAAGGACCTTCGTACTTCATTAGATACAATTGAATATTATATGAGATAAAGTTGATAAGATTATAGGGTAGCGACATTTTATGTTCTGATGGTACGTAGTTATTGAAATATTTATGTAAATGTGTTCACTGTTCAGTATGTGAAAAACAACTTCTTGTATAAAAATTTTAGTAATAAGAATAACGTCATTCGAACTAACAAATTGAGTGATCGATTGTACTTTGTGGCGAAATCGATAAACTTTTCTCGTATTCTACTAAATATTCTTAAAATATAGTAGAAGTTTCATGTAATAACTAGTACTGCCAAATCTATGACGACGATTATGCATTCCCTGGGTGCTGAAATGAAACGTAAGCTTCAGCTTATGTTTCATTTCATCCCCTATTCTATCATTCCCTAGTCTGTGATTCATCACAGACTAGGGAGGAGATACTATACTGAAGAGCTGAATATGCAACAAGGAAACGCACACATAAATAACTAGTTTAATTCACTGACACATTTTGTGTTGCTGTGACTCACTAATCAGCAACCGAATGGATCCCTTTGGAAGAGTGTACCTTGACCTGAAGGAATATAGGCACTTCGCACCAGGTGATGTTCTGAAGCTCATGCAGTCTTTCAGAAATCTTGGTGTGGGTGAGTAAGGGATGGAGTAAGTACAAAACGACTCAAAGGAAGCACGCCGATCCTTTAATTTAGGACCCATACTTAAGATCGAATACTATAAAAGTTAACTTTGCAATAAAAGACGGCAGGGCCGACCTGGACCAGAACCGCCACATTAAGAACAGAATGTCCAGCAGTGGACGCAAATAAAGAGAAGAAGGAGAACTTTTCATATTACGAACACAGAAACAATGAATTACAAACAAACATGATATGAAACGAGTTCAGGATCAACAGTCGTCTGTTTCAAAATGAAAATCGCATTCAAAGTTGTGAAATCTGAAAATCCGGGCTTAGACTCGTAAATACGTGTTTCGTAGCAATAAGCCCAGAAGTTATTCTTTGTTATGGCAATTTTAATGCCAGTTGTAAATATTAATTAGTTGAATCTCGACGGATTTCGCTGGCGTATATTTTGAAAGTTTTCGACTGAATTGCTTTGTTTCGATTTGTTGTGAGCACTTGTATTTTTTATTGAGTGACCTAATTTTTTTCTTAATCTTAGCCAAAATTTATTTATGTTAACAGTATTATTGATTATTTATTTAAAAGAAACAGTAATAACACCACAAGTGACAAATATTATGTATCGTATGAGCAATTGGTTTCACAATTTAGGCATTTTATTTCTTTCATTAGTACGAACGCATGACTTAATAGTACAAAAAATCCATAATATGGCTCATTTGAAGCCAAGACTTTAAATAAGCCATGGTAAGAATGACAAGAAAATTATCATACTCAAAGCTGACTAAATTAATTTAGATAAAACATTTCAGTATACTTAAAGTGAACTATTCCATAGAAGTAAATTCAAAAACTCGTATGGAACCAGTTTTAAAACTGATTCTATAACAGCTTAAGCAAATCTCTTTTCCCTTATCAACCTACTTCTAAAGATTTTTTGTTTTGGTCTTTATTTTGAGATGCATAAATCATGACGATAAAGCGAGGGCGTAAATCACCGATATATTCGCACAGCAATATATATGATTTACAGCTAATTTCCTCAAAACATAGCAAACTCGAGTGTATACGAGTATCTATCACTGAAACAGCCCCGAGGGTTGTCAATCTCACGTCGACTCAAAATAATACAGAGACTGATATATCATCGCTTTGATGTGGCAGTTGTATTGAATACTCAGTTATATATGTAATTACAAACGATTTTATTTCCAATTCTGTTTAATTTTTACATTTTATACTTTAATGTTAGTAATTTACAGCTCAGATTAAAGAATGTTATATTACTGTTAGAGGTTTTTTAGTCAGTTATATCATTGCTGCAGTATTCGTGTATAAGCGTCTCCTGACTTTAGTGACATGTTTGAACTATATATCTCGTCACTGGCTTTCACTGCTGCTGAGTATACTCGTAGTAAACAATGAAATATGGATTGTTATAAAATTCTGGCAGCGAAAGGGTTAAATTAATTTAAAATTAAAATTAAAGTTCTTTGAGCCTATTTGGTATAGATTTGTTCTATAGTACCTATCTGTGCTAAGGAGCTATCCCGGTGCGCCGGACGTCGACTGATCGTCTCTCAGGGAGGTTCTCTAGGCGCACTTCAAAGTAAAAGTTGGAAATAAAATCGGAAAAACATGGAGATATCTATTTCAATATTTTGACAACTGACAATACAACAGAAACAGATATTATGGAGGTCCCCTTTGACGTCACAGTATATCGGATAACCAGTTAAATGGCTGTTTGATGTATTTCGTTTGAAATCTTTTTTTGAAGGAAATGCGTACCCATTTCATTTGTTTTATTGTTGAAGTATCACTATTTCTTTTGACGTAGTGCTTAAAATATGTTATGCTTTTTTTAAATAAACAAAGTTTAGTATACTTGGTCACAGTTCAGACTTTGATGTACTTACACCCTCCTATTACATCGATGCACAATAGAACGTATATTAAACTTTGCGGGTAACTATAGATCAAGTTTTTTTTTAACTATGCTAAAATTGAAGAATATTTTTCACCTTTTTCAGAACACTTTTTTTTTTTATTTGTTTATCGGTTATGAAAAATATATACCCCAAAAATAAAAGAACCAAGAGAGATCAATAACCTGGATGTTGGAAAAGCCAACTTAATGATACGGATATGGTGAAAAGGGATAAACCACAGTAGAAGTGCGTATCTGTCAGAAAATTAACTCATTCCCACTCAAAAACTATCTTACATACAGCAGATCGATACCTATCGGCTACTGTAAGTACAAGTATGTAGTTCACTTTATTGTACCCACCAATTAGAAAATACATAAAAGGAATTTTTATTTGAAGCTACATAATACAATAGGTGGCCTTTTAGCTTGTGCAGTTTCATGATCTAATTTTATTAATAAATAAATTTTTATTGTATTATTTGAAATTCTTTTACAATCGGCACAAGCTCCATTCTCAGTTAAACATTTGAAAAAAAATTAAGAAAAGTTGTTTGACGAACATGATATACCTAAATTAGAAAGTCGATACACTTTAACACATTAGCGGACACACGACTGCTATAAGCAGTTATAAATAGCAATAAAACTTGTATTGTGTTTTCAAAATCGTCCGCCAACGTGTTAAGGTAAAATTAAGCGGATCATTAGATAACGACATTTTACATCATGCACTCAATACAACGAGTGTCTCTGTATGCACGAGATTGCCCAATTGGAGATACTCGCGTTCATATTAAGTCATACTTCTGTCTTCCTTATACTATGTCGAAACGAAAAGGGGGTGAACCATAAATAAAATCAAAATAACTTAGAGATACATGATACGTTTTATTATATCGTTTGCCGCGAAATGTATATTAAAGAAATGTCTTATGAGGGACATAATTTCGTTAACATTACTTCGTTCAAGAAAGTGAGAATATTTATTTCCGAGAATACTGTTATTTTGAGGGAAATACGTAAAAATTTTATTAGCATAATCCTATTTGAAGTTATTTTTTTTTTTCACTTTAATTATCTTCACTGTAAATTTCCCTATTATGGAAAGTCAATTTCAATCGTTTCAGTCATAACTTTATGCTCTTTTCGTATATGTTGATTAATAAAAAACTTTTACTACTAGAAATAAAATTAAATTTAAAATACAGAATCATCGGTGTTGCGGAACATAATTTTAGACCTCTTTTTGACTTGAGCAACTCATTCAATCAACAATCTCTATCTCATTGACTAAATCATTATTTAAAAGCTAAGTTAAATAAATGATCAAAAATAGTAATTATGGTAAACTAACAGACCACCCCGGCTTCGCCCGTAGTATATACATAACCTATGTCATTCGGGATAGTGTGGCATTCCAACAGTGAAAGAATTTCTCAAATCGGACCAGTAGTTTCGACGCCTATTCGATTCAAATAAACAAAAAATCAACCCCAAATCCCGCCCGGCTGCCATCAGGTATCTAATAGTTTTAAAGAAACCACGCCAGGATCCCAGAGACGGCTTCGAAGAACTCCAGTAACACCAGGGTGTGCATGGTCGATAAACCGACACTGACACCTTACACGTCATGATAATGACGATGAATGATGAGAAACAATGTATACGATTTCCGGCTGTATTGTTTAAAAATCTTATTTACAGTTTATGTACTTAGTTTTTGTCCCATTAAAAAGTTTACAGTTTATAGGGAAGCCCGTAAAAAGCACCCGCCGCCGAGGCATTATTCTTGATGTTTGAATTTCAAGGACTAAGTAACACAAGTAGGTATAGTTCAAGTAATACGGGCTATTCATTATCAGTTCATGCGTATACTATAAGCAGTTCTTTACTAATATAATAAAAACATTCCTAATGTACCTACTTGAAAAAAATATCTTTTTGGCTTTTTGAATTATAAACTAACTAGCTTTCGCCCGCGGCTTAACCCGCATAATTTTCTCTCGGGAACAGTGCTTTTTTCCGAAATGAAAGATACCTTATGTCGTTTTCAATACTCCTAGCTATGTGTATGCGAAATTTCAACAATATTGGTTCAGTTGATAGGGCGTGAAGAGGTAACAAACAAACAAATCAATATTCAAACTCACTTCTTCATTTATAATAATACTAGCTGTTCCCCGCGGCTTCTCCCCGCGTGGGACTCGGTTGTATCGCGCCTAAAAGTAGCCTATGTTTGACCTCAGGTCATTAACTACATCCCTACCAAATTTCACCACAATCAGTCCAGCCGTTTAGCCGTGAAGAGGTGACAGACAGACAGACTTTCGCATTTATAATATTAGTATGGATATAAATTAGTTAGGCCATATATATATTCAAATCGGGATATACATAGATATAGAGTGCGGCTCTATTTTATAGTTGCTACTACCGCTTAACCTTTATAACCATTTATTCAGAAAAATTAGGCTAATATGGAATCATAATTTGGGCGTGTGACCCTACCTTAGAGTATTAAACCAACCGAAGTGGACACTGACAGGTGACCCCTTGCCAAAAGCATAAGACCGCCGGTCATACTGCTTGAACTTGTGTGCGTATATTTTTTGCTTGTGTTAGATAATTTTGTCAAGTGTGTGCGTAGCGACGTGTTCGGATAATGCATTAGTGTTAATACTTATTGTGCGTGTTTCCTCACCCTGCGCGAAGAATGTAGCACACATTTTCACGTAAAAATAAATGCGCTTGCCGTAACGTCTTCAGTTGGTTTAAATGCTCTAAGGTTACTTCCCACCACCGTCAGACTTTTCGGGCTGCTTAGAATCATCTGACACAACCTTTCTACTGCCACTTAGTGATAACAGCCAGAACTGATAGCTTTACATGTCTTTCGAAATATGAAGGAGCTCATAACAGGATTGCCACTTGTGGCGACCAATCAAGTCAGGCCACACTCGTTGTTGCTTGACACGCATGATCGTCACGAACACGCATGGTAGCAGTATCATTGTGCTACCAAAACTGACGTGATGTATTGTTAAACTAAGTTACATTTGTTTTAAAATTCAATTCAAATTGTTTATTCTCAATATAGGACATTCTTATCACTTATTGACGTCAATCATTACTTAAATTAAGTTTACCACCACTTCCAAAGCGCAAGTGGAGAAGAAGCGGCGCCACAAACTCCACTGTAGCATTTTCTAAAGAACTTCAATTTACAAAATTCGAGACAAAACAGACGAATTTACATTTGCGTGAATAATTTTATCATTAAAACAAGTTCATTGAATATTAAAGATTATTAAAATAGTTATAAAATAATATGATATCAGTGAATGGTCATCTTTATTCAGTATAGGAAAAAAGTTTTTAAGGTGACGACTTCGGGACTTGTACCCTTGTGTATTTGTCTTTACGAGCGCCTTTGTAGGTTACAAAAACTTTCCTCTCTTACTTTTTTTACCAGTCCATGTGAAGTAGTAAAGTAAAAGTAAAAACATTTTATCCATACTTCCATACTTCCATACTTATATCCATATCCATCCATACTAATCCATATCTCGTCAAAGAACTCGTATATAAAGGGCCTTTCTTAGGATCTTTACATAATTCATACATAAGATTGGATCAAATGAAAAAATAATTTATATTTAGAAAAAAATACTTAGATTGTTTATATTTTATGCAAATTCTATAATTTAAAGATGGCTACTTATTAGAAGTTATGTCACTATTCTTTCCGGCGGCGCCAGTATGAACAAGAGTAGAGTAAAAACTGGGTGTGCCTTAGCTCGTAATTATAGGTGTAATAAAAAAATCCACATCCATACTTCCATACTCCATCCTAATATTATAAATGCGAAAGTCTGTCTGTCTGTCTATCTGTCTGTCTATCTGTCTGTCTATCTGTCTGTCTGTCTGTCTGTCCCCTCTTCACGGCTAAACTGCTGGACCGATTGCGATGAAATTTGGTAGGGATTTAGTTAACGACCTGAGGTCAAACATAGGCTACTTTTGGGCGCGATATAACCGACACCCTCGCGGGGCGAAGCCGCGGGGAACAGCTAGTATAGGTATATATGCGAGTCGCTAAGTAATTATTTTAATATCAGGTCATTACTTCAGCTAAATCCCAGGAAAAACACATCCTCCTTGAATAAATCATTGGGTCGGGATCGCAAGGCTCTCGCCGACCCTTAAAATTATTTAGGAGTTATTAATGCGTCCACTCAGAACGGAAATGTTTACGCAAACATAAATGCCTTAATTTTTCACGAGTTCCCAAGTAATCCTTGGAAATTTCAGGATAATTTCTTTATAAATGCATTGATAATACTACTTCATATACCTATGGTTTTAATGTAAAATGAACCAACCATGGAATAACTAACCACCATAAATGGGATTGCGGAGTCGACCCTTATCCTATGTAGTAAACGAATGGAGCCGTTTTCCCGGTGTTAAGAAGGTAAACTAAAATGTAGAACTGGCCACTAAAAATCACGCTCAGGTGAAGATCATCATCATTTTTTGTAGGTGTCACGGTCAATCGACCGTGCACACCCTGGTGGACTAACTCTGACGTTCTTCGGAACCGCTTCTCGGCCTTTGGCTCGGCTTAACGTGCCTTCCGAAGCACGGAATTATTAGCTGAGCATGAGTTACGAGTACGAATAATCCATGCCGACAAAAATGGCTAACGTACGTTCCCCTCTTCACTAACTGATTTATATGATTCAAGGAAATTTTATGTAACTTTTCGAAAGTAGGTAGCTCTCAAATCAATATTTGTAAATTTTTTACTGAATCTGTTATATAATTAATATTTACCATAATAATTATAATTAAATCATCAACATTTCACTATGTATTAAGTAGTACTAAAAACTAAAAAAAAAAATATTCAGAATCTGTTGTAGTGTAAAAAATAAATTAAAAACGTTCCACAGTTCGGCATAAAACTAGGCTAAGGGCCCAAAACGGGGTCACGAGGTAGTTCATAATTCAGCAAAATTTCGGACCGCCGCCATTATCGCTATAAACGCAACGTGTTGCGATCTCCGCAATACTCCGCAATCGACTTGTGTAGTTGTGTGCGGAATGCTAAAAACGATACAGAACCCTGTTTTTATGTCAGCATATATTTTATCACAACTTGTATTTTCCCCGGGGGCTCCGATCCCGATCTGTACGTGAGAAAGAGTTTTGAAGTGAAAACTTAAAAAACCATTGAACTCGCGACACCATCACCGAAACCTTATAATACACGTATATTTTTTCATTTTTGTCAGCACTCCTGGAGTGCCACAGTTTATTTTTAATCGCTAGTTATCTCTCGGAGTGCTACTTTCTGTTTATTTTTAAGCACTAGTTATGGCTTTTGATTATGCTTGAAACTGACGGATACAGAAATAGATGCAGGCCACAAATGAAGAATGAAGGTTTTGTGATGGAAGAATGATTTTAAAACAGACAATTGTTATGAAATGATTACGGCAAAGAAAAGATACACTACATAAACGTACGTTTTGTTTCACATACAACATTTAGTAGCTAGTTTCCTCAAAAACTAAATAACTACATAAATATATTTTCCCAAGTTTACTTAAGCTATATACTCTACGATTGCCGCAAAAGTCAATAAAGCTCCGAGGAATCTTCGGTTTCCTATAAAACAATGTTACGCCAAGACTCGGGCCGTCTTGAGGTTTCCCTGCCAATATAAATTCCTAACCTTCGAAGGATATTAAAACTTTACTAAAAAAGTATTTTTACAATCAACTACTCTTCAAGCTTTGTAACTTTGACACTTTCCTGCTTGAGGAAAGGGAAAGACCATCGTAAATGTTGTAAAATGGGAACAAAGAACAAATATTAGAAAGGTCTAAATTTGTTTCTATTTTTGTTTTTGTTTTGATGACGGATCCCACCCACAAATTTAATTTTTTATTACGAAGGAGGATTGACGTCCTTCCTTTAAATTTTAATCATATTCTAAAATTAGCCATGGATTGAAAATAATGTTTATAGCTACTTTTTAGCCTTATCCCACAGCTGGGCAAAAGCAAATTCATTCGCTCAAAGGCACATTAACTCATTTTCGAGTTGTCGTTGTTTTATATAAGTACTTAATTGATGGTCGAATCACAGAGCAAGAAACTTTCACATCGCTAGCCAGCATTTTTATGTGGTTCGTTTAGGTTTCCGAAAAAAATTGTTTTAATGGTAATTATTTACGGCTAATCAAACCAAAACAAATCTTTTGTTACGTAACCAGATCTCATTAAGTTAGTAATGTTCACCGGATACGAAACTTACCGCGACGTTGTAATCTTTGTAAATAATTGCACTTCCCCTTGCAAAGTTGGCTGATATCAACTTATAAGGGGTTCAGAATACATAGATCATGAACAAGGGAAGATATATCTTGTTCTTACTACTACACTTATGTTGTGCATTTTGTTATCATCAGCGTCAATGAACGCATCTGTTTTCTTTATTGAAACAAATTGTTCAGGTCTCGGACAGTTAATATAGGGACAAATCATACAGATTGAGTTAGCCCCAAAGTAAGTTCGAGACTTGTGTTATGGGAAAGTAATTTTGAAGCAATAAAGCGTCATTATGATCATTTTCCCTTCTTGTGATACAAATAATTAATGTTAGTCATATTTTACACACAAAAATAAATTATCTTAGAATAATGACACAGTATAATCAAACATATAAAGCAAAGTCGTGATTAAATATTCAAGGTTATTTATTTATATGATTAATATCAAAGACCACCCTCCATTACAAACGAACAAGGAAGGCCGACCCCAAGTTGATGGAACGTCATAGCGAAAAAAAAAGAAGTGACACAATATAATATTAATTTATCAGATATAATTTTTGATGACCGCCTTGCTCCAATCTCTTACACTATACTGGAAACTATCAACCTGAGAAATCTAGTAGTTTACATCCTTCACGAATCATATCTTCCTCTTTCCATACTCGAAGGTCTGATAGCAACTTGTAGGGAGTGAAATGATATGAGGGGGGTCTTAATCGCCTGTTGCGGCTTAGAAGGAGGTGTAAAGTTTATGGTATATTTACGTACAAACGCCCAATTGAAACAGTCGGAAACGTTTTATTTTTTCATTGTTCGCGATCGGCATATTATGCTGGTAATGAAGATGTGTTTAATGATCAAGTTAATCGTGCAAGTTTATTGCTGTTTAGGGACGAAAAAACGTTAGCGCGGAGCTTTGTTTTGATCTTTAGTCGCAATCGACGTATTAAATAATCGAAATAATTTTTTTTTTACAGATTAGTCACTTTCACCGATAAACAATAAAAAGGCGCATATAAATCTCATTATATCTTACTAGCTGTTGCCCAGGGCTCCGCTTTCGTGGGAATTCCGGGGTAAAATATAGCCTATGTATTGTTCCAAGGTCTAAGAAATCTCCATTCCAAATTTCAGCCAAATCGGTTCAGCCGTTTTCCTGTGAATGAATAACAAACATCCGTATAAACTTTCACGTTCATAACATTAATAAACAGGAAGGATGTTGTTGTTACGAGTATTAACCTTTATTACAATTGTTCTATCTATAATCTGAATGTAAAATACATGTTTAAATTATAGCATAAAAACTTACTTTCCAGTGATTTAAAAAAAATACGTTTATCGAAAACAAGCAGTAATCTGATGAAAGATAGAAGAGTTATTCTTACGACTTTAAAGCAGTACTTACTAGTAAGTTCTTAGGTAGTGTCTAGACATTTCAATTCGAATATTAAAGATTAAAAGGAATAAAGAGGAGCTCGAGTCATAACTTTGTAACAACCTCACTAAGTTCCAATTTATTATGACACTCGTTCCTACGAGTGTTCAAATTGATAAAACAAGATGTAACTTAGAACATTTATCGAGTCCTTATTGAGTGTGAAAACAATAATCATTGTATTTGATTTGATTAGAATTTTTAATATACTGTAAAATATGTATCTTATGTTTGTTTTTATTACCAGAGATAGCAGGCTAAAAATTTATAGTTAGATTAATATATCGCTTATAAAAATATATAATATAAAAAATAAATGCCTATGAAACCCCAAGGCAACCCTTCAAGTCACTTAGCAAGCAAAAATACTTCCCCGCGGTTTTATATTACAAGATTGGATTTCTGGCCAAATTAACGATTCGAATTCAAAAACGAGAGGTAAAGCTTTCTGCACATTTATGTTAATATAAATTTTATTGAATTAGTTTTTTGAGCAATATCAAGAAATTCCACCGCCTTACTCACCCTATATACGAACTGGAACACAACAAGCAACCACTAGGTACTGTTTAACGGCAAAAATACATTCATACTTACATATAAATCATCACGCCTGTCTCCCGTAGGGGTAGGCAGAGACCAGAGATTTCCATTGGCTACGATCCTTACATATCTCCCTCGCTTCCTCCCCACATCACTCTCGTCATATACGCTCGCGGATTTCGTGTACTCCTAATGACTCCCTTTTTAAAAGGTCTGCGATTTGGTCGCAGTATGTTTTTCGAGGCCGACCCTGACCGACTCTCCCAGCCAACTCTACTTTGTAATACCTTTCGTCAGTCTCCTTTCATCCATCCTCTCTACATGTCCAAACCAACATCTCTTTTTCGATCTTTGTCACTACATCCTCATTTACACCACATCTTTTTCTAATCTTAGGATTTCTTATTCTATCGCTCAAGGATAAACCAAAAAATAAGTAATAATAACACATAAAAATAAGTGTACCTTAAAAAAAACTCATAAATACGAGTACGAGTATATCTTTACTAACAAAAACTATTTACACTTATATCAAAACATAAAGACTTGTGCCTCCCTTCAAATTATCACCTACATGGTCACCTATTAAAAACAGATTAAAAATCATCTTGTAAATTGTCGCCATCGCAAAAACTCGCGTCAGTTCGCGCGCATTTTCGACTAATCGACTCAACTCTACAACCATCGCGATTACTCGAGCGATGCGGTTGCTCGTGTGTTAATCGCGGATGTAATTTCAACAAATGGTATTCCGTAATCCTACGGGCCTATATTCTGGTGTCGATTGAGTGTATTTTGTGAAGTGGTCGAAAATTTGGTCTGAATTTGTGATAATGCTACAAAGATTACTTAACAGATTTTTTTTGATGTATGAGGACATTTTGTTAGGATTTTGATATTTCAATAAATAAAGATTAAACTATAAAAATAATAAACACTATGCTAAGCTTCAAAGCTTCAAAATCATATTTAAAATTCAAAATTTAATCATTTATAAGTACAAATACCAAAGTAAATAAAATAAAGTCGCAATATTAAGTAGCAATCATAGTTATGCTATTACTATAGCGCCTAGTCCAGGCGATGGGATTGCGCCAAGTGACGACACACAAAATCAGATCCAGTAGGAAACTGATCCCTTAAATCTATAATAATAATTTTTATTAAATTAAACTATTTTATATGGTTTTCTATCGCGTTTATTGCTTACTTATTTATACATAACGTTTCAAGCACTTTACAGAGCTCATGGTCGCAGGCAGACTGAGTTGACATTCGTCTGTGTCATTTGTTTCTGATGTCACAAGAATACAAAACCATAGCTCATAAATCATTGAAAACTATTTCGATTCACACAGTATTGGCTGACAGTATCAAAAACACTTGTAGTCTTCCGATGAGTTTGAGATTTTATTAAATTGATAACTGGGTCCCAAGCTGGTGGTACTTGCCAACCATCCTCTCTATTGAAATTAGGATGTTTTTTAATTTCGATCGCTTCACGTATCATCATAATTTAATGTGTAACAATCGCGAAAACATAAGAAATCAATAATGTTTATAATAATTATTGACTGGTAGATAATGTTTTTAGCATTAAGTCCGCCAATTGTATAAGTATTTTGTACTTATGGAACAATAAAGTTTTAATAAATAAATAAATATAAATTAAATTGGTTTTCCGCATTTGTATTTCTGTATGTCGGTGTTACTATTAAAACTTCAGTGGTAGGTATATTTGTCAACTTCGTAAAAACCAAGAGACAAATTTTCACAACGAACACTTCCGAAATCGTACATTATTTCAATCGGCGCGAAATCATAGCTAACTTACTTTTTTAATTTTTTATTATCTAACAGATTTATTAAAATCGATGATATTTAATAATAGTCCCCCAGTTCGATGCCCGGCCTGGCATCTGTCGGCGTTTTCTTCATCAAGCTCACATCACAGAAGCCGACAAGGAGACCGCAGATTCCTTTATGAGTAAGCATATTTTACAAACGCTATTAAAGGCGGGTCAAATGGGGTCAGAGAGGGTCAAGGAATTTATAAGCAAAAACCGAGCGACAGTAAATTTATGTCAACTAACCTTAAGATGAGGGATTCAATAAATTAAAAAACCTATTACAATCATATTTCAAATGAGCACCTCTGTTCAAGAGCTCAACTGTTTACACAAATACAAATACAAGTAGGTATATGATAGATTCACTGATATTTGAAAAAGATTTTAATTTTTCTGCATGTATAAAGGGATGGGATAGTAGGAAGGGAATCGAACTCACTGCCCTATGATGTGAGACTAATGATGAAGTAGCTCAATGGGTAAAATATTGGATTAGATTAATTTCTTTTAGTAAAGAAGGGGTTTTTCAAAAAGGGCACGAAAATATTGCTCAAGGGTCGGATAAGTCCACTGGCACTCCTAATGTTGCAGGCGTCCATGGATAACGGTGACCAGGTGACCACTTACCATCAGGTAGATGTTTGCCTGTTTGTCTACTAAATTGTATAAAAAATTCTTGTATAAAAATATAAAACAAATATATACGAACAGGTATCATACCTTTCTTTTGTCAAGCAGGTTAAAAAAAATTGCTATAGATTGCTTCTGAAAGTTGAACAACACAGTGCAATATTAACTGAGATTACCATACGAGTTTCAACTTACAAAGGGTGCTGCCATTTTGAAACAAGGGGTGGAATTCAATATTTTAAAAACCTTACGCCTTCCGTTTTGTTTCTATTTTCTTTTTTTGGCTGAATTAGTTTTTTACTGTAATAAAATAAAATTATTTCTCTTGTTAATAGTGATATATATACATATAATCACGTTATATTCCATAAGGGGTATACAGATCCTAGGGTTACAAGACCTAACACCACGTTGAGCTTGATGGTCCTAGTAATAGAGCGACTTTAACTCCTTGTGCGGGAAGAGAAGCAGCTGATACATTCTATGTTTTTCTTTTTTACCCAGACCAGCATGAATGTGATATAATACAGGAAGTTATTAAACTAAATATAACGTTTATGTCTAGCCTACCCTACGCTAGCTTCGTTATTTCAGTATATAAGTAACGAGTAGATTGCACTAATCCAATTTTGTCTGTAAGTCGGCCAATTGACAGACTCTCTATCATCTTACTTTACTAAAGAGGGTGCTCCATTCCCTAAAAAAAGATTTAGTTATTTTTCTTGCTAATAGGTGAAAATAATATAAGGATTGAAAAAATAGTAAAGATTACCACGTATTTTTGGCGAAAAAAGAATATGAATTATTAAAACACGATTTTTAAAGTATCACAAACTGATTAGTGCTTTAAGGCGCTGTATCCCCAACCCTTAGGTATTTGAGAGGGGTGAAGTGCGATTATAGTACGTACTCGTAATGAAATAACGTTGAAAGTGGCGATACTGGGTTGGCCTGTCACTAGTCTCCGTTCAATGCCATTTCGGGTGAAATTTTTCAGTTTTAATTTAATATTTCAATAATTATGACTAAATATTAAACTTTTTTTAGGTATCCCTCTGGATCATTATGTTATTCTTTTTATAGATGTAAAAAAATTGGTAGTTGTCGCTGAAAATATCAAGTAATTCGCGACGAAACCTTTTCTGGATATAGCTTTTTTGCTATTTTATTTAGCTAGATTTTAATTTTTTTTTTTTTTTTTTTATATTTTAATGTAATCATTTATTTTGATCTATGAACTACTTCATATTTTTTTCATGCTTGTATTCCATGAAGAATAAAGCTAAATGCGCGACGAAAAAATAGACGTTTTACGGTATTCCCCTGATGCACAGCGCCTTAAATATCTGTAGGTACAGTGGGCTGCAGAGAAATCTGACCCCCTTTCAATAGAGGTACTTGAGGCATGGAAGTCAGATTTCTTTGCAGCTTACTGTACTAGTACGAGTATAGTATTCTGTAATCTGTGGTCGTCATCAAGCAATGGTAGGACAATTCCAAATCTGGTCATATCATGTACTTACTCGAAACATTATATGAATTTCTTTTTATCATTTTAATATTATAAAAGTCTCGAAATAAAATTAATTATTTTTGCTTTATAAAGAAGCGGAGATTTAACGAAATATTTTTTCAAAATAAAACTCGTTTATATTAAGAGCCTTATTCACAAAATCCATACCAACTACGGAGACTTATTTAAAATGATACACACATAAGTGAGTAAACCAAACTGGTCAAGCGCGAGTCGGATAAGTATCGAGGATCCATATTATCAGACCCTATGATTTAATGCGTCATTGTGACTTCACTGAAAGCGTTATAAAGTAATAGCTCTTTCTCTACCGAGGCAATTTTTTTTACATCTATTACTAAAGGGTAAGTATAACCTTCTCCAAGAATCGAGCTATTTAATGCAAAAAGATTTTTTTAAGTTATATATATATATATAGGCGTTCAAACAAATAAACTCTTCAGCTTTATTACGAGTAGTATAGATAACATAGAATTAGGCATAGATAAAAAATCCTGGCGTCAAACGGCGCGCGATTTCCTTTTTCTATAGAAATAGTAAATCGCGAGCGGTCTCTACAAGAAATTAAAAATAAACCTATTATAGAAAAAGACATTAATTTTAAATTGCATCACATATTTTTAATAATTAATGTTATCTACTTAATTTATTTAGCATGGTTCCCGTTTTTACTCTGTAAGTACGAAACCCCATGTACATTAAAGCTACATATAATTCCAAATATACGAAATTGGCTTAAGTATATCAAATATCAAACGAAATACACGGGTAATATTTGACGGAGGTAGAAAACATCATTTTAAAAGGTAATAATACCGCTTCCTCATATCGCTCAGATCATAAGATCCGACTTCAAAAAATACTGTTGTGATGTGAACACAGACATATTTATAACCATATACATATGTAGCGGTACGTGCTTCTGGTTGTTTCTACGAATCAATTCCTCGCATATAAACAACTAGCTGTTCCCCGCGGCTTCGCCCCGCTTGGGACACGGTTATATCGCGCCCAAAAGTAGCCTATGTTTGACCTCAGGTCGTTAACTACATCCCTACCAAATTTCATCACAATCGGTCCAGCAGTTTAGCCGTGAAGAGGTGACAGACAGACAGACAAACAGACAGACAGACAGACAGACAGACAGACAGACAGACAGACAGACAGACAGACTTTCGCATTTATAATATTAGTATGGATTCACCGAAAAACAAATTCTCTGTCAAGGCTTTACATTAATCTTTTTGTTCACTATGAATTTGTTTGCCGAAAAAACTATGCTCTAGCGGTATGACTAACTCGACGTGTATTGTAACCCCTAATATGATATGAAAGAAACCTATGTCCAGCACTGGATTATGTGTAAACAAACATTGACTCTCACCCAGCAGCATACCAAAATTCATAACCAATTACCATTCAGACAGTCGCGTCGACAATAAACGAAAATTGTCATAACACGAAACGGCTAGGTATTAAAAATTCCATCACAGAGGATTGCTTGGGGCGCGGTGGGCTCCAAGGTCGAACAAAAGCCTTTTCAGCCTTTCATGTGAGCTAGATTGGTGTGAATACTGGATCCTGTTGACATGGCTTTGACTGCTGGAGTTGTATTGAGAGCCTTGCCTTGCTCTCAATACTGTCTTTGTGGGATTAATGAGCGAATTTGTAGCTTATATTAGCCGTTGCGGATACGTCTTAAGTTTTTTTTTTATTTTGTTCTAACCTTTTAAATATCTTAGTTAGAAACCTAAATGCTTATGATATTATAGACCTTATAAGTAGGTCTAAACAATAGGGTCAGTTTACATAGCAGAGTTTTCAGTGAGCTAAAAATCGATAGATATGTAAAATAAAAGGCCGCCATCATCGTTTCCTAATTTGAAAACTAGTTTAAAAAATGATATATTTATTATTGATTTTATTTCTGTCCGCTGAATTCTAGAGTTCCGTGATTATGTAGTAAATAATCTACAAATACATATACACTACACAAATAATAATTCTAGACAGCATCCATCATCGTAATTAATATTGGTATTCACCAAAACATCACCTACTAATTACTCAGCATGTCAATAATCGCTATACTGTTGAGTGCGCGACAAATTGCCCGGACATCGTTACATCGAACAACATCACCTACTACTGTTAAAATCAATTACAGCATAGAGTAAGTGGATACGTAGATCTTTCTATCTTCTCTGTGCTAGGTTTTTAAAAGTTATTTATCCAGGGTAGAGATGAGCTGTAGGTAAAAACCCACAAGGTGAAATACCTGGGATAATACTCAAATTGGGTATTAACCGGGTATTTATCCAGGTAAATACCTGATGAGGGTGTTTATCCCAGTATTTTTCCATTCTACAGGAGACCTAAATACCCTATTTACCTATCTCTAATCCGGGGGTGGAAGAGATTTCGCTGAACTGAAGAAAATGTAAGCATACATTTTTTTCAAAACTAGGTACGAAAGGGTTCGAAAGGGGATGGAGAAGTTAAAAGAGCGTAGGTGGAATAACGGGACATATTGGAAAATAATGCGAGCTGCACATCAATGATTGGCAAAAGGTGACAGAAACAGGATAGATCGAAGTGGAGATCTTGTTATCTTACGTCTCACGGTCTTACTCGTACTCTGCGCCAAAAACGTGCAGCACAATCAGCTAATAGAACTCGCTTGATAACTTGATCACGTAGAGGGTTAGAGATGAGGCAGTCAAAGAAGCATAATTATAAAGATCGCTGTAAGTGCTAGCTAATAAAGTAAGTATTTATTTGTTGGTATTCTTGATTTCTGATCTACCGGTTGACGAATCGTAAATTTCTTACTTAGTATTTACAAGTCTTTCTTATATAGCCATATATGTCTTTATAAGACTGTAAGGCATTACTTGAAGACTCTATAAAACTAAATTAATCTACATTATATCGACTTGCGGGCACGATGTAAGTCAATTTGTCGCCGTCGCCGCTCGGCCACCGCTGTAATCTAGTTCAAGCCGGATTGATCCAGTTGGGTGTTACCGTGTTTACAGGATTAGAGTGACTCCAGGTGAACACATTAGTTTGCTTGAAGGTCCTGATAGTTAATCACAAGTGACGCACTTATGCGAAGAAAGACTTTTGGCATTAAGTCATCCAGCCATTGTATTATTTTATTGCAATAAAAATTTAAGTAAATAAATAAGAATTAAGTAATAAAAATATTTACCCATCTTAGAAAGCAACGTGCTCCGCTTTACTCTATGTCCGCCTTTACAAACTAAAATATTCTGGAGATAAACAAAATACACTAACAAACAGGAATAAGCTAAGGGTATAACTATTAACAGTTTCACTCTGTTAGCCATCTGGTATCAAAATTGCTCAGACTCTCCAAACAACAAAAATATAAGTCATAACTCAAACACACCGGGAAACATCTTTCAAATTACAATGAAACAGTACCTTAAAGACCAGACACCTAAAGTTGGCGCAGCGCCAAAAATTCCGCAGCCCCTTCAATAATTATTTGCACCCCGGATAATTTATTTAAAATTATCTTTCCAGAGTAGCTTACTCAAACCTTCGTCGGGTGAAAACTTAGTGTATTAAACCAACTGGAGATGGCACGCGCACTTATTTCTGCGTGAAAAAGTCAGCCACAATCTGCGCGCGGGGGGAGGAAACGCGCACAATCCTTTCAAACGGGCTCAGTAACCTGGTTAAAATAAAAAACCAGCTCGTTTTTCTGTCCATACATTTTTTCAGCGACCACTAGCATTACGGTTCCGCTCAACCGGTGTTTCCCCAAAAAAAATAACGGTCTTAACCAGGTATTTAGGACCCTAAAATCGACCCTATACTTATTTACTAGGTTAATGACCATTATTTTTGGGTCTTTAAAATACCGGTTCCGAGCCCTGCAAACGGCACGTCGCTATGCACACATTTGACAAAAATATCAAACACATGCTAAAAATATACGTAAATAAGTACAAGCAGTATGACTGGCGGTCATATATATTTGTTAGAGGGAGTCGTGGCCACTCCGGTCGGTTTAATGCTCTAAGGGTGGAAAGGAATTAATTTGAAACGCACTTGTTTTATCGTTTCCTTTTGTCGCTTCACTCCTCTTTAATTATAGATCAAATTGAAAATATTATTTGGGAATATTTATGGTGTTTATAATTTGTAAAGGGGTTGAATTAATTAAAAAGAAAAATGGCGTAATGATGAGTTTCGTACCGGCTTATATGTAAACAATGTTTGTTTTAGTTGTATATTAATTACAAGCGTATTTTCATAATTTAAGTACTTTGCGAGATAATTTAGGTTATTTGTTAAACTTACAAACAACATTAAGTTTAGTTATTTAGTTTGAGATTGTAGATGAAAAAAGAAATTCTAAAATAGTACCGTTCGTTGCTAGCGAAAATTTCAGATTGATAAGAATGGCAGGTTCTAATTTTCTATCCTACTTCAAAGCAATAACTTATATCCTTTGTTAAAAAGGTATTTTAAAGCACAAATATAGATAATATTCCTAGCCACTAAGAAAAGTGGTTCCAGACACTCAAGTATAAGTTAAAGTTAAGAAGTAGAAAATTGGCCCCGAAGCGCGGGCTGTTCATGTGTGAAATTATACGGATTTTATTTGATTCTGTCAAATAAAATAATGTTACAATTATTTAGATTTGGTTTTAATTTTTTTATCTTTGGTAGTAATTAGTTGCAACACCACCAATGCTTTTATATTAACCAACCAATATTTTTAACATGTTATTCTTTTTCTTAACCAAATATAATAGCTATGATATAAATTAACAATGACAATATATGAAAACAATATAACTAAAATGAGTAACATACATAAATAAGTAGCACCCTGTACTAAATTTCCTAATTTTAAGTTTTCTACTAACAAAATAAATGATTATGATTATGTTTGTATTTGAGTGAACATGAATTTAATAAACAAATAACATAAATTTTTTAGCATGAAGTCCGCCTATTGTAATATAAAATGTATTTTTACATGAAAGTTTAAATAATTCATCTTCGCAAAATATTGAGTCCATCCCCGTTGTCTTTAGACTTCGTCCTTGATACGTGCCTATATCAAGGACGAAGTCATAAAATATTTAGTCGCAAGACTGACCCTCCCATGTCAAATTATTAAGAAAGTCATGCAATGTCAAAGTCAAAATATCCAAGTTTTACCCTTAGATCATTGAGAGGTTACACCACGATTTTTGTAAATAGTGACGTCATCTTAACAAACTGAAAGTTGGGAGTCTGTACTTGCGGCTTAGCCAAAGTCACAATCGCAAAACGTTAACGAGGTACGACAGCTTATATCAATCCCATATATTTTGTTCTTGTCGACATTAGTCAGCGTTTTGAAATTGTCACTTGCCTACTGGTGCTTGAGCTTCAAAAAATTATGAAGATGCTTACTTAGCTATAAGTCCGTTATTTCGTGCCTCAAAAGGTACAAACAGAACCCTTATAAGATCAGGTGGCCTCATCATCTCTAAAAACCATGCAAGATCCAGTGAGAAAGCGAGACATCTCCCTTACTCACTGGATCTTGCATAGTTTTAAAAGACGTTAGTCGTATGTTAATTTTTTTTTCTGAGGAACTCATGAACGTGTCAAGTTGAAATTCATAACATACAAAATTATACATCAACTCAAAATCAAAAGATAATCATATAATCAATAGATTTCTCCAGTACATGATGATGGAACTCAAAGAAATCATGCTAACTTTTAGATTGACAAAACGATGCCTCCTGGCAGACCGAAGCATAATCAAAATCTAGTTAATTGTTGCAATTTCGTTAGTTTCCATTATTGTACAAATTACAAATACGCTTGAGTATAAATTCAGCACTAAAATAGTCGCACTGATTGTCATAATATGCGCGAGGCATATTATGACAATCAGTGCGATCGCAATGCAATAATGCACAAAACTATATTGGCAGGTTTCCAATGCGCCCGTAATTTTCTTGTATGATTCGTGTTTCACACATCGTTACTAGGGAATCAGCCATATTGGGTAGAATATTTTGTACTTACTTACTACGAGTGTGATGAAAACGGAGGAAGCGTGGTCAAGGGGGGTTACTACCGTCTCTTAAAACCATGCAAGAACGATTGAGTAAGGAAGGTGTTGCCTTACGTACTTCATGTATTGCGCTGTCTCGCTTACTCACTGGATCTTGCATAATTTTAATAGATGGTGGTAAGCCACAAGGTCTGTAAGGATAATATCAATTGGATATCTATAACTTTCTGCCTATCCGTGCCGGTAGACAAACTGTCGAAAACGATCGTTTGGAACTTACTGTGTGTGACAGGCAGGCAGCGAATTATCGCTGCGTCTTTTATTCGAAGCGAGTGTTCGCTATGTGTGACCAAACCTTTAGAGAAAAAGACAAGAATAGTTTTTGAGCGTTCGACATTTGGCACTTAACTAAGGCCTCTGATATCTTTCCCAAATAGGCTTGGATAGTATACGTAACAGTTGGACAAATTTTGGGTTTTTTAGTACATTTAAATATACTACGAATCACTTAGAAGCTTATACGGTTGTATAAAAATCTCTCTACAACGAACATTTCAGTAAAACCCCAACGTACCTAATAAAAAATAAAAATAAAACAACTCCACATCAAAATGATTGATCGCGTACAAATTTAAAATGCAGTGATCAATAACAAGTGTGATCGAGATAAGTGTTTGTTTGCGAATTCCCTACTCTTTTTGTGTCGGGTTGGGAAATTGATGGATTTTCAATGTTTTCAATGGGTTGCCTTTAAGTACTTTTTGGAGCATGTTTTGGTTGTTTTAGACACATTTTTGTGACTTTTATTAACTAATCAAAATTAATAAATGCTTGACAAACGAATTTTTATGAAAGCTTTATTCATTTAAGTACAGTGAAATTTCCAGTTAAAAAAAACTAGTCAGGTATTCCTTATGACCCAGATGACCACATCTTGAGGGTATCAGTGGCTTGCATATTATAAAGGGTTAAGACATATTCTACACTACGGTACCCTGTGCAGTTGGTAGTAACTAACTATACAGATTTAATCCATACTATACACACATATACCAATATCACGCTTAGACACGTTTGTATACCCTGTGGTAAATGTCAGTGCACGTCTACTTCTACAAAATATTTCTACAGTTAGGTCTTCCAATCAAGCAATTTTTGGGTTTCCAATAGTAACAATTAGGTATCGTACAGGAAATTCATCAGTTATAAACATATGATATCAATGTAACAGTATGTAGACGGTATTAAAAATCCCCAAATCGCCGACGGGTGTCGTTGGCGGGTTAAACTTAATTTGCCGCCCGGTCCAATTTCCGGTTCCCCCTCCTGATTATTGGAAAGATATACATCGCTGTTACTCCCACGTAGCTGTCTGACATGCCTTTAAATTATCTAGTCACAGACACTCAGATTACTTCACTCAGGGTACTTCCAAAACAGCAGCTAACCAGGACTCCGCTTCTATTCCTAATTTAAGAAAATCCGTTCTTATTTAACACGTTAACTGACGCACGACGTCTATATAGACGTTATAACAATTAAACTTTTATTGTTTTTTCAAAACCGTCCGCCAACGTGACAATTAACTTAGGGTCTTCTTTTCTACTCTTTATACTTTACTCCGGTTCGACAACTTTAGTAGTGAGGTAATTAGCACGCATATTCTGCGCGGCGATGACGTCAAGCTAGCACTGATTAGTTTGGACGTTATCCATCCGTTCTTAGCTGAGGTCTCCTTACTACTACATACATCACCTGACGTCAACCTCTCTTCTTGGAAAAACAACATGTCCAGTTTTTTACTCATTGAATAAGCCAACTTTACTCAACGTGTACTTACAAAAAAAAACATCTGTTTGTCCTATCTTTCATAACACCCCTCATGATTCTCTTGGGTCTGCTGGAACAGATTTAGAAATAAGCAGCACCCTTGTACTAATGTTCTATATTCTACTTTTTTTTTTGTTTATTTTTCTGTGTATATGAATTTGAAAATAAATGAACACACATAGAAAGAATGTGATCTATTCTTGATGCCACGTAGCTGTATATTACTGTTAACAAGCTTAAGCAAGTACATATATTTTTATAGCCTATATAGGGAAAGGGCAATGGTGCGTCCCTTGTTCGAATCCAGCATGTTTTTTTATGAAAATTTACTGCGTAGTTCCGAGTCCCCTAGCGTGCGAATTATGGAAATGTACCGCTTTCATGGAGTTTACAGTACAATAAGGTTGTGTTTGGTCCCATTGATTGTCTGATTTACTTATCTATGTTTCACATGATACATTTTTCCTTTCAGACTATTTGTGACGTTTTTACCGGCAACTGCATAAATAACTCTGTGTCTCTTCAAACTATGACATTGGCAAAATCACCGAAATAGCGGTGAAAGCCATAAACTAAAAGAAAGAAAAAAATATTGACTTATCATTTAAGCCAACTAACGTAGACTTCCAAGCGTCTGTTATAACCCGTTGTTTTGACTTTCTTTTTACTTTCACTTGATTCATTTCATTTCCTTTTACTTGATTTGAATTTTTTCATGAGGTAGGTACTCACAAGTAAGTCACAGCTAGGGGTCATGCGTGTTTGTAACGATCGCGCGTGTCAAGTGACGACGAGCGTAGCCTGACTCGGATTGGTCGTCGCTGTTTAGTTCGAACTTATTGCATTTCTATCTAGAAATACGTGATTCAAATTCAAATTCAAATTGTTTATTTTCAATATAGGATATTCTTATCACTTATTGACGTCAATTGTTACTTATTTTAAGTTTACCACCACTTCCAAAGCGCAAGTGGAGAAGAAGTGGCGCCACAAACTCCACAGCAGCATTTTCTTCAAAAACGTCAATTCACAAAATTTGAGTCAAATCAGACGAGTTTACATTAATTGAATATTTTTATAATTACCATAAGTTTATTATTAAATAAATATTGAGGATTATTGAAATAGTTTAATAAAAATGTCAAGTAATAAAAGATGTCATGATACATATAATAAAAAAAAAAAATAATAATAATGTACTGAATGTACATATGATTAATTTTTAGCTATAGTTTGGAGGACTCCGCACCAAGCTTAAGTTACACATCCTTGTCATTGAGAAAATCATGAGCGCTATAATAGGCTTTTTTACAAAGTAAATTCTTAACATGTGCTTTGAATTTTCGGTCAGGCAAACTAAGGACCGACTCTGGAAGCTTATTGTAATAGTGTATACAGTTACCCAAAAATGAGTCATTAACTCTACTTAGCCGATATGATGGGAGATATAATTTATTTTTATTCCGTAAGGGTCTATCCGTAACATCGCAATTTTTTTTAAAAGAAGAAATATTTCTCCTGGTATACATAATAACCTCAAATATATATTGAGAAGCGAGAGTTAAAACATTAATATCCTTAAACAACTCCCTAAGCTATTCCCTTGGTCTTAAACCATAAATGGCACGAATTGCCCGCTTTTGCAAAATAAAGATAGTATTTATTTCACTTGCCCTTCCCCAAATTCGGAATTCGGAAGGAACTGCAAATTTCTTAAAAAAGTGGTGGTAAAAATGTGCTTGCTGTTTAAACATAACCTGTATTTAGTTTATCTTCATACTAAAATACTAACAAAGAACTTGAAACTCAGAAGATCGTCAAATAATATGCCTACAATGTATTACGATATTACGATGCTGCATGTCCCCTACTTCCTTCCACTCCATTACCAAACATCACAATAACAACGATACATTTGTACATCCAGTGTTTGACAGTTGACAACGAAAACTTACAGAACCCCACGTTTCGTGAGTTTCTTTTTATAAAGTTTTTTCGTGGTTACTATTGGTTCTCGATTGTTTTTCATTTTTATAAGAGTTTTTGGAGGGAAAGTAAACTGTCGCTATGTCCGCGCTGTATTTAATTTCCAAAACTTAGGTTTTTTCGAGTATTTGTGCTTAATATTGGTGGATTATTATTTATGTTGGAAAGTGGTACAGTGTCGATTACGTGACTTTTTATCTATGTCACCAAAATCTCCATGTTATAGCTAAGTGAAATTTTTCCACCGCTTCACTTAGCCACTGACTCTGACTAGACTTACTTACTTGACTGGACTAGACTACTGACTTGACTTTTTGACTTGACTGACTTAAGTAGGACTGAAGAAGATTAATAAATTCAAGAAAGGCCTTAAAGGACTAGTTTCCATAGCTGTAAAAGTATTTAAAAAAAAATCATTTTTATAAATATTTATGACTAGCTGTTGCCCGGGGCTCCTCTCCTGTGGTAATTCCGGGTAAAAAATATAGCCTATGTGTTGTTCCAGGGTCTAAGGAATCTCCATTCCAAATTTCAGACAAATCGGTTTAGCCGTTTTCCTGTGAAATAACATACATAATAACAAATATCCATACATTCTTACAAAATTTCGCGTTTATAATATTAGTAGGATTGGAGTAATATAAAATCTTTTTGTCAGTTCTATTTTTATCCACTACTAAGCATTGGACCTCTCTTCGCACCTTATCTGAATAAACTCAATAGGTTTTAAACTACATAACGGTTCAATTATCATTTTACGCAGCATAAGATTGAGAGTGGAGGATATGCGTGCAAATGGTCTCACCAGGATGTTGAAAACTAGGTAAAATAGAGGAGAAAATCAGAAAAATGGAGATATAACCGGGAAATTCAACGGACGCATAGGTATTTTAGCATACAAAAAATCTTTCTTTGCATAATTGAACTTAAATCAAAGTACACCATTTAACAAATATAATTCGAATATCGAATGAAATACAATAGTAAGAGATATTATTTAAACTTGGAACATACTTTTCCACAAGTACAGAGCATCCTATAGAAAACTTTGCTGTTATATTTTTTTTATTGTCGTTTTCCCTTTTCAGTATTCGCATGGATTTTGATTAAAACTTGTCTGCGAAACCTTTTCCAATGGTGCGTGTGTTACGCACGAGGAATCAACAAATATTTCATTTTATTTTTTTACTCTCAACCTTTTATACAAATATAATAGGTTTTTCTTTTTAGAAAAAATATTCTCTTTAGATTTATAAAAAGCGAAATACATAATTACAATAAGTTGAGCATTGCGCTTAAACATTATTGAACAATAATACAAATAATTGTTCGATTTAATTTAAGCAATATTTTTTTAAAAATGTTAGCCGATATACGAAAGCATACGGCCGGCGTAAACTTAGTGCTGTACAGCATTAAGCATGTATATATGTAATAATAATGTATATTAGGTATGTACTAGCGACCCACCCCGGCTTCGCATGTGCATAAAAACCTTCCTCTTGAATCACTCTATCTTTAAAAACAAACAGCATCAAAATAAGTTTCGTAGTTTTAAAGATTTAAGCATTCAAAAGGACATAGGGACAGAGAAAGCTACTTTGTTTTATACTATGTAGTGAAGCATGCTCTGGAATACTTACATCCTCTCATACATCAAAGTATGATAGTGTTGCAAACTCTACAGCTGCTATTATTGCTGCTATTCGTATCTTTGCCGATTGAGATAACTATAAAACCACCTATATTTTCCATCGGCTAAAAGGCATAAACCGATTTTAATTTGATCCCTATCTCGGGTGATTTATGACTCATTCAATAAAGACCTCTCGATGGGAGCACTTATACAGAAGTGGGGGAAAAAACTAATCTTTCATCTCACTCCTTTAAATACGAATCGAATATCATCGAGTCTACTTTTAAAGGTGTTGTCACACTGACGCCTGTTTGCAAAATGCGTCTTTAAATGTCAAATAAGCTGCTAACTGTCACTGTCAAATTATTAAATTTAAAATTTGCAATAGCCTTGGTCCTATAATAAACTAGTAAAATAGTAGCTAAAAACCTCCACCAGCCTCAATGAAGTAACCTCTATCATTTCAACAGTGTCTTTTATATTTAACTTTCTGTACTACTGTTTATGTATTGTGAAATAAATAAATAAATAATAATAAGTAAACTTTCATGCCTGAGCTTAGCTCTGAAGCTATGATGTCACAGAAAGACAAACAGATTTTCTTTTTAGCAAGTTGTCAAAAAGATCTATCAGAAACAGAAACACACACACATATAGAAATTTTAATATAAAACCCATACCACCACCCACATAAATAACAGTTATTAAAAAAAACAATAACTCAACGATCATCATAATTCTAAGATAGGTGCCTACAAGATACCTACTTCAATATATTCTGTTAAATAATGATTGATTTCATTTGATATGAATATAGTTACTTAGTCGGTTAGGTCAGTTAAGTAGTTATTCTACAAAGCATGGAATACAGAACCTTAAACATACTCAATGTTGGTTCCATTTCCTATAAATATAAAACGCAAACAACAATATTTACGACTATTACCTATTCTTCTTGGTTTTATCAACCCGTGATGTGTACATGTATGCGTTACATACATACTTATGTAGAGATTATCACGTTGAAACAAACAAAAGACAGCAAATTCTTTATCTATGATTACAAAGGTATTTTTGCGTTTCATAAACACTAAATAATGCATAAAACCAATAGTAACAACGAAAAAACTTTGTAAATAAAACTCGCAAAACATGAGGTTCTGTAAGTTTTTGTTGTTAACCGTCAAACGCTGGATAAACGATATGAAAATTTCGTTTTTACTGTGGTGTTTGGTAATGTAGTGGAAGATGATTTTATATAACTTTGTTATGCAGTTACGTTTCTTTAAACTACACTGTTTAAACAAAACTTGTGTGATAAACCTTTACACCCTGAGGAAATTAAAGATTCTATCCGAGGCTAGAACTTAATCCCTCTGTAATAGTAAGCCGGAAAATTGCAAATTAAAAGGAAGGAAACCGAACTAGAATTTGAACCTATAGTAGTTGGGAAAAGGGTTAGTTTTCATTGGTGATCAGTGATATAAAGCGTCAGATAAAAACGCTGAATCCCTAGCGAAGATTGGATAGGTTCAATTAATTAAAGGCCTATGTGGACATCCTTATCTCGATGTTACAATTTTATAATTAGAAAAATCTAATCAGAAGTCACGTATTTCTGTAAAAATCTTCCACGCTGGTCTGGGAGAAAAAGAAGAACAGAATGTACCAGCTGCTTCTCTTCCCGCGCAAGCCGTAAAAGTCGTCTGAGGGAATCGCCAAATGGGGAAATCATGACATAGGCGATCAAAAAATCAAAATCAAAAATCAAAAATTGTTTATTTCGGTAAGTAGCACAGTTACAATAGATAGTAGTTGGCGATGCCGCTAGCAACCCATCACTATTGATTACCTGTTTCAACTACCGTTGTGCTAAACGTGGCCTAAGGTCTTATGGCTCTAGGCTCTGTCTACCCCGTATGGGATTAAGACATTAAGACGTGGTTATATGTATGCATATGTATTCTGTAAAATGTATAATATAAAGTACACCTTTAGGTATTTACACAGGTTCTAAAAAGTATAGATTAATGATTTTATTTACTTTGCTAGTTCAGCGACCCAAAGTGGGTTCTTGGCCTCCAAAACGATAGTGTTTTATTGAGCGCGATGGCTCTCTAGTTTTCAGCGCTCATCTCATGCAGGTCAGTCCGAAGCACATAATTATCTTTATTATCATCAGATAATCAGGTGAATCAAGCCTGAAATATCCTTACCAAACTGGAAACAAGTATACAAAGTATGCTTCCCGTGGTAATCGAACCCACAACCCCCGTTTAGAAGCAAACGCCTTAACCACTTGATCACGGAGGCAGTTGAAAATTAGTAAGTTTACATTAGTATAATTGTCTATTTAGCCGACTATACAAATGGGAATGTCTTTGATGTCTTATCTAAACTATGAAAAACGTCGGAATGACTCGTCCAATTACATAACCATTACGAGCACATTGCAGCATTGGAATCCCCATCAATTGGTAAACGGCCGGTCGCTTTCAATTGCCCATTTACTGTAATCGTTACATTGGTACTTTTACACAGACTAATAAGATACTAGAAGCTATGATTGGCTTTTATAATATTAATTTATTTCAATACTCGCATTCTTCCCTTAATTTAAAAGATAAGAGGGATAGTGAAATTACTGGGTAAATAAAAAGGAACACACAAATTGAGTTAGCCCCAAAATAAGTTCTAGACTTGTGTTTATAGCAAATACATATACTTACATATATAAACATCCAAAACCCAGGCAAATCAGAAAAATATATTTTTCATTTCTACCGGGTTTTAACCCGGGACTTCCTGAGAAGTGATCAGGCGTGCTAATTGTTACGCCGCCACGGAGATTATCTAAACAAAGATAAAGATAGATAAGATGAATGAATAATGCTTGCTTATCTATTTGGATGTATGTCAATATTACTTTACCAATTATGCTTGTGAAAGCTATGCTACCATAGCGGAGGTACTTAATGCGAGCAATGGCATTATTAGTGGTCTCATCTGGCTAGATCCTCATTTGATTTACATTATTATCTTAATACAGAAAAAATATAAGTAAACAAAAAGTATGTATTTTTGGAATTATGTTTTACAACGTGATTTGCGTTTACGTTCACTCATTAATCTGAGATAAATTGAATGTAAGTCAACTTTTGACTAAATAGAAGAGAACACGCTGCAGCTCCCAAGATATCAAAACAAAGTAGTATTGAGAAGTTTTAGGTGAAACTTTGCTTCCTTGCGTGTTCTACCTGCACATGCTTCAAAGGAATTACTTTTTGGTTAATGCAACAGCTAGCTGTCCCACACTAAATCGAATTCCTTCTTATTTATTGGATCCCAAAGAGCTGCCTCAAAGTTCAGTCAGAGTTCTTATAAAAATTTAAACACATCTTGGTGTCATATGGTTAATTTACCTTTTATCTTGTTCTATAAAAAAACATTTTTATTATTCTCCTATTCCAAAAAATCGGTTGTCTGTAAAGTCGGTTTACTGACGATAGTTGAACGTGACATCGTCATAAGAAATTCGCTTGCACTTCAAGCCTTAAATGGAACGCCTCAGTGCGAGGTAACGCCGGATTGCGTCATGTTATTACGTGCGTGCAGCCGGCTCCATCGAATCATAAGACGTTGTCACGTCAAAAATATTTTATGAAATGAAATCTTTACTCCAACATATAATAAAAATATTTGAACTAATAGAACAAACAACGTCTAGACACACTTAAGTAGCATGAAATTCCCTGGAGGCCTGATATCACGGTTGTAAGTATATATAAAGGCAAACTCATATAAAATGAGCGCTCAATCTACGCTGTCTATGCCTCACATGACTTATACTTAATTTAGAGCAAATTTTCCTCACTCAACGAACATAATAATGGGCTCACAAAATTCCGAAGTGTTAAACAATCTTATCTATGCAGAATATCGTGTAGCGCCTACCTACACCATACCCTGTATATTAAAGTTTGAGAGACAATAAGAAAAGTTTTTTGTTTTGTTACTTATTTATTTATTCTTTTAATTTTACAAGTTCAATATAACAGTGAGCTTTTCATTGAGGTTTGTAGACATATTACCTATATAGATAAATGACTTAAATAAAATGAAATTCTCAAAATAATAGAGTAGACAGTGGTCTACTCACCGCGACGTCCCGAGCGCCCTATAAATGGCTCGGCTGGTGGTAGGTCGTGCTCTCTTGCTCGACATCTGCCAGTTGAGTTTAATATTGTTTTCAGTCCCCAACTTTGTGGTTGAACTATTAGTGTTATATTTCTATTTTACATCTTTTATTTATTTCATACTCTTGTATGTTATACAAGAGTATGAGATGAGATGAGAACAAACGTTATAACTTGACGGAGTTATAAGCTCAATGTGCCCTTGTCCTAAACTCTTCTGAATACCTACTCGCAGCGGTTGGCGTTACACTTAATTGTTCGTAAAACAAAAGTTTCCGAACCCGATAACGCACCGGGGTTGAGTTTACACCACTAGGGGTCGCCCCTGCGCGATTAGTTTTATTACCCTAATAATAGGTCTTCCCGAAATTTAGTAGTTTTACAACTTTCTTGAGTTGTTTCCTATTGAAAGCTTTATTTTACTCTCTATGTTCAAATGACAGTGGTATTAAAGTGCTTGAGGTGTTCGAAAAGCTTAGAAAGAGGTTATCGATTCGACCGACTGTTAAAATATTAAATATGATATCTTCTTTTATATTAACCATTTGTCTTTTTTTATTTAGCCAAAAGATTGGTCGAGGTATCCCGTGACCATAGGGCTGGAAATTTTCTCGCACAGAGGATCAGCATTGCTATTCAACGTGGCAATGCTGCCAGCCTTTTGGGCACATTACCACGAAGCAACGACTTGCAGGGCCTACACAACTTATATTTTTTTTTATTACCTTTATAAGTAGGTAAGGTTTTATGTACACTGTTTTTTATTTAAAAATAAAATGGACCAATTGGAAAAAATGTACAAAGCTAAATATTTAAATGTTTATTGGTAAGTATAGCGATTTTAATTATTCCAATTATGTATGTGGATGGTCTTTAACTTTTACATATTGGTTCTAAAACAATGTAGCTATATCAAGTTACATAACAAACAGCCAAAAAAATGTTCTTAATGTTCAAACTGGCGGAGACACGACAAGCGCGAACTAAAGTTTGGGCTATATAAACATAAACAACGAACACCGTTTGTTTTTGCCAACAATAACACGGCAACAATGAAGCTTAGCGTTGTTACTTTACGATGTCATATATCGTGGCGGTTAGTGCCCTGTTGTTGCCAGTGTGTGGTCCAAGAAAAGTAGCGAGAGCGTTTTAATTTTTACAGAATTTTAGGCACTTTTGTTATCACTTGTACTACAAAAATATTTAAATATTGGTTATTTTTGGCGTAAGTAAAATATATTCGTTAATAATTTTAACAGACATTTAAAAACATATTACATTTATAATTTTAAATTAGTTTTCAGACCATTGTTATATTCAACATGTGTAAAGCAATATAAAATTATTTTTGTTGCGTTTATACCAGTGAAGCTTTTTTTCTGTTTAAAATTAAGACTATTGTTTTTCTATGTCTTTCTATTGTATGTGTAGCGAGTTTGTAGCTATTTCTGATATATTTTTTAAGATGAGGGATTAAAATGTTACAAAATCAAATAGCATTCTTAAAAAAAAGACCTGAAAAGCAGGCAAACAATTTTCCGTTAGTAGCCCAGCTGTTATCCGCCACCTCCTATGATTCAAGTCCAGAGCATGGGAAACAATTTATCGTATTTTACAACTATCCCGCTCTGTAGGGACATGATTTTTCATTAGTTTTGAATACCTCCCCCACGTGTTAACTTCATAATGCAACTTTATAGTATTTTTATGCCGCAGTTTAATTTTATCATAACTATTGAGTCATAAGTTATTTACTACCACATATTTTCTTTCGCTTTAAAAGCGTGAATCATGATGTGGTGATCAATTCCTGAGCTAACTAAATCTGAACATTATTCATTGGCACGACAGTAAGAAAAAAAAGCGTGTTATAAAGCTGATCGATGTCTTTAAGTCCACCTTATTTTGGTAAAATAAAGATAGTCAAAATCCAATAAATAATCTTAAATCTAGAATAAAATATGCCGTATGGCTAGTATGGAAGAGATAGATCTAAAATTGCTGGCTTATTATGGTGATTGACATGTTTTTTTACCAAGAATGTGATTAACCTTGCTAAGGAAAAGAAAAGTGGATTCTATGCTCTGAAACCCCTTAGTCCCATTTCGATCTAGAGATGCAAATGAGAAGTCTTTCAAATGAAATCGCTGTCATCTCAACTCAGCGCTAACTATATCTCTGTCTCCATGATCCAATGGTTTAGGTATTTGCCTCTAGACCCCCAGGTCATAGGTTCGATTCCCATGTATAGTTGTATCCAGTTTGGTTAGGAATTTGCAACCGTAAATAACCTTATTGTCTGTTATTAAAGATGATTTCGTGCTTTAGATGGTTAAACCGTTGGTCCGGGTTGCCATTGGTAGTCGTTAGGGAACCACGTTGCTGCTGCGATGCGGTTCTGAAGAACTCTGCCACCAAAATGCATGGTCGATTGGCCGTGTCACCTACACGAAATGATGATGATGACTTGCTCTGGTTTTACGTTATTTGCTATTATATTCGACTCTACTTTGGATAATTATATTATTATTTGTGAATATTGTCACCCATAAAAGAGGAATAGAGTAACACTTACCTTTAAGTGGGATAAAAAGCGACAAGAATTAGAATTACAATTAAAACATATCCACCTTACCCTTTTTGACTCATGAATACTTTTTTCTTTCATCCTAGCCCTTACAACTAACTACAAAAGGTTTTTGAACACAACATTAAATATTATAATCATACCTAATAATACCCTGGTAAAGGTTTTAAATATAGAAAACATAATAAAAATTGCCTTCTAAATATAACAGGAGTTCCCCATTTCGTTATGAATACAGTCTCTTGAGTATAAAACTCAATATTGAGTTCGCAATAATGCGTAGCCATTTTATGTGCACGTTGTATGGAATTCACATGTTTACGAGAGTGATGCTATAAAATTTTTAGGTAATATTAAAAGTTAATGACGTCAGGGTATAAAGTATGTGAAGCGAAAATTGTTTGGATAAAGATTGGCGGTCATATGAGAAGAATTCGTTTTATTTACTTCACTGGCTCAACGACCCAAAGTAGAACTTAGCAGTAGTTGATACATTGAAGTGACTATTATCTGATCTTCTTAACCAGACCATGATCCAGATATGTTTGTAAAAGCATCTGATACAGCATGGACCAACGACTCAACGTGCTTTCCGAATTACGAAGGAACAAAGGATAGACATGCGTTTAGTGGCGACACATCCGAATTGACAACCACTTTTGTTAGATACAAACTCCACTAGGCTATTGATCTTCGAGAGCGCTAAAAAAATCTGCTTCACTATCACAAAGTCGCTTTCTCTCTCCCTATGTCCCTATGTATGCTTAAATCTTTAAAACTACGCGACAGATTTTGATGCGGTTTTTTTTAATAGATAGTGACTCAAGAGGAAGGTTTTTATGCCCATGCGAAGCCGGGGCGGGTTGCTAGTTGCTATATAAAACAAAAGGCGAGGCCAAGAACTACCGGCAACAACATTGTAACTCAGCGTCTACTAATATACATTTACAGCGCCTATAAAGGACGTTTTGCAAAATTAATTGGAAGCCATTTTGGTCCATGCGCATACTAAATCCTGGTGCTCTCAAATTTGCTAAGATTAAAACCGTAAAGTGCGACAGTAAACGTTTTAACGTCTCAATCTTTGTTAGGCGAGAGATAAAATAGCGTTTTTGAACTTTTCAACGAATTTTTAATATTTTTTTTTATTCCTGTAATACCATTGTACCGCATAATCTCTGAAACGTAAGCTGTAAACGCAATCAGGAAAACACGTTATGCGATAGAATGAAGGTTTATCTATTTATCTAATATTGTCGGTAGATTTAATTCCATTTCTTTAGTCAGCCCTATGACGAAGATAATTCATATAAAGTTTAAAGCGAATTGGTAGTTTTATGCTTTAAGTGTATTTAATAGTAGTGTTATAATTTTAATCGTGTTTAATATCTATTTAGTTATTTACGTCTTCTGTCTGTAGAAATATACTTCATTTATGGTTTCTAAAAGCATTCATAATAGTTGGTGTAAGGCAGCGGGCAGTCATAATATACAATTTAAATTTTATCTTAAAATTACAGTTGAAAGTACTTAAATGCCTATCTCGTGAAGGGAAAAAATAAGGCACCGTGTCTTAGCAAACAAAAGCATATGTGTTTTATTTTCTAAACACAATGTATTTATTTGTTTCTAAGCCAACTCTGGGCGTGATTGAGATAACGCTAAACATGATCTTACTACCTACCTGTGCTCTCAACTCTGTATTTTGTGCTACTACAGATTTGACAAACGGCCGCTTAATTAAAATTTCAAGTATCTTACAAACGGGCGGATTAAATTTAAATAAATCAACCGCCGCCATCACTAAACAATGAAGCCGTTTAGGCTCGCCAATCACACGGCACCTTGTTTATTAAGAGCTGTTCCTGGTTTAATCAACGCGAAAAATGCTTAATTAAATTCTTCGCTGAGGCCGCAAGGTACATACCCGTTGACATTTTAAAAATAGACGGCGAAAGTCTTAATCTTTTCGACTGGTGGTGGGCTTCATCAAATAATTATTCAATCAGACGTCTGATCATCAAAATAATGCTAAGTCTTATATAATGACTCTAGGTTATCAATACAAACCTAGGGTTTCAATGCAACCTGAAAACGCCGAGAATACTTATGTGATTTAAAAATAATGGTACTTAACTATACAGCATAGAAGCAATATAAATATATTATGCGATTTCAATCTAATGTGATATTTTATGTGGTACTGGCGACCCGCCCCGGCTTTGCATGGGTATAAAAACCTTTCTCTTGAATCACTTTAACTATTAAAAAAAACCGCATCAAAATCCGTTGTCTAGTTTTAAAGATTTAAGTATACATAGGGATATAGGGACAGAGAAAGCGACTTTATTTTATACTATGTAATGATGATTCTGAACAGCTGTTATTTATTAATATTTTTAGATTTATTTTAAATGATCTGAAGAATGGAAATTTTAGATAGACAAAACTTTGTATGTTTTAACCGTGAAGACTATTCTCTGGTTGATAGGAAAAGAATTTAAAATGATTCGTTGTCTATTCATATAAATTGCTCTATGTAAAACCAAGTTTTTCTTAATTTTGCCCAAAAGTGAGCAACGGCCTCTTAAATCTATGTAACAACCCTGTACCAAAAACAGCGACTTCGTATCGTTCCATCTCCTTTTTGTTTTTCGTAAAGTGGTACACGGTTGATTAACTCTTTGTAATTTTTTTGTTTAATGAATTTGAAAAATTAGTTTGCTCGTCCTTTGAAAAACAAGATAATTAATTTTCAGAAGTTAGTACATAACTTGATTAGTTGTTAGATAGAAATATTTCTTTTTTTTTTTTGTAGCACTGTTTTGAGTTAGCTAGATTTTGAATGTTTACTGTTAGTTAACCAATAATGTGTGAGTAGGCATTTATTGTGCAAGTTAATTTCAAAACGTTGACTGACAACGAATGTTGACAAGAACAAAATTTAAAAAACGTGCTCAATAGTATGTCAATCCCATACATTTTTATTTTTGTCCAACTTTTTTAACTTTTGAAAAGTGTGACATTTACTAAGCCCCCAGGTCACTTATCTTTTCACTGACTTGATAAACGAGTTGTTTATAATTTAAGCTCTACAATACAGCTCCATAAAATATTTATCACCGGAAACGTCACCGAAACACAATGGAGTAATTAGTGCGACAAAGCAAAATCCGACACTCGTGTAGGAAAGCGGAAAAATCTGGAAAAACCATCAATTTGTGTGTGTCACCTGCAAAATCCACTGATTCAATAAACAATCAAAATTTGAATGTCTGAGTGGACGCAAAGCCAAAATTATTTACCATTTAATTACGATTTGCGACGAATTAATTTGTCTCCGCGATGTGAAGCCATTTGTAATTCAAAACTCAAGATCAAAATTAAAATACTTTTTTGTTTTTATTTTCGTCGACGTGGAACTTTTGAATTTGGTTTGGCGTTTTCGTTGCAAGTTTTTAAGACTTTTTGATGAAAATGAATCTTGAGAATATCTTAGTTTTATTGTGAAACCCAAAAGGTGCTGGCTTGACGTTGCTTCGCTGGGGATATGCTTGCAAACAGACTCACGGTCAAGGATGCCGAAAACTGTGCAAAGTGGAGCAGAAAATCAGGAAAGCGGATCCTATGCTATATAACAACCAGCTGAAGATGAAATAAGAAAATCGCTAAAATGAGAGAGACAGAAAGTAGGGCGTTATATGGATTAATAAGTTAGGACCAGTTATTATTACTTTTGGCATTAAATTTACGATATAAAGCATGTATTTAAAATACCTTATTAAAACGCAAAAATAAAATTCTACTACACCTGTTAATTTTTTAGGCAAGTTTATCGTTTCAACAACCTCACGTTTAAACCTTACCTTAAAATATTGCACTCAACTTTTTAGGCTCTTTCACAAAGCACCAATAAAAGTTCTAAAATATTATACACGAAAAATGAGCAAGTAATCCGACCACAAACAAGCTCCAATCAAGGCCCGTCCAAAATATTACGATCAAAGTTTGATAATTACGAACTAAACAATGCTTGCAACTTTGGGGTACCGTATTGAAAAGAAATTCCCGCGAAAATATTCTCACGGAAAACTTTTGTAATTAGCCCGCAGTGTAACTAGGTATTGCGTTGTTGTTACAAGCAGATAATTGGAAAGGGACTAGTCAAATCAACTAGTTTAAAGGAGGCTGAAATATTTCGGACAGAGGAATGAGGACACAAATCAAAACACTTTTATTTGCAGTAAATAGGGTATACAATACTCTTATAATATTTGTGGGTGTGTATGTTCAAGAAAGTTGAAAGGTAATGGTAAAGATAGAAGGTTTAAGGTAGTCTTATGAAACTACTTTTATTCAACCGATGTCTAGTTAGATATTTCATTGTAACTCTCTCTACTGCTAGCAGACTCCACCAACAAAAGAATTCCCAAAGAACCAGAAAGTTTAGGTGGATGTTAAAATAATAATTACCGAATTTTTTATCATTATAAGGAAAATCAAGAAATGTCGTGGACTTCAGGATTTGAAATCATTTAGACTGAAATGTAAATTTAATATTTTTTCACCACGATGTCTGATCTTAAAATAGATCGACATGACGACGAGGTAGAAGCTGGAACGATACGGCTCAAAATATCAATTCTTCTTCTTACTCGTACACTCTTGGTAGAGTGGTGGTAATTATAGATTCGTTTCCTCCATGGCCGCTGCTCTTGCGATTCTTCTCCACACATCTCTGTCTGCGGCTTTCTTGGAGCATAGTTTTGCTAGGCACTGTGTTACGGCCTTGACGAGATCCAGCCACTTCGTTGGAGACCGACCCCGTGAACTTTTGTCTTCAACACAACCCTTGGTCACCAAACGCTCCATAGAGTCTTCTTTGCGGGTGTCATGGCCAAAGAATTTCAGGTTTCGTAGCTGCACAATCGACGAAAGCCTACAGGATTTAATATAATTCCTCCCAGATTATAACAATAAAAACATTCTGGGAGGGTCTAACATGACTTTGTTTTAGTGATAGATAGGTCAGCTGGGATATCCGGTCAGTGTGAGACACTCCGGGGAAATCTTGGGGTCGAGATATGAACGCATGTAGATTATAAGGTTTAGCGGGCAAGGTCGGGTGTATGTAGAACCTTGTGGTATTGAGCTCGGCAATATGTTGAACACTATCATCTATATTAGTACTGATATTCAACCGCCATGAAAAGACAAGCGCCGATTCTTTGTGTACTAATAGAGCATCTCCATACTGAAACATATTAAACGCCATCGGTCGATCCCTTGAGAAACTAAGATTCTAACTCCGATAACTTATTAAATAAAGCACATTAAAAAAAACATATTTTATGATTCACACTCTTTTTTTCGCTTAAAAGACTCGGGATCTTAACTAAATTTAACTATTGACATAAGTAGAAACTAATTCTTTATTTAGGCAATGGGGCCGATGACCGTAAGTTAATTTTATACTTGATGTTTACTCATGAAAGTCGTGTTTAAGTTAGATATATATAAATTGATATTACAACTTTACTTATTGCACAAGACACGTGTAACAAAATATGCGAACTTGATGCTAAGAGCGTTATGTAACATTCAACTTGACGAAATCTGTATTTTCCAACATAAATTTTCTCGCAAAATAAGTAACATCCGATTGGATACAAAAAACAGTACTAAAAACGTAGCAGCTTTATTCGCTCGCTAATGAGCCCAATAAGCCGGCTCGTTTGCGCCAATCAAACTGAAATCTGGACGCACGTACCGATCATGGAAATACAATAAACCGAACAGCTTGCGGACGAATTACCCGTTGTGATTTTTATTCAATTTATGCATCGTTTATTTATTTATATACCATCTGTTTTGCGGTTATATCGCGCTCAAAAGTAGCTTATGTTTGATCTATCCCGATCGATATATTAGTTAAAGATCGATCCCGGTCTTTAACTAATATATATCCTATTTTCATCACATACAGACAGACCGACAGAGACTTACAGACTTTTGCATTTATAATATTAGTATAGATAGATTTAAAAGGAAAATCAGTATTGATTCAAGGAGTCTTCTGATCTTCGCTGCTGGTGACAAAAGCACTGGCGAGCATTTTTCTGCAATCGACGGAACATTTGTGCCTGCCATGAGATTTTTTATCTTTGCTGACGCAGTCGCCAAAAAAAAGTAAAATTTCGAATGGAATTTCTTAAGTTACATTAGGTACTATCCGCCAGGTGAATATACAGGTTTGCTACTTGCTTTCCAGTGCTGCATGTGCTTGTTCGTGATAGACGTACTGAAAGGTAAATGCTTTGCTTTCCGGTACGTGGTTGCTATTTATGTTTATTCCTTACAGGCACAGTTATCAAAAGACACCCTTTCATAAGTGAAAGTTTGATAAATTCGGCTACAACACAAAGCATCTATTCTGGCTTAGGTATCAATTCGGCCAAACAAAAACTCGGCTTTTCCCAAAATTACTGTTTTTGAGATTAAAAGTCGACTTTTCGGGCAGCATATTATTTGTTATATCGGAACCCAATACCTTCGAATAATTAGACACCTTATTACTGAGCCACAGTGTATCAACCCACATTTAAGGTGATACCTCGGTGAACACTAGCGCCACCGTCATTTAAAAATCATTACTCACTGAAAACCCAAGTTATCAAAAATCCCTCTGCTGTAATTATGGTTCTGGATCTGAAGTTAATTTTAAACATATTAAATTATTCAATTATATATTTTCTATAGTTACAAATTGCATTATTGCTTAAAACGGCCACTTTTAGCAGTTTTGCAATTTGTAACTATATAGAACTATAATTTACTAATGGAATATGATTAAAATTAGCTTCAGATCAGGAACCATAATTACAGCAGAGGGATTTTTGATAACTTGTGATTTCAGTGAGTAATGATTTTTAAATGACGGTGGCGCTAGTGTTCACCGAGGTATCACCTTAACAGTATTTTACACAACTCCATCATGTGAAGTGAAGACGGTTGAAGCACATGCATGTTTTATATCCACTTAAAGAAAATTGGAAATTCTCATTACTGGGATTGGCCTTGCCATTTTATTTGTTGGTCCCATACGTGACCGGCGTGAGAGTGATTTAGTCTGTTTATATTTACTAGCATTTATTTGATAGGTCTTGTGGTTTTCGGCTATAAAATAGAATAAAGCAGGGAGATATACCAAACACCGAAAGAAAAATCTTCTTTTGTAACTGGTTAGGTAAATTCAGTTACCAAAGTGGACGAAGGGGATATAAGAGTGAGAGAGAGAGAGATGGTGTCACATCCTAGCTTCTTAAAAGGTTAACCGATCAAGGCTAAATTATACAAAAATAGAGTCACAAAAAATACAACATGAAATAAATGCCATGGAATTCGGAATTGATAAAAAGCGGCGTAAAACATCATTTTTAAGAGTGAAAATTTAAGTGAGTGTATCAAAAGGCAGACTTGGATCGTGTGTGAGAACTGTGGACTTTCCAGCAGAACTGCACCTGTTCACATGCAACCATCTATACAAGCCTGACTTGAAAACAATGTTTCGGGCTTTTTATGAGCTGAAGACTGGCTCTCATCTAGGCCAGACCAAAACCCTTTCGACTACGAAATATTTTGGTCTATTTTAAGAAAACATATCTTCCCTAAATAACACAATGACATTGAGTCTCTTGGAAAATCTCTGCAGAAAACAGTGGCGCTATTCCCATAAAAACAGTGCGTACATTCAGATTCGTGATCAGATAGATTAAAGGCCTAAGGTGGCCATTTTGAATAGAATATTATTTTATTTTAGTACATACTAATTAGTCTAAGCAAAAAATAAAAAGCATGTAAGTTTTAGTGATATCACATTAATGCAAAAAAATACTATTGGCTGGACTAGGTATAACGTGTTTTCCTTATATTTTAACTAGTGCTTGAAAATTCCTCAACCAAAAACCACAGGAACCAATTCAGGCTAATATATCAATAGCAACATAGTATCTTTGATGTGGAATCGGGAGACGATATCTTTCCGAACCGGTAAGTAGCTCAGCTGAATGCACTCTGAAAGGAGATACTATGTCGCAGAGCTATGGCGGGCCTTTAGTTAACTGTGTCAGTTCATGTGTATTGGAGATCATTTAAATTAATATTTTTGTTTTTTTTTTTCTAAAATAGTTCGTCATTTGTTTCAGGTTATTCCACCTGAAACAAATGACGAACTATTTTAGACACAATAATACCAAATTACAAGAGAACATATAATGCCAAATTTATTAACTGTTAGTTTCTTTGGCAAGAAGCATAAATATGGTGCTACTGCGCATTTTTGCGTCTATTGGTGGTCAGCCCTGCAGGTTTTAATGAGGAATTGTAGCACGAGATCCACACACGTTGCGTTCTATAGAATAAATCGACTGTTCCTTCATAGAATGAGCGACATACCGTCGGGCCTCTTGCTATCGTCCAACAATGCGATAAGACGAATCAAATGATACCTGATATATTTAAATCTGTCCATTCCAGCCATTTCTATGTAATTCTCTCTTTATAGCCTTTTTATTTTTATAGATAGACTTACATACTCATGTAAAATATAACCCGAGAAGTCGGTTAAATGGAAAAAAATATTAAGATTGTCACAGAAACATTTCTTACATGAATGTCAACATTATATCGAAATAGAAACCGCCCTAAAACGCGTCCCCTACGTAAACAAATGGGCTAGGGACACTCAAAAACTTACCTCCATACGTATTGGTAAGTACACGACTTTAAAAGCTAACCGAGGCATTAGGCGTGTTAACAAAAGACACGTTTATGAAACGTAAGTGCAAAGTCGTGTAGCGGACGCGCAACGCTTTCCTGCCTCGGGGCTTTATGGCTCTGGTGTTTTTTTTTTCAGGAATTTATGGGCGTCACGTTTCCGTCTAGGTTTCAATGAGATGACGAGATGTCTGATGCCCGTGGGAATTCGAAAGGTAGTGATAGGAATAGGACTTGCAAAATCTGTAAAAAATGTATAAAATGAAATAGAAAATGAAGAAAAATGTAACTTTTTCGGTAAAATAAAGGCTTTTTATAGCAGTGATAGGTTATAAAAGTATAGGCTTTTGCTCGGGGATTAGCTCCAGTGTAGTATTTGGTATAAAAGCCATTGTATGATCCCGGTTTTATTAAAAAAAAAACCCACTGGTGTGCTTTTCAGTCGATCATAAGTTTCAAATTGATCCCGACTTGTTTTATGTGTAAACATTAGAGTTAAATTAAGTAAAAATTCATCTGAATATATTATTTCGATAAGGTATAGATTTAGATTACGTATTTCGACGATTCTATGTTTCGGAAGGCACGTTTTACCTTTGGTCCCGGCTGCCATCTGGTACCTAGTCGTTAAAGGAACCACGTCAGTGGTCGAGAGGTGGTTCCGAAAAACTCTGACACCAGGGTGTGCATGTTCGATTTACCATGACACCTACACGAAATGATGATGATGTTTTCGATAACAAGAAACTTGAAAAGAGTTTAAAGTATCTCTCTAAGAGAAGAAATACAAGTAGAATTAATAATATTAGAAAAAAATAAGGTTTGGTTTTTCAAATGATTATAAAAACCAGTCCTACTCGTAATAATCAATATGAATATGTATGCCTATGAATAATTATAACCCAACCAATTAGCAATGCCCACAGGAAAAAGTAGTTTTAATAATAAATATGTACTGATTGGTCTAGAACATCTCCCCTGAGGCAACATGTTCACATTTAATCACGTTATACCATACATTAAACTTCCATTAATCTAATGTGAATGTCATGTTATGTGACGTCATATAAACTGGCATGGAACTTTTTATTATCAACAGGGGTGATGTTAAAATCATAATTGTGTGCATGGTGTGTGTAGGCGAGTGTGTGTAAGGTAATATCCAAGGTCTGAAATTGATAAAAGTAATGTAAAATATCTCATTACTGTTATCAATTTCAGTTAGTCAACTATAATAAAATTACTTCACTACCATCACTATCACTACATAGTATAAAACCATAGAACTAGGAACGCGGCTCTAATAGAAGTAGCATGACAAGCTAAACTGTCTTACCACTCATACACGATATTTACGTGTATGCCATTCCATAATATGTGTATTTGGTGACGGACCCCCCTCCTACCCTCCCTTACCTCAGCCCTTACCCCCCGCATAAGGCGCGCACGGTTCCCATACATTTAATGTCATATGTTATATCTATTTTAAGTGACGCAATTTTTTTTTAATCTATGTATAAAACAAAGTCGCTTTCTCGGTCCCTATGTCCCTTTGTATGCTTAAATTACTCAACGGATTTTGAATTCGGTTTTTTAATAGATAGAGTGATTCAAGAGGAAGGTTTTTATGCCCATGCGAAGCCGGGGCAGGTCGCTAGTAATAAATATGTTTTAAGTGAAACAAGGACAAAGGTTTCTTTTACATTTTGATTCATATTAGTAGTAATATGAACCAAAATGTAAGATAAACCTTTAAAAAATATAATATAACAACTAAATTATATTATTAAAAGGAGTACCTTAAGGCAAGGTTCCGAAAATACTGGCAGCGCCCCTTTTGAATAGCTATTCTTTGTCCGAGGAAGCTGCCAGCTTTTTGGTCTCCTAGTCGACTAACATTTTTGCTATTTCCTTAAAAAGTCTTATAGCCATTGAACTAGGAATCGCGCGCGGCTCTAAGGCAAATTCTTTAATCTATGCTTATAGCGCTAGGACCCTGAACCCCTATAATAAATATAATTTAGGTCGCATATTTTTTTTTTCATAGGCACACATACATAAACGGTATAGATAAAAACATAGAAAAAGGCTAAGATGTTAGTGACTTACTCAAGTATTTATAAATTTGTGCTCGGGTCACGGTACGTCAAAATTTCTCTAACCCTTGACTTGATAGGTTGACTGGTGAGGTCAGGTCGGAGTGTAATGATGCAGAAGGGTTTTGATATACTTAATTGATTATGATTCTGTCATTCTAAGTTAAAATTATTTTCATATCGTAAAAGACTATAAGTGGGAGAAACGATGAAGATTTATTTGGTTTTTTTTATAGCCTACATATCACACTGCTGGACAAAGGCCTCCCCTCTTGTCTTCCACGCGTCCCGGTCACTCGCCGCTTGTTACCATCCAGTCTCGAATTTGTCCAGGTCACCCGCCATCTCTCGCGTGGTCTGCCCCTCGGTCTTCGGCCTTCTGGAACCCAGGATGTTGCTAGTCGGGCCCATCGATCTGGCGGCATGCGGCAAACATGTCCAGCCCAACTCCACTTTAGCTTAGCCGTCTTAACGCCCACATCAGTATTTTTCCATAATATATTTTAATTTCAGTAATTAATATTGTAACAGAAGTTGTCAAGATACGTCTTATAGCAATATTTTCGAATCACATCTATCAAAGTTGAGTATTTAAGTCCAACTAAAAATGTTCTTAGGACGAGAATATCAAATCATAATAATTTATTTTCCATTTTTTATGACAGATTAATATCTGGGTTTATATGCAGAGAGAAGTTGTCAGAGCTTCTCGATTAGAATATTCCAAATCATAAGATTTTGTTCGATCAAAGGTTGATTAAAAACAGCGAAATACATTGTGTCACTTATTAATTACCCAGTTAGTATTAAGTAACAAATTACTAATGAATGTGCTCATTATTAAACCCTTTCACTCCATTGTTCCAAAATACGCCTCTTCTTATTTACGAAGTTTCCATTTTGTTTGAAAAGGTTGTAAGTCTACAAGTAAAGTTCATTCGATAGGACGTTGTGGCATTGAGTATTGTTGCACAGGACTGATCTAATCAGATTGCTGGAGAGTGATGGCCGACATTAATACAGGAGTGATTGGATCCATGGATTGAGTTGATCCAAACATTTTCTAGGTACTGTGTTTCGAAGGTAGGTAAAGTAGGTAAGGGTTAATTTGTTTTGTGTGTGTCGCAAATAAGACCATCTAAAACTCAAAGAAACCCTTGGTGGATTAGAAAGTGAAACGAATTTTATGACGTAAACAATTTTGAAACTAAATACACGCATTCTAGAATAGTTTTTTAATAATAATAAATAATTTCTTTATTTTTCTCTTCACAAATAAGTTTTATGTAAAACTTAAAGCTATAGGCAAAACATTTATTGTTAACAATTATGGCATTACTTTGTGAAGAGACTAGTTCCTGAAATAGGTCCCATGAGGAACCTGTGCTACAGGTAACTAGGCCCTCCCTTCGAAAACCTAATTATTAGTTGGTGCAGTAAGTAAGTGGAGTGTGTTTTGGTACTATAGGTAGTTACTTAACTTCAACTTCAAACAGATACAAACTAACGTACTAGAAATAAAAATAAAAATAAAAAATTAAATGAAAAGAAGAACTGAGGCTGTTTGTTAATGTAGTGATTGTGTTGTGTTTAAGTATACTTTTGCGTTGTTTGGGTGTTAGTGTATATGTGTGCGTGTGCTATGTAAGTGGAGGTGAGTGAGGGAATTGGGATACAATAGCGATTTTAGGGGCGATTGCGGTTAGATGTTTGGTTCTAAGAGATTTTCTGTAGCATTGTAGTCTAATGTTTTTAGGTAGGTTGCAATTGATCTTTTACAGCTGTATTTGTGGAGGGGGTATATATTAAGAAGAGTATTGAGTTGATTATAAAGGAACGGCCCAAGGTAGGGAAAGAAAGAGGAGTATGTAGCAGTGTTGTGCATGGGAATTTGACAAATCTTCCTATTTGGTCTCCTGTTTTCAAATATGTTGGGATCATACTGTAGCTGAGTATGTTGTTTTAGAGTGGTATGTAAGATGAAGGATTGTCTGACTGTGAGGATGTCCCAGTGTTTATATAACTGGTCAGTCGGGTAACGGAAAGGAAGGCTTGCCGCTACTTTGAGGATGGATCTTTGGGCTCTTTCCACTTCTAGTAAATTTGTTTTGGCGACTCCGCCCCATGATGTGATACAGTAGTTAATAAGCGACTGACATAAGGAGTTGTATACCATCATAATTGTTTTCCTATCCGATATATGTCTCAGGGTTTTAAAAATGTAGATCAGTTTACGGAGTCTGGTTGTCAAGGAATCTAGATGATTTTTAAAGGACAGAGTTTGGTCTATGATGACACCGAGATATTTAAGGACTCCAACTCTTTCGAGCTGGGGACAAGCACAGCTTTGGCTGTTTTGGTTACAGACATGTGCGTTTAATGTTAAGTTTGAGGGTATAGTAGTATAGTTCTTCGAACGATGCCGAAAAATGGCTCCAACTATTCAAGAAGACGGAATCTACTATAAACAAAGCAGATGTGAAGCAGGTGATTTTGATAATAAAATAAAAAAAGCTTATTGTCTGAAATAGCAAGAAAGTACATGAATAAGTTACTAAAATTAATTGCATTAATTAATCTGAAACCCGAATCTCTTTGCAATCGACTACAATAAAGAACGTATTGCAATACGACTTCCATGCAGTTATAGAATAGTTAAACTATTAAGACAAAGCTGCGTATAACGATCAATATTTGTATGGTAATACCTGATATATAAAAAAAATAACATAGACTATTTGAGGTTTTGAATCATTTAGCACTAATATAAAAGTCAAGAAAAGAAACAAATATTGTATTAATCACAAAAAATAATAATTCATATCATGTGGTTTCCTGCATAATCTGCATACTATTTGTTGGTGTATACCTATATTATAATACTTTATCGCATAATTTCAATTTCAGGAAAAATCTAAATTTAGTCGTATCAATTGAAAATTAAGAGCTGCATGTGCTCTTGTCAGTGTAGTTTTTCCTAGGTGTTTCTATTTTTCGCTTTCCAAGGACCGGTTTATTTTAGGTAGACTGACTATATAAGCACTTTAAAGATCTGAAATATTATGAATATTCTTAAATAATGAAGTAAATTTAACAAATAACTACAGAATTAACATATTTTAGTGATACAAAGACAAATAGAGCTCGCTATGACTAATTTAAATTAGCAATTAGAGGCTCTTATCACATCAAACTTCGTAAAGTGATGTTTTGTTTAATATTCTTAAGTAGCCAAAAGTTATAATTATAAAACGGTAAATGTAATTAAGACTTATTTGTTGAAGCAAACCATTTTTCTAGGCGGTCAGTGTGCAATTCGTGTAGTCTCCATATAATATATACTCTGTAAGGTGATCGCAATCAGTGCGATTTATTTCCATTCATTTCGCTATCGATAGCGGTCCCGAATGATCTTTCCGAATTGAAATCGCCTATTGGATTCGCAATTATTAATTTGGGAATCGTTTAATGGCGGACTTAAATGAGGTTTTATTTTTTCACATATATTTTCACTTTCATTCTTGTATTTCACCTTGCCTTTAAATTATATTAGACAAACATTTATTTTTACTGTCATTTATAGTTCAAAGTCAAATTCATTCAGCATACATACATATCATCACGCCTGTCTCCCGTAGGGGTAGGCAGAGACTAGAGATTTCCATTGGCTACGATCCTTACATACCTCTCTCGCCTCCTCCACACTCATCACTCTCTTCATACACGCTCGCCGATTTCGGGTACTCCTAATATCTCCCTTCATTCAGCAGATGTATTTAATAAAGGTTTGCTGGTTGAGGGAGTTCCCCGATGGCCTCTACTATCCTAAATGTGGATCTTTCTTAGATGTAGTTGATTGTTACCAGATCTACTATTGCATTTAATCCATGCTTCGGAAGGCACGTCAAGCCGTTGGTCCTGGCTGAGAGGCGATTCCGAACAACTCTGACACCAGGGTGTGCATAGTCTTTTGACCATGATACATATACGAAATGATGATGATGATTGCACAATATAATTATATTGCCGGTATAATCAGTAATGTTAATATACTAATCTTATTTTTTTAACTATAATCCCATCCCAACTAATATTATAAATGCAAAAGTGAGTTTGTATATTTGTTTACTTGTGTGTTTGTTACCTCTTCACGCCCTATTTACTGAACCAATATTTCCGAAATTTCGCATACACATAGCTAGTAGTATTGAGAAGCACATAGGGTACCTTTCATCCCGGGAAAAAGCACTGTTTCCGAGGGAAATTCATGCGGGCGAAGTCGCGGGCAAAAGCTAGTTTATCTATACATATTCTGTAGTGACAGTACAATGGACGGCAAAGCAGTGCGTTCATTACTAAACTGCCACGTCCAAATATTAAACTGACATGACGAGGTCGGACAATTGTGAGCAATTCCGATAGATTGACGTTGTCTGATCGTATAGGTACTACATACTTATGTAGAGGTATGTATGTAAAGTGTTAATCTATTTCTAGGTTGATTGGATTTGAAGCGTTTGGGCTGTGAGAAGAACCTCAGTTCGACGTGGACGACGTTTGCAAATTCTACGAGTAACGTTTCCCTGTTACAATATCATATTGATTTTTCAATAATGAATAATGAAACAACAATCGCCTAGCAGGCGATTATATTAAAATAAAAAAATTGACATTTTTAAATTTTGAAGATTTAATGACCTCTTCTAGCAACTATTTCTTTCAAAATCTTCCTAGCTCTAGGGCTAGGATTGCCAAAATTTAAAATATTTAATGATAGAAGAAACATTCAAATTAATAAAATGATTTCTCATATTCATCAGTACATAACTGAGCACAGTCAAGTGAAACCTGATAAGGTGCTATAAATTATACCTATCACTGAATCCTCTCTTATCCAATCGTATATCATGGTAAGAAACCCCTTAAACCTACAGTCCCAAACACAATTAAATCCTTTGTAAGCTAGTCAGTTTTTCTCATAATTAATTTCCCGATTCAACGTAGCCCTTGATAATCTCTGTGTACCTTTATAGGGTGTGGTGCAAGAGAGGTGAAATTAGCATAAGGAAGGTATTTTTTTAAATCTATGGCTTAAATTTTACTCTATCCTGTTTGAAAAGCTTCTAATATGCTTCTCATTTATAATTTTTCCCCATCATTAACTATCTAAAAATTTCATTAAAAGAGATTGATTATGAGATTAAGAATCTTTAAGAAGATAACAATTTTAATATTATCGTCATGTTGACATAGAAATTTCTAAAAATCCGTTTTTTGGAAAACATCTTTTAACAATAAACTAACTGCCTGAAACAACAAAAAAACAAACAACAAACCGGACATTTTGAAAACCGCAGTCACCTCTTTAAACTGAAACTTGTCGAAAGCCCCGAATGTAGGGCATGTGCAAAAGCAGAGGAGTCCATGAGCCACATTTTGTGTTGCTGTGACTCACTGGCCAGCAAGCGAATGGACCTCTTTGGAGCAGCGTACCCTGACCTGGAGGACTATAGGCATTTCGCACCAGGTGATGTTCTGAAGCTCATGCAGTCTTTCTTCAGAAATCCCTGTGTGGGTGAGTAAGGGATGGGGTAAGTACAAAAGAACCCAAAGGTTCGACGTGCTTCCTTTAATTTAGGACCCATATTTAAGATAAGATAAGAACTGCCTGAAAAGCTTTAGCTTCATAACTCCAGAAGTGTTTAAGATTTACAACACAAGAATCAATAACCATTGGCTTTAATGTATACAAGGTGGACACAAATCAACTGCAAATATTTTAAGGGCAGATACAGACTACTATACTAAACAACTTTTCCGAATAAACTTATATCGAAATATGAAATTTTATTTTTCACTCTCCATACTAAACTAGATCAGCTGACTCAATTTGTATGGGAGGTCAAAAATTTTTTTTCGTATTTTGACACAAATTTATTTAGGAAAGTTGTTCAGTTTAGAGGTCTGAATCTGCTTTTAAAATATTTACAGTTGATTTAAATTCACCTTATATATAGGTAAAGATAAAGCATTAACAAACAAAGAAATAAGCTAAATAGAAAACACCCATAGAAACTCAGTCTATCGTTACCTAATTTTAATGTCTATCCCAATCCCTTGTATGACCTTAACTTGTATATTGTACACAAAGTTTAGACTTACACGTCCATAAAACCATTTCTCACGTTACCTCTATAATCTCCTAACTTAATTGCAGGTATAAAGGTTGTGCATAATTAACCATGTGTAACTCGATTAACTGAACCCAGTGGACCAACCGAGCGAGGCCCTCGTCCTTTACGACGGCACATAAGTAGATAATGAAACAGGGAGAAAGCACAATTGTGCCGAGATCGTGTTAAACAGTAATAAAAAAATAATTGATTTTTAATTTTCATCCATTTTGTTTTGGTAACAATCTTATTCAACTATGTTTCTTTAATCTCTTATCTCGCGCTTTTTAAAAGCAACATGGCTTTCCAACTGAAGAATGAGTATTAGCAACCCTAACCTTACGGTTAGGGTTGCTAATACTCGTCCGTTTGTATGTGGTTAGTGTATAAGTGCTTGATTTGAATAGTATTCCCTATGAAAACAATGCCTATCGACATGTGTGTGGGTGTACTTATTTCAGAGCAGTTCTCCTAACACAGGTAATTATTTACTTAAAAGGAGATTCCGGTCACAAATATGTTTAAAGCATCATGGTACAGAAATAAAGAATTATTATTATTATTATATAGTTTTATTAAACTTTTTCTCTGTACCATTATCTATTCATAGGACCACGGGCTACAAAAATGTTCCGAGGTAAGCTATTTTAAATGTAGTTACGGCTTTTGACTACTCATGCGTTAGTTTCGGCTTGCTTTTATATTGACGATATTTTATTCATGTTTACCTTGTTGTACACATTCGGCTAAATACAGTTTATTTAACGTTCATATGGGTTGGTTATTTATTTTTGAATGTATTTTAGGTTTTTTAAATTCCGGTTTTACCTCTTTGTTTACCTATAGTGTAGGTATTATTATAATTTTTAAAAATAGCGTTTAAGTCTACTTGATCATACTCTCCCCAGCTCTCATTCAAGCGTAATCCCGGGTGCATTAGATTGACTTATACAGAAGACTAAGGGGGATGCTATATGGAAAGAAATATGAGAAAGAAAATAACATATATATAATAAATTAAACACCTCTTTTCTTCAGGGCATTCCAGTTTCTGGTCGGCACCAGAAATGCCCTTGAATAGAGTGGCAGGGTCCACATTGATGAGGTTCTGTCTGGACAGCAATACGGTGCGGACGAACCCATCGATCAAAGTGATGAACTTATGCTTAATGAACAGAGACTTGTATCCAACTTTAAAGTAATCACTTTCAGACTAAGTAGATCGATGATAGAAAAGATCGTTATTTAAATATATTAAATTTCGCCTTCTGAAGCATATGATTTAGCTCATAAGGTTAAACATTCTAAAATATTTCCAAAACTTAAACTCTGAAATCACGGTTCATCACTGAAATATTAACTTTAATAACAAAAACGTGATCCACCATCAGAAACGTGCAATCGTAAACTTTTTCCGCAATTATAATAATGTCACTCGTCGGGGAGAAAATTGCTGTTAAAACGTGCGATATTTTGAAGCCACGATCCGCAATAAATTGTACTGTGTCAGAAGGGTGACGTCACGTAGACCATTCTGGAGGTTAAACGGCTGGTGTCCATAGAACGCGTATGTGCGACGATGTGGCCAAGTCAATAGAAACAAGTGGGAAACTTATTGTGAGTGATTTAAATCCATCTTTTCGGCTTCGATTCTTTATCGTGATTCAGCTTGATTTATAGCTTTAACCACTACTTGTACAGGAAGCAAAAACTAATCAGAATCATGGCTATATTTGTAGTAAGAAGCGAGAAACACATTTATCATAGCATGTTTCCCAGTTAAAATCTTAGCTTATAGTTTAGAGCCCACTAGATATAGCGGCATTAGTAATAATAATAAGTAAGTGTCATTATGTAATATTATATTTTGTAATTGTTTGTTGTTCTATAATAAAATAAATAGAAGGACTTTCATCTGACCTCTGTAACTCTTTTAACAGGGAAACCAGACCCGAGGAAACATGATCCGGGTCTGTTAATTGCCAAATCTTTCAGATTTTGAGGGCAGCCTATAAGGCATCTGTTACAGTGTATCGACTGTTTTCTAATGAACAGTCGAGACCAATAGCTTAAAGTGCCTTCTAAAACACTAGTAGCTAAAGATAGAAACCAGCATATTCTTTTAAAATAATCTATCTTGGGTTATTCGTCTAGATGCAGTCTCAAGTTCTCTTATCCGGAAGGAAATCGAAAATCTGGCATCCCTATTACAGAAGGCCGTTCCGCGACAAATAAGTGTGGGAAATTGGCTCGTGCGGCGTTTGTTCAAATTTACGACTTAATATAAAGTAGCATTTATGGTGCAAATTCGACGCGCTACGTGATTTTGCCTGGCTATGGTTTATTCAGAGATTATCGCCTTGTAATTGGAGGGCTATTTTTTATGCCGGTACTCTTGCTAATGACAATACTATATCAATACATACATAATAACACAATGTTGTACGCTACATCACGAATAAGGGTGTGTTTACCTTTTTCGTCGGATTCATTTGTGTTACTTGGCTTCACATCTCTGACATATGAATTGCTTACTGTCTCGTTTCTTAATTCAACATTTTGTTATACTTAGAGCTCGCGGGCCGGATCTATTTTACATGTTCTACTGGAAATCGGTTTCTTGGAACTACTAAGAATATTTGTTCCTTGTTCTTCCATGGACTTTGATATATCCATGGAATTACTGAAACAATTTGTTTCCAAGTTGCTTGCTTGATAATTTTCAAGTTCAATCAACCCTGTTTGCCTTAATATTATTGTTTAAAAGTAGGACACTGCCACTATCGTTCATTTGTAGTCCATTAGAGTACTAGTTAAACTGACTATGCACACCTAGGGTTCTTTATTTTTTTAAATTTCACGACGTTCAAGTTGGCTACAGAAAACAAATGTAAGTCGATTTTATCTTAATAATCAAAGATTAATTTTTATGCAGAAAAAGCAAAGTTTATTTTAAATCTATGTACTTTAATAACATTTTTAAGATTGTACAGAGGTAGCGTGGTACTGTCGATTGATTGAAGGACCACTATTACTATCAATAGTTGTGTAGCCAGAGAGGGTTTATGAATATTTATCCAGTATATTAAGTTAGCTATAATCCCTTGAATATATAACGGCTACTATTTGAGCCCGATGTGTTTATTTAGGCAGCCAAGATGGGGCTACAGTCGGCATAATATCAGGGTTATTTGAGGAAATATTTAGATTACTGGAATATAATTTGATAGAGAGCATTGGATTCGATATAAATGAAAGTCTTTTGTGTTTCACATTATCAGGGTGGCAATGTGGCAATAATTTTTTTTTTAGACTCAATTCCGAATTTCAGTTTTGACAAAGAATTTCAAATCGCGCGAGGTATTAACATTTTTTTTTAAATCTATGTGTTTTTAAAGATTGTCGAAAAGTCATCTTATATCGTTCTGTATGAATAGTTTGTGATAATTAAGTATATTATTATCTTGTTTATTATAAGTAACGCCTTTGCATATATTTCTTTTTATTCTTATTTGATTCTTCAATATTTGTAAAGACATCTTCTTTTTAATAAATTTATTACGTCAATACAAATTAAACGTTTTCCCTTATATAGATATTAAGGCGCCCAATTGCGACTGTTTGTGAAAAATAAGCACCATATTTATCAAAATAATGCTTTAAACATCCACATTTAGAACTAAAGAAGGTAAATAAATCAAGTGGGTTTAAATTATCGGCGCGCGGAATTCGCCGCTGAAGTGGTTCGTTTAAATTGATAGATCCCGCAAATTCCTCAGTATCTTAGTCCAGATTTAAATTATTTTCTGTTCAATTATTATTTATTTTATAATATTTAATATATATGAAATTTTAGGATAATTTAATATATATGAAACCCCACATTATTCTGTAGGGGAACTATTATTTACAAATTCTGTTGGTTCAAAATGGAAATTTACAGTCCGAAAATTACAAATTCGGAAATAATTATTATTAAACTAGCTTCTGCTCGCGGCTCCGCTGCGTAAATTCGGTCGGCAATAGTGCTTTTCCTTGTGATAAAAGTGGGATGAAAGGTATCATATGTCCTTCTCAATACTTCTTACTTAGCTAGGATTAGTATATCCTAAGGTATGACCAAAGATAACAGAATACAACACTAACGTACATCAATTTTCGCTTAGACTCGTAGACTAGTTCTCTTTTATATTTCAAAAGAAACAATATCCCAATTAATTACATTGAGTCCTGAAGCGCCTGTCTGTGGGTGTCCTTATAATTAAGTATTCAGCTCTGACACTCGGATTTATTGCTGTCGCAAGTGTACCTGAATGTTCTGTGTTAAATGAAAATTTTATCTTGATGGTATTCTTTGTATGAATTTGCTGTTATGCGCCCTTGGGTGAATACAATTTCATCATAGCGTTAGCGATACAGACCCTACAAAAACTTAAATGGTACATAGTAATATTTTAAACGTATATAGTAATTTCGTCAATTCTCTATCCCGCGTGGTAAACGGCATTCGTTTACCACGCGGGATAGAGAATTGACTGAGAATTGATTGACTGACTGACACTGTGCCTATTTCCAGAATGGATATAATATACCTGCCTTCTCCATTTGGACATGGAGATTTGGTCCACGCATGATTAATTCGTCATGGTTATCTTCTTCAAGACCTAAGTGGGCCAGGTTAAGAAAAATTCTCCGGATTGATCGATTTTAAGATTTCCGTCGCAAGTTCCTGAACTTCTATCTTGTTTAATTCCATTTCAGCGAGCTACTGCTTTTGTCTGCTTTTTCTATCCAGACGATCGTAACGCTTGAGAATGTTGGCTTCAATTATCCCAACCTCACTATTACCCATGTAGGCGTTCGGAGGGCTTCAATGTTTCATTCATTGTACCACTATATAAGAGACAGAAATGAGAATACAGATAGAGTTTCGAGAGAGACAGAAGTGGAAATATATGGAGGAGGCCTACGTCCTAAAAAGGATGAATGGATGGATACACCATCCATAGCAACACCACTGTACAATTCATAATTTTGAGACAATTTCGAATCCTTTACTATTACGTAAACGAGCAATATTTGTATATTTCGTTTGTATATTTTATTTCTAACGATTTCTTTGATATTTTAAACATTAGTTTTTTACATAGTCAAAAAGACAATCTAGGTAGGTTCTATACCTGGAAAAGTTCGTTTTCCTCATATTTTCACGCAAAAAGATTTTCTGCATAAAATGAGTCGTTCAGGTACTGATACACTAAATAAATATATTGGCTCAAATGAAACACACATACCAAACCATTTCCCGCTCGAGAATCTGACCCAGATTCAGTCCCTTTAAATTTACCTGTCTGTGTCACTTCCTATTTCATTAAACCATGAGTTATGTGATATCAGCTTGACAAGTCACGTAATGTCATAGAAATTTGTACTTCAGTTTTCGTGAAAATTAGTTAAGTTGCAGACGGAATTCGATTTTAAGCGTTTATTTATGGTAATACGCAAAACTTTATGGACCACAAGTCCAGCAGGTGCTAGCAGCATTCTTAAATTATATTTTTTTTTTTACAACTGGAAATTAATTAATTTATTACTTACACTATTCAAATTTAATCATAATGTAAAACTAAAATTAAACTAAAATAAAGTAAAAAATAAAATTAAAATATTTTGATATTAGTGAAAGTAAAAATGGAGTATTTTGGAGGGAAAGAAAATTGTTACTATGTCCACCCTGTATTTAATTTCCAAACTCTTGTTTTAACGAGTACCTATATGTGCATTTGGTGGATTATTATTCGCAAAGTGTTCGTGAACAAGCGTGAGTGTTGGGAAGTGGTACAGTGTCGATTATGTGACTTTTATCTTTGTCACCAAAATCTCCAAGTTAAAGCTAAGTGAAATTTTTCCACCGCTTCACTTAGCTATCTGACTTTGACTAGACTTTCTTACTTGACTGACCAAAATAGGACTAAAGAAGATTAATAAATTCAAGAAAGGCCTTAAAGGACTAGTTTTCATGGCAGTAAAAAATTGTCAAAAAAATAAGTTAAAAAATTACTCACTGCTCAACGACCCAAAAGTGATCTCTAGCCGACACAAGAATTCTCACGGTTTTTGGAGGGAAAGTAAACTGTCGCTATGTCGGCGCTGTATTTAATTTCCAAAACTTAGGTTTTTTCGACTATTTGTGCTTAATATTGGTGGACTATTATTCGCAAAGTGTTCGTGAACAAGCGTGAGAGTTAGGAACTGATACAGTGTTGGTTACGTGACTTTTATCTTTGTCACCAAAATCTCCCAAGTTATAGCTAAGTGAAATTTTTCCACCGTTTGATTTAGCCATCTGACTGACTAGAATTACTCACTTGACTAGATTAGACTACTGATTTGACTTTTTGACTTGACTTGACTAAAGTAGGACTGAAGAAGATTAATAAATTGAAGAAAGGCCTTAAAGGACTAGTTTCCAAGGCCGTAAAAAGTATTTAAAAAAAAAAATTCTCACTGAATTAAGTGAAAGTTAATTAAAAGTATTTATTTTGGAATCCACCAAAACAGAAACATAGATTGGTATCTATGTTTCTGTTTTGGTGGTTTTGGCAAAAACTATTTTTTGTTGCTTACTTATTTATATGTATTATAAGACATATGACTATTAGTAATATCGTAATAGGTGAGACACAACACAACTTTCAATGACAAAAGAGCGGTCGCCGCAGCTTTTGCAGTATGCACCAAAAAGCGTTAGATTAAAAAAAACTACTATTTTATTAGAAGGCTATATGGTCGATGACGTGCAAAGCTTCACCTTTTATCAGTTAAAAAAAATCCCTTTGTGGCGTTACTGGACTGTATGGGATCTGCTTTCCTTTGTCTATGTACATAGTGTTTTTTAATATTTTCAACTTTTAATTATACTGTATGCTGATATACCGAAAGTCGAGCAATTATATTATCTTAAGGAAAAAAACCTAGTAACAATGGGTTATTTAAAATGGAAACTACTACTTAAAAAAAATAAGGCTTTATCGATTCTTTATAATAAAGATAATACTCGTAAAGCACACAGAACATGGTCGCTGACTTGGATTGTCCGCCATCGCTCATAAATTCTTACGAGCTTCCAAAGATTCTTTGACTCGTTAGATTCTAAATAAAAAATAAAAATTCTAAATATTGCCTCATGGCAAACGTTAAGTACGTCAAATGCCTTGTTAGCTTCAACATCCTACCGAAAAGTTAATAATGAAATGATATATGATGTCGGACGAAACGTGATGCAGATATATTTTTTTATTTGATTATGTAATTGAATAAAAATATATTTATTATCAAAATAAACCTAAAAATAACAAACCTAAACTATAATTAAAACTAATACTAAAATTAAAAAAGTAAAACGTACCTAACTAAAACTTAAAAATATTTCGGCACTACCTGATGACCTACCTTTTTATTATCAACTAGCTGTCACCCGCGGCTCCGCCCGCGTGTAGGTCGCTTTTCGCGTAACCTGTGTTACATTGAAATGAAATGACGCAATCGAAGTAGCCAGGACATTATTCAAATATAAACAAATATCATATTTCAGAGTTAAGTTCAAAGAATCTCTTTGTAGACAACATTAGCAGTTCTTCCCTCAGAGGCTAATAAAAATAGATTTTCGGCGCTACTGACCCGCGAGCAAGCCACATACAGTTGTCCATGCGAGAAACATCTTGTTCTTAGGTCGATGCCAGCTGCTTTTAGGGGTTGTCCCTGCGACTTATTTATCGTCATGGCAAAGCATACAGCAACTGGAAACTGGGTGCGTTTAAATTGAAAGTGGTAATTGTTGGGGATGAGTGGTATTCGAGGTATGTACACCGTTTCGCCTGAACCACACCCTGTGAGAATTTCGGCCTGTATTAAGTTGCGCTGCAAAACCGTTACTTTAAGTCGGGTCCCGTTGCATAGTTTAGGCGGAGAAAGATTTCTTAGGGGCATAATGGGAACGCCGACTTTAAGGGTAATGTTATGAGCAGGAAGACCACTTGCAGCCAATGAACTCAAAAACTCGATAGGGTAGGTGGTAGCATCATCCTGATGCACAACATTGTTATGACGTGTAAATCACTTCATTCCGCCAAAACCTTGAGTTTCGGTAAACGTTTCCGAAACCCGAGATGAAGCATGACGCTCGCGGTCAGCGGACAACCGAGACTCTATGTCAGAAGAAGTTTCTAAAGACCGAGACAATGCATGGCGTTGCCTATCTTCATCGAGTCGCATCTGTCTATCCGCATTCGATTCTTGAGATCTAGCTAACCTTCTGCTTTTAGCTATTCTGGAATAATGCAACAGATTAGATCGTTTCCTCCTAGGCATTATTTAAAATAATTAAAATTCTTTATATAAGGTGAATTTAAATCAACTGCAAATATTTTAAGGGCAGATTCAGACCACTAAACTTTCCCAAATAAACTTATGTCGAAATACGAAAAAAAAAATTTTGACCTCCCATACAAATTGAGAATCAGCTGACCTAGTATAGTATGGAGAGTGAAAAATAAAATTTCGTATTTCAATATAAGTTTATTTGGAAAAGTTGTTCAGTATAGTGGCCTGTATCTGCCCTTAAAATATTTGCAGTTGATTTGTGTCCACCTTGTATACGATACGACACGGTCGTATGTTCCGTCAAACAACAAATTCAATTTTCAATTCAAGCAAGACAACTAACAATAGATAGCAAACCGAACCGTCCATTTACCAAACCAATCAATAGACAACACCAAAGAATCAAACCAAAAGAACCACAAAGACAAAGACCATCAAATTTTTTAATTTGCTGGGGTTAATTTCAATCTGCTATACCATAATGCGAAAACGTAACCATAGCGAGTTGTAAAGTAAGCGCCATCTATTGAGATTTTATGTAACTAAATTTACGATCAAATTCAATGTGTTATTTTATTAAAATTAATAGGTGCAGTGCGTGTTTTCGTCTTTATTGATATGGATAATATAAAGTAGAAATCCTAGCCTTATCTAAATTAAATTAAACGTAAGTAAACGCATTAACAGTTTTGAAGCAGTGTTTGAAGTAAATTTTCAATCGACCATAACTTCTTTTTCCCTTAACCGATTTTGACGAAACAAAGTTTTGACAACGCTCCTAATTATATGTAATCCAACTGTGAAAACCGCGTTCAAATCCGTTGAGTATTTTCGAAGTTATAACGTACCAGACAGACATACATACATACATACAGACAGACAAAAATTCCAAAAACTGTTTTTTTGGTTTCTGTTACTCTTTTTTAATCGCACTCAATCAGTTTTTTTGAAAAATATTAAATGTACAGACACTTGCATTTTTGTGTCTTATTATATGTATTGATAAATCATTTATTGCCATATTTGATTTTGTTTACATGTTTGGTTGATTTTGTTCACATTTACAATAAAGTTTAAATAAATAAATAAGATAACCAAAAAAAAATTAACATGCATAGAACTTCAATTAAAAAACTGCTGGCTCTTTTCTCAATTTCCTGAAAGGCATCCTATACATTATCAGGGAATAAAAGCGGAGAGCACATGGCCGGTAATAGTCTCGATGTAGTATTTTATTCGGGGATACGGACGCGACGGCGAATAGAAATGGTTCATTTTAACGTGAAATGGAACGTCACGAGGATGGTATGTTTGAAATGAGAATGCCTTTAGAAAATTTATGATGTGCTCTTTTTTACAAACAGTATGTCGGGCACACCGACTGCCACCGTGGTCCAGTGGTTAAGGTGCCTGTAGACCCGGGGTTTTTGGTTCGATTCCCACGGAAAGCATACTTTGTTTAGTTGTTTTCAGTTTGGTTAAGACATTGCAGTCTTGACATCAACACCTGATTTTCTAACAATAAAGATGATTTCGAGCTTCGGAAGGCACTGGTAATTATTAAAGGAACTAAGTAAGATACCGATAGTTGGTTTCGAAGAACACTGACACTAGGATTGAGCTGTCACCTACACGAAATGATGATTTGGCACACCTTGATCACGCTGAAACTAAATTATTGGGACCTACTTATGTAGGTTATATTATTATAACTCCCCTTATTTCATCACTGCTGCATCACATAAAGATATCCACTTTGCAACATGGATAGTGAATGAATTAAATTCCCTTAATAGTCCTAAGTTTCTGACCTCTGAATTGATGACGTTGGAAAGAACTTGAAAATCCTATAAAAAGCAGACTGAAAGAGTTGACTGGCAAGAGGTGGCACGGTGCCGGGATAGCTGGAGAGCTCTGTACCCCTAGTATGAGATTTTATAAACGCAGATATATAAAATCCTAACTCAATCGCTAGCGATAAAATCTTATACTAGAGGTACTGGGTCAGCGGCCAAGATTCCCTTTAGGCTGAGACATCACAGTAAGTAAGTAATAAAGTCGCAAGCATCATTATTTCAGCGTTTTCCGGATTCCTTCCAAAACTCTATTGATTCCAAAACCTATTTGACCTAAATAGACTCATCGCGATATAGAAAGGCTATGCACAGTGGAGGAGACTACGAGACTGATTTAGATATGATAAAACCCGAAGAAAATCTCAGTTACTAAACTAATCCAACTGAACAGTTGAGTTATTTCAGTGTCCTGACCAACCAACTGGGTGAAATAGCAATGAGTAAGGCATTTACTGATTGCCATCGGAGCAGAAAGGTTTTTAAATGGCGACTACGTAGGAAATGCAGCGTGGGAAAGGCACCTACCGGGTGGTCCCACCTACGACCTTATTAAGATTTAGTCATGAAAAATCTTTTACAGTGAACCTGTGACATCGCGTAGGCAGATCCATGGGCAAAATACGTCTAGAACTATTTATAGAAAACAAATTGAGAGACTTGGTAGCCTAGCGGTGCGTATTCTTATATATGCGAAGGCGAGCTCGGCCTAGCGTGGATTGGATTGGTCGCCATTAGTGGCAGTTCCATCTTTAGCTCTTCCGTGCATGCCAAAAGCACGATATGCGATGGCAGACGTTAGGCTATGTCAGATGCCTTTGAAAAATCTGACAGTGTTGCACACTATATCCGGATCATTTTTGGTCTGGTTTTCCTGCAAAAAGGGTTATATGGGAGAGATCCCTCCCTGGTGTAAGTCTGCCCATGTATTTTGAGTTTAATAATTTTGTATTTACTGTGTACTTTATAGCAATAAAGATATTCAAACAACACTATATGTTGTAAAAAAAATCGACATTTTTAATACGACTCAAGACATCGGCCCGAAACAATCAGGATTTAAGACTTACGTCTCGGGGATAAATCAGGAGCGATTCCAAATCCCGAAATCTATTATCCTACGGCTGTTAATTGGCTGGGTTTCCGAGGATACCATTATTGACGGGTCAGCTTAAAATGGTTTTTTTGAAACGTATTTTTATCATATAGGATCGTAGCAAGGGGAAATATTTGATATTGTATCTCAGATTATTTAGTTCTGTATGATTTTATGTAGGTACTTTGTAACTTACCTAGTTTTCAAAATTATGTAAATATTTGTTTGGTGCAATAAAGATTTTTTTATTCTATTCAAAATATGTATGGACAAATCCCATAGATAGCTAGCCCCAAGTGCCATATTTTTTGACACATACATATATATAGATAAACATCCAAGATACAGGTCAAAAAATAAGCAACATATTTATCAAAATAATGCTTAAAACATCCACATTTAGAACTTGGTAAATAAATCAAGTGGGTTTAAATTATCGGCGCGCGGAATTCGCCGCTGAAGTGATTCGTTTAAATTGATAGATCCCGCAAATTCCTCAGTATCTTAGTCCAGATTTAAATTATTTTCTGTTCAATTATTTTTTATTTTATAATATTTAATATATATGAAATTTTATGATATTTAATATATATGAAACCCCACATTATTCTGTAGGGGAACTATTATTTACAAATTCTGTTGGTTCAAAATGGAAATTAACAGTCCGAAAGGTACAAATTCGGAAATAATTGTTATTAAACTAGCTTCTGCTCGCGGCTTCGCCGCGTAAATTCGGTCAGCAATAGTGCTTTTCCTTGTGATGAAAGTGGGATGAAAGGTATCCTATGTCCTTCTCAATACTTCTTACTTAGCTAGCATTAGTATATCCTAAGGTATGACCAATGATAACAGAATACTACACTCTAACGTACATCAATTTTCGCTTACACTCGTAGACTAGTTCTCTTTTATATTTCAAAAGAAACAATATCCCAATTAATTACATTGAGTCCTGAAGCGCCTGTCTGTGGGTGTCCTTATAATTAAGTATTCAGCTTTGACACTCGGATTTATTGCTGTCGCAAGTGTACCTGAATGTTCTGTGTTTAATGAAAATTTTATCTTGATGATATTCTTTGTATGAATTTGCTGTTATGCGCCCTTGGGTGAATACATAATCATAGCTTTTTATAGGATACAGACCCTACAAAAATTAAAATGGTACATAGTTATATTTTAAACGTATAAAAGTAGCAATTTCGTCAATTCTCTACTCCGCGTGGTAAACGAATGCCCACTGTGCTTATTTCTTAGAATTAATGTCAGAAGTTCACAGATCTATACCTGCCGCCGCAAGCTTGGACATGGAGATTTGATCCACGTAGGATAATGCCATAGTCAGTGATGATGATCATCATCAAGACACTATAAACCCAAATGGGCCTGGGCCTGGTTAAGGAAGTTTCTCCAGATCGTTCGATTGTAAGATTTCCCTCGCAAGCTAGTGATCTTCAATCTTGTTCTATTCCATCTCAGCAAGGGTCTGCTTTTACCATTGTCTAGATCCATACCCATATTTTCTCTCTAGTAAACACTTTGGAATGTTGGTTTTAATTTTCCCATCCACGCTCTTGTCCATGTAGGCCTTCGAAGGACTTCAATGTTTCGTTCTTTCTACCACTATATAAGAGACAGAAATGAGAATACATATAGAGAGTTGGGACAGACAGTAATGGAATTTTATGGAGAGGCCTCCATCCTAAAAAGGATATCATAGAGGCTGCAATGGATGGATATATCCACCATCCATAGCAGTTACACTGTACAATTCATAATTTTGAAACAATTTCGTATAATACACTAAATAAATATATTGTCACAAATTCTACACACATACCAAACCATTTCCCGCTCGAGGATCTGACCCAGATTCAGTCCCTTTAAATTTACCTGTCTGTGTCACTTCCTATTTCATTAAACCATGAGTTATATGATATCAGCTTGACAAGTCACGTAATGATATAGAAATTTGTACTTCACTTTTCGTGAAAATTAGTTACGAGTATAAATTTGATTTATAGCAATTTTCACTTTATTAATTTGATTGATTATTTAACTATCTCTTTTGTATTATTAAAATTTTGTATGGCTTATGGCGCAACATAGAGTACCTACTATTCTTAATATATCTTATATAACATCCTTAAACCTATGTTGGACGAAATAAATGAATTATAGTTAAGTTGCAGACGGAATTAGATTTTAAGCGTTTATTTATGTAATACGCAACTTTACGCATTGCTGGTGCTAGCAGAATTATTTATTTTTCGGATAAATAAATAAACGTCTAAAAATATGCCGTACTATATGGTAAGGTACATTCTTGAATTATTATTTCGATATTAATGAAAGTAATAATTAGTTCATTACTTACTGCTCAACGACTCAAAAGTGGACATTATGGCCTCCGACACAAGAGTTCTAACTGAATTAAGTAAAAGTTCATTAAAAGTATTTATTTGGAAACCACCAAAGCAGACACATAAATACCAGCAAAAACTATTTTTTGTTGCTTACTTATATGTATTATAATATAATAATTATAATATAATACATATTACTATTAGTAATATCGTAAAAGGCGAGACACAACACAACTTTCAATGAAAAAAGAGACAGTATGCACCAAAAAGCGTTAGATAAAAAAAAATACTACTATTTTATTAGAAGGCTATATGGACGATGACGTGCAAAGCTTCACCTTTCATCAGTTAAAAAAAATCCCTTTGTGGCGTTACTGGACTGTATGGGATCTGCTTTCCTTTGTCTATGTTCATAGTGTTTTTTAATATTTTCAACTTTTAATTATACTGTATGCTGATCTGGAGGCACGGCAGTGCCCCCGAAAGTTGAGCAATTAAATTATCTTACGTAAAAAAACCTAGTTACAATGGGTTATTTAAAATGGAAACTACTACTTAAAAAAATAAGGCTTGTTCGATTCTTTATAATAAAGATAATACTCGTAAAGCACACAGAACATGGTCGCTGACTTGGATTGTCCGCCATCGCTCATAAATTCTTACGAGCTTCCAAAGATTCTTTGACTCGTTAGATTCTTAATAAAAAATAAAAATTCTAAATATTGCCTCATGGCAAACGTTAAGTACGTCAAATGCCTTGTTAGCTTCAACATCCTACCGAAAAGTAAATAATGAAATGATATATGATGACGGACAAAACGTGATGCAGATATTTTTTTTTTTTTAATTTAAATATATAATTGAATAAAAATATATTTATTATCAAAATAAACCTAAAAATAACAAACCTAAACTATAATTAAAACTAATACTAAATTTTAAAAAGTAAAACGTACCTAACTAAAACTTAAAAATATTTCGGCACTATCTGATGACCTACCTTTTTATTATCAATAAATCATTTATTGCCATATTTGATTTTGTTTACATGTTTGGTTGATTTTGTTCACATTTACAAGTAGCGGAAAAGTACTTAAATATACTTGAAAATATATGAAAATAGCTTTCAGGTCGGTAAAACGCCCGCGTTACTTTCTGGTGTTGCAGGATAAGGTAGGTTTAGTTATAAAAACGGATGTGGAATCCTACTGGGCCAAATGTATATAGTTTTTGACCATCAATACGGCAGAAGAAATGTCGGAATTTGAATCAATGGTTTGTTATTCAGTTATAACCATGATAGGCAATGATATGGCATTAAGTCCACCACTTTATTTTAATTTGTACAATAAAGTTTAAATAAATAAATAAGATAACCAAAAAAAAAATAACATGCATAGAACTTCAATTAAAAAACTGCTGGCTCTTTTCTCAATTTCCTGAAAGGCATCCTATACATTATCAGGGAATAAAAGCGGAGAGCACATGGCCGGTAATAGTCTCGATGTAGTATTTTATTCGGGGATACGGACGCGACGGCGAATAGAAATGGTTCATTTTAACGTGAAATGGAACGTCACGAGGATGGTATGTTTGAAATGAGAATGCCTTTAGAAAATTTATGATGTGCTCTTGTTTTACAAACAGTATGTCGGGCACACCGACTGCCACCGTGGTCCAGTGGTTAAGGTGCCTGTAGACCCGGGGTTTAGTTGTTTTCAGTTTGGTTAAGACATTGCAGTCTTGACATCAACACCTGATTTTCTAACAATAAAGATGATTTCGAGCTTCGGAAGGCACTGGTAATTATTAAAGGAACTAAGTAAGAGACCGATTGGTTTCGAAGAACCCAATCGGTCTCTCACTTACTAGTGTCAGTACACTAGATTTGAGCTGTCACCTACACGAAATGATGATTTGGCACACCTTGATCACGCTGAAACTAAATTATTGGGACCTACTTTTGTAGGTTATATTATTATAACTCCCCTTATTTCATCACTGCTGCATCACATAAAGATATCCACTTTGCAACATGGATAGTGAATGAATTAAATTCCCTTAATAGTCCTAAGTTTCTGACCTCTGAATTGATGACGTTGGAAAGAACTTGAAAATCCTATAAAAAGCAGACTGAAAGAGTTGACTGGCAAGAGGTGGCACGGTGCCGGGATAGCTGGAGAGCTCTGTACCCCTAGTATGAGATTTTATAAACGCAGATATATAAAATCCTAACTCAATCGCTAGCGATAAAATCTTATACTAGAGGTACTGGGTCAGCGGCCAAGATTCCCTTTAGGCTGAGACATCACAGTAAGTAAGTAATAAAGTCGCAAGCATCATTATTTCAGCGTTTTCCGGATTCCTTCCAAAACTCTATTGATTCCAAAACCTATTTGACCTAAATAGACTCATCGCGTTATAGAAAGGCTATGCACAGTGGAGGAGACTACGAGACTGATTTAGATATGATAAAACCCGAAGAAAATCTCAGTCACTAAGCTAATCCAACTGAACAGTTGAGTTATTTCAGTGTCCTGACCAACCAACTGGGTTAAATAGCAATGAGTAAGGCATTTACTGATTGCTATCAGAGCAGAAAGGTTTTTAAATGGTGACTACGTAGGTAATGCAGCGTGGGAAAGGCACCTACCGGGTGGTCCCACCTACGACCTTATTAAGATTTAGTCATGAAAAATCTTTTACAGTGAACCTGTGACATCGCTTAGGCAGATCCGTGGGCAAAATACATCTAGAACTATTTATAGAAAACAAATTGAGAGGCTTGATAGCCTAGCGGTGCGTATTCGTATATACGCGAAGGCGAGCTCGGTCTAGCGTGGATTGGATTGGTCGCCATTAGTGGCAGGTTCAATCTTTAGCTCCTCCGTGCATGCCAAAAGCACGATATGCGGTGCGATGGCAGTCGTAAGGCTATGTCAGATGCCTTTGAAAAATCTGACAGTGTTGCACACTATATTCGGATCATTTTTGGTCTGGTTTTCCTGCAAAAAGGGTTATATGGGAGAGATCCCTCCCTGGTGTAAGTCTGCCCATGTATTTTGAGTTTAATAGTTTTGTATTTATTTGGGCCGCGGCCCAGTTTTTGCGCGGCCCAGATGTCCCATAACCCGTATTTACTGTGTACTTTAAAGCAATAAATATATTCAAACAACACTATTTGTTGAAAAAAAACGACATTTTTAATACGACTCAAGACATCGGCCCGAAACAATCAGGATTTAAGACTTACGTCTCGGGGATAAATCAGGAGCGATTCCAAATCCCGAAATCTATTATCCTACGGCTGTTAATTGGCTGGGTTTCCGAGGATACCATTATTGACGGGTCAGCTTAAAATGGTTTTTATTTGAAACGTATTTTTATCATATAGGATCGTAGCAAGGGGAAATATTTGATATTGTATCTCAGATTATTTAGTTCTGTATGATTTTATGTAGGTACCTTGTACCTTACCTAGTTTTCAAAATTATGTAAATATTTGTTTGGTGCAATAAAGATTTTTCTATTCTATTCAACAAATGTATGGACAAATCACATAGATAGCTAGCCCCAAGTACTATATTTTTTGACACATACATATATATATAGATAAACATCCAAGATCCAGGTTAATCAGAAAAAGATCATTAAACTATTTTATACGGTTTTCTATCGCTTTTATTGCTTACTTATTTATACCTAACGTTACAAGCACTTTACAGAGCTCATGGTCGCAGGCAGACTGAGTTGACATTCGTCTGAGTCATTTGTTTCTGATGTCACAAGAATACAAAACCATAGCTCATAAGTCATTGAAAACTATTTCGATTCACACAGTATTGGCTGACAGTATCAAAAACACTTGCAGTCTTCCGATGAGTTTGAGATTTTATTTAATTGATAACTGGGTCCCAAGCTGGTGGTACTTGCCATCCATCCTCTCTATTGAAATTAGGATGTTTTTTAATTTCGATCGCTAAGCAATGTTCAAGTAACTCTGCATATTCTTGAGGTAGGTGCTGGTCCTCAAGCCTTTTCTTGACAATGGAATCTGAGAATAATAATTCTTTAGCTTTCCATGACATTTTAATAATGAGAAATCCTGACAATAGTATTGGTCACACCGTGTATAGAAAGCCAACCCATACCGATAAATACCTCAATGGAAAATCTCATCATCATCCATGTCACTTAGCTACCGTAGGCAAATCTTTGTTTCAGAGCGCACAAGGCATCTGCGACACCCACCATCTCAAAGAAGAGCTTCGACGAGTCAAGTCTGTCTTGAGAAGCAACAAACTCAGCCTTCCACACATACGACACAGATGTCGACCCAAGCCACACACAGTTGACCGTTTCCCAGCCATCTTACCTTACATAAAGGGAGTCACAGACAAGATTGGTAACATACTTAGGCGAGCTTCAATCAAGACTTACTACAAGCCGCATAAGAAAATAAACCAATTTTTAAGACCTGTTAAATCCAATATCCCATTGCAAGATGCTGGAGTTTATAAAATTGACTGTGACTGTGGTTTATCATACATTGGGCAAACAAAGAGAAGCATTGGTACCCGTATCAAAGAACATATTGCTGACATGAAACATAGACGCTCAACCAAGTCTGCAGTCTGTGAACACTCACTTGACAAATCCAACCACTACATGCGTTTTGATAATCCTCAAGTCCTTGCAAAAGAAAACAGATTTATACCAAGGATAATACGTGAAGCGATCGAAATTAAAAAACATCCTAATTTCAATAGAGAGGATGGATGGCAAGTACCACCAGCTTGGGACCCAGTTATCAATTTAATAAAATCTCAAACTCATCGGAAGACAGCAAGTGTTTTTGATACTGTCAGCCAATACTTTGTGAATCGAAATAGTTTTCAATGATTTATGAGCTATGGTTTTGTATTAGTGACATCAGAAACATATGACACAGACGAATGTCAACTCAGTCTGCCTGCGACCATGAGCTCTGTAAAGTGCTTGAAACGTTAGGTATAAATAAGTAAGCAATAAACGCGATAGAAAACCGTATAAAATAGTTTAATTTAATGTGTAACAATCGCAAAAACATAAGAAATCATTAGAAAAAGATCATTTTTCATCTCGACCTGACCGGGGATCGGACTAAGGATATCTTGAGTAGCGGGCAGGCATGTTAACCATAACGTCACCGAGGTCTTCATGGTATAGGTAAAACACCGTTTGGAAATAAGAAAGCAAACACACATAATAAAACCAGGTTAAATAAATCAAGGGTCCAACGTAAATTATTATCAAAGCGTGAATTACGAGAATATATGGACATAGTTCCGTACACGCAGTATCTCAACACGAAAGGGTAGGCTGGAACAATATTGTGCTACAAGATTTAATATCACTTTAAGATAGAAACATATTATTGGTAGTCTTAGTTATAACTGTCTCTCTGTGGTCCAGTTGTTAAGGCGATTGCCTAAATTTCAATTTTGTTTGATTGAACAATTTACATGATCAATATTCATTAAAACAAAATTTTGAGATTGAAGTTTAAAGTTTTTATAATTAAATAAATTTTGGTTTAAATGAAGCAAGAAATTACATTTAAAAAAAAAGACAACGATTTTTCATCATCCAAAAAACACAATAATATGTTGTGTTGTGCATGTGCATATAATATAGGTATAATGCGCCATAAATTTTTACAACAATAAAGTCTTTAATAAATTATTACATCAAAATATTCAGGACACGTTGATCCTAAATTCTCTACAATGGCGCAAAGTTCGCGCCAAAAACATTTTTCCTTGTATACTTCTGGCTGTCTACTCGTTACTGTTTCCGCTTACAACCCTTTGTTCAATATTAAATTTGAATAGAAATTCAACGTTTTTTTACACTTCTTTTATTGTGTTTACGGCTAAAATCTTCTGGCAGCGGAGTCTATTATCTTCCGCAAAATTCTCGGTCCGATCAAGAACCCCGATAGTAGGTAGCTAGAGAGTCCGAAAAATCTCAGAGAAACCAACTCGCTAAGGAGCTGAACATATTAGGTGTATTTAAATCGCAACTGCGCTAGCTTGGGCATTTAAAAATAGTGAATGTGAATGGATTGTTACGCCAAAGCATCCTATCTGAGATAGATATCAGACGAACGACCCAGATATCGCTGGAACAATTCCTTGCAGGCTGACCTACGAAAGATGGGCGCCGTAAAATGGCGAGACATCTCGCAGAATCGAAAACTGTGATGCTCTCTCGTTTCGGAGGCCAAGATCCATTTCGGGTCGCTGAACCAGCGCAGTATGTAAATAATCTCCCCAAAATTAAATAGGTATCTAATACGGATACCGCACCAGAACTAACCCTCTCACAAACCGCTAATCTTTTTGGCATTCCGCTTTGTCTCCAAAGTAATATTTTAATTAAGGCGCGCGATCCTTCGCAATTAAAACTTGCACAAGCAACGACGTTTGTTTTTGCCAATGACACAGATGCACAGAGCAAACGAAAGAACTTTGGCCTTTTTGTGACTTTGGAAGTGCATTTTAAAATTAAATCTTTCTGCATTTTCGTGCCTTAATGATTCAATTAAAATTTGTGCTTGAATTTTTGACTCTATTGCTTGATGTGCTTTTTCGTAATACGTGTGTTTTTGATGATTTGCTCTCTGACCTCGAGCTTATGTATCCATCGCTGCTGGCAGGAACCAACACTTTTTGAATAATTTTGAGATACTGAAGTCCCTGTTTGTCTTTTTCGTTTGAATTTTACAACATCCCGGCAAGAAATTCCATCATAGTTTAAGTATTTTGTACTTATAGAACAATAAAATTTTATTAAATAAATAAATAGATAGAGAGCACTTTATTATTATTTACCTTACTTTTACCATAGCCAAAACATCTACTAGACAAAACTTAATGCAGTGTCAATAATTCTTTATTTTCCTAAGATAAAGAAAGAAAAATTATCGTTTAGGTATTAGAATTTCAATAAGAATCAGTACACCTGGGTGCACTGAAACGTAGGTATAATATAACATGGAAATTTTCCGGATCAATCCTCCTATTCGACTCTCTGTCTTTGTTGCTCTATGATCCAAACAAAACAAGTCCACTTTTTTTCAAATGTCCCATTTAATTAAGTGCTTGCTACATTCCCTCGTAAACTTTTACATGTCGTGTTTTTGCTGACTGGCAATTGCGAAGGTCTGCGGGTTTCATTTGTTTCTACAACAGTAAGTCGCACTTTTACTGTTTTAATCCACGGTTCTGCTCTGTGAAACCTTATTATGAGCTTACTTTCTCTAATTTTAGTTTCATTGGATAGAAGAAGAAGACTACACACACAATTCGATTTTTGTTAATAGCATACAGCAATTTTTTGCCTCTCGCACTCTTTAAGCCAGAACAATGCAAGCACTGCTGATATGTACGCATCAGAAAGATTAGATATCAGATGATTTTTTATATTTGGTAGGTTTATTTCTTCATTTAACTTTGCTATAAGTACAGCATAGCGGACATAATGCTAGAATATTATTCTTATATTATTTTTATAGCCTGTCATATAAAATCCATCTCAACGTCAGCTATTCTACAACCTAGAACGTAGGGGAGAAACTTCTGTTTTTTTTTTTTCTGCTTAAAATTCCCAGTGAGCCCCTGTGTCTATTGTGCATTTCTTATTTACGATCTAGTTTCGAGTGTAACACAGTGACCTGCCCGTGGCTATCGCTGGACATGTCATTTATTTATTCATCAAGCTAAGTCTAGGATTAGGAAAGTGTTTTGGATAAGATTTTTAACCTTTCATAACTGAGACGAGATAAAAAGCGCAAATTTTTCTTTCCTTTCCAATGCTTTCTATTTCTACTTCTAGATAATTGTTACATTTCTTTGAGACTCATTCTAACATTCTTTAGGTGAGTTTTTAAAATACTTGTTGTTTTATACATCTTTGCGCGCGGGGTACTCCGTTTATTATGGTGAAAATAGTATAAAATATGTCAATTTTTAATTAAAATGTAAGCCATTTTAGCATGATACAAGTATTTATCTATTCTCTATCTGATTATTTTTTATATTATACGTTTTGCTGTACTTTAAAATGCTGAAGTGACATATCAAATTTTCTTGAATCTAAGATCGAGCCAATTTCCTGCAGTCTACTAGATTGGCTTATTTAGGTCACACGCCCTTAATAAGTAATATTTTAGGCTTCTGATCTTTGGATGTAAAGGTGTAAATCTTTGAGGATACTACTTGGCTATTAGATAATTGTTTAAGCTTGTTTTGTTAGCATTATCATCATCAATCCTAGCCCTTCAATGAAATAATCATCTTTATTATCAGACAGTCAGGTGATCCAACCCTGCAATGTTCTAACCAAACTGGAAAAATCAAACTAAGTATGGCTTCCAGTGGGAATCGAATCCACGACCCGAAAAGTCGACGACGACAAAATAGGTAAAAATTATTGGACCTTAAAAAAAAAGAGAATGAATTAAACACACTCTTAACATTAATCTATGAGTTTCGCTGGGTTTGCTTTAAAAAAGTTTCATTTTATAGTAACTGTACATAAAATCCAATTAAAAGTGATCGTGAATTTAAGCTATCAACGCTTCTCAATTTTTCCAATACCACTCGTAGTTGACTGGGTTTTTCCATTGCACAAATGGATTTTTAAGCCATTGAAAACATCACTAAAAATACCTATAGGAATGTTGATTTAGTGTATTCCTATGAACAGTTGGGTAAATATTCTAGGATACTTAAAACGTTAAAAATAATAAACAACTAGCGGACTCGGCGAACTTTGTACCGCCTTAGAATTATTAGATTTTATATAAAACCCTATATGTATTGTATACCTAAAACATTTCCTGGGAATCACTCTATTTATTAGTGAAAAGTTTTACGCGCCCACGGTCGTCTACTGTTTTTTTTTTTTTTTTTAAATAAATAGTACCTTTTTACTCGTGTCCTTACATTCGTGTCGTGTACATTGTATTCTATGTTTGCATTTTTGCGTATAAGTGTAAATGAATAAATATAATATGAAAATAGTTTGACTGCAAAAGGACCTAAAAATTTATTTTTTAACCCTATATAACGGAATATCACATGAACGCGTCCTCGAACAATAATAATAATATTTTTCATCTTATACCTCAACGATAAAACTCCATGTATTATAAGGTAAAGGTCCATTCAACTAAGGATAGGCCCGCCGGAACATTTTGCGTAAATATTTATAATACAAGAAAAATGTTTACTATTATACCTTCTATACCTATCATATTTTATGTACTTTGGTTTCATAATTTATTTTATTTATTTACATAAACATTATTTCACATTAAAATTTATTTGTTGACAGTGTAACAAAAAACATAACCATGAAACCTTACTCGAAAATTCGTCAATTAAACGACAAATCTGCTCCACAGTTGATAGATGACTAGCTCTAAAATATTTGTATTAGAGTCCCTTTCGCGCTAATATAAGAATATATTAGGTTTTAGAAATGGGTGCTATTTCATCGCCACGTCCTTACGCTATGTCAATGATAAAGAGCATCTAGCTATCCCAATATCATCAATGCTCGAGGCAAACAAAATTGGCGAACTAAAAGCTATTCCGAGTCTGCAGCAGACTACAGGCTGTAGCTATGCGGTTTATCTACATTAGTATGTATTTGGCAGTGAATTAACTGAGAAATGAATATTGACTAGTCACGACATTCTTGTTAATCAAATAGCGTAAAAGGCGAATATGGAATCAAAAGAGATTTCAATTTCAACACTTTCTCTTTAGAATATTCAAGAAAACTCTTCGAATATTTACTACAAGAATATAAAGCAGGAAATTGAACCCTGGATGTAACCAGGAGTTTTTTGTTTACAATTTAGTAGGCAAACAGGATTTTAAGGAGCTAAGATGACAGAGAAACTCCTTTTTCTCGTCGTAGAAGACGACTTATAGCGACAAAATGGTATATAATTTATTTATTTGTGACTCTCCGACTGGATGCAGATTAAACCCGTTTAAAAATATCCTTCAGAATGATTGTGTTCTGTTTCTTTAAATTTTAGAACTACCCAGGTTCTACTATTAAGACAAACTCAATCTCCGATTTGTTATTTATTTATAACTAAAGAGTTTGTTTAAACGCCTTTACTCGGACACTACCAATTTATAGCTTAAGCGTCTGTTTGTTTGTACGCGTTTTACTCTGAAACTACCAGTCGGATTATAAGTCTTTTTGCCCCTGATCGCCTGATTCTTAAAGACGGTTGTGTGTGACTAGAACAAAACATCACACAGCGGAGCATTACATTTTTTTATAGAACCCACCAAACTAGCCTTTATCCTTTTGATCACAATCAACATCCTAGCAAATAAACCCTCGGATGCAATTAGGAGAGAGCCGACAGCGGCGGTCTGGCCTCGCTCCAAGCCGGCTGCCAAACGCTCGCTCCGGCCCCTTCCTGCCAGTTTCGAAGCCAAAACAACTTGAATAATGTGTTTTTTCGATGGCGGTTGCAACAACACCATTATTGAAATTGTTGTTGGATAATGCGTGAGAAAGTTTGCCGGTTACTCATCGGCATTACAGAATTTCCAGGTATGATTCAAAGCTTTGAAGCTCTTGGTGTAATAAAACGCTCTTCATTTTTAATATTTTAAGTGATAAATGTGATTAATTTACTTGCACATTATAGATAAACGGCACGGTATTCTTTCAAAACATAATTATTAGTGATGTTTGCACAATTGCACAACTTCCACCTGTTTCTGTTTTAATTTTTCTTCCTGTTAGCAGGAAGAGATCTCTTCTTGGGATAAGTGCGCCGTTGCATCTATATCTTGTAATGTTGTTTTGTGGAATAAAGTTAACATCATGATCATTTCGCACAGGTCGCAGACATCCTACGGTTGGACATAAAGATTTCCCCTCGTATTAAGAAACGTTTGTTAAGCCCATAATAGCTAAAATGTGTTGCGTCTCTTTCTTTCACGTGAAGTGTCAGGTAAAAGAAAAAGAGACAAAACATATTTTAGTTAAAATGGGCTTAACAAACGTTTCTTAATACGGGGGTTCCAAAATGAACGATAGGAAGCGGTCTGCATTCAGCGCATGCCTGTTGCTGCCTCTTCAGGTTATCTGACCATCTGGTCGGTGGGTGACCGACGCGACGGTTCGTTTGCCGGTTCGTAATCGCCTAATTGCAACATCGGTTTCGAAACATGAAAATGAGGTACTGTAAGGCGCGAACGCACCGACAACGTCAGCAGCCGTCGGGAATGAAATGTTATTTTCGTGAATGCACCCGAACGTGTTGTGACTCGTTCCCCGCGTGACAGTGGTAAGCGCGCGCGGAGTAGTAGACATTGAGATTCCATCAGTTCGCACAAAACGTTTTGCACCCTCATTTATATCTAATAACATTCGTACGGCTAAACAGTAGAACTCCCTGCCAGCAGACGTATTCCCGGACACATACAATTTGGGTCTTCTCAAGGCTAGAGTGAATAGGCTATTAATGCGCCAGCGAGCTTCATCTTAGACCGCATCTGCATTTAATATCAGGTGGGATCGTGGGCAATCGCTGGACATTGTGAATATCATCATCATCATCATCATCATCAGCTGTTTACAACCCACTGCTGGGCATAAGCCTCCCTCTGTCTACGCCATGTATCCCTACTGTGAATATAAAAAAAATATATTTTAAATAGAGAAACTACATGCAATTAGAATCGCACGGCCTGCGGCAGAAATCTGGCCGACATCCAATGGGCAGGCCTGTCAGTAAAGAGCGCTTGATCAGGATCAATGGATGTTGCACGCCAAATGCATCCTTGGAAAACTAGTGCCATTTTCTATAGAATTCTAAGCCTCTTAGTACAGTAAGCTGCAGAGAAATATGACCCCCTTTCAATAGTGATACTAGTGGCATGGGGGTCAGATTTCTCTGCAGCCGACTGTACACAGGACAAAATGCTCGCGAAATCGATTTGCAAACCTGTGTAAGTATATTTTGTATTTTCGTAATCGCTTAATCGTCTTGTATTGGAAGGTTATTACCTATACAGGATGGTCACTGTATTACCTGTCTCTGATTTTTTGGTTTATTCCTAAAATTGGCGGTTTGGACTTGACCCTTACATTCCTTTAAATCTCTCCTCTCATTAGTAGTGATATTGTTAAATTCTAGGTTAGAGATTTTATTTAATACTAGCTGTTCCCCGCGGCTTCGCCCCGCGTGGTACTCGGTTATATCGCGCCCAAAAGTAGCCTATGTTTGACCTCAGGTCGTTAACTACATCCCTACCAAATTTCATCACAATCGGGCCAGCAGTTTAGCCGTGAAGAGGTGACAGACAGACAGACTGACAGACAGACAGACTTTTGCATTTATAATATTAGTATGGATATGGATATAGAGACAAATCACACAATTGAGTTAGCCCCAAAGTAAGTTCGAGTCTCGTGTTTTGGGATACTAACTTAACGATACTATATTTTATAACAAATACATATATAGATAGACATCTCAGACCCAGGCCAATCAGAAAAAGATAATTTTTCATCTTGACCTGACCGGGAATCGAACCCGGAACCTCCTGAGTAGCAGACAGGCATGTTTAGGCCACGGAGGTCGTCAAAATGTCTGACTAGGAATACTAAAATTAGAGCAAAATAAAATTGTCATTAAATCGTGAACACGTTGCGTTATTCATTTGGAATTGTTATCAACGGAATAGGACGGCTACCAGCCGGAATACTAATTCGGTTTTATGTCGACCGCCTGCTTAAATAAGTAATGGAAATGTGAATACTAGTAAATCCAGGGATACTCTAGTGGGATTTTTCGTAATTTAGAGCTCTGTATCGAATGAGAAAATTTATTGTTTTATGCCACTTGTTATTTATATCAATTTTTCACTGGCATGGTGTCTCTCGCTAGACCATCTCAAATCTATTTTCTTGTCCTGCTTCACAACATAGTATAAAACAAAGTCGTTTTCTCTGTCCCTATATCCCTATGTATTTAATCATTAAAACTACGCAACGGATTATGATGCGGCTTTTTAAATAGATAGATTAATTCAAGAGGAAGGTTTTTATACCCATGCGAAGCCGGGTCGGGTCGCTAGTACATTAATAAACCTTAAACCTACTGATTTTCTTGTACTGACAAGGCAATCAGGCAATCAGTGGCTTCATAGGTTTCTTCAGTGAAGTTTTGGTCCTCACAAATGTAGAGATGATTTACCAGTGTCAGTTCATAAAAATAAAACACTTACTTTAAAAGAGAATGATTTATAAGTGACTAATTAGTCAAAATACTAACAATTTGAATACGTTATTGACAGCTTTGGTTGATATTTATTAGATGTCTGAAATAAATAAAGATTTGATTTAATTGAGATATATTTTAACAAGACATATTTTTCTCGTTCTCAATTATAATTTCAAAATTAACGAATTATTCGTATAAATAAATATAATTAGCTTTCTGAGATACGTTAACTAAGACGATCACGCTCCAGTTTTCTTGTATCGTTAGAAATATTAATAATTTTGATCTTCATAATCAAAATAAATGTGACTTTTAAGGTTAAACGTCTGCCCTTTGGGTACTTGAAAAGAACAAAATCATATTAAATTTAAAGGCTATAGATAGATTTCTTATTGGTTTTTAGAATTCCCTTTTTACAAATCCCATTTAAACCCTTATTAAATTTCTGTCTACAAGAAATAATAACCAGGACCGACGGTCTATGAAATTCAATTTTAAATATTAAATAGCAAATAAGAAGGCACATTATAGAGCTTGTAGAAAGATCAAGAAAGTGTGACTGAAAAAAGCCAAAGGAGTACAGCGCACTCTCCCGGAATTCTTCTCTTATAAAAAAGAAAGGTTGGTAGAGCCATGAGTCTCACCAATTTGAAGCGGCCAGCATCCATTGCTATCTAGGTTGCTGGTATTCTATTTGTTGTTATATGGTCGCTATATTTTTATAATCGTTTTGCCTATAGATTTGTTACTAAATGGTAACATTGTTTTTTGTTTTGCCCTAATGGTCATAAGTTCTGCGTGCTATGTACACAGAAAATCTTTAAAAAACAATCTGAATTAGTCTTAATACCCGAATTTTAAAAACCTTATACCAATTATAACTACCTAGTCAGGTCGATAGAGTAATTCAAGTTTTTATACCCATGCCTTATACCATACTTCCGTGAAGTGTCACGGAAGATTACAAAGTGTTAAAATTTCTTATATCTTAATCAAGAACTTATCAGCACTAGCTAAGCCACCTTCCTATCTAGGTGTCTCATAAACAGTGCTTATATCATCCTGTGGCCCGTTAACTTTAAGCCACATAACTGTTCCAGTGTTCCTAATAGACCCTGGGAACTAGTGCAGAGGAGACAAAACACAGATTGTGAATATATCCTCGACACACACACTAGAAAACGGTCTATCAAATATTTCTGAGCAAATTTCGTAACTAAAAATCAAACCCAAAAATTTATAAGATTAGGTACCTACTTTTTTGCTTTACGAACCATTATAAAGTTCGACTCGCGCTAAAGAATTATTTGAGCTTCTACCCTTTAGTCGTTTATTCCACTTTGTCAATCGCTGGTCGACTGTAAGAGAGCCTTTCACCCGCGACTTCGCCCGCGTTTTGTCAATTATCGCGACGAAAAGTAAATGTCCATTCTCATGTTTCACGGTATCCTCATGCCAAATTCGCTTTCATTTTAGAAACGCATACAAACATACATGTTTTCACATTTATGTGTATGGATTGTAGATGCTTTGTCTTCATACAATTTCCTCTGTAGTACTGTTATCTTAGCTAAACCATGCATCGCCAACTTCGCACAGTTAAAATTCAAGTTTGCAACCACTGACCGCTAACCACTAACCAAAGCCTTATTGTTATCGCAGTTTGGTGTTAATTTTATCGTGTTTGAGGATGGCAGGTATTGTTATAGCGTATGAGATTGCTAATTTGAATAGTCACTACTCGATACCAATTCATTAATACCATTGGCAGGCATCAGCTTTCTGTTAAAAAAAAGTATGAGAAAAATATCCACATCGTCCATAGAGTTTGGAAATCGCGCGCGGTTTAACACCAGGCAATTTATTTTTAATCTATGACATCGTCGGTGCATTGCAAGTTTTTAGTCCTTTTTATAAGTATATCTTGTTCTTAATAAACTTTTAATATGCTATGCTGTATATTCTAAGAAATCCAATAAACAGTTTAATTGAGTCTGTCTTCAAGTTTCTTCTCTAATAAAGTTAACTTGTTCCATGCGAATGATAGATTTACCGTTTTAATTGGATAAAATTAAAAAAAAAGTCATTAGGGGTTCCGTACCTCAAAAGGAAAAAAACGGAACCCTTATAGGATCACTCGCGTGTCTGTCCGTCCGTCTGTCACAGCCGATTACTCTGAAACCACTGGACCAATTGAGATGAAATTTGGTACACATATGTAAGTTAAAGACCCAAAGGTGCATGTGTAACGTAAATAAATAAATTATGATTTTGGGGGTCACTTTTGGAGGGTAACCATATCGTGTGACATATCAAATGAAAGAGCTCGTTATGAGGATCTCAAATATAATTTTGTTATTATTGTAATATAAATAGTTTTTATTTTATTCAGGAAAGAAGACGAAAATTGACCATTCCCCCCCCCCCTGATCTCCGAAACTACTGAGCCTAAAATTTTGTAAAAAATTACGGAATATAGGTCATTGCCTGTAGATTACAGGAAAACCTACAAGAACTCTGTCAATTGACAATTAAGTGGTAAATTCAATATAAAACGTTTTAGTTCACTAAAACACCACTAGATGGCGATAGTAGTAGTTAGTTGAAATATCACAATTGAATTTAAAAACTGACATTGGCATTGTACGGAACCCTCTCCACGCGAGTTCAACTCGCACTTGACTGGTTTTTTTTCTTCTTAAAACTGCTGGTTTTATCTGCCTACAATAGATTGTCTGCACCACAAAATAGCTCGGCATCTAAAATCCCTATTTTATCACACACAGTAGCCGCAGACGACCTGTCCACCTGTTTCCATGGCTACGTTGTGTATTATTTGCAGAATAGAAAAGCATACGTGTCGTGTGGTGTATTGTGGGTGCAGAGGACCAACGTAAATTGTCCATGAAGCATCGACAGCGAGGCTACATGAACGAGCCATCGATCCAGACATAATCTGCAAAGAGTAGTGCAAATAGACAGAGTCTTCTGCACATTTAAAGAAAGAAACAGAATATATTTATGCATAGAATGTGTAAAAATAATATTAAATAAAGTAACTACAGGCAGATAAATGTACTACCCGGTGAGTCAGATTCCTAGCATTTTTTCTCCAAGAAAAGTCTATCAAATGCAAAAAGTAGTTCTATAGTTAAAAGCAGTTAAAAGAAAAAACTTTTTAGCTTTATTTTATAACAACTGTAGATAATTAACGTTACCTTTTACACATTTATTTCTTAATTTACTTAAATTTATATAATTATGACACCTACAAATTATATTCGCAATTTTTATTACACATAAATTAATTCTTTAGTCCATTTGTAATGCGAATAAATATGTCAGTCATAATAATCCACCTACTCTGTGTTGAGCTCACTCTGGCAGTTGTACAATATAATGCCAGAAAATGAACAATGGAAGTGCACTCTTAATTACTTACTACATTTTAGTAGAAATTAATTAATAGTATATTATTAAATATTTGAACAAAAAACGAACTGAAGGAATTTTGTTGAGAGTTTGCTTTTAAAAATAGCTCCTTTATTGTATAAACAATTGAAATTCTTAGAGAGTTCTTATACTTGCTTAATTTTCTAGGTGTTGTTATATACTAGAAAAAGATTTAAAAAAATCTTACTATATCATCAATTATTTTGTCATGTAGAATCGATACAGTATTTCAATCAAAAACTTAAGTATGGTTTCTTGTAAATATAATTATTATAGTTTATTGTTTTATAGATTTATAAAGAGCAGGTGGTATTTTGATCAAGAGTCAAGTTTTCTTTTGAACCAAAGTTCTGATTCAAGTCGAGACACGTTTGGTATTTTTATTGACGAAAATAATAATATGATCATCATCATGGGGTGCCATCTTCGAATTGAAGTTTGGAGGTCACAAACGGAAACCCTCGCGGCTATGGGCCGCTATTTTCAGATATTTTTTTTACATATAATTTGATAGAAAAATCTATTTTAATCCTTTTTGGATTTGAACAAAACCTCGAAAATACATCACAGACATGAGCAACTATTCATTTCAAAATACTAAAACAAAACAAATATGTAGACTAAAAAAATAACACCTCTTTTCAAACGAGTCGTGTAACAAAAGTAGGCAAAAATCGCCTCATGAATGAAACAGCATCTACTTAGGTTCCCTTCCTTATTCCATAAAAATGCATTCGCAAAGTCTTATTTCCAAAAAGCTCCATTTCTTAAGCATACGGAGTTACCAGCATAAAAAATGTAAATATTAAAAGCTTCCCCAAAACCTAATCTCACGCTGAGCCCCTATCGGCTCTTCCAAAAAATATAAGACGTTTTACTGGCAACATTTTGTATAAAGCCTTATTGATCAAAATATTCGGGCTAGATGTTCGGATTTAAGTAAATTGTGGGAGGTTTTTGAGGGCGCCGAATAAAATACGAGTGGTAATCGCTCTGTATTCCATTTTTTTTACATACTTTACTAATATTACATACGCGAAAGTTTAAGTTTTAAGAATGTATGGATGTTTGTTACTCTTTCACAGGAAAACGGCTGAACTGATTTGGCTGAAATTTGGAATGGAGATTGCTTAGACTCTGTAACAACACATAGGCTATATATTATCCCGGAATTCTCAAAGGTGCGAAACCGAGGGCAACAGCTAGTAATATTATAAATGAGAAAGTCTGTCTGTTTGTCTGTAACGCTTTCAAGGGTATACCGCTTGACCAATTTTGATGAAATTTGGAATGAATATAGTTAAAGACCGGAAGTCAAATAAAGGCTACTTTTTGGCGCGATAAAACAGTACATGCTAATATAAATAGAATGATAGTCCTATAAATTGGCGTACTGTACTTGTTAATATAGTGAAGCTACTGCTGTCTAGCCTCCGTAATTTTACAGGAAAACCAGATCGATAGGAACATGTTGAACTAATAGAAATTTCAAACATTAACTAATGTCTCAATTTTATATGACATTGTAGAAGATTCCATCTTCTATATTAAAATTAGTACCTTCATTTACAATGATTTATTATATTTCATCAACAAATTCCTAATGAGTGCAAAAAACTATTTTAATATCTGACTTTAAACTCTTCTGATAATAAAATTAATACTTAATACTTTATTAATAGGTTGGTATTTTCAAACTTCGGTACGAAATAGTTTCAACCTCCGCATCTCATTTAGCGAAAGAATGTTAATTTTCTTGTAACAAGATAAGCAACTTGCAATCTTCTGCAAAATTAAAGTTTTCTTGTAATAAGGTTTTATTATGAACCGCTGGGTCTTAACGCTGTTGTTGCACTCATTTGGTATAAAGTTGTAAGTATTGAATTTTTTCAAGCTGTACCGCGAATAAGCAAGAATATTGCTAACTAGCTGTTGCCCGCAGCACCGCCTGCGTGTATGTCGCTTTTCGCGTAACCTGTGGAAACTACAACCGTCCAGACTTATAGTTAATTCTATAATATCCTATTCCCGTGCCAATTTTATATAGCCATTACATTAATATTAAGCATAAAGTTTCAAAATCGTGGTGGCTAAGTTTTGTTAATCTATGATATAAAATAATATAAAATATTCTACTTTCTTCCACGGTTTCACTTGCCGTAAGACCAAAGACCCAGTATTCCCGTCACCAATAGTTTGGACGCACAAGCGACGAAGGATTAACAGCTTTGATTAATATGCTTAGGATGTCTTATGTAGAGCTGTACTGCAGAAGGTAGCATAAAACTAACTGGTGGAAGCATCCAATTAAATCGGGAAGTACTGTAGACCACATAGAGAAATTTACAACTCTTACCTTAAACTTACATCTCATCAGGTGGTATAATTTCCTATGGGGCAACTGTACATGTAACTTTGACTTTCACAAAAAGAAGTAAGTACATTTATTTAAGCAATTACTGTCCATCTATCATATTGTGGACTGATTCTGGTAGGTTATTGTTTACGTGTAGTTCTAAGACACGGGAAGTTGTGTAAAACATTGTCAGACACAGAAGTTCCTACAACTTCAGACCTTATACACACTGCATAACCCATAAAACTGCAATCGACTGGAGTCGTAACTCAAAACTTAAAAAGGAACGTGTGCCAATGTACTCGCAGAGCTAGAATTTGTCTATAGAGTGAGCTCGTAATAACTGTTTTTTTTTTAGTTCAGACCATTCTTGACAAAATCGAGATTATTTTTATTAAGTAACTTTTTTTGGCCTCAAAAACTTAAGTAATATTATAATTTTTGGTATCAAATTTTAAAGAAGGATTAGAATTAAGCTCGTACGTTTTCATTTTGTTTAAATTTTTTTTGTTTGTAATGATATATAATAATGATATATAATAATAAATTACAATGTAGGAAAAGAAAATATACGCAAAACACAAAAACCTTAACTCCAGAGACATTATTCGAAGGGAAAACGTAGGTAGTCTATCCTTAGAGGGCTATGTAATAAAAACTTACTTTAATATGCGCACTCTCATACAAAGACGTTAAACTGTAACTCTATTGCCGTACCCCAAAAAATCTGTCGATGATTTACAATGGTTCTCTCTTTTGAGAATGCCATAAAATAGTCCCCTGTCAAACCCAAGCTTGGGGAAATCGACTGGCAATGCTTAACAAATATTTGCGGATGGCCGGCGAAAGCCCGATATGAGATTTATGAAACCTATATGTGACGTTGAGTGGGTTTTAATAATACGTCTTCGTTCCAAGAAGGTTGGTAAAGTAGCCATCAACTAATCGAGCCCACGTCTGAGGAAGGTCTACTAATGTGAAATGTATTTTTAGTTTAACTTCCTCAGAAATCGAAACTTATTTGACACGCTCGGAAAATAATAAAAGCTTTCTCATACCATCGACCTATTTTGCCGAGTACTAAGAGAGCATTTCTTTTAATTTCAAAAACCTGCATTCATTGTAGAAAAATCGCCTTTTCGTTAGCACGATTAAAATAAGCGTACATAATTTTTTGCTTCCTACGTTTTCTTCAAGGCGGTCATGGATTAAAAAATAAATGCCTGACATCCAAAACTGTGCGTGGTTTACTATTCTATGATGTCTAGATTAAAAAAAAAAAATTGCCGCGCGCGATTCCCAATTCTTTGCGGTATCCGAATAAGGTTTCAACGTTCCTTTCCAAACAGGATTACATCATCGGATTGTTATTAATAATATGCACACGGAATAGGCTACGCTCTATCAACTATATTTTTGAAGCCAAAAAATACATTTAAAAAACAAATTTCTTCACAAATCCTCATTTTTGAGAGTCGTGATCATGACCACTTACTTATATGTTTCCTGGACATGACTGGTACTATGGACAAATCACTACTTAGTATAAAACAAAGTCGCTTTCTCTCCCTTTGTATGCTTAAATCTTTAAAACTACGCAATGGATTTTGATGCGGTTTAATTTTAATAGATAGAGTGATTCAAGAGGAAGGTTTTTATGACCATGCGAAGCCGGGGCGGGTCGCTAGTTATATATAATGCAAGCGGGACGAAGATTTTATTTTTTTGGATTTTCGTTCTGTATTTAAAATGCCTAAATGAAATCAAAAATGGTGAAGCGAAAAGTGTAATTCAAAAATGAGCTCTAGTATTATAATCTGATGCACCAATACCTATTTCCATGCTATTTCCTAGAAGGCATTTCTCGTGGTTGATTATAAAATGGAATTCCTCAGACATTTTCTTAGCAGCATACTCTCTACGGCTTTCTGTTTTATTCAAAAGAATCTTAATAAGATGCGTCCAAATATTAGAAGTCATGAGAATTTGTTATTTTTACTTTTGTTAATATTTTTAGATATTTATTCTGATGGCAGTGTCTAATTTGGCATAAACAAGAACTTATTTAATATCTAGAGTATATATTTTATCTTTGAATTATTTTCGACCTGATGGTAATTGGTCACCGTAGCCCATGGACGCCTACAACATGCGCATCACTGACCTCAGAAATTTTGCTCTCATTTTTCATTGTTTTCAAACGACAAAGATTATGACTTCTTATTCAGGGCAATTTGAAAAATGGCCACATTAGAATTGGGGTTTAAAAAAACCTGTGCTATTAGTTATTATAAAAATATAACTAGCTGTTGCCCGCGCAATGTCCGCGTGGGACTAGGTCATATCTCGCCAAAAGTAGCCTATGTTTGACCCATGATCCTTAACTATATCCATATCAAATTTTATCAAAATCGGTACATTGGTTTAGTCTTGAAATCATATCCGAAAGACAAACAGAAACAGACTTTCGCATTTATAATATTAGTATGGAAGTATAGATTGAAACTTTCCGAGTATTTCAAAAAATAGAACTAGTAGGCACGCAAAAAGCAGACTTGATTCTAAGCCAATTAAGTCAAAAATATCTAAGAATATTTAAATGTTAGCCTACGTTAACTCCAACTATTGCCCTTAAAGTAAGCAAAGCCGCGGTCAAACTGTTACTAAACCACTGCATTTGAATAAAGTAGGAACAAAATTTCCGGGCTGCGGTATGCTGTGCTGAATTTAATTACACCTAAACTTTAGTTTCTGGGTCGCAGCGGTTACATTATCGTGGTAGAAATATCTGCAGTTCAAAATGTTTATTTTATTGTTAAAAGAATTGGAATTAAAAAAAGAAATAGATAAAGCAATAAAATAAATTCTAATCACTATCACTTCACTACATAGTATGAAACAGTCTTTGAAACTACGCAACGGATTTTGATTTTTCTAATAGATACAGTAATTCATGAGGAAGGTTTATATATATATATATATATTTTTAGTTACTATATATATATATATATATATATATATATATATATATATATATATAATCCAATACATGTATTATATTGCATTGCACCCATCCGAAGCCGGGGCGCGTCGCTAGATACCATACTATAATAACGTAATTGTAAATAGGTACCTATTCAAATCAAAATATTTATTAAAACAATACATATAATATAGTAACTAAAAAAATTGTAATTCTAATTATAAGCTAAGTACTTACCTACTCGTAATTGATGTACAGTGGCGTTACACTAAGGGTCGATTTCACCAAATAAGAGTTAATTTTACTCGAGAGTATACGAGCAGTTACCCCTAGGATAACATATTTTTACGTTTCACCATAGACTTGATCCAAGAATAAACGATTATGCTGGAGTAAATCTCTACTCCGCCAATTTTCAACGAACAGCGAGCTTATACTAAGGATAAGTTCAATATGGCGTCCAAGTGTCATTGTTTCAACAGCTTATTCTCTGGCGCGCTGGCATAAAAATAATATTAGGTATAATATTTATATATTTTACCCATAGATTACAAAGAAAATTGCGCCACTTAAAAAGACCGCACGCGAATCGAACTTCTTTGATTTACTTTGTAAGAATATCTCGTTTTGACACTTTTGACATAGGTATAACCCTATCGAATATAATAATACAAAATACACTTTATTTATTAGAGGAGAAACGAGCAATTACATTTGGGCGACTTATACAGTCATTCATTTCAATCATTCGGATTCACTCCCTGTCAGAGAGTAACTATCCGAGAGTAAATTTAATCAGGTGTAAAGTGGTGGAACGTGGACGAAGTTATCCAAGAGTTAAATGGAAGAATAAATATATTCCGGATAACTATTCTCAAGTTAAGGTGATACCTCGGTGAACACTAGCGCCACCGTCATTTAAAAATCATTACTCACTGAAAACACAAGTTATCAAAAATCCCTCTGCTGTAATTCGCTTCGTTAGAATGAAACCGACTTAACTCAAAAAATCTTGAAATTGAGTCAATGTCACAGAACGACTCCACACATCGTGTTCTATCGCTTAGTTAATCAGAAACTGTCCCAACTGTGTTAGAAGAGTACGAACGCGCTATTTTGGTCGCTTTCTTACGGTGTGCGGAGGGGTCCCGAGTCGGAACGGTAACGCCCCTTTTAGTGTTATTCCTGCAGCCGCGAGCGCAACACATTGACAGAACACGAACAAAGTGACCAATTAGTGGTTGAGTCGTTTTCACTCCGAAAAAGGGTAAGAATTACATTTACATTTTTGTAATTAAAGTGACCTAATCGGTTTTATCTCTATACTCTTCCGAATATTGTCCTAATATTTACGACTTATTCGTGCTTACGCCAATTTTTTACTAAAAATTGTTTTGTGCGTCATGACTTAGAAACAAATAAGTCACTTTTCGATAAAACTTTTCGTCATGTTCTATGTCCCATTACGGATTATATCTCTTTTATACTAAAACAGTTATTTTTAATATCGTCCTTATAGGATTTCAGTCGATTTTATTCTAATACTAGCATACGCTTTTTATTTTAGGTCATTGTTTTTTTTTATTCTTGAAAGATGAAAAGGAGAACGCTCATGATTTTGGAAAATGCTAAAAAAAGAAACAATGTGGATGAGGACAAGAATAAACAAAAGCAACAGGTAAGCATATTTCTTTAATTAAGATGTGAAAATACCTACTTAAGTTCTGTTTTTGACCAGTTTATCTTAAAATACGGATATTTTTCATTCCCAGTAAAACTCGCTTCCGAAAAGTATTTGATGTGTACTATTTGCTGATGATAAGCATGTATGTGTATGAATGATTTAGCATGATTTATGATGTAGCATGTTACTGTGTAAATAAATATTTTTTTTTGATAATAATACCTTTGTCAGTTTCGCTGACATAGCTTAAGGAAGGGAAAAATATAGGTATATGACATGTCAATGTAAACGTGGGTTTGAGGCTGGTGAGGGCTGGATGTAGAGTCTAAGCATAAAAGCACAAATTGAACGGGAATATAAAATTTACAAATCATATGTATTTTTGGGATATGCTTTGCTGCTTTTGGTGATATGAGCTTTATTTTTTGCTTTTCCAGGAAACACAATTTAATATTGAAAATATTTCTCCGAATGCGTCGTTTATTGAAAACACGCCAGATCGTGAAAATCATCAAGAACCTTACCGTTTGAATCTGATTGAGGCTGTAAGTAAATAATTAGTTTTTCACAAAGTGTTCACAAATATTGTTAGGTAAATCATTATTTATTTTAAAACTTTTTTTTTCAGAGTCGAAGTTCAATATCCTCCCCTATACAAATTTTAGCTAAAGATTCTGAGACTGAAAGCTATTATTCATCTGTAGCACAAGTAAGAGTCAGAAGCAGTAGCGTTTCTGCATCATCTTCTGATTCGTCAAGCAGCAGTTCATCATCATCTAGCTCTACCACCTCAGGGAGTTGTTCAGAAATATAAAATAATAATGAAAACACTATGGCACCATCTACGAGTACAAATAACGAGGAAACATTATCCTGTAATAGACTGGCAAAGACAATAGTCACTTCTTATCGTGTATCGCCTATTAATGAGCTTGAAAGCGATCCAGATCTTAGCGATGATGACCCTACATTTAAGGTAAATAAAAGTAACACTTTTGGAATTTCTCTTTCTTGAACGCTGACCTAGAACCTCAACATTTAGCTCAACAAGAACATCAGACTTCAGGAAGTGGTTTTATTTCCCATTCGCAATTATCAGCTGATCCAGAACCACAACCCTCAGACAGTGGCGTTAATAAATCTAATGCTACAAAGAGACCTAAAAAACGTCCACGTAATCCCGAGAAATGGAAGCAGAATATCGCGAAATCATTAAGAAATACCGGAAAATCTTATAAATCTCAGTCAAAATCTAAGAAAGAACTTCCTGCGCGTAGCATGAAAGAACCGTGCACGTGTCCCCTGAAATGTTCGGAAAAAGTTGACGAAACCTGTCGAAAAGAAATATTCAACTCTTTTTGGCAGTTAGGATCTATTGAGTTACAAATAATGTTTATTAAATCGTGTATGATGGAAATTCAACCCAGGTATAAATTAGTACATACTAATGCGACAAAGCGTAAAGCTCCTAACAATGCATTCTTTTTCAATATTAACGGAAGTAAAACTCGAGTTTGCAAGAAATATTTTATCAATACATTAGACATTACAGACAGACGTCAGTCAAGGCAAAATCTAACAGTACAGGGTTTTTAGATGCAGAGCAAAGAGGAAAACATAAGAATAGAAAGATAACTGATAAAAAAAGGTATACAAGACATAAAAGCACATGTAAATTCCATTCCAAGGATCCCATCTCACTTGACAAGGGCTAATTCCGAGAGAGAGTACATTGCTGGTGGAAAAACTATCAAAGATTTGTGGCGTGATTTTCTAAAGATCAGGGAGGAGCAAAATAAACCTAATTTACCCTACTGGTTGTACCATCACATTTTTACAACGAAGTTTAATATAAGCTTTCATCAACCGAAGAAAGATAAATGCGATTTTTTTTAGAAGACAAGTACAAACGCGTAAACATGAGAAACAAAAGGAAGAAGATGCCTTGTGTTGAATAAATAATTACTAAACATGTGTTTCAAGAAAAACTGAAGTTATCAGAAAACACAAGAAAAAGTCTTAAGGAGCTATTAAGAAAAAAAAAAATTCCTCGTTATTATGTATCAAAGTCTTCTCTCGGAACATTAGGTATAACAACACTGACTTTTAAAATGTTTCTCATTTAATTATAGTGATCTCATATTTTTCTAAATATTTTTTATGATAGGTGTTGAAGATTACCAATATTCTATTTTCAAGGTAGAAGTGTTTTTTATTTATTTTTTTTTATTTAAGAGGAAGTTTTAAGTTTTTTGAATGTTTATTTTCATACAAATTGTTACTGCTATAAGCTCAAAACATATATTCTTTTAGAATATAATTTGATTTTTTGTAGAAATATATGCTAATGCAGGCAGATCTGTTAAAGAAACTAGAAGTATATATTAATTATTCTCTGAATACAATAACTTGAACATAGACTTGTTTTTTTTTTCCTTCGAAGTGCCCTATTAGCAAACAAAACTTACTCTAATTTTAATACAAAAATGACATAATACTTAAAATGCATTACATAAATTTTAAGTAATTAAAACGAAACTGTCCTAATTCATATAAAGTCAAACGATAATATAGAAGTTCGGTCAAAAAGTGACCTTATTGTGACTAGTTTTTGAAAATCGTTATTTTTAAATATTATTTATCAAAATAATAAAAAATATTGACAATGATTATCAAGCCTAATAGTTAAATAAAATATATCAACAATCAAACGGCAATTAACCCACTTAGTTTCGGAGATATACTTAAACTAAAGCAGAAATTACTAAACATGAAATCTTATTTTGCAATTTCTCAAAAAATTGAGATTTTGAGTTAAGTCACTTTCATTCTAAAGCAGCGAATTATGGTTCTGGATCTGAAGTTAATTTTAATCATATTCAATTATTAAGTTATATTTACAAATTGCAAAACTGCTAAAAGTGGCCGTTTTAAGCAATAATGCAATTTGTAACTATAGGAAATTATAATTTAATAATTTAAAATGTTTAAAATTAACTTCAGATCCAGAACCTTAATTACAGCAGAGGAATTTTTGATAACTTGTGTTTTCACTGATTAATGATTTTTAAATGACGGTGGCGCTAGTGTTCTCGAGGTATCACCTTAAGTCATGTTTGGTGAAATCGACCCTTAGTCGCAAATGAGTTGTTTGCACTTACGTTAGGTAATATGATCACGATAGCAATCCTGTATCTCGTAATTGTGCTGCGGAGATAGGAAAATCTAGGGTAGTAAGTTATAAGAGATAACACAGAAGCTGAAATATTTCATTCGGTTGTAAGTTCATAGCAGATTATTTTACCCGCTAATAAACGAGTAAAGATTTCTCTTCGTGGACGCGCATGTTACATAGAATTAAACACAATTGAATGTCACGTTTTTCTGGGCCTTAAATATTTTCATAATAGGCTAATGTCAGAATTTTAGGTTTTTCCAAAATGCATTTTGACCTTGACTCAACTTTCTTCAATGATCAGGTGGCAACCGGGGCGAGAGTAACGGCTGAACTGAACGTGCCTTACGAAGCACGGAATTATCTTTTCATTAGACGTCAGATGATTCAAATCAATCAAGAACACAGAAGCTATTATTACCATTCAGAACATCCATTAAATTGAAAAAAGGGCTATATATAATATATTTGGTTAGGACATTGCAGGCTTGAATCACCTGATTGTCTAACAATAAAGGTAATTCCGTGCTTCGGAAGGCACGTTACCTTTGGACCCCGCTGCCATCTGGTAGTCGTTAAAGGAAACATGACAGAGGCCGAGAGGTGGTTCCAAAGAACACTGTCACCAGGGTATGCATAGTCGATTGACCGTGTCACCTTAACAAAAAGATTATGATGAGGGCTATACTTGTTCAACTCCCGATGTGTACTCCCCACTGGATACTGTACCTTGTGCCACACCCCGCGCTATAGGAAGACAGAGTATTGTACGCAGTCATACGTCAAGTTTGACGTTTATCCAATATAGTACGTGCCTGTAGTGGCTTGATCTAATCGGTTACTGTCTCTGTCCTACGCTTATTTATCAGTCTGTGTCGTGGGAACAAAACGACGAAATTGATTTGCTGTTGGGAATAATACCGGGTTATTATTTACCGCTAACTCATATTTATTTTGATTTCTTGGATAGATATTAGAAATATTTTATGTACCTGTTATGTTTCTTCTTATATATCAAATTACTATTGATGGCTTCGCTTGTGTGATACATGATTGGATCGCACTAAAAAGTAGCTAATGTACTTTGTTGAAGCTCAAACTATCTCCAAATAAAATATTATCTAAGAACCTAAATTGGTTCCGCATTTTAAGCGTAAAGAGAAGACGTACAGACGATTATCTTCTAATTAATACCATTATAAGTAGGAGAGATAAAGTAAGAATTGAGTAAGATCAACACACAAATTCAACTTTATAATATGTTAGAATTGAGGGTATAAATGATTATATATTTACTAAGTGAACATTGAGAATAGGCAGCAATTGAAGTTAATTTGACCGGGTGAAACCGACGGCAATCCATGAAAATGGGAATCAAGTAGACCGCGTGGGAATAGAAGAGGGACATAATCCGGATAAGCCGCGCGACCATGCGCATTTTAATGTCTGGTATTAGTCACACTGCAGTACTGTACGGTGGAATTGTTTCTAGTAAATAAGTATTTGTATTTTATTTCAAAACAAGCGACCCACCCCGGCTTCGCATGGGCACAAAAACCTTCCTCTTGAATCATTCTATCTATTAAAAAAACCGCATCAAAATCCGTTGCGTAGTTTTAAAGATTCATACGAAAGCGACTTTGTTTTATACTATGTAGTGATAAAATTTATCTCATATTATGCTAGACATTAAATTAAAAAATAATATCGAAAGAAATTAAAATAGTATAATAAGTTCGCGTTTCTACAATCTTTTAAGTTGTAACGGTGTAGGTCTTATAGATGTATAAGAAATATTTTTATTTGAAATACAAAAACTATATTTATGTAGGTAGTTTGGTTCGATTTATTGCTCGAATAAATATTTGTACTTCAGATCAACGGTGTTTATTTTATTTATTTATTTAGGACATAAAACAGGTGACAACTTATTTACTAGTACTCTAGTACTATATAAAATTAATAAAAACTGCGTTCTATATCGCAATTAAAAGCATTTATGTGCACAGAAAAATTAAAACTAAGAAAAACAAAAGTAACATAAACTTAATGCTAAAATCTAGGCAACAAAACGTCATGGTGGGACCACGAGTCAAATATTAAAATCTATGTATATTAAGCTTTTGACACGAATTTAAAGCGAGTGTTGTTAAAAACAATTGTAAGTATACTGCGGAATTCTAAAATGGGTCACAAGATGGCTGCGGGAAAAGGACAGGGAAATAATCCGGATAAGCCGCGCGACCATCCGAATTCTAATGTCCGGTATTCGTCAAGCACGCCGCATTGTATGGAAAAATTGTTTTATCAATTTTTTATTAGGTTATTTTTTGTGTGAAATTTTGCAATAGATAGAATAATCTTTAGGAATCAACCCATCAAAAGTATAATTATAATGAAGAAATAGTCAGCTTGTAGTAGTAGTACTCCCAAGTAATCATAAACGTAGGGAAATGGAATACGGTGACTGCGAGCTTGTATATAAGGTGCATAAATCAACTGCAAATATTTTAAGGTTTCTAAGGATTATTTTTTCACTCTCCATACTTAATCAGATCAGCTGATTTTCAATTTGTATGGGACGTCAAAAAAAAATCGTATTTCGATATAAGTTCATTTGGAAAAGTTATTCAGTTTAGTGGTCCGAATCTGCCCTTAAAATATTTGCAGTTTATTTATGTCCACCGTTTATACCTACCGCTTGGCGGAACTTGACACTAAACGCCAATAAACATAATACCTACAATTCTGCCGGCTAACTGTATTGCCAGTCGTGCGATAGGGTATTTAAGACTAAGTTTGGTCTAGCGAGCCATATAAGAGCTCATGAAAGACATACCTAACTTTTTTCCAGGGTCGTCGTCATCGAAATCCATGAGGAGGATCTCCTCAATCACACATCATCAATCATCGGCTAAACTGCTGGACCGATTGTAATGAAATTTGGTAGGGATGTAGTTAACGACCTGAGGTCAAACATAGGCTACTTTTGGGCGCGATATATCCGAGTACCACGCGGGCGGAGCCGCGGGGAACAGCTAGTCTTACATATATAAAAGAAAGTCGTGTTAGTTCCACAATTTATACTCATGAACGGCTAAACGGATTTGGCTGAAATTTGGAATGGAAATTGTTTAAAATTGTCCTAGAACAACACATACTATATTTTATCCCGGAATTTCTACGGGAGCGGAGCTCCGGGCAACAGCTAGTTCTTTGAACAAATTAAATTTATCAAAAATTTTCCAACCTCTGGTTCTATATATACCTGGTTCTTGACAACGTAATCGTATTCTTATTTTTTGTCTTGTCGATTAGTATAATAAAACATAAGGGAAATAAAACTTACTACATCCGATGCAACCAAGATATCGCTTAAATAATGATGATAATGATGCAAGCCTGTAGAGCTTTCCAAACATGGGCTTTTGAGAGAATTGAATTCGCTACGCTTGAATTGCAGGCTCGAATCACCTTGTATAGCGCATACATTAAGACAATTCAAATCTGTTTAATAGTGAAGAAAGATTTCCTTCGGAGTTAATTTATGTGCCGGCTGAGACGAATCGGGACCGGGAGCTCATTTCGCCTCCTTTACATTTCTAACACCGAACGCAATCCCGTAATTAATGAGCTGGGGATAATTAAAGATTTTGAGATTTGCGTATTCAAATGTTTCTTCCAAATTGAGATGGCTCCGTTTATCAAATGAGGTGGGATATTGACAAATGGCTCACTAGTCTATACGTTCGTGTATCTAAGTATTTGAATTATTTTTTATAATATAGTTTATGCGAAATATCACTGACTTTTTGTGTCTAACTAAATAACAGTGTCTTTTGAAATTGCGTCAAGCAAAAATCTTGTATTCCTTTCATCGTGTTCTTTGATCATATCGTGTCAATGAATCGTATAGAAAAGTAGCTAAATAACTAGCTTATTCTTTAATTGTTTTATACATTTCAGTAAAATTATCCGAGGTTAGAGCATTATGCAGCTGGAAGTTGCATAAAATAATTTCAACGAATTAAAAGTGCCGTTGAAAATGAGATAAAAACTCAAACGTAGACTTATAAAGTGCCGGACAGAAAATGTTTTATTCAATGTACAGGAGTTGTAGACTCATATTTGACATCACAATTGTCAATTCCAAAAGTCAACTGTGTGTGGCTTAAAAAACTTGAAAAATTGACATTTAATTTAAACCCATATAAAATCTTAGCTGCAATTTCAATTAAAACTTATTTTTTTTTTATCTGTTTGCCTGACAAGGCTGTTTCTTAGGAACACATCAAGATGGCTGCGAGTATATTCCTCGTAATACTTATATCTACTATTGATAATCCGTGGCGTAATGGCTAACATGCTGACCGCTACTCAGGAGGTCCAGGGTGCAATCCCCGGCCAAGAAAAAAAAAATGATCTTTTTCTGATTGGCCTTTGTCTTGGATGCTTTTGTTATGTTATAATGTATTTTTTATAAAATAGTATCCCAAAATACAAGTCTCGAACTTACTTTGGTTATATATTGTCCCTATATATTATTCTATTTTATTATTTACTTATAATCTTTATCATCATATCCAGTGCATCAATATATAGAAGTCAGTGGATAGAAAGGAAAAAGTGACCCATTTGCAGGACTAGACAATGCTTTTCGCTTAAATAAATTACTTTTGTTGCGAAGTACCGGATAGTTTGTGGAGACTCGTACTGAATTATTTACACTTGGGGAAAATAATCCTTATTGCAGTTGATCTGCAAAGGGTGAGAGATTGATTAAAAAAAAAAAGTAATTTTTTAATTTATGGCAAAAAAAAACATTTAATCTATGGTCACTAAAGTTGCGTTGGTTGCCATCGTTGCCGCCCACGCCTTTTTATGGCTGCCTTTTACACCTTAAAGTTACAAAATTAAAAATATTTTAGTATAATATATTGAAGTTAAGAAAAATTTATACTTATGTGAAATATCAACTTCCACAAAATCCCAACTAATATTTAAAATGCGAAAGTGAATTTGTATATTTATTTGTTACCTCTTCAAGCTTTATCTACCAAACCGATGTTAAAATTTCGTATAGTCATAGTTATGTGTACTGAAAAGGGAATATTACTTTCATCACAGAATACAGCACTGTTTCCGAGGAGTTTTCATGAGCAAAGCTGCGTAAGCTGTAAAACTTTCCTAATCCTAACTAATATTATAAATGCGATAGTGACTTTGTTTGTTTGTTTGTTTGTTTGGCTTTCATGCCCTATCTACTGCACCATTCTTCCTGAAATTTCGCATACACATAGATAGAAGTATTGAGAAGGACATAGGATACCTTTCTTCACGGGAAAAATACTGTTAACGTAGAAAATTTACGCGGGCGAAGCCGCGGGCGAAAGTTAGTATAAAATAGTTATATTTCAGATAACAGCCAGTTTGAAGTTCACGTACGGCACCACTACGAGTAACTTTAGTATTGAGTTAAACTTTGCCTAACTGAATTAACACGGCGCAGCTCTTTGTTTTATGTCCTATACTTCTTTTTCGATCGTTAATTCATTTATCTTATTGTAAAAGTAACGTGTTTAATCGTTTATGTAAATTGTAAAAAAGGTAGGATAAATTTATTTTATTTTTCAACTCTAAAACACTAGTTTTCGCCCGCATGAAACGAAAACTAGTGTTTCCCTCGGGAAATAAAACACTAGCTTTCGCCCGCATGAAATTCCCTCGGGAAAAGTGCTTTGTCCTGGGATGAAAGGTACCCTAAGTCCTTTTCAATACTCCTAGCTATGTGTATGCGAAATTTCAGGAAGATTGATTCAGTAGATAGTGCGTGAAGAAGTACCATAGAAACAAATATACAAACTCACTTTCTAATTCATAATATTAGGTGGGACAAAAAAAATTCTATAACGTCACATATGTTAGCAACACATTTCTTTAATGTGAGACTGAAGTAAAATCCTTAGAGCACACAAACACTAATCTGAAAATACGTCCAGTAATTTGCCACCTGAACTGACTGTTCCAGAATATTCCTGTAATTTCAGCTAGCTCGCAAACGTCACAAATCCAGATAAAAGTTGTAATGTCCTTAATTTCAAAAAAGGCGTGAAAAGGTTAACATGGTTTGGAAAAGCGCACGTTACACTCCTGGTGATAAAAAAGTATTACATGTGCATTACAAATTCAATTTCAATGATACTTAATATACCTATTTCATCGGGTACAAACCAAAAAAATACTTATTCCATGAAGGGCCGATTGAAGTGAACATAAAGAGCATACATGATGATTTTCAATATATCTTTGTTGGAATAATTATAAAAGACTAGCTGTTCCCCGCGGCTTCGCCTAGCGGGGGACTCGGTTATATCGCGCCCAAAAGTAGCCTATGTTTGACCTCAGGTCGTTAACTACATCCCTACCAAATTTCATCACAATCGGTCCAGCAGTTTAGCCGTGAAGAGGTGACAAACAGACAGACAGACAGACTTTCGCATTTATAATATTAGTATGGATTCCAAGAATCGCATATACTGAAAAATACGACCGATTCGAATATCATTTGAATCGAACATAGAATTAGGAATCGAGCGCGGGCAATTTTTTTTTAATCTATGGAATCGAACCATTTATTCCACGAAGCGCACTCAGTACTAGAAAGTAACCTTGCGACTATATGTGGTTACTTATCAAAATTTTAAATTGCAAAAATTATTTGAATTAAAATTAGTTTTATAAATACTTAGCTTTAGATGCGATAAATTTAGAATTTGGCAGCGTAGGCAGCCGCGATTTTGGTAAATAATTACTATTTCATGGTATCTGCATTTTTTTCCGGACTGACAAACGGGTAAACGACCTCGATATTGTATAAAGTTATTTTAAAATTATTCTACGATAATTTAAATTTCATTAATTGCAAAACAACTTACATATAGGTATCCTTATATGCTTCGATGGCAGAAACATCAACAATAGGGATGCCTGACGGGCGGGCTTTTGTCATTTTGTCCAATGGATGCCGCTCGGATGTTATTAAAAATTCCACCAAAGCCCCTCAAGGCACATTGGTATAGACCTAAATTATAATATAATACGTTTGCTTGACGACCTTTGAATAGATTTTATGGCTGATAGGTCGTGAGGATGGTAATAACCAGTACCGCCAAATCAGGACCATGATTAATAGCGTACCCTGGGCTCTGAAGCATAAGCTGAAGCATTTCGTTTTCTGACTTTCCATATGTGTTTTGATATTATTTTGTAATGATTGCTGTTTGAATTTTTTTTTTTTGTAATGATGATTATATATTTTTCATGCCAGTGTCTGGTGAAATATAAGAAACGTACCTGTGTGTGTACCACATTTATGGCAAAATAAAAACATTTGTATTTGTATTTGAAGATGCAACACACGCAACGAAGAAGGTCGTGAGGATGGAAAAAAAAAATGTACGAGATTATGTAAATATTGTTAGGTTTGGCTTATTTTAGTAGCTTTTGCCTACGACTGGGTCCACGTGGTACTGAGTAATATAGTAATATTGTACTCTATGTCCTTCCCCGTCAACTCATCTTTCTCCGCACCAAGTTTCATCTAAATGTAACGAACAACTAGACAAATAATAATATTTCAGCTCTAAACGTCAAAATGCTTGCTTAACGTTAAATCCAGATCGAATACTTACTTTTCTGGTTATCTAACTCTCTCTCTCTCTTTAAGCGTTTTTCAGATAGAATTTTAAAGTAAGCTTTTAGTTAACAGGGTCTAGGTTTCTGCTTTTAAATTTAACCTGCATATAACTTGTGTTTTCTTAACGCACCTGGAATATTCTTAAAATATAAATATTGCTGCTTATCAAAAATACCTCTGAGTAAAAAGAAATAGATGTCCATCTACACTAACTATATAAGAAATAATAGATATCTATAAGTCACCAACAACATTTACTAGAATAATCTATTCTTAACCGGTAGCCACGAGCTATTTCTAAAAGGTCATATTGATTTGTTTATTTTTAATGTTTCCAATTCAAAACTAGAGCTAGATATTTCTAGACCTTTGAACTAATTTAGAAGTCTACTTTCGCCAGCTAGTTCCACGGGTTAAACCAAAACTAGGTTGAGTTGAAGCACAGGTTGGTGTAACCGTGTTTTATCTATACATCTATATCTACACATCTATACATTTATATCTATACATCTAATACTTATACATATTAATAAAATAGTAAACATATTTTGTCTGTATATTTAGTAATGTTGACTCAAATGGATAGAGGGACATTTAAAATGAATAATAGAGAACAAAAAAAATATTTAGTTAGGCTATGTCAAATGACTTTAGACAGCCTGAAAAATGAATGAATGAATGAGTGAATAAACACTTTATTGCACCAATTACATAAATACATCTTTGGATTGTAAATCTGACAGTGTTGGCCACTAACCCACCCGGGTCATGTTCCTATGGGTCTGGTTTCTCTGTAAAAAGGGTTACGAAGGTCAGACGGCAGTCGCTCCATTGTAATAACCAGTTACGCCAAATCAGGACCATTTTTAATAGCGTACCCTGGGCTCTGAAGCGTAAGCTGGAGATGTAACCGGGAAACACGCTCGAACGAAGAAGAGGTAAGCACAATACCTATATATAGTACTTATTTGATTGGTACTATATATATTCTGTGTATTTGATTATTTTTTTGTTATAAAATTTTGTTTTACAGAAATAATTTCAGTGCCCCAAGAAAAAGTCACTGACCAAGAAAGTTTGTAAAAGTAATCTCGAAGTTGGGAACTGTTGTCGGACTTGACGGCGGCAAAAAGTTGTGACATTCTGACGGGGAATGACGGCTGTCCGCGCCGTGACGGACTCGTCTGACAAGATTGGATAAATTATGAAAGGACCGGGTTAAAAATGAGCTTTAGAATTTTATTAAAAAAATAAATAAATAAAATTGTGGAGTTAAGCGGGAAAGAGGATCCCGGGCTCTGAAGCATCCACCTAAAGAGCAACCAAGAAAGCGCTAAGTAAAAAGAAAGAAAAGGGGGAAACTTGCGAGTAAGTGGTAGCAAAGTCGATTTTTCAATGTTACCTAATGTTCCCTGGAGGAGGTTGTCAAGTAACACAAACTATTATATATATTTTTTTTTTTGAAATCCTGTTCAAATAATGGGAAAGAATTAGGACTACGGAACACCATATATAATTCTTTGAATGAAAACTCTTCTGACGATTTCAAAGGATACCAATTTACACTTAACGTATTCAGTCTTCAAACATTCATTTATACTACGACATAAGTACTAATATAAAAATACAAAAAATACTGATACAGATACAAAAACGTAAAAACAAGGAATAAACAGCGCAAATACCACCGTAGAGCTTCAGCAAAAGAACCGCTACCAATAAAACTATCGTGCAAATATTTCTCATACAAAAAGTAGGGTGAGGTCGGAATCCTTACCTCTCGATATACCGAGACTGGGAAAATATAAATAACGATCGCAACTGACCCTGCAACTGGCCTCATTTACACAGAACTGTAACAGATTTACAAATTTATATTTTCACTACCGTTGTTTGGTATATTAAGTCGCCCCGGTCAGTTTTCATCCACACCCACTTATAATAGCGTTGTGTCTTCAGCCAGTTGTTTAAGAGCTCAATGTGAAAGTATTCTTCTTTGTATGAATATCAAAGCAATTTGAATCAAATACATGTTGAAATGAGTAACGCAATACCTTACCTGTAAAACAAACTTCATTTTAAGTAGACTCAAAGGATTAAGATGAATAAAAAATAGGTAATTCAAATGCTATTAAAACCATTAAATATGTTTTGTTAAATAAGGTTTCTCGGCAGTTATAACCCATACTTTAACAATTCGATAAAAGTCGACGAGTATTTTGCATATCTCGAAATCAGAAAAAACTTTGTTTGTTTTTTCTTAGTATATTTATTACTCTATATTTTTCATGTCGACATATTTATCTTTTATGAACCTTTACGGTGTAATTGTAAACCACATAGGTTTTATTCAAACACCATACATCGTATACATAACGCAATGTGCTTCCACCTCGGACACGTCCCATAATTTTATCCCTACTTTAATGCTTTTTATTTAAGGTTCAAAATTCACTAAATTTCTCGACCTAAGTAACTTGTACAACATTCAGTTTTATTGATGCGTAAATGTTCATATGCAGACTTATCTTTTGAATGCAGCTTATTCAATTCTCTGAGTACTTTTTTCTTTTTACTGCGGGGTCCGTTGACAATCATTAATAAGATCGGTTCCTAAGCTTTCAATTTTTCATGTAGGCAATAAAAATAGCAATTGAATAAGTTATCTAGTAGTTTGAAAATAAAGTTCAAACTTGATTGATTTAGTTCCCCTAATGCAATAAATATGAAGTTGTTGCTTGTTATAATAGGCTTTTCACAATTGGAAAACATTTTTCTGTGGGTGTGTGAATACGTGATGGAGAATAATGTAGTTTCAATACGTTAAAAAGGGAGTTTTAGTTTCATAAAAATAGTTTCAGTTGTTTTTTTGTCAAAGAAAACTTGCATTAAACTAGAATTGTTTTTACTCACGGATCATAAACTTTATACTTAGGTACATGTTGTGCTTACTTTAGTTTAAGTTCTAACAAATGAAAAGGTAGGTAGAGCTCGTTATTAATGGAAACAATGAAGAATGGGACGTAAAAAATACTATCTAAGGCTTAAACACCTACACTAGTCTTATTGCACAACAATGTGATGATAACAGACTACAAAAAAGGAATAATAAACTGCGGTTTAATAAGTAAAATTAAGTAAAATTCTGAATACCTTGTCACAAAACATAACAAAAATACATGTTTACCTCCAGCCTTAGTTCTAAAGAGACTAAGAGAAACAACAAAAGGGATTAGACGAAGCACTCTGGAGATTTTTCATTAATTTTTGTGTTTCTGTCATACATTTCATTACAACAAATAAGAGGCTTACGAGGGCTCTGTGTTCCTTTTGTAACGAGCGGCGGGTTTGTAGGTAAAAGTCTTTTGTATTTAATTTGAGATAAATATACGATATTTTATTTTACCTCATTTGAATTAATGAAGTTAATTAGTCACAGTATTAACACATTTTCTTAGTTAATTAGATTAACAATTAAATAATTTATTTAAAAAAGTCTGTAACCCAACTTTTATGTAAATCGGATGGTCACACAGACAGCATAAAAGTTTAATATTTGATTCTATTTCCTCTCTTTCAGATATTTTTATGAGTTTCAAAGGTATATACTTACTTACATATTCAAAACAATTAGGCCGTCCCATTTCATATAAAAGCTAAAACTTTCAGGCCTAGTAAAGTGTTTGTCATACTTATAATAACTAGGGATTTGCTTTATTTTCTTACTACCTTCCCTTAATCAATAATCAGCTAATGTGGCAAAACAATACCCGATTATTAAATCAGAAACTAGAATGATAAATATTCACAAGAAGATACAATACTGGCACAAATGCAATATCAATCGCGGTTCGCAGTTAATTTACTGGAGCTCACTCCATAATTTAATTGGCTTGTTCTTGCAGATAAAGCAGAATATAAATTTCACTCGCTACGTATTTCAGTATTGGCGGTTCTTACTGTGTTGCCAGTGCCAATATTGGTCAATGAGACAATTATTTACTGCCTAACAATATTTTTTTTTAATGTGGCAAATTTAATCCACAATATGGCAATCAAACTAATAGCTTATTTTTGCCAGTATCAAGTTTTATATAAATGATCTTCATTTTGTCGAGTCACAGTCAAGTCAAGTCAGTAGTCATGTCTAGTCAAGTTAGTCAAGGGCTAAGTGAAGCGGTGGAAGTTTCACTTAGCTTTGTCTTGGGAGATTTTGGTGACAAGGATTAAAGTCACTTATACGACATTGTACTACTTCCCAACACACCCTTGTTCACGAACACTTAGCGAATAATAATCCACCTTTATTATGCACAAATACTCGAAAAAAAAAATATTAAAAAATAAATACAATGACGATATCTAAGCGACTTTAGCTTGGCGCCAAAACTCTAACACTAGTTATTTAAGATACTAGTTTTAAAGAAGGCATGCGAAATTCAAATTACTTTTCAAACTTAAATCAAAATATTTCTTTTATTTTATCCAGCCAGTGTTCATTTATAAAAATCGAAATATATATTTTTTTTATTAGACATTTCAAAGCTAAAAACTACTCAGTTCTTAATTTTTAATTATTACGCTAACGTAGCTATGTAAACCGTTATTAAAGTTTAATTAAAACTGTGAGTAGAATGATTTTTAAGATGACGTTGAGCAATAATATTATTTTTCTACATTACCGTATTTTCTAGTGGCCACAGTCATGACTCCTAGTTATGTGTGTATATATAGGAATCTGAATATAGACATCTGATCCATGCAGGACGAATGCCATACGCAATGATGATAGGTATAATTATACAGAAAATAGTATTAAGCTAATAGGTTTCGAATTTTTATTATAGCTTAAAATATAGGTCAAATCCGTACCTCTCCAAACCTTTTCACGTCCAAGCTTTATTGAATTTTTATTTTTTCCGGCATTTCTCCGAGCCATCACAAAGACGAAAACGAATAAACGAGCCCACTAGGAAATTAAAACCAAGTTACAAAGTTTGATAATTTTGTGATTTAGCTTGTGAAAAAAATTTTAGGACTGTAATTTGATTACGCAATTTATTCGGCCTTCAAAAAAGAGGTCGTATAAAAGCGTGTTTTGGACGTTTTGTTATTCTGAAAACGTTTTAGCGAAGATACTGAGTGGGAACAGATTTTTTGTCCACTCGATCCCTAAATTCCATTTGAGTGTTTGTTTACCTATGTATCTAAGTAATGGTATGAAAAGTGGAATACTAACAAGGTAAATGTATTTGTAACTATGGTACCATGATGCCATCGGACGCCTAGAGGAGGTTTCGGCGTTGAATTAACGTATAATAAATAACTTACTTGAACACACTTGGGTATTTGAGCATATAATATTTTATATATTTGCACCAAAATAGTTGTTTTATTACTAACATAATTATGAATGTCAATAAATAGTGTTTTGTCATTATCCTTATTAAGTACTTGAAATGTATTGTGAAAAATCTGAGATGCTATTTAAGGTGATACCTCGGTGAACACTAGCGCCACCGTCATTTAAAAATCATTACTCACTGAAAACACAAGTTATCAAAAATCCCTCTGCTGTAATTATGGTTCTGGATCTGAAGTTAATTTTAAACATATTAAATTATTAAATTATAATTCCCTATAGTTACACATTGCATTATTGCTTAAAACGGCCACTTTTAGCACTTTTTCAATTTGTAACTATATGGAACTATAATTAAATAATTGAATATGATTAAAATTAACTTCAGATCCAGAACCATAATTACAGCAGAGGGATTTTTGATAACTTGTGTTTTCAGTGAGTAATGATTTTTAAATGACGGTGGCGCTAGTGTTCACCGAGGTATCACCTTAAGGCGCAGCAATGATTTAATTTCCTCTGTCATCTTATTCGCTGACGTTCTTATAACGATTATAATTTAGCATAAAAGGAGAGAACCAAATAGCATTGGCTTCATTAAACCTCAACGAAGTAAATACAACCGTCGCTTAAAAATGGATGTAGCCAAGTCATTTATTTCGCTAAATGGGCACACAACAAAATAGCAACAAATGCCTCTTGAAAAAAATATCCCGTTTGGTGTACGAGGAAATCCCTAAAGCTGCAGTGAGGGAGCCTTAAGCCGCGCAAGATGGCACGCCCTCAGGAAACGGTAAAACTACGAACCCCTACCATTGGACTATGTCGATAGTAAGTAATACGTTAGACCAGAAAATCCACTTTCCAAAGAATCAAAGTGTACACTTTGAAATTAAATGATCTTTTTCTGATTGACCTGGGTCTTGGATGTTTATCTATATATGTATTTGTTATAAAATATAGTATCGTTGAGTTAGTATCCCATAACACTAGTCTCGAGCTTACTTTGGGGCTAACTCAATCTGTGTGATTTGTCCCTATATATTTATATTTATTTTTATTTTTTATAGTCAGTGTCATTCATGATTATTATAATGAGTGCAGAAAGTCCCTTCAATGGACCGATCGATGGAATTTAGCGGCTGTAAATAAGTACCTGCTCAAATGTTTGACAGAAATCGATCACGTTGAATTGGAATCTTGTAAAATTTCTCATTATATTTTTAATCGCGTTTTTAACTTATTGTTTCGAAGTGAACCACTGGTTTGAGTTAAACATTGTTCACAATTGTTTTTACTCTGTTCAGTTACTCAAAACCTCCACTAAACTACTGCTTCCTCCTTACCTACCTTACACGTACCTTTACCTATGTGCAAATAATCATCAATATTTCAGCTAGGCAGTATACTGTTCTGCTTAAGGATTTCCAGGATGAGCTGTTGGAAGCAGCCTACATCCAGCGTTTGTCTGTGACCTTTTTCAGGTTTTCTAACCATCTGGTTTGCAGGTGCTCGCCATACTAGAACCTTTCTGCCCCATCGGCTATCGATTTTCCGAGCTATGTGCTTAAAACTCAATAATTTTCATTTTTATTCTTTAACTAGTAATTTAAATTGCTTGTAATCTTTCCAATATTATCAAAAAAAGTTGAACCGGTAGTAGGGACCATGTCAAAACCAGAAAAGGTCTAATTGTGCGGCTTAAAATGTGTACATACATACATCGAGACAAATTGTGGTGCTGTATGACTCTTTTGATCTATGACTAAAGACATAGGGACCTACTCTTTCATTTCACCTACAAAGAGGCATTTGTACTATTTCCCTACGTTTATCCTTTCAGCCCTTTCCTGGCATTTAATCTTTTCATCGGGGAATTTATTACAAATTTCAAAAGAGTTTTAAAATCTTTTGAACATCAAACACATTATGGACATAGAGGGAAAGTATTTACCACTGTTCCGTTAAGTGGAAAATAAATAAATGAATTATGCAACAAAAAATAATTTATGGCATCTTCTTTTTTTTGTCGATTCAAAATGGCTGTAGACTGCACACGGAATATACTAATACCTAGCCACTTCTAATGCCGGTTATTTGCTATATTTTAATCACTAAGCAGAAATGTTTTCATTCTATGTTTAAAGCGTACAATTACTAACGTAAGTACATCGGATCTTAGGAAAATAAAAATAAGTTAGGTAAACCGTTTGTTGATCCAGAATTACGTAAAGGGTCTGCCAACCGTGGGTTAAGAATTCATGCCTCCGTAAGTAGGCTTTAGTGATTGTATGTATAATACGTTGCCTGTATTGTTTTTTTTACCTAATGGGCTGGGATATAAACTTGTCGAATTTAATTCTGTTTCATAATACATCTGCAGTATATAGAGAAAGGAAAATATTATACGTTTTAGAATCAAATATTCGTAGTTGGTTAACATGTAATGTAGTGCATCATCTATATACATAAACTTAAATTGTAATAAGAGCAAATTTCCTAAACTTCAGATAATAGAAGATATTAAGTACGTGGACTAAGCCAACGGGTATCTCACTACTCGTAGCTATCAATCTTATACTTCTTTTTACTTTTTTTGTCACTCATTCGCTTGATAATTGCACTTGGTGATATTTTATAAGTATGCCAATATTTGGCATAATTTTATTTAATTATATTTACAAATCTCAACATCAATTTACTCATTCATTCATCATTGTACTTAATCTATATATTTTATTTTTACCAATGCAAGGAAAGAGATTTTCGCGTGTATTTTGTATGTTTGTATAGGTATATGCAATATTTCTTTATTATCAATGAAATAAATCGTTATTTCATACATTCGTCTTCTAAATTTAATTTAAACGGCTCAACGGGTTTTTTTTTTAAATATCGTCTTACTCAACTTGATATCTATATAGGAGTTCAAAAAAAATTTTTCTACCTTAACCATCGAGTGGGGTAACAAAATAAAGGGGGATATCAAAAACATATATAACATATGTTAAAAAGTACCTATTCTGGAATGCGAAATCCCAAAATTGCTGTGTAGGAAAAAGTGTAAAAAACAATTTGTAAACAAATATCTAACTAAATATGTTTTTATTCTTTATCACAGGTATTACCGCCTCCCCTGAAGGCTTAGGCTTAACTTGCCTTATGGAGGGACAAAAAGGCAATGTTACAAGACCCTCCCCTTATATATTACTTAATGCTGCATATAATGTAGATATCAACTTGTTCTTTAAGTGATATATTATTTTGTTATTATTAAAGCGAACAAGTAGTTATGAGAAAAACTTAATTTGATTATTATTCTTTATCTCTTTTTTATTATGAATTTAAACTACACCATTTTTTGGCTCAATACTTCTTAATCTTCTTCCATCATCGGCCCCTCACTGCTGAGGATTGTGACCACATATATTTCCAAATTCATCAATACTAAGCTATGTTTAGCATTAGCGACAGAAGGCTTAATATAGTTTAAGCCATATTATATAGACATAGATTTATTTATTTAAAACTACGAGTAATATTAAAAACTATTTTGTGCTTATGTTTCTAGTTCTTTCAACTATCATATCAAATTAATTCAAACAAAATGATATATTGTTTACTCTTCTGAGAGACGTTTGGGCTTTTGAATTGAGTTGGAAAATATTCAGTTCAAAGTGAAAATATTTTTTATTTATTTGATTTGCGCTCTACGTTCCACTAAAGTTGTTTGTCGCAATTGATTCAAACCATATCAGTTTCTGTCAGTGAATGATAATGATATTTTTTTTTTTATTTTTTAGGTGAATAATATTCAATATTTTAGTGGTTTTTCATGTGTATTTCTATAGCAGATGAATAATAATAAAGTTTCAACTTTATTATAGATGGTTTAAATTAAATTTTAAGTAATATCTTTACAGGAATATGGTGTTCGCATCTAAAAACATTTTTTTTTTTATACTGACGACTTTCATCTTACATTTAACACTTTCGCGGACAGTAAACGAGATAACAATAACAGTTAATTGTTATCTACGTCGAGAGGATTACTGTCAACGAAAGTGTTAAGAATGCCAGTACTTTACTGAATAATACTGAAAAATATACGCATCTAACGTAGTTTTTAATTTAATTATAAACTTTGTTCTTAATTTTGATATAATTAAAATTATTAAAATCTAACAATATGAAAATATCGCTTGTGTAATATACGATGCTGCTAACACGTCTCTAATACAACCCTCCTATTCCCAGTAATCGGTCAAAAGACTTCATACCTCTCCACAAATAGGAAAACAAAAAGGTTGGGTATTACGCTCCCCTACCCAGTTTATCCATAAGTGCCATTGCACACGTCGCGTTTAGCACGCAGCGTCGCATCGCGTCAGAGTGGTTCAGTCATTCAAACTCATCTTTTAGTCCACAAAGTAAAATAAGCATCTAGTTCTATAGTTGATTATGATAACACCCTTTTTGTAATGCTTAGCACAAAACGGCACATATAGGTACAATACATATTGCGTTGTATACGCTGATGCGGCTTCATTTTAACATATTTACACTATATTCTGCTGCTCAGTAGTCCTACCACGATATTCCATAAACGCAGCCGCTAGCGACTGTGTTAGGATTTTGTATGGAACTTCTTTGTTACCTTACTATTCATCAGGGCGCTGTACATATTAGCTAGGACCGAATTACCTATTCGTGTCTAAGCTTTGGCATTAATCACGGTAAAGATAGGATCACCAACCCCGCTCCTATCACTGGGATCCAGCCTGAAGCGTACCAATCCCTCGTCCGTGCCTAACTATGTTAATCTACAGTTACATTTGAACACATATTAAAATTATCAACAGCAATATCATATCAATATCAAATACTAATAAAGGCCATGTTAAATCACTAGAGCACAATACACGTCTGCACCGCTCGGCGAACCCAAGGAGAAGAGAGCGTTACACTGATAGTTACCCCGACACTACTACTGCCAAGGGGGGTTTACCTGTAGTGGGGATATACCTGTCACGTGATGTTACCGGGCGCTAACATACAGGGAGCTTGGCCAAAGTTACAATCGCAAAACGTTAACGAGGTACGACAAAAACAAAAAGGTTGGGTATTACGCTGTCGATATTCGTTAGCGTTTTGAAATTGTCACTTGGCTACGGATGCAGATTTATCATACAAAATCGTTAACGTAGTCGCCAGCTTCTGCCTTTAATGAAATATCTTGGTAGGGGTACAGGTAGCACAGTCAGCGCAGTTGTCAACATTAGCGCCCCAACGCTCCGTGTGTTTGGTCCCTTACACAAATATTATATACCTTTAATACTAATTGTTTGTCAGAGCTGTATTTGTATTCTGTGGATCAAAGACATGTCAGTTGATTTAGGGTGGGGCGCATTATTATATTTTTCCCTCTTTGAAATTTAGGCTGAAATTACATTAGGATTTTATCAAAGTACCCGAGTGGAATTATAATTGATTTTTTTTATGCGAAATTTTTTCTTTATTTGTACCTATTAACTTTCTTTTGTTTTAGGAATATGAGTGCAAACATCAAAGAAAAAGTTAGAGCACATTTTAAATTAAAAGTTGAATTTAACTTTGTTTTGTCTAATTAAAGTGCAATATTTTTTACAAATTTTAATTTAACGCTTAAATTGTTTGTATGTTGTTTATATGCTTGTACTTTGTGGAATTTGACATCCGAAATGAGATTACGCCATATATTACGATTTTGCACCAATATATATTTATTTATTGAAGAAAAAGATATATTTATTTATAGATACTTATTTATATATATAATATCATAGAACTAGGAACGCGGCTCTAATAGAAGTAGCATGACAAGCTAAACTGTCTTACCACTCATACACGATATTTACGTATATGCCATCCTGGGGTTCACAGTCTACTAATGTCTATTGCGGAGTATATACAAGGACAACAAAAAAAATCAATTTTGGGTATTAATGCCGATTTATGCCTTCACAATCTGTAAAAATAATTGTATAAATCCAAATATGAGTTCTCCTGATACTTCTTTTTACGTTTTATACAAGTTAAAGCCTTATATTATGTAAAATACTACAGCACATTCAACGCCATTTTGAATGAAAAAAATATTATTCAGTCAAAAGCATGTGCTAAGCATAGTGTTGTTGCTCTTACGTTTCTTTCGTCAAGTATCGATAAACGAAGTTAGGAGGCGAGTTTGGAGTAAAATTCGGGATTAATTATCAACATAATTCTTGTAGGTAAATGCCAACGGGAAATGAATGAAGAAACCAGTTTCCGTAATTGCTAGTGTTACCATAAAATTCCGGAAGATGCCAATTATTCTTGTTTGTAACGTCTTACTAAAAATGTTTACATATTATATGACAATCTTCGGGATCGAAAAGAAAAGACGAAATGTCTGGTTTTCTTATTTCCCTGTGACATCTGATGAAGTAAAACTAGACGTGGGGTTTAACGTCAAACCCAGAGAGATGGTTAAGAAAAATCAGATAATTGGATTTTCAAGGCCCAATGGACTACAAAATCATTATAGTGGCATTCACGCTATTTTAACCCAAAAAGAGGGGTATTATAAGTTTGACGTGCGATTTCAGTTTTGTTTTTTTTTTTTGTACTAAAGGTGACTTATGTGCGAGTGTTTTTAGATATATGTTTGATGAAAATCGGTTGAGCCGTTTGTAACTTGTGGGGGTGAAAGGGGAAAAGAATAACCGCATGCCTGCAAATATATACTCGAGTGGGGTCTGAAATTAAAACGCATCACGTCCACAGTACAAAATAAAATGTTCAATGAAAATAGCTTAAGCTGTGAAAAAGCTCTAGGGGTATTAGTGGGGAAAATACCTAATGCCTGGAAAATATATGGGTGAGGGGGAGAAATAAGTCGAATTACAGTCAAAATTGACATTTCATTAATTTTTTTATCAAAACAATGATGCCAAGCCTTATAGGGTCCAATGGCCTCTGTGACGCAAGAGTGTGCAGGGTGAATTGAGCTTTTACGCACTTGATATGAATTAAATAAAAAGGGAAACGGGCGCAATATAAAACATTACAATATATTAGGTCGATTGACTTTAGAAGGTACTAATACATTATGCAAACAACTTGAAAACGTTAAATCAAGCATGACTAATAATGCGCCACGACGTCAAGCTGGCACGTCTTGGGTTTGCCCCTTCCACCATACCAAGCCCCGTGGGAGGTGGCATGGTCAAGACACCTGTTTCCACGAGACGTGATCGTACCACCGCAGGCCACTCTTTTGAAGCTTATCTATCTGCTATGTTATGGATATGAAGGCTGTCCCGAACGTGGTGGGAGTTTCTAACGCGGTCTTTTCGCGATATTTCATACATCCAGCGCAGCGGACAGTTCTAATGATGGTTACATAGACCTGACCCTTGAACCTGACCGGCATTCTGGAATCAAAAGTGAAACCAGTCATCTCAGGCCATTATGCTCATGATCCTGTTTGCTTCGACTTCTGGTTATTTTTTCATATTGTTTTATGGTATACTTATCGTATCGAGTCTGGCTAATGACCACCACCGCCAGATGCATTGTTTGTGACTTAATAGTTTAATAAATAGTATTCTTCATGTAAGACCATGCTAGCCCATACAGATATAAACAGTAAATTATGATTAAATTAAAAAAGTGTAATAAAATCAAATATTAATAAAAACCAATAAAAAATAACAATAATAATTCAACGTATTCTCGATATATCGATGCTACGCGAATCTGTTACTTCACTAATTTTGCCTGCTGTCATGTCAAAATGGCAACAAATAGACGTAATAATTATACAAATGGAATGAGTTATTGCTTTTTAGAGTGACGATAAGCATTGAACATCGTGTCTCTGTCACTCTGAAAAATATATATAGGCCATCGCGTGAAAACACATTATTATCTCACTAATGATAAAAACCTATTAATTATAATAAATTAGATGGTTTCGTGCGATTGGCAAGTCGTCCTGGTTATTTAGAAGATTAGAAGATGTTTTTAAGTTAGCTTATTACGCAACAAGCGACCCGCCCCGGCTTTGCATGAGCATAATAACCTTGCTCTTAAATCACTCTATCTATAAAAAAACCGCATCAAAATCCGTTGCGTAGTTTTAAAGATTTAAGCATACAAAGAGATATAGGGACAGAGAAAGCGAATTTGTTTTATACTATGTTGTGATAACTGAAGACAAGAGGTCCGCTTAAGAATGGACTGAATAAATTAACCGGCTTGGTATTACATGGATCTCACAACTTTTGACGGTAGAACAACTAAGCGAGACATAAGTTTTGTTTTTGATGGTATCTAATTTCTTTTTGTAGATTACAGATAACTACTTTACGACACACACATTGCCTCTTGATAACACGGGCGAAGTATAAGTATGCAGGTACATTGGTTCGTTCACTGCGAATGTAACTTTGTTATCCTATATATTTATATGGGATTACAAAGTTTTTATGCAGTTGGTGTATCTAGAAAACTGGACCGAAATTGCAAAATATTTTAGTTTTCCTTTGGGTTATACACTAAACATTAATTACATTCTCAATTTGAAGCTTATGTATATGCTGCAGTGCTACTACCGCGCTCCAAGATTCTTGCTCTTCTTGCAATAACGCAATTTTCTGATATAACTGTAAATCTATTAACAGATTTGGTACTTAACATTTGGTCATAGCCTAGAGGACCTATGGATACCAGCTCATTAAGATTAGTTCAGTTTATCATATTCAGTGCTGTTATTTGAAAGAGCGAGTAAAATTAATTTTATAATGTTGCTCTAGTTTATGGAACTTAAGTAAACTGTGACTAATAGAGAAAATATATATCGGGCATTAATGCATACCAATTTTCCAGTCAGAATTTCAAAAGAGAATTTAATTGTAAGGACACTCATCTATTAGTAGGTACATATAAATTCGAGGATGAAATGGCTTCGTTTTACTGTCTATCTATTTAATTAGATCATGTATTCAAACCTAACAATAAATAATAGAACTTCTAGTAATATCGCGCTAGTGACACTCCAGGTATCAGTACTGTTATCTATTCTGTGATATCACGAGCGTAAATAGGCTAAAGTAACTGTGCGCTCATCTTTCCCGGCCTTATTTTATATTATGATTATATACTATATATTTATTTTTATATCTTCGCTCTAGCGTGTTTTTCCCGGTTGCATCTTCAGCTTACGTTTCAGAGCCCAGGGTACGCTATTAATCATGGTTCAATGGAGCGATTGACGTCTGACCTATGTATCCTATTTATTTATATATATTAGTAATTATAAATAAAAAAAATGTATGTACTTGGTAAATAACAGTCGTATTGAGAACGAGAAGGTATCTTTATCTCCAGACTCAAACATTACAAATGGCAATACCGTACGTACACTTCGAACTTTTTTACGAATGTCAACTTTTTTCTATTGCTCGAGAATATACATAGAAATTTAATTATATCTTGCTCCGACTCATCATCTTTTTGTGTAGGTGAGACGGTCAATCGACCATGTACACCCTGGTGTCAGAGTTCGTCGGAAGCCTCTGCCGGCCTTTAAAATGGTTCCTTTAACGACTACCAGATGGCAGCCGGGACCAACGGCTTAACGTGCATTCCGAAGCACATAATCATCTTTTTTATCAGACAGTCAGGTGAATCAGGCCTGCAATGTCCTAACCAAACTGGAAACAACTAAATAAGCTCTCACGACCCCTGGGTCTAATAGGCTCAGACTGCTTAGTTGGTCGGAGTGGAAATACAGTGCATTTGTACTAAGCCTTAATCCTGTATCATAAAGTCATTTTAGTTTAATTTTGCAATAAGAATAGTTTGTGAACTCATTCCATAATGTGTGTATTTGGTGACGGACCCCCCTCCTACCCTCTTTTACCTCAGCCCTTACCCCCTGCAAACGGCGCGGCCGGTTCCCATACATTTAGTGTCATATGTTATATCTATTTTAAGTGACGCAATTTTTTTTTTTAATCTATGTATAATATGAAAAACTTCTCATTTGCCTTTAAACACAGAATATAAACTTTTAGTACTTATGTTTAGGGTACCTTTAATTTTTAGGAAGCCTTTACATTTTTATAGTAATTATTCAAATTATGAACCATCCTAACTACCTTAGTACCTTCCTCCCTATTCAGTGCTATTAGTTACACAAACATATGGGTTTTTGATTTCAAACTTTGATAAACCCACATAAGACGTCATATGCAAATTTAGCGCCGTTGCCGAGCAAAGTTACGGGTTCATTAACCTTGCAAGTCCTGTGAACCCTATTTGGGGTAAATGTAAGGGAAAATTCTATAGAATGTGTCATAATAATCATGAATGTGAATGCGGGAAGCTTTCAATCGGCCAGATCGGAATATATGAAGAAGGTCTATGTCCAGTGTTGGATGTCTTAGGGCTAAATTTTGAAGAATTTGGTATCTAAGATTAGATTTGGTATCTAAGATAAGATTTGACTAAAACACACTGAATATTTTTAGAAAGTGAAATTTTAGTCTTTAATCTGACAGTAACAAAAAATAAAATAAAAAGCTATATACAAAAGAGGATAAAACCAATCAACTTTTGTCGTATGTCGACACACACACATAAATAACGTCATTTACGCAGTATTCCATAGATATTAGGTACCTACTTCTAAATCTCCGTATGCGATTTGGTAGCAGTATATTTTTCTAGGCCGATCCTAACCGACTCATACGATCAACTCAACGCAAAAGCATAATGCCATCTGGTATTCGTTAAAGGAACCCCGTCATCATCAGGGTGTGCATGGCCGATTGATCGTAACACCTACAGAGAATTATGATGACAAATAATGTTTCATGGAAAAAATATGTTTTTTTTTATCTTTAAGATTCAAACAATCAAGTATTTAGCATTCGCATAAATTGCAGGTGCCAGGATTGCTATTTTTGAGATATATGACTCACCCAAAACCGGTGAGTCGAATGATTATCGTTCGTTTTCGAATGTTTTTCATGCGACATAACTAGTGTCTCGAACGATAATCATTCGATTCACCGGTTTTGGGTGAGTCTTACATCTCAAAAATAGCACTCCTGATGGTTTTACATTAAAAATATGATTAAAGAATGAATGAATAAACATTTTATTGCACCAATTACATAAATAATGGATTGTACAGAAACGAAATAAAGTTTAAAGTAGTTAGTGTAAAGATTCGGCATAATGTTTATAATCTAGTCAATACAAGTCCAACTACTCTTCCAATCTAATCGATAAGTGTCTAAAGCTTTGATACAAAAAGTAGCAACGTTGGATACAAATAGCTTAATGTTTAGATTAGCTCCTAAGCCAGTCAGTGTAAATAGCTTCCAGTGGAGTATGGCCTTATACTGTTGATTTAGTTTCGAGCTACCTCTGCACTTTGCAGCAATAAATCTGTTCCCAGATTTCTCTGAACTTTGAGTCTATAGTCAAGAACTTTTGGCATTAAACAAATGAAAAAGTCGAAAATGAAAAGGTCGAAAGTAATGCGAAGAGAAGAGCATCTTTGAATGAATGAATGTATGTATGATTTACATTTATTAAACTTTTCAAAATAATGCTTACTCTACTTAATTAAATATTTATTATTTTAAACATATTTATTTCCCGTCTATTGTACTACAATATTTGAATACCTAAATGATATTTGTCCTCTTTATTGATGAGGATAGTTCTTTACAGTCAATCCAGTGATTCTACTTAGTATTTCGGGTCGACCACCGGAAATAAAGTAAACGCTCACTAGCAGCAAATCAAGACAGTTTATAAAATAGATAAACATTTTTTAATATCAGTTCAATCACCATCTCTCACTTCGTAAACACACTCAGAATATTGGACTGGTCAGTTAAGATCAAGACGGAGTTTGAAACTCGTTAAGTTCGTCCATAAATTAGATCAAGCCTGCCAGTGCAGCCGCCATTTTGACATATACTGTTTCAACACCTTAACTTTGAAAAGCCACAACAAGTCCACTGCAAGGCATAGACATAAAACATACAGCTTAATTTTGTTTTAAATCTATGGTAAGCACATTCACGTTTATTACCAAGACCAACTAGTTGCAATTCAACGTCACTTGTAACAAACCAAATGGCTTTTGTTTTCCGAATAGGTAAATTTCACTCCTGCCTTTGCTCCTCTTGCTTAGTTTTCCGGGCTGAGTGTAAATTTCAACGCTACAGTGCCAGATTAAATATTTTTCGTGCAAACAAAGGGTTATCACCTATCTTATAAAAACTCCCGACCTATAATCTCACATACTACACATGAGGGAAGCCTGCAAACTATGGCCGTTTCGTTTCGTTTGGCATATACATATTCACTCAAAACAAGTTCGGACGTTTGGTGAGAGAGGTTTCTTGAACTAATAAGACTCCAAGTAGTGTGCAGAATGGAATGATTTATTGAGAAATTTGACACATATTTATATGAAACTATTTACAATGAAAATATTTACAAGCCAATGAAAAAATCAGAATTTTAACCAATCAGGAATAAGTACAAGGTTTTCTATACAAGATTGCTCGCAGCGTTATGCCGTTCCGTCCACGGTGAGGCGAGACGCGAGGGGGGAAACGCGGTGACGCGCGCGGCTGGTCCGCTGTTGCTAGGCTGGCTGGTTCGCGGTAATAAAACTGTTTGCGCGCGCTGGGCTCGCCCATTTCGACGGCGGCGGCGAGACGATGAATTGTGCGGCGGAGCTCTTGTGGATTGTGACTTGGTGCGCGTCGTGACGTGATCCGTGTGTGTGTTGATAGTGACATCTTGACTTGCTGCATGAAGTGTAGAAGACGTTGCTCGCTGAGCTGATGTTGAAGCTGAAGCAATTCTTGTTTCTTGACAATAAATGATGCGTTGAACCGTGGTTGAAGTGTCTGCAATGCACGCTGTCTGCTTGCTATGTTTCTTTGACAATTAACTCGCCAGCTATTAAATGCTTGAATGGGTGTTGTGTTTTTCTTCTGCTTCTCCATAAAAAAAGTTCTTTTCAGAGCTGGTAAAGGTAATCCTTGTACACGTATCACGTGGAGGTAATTGGTAATGTACTCTGTAATGTTTGTTGTGCTGAAGGTAGCCACAGGACTCCCCTTCAAGTGAAACGTACAGGCAACTTGATGGAACGGCCAGCACGTGTTCGCTTATCAGCTGGTTGTGACGTCACGTTGTCCGGAACGGCGGGAGTGCATTGACCTTTCTGTGGCGAGGTAGCTTGCGGTAACTGTGGCGGTATGTTAGCTTGATTGATTACTGATGATGATGACGGTAATGTATTTTTCGGTAAGTTGCTATTTTCTTGATCCTCTTCTAATATGTAGGCAGGTTTCAGTCGATCTATCGATATGTTTGTTTCTCGATCTTGTAGTTGTATAGTATAAACTTTGTCCGTCCTCTTGATAACGCGATAAGGGCCTTGATACGGTGATTGTAAGGGCTTCTTTACCGCGTCGACTCGGACGAATACGTGGCTGCAATCTTGTAGGTCCTTATGTATGAAAATCCGTTGCTTGGTGTTATGATGTGAGGTTGATGATTGAGGTCTGTTTTCTTCTATTGTTGATCTTAGTTTTTCGACGTATGTGTGGTCCATTGATGTAGGTATTGATGTTGTAGTGAAGAAATCACCCGGTAAACGTAGGTTGTAGCCATATGTGAGTTCGGCTGGACTAACTCCGGCGTCTGTGCGTAGGGTGGCTCGTAGACCTAGAAGTACAGTAGGTAGCTCGTCGATCCATGACCTTGAACTTGATAGTTTCGTACGAAGTGCAGTCTTGAGTGTTCGGTGCCAGCGTTCGATGATACCGTTGCTTTGTGGGTGATAAGGCGTAGTTCGGTTTTTCTTGATTCCCATTATCTTCATGAGGTTATTGAACAGCTGAGCTTCGAACTGGCGGCCCTGGTCGCTTACCAGGGTTTCCGGACATCCAAATCTTGTTATCCAGTGTTTGTAGATGGTCTCGGCGACTGTCTCAGCTGATATGTCATCTGTAGGTATTGCTTCCGGCCATTTTGTTTCTCGGTCGATCATAGTGATAAGGTAGCGATGACCTTGTGGTGTCGTAGTTAGAGGTCCGACGATATCGACGTGTAGGTGGTGGAAGCGTTCCGTTGGCGGGAATTTTGAAGTCGCGCTGTAGGTATGGCGTTGTATCTTGTTCTTTTGGCAATCGATGCAGCTTCTTGTCCATTTTGCGATGTCGCTATTCATTGACGGCCAAAAATATTTTGTTGACATAATCTTGCGAGTTGTGCGAGTACCGGGGTGGCTTATGTTGTGTACGCTTCTGAATACTTCTTGTCGATGTTTTTCAGGTATATACGGTCTTATGTGAGATGATGATGTTTCGCAGTAGAGTTCGATGTTGGTGTTCGGAATGATGACTTTTTTCAGATTGATGTTGACTTGTTGTTGTAGTTGTTGAATGGTAGAATCTTCTTGCTGAGTGTTGGCGATTTCTTCGTAATTTATTGTAGACGGGCATGTTATTGTTTCGATGCGGCTGAGTGCGTCGGCGACGTTGTTTTGTTTACCGCTGACGTGACGGATATCGGTCGAAAATTCGCTGATAAACAAAAGCTGTCTTGTGCGTCTCGGTGTTTCGGTTGTAAATGTTATTTTGCTCATAGCGTAGGTAAGCGGTTTGTGATCGGTGAATATGATGAGTGGTCGTCCTTCGAACATCTTGCGGAAATGTTTTACAGCCATGTAGATTGCTTGTAGTTCTCTGTCGTACGTCGAGTATCTTGTTTGTGCGTCGGAGAATTTTTTAGAAAAATAGCCAAGTGGTTGCCATTTTTCGTCGACGTATTGTTGTAGGACGGCGCCAGCTGACTTGTCGGACGCGTCGCAGAATAGCGCGTAGGCGGCTTCGTGGGATGGGTGGGCGAGTAAAACAGCGTTGTTGATGCTTGCTTTACACGCTTCAAATGCCTGCGTTGACTCGTCTGTCCATTGTATGATTGTTTTATCTTTCTTCTTAACGTTGTGGAGATGCGCGTTGAGTGGTGCTTGTATGGACGCGGCGTTAGGTATGTGATCGCGGTAGAAGTTTAGCATACCCAGGAAACGACGTAGCTCTTCTATGTTTTTAGGCTTTGGATAGTTGGAGATGAGTTCCATCTTCTCAGCTGGAGGTTTGATACCATCTTTGGATACGATGTAGCCTAGGAACTTAACTTCCGGTTGACCGAAGTGGCATTTTGCTGGGTTGATGGTGATGCCGTGTTCTTCGAGTCTTCCAAGTACTGTTCTTAGGTGTTCTCGGTGCTGGATCTCGTCTTCTGAGGCTATTAGGGCATCGTCGATGAAGGTAAATACGTAGGGTAGGCCACTGAGCACCTGATGGATAAATCGTTGAAAAGTTTGGCCTGCGTTCTTGAGACCTGGACACATGCGCGGAAATTCGAATAATCCCATCGGTGTGATGATGGCTGTCTTCTCTATGTCCTCTTCACGGACTTTGAGCTGCTGATAGGCTCTGTTCAGGTCCAAGGTCGAGAATATGGTCTTCCCGGAGAGCTGGTATGTGAAGTCTTTAACACGTGGTACAGGGTAACGATCGGGTTTGGTGATCGCGTTAAGGCGGCGGTAGTCACCACAGACTCTTAAGTCCCCATTCTTCTTGGGCACGATGTGCAGTGGTGATGACCATGGGCTCTTGCTGGGACGACATAAACCTTGGTCGATCATATTCTGGAATTCTTGTTTGACTTTTTCGTAGCGGTGTGGAGGTATGGGACGTGCGCGGCAGTGAATAGGTTGACCTTCTGTTTCTATGAAATGTTGCACGTTTATTTTGCTATCGTTGATGTTCATCGAAGTCAGTCTCGTGGTACCGGGGAATTCGGCGAGAATGTTGTGGTACACGTTGTTTGTGTCGATGCTGCGTATGGTAGGTATGTTTGTAGATCGGACGGGTGCGTTGATTTTTAATTTCGTGACGTTGTCTATTAGTTTTTTATTTTTGAGGTCGACGATCAGCTGGTGGTGTTTCAAAAAGTCGGCTCCCAATATTGCTCTTGAGACGTCGGCGATTATGAAGTTCCACTTGTAGGGTCGGCGAAGGTTAAGGTCGAGTTCAAGTGTCCTCTCTCCGTATGTTGAAATTACTGTGTTGTTTGCGGCGTAGAGCTTGAATGGTAGCGGTTTTGTGATGAGGCCTTTTTTCTTAGGAAGGACGGATATGTTCGCTCCTGTGTCCACCAAAAATGATATGCCAGTTTTTTTATCTGTGACGAATAGGCGGTATGAATGCTCTTGAACGCCGGAATCCGCCTCTGCCAACGTTCTTTCTAGTTTTCCTGAGGCTTATTTTCAGTCTTCTTATTAAATGTGCATGGCGATGTGCATTTGTAGGCTTGAGCTCCGAAGCGTTGGTGGTAGTAGCAATACGGTGAAGGAGTTGGTGAATTATTTCTTGATTGATGCGGGGATTGAGAACGGTTGTTTTGATAGCGCCCTCTAGACGGATAGCGGTTTCTTCTGTAGTTGTTATTATGCTGAGGTCTTGATCGTAATTCGGCGATTTCTAGTGATAATCTTCTTATTTCATTGATGAGAAATTGAGTGTCGGAAGCTTGAGGTGTTGGCAACGTTAGTGGTGTACTGACGGCTGCTACTTCGCGGTGCTGCTCCATCATTTTGTCGGCGAGTAGTGCTAGTTCTTCTAATGCGGTCTTCGTGCTGAATGATTCGCTGACTGCCAGGACTGAGCGGATGTGTGAAGGTAGATGATTTGTCCACATCAATCGTAGTGTAGTGTCGGGGATTCTGTCACGAGCGAGATCACGCATTCGGCGAAGTAGGTGGGACGGCTTCTGGTCGCCTAGTTCCATCTCTGATAGTAATTTTTGAAATTGCCGGCTGTCCGATTCTTCATATGTGGAGATAAGTCGTTCCTTAATTGCTTGATAGGGCTTCGTCTCTGGAGGGTTGTATAGTAGGTCGGAGATTTGTTCGATGTCCTGCTTTTCGAGTCGGGCTATGACCATTTGCGCCATTTGCTGTTCACCCTTCTTCTGATCGTGAGTGGCAGCTTCAAAACTGTAGAACCACAGTCGAGGTCGGTCGCGCCAAAACGGTGGAATTCGTAGTGCCAGTGAAATATTGGCAATTTCGGGCTGGGCTGCAGACTGGGTTTGCGCTACGACGATATTTTCCTCTTCCATGTTGGTCGGGCAGAGATTCGTCGCTGGATATTTTTCTTGATATTTGAGCAGGGATTCCACTTGCTTTTTCTTGTTTTCTTCCTGGTGCGTAGTCGGTGGTCACCACTTTGGTGAGAGAGGTTTCTTGAACTAATAAGACTCCAAGTAGTGTGCAGAATGGAATGATTTATTGAGAAATTTGACACATATTTATATGAAACTATTTACAATGAAAATATTTACAAGCCAATGAAAAAATCAGAATTTTAACCAATCAGGAATAAGTACAAGGTTTTCTATACAAGATTGCTCGCAGCGTTATGCCGTTCCGTCCACGGTGAGGCGAGACGCGAGGGGGGAAACGCGGTGACGCGCGCGGCTGGTCCGCTGTTGCTAGGCTGGCTGGCTCGCGGTAATAAAACTGTTTGCGCGCGCTGGGCTCGTCGCCCATTTCGACGGCGGCGGCGAGACGATGAATTGTGCGGCGGAGCTCTTGTGGATTGTGACTTGGTGCGCGTCGTGACGTGATCCGTGTGTGTGTTGATAGTGACATCTTGACTTGCTGCATGAAGTGTAGAAGACGTTGCTCGCTGAGCTGATGTTGAAGCTGAAGCAATTCTTGTTTCTTGACAATAAATGATGCGTTGAACCGTGGTTGAAGTGTCTGCAATGCACGCTGTCTGCTTGCTATGTTTCTTTGACAATTAACTCGCCAGCTATTAAATGCTTGAATGGGTGTTGTGTTTTTCTTCTGCTTCTCCATAAAAAAAGTTCTTTTCAGAGCTGGTAAAGGTAATCCTTGTACACGTATCACGTGGAGGTAATTGGTAATGTACTCTGTAATGTTTGTTGTGCTGAAGGTAGCCACAGACGCTTGCGCCAATCGCTATTACGCATCACCACGATACACAATTTTTTCTGGCTATTTTGTTAATAACCATAATGTACTTTCCTATTTTGTATTTCTGTGGTGGGAAAAAAATAATACCTAATAAATAAATAAATATTTTTATTTATTTTACAGCTTCACTGTTCATTTGACTAATGATCTGCCCGTCTGTAGTTATTTTAAGTCTGTGGGGTTATCAGACGTTATTTGTGAAACATCACTTTGAGACCGTGGATTTTTAAAATAGAATACGGTAACCAAAGAATTTGGAATTGCGCACGCCAGGCAAATTTCTTTAATCTGTGACCGTAACACTTATGATCAGGTGAGCCGTATGCCTATTTGCCTATTAAATTGTATATATATATATATATTTAATTCTTAATATATTTATTTTTAATTACTTTTACAGGTTTCTTATTTCAGTAATTTTTAAAAGTATTGATAAAGGTGTGCCTGTGTATAATATTATATCTCACAATGAATAACATTAAATTAAACTAAGGGAGAACATAATAAAACACAATTTATGATTATTAATATAATTGATTTTTACATCAATATCTTTCAAGTGGGCTCGCACTGATTTTAGGATAACATGCCATAATATTACAATATTTCTAACATTACATTACATTCTGTACTTATTTTATTGATATTTGGACAAATTTTCATATTACAGAAAATAAGACACAATTTTTCCCGGAAATTCTAAGAACATAATGAACACTTGGCAACCCTAAAGGAAACTTTCAAAGCACTACTAAATAAAGGTAAAAAGTTTTAATCTGATGCACTGTAAGTTGAGACGGTTTGCATGATTTTTTTTTAGTAAATTGTGAGGAATGAGTAGATTTTGAACAAGGGAATAAAAAAAACTTTGACAAGATGTTATGGTGTTTGAATTAAGTAGGAATGCAGCCGGTTGTCATTTATTTTAGAGCAACTTATGAAGGATTCAAGGAAGTACGTCCAATCATGGGGATATTTTGTACTTAAATTTAAGGCATAAAATTCTGAAGACTTTTTTTTATTTTAACTATTGTTTCATATATCTAAATAAATTGTGCTTTTACAGATTTTCTTTAAAATATTATGAGCGAAAATTATAGCATTATGTTTTGTTTTCCAGTTATAAAAAAAAAATCCTCTAATTACGTATATATATAATCTAATTATAACATAAACATTGTTTTTACTTTATATTGTTATAACATCAAATTTCTCGTAATTTTCATTTCAAATAATAAAATATAGTACCACACGCATGTTACCCATTTCTTCTCTTATTTAGGTCTGCTGTACTCTTGTACCTATTAATATTTTTTTCTTACAAAAAAAATAAAATATAAAACTATTGAAACACTATTTTTCCTACAGCAAAATAATCATTGTGTTTATTTTGTTTGTTGTTATTTTCAGAACAATTTATTACTTAACAACGTTCCAATTGCCAATTCTATGTTGCGTGTTGTGTTAATTTGCCGCGCATCTGTTGTTCGATTGTGTTTGTGAAAAATTGGTGGGGGCATGGCGGGAGTGATAACAAAGTGAAGGGAAGAGAGTACTGATTTAATATTAGCTACCGGCTAGTGTCCGGAAAAGTATCTATATATTATGTTTTATGAAGCTGAAGTTTGTTTGTTGTTTGAAGGCATTTATTTTTAAGCCTTGCAAAAAAATAGATTAAAAACATATCGAAATAAAAATCGTATTCACTCAACAAATAGATATTACTTTGACATGCAAATGGTTTTAAGACAAAGAATTTGAAAATCGCGCGCGGTCTCATTTTTTTTAAATCTATGTTGTTAGAGAACTTTAGCCGAAAATGAAAATTTTCCACATTATTAGCACCAAGTACCCACTAGCTATTAAAATACACAAAAATATGTTTCAATTTGTAAATATTTTCCAATAAAATGCGAATATGACATCAGCTGAATAAATGCAGTTCTACCATAACAATAACTCAAGAAAATACAATACAGGTTGAATGTTCATCCCACCCTCATGTGCTTAATGAAATATCAACAAAGGCATTAGAATACAATAGAGCGGTGACCGAGGTTCCCAAATCCCAAGTTACGTTGTCCATTGTGGAGGCAACCATTTCTTATGATGTTGCCGTCTGCACCATGTGTTAGGAAGGGGCTAAGATGCTGCGTTAGCTCTAAAGCCCAACGAATGAATTAATGAATGAACATAAATACATCATTGGATTGTAAAGCCGATGACCGTCAAGTACCTTACTATGTGAATGAATCTTTCCAATTAATACCTTGGTCTTATAGATGAGATTACTGGTTTTTATACTACAGCTAGTGATGTACCCACAGAACAGAGAAATTATGCGAAGCGACTGACTGCGTTAGGATTTATATGGAATTGCTTAGTTGCCTTACTAGCCGCCAGGGGCGCTGTACAGGTTTGTGAAACAAAACCGCTAACGCAGTCTGCGTTGATAAAATCTTATACTAGGGATACTGATCTTCCGTTTGACACTCGGAAGCGCGCCTTTCATGCAAAGTAATAAACCTAACATTTAACTTGACTTAAAACGCTTTTGTTGGTAGGCCGCCATCTGTCGGACAGAGTGGCCCTTTACGTCATCCACTGGAAGAAAGTGTGCGATATATTCTTAAGATAAAGATCACTTCCCTCATAAATTAAGTAAAAGGTAGGTAAATAAATAAATAAAATAATAAATATATAGGGACACGTAACACAGATCAAGTTAGCCCCAAAGTAAGTTCAAGACTTGTGTTGTGGGATACTAACTCAACGATACTATATTTTATAACAAATACTTATATAGATAAACATCCAAGACCCAGGCCAATCAATCAATCAATCAATTTTTCATCTTGACCTGACCGGGGATCGAACCCGAGACCACCAGAGTAGCGGTCAGGCATGTTAACCATTACGCCACGGAGGTCGTCGATAGTAACGAGGTAAGTACAGACAGAAATAAAAATAACTAAAATGTATTTGTTTTCGTTTTGCAACATTTTATGTACACGCACCAGCACATGTGCAGTCTTTATTAGCGGAGTTCTAACAAATAGCCTGTTTAGTAGTCCACACGCCATACACGTTGCTGGCAGCTGAGAATTAAAAAGAAAAAACTCGTTTTTAACACAATCGGAAAAGATGTTCGCAAGATGAAGGGCATAGGACATAAAATCGCGCGCATACACAGACATTTTTTTTTCTATTTGGAAGGGTATTTTTCAAAATTACGCTTTTATTTTACATATAACTTCTGTTTAAAAATAAACAGTGTCTAATTGAAGCTCCAGTTCTCCAGAAATCTTGGAAAATCTTTTTTAAGCTTTCGTAATTAATCCTATTAATGTCTGTTATTTGTTACTATAATAAATCTGACACTGATTAAGTAAGCAGAGTATTATACGGGTTATTTAGTTAGCTAAATATAAAAAAAAAAGAATGTTAGCTTTAATAATAGTTTTATTTTTAAATCAGGAAAACGGACGCTGGACTTCAAATTCAAAGTAGAGGATACAGCTGGATACCGCTAAGGTGAGAGAGAAAAAGAGACTAGGAATTTATTTATTAACATCATTCCAAAGTACGTAATTTAGGGATTTAGGACAAGGCTATGAGATTTGCGACTAGACAACTAATTTAAATATTACAAGACTTATCCGCCTCATTACAAAACGTAACTTCAAATAGTTCTATAAACTTGCTTGAAAACTTGAAACTTGCGAGCCATCACGCGGAGTAGAAATCTCTAGTGCCTACACGTTCAAAGGCCAAGATCCACTTTGAGTCACTGAGCCAGCGGAGTAAGTAAGCATATAAGGTCCAAACTTGTGATATAAACAATAATACCTGAAGTGACTTACGCCTGTGAGACATGGGCATTAACGCAGAATTACGAAAGCAAACTGGCTACCTTCGATAGAAAAGTGCTGCGTAGAATTGCAGCGGTGCATATAGACCTCGAATGAATCACGAACTCGATGCGCTTGTGTCTAACGAAAACATCGTCAAATTCTGCAAATCTCAGAGATTAAGGTGGGCGGGGCATATGCGTATACCGGATGACAGAGCAACAAAGATCATGTCGAAATGAAGACCGTAACAGAAAATACCCAGGGGTAGACCAAAAAAGAGATAAATGAACTGCGTGATGGAAGACCTTAGAAAGATGGGCATATCTAGAAACTGGAAGGAGGAGACGAGGGAACGAACGTAATAAGTGGAAAAAACTAGTAGAAGAGGCCAAGATCCACAAAGGGTTGAAGCGCCGCAGGAACTGAACTAATTCAAGTTCAAATTATTAAAAATATTACACGCAAATGTGAGTTCGTCTATAATAAATTTTGACTCAAATGTAAATTGACGTTTTTTTTTTAAATGTTTCAGTAGAGTTTGTGGCGCCGCGTCATCTTCACTCGCGCTTTGGAAGTGGTGGTAAAATAAAATAAATAAGTGATTAATGACGTCAATAAATGATAAGAATATCCTATAATGAGAATAAACAATTTCATTTCAGTAGGCTAGGCTTAACCTAGAACTTACCTTGATAAGTGCTGATTCAAACCTAGAACTAAATATCGCGTTTTGAAGTAATACGGTACTTCTCAACTAAAGTGAGTTTGTCACACTTTCACGCCCTATCTACTAAACCAATTTTCTTGAAATTTTCCACACACATAGTTAGTTATAAGTATTGAGAAGGATATATTTTATCCCGGGAAAAGCACTGCTCCCGAAGGAAATTTACAAGGGCGAAGCCGCGAGCAATAGCTAGTATTTAAATTTGCTGTTAAAGCAGAGAATAAGTTATGAGTAAATCAAATGCCCTGAGTATTTATGCGACTAGGGACTTGATATGAAATTCAGTTAAAGTACAAGGAGTTTCGGAGGAACTTTCTAAGTGATGTTAGTACTTGAATGTAATTACTTATGAAATATTCACCATAACATAACTTGTTTAGTGGTTTCTAGAACTTTGGTGCTAATTTCTATTAGCTATTCAAATAAAAACTGCAAAAATATTTCTTTCTGTAGCGTTTATTTCAATATCTGATAGAAATTAAGACGATCGACAAAATATGATGTCTTTTTATTTAAAAACGTTACATTTATTCATTTCGGTGCGTTACCGGAGTACCTATCATCGGATCCAGACCTGTGTCCAGTCTGTTCATTACATCTATTTCCCTAAACGTCCATTCCCCGAACGGCCACTGACCTGAATGTCCATTTTGTTGCGTTGCATTACTATCGAGTGGTGATAGATCTGTTTGTAGTCAATAGTATCGCATACTATGGCTATCGATATTAACAATTTTATACCTATATAGCCCAAGGTCTGTTAACTGCCCTTCAATAATCAGGCTATCAAATTAAAAAGAAAAAACAACAAATGGTTCCAAATTATGTTTAGTTATTATTTAGTTTGGAGTCCATAATTTATTACAATGTTTAATCTTAACATTATCATTTACAACTAAAAGTGACGAATACTGAGTTTAACCTTAACACAATAAGGAAACTTATTGCTAAAACAATACTACATTATGCAAGTAAAACCACAGAAGTTAGAAATTATATTAAGATTTCTGTGAGTAAAACCAAGTCGTGCGTAAACTTAACCAAAGATAAACTAGAACTATTCGTTTATAAATCAGTTGACAGCATCCCTAGTGGTGTCATAAAGTAATTAAGATATTACGGCTGGGTGTACCCGCCGCCAATAAATCCCAGGGTTCATTGATAAGACCCCCGGAGTTTTGGGACCGGATATACCAGGATTGGTGTTTCCGAAAGCTATGAATTTAGTTATACTAAGACAATGATTAGTGAAATTATCCTAGTTGAGCAGGTAGAACTAGTATAGACCATAATCTCGCCAAAGCGCGCTGTTTAGCGTGGCACTTTAAGACGAGACCTCGGTGAACACTAGCGCCACCGTCCTTTAAAAATCATTATTCACTGAAACACTAGTTATCAAAAATCCGTGTTATGTAATTAAGGTTCTGGATCTGAAGTTAATTTTAATCATATTAAATTATAGTTCCATATAGTTACAAATTGCAAAACTGCTAAAAGTGGCCGTTTTAAGCAATATTGCAATTTGTAACTATAGGGGAAATTAACTTCAGATCCAGAACCTTAATTACATAACACGGATTTATGATAACTTGTGTTTTCAGTAAATAATAAGTTTTAAATGATGGTGGCGCTGCGCTAGTGTTACTCGAGGTATCACCTTAAGACTAACTTCTCTTAGTTTACCTATTTGCCATATAAGAAGCGGGATAAAGTTAAAAATACACCAAGAGAAGTCCAATGATGAAAAGAGTGCCAAAATATTGCAGTTAATTCTACATATCATTATTAACCTTTGCTTTTAAAAAAGTTGATATATAAGTATGCAGTGGATGTCACTGTCATGAGTTTTGCAAAATGTGTTTTGGTTGTTTTGTGTTTTGAGTTACCAGAAAGAATAACAATTCCTCTTGCATTAAAAACCCTATTATATATAGGTACAGCAGGGGCTGGTAAAACTGCATCCCATAGCTATTTAATAATAAGCACAGACAAACAATACAGCCACAACTAGATGATAAATACATGTGTGTTTGTCATAAGCACGTCGCCCAACGGCCATTTTGTTAACGCATTCCTCAAGAAACGGGAGAGGGGTCGACCACATAATTGTGTGACATACCAGAAGGTTACGTTTAATTAAAAGTCCTCATATATAAGGTGGACTTGAATCAACTGCAAATATTTTAAGGGCAGATTCAGACCACTAAACTGAACAACTTTTCCAAATATACTTATATAGAAATACGAAATAATTTTTTGACCTCCCATACAAATTGACAATCAGCTGATCTAGTTTAGTATAGAGAGTGAAAAATAAAATTTCATATTTCGATATAAGTTTATTTGGAAAAGTTGTTCAGTATATGCCCTTAAAATATTTGCAGTTGATTTGTGTCCACCTTGTATATTTGCATCCTTTAGCCGTGTGGTTTAAGTCGTAAGAATAGACCACTCCTTATTTTCACGTGAATGTAGTAAAGTGATAATGAAATTTATAATGCGAGATCTATGAAGCTGATACCTACGTAGGTTGCTATGCATGGGGACACAAACTAAAAACAGATTTATTTGTAAATTTCTGATAATAGTTTACTTCTTCTTCGTCCGAGCGTGTTTTCTAATAAATGCTTACTATATTGTGGAAAAAAGAACATTGAACCTAGCCTTACCTGGTCGTAGACGGTTATTGACAATTATCGACTTGAACTGGTTGCAACCATAACTTCAGAACCCTATTTCCGCTTACCATCTTATTTTTCATCGACAAAATCTACCGCTAATACGCTAACATATCACTAATATCTTATCTGTAAGAAACATGCTAGACTCTTTGTAACTACTCTTTTGATTACTTCGCCCAATACTATCCACCTCTTTAGCAGTTTATTCGCCATATGTAATTCCTAATTCCGTAGTGCAAGAGATGAAGTTTACTTTCTGATTAATATGTACTATGTCAGGAACGATAGAAGGGGAAACTGAAGATGGGTTTCGCTTGGGAAATGGGAGTAATTCGCGGCATCCGTGTTATGACAATTCACTTTGTTGTGTTAAGGCATGCGAATGGGAACAAAATTACGGTATTATGACCTGTTTTGTTGCTTGCCATTTCAATACTGATATGTACTGTATAACTATCGGTTCTTAACTCAATATTATAAGGTATAAAATTGAAAAAAGGTAAATAGAAAAAAATCACTTGTCACTTCTATGCCTCCTAATATGGCTGACATGAAGTGTTGTATTGTGCAGCTCATAGGACATGAATAGTTCGTCACCGCATGGACTTTATGGCAAGCCATACTATTATTGAACCCCTGAACGAATGTGTGGCCCAGCGTAGATAAGCACGCTAGAATTAAAACTGAGCTATAAAATAGTTAAGTACATTCTTAATACTGATTTTGTATTGACGTTCTAAGACTAATACGTTTATCGTGAGTTTCGCATTTATGCTTGCTTTTTGCCTTAAGGCTTCGTCAACCCAGTAATATTCTCTACACATGTTCAATTGAACGCCATCCCTTCACCTACCCATATAAACTTGTTTCAAATTTTCATTACCGTTCACACTGTGCTTGGTTCCCTGCTAACTGTTATTAAAATATCATGCAAGAATATTTGTTACATTTTCAGCAGAATATTTTCGCAACAGTACTCATAATTCTCTTTGCAATCTCATCTTGTAAGAGTTTCTAGTTGCATAAAGAAAAGGTCTGTAAAAGTTCGCATAGGAATGCTGTAAAGCTTTTTCACACTGTGCGAGTAAAATGGCAAATAAATAATTTAGTAAAATAGTTAAACTTCTTGTTTTTCGTAGTTTTAGTAATTCAATTTAATGTTTAGCAGCTATTATATACTTTATACTGATATTTATATGAACAATTTTGTGAGACAAATATCTCGAATAATTGATTGTTTGCGATAAGATGGGAGTCGTCTCGGTCACTCAGCATGTATGTGCCATTTTGGCAATGTTTTGACATTGGTTCATTAGTCGCTTTCTAATACATGAGAAAGAAATAACGCTGTAGATTGTAAATTGAATCTAGTTAATAATAAACATGGTAATTTTTGATGACTTAGACACTGAACCTTTTTTATCTTAGTTGCATCCTAAACCATATTACTGCAGAACCGGAGGTTTTCCTTCTTATATTACTTTGATAATTTGACATGTTTATACATGCAGCAGTATTTTTACTACGTTACCTACCGAAAGAAAGGCAACGTCTACTCTTCAGCCAGAAACACAATTCTAGATGATTGATTCTCTTTTCAAACGCCGAGTACTCTACTCGCTTACTAGCACGAATTAGCACAATGTAAACTTTTCCAGTGAACGAGCTCGACAACAGTAGGTCGTACATTTTGTTTTGTTTCTTTATGCCTATTGTTGTTCGCCCACCTCACTTCTTTTGTGCGGAAGTATTTCCTTTGCCCGGCTTATAGCACAACTCTGTTTCACCTTAAAATTGAGAGGTTAATATAGGCTGCCATTTTCTGGATCTAATGTTATTGTTGAAGATTATTTTATCTACGTCGGGAGCTACGAGTGCTATGACAATATCAAAATAGCTTCTGAACTATTTATCAAGCTAACCTACGAGTGCTACGAAGCTGCGAGTGCTACGAGTTCTACGGAGCTACGAATGCTACGAGATCTATGGAGCTACGCGTGCTACGAGTTGTACGAGTTCTACAAGTTCTACGGAGCTACGAGTTCTATGAAGCTACGATAATAAACTTACAAACTTTAAAAGCGACGAGTGCTACGAAGCTTCGAAATTAACACACAAATATTCAAAAGCTACGTGTGTAACGGAGCGACGACACAAAAGTAATTCCAAAAGCTATGAGTTCTACGAAACTTACAAACCAACAGCTTCAAATGCTACAAAAGCTACAAATCTACGATACTTCAATAGCTACGACACTCATAAACTCACTTATAAATAACTATAAAGCTACGGAACTTACAAACCAACTTTAACGAAAAACATAAAGATATGACATAAAACCTTAAGTTACCTAACCTTAAAATAAGTAACACTGGTAAGAAGTTTTGGACGAACCTCATACAAGATGGATCCTATTTTACTTCTGTAAATTAAAAGCCGTTTAATTTACATTGACAACACTAATTAGGTTATATAGTTGTCAGTTTCTCCTGTACTGGTACTACCATAGCCAACGATAGCACCAGCCTGTTAGTTTAGGATACATTCCACTTTAATTACGCAATAATATAGCTATTAATAGAACCCAGAGGTATTGTTAGTACTGTGCCCAGGTGGCTTACTACCATCTCTTAAAAACATGCCAGAAAGAGTGAGTAAGCGAGACAGCGCAATACATTGATGTAAGGCGATATCTCCCTTACTCAATAGTTCTTGCATGGTTTTAAGAGATGGTGGTAAGCCTTTTTTACATAACTCAAGTTACGTCAACTACTTACGTGCAACTAGCTTATATTGTTTTATTAGTTTTAGAGCTGAAACTTCGCTGGTAGGTTATGATCAGGAGACTAAAGCTAAGACTAGCTTTCTCGAAATTCTCACTGGGGTTGTGGGGTGGGAACGGGAGTAACGTAAGGAAGTAGTAAGGAGAGTTTTTTAACATCACAATTGCCAAAACGTACAATACCCTAAATTTTTAAAATTTTAATTTTAACAAAATATCAAATTTCCGAAACTATAATCAAAAAGATAACCTCCTTTTCAACAATAGGTTTAAAAGTTAAAATTTCTTACACGAATCCTGTAAAAGGTGCAATTGCGACGCGGTGCAATATAAGAGATGAATGTAACACATTTCCGCTGCGTTATACAGGGTGCTGCCAAGAATCGCTACCGTGCCTTATATAGGATGTTGCCAAATTACAGGCTGGTGTTAGTGGCATTTTGCGCATGCCATCTGTGTGTTAACCGGTATTTTTGATTTAATTTGGATAAAGTATTTTTAGTTGAAAACATAGGTATTTCTAGTGAACATCTTTGTAGCTCCATCTAGTAGCAAGAAAATAAACTTAATCTTTTTCTTAGGCAATGGGACCACCTTTTATTTTATTTTTTTAATATATCGTTTGGACAACGGCAGATTCAGTGTGGGACTGCTATAGATAGCTCCTAGAGATTGCCTAGGAGACTTATAAAATGTCTTACAAACGCTTTCTCAATCCCTGATCTTAGAAAGATGTATTCCAATTTCAATAAAGAGTCTCACTTGGCTACGAGTATCGCCGGCGGCCGAACGTCACGCAACCATCATATACAGACCATTTTTTCTTTTAACGTGTCGGCCGGTATCAACTTTCACTTGAATAAAATAATAAGTACATTCATAATCTTGTGTTATCATTAATACATAGTAAAATAGACAATAAATAAACGAAACTCCAGATATCGGAGAAAACTCGTTTGCACAAACATCAGTCGTCTCCACTAGCCTTAACGAGATCGCGATTAGCAGTATTGCGTGCCGGCAAACGTTCAGAACAATGAAAAGGGGATTTTCCTTATTACCTATACACCGGCGTTGCTCATCCGGCATCCTGTTGAGTGCTGCCTATCTACCAATTTACTGTTTAATCTATATTTTTCTATCTTTAAAGATAGAGCTAGAGTTTGTTTGAACGCGCTAATCTCTGGAACTAGCTAGCTTATTTGAGGAATTTTTATTTATTTATTTATTAGGTGTACTCAACAGTATTACAATATAATTATTATAATTTTATAAATCATTAAAAGGTATCATATAGGAATCGAATTATATATATTGAAATCAAGTAAAATTTCTAGCCATTCCATAGATTCCAATTCATGATTCCTCGCATCTGGCTTGAAATAAAAATGCCAATTCGTTTGGCTTGTTCAAAATAGACAACATCATTTCTTCTAGTGTACTCGTATTTGTCAAAGACGACTCACGAAGGTATTATTTATAGTCATTTAATTCTAGTTTTTTCTTCAACTGGTAGCATGGTAGCTAGTTCCATCAACTATAACATTTCTTACGATATTTGGTGTCCAAAAGGCATAAAATAAAAATAAAAACTTTGTTAAATTATGAATAAAAGTAATCAAGTCTTAACGGACTCAGAGTTCAGAAGCGGTTAGGGCACTAAAGTGATTTCCAATAAGCAGAATTAAAATGGAATGCTTCTAAGATATACTTCGAAACATTGATTTTGAACATACTTACATAAACTTTTGCAAAAGCATAGAATTGTCTCCAATTTTAATTAGCTTCGTGTACCTAGTAAGACTAACAAGGGTACTTAGTTCGGCTCTCAAAGCCGAGCTAAGCTAACCGTGCAATAATCCGAGGCCTAGTTTTGCCAACTCAATGAATAGCAGGGTTAATCCACAGACTTAAAAGAAATACAGACGGATCGTCCTCGAATTAATTTTTGTATCGCGGTGATGCGTTATAGCGATTGTCGCAGATAGTTGAGTAGCATGTACTCCGCTCTCATTGCCGAAGAAAAAGATTTAGTTCTTTTTCTTTCTAATTGATTACTCTGCAATGATTGAAAAAATATGTTTCTTTTTTTAAGGTTAAGATCCTGCTGTGAATTGAAATATCTATTTACATTCTACCACAAACTGATTTATTGACGTTAATTTGTATGGCGGCGGCGGCCTAACATCTATACGAAGTAGTATAGATAATATTCATGAAATTTTTATTTATGACAGCAGTATAGGTAATGAAAAACGAAACAGCAATAATTTGCAGTCTTCACTCGTGTTGTACTCGTATGTGATCTTGTATTCGTATGTTAGACTACGTCTGGATTTCTTATAAGTCAGTGGGTTTAACCTAACACCGTAAATATAACATACACCCTGTTGGGGTTAACTTATTTTTGTTCAGTGAATAGTGTAGTGTGTCATGTGGCATAAAGAAGGTAATGTTTATTTGTAGTTCGGTGTTACTCTGCGAAATCGGATCGTCGTAAAAGAACACAAGTCACCAGCATTCTGGAAATACTTTATTTATCATTATTTTTCGTAGACATTTCAGACATTGTGCACCCTGTGCAATTGTAAAGTAACAAATTGCTTAGGAAGGACAAGCGATTCAGAGCGCAAAGTTTGCTTGAACATGCTTAATATTATATCCTAAGTAAGTCTTTGTGATTCCCTTAGTCGCTCCTCACTCACAAGAAGAGAGAGAGAGTGAACTATTCTGAAGCTGGAGATAATATGCCTCATGTCCTTACGTTCTGTGAATATGAAATGAGTACTTTGTCAACATACCTACATAATACACAGTACAGGGTAAGTGCTCCAACTGTGGGACATCAAAGACTCATCATTTATCTATTACAGCTGCGGTAATTAAGGACACTTACTCGGCATTAATAAACATTGCACGTAATGCAAAATTAATTTGAATCCGAACGGTTTTCGACATTTAAACATTGTAAGGTATAATAGTGTTTTAAATATGTATTTAAGGAATACAAGAAACCCTTCTGTTGTGGAATGGACTGTATATATATTAACTGTGTGATAAATAAAAGGATTATGTTGATAAAAGGTTTTTTAATGAAAAGAAATGGATATAACTTACCTACGGGACAGGTGAATGACAAAATATGATGCAAAAAACAACTAAAAAACATGACAATTAGAATTTCTTTTAAAAATATATAAAAAATAAAGGTTAATCTGAAATGAGTTTATAACACCTTCATTACAGCATTTATCCAACTAAACCAACTAATATTATACAAAAAAATGCGAAATTTTTAAAGTAACGTGTAGGTACTGTAGGTACTTATGTGACACTAGTAACCTTAACTTGGCTTCGATTATAAGTTGTCTCAAAAAAAAAATAGGTATGTCGAGCTATTAGTCGGCAGATCACCAGCCACAGGGGTGAAAAACATTGAAAGAGATATCTAAAAAGAAGGGCTAGACATACAGACAACCCAGAGTAGATACATCTGGCACAAATGTACGAGGAGACCCGACCCCAAAGACAAAGAAGAAAATATCTATTTTATTTTCACGTCATAATATTAAAATTATAATGACTTAAGTCCCCCCCCCCCTGTTTTGGTAAATACTTATAAATATTTGTAACCCATAGAACTAGGAACGCGGCTATACTAGAAGTAGCATGACAAGCTAAACTGTCTTACCACTCATACACGATATTTACGTGTATGCCATCCAGGGGTTCACAGTCTACTAATGTCTATTGCGGAGTATATACAAGGACAACAAAAAAAATCAATTTTGGGTATTAATGCCGATTTATGCCTTCATAATATGTAAAAATAATTGTATAAATCCAAATATGAGTTCTCCTGATACTTCTTTTTACGTTTTATACAAGTTAAAGCCTTATATTATGTAAAATACTACAGCAAATTCAACGCCATTTTGAATGAAAAAAATATTATTCAGTCAAAAGCATGTGCTAAGCATAGTGTTGTTGCTTATACGTTTCTTTCGTCAAGTATCGATAAACGAAGTTAGGAGGCGAGTTTGGAGTAAAATTCGGGATTAATTATAAATATAATTCTTGTAGGTAAATGTCAACGGGAAATGAATGAAGATACCAGTTTCCGAAATTGCTAGTGTTACCATAAAATTCCGGAAGATGCCAATTATTCTTGTTTGTAACGTCTTACTAAAAATGTTTACATATTATATGACACTCTTCGGGATCGAAAAGAAAAGACGAAATGTCTGGTTTTCTTATTTCCCTGTGACATCTGATGAAGTAAAACTAGACGTGGGGTTTAACGTCAAACCCAGAGAGATGGTTAAGAAAAATCAGATAATTGGATTTTCAAGGTCCAATGGACTACAAAATCATAACAGTGGCATTCACGCTATTTTTAACCCAAAAAGAGGGGTATTATAAGTTTGACGTGTCTGTCTGTGGTAATGGATAAAGCGATTTCAGTTTAGTTTTTTTTGTACTAATGGTGACTTATGTGCGAGTGTTTTTAGATATATGTTTGATGAAAATCGGTTGAGCCGTTTGTAACTTGTGGGGGTGAAAGGGGAAAAGAATAACCACATGCCTGCAAATATATACTCGAGTGGAGTCTGAAATTAAAACGCATCACGTCCACAGTACAAAATAAAATGTTCAATGAAAATAGGTTAAGCTGTGAAAAAGCTCTAGGGGTATTAGTGGGGAAAATACCTAATGCCTGGAAAATATATGGGTGAGGGGGAGAGGGGGAGAAATAAGTCGAACTATAGACAAAATTGATATATAATAAAAAAAAATATCAAAACAATGATGCCAGACCTTAGAGGGTCCAATGGCCTCTGTGACGCAAGAGTGTGCAGGGTGAATTGAGCTTTTACCCACTTGATATGAATTAATAATCAAAAAGGGAAACGGACGCAATATAAAACATTACAGCAGCTATTAAACATTAGTTCTACAGTATATTAGGTCGATTGACTTTAGAAGGTACTGATACATTATGCAAGCAACTTGAAAACGTTAAATCAAGCATGACTAATAATGCGCCACGACGTCAAGCTGGCACGTCTTGGGTTTGCCCCTTCCACCATACCAAGCCCCGTGGGAGGTGGCATGGTCAAGACACCTGTTTCCACGAGACGTGATCGTACCACCGCAGGCCACTCTTTTGAAGCTTATCTATCTGCTATGTTATGGATATGAAGGCTGTCCCGAACGTGGTGGGAGTTTCTAACGCAGTCTTTTCGCGATATTTCACACATCCAGCTCAGCGGACAGTTCTAATGATGGTTATATAGACCTGACCCTTGAGCCTGACCGGCATTCTGGAATCACAAGTGAAACCAGTCATCTCAGGCCATTATGCTCATGATCCTGTTTGCTTCGACTTTTGGTTATTTTTTCATATTGTTGCATGATATACTTATCGTATCGAGTCTGGCTAATGACCACCACCGCCAGATGCATTGTTTGTGACTTAATAGTTTAATAAATAGTATTCTTCATATCAGACCATGCTAGCCCATACAGATATAAACAGTAAATTATGATTAAATTTAAAAAGTATAATAAAATCAAATATTAATAAAAACCAATAAAAAAATAACAATAATAATTCAATGGAATCTCGATATATCGATGCTACGCGAATCTGTTACTTCACTAATTTTGCCTGCTGTCATGTCAAAATGGCAACAAATAGACGTAATAATTATACAAATGGAATGAGTATTACTTTTTAGAGTGACGATAAGCATTTAACATCGTGTCTCTGTCACTCTGAAAAATATATATATGGCCATCACGTGAAAACACATTATTATCTCACTAATGATACAAACCTATTAATTATAATGAATTAGATGGTTTCGTGCGATTGGCAAGTCGTCCTGGTTATTTAGAATATTAGAAGATGTTTTTAAGTTAGCTTATTACGCAACAAGCGACCCGCCCCGGGCATAATAACCTTGCTCTTAAATCACTCTATCTATAAAAAAAAACCGCATCAAAATCCGTTGCGTAGTTTTAAAGATTTAAGCATACAAAGGAATATAGGGACAGAGAAAGCGAATTTGTTTTATACTATGTAGTGATAACCGAAGACAAGAGGTCCGCTTAAGAAGGGACTGAATAAATTAACCGGCTTGGTATTACATTGATCTCACAACTTTTGACGGTAGAACAACTAAGCGAGACTTGGAATTTTTATAAGTTTTGTTTTTGATGGCATCTCATTTCATTTTGTAGATTACAGAGAACTACTTTACGACATACATATTGCCTCTTGATAACGCGAGTGAAGTATAAGTATGCAGGTACACTGGTTCGTTCACTGCGAATGTAACTTTGTTATCCTATATATTTATATGGGATTACAAAGTTATTTATGCAGTTGGTGTATCTAGAAAACTGGACCGAAATTGCAAAATATTTTAGTTTTCCCTTGGGTTATACACTAAACATTAATTACATTCTAAATTTGAAGTTTATGTATATGCTGCAGTGCTACTACCGCGCTCCAAGATTCTTGCTCTGACTGCAACAACGCAATTATCTGATATAACTGCAAATCTATTAACAGATTTAGTACTTAACATTTGGTCATAGCCTAGAGGACCTATGGATACCAGCTCATTAAGATTAGTTCAGTTTATCATATTCAGTGCTGTTATTTGAAAGAGCGAGTAAAATTAATTTTATAATGTTGCTCTAGTTTATGGAACTTAAGTAAACTGTGACTAATAGAGAAGACATATATCGGGCATTAATGCATACAAATTTTCCAATCAGAATTTCAAAAGAGAATTTTATTGTAAGGACACTCATTTATAAGTAGGTACATATAAATTCGATAATGAAATGGCTTCGTTTTTCTGTCTATCTATTTAATTAGATCATGTATTCAAACCTAACAATAACTAATAGTACTTACTAGTAATATCACGCTAGTGACACTCCAGGTATCAGTACTGTTATCTATTCTGTGGTATCACGAGCGTAAATAGGCTAAAGTAACTGTGCGCTCATCTTTCCTTGCCTTATTTTATATTATGATTATATACTATATATCTATTTATATGTCTTCGCTCTAGCGTGTTTTTCCCGGTTGCATCTTCAGCTTACGTTTCAGAGCCCAGGGTACGCTATTAATCATGGTTCAATGGAGCGATTGACGTCTGACCTTTGTATCCTATTTATTTATATATATTAGTAATTATAAATAAAAAAATAGTATGTACTTGGTAAATAACAGTCGTATTGAGAACGAGAAGGTATCTTTATCTCCAGACCAGAACAAAACCTACGCTCAAACATTACAAACGGCAATACCGTACGTACACTTCGAACTTTTTTACGAATGAGAAATTTAATTATTTCCTGCTCAGACTCATCATCTTTTTGTGTAGGTAAGACGGTCAATCGACCATGTACATGACCCTGGTGTCAGAGTTCGTCGGAAGCCTCTTCCGGCCTTTAAAATGGTTCCTTTAACGACTACCAGATGGCAGCCGGGACCAACGGCTTAACGTGCATTCCGAAGCACAGAATCATCCTTATTATCAGACAGTCAGGTGAATCAGGCCTGCAATGTCCTAACCAAACTGGAAACAACTTAATAAGCTCTCACGACCCCTGAGTCTAATAGGCTCAGACTGCTTAGTTGGTCGGAGTGGAAATACAGTGCATTTGTACTAAGCCTTAATCCTGTATCATAAAGTCATTTTTGTTTGATTTTGCAATAAGAATAGTTTGTGAACTCATTCCATAATGTGTGTATTTGGTGACGGACCCCCCCTCCTACCCTCCTTTACCTCAGCCCTTACCCCCCGCAAACGGCGCGGCCGGTTCCCATACATTTAGTGTCATATGTTATATCTATTTTAAGTGACGCAATTTTTTTTTTAATCTATGTTGTAACCCCTGTTCATCGCTCTTGGCTCTAAAAGCCAAGGAGAAAATTACATAAAACCTAACCTCAAACATTACATGCTATTCAGCAAATTATCTGTCTTGGACTATACCTATAACTAAGGATAAAACTAGCTGCCAATTAGCAATTTGTATTATGGTCGTCATAGCCGTAACTGTGAAGAAAACTAGGTAAAATACCTACGGAACACAAGTACCTACATACTCATACTTCAGTAGCTCTTGTAGAATATAATGGTCGGTTAAGGTTGTTTTTAATCTTGAATCTTTCCCCCAGAGATGTGCTATGAAGCCATGCTGTAAAAGCTAAGCTTTCATTTATAGTAATCTATGTATATAGCGGAGTGAGCAATATATGCTATGAAGATGTGCCGCTACAAAGTACCAAGCTATACTGCGGTCTTCGTAACCTATTGACAACTTGAAGGTCGATAGCGCGCTGTCAATGTTTGTGAATTGTGAACTAGGATATTTAGTCACAGTACCTAGTTATTTCATTGCCCCTCTCGCCCTTCCGGAAACCGGAAGCCAACAATACAAGCACTACTGGTCCCTTACTACCACCTCTAAAAACCATGCAAGATCCAGTGAGTAAGCGAGACAGCGCAATACATGATGTAAAGACATCTCCCTTACTCACTGGATCTTGCATGGTTTTAAGAGACAGTAGTAACACACCTGTTTGGCGGCAAAAATAGTTGAGAGTGAGGTTATCAAAGGCCTCCTTAAACAATTTTATTCTCAGGTAACTAAATTATCCTGACGCTTGTACCTGCCTTTAAACAAATTCCATGTTAAAACAGGATTATTCTGAACATTCGTGGATCCAACCCTCAAAAAAGGTTATGGTCACAACGAGTCACAGCCATCCGAAAATCGGCCACGTGCTCGTCCGAGCGAACTCGCTATGAACAATCATGAACGAATTTAGCATCTGATTATTTCCTTTTTGATTCATTGTTTTTTTTTTATTATTACTAATGAAGGCATAGCGTTAATTATCATCAGCCTATTGAGACTGTTGATTGTCTCAATGGACTATGAAAGTGTGAGGTTGCAAGTTATATTTGGGTTGTGGGCATGCCCCTAGTGCCCACAACTTTGGATACACCCTTGATTCTGAAGAAAATTAAACTGTCGAGCTCCTAGATTACGCGATTGCGCCCTGGGATCGTTTATTCCCGGTCGTCCCCACCATGTCGTCCCCACTGGGGACGAGTGGGAAAAAAAAGTTTCAATCGTCCCCAGTGGTGACGATTAGCACTTTTTATTTCCCACTCGTTCCGCGTCAAAATATAAGGGGGTTTCAATAAAAGATTTCACGGTTTGTTAAAATACTTACTACGCTTTTCTAAGCAAGACTGTCAATGGTTTTGATTGAAAGTAACTAAAAAATTGAGGTAAGGTCCTAGGTCACTATGGAAAGTACGTGTCACTTGAATGTGCTCCCGATTGTACACCCGTCCTAATTTGACCGCTGTATATTCTGGCATTTCTGGTATAGTGAGGCGCGTTAGCCCGAAGATGAGTCCCTGGGCGCGGCCGCTAGCAAGAAATTCTCTGGACCTCCAGGGGATTAAGGAACAAATACTGCTTACTGATGATTCAATTAAAATTTGCATTGCCCCTTGTAGGCGACAGATTTAGATAATAGAAGTTATTTTTTACTATAATTAGAGTAAGCCGACCATAGATACTCTCATACCGTGTGTCGTCGGAGGAATACTTACTATCGTAGTGGACGCATTAGGAAAGGACGTTAGTAGGTAATAAATTATGGGCAAAATAATTTCCCGTGATACACCCAGCGCACAGAGTCTGACAGTGTAGCAATAATTTTGTAGCAAACTTAAAAATGAAGGTAAAGTACATATTTAATAGACCAAAAATTTATGCCTGTTTTTTCCCTGCTAATCGTTATCTAATAAAACATTTGTTTTCCTATCGTTGCAGCTCCAGACCGAGTTAACATTAGCATTTGTGTCGTGCGCCTCCCCAAACGAATTCAAAGATGCAGTGCGAACTAAAAAACGTAGATCCACCCCTCATTAACATTTTAAGTGAGGCAAATGTTCGCTTAGCGATAACAGATTATGCAAATCTAAATCAAATTGTTAGTGGGCAGGATTTGTCCGTCCTAATCCCAGACCTATCTCAGGAGTTATTTCACGCAGCGTTCAAAGGGGTTTTGTGTTATTTAAGGTCTTCATTTACTAACTGCTTAATAGGACAATGAGGATATTTCGGAGTGAGTTTCGAGTGTTCCCATTTCCCTTCCCGCTTAGATAGTATCTCCCTCAGATCACATCTGAGGTATCTCCCCTCCTCTGTGCCATTTAGGTATAATGACCACAGGTGTATGACCTTGCTATGACCTTATGTATGAGGTCTAGGTCTATCTAGGTATGATTACGGTTTGCATTTTGAATCATAGAACGGTACTATGAATTTTAAATCTATGGAGTTAATTATACCATAAGCCAAAGGCATATCTTTTATCGTTTCGTGATTCCGTCTCTTAAAACTATGCAAGATCTAGTGTGTAAACGAGACAACGCAATACATGATGTAAGGTGACATCTCCCTTACTCAATCGTTCTTGCATGGTTTTATGAGATGGTGGTAAGCCACCTGCTGTAGAATTTATTTGCTTTGCCTGAAAATAAAGAAAAAAGCTGGATGTCACTGTCATGCTCAAGCATGCGTAACTGGAGTTTTTGGAGGGAAAGTAAACTGTCGCTATGTCCGCGCTGTATTTAATTTCCAAAACTTAGGTTTTTTCGAGTATTTATGCATAATATTGGTGGATTATTATTCGCAAAGTGTTCGTGAACAAGCGTGAGTATTGGGAAGTGATACAGTGTTGATTACGTGACTTTTTATCTTTGTCACCAAAATCTCCATGATATAGCTAAGTGAATTTTTTCCACCGCTTCACTTAGCCATCTGACTCAGACTAGACTTACTGACTGGACTTGACTATTGACTTGAATTTTTGACTCGACTGACTTAAGTAGGACTGAAGAAGATTAATACATTCAAAAAAGGCCTTAAAGGACTAGATTCCATGGCCGTATAAATTATTAAAAAAAAAATCATGCATAACTGTCAACGTCAACATAGTTGAAGTTTTTCTTGCCTTGCTGTCAACCACTGTCAACAAACAAACAAACAAACAAACAAACAAGTTTCAACAAAGTGTCAAGTCAATAATAAAAGTAAAGAAAATTTCGGAAAATTCTTCATTTTGTATACAAATTAGAAAGAATGATTATGTTTGTTTGAAACAGTTGAAAATAGAGTTGCTGATACTATCTACTTTGTTCTATTTCATATTAATCTATCTAATCTACTAACCGCAGTTCTTTATGTACATAGTCATTGAATTTTATTCTTAATGTCGTGTTACCTAAATATTTTATAAGAAATGCCTCATTCAGAAATATGTCGTATATGCTTGGCTACCGACGTGCATATGAATGTAATCAGTGGTACAAGATTGCAAATGGTATATGAGAAACTCAACAACACAAAAGTAAGTATATGTCGGTTAGGGTTTACAAAAGAGGGTCCCGGACTTAGAAAAAATTTTCAATTTTTTTTTACCCCCCTTAACCCCCCCTTTTTTACTGGGAATGGCTAGCACACCCGGGTCATGTTCCTGTGGGTCTGGTTTCCCTGTAAAAAGGGTTACGGAGATCAGACGGCAGTCACTCCATTGTAATAACCAGTTCTTCCAAATCAGGACCATAATAGCATACGCTGGGCTCTGAAGCGTGAGGTGAAGATGCAACCGGGAAACACGCTTGGATGAAGAAGATTTATTTTATGTAAAATATAAATAAAGGAATATTTCATTATTGAAAAAATAGTCACACTGAACTCACTTTATTCATTTTATATATTTTATTTCAGCTAAATTGCCAGCCAAACAAGAGGCCTACGGTAGTGTGTTACCTTTGCTACTCTCGTCTAAAACGGTGTCATGAGTTAATGCAGATGTCTGCTAAAGCAGAAATTCTGCTTTCTAATTTATTGGAAACAAATGATGTGGTAATAATTTTACATTATATTGATTAAACCAATGGTTATGGTCTCTTCAGGATGAAGTTCAGAGCAACTCCCTCTTGTTCATCTTATTGCTTTTTTTGATGAGTTATATTCAGTAATGTTGATCTTATACTTTGAACTAAAAATTACTATCAGACTAGAATGTAACATTTCATCTGGCCTAACCACATAACATATCCTGGACTTGTTATGTGTCATGTTTGGTGGTAGTACTGAACATATACGTATACCGGTCATGTTAACTCATGAAATATTTTTTTTTTTTTTCTGTTATTTATCTGCAATCAGCGATGATATGCGCTATAAGCAGATGTGTTGGACTGCAGTATGCGTTCGAGTGTGTCCTCCAGTGAGAACCTCTACCCATCTTGTTAAGGAATAATAATGTCCTTCCTTTTCAGTCGCTTTCTGTACGAACACGTTAGCAGCTTGGTAGCCAGATCATTTGGGTGAATCTCCAGCCTCTCCCGGTATCGTTCAGCAGCCATAAGCACTTCTTCCTTTACTGTGGTCATTTGGAGTTCCTGGTGTATCTCGCTGTTAGTGACAAACCAAGGGACTTTACAGATTGCCCTGAGTATGACATTTTGCATTCTTTGCAGAATAGATAAGTTGGAGTTACTGCAGCTTCCCCACAGCTGTATACCGTATGTCCATATCGGCTTAAGGACCGACTTATAAATTAATAGTTTGTTGTCAGTTGACAAAACGCTGTTTCTCCCGATCAGCCAGTGTAGGTTTCTGTATCGGATATTTAGTTCTTCTCTTTTACATTTTACGTGTTTGTTCCAAGTAAGTCGCCGGTCAAGATGAAGACCTAAGTATTTAACACTTTCTTCGTGTGGAAGAGTTGTGTCATTGAGCCGTACAGGTGGACAGTCACCTTTGCGCAGGGTGAAGGTGACATGTACAGATTTGGCTACACTAGCCTTTATTCTCCACTTTTTAAGCCAGTCAGCCACACAATCAAGTTCGCGTTGGAGCATGCTAGAGGCCACTTCAGGATCTGCATTGCTTGCCAAGATCGCGGTATCATCAGCATACGTAGCTGCAGTCACGCCATTTTCTACTGGTAGGTCAGCTGTGTAGATGGTATACAAGACTGGGCCCAATACTGAGCCCTGCGGTACTCCAGCTTTGATCTCGTGCAATTTCGATGTTGAATCTTCCACCTTGACTTGGAACAGGCGACCCGCGAGGTAGGACTTCAGCAGTTCCAGATAACTGTGAGGTATATACTTTTTAATTTTATAGATTAGACCCTTATGCCACACTCGGTCAAAAGCTTGCTGAATATCCAGAAATGCAGAGGAGCAATATTCTTTTTCTTCTAATGTTTGTCTAATTCTATCACAAATTCTATGGACCTGCTCGACAGTAGAATGTTGTGATCTAAACCCAAACTGGTGTGAGGGGATAATGTTGTCCTTGTCAAGTATTGGCTTGAGTCTATGAAGCAATAGTTTTTCAAATACCTTTGATAATACCGGAAGGAGACTAATGGGCCTATAGGACGAAACATCGTTAGGTGGTTTTCCAGATTTATGTATCATGAGAATCTGTGATACTTTCCACAACTGTGGGAAATATTGAACTCTAAGGATGCCATTAAACAATGTCGTTATAAACACTACAGCCTTCCTAGGAAGTTGCTTTAGGACCTCCTTCGTAATTAAATCGAACCCGGGTGCTTTCTTATCCTTTAAGTTTTTGATAGTATGCCATACTTCCGAAACTGTGACCGGGCTCGGCGGGAAAGACATTTGGCTATCTTGTGAAAGAAAGTCATCCACCTCCTCATCAGCACCATCACAAGAAGAAGGATTTGGACAGAACACTTGTGCAAGATGATCAGCGAATGTGTCTGCTTTTTCTTGTGGCGTTTTAGCCCAGCTGTTGCCTTTACGAAGAGGGGGCACAGCAGGTTGAGGTCGATCGTAGTTTTTAGTAAACTTCCACAGAGAGTAATTTGTATATGCAGTTGGTGTTAGAGATTCCATATGTGCAGCCAATGTTTTGTTATGCCACTCATTGAGCATGTCCTTCAGTTGCCGGCTTGCCCTGCTGAAGCTCTGTTCATGAAATATTAAATTTAAGGTTAATCATGCCTTATTACTATACAGTAAGGAACAAAAAGCGTCCCCTTGGCGTATGTCAATATCATATGCCAATATTGTATGCCAAGGGGACGCTTTTTGTTCCTAAATTACATTTTAGCATATACATACTTAACTTGCATATAGAAATAAAAAAATTAAATCCCTATTTTGATATCCCATACAACTGTAAAAAAAAAGTAAAGTACCAAAATAACATAAACATTACTTTCATATAAGTGGGCATCTCAAAATAGGATCCGTCTTAACCTACCTTAAAAATATTAGTGTACTGTCCTTTATTCTCTGTGACCTAAGCATGTGGCCAGTTATTATTTATTTTGTTAGTTTTTAAAGTAGGTAGCGGTAAAGTTTATCTGCTCCGACTTTACTGTTTTTATAATGTTTTTGCCATCATAAATTCTTTCAAATAAATAATAAATAATTCAGTCTAGCAATGTTGAAAATATCTACTTATTTGATTTTATGTCTACAGGTTACTAAGGAATTAGTATCTAAAATTGATCGCCAAGCCCATGGTCTGAGTGGAACACTGGCCTTTCCCTTTATAGAAAGAATTCTACATCCTACTTATATAGAAAATGAAAATAATAATACCAATTTGCAAAATTTTGAAGATGTAGATGAAGCAACTGCACCTAATGTTAATAAAGACAGTATAAAGACCTTTGTTTTATTTTCAAATATCAATACCAATAATGATTTAGAAGATGCCGAAACTGACATTTGTGATACAACATCTAAAGTTGATAATAAACAAAAGAATGGTAATAAGACAAAAAATGTACAATATGTGGAAATGGTATTTGATAAAGAACCTAAAGAATTTGTTGATAGAACACCATCAACTGTTGGGAATGACGTTAATGTTGAATTTACAGAAAGTGATATCGAATTTATTGACATAACACATTCAAATGCAGAATTAAAGACTGAACCAGCAATAGATTTATTTGAATGTACGGAAGAAAATATATTTAAAACTAAGGCTAACAAGGTTAGTCAAACTGATACTGTCAATGGAGGTGAGTTTCCTATTTTAAGGTGATCGGATGACAGGAAGATTAGATCTCTTTTCACTTTTATAATGTGTACATCAAAGAGTTAACCTTGGGAGTAACACGTACGAACGTTGCCCGACGCGACATGTTTTTGATTAGTTTTCGCCAATCACTGTTGAACTGTGTACTGTTACTACTGCTATGGTACTAGTATAAGATTTTATAAGAGAAGACGCTTGGTTGCTTTAGGATTTTGTATGAAACTTAGTTACCCTACTATCCGCAAGGAGCGCTGTACAAGTATGTCATACAAAATCGCTAACGCAGTGGCTAGCGTCTGCGTTTATAATCTCATACTAGGAGTACTGTATACTGTCACACACCACTCTAACCGTGTGGTGTAGATTTTGACCTCAAAATAAATCACCCCCTCTCTTCTCGTGTAGGTCGTAAAATATGACAAAGGTAGTCCCTTACTTTGTATCTCCTGCTAGTGGCAGACTTCAGACAAACATACGCCCACTAAGGTGGCGAAGTAGGACCCCCCCCCCCCCCCACCACCACCACCAACACCACCACAATCATATAACCAACGTTTACCGTAACTCTTTGTTGATTTTACTGCCTAGGCGCACTACATCACATCTTAAACTTTTCCGTATCTTCTCTCACGAGAGATATGGCGCTGCATAGGTGTTGTAATAGCCCGAAAAACCACAGTGCAAAGCCACTGTAACACTGATACCATAATTTAATTCACAGATGGCGCTGCTGACGCGGAACCAGGATATTGTATCAAAAGAAAAAACCATTCAATAAAAAGAAATAATGAGAAATATTGCTTTATATGTCATCGTGAATACAGTTCAAAATATCATTTAAAAGTACACTATCTGAAAAGACATGAAAACATTAGAAATGTAACATATTTCCAATGTGAGATTTGTCCAAGTCGTTTTGTAACACAGCACAAATTAGGCGCTCATATGGAAAGACATGCCATTGTTAAATATCAGTGCGATATTTGTAAACAAGGATTTTCTTTTAAAACTCAGTTATCTTCACACATAAAGACTCATTCCAATGTAGTTCACGATTGTAAAGTTTGCAAAATGATTTTTATTTCTAAAAGGCTATTGGAATCACATGTGTGTAGAGATGGGTCGACGTTTTTGCCCAGTGGTCAAAAACTAGCGCCGAAAGGTCGAAAATAATTTAAGCCCTATATGCGCCCAATAAACGTCCGTTCGCTGGGCGGAAACAAAAATTCTTATATTAGAATACTATTTACGTGGCTTATGAGCTATATGTTATAATATATTGTCTTGGAATGGATAATAAACAATTTTAACATGAGATATGATTGCTATTGTAGCTTAAAGGTCAACTCCTAATTAGATGTTCAAGCAACTCTCACCAGCTTAGGTATGAAACTATGATTGTATTCGTTCATTATAGATATTATACAAATGTTTTTAGGGTTCTGTTCATAAAAATTAAAAACAGAACCATTTTAGGATATGGTCAATTTTCAATGTATAATGGATTATATCTTCCAATACATTGGGCTGGTAGAAGCACCAGCACAGCATACAGCAGCAGCACAGAATACTTAATAGTAATAACATACAGAAGGCTCATCCCACATCAAGCCACAAAATACACACAGACAGAGTCAGACACTGGGTGTGGTCTACATCCCTATGTCAGACATTGGGTGTGGTCTCATCTCGGAGACAGACACTGGGTGTAGTCTACATCTCGATGTCAGACACTGGGTGTGGTCAACTTTTCGGAGTCAAACATTGGGTGGGGTTTACATCTCGATGTCAGGCACTGGGTGTGGTCTACATCTCAATGTCAGACACTGGGTGTGGTCTATATCTCGATGTCAGACACTGGGTGTGGTTAACATCTCAATGTCAGACACTGGGTGTGGTCTATATCTCGATGTCAGATACTGGGTGTGGTTAACATCTCAATGTCAGACACTGGGTGTGGTCTATATCTCGATGTCAGATACTGGGTGTGGTTAACATCTCGGAGTCAGACACTGGGTGTTGTCTACGTCTCGTAGTCAGACACTGCGTGTGGTCTATATTTCGATGTCAGACACTGGGTGTGGTCTACCATCTCGATGTCAGTCACTGGGTGTGGTCTACCATCTCGTCAGACACTGGGTGTGGTCTACATCTCGTAGTCAGACACTGGGTGTGGTCTACATCTCGATGTCAGACACTGGGTGTGGTCAACTTTTCGGAGTCAAACACTGGGCGTGGTCTACCATCTCGATGTCAGACACTGGGTGTGGTCCACCATCTCGATGTCAGACACTGGGTGTGGTCGACATCTCGGAGTCAGACACTGGGTGTGGTCCACCATCTCGATGTCAGACACTGGGTGTGGTCCACCATCTCGATGTCAGACACTTGGTTTGGTCAACATCGCGGAGTCAGACACTGGGTGTTCATGATTGATTGTCTGCGATATCTACCCTAAACGATGAAGATAAATCGGTCGAGCTGTTTAGCGTAACAGACAGACTTTATAATCAGGGCTTGTTAACGTTAAAAATCTGGTAGGTATCGTTACCTCCTAAAACAGTATCGATACTTGACCCTTGTCGTTAACTCGGATAACGTTTATTTTCAACAAAATTATCGTTAATAATTTTGTTACTACGAACAAAAGTATATACCTTTTTGTTACTACGGCTTTTAACGATACCCACATTACCGATACCATAACTAACATAATGGAATTAACGTTAATTACCGCTACTTATAGTGTTCATTTGGTAACGGTAACACGCCCTGTTTATAATATTAGTATGGATTCCTGCGGTCGTGACGGGGTTTAAAATACTAATATTGTGGCTTATGGGGTAGATTGACCTTGCAAAATACTATATCACCCACCAACGAATAACTTGTACGAAAAATAAAAATTATTATTATTATTAAATTGAGAACCTTCTTTTTTGGAAGTCGGTTAAAATGCAAAGGTTTTTATAACTATAGTGAATATTTTTAAAATAAAAAATTACAACCCTAGTTGCAATGTTTTAAAAAATCATGGCTATGATTTATTGCTTTAATTTTCAACTTTGAAAAAAAATAATTTATTTCATTTCAAATAATTTAAATGTAACTTGGTACACAATCCTTTTTAAGAGCACTGCAGACTGAAACGATACGTAAGTACGATATAGCGATGATATTATGGTACATAAGAAATATGCGAAAATGACATTATCTTTTCTGGGCAGTCGGGTAAAAACAAATTATTTCTACCGAAAATGTATGTTATGTTATTTTATCGATAAATATATCTAAAGTAGGCATTTTTTAAAGTTTAGAGTAAACGCCCAGTGAAATGGACTATTATCGGGCGTAAATGGACGGAAATCGGGCAATTATTATTTCCGACTTTTAGCCCGGACAAAAACCCATCTCTACATGTGTGCATTGGTGGATATTAGGACCATATTAGGTATTTAATTACGTAAAATTAATACGGCCCCATAGTTGGCAACGATTGTTTTTATAACTGGTGCAACAGTATGTAAACACTGTTTTTCATGAGGTGGCTTACATCATCTCTTAAAACCATACAAGAACGATGAATAAGGAAGATGTCGCCTTAGATCATGTATTGCGCTGTCTCGCTTACTCACTCGTTCTTGCATGTATCCTATAACTTCTAACGCGTGTACGTAAGTAAGTACACACTCTTTTTTAGGGTTCCGTACCTCAAAAGGAAAAAACGGAACCCCTATAGGATCACTCTCCGTCTGTCACAGCCGATTACTCTGAAACCACTGGACCAATTGAGATGAAATTTGGTACACATATGTAAGTTAAAGACCCAAAGGTGCATGTGTAACGTAAATAAATAAATTATGAATTTGGGGGTCACTTGGAGGGTAAATCACAACATTAAAAAAAAAGATTCGCTAACCATATCGTGTGACATATCAAATGAAAGAGCTCGTTATGAGGATCTCAAGTATAATTTTGTTATTATTGTATTATAAATAGTTTTCATTTTATTCAGAAAAGAAGACGAAAATTGACCATTCCTCGAGGCCCTGATCTCCGAAACTACTGAGCCTAAAATTTTGAAAAAATTACGGAATATCGGTCATTGCCTGTAGATTACAAGAAAACCTACAAGAACTCTGTCAATTGACAATTAAGTGGTAAATTCAATATAAAACGTTTTAGTTCACTAAAACACCAACTAGATGGCGATAGTAGTAGTTAGTTGAAATACCACAATTGAATTTAAAAACTGACATTGGCTTTGTACGGAACCCTTTCCACGCGAGTTCAACTCGCACTTGACCGGTTTTTTCTATTCCTATCTCCCCAAGATTGGCTGTAAGTTATTGCATTAGCAATAAATTCTATTTACGATCTCATCTTATGATGGATTCATGAATAAAGTGTTAATTCATTCATTTGAACTGAATATGGTACTTACACTCCCTTATATGAAACTTGTAATGAAACTACAGATACATATCGTGCAATACGATTTATTATTAAATAAAAAAAAACAATTAGGTCACAATTCAACACATTCTAAACATTATACATTTGTATGTAACTTTTAGTCTTAATTTTATATATTTAGGTGCCAGTGTATGCTGTTTTAATTTAGTTTTAAGACCAATAAAGTCTATATTTGCAATGAATATCTTGCTCGTCTTTTTATTTATACTATAACCAGCTTTTGCCTGCGACTTCGCCGCGTGCATTTCCTTCGGGATCAGTGCTTTTTCGGGACGAAAGATACGCTATGTCCTTCTCAATAATTTGTGTACCTATTTAAAATTTCAAGAAGAATGGTTCAGAAGATAGCGTAACAAACAAACTCATTTTCTATAATATTAGTTGGGACCGCAGTTCCTTTCATGTATTTAAATAAAGTACTTTTCAGTGTAAAAGCGACGAAAATAATATAAAATATAAAAGAACAGAACGGCTAGAGACTCATAGAAAGAAGGTAATAATAGGAACAAATTACTAGAAATTAAGAGACCATAAATTCATTAATTCTTCAAAAAATTAACAATTAAAGTATAGACAAACAATTCGTTTATAACTATTTGTTTTTTGGGTATTTTCGAGCTGTTTGATATTAGTATGTACAACTTTAAAAAGACAGCTTTATTAAAGGTGCTACTTTAATGTAAATAAAACTAATAGATATATTATTATTACAATTATTTATACTTTAATGTACTTTAAAGTAGCACCTTTAATATAGCTGTCTTTTTAAAGTTGTACCTATAATATTATTAAACAGGTAGTAATTATTATAGCTAATCCTAACTAACATTCTAAATGCGAAATTGAGTTTGCTTGTTACGCTTTCACGCCTTATCTACTGCACCAATCTTCCTGAAATTTCGCATAGATGAAAGTATTGAAAAGGACATAGGATACCTTTCATCCCGAAAAAAAAGCACTGTTTCCGTGGAAAACTCACGCGAGCGAAGCCGCGGGTGAAAGCTAGTATATAGCTGTATTTCTGTATTAAATTATCAGCTATTCAAACCGAGAACCTCAAGACTAGCGTCTCAATCACGGAGGATATGTCTCAACAAACAAAATCTCCACAGAGATGTTCAAATCGAAATTACCACTTTACGTCTATAGATGGCGCGGCTATAAATCGATATCAACTTTTTGTTTTTTGCAACTTGAGATTTCTTATTTTTAATATATTTTGACATTACATATTTTATTTTAATTAATTATCTTTAAGTTCCCCAGGAGCTCCAATCAGGAACCACCTGGTCCTCGCTTTGACCGCCATATTTCTTACGAGTCTCTTCTTGTCGTCGAGAGATGGCGCCAGGTCGATGAGAATGTCTTGCTTGTGTGGAAGGAGAAGGCTTGTTCTGTACGAATTGGCGATGTCATAGAGACATTGAAGGCTTTTTATTCTTACATCCTGGAAGATATAATAAAATAATTATTGACCGAGCGAGCGAAGCGAGCGAGAGTCTCCATTTCGAGACTGGCAAATTTTGCTTTTGTCCGGATGTCTGTCTGTCTGTCTGTTTGTTCCGGGCTAGAGGTCGCATTTCTGAACGGATCCTAATAAAATTGACAACATTTCATTTTTTTTGCCATTTTTTTTCTTATGCTCAGTAAATAGTATTTTGAAAACTAGGAACACGTATTTTTTCTTTTCGTGATATTTTAGATCTAAGTTATAGAAAAATATTTTTAAAGTTTTGTAAATTCAAAAAATGCTTTAGAGGATAAATAAACCCATTACCTTTGCATGAGTTAAAAAATAAAAATTATGAAATTGACATTGTCAAGATTGACGTTTGACGTTTGTTTGTTTTTGTTTTCGGTTGGTAGAGGTGATAACAGATTTAGAAATAATATAGATGTAGTTATGATTTGTAATTTCCTGCGAAAATGAGATGGCGAAATAGGAAAGTCCATCTTCTGTCTCATGTGCCGCCATGCTATTTGTACATCTATAGATACATGATCTAAGGTTATAGGAGGAGGATGATAGGAATGGTCAAACCACAGACTATCTCTTTATTTGATTTGACAATGACATTTGACACCTCAATTTTTTAATTATACTTTATGAATGCGCAAAGGTATACATGACGTTAATCCGCCATTGAGACTGCACAAAGTTTTTTAGGAATATTTCGATAAATAAGCGATAAAAATGGTCGATTTTTTTTTTACGTTATTATTAAAACATAAACTTCAAAATAGTTAACAATTTGAGGTACCTATAAAAAATTGAAATGTTGCGAATTTGGCACACGTGTTCCTTGATTTATTTGCAATTTTTTGTCGAGAGCTTTTTTTGATTGGAGGGTAAATGGGGGGAAAAAGGGGGAAAGTTTTCTGTGACGTTATTTACGAACGGATCCTAATGAAACTTGGCACACGTGTTCTTTGGTATTTTTGAAATTTTATGTCGAGCTTTTTTATTGATTGGGGGAAAATGGGGGAAGTTTGCTATATTGTTATATTGCTTATATCACTGGCCGCAAGATGGTTCTTTTACAAATTAATATGCGCTATGGTTTCGTTTTGGTCATAGATTAGTTTTTTTTTAATTATTTATTTCTATTTTTTGTTTTTTTTTTATTTATTTTTTTGGTAGTAACTGAAAAAAATCCTTCTTTTGGGAATAGACGAGGAAAAAGAATCGACAGAATGGGAAATACCTAATAATAATATAAGAAAAAAGGGAAAGGGGGTTAACGAAGCAGGTTCGCGAGGTCTACTGTTCACAGAACCACTAGTAAGTAAATATAGACTTCTCGAGCTCGAGCCGCGCTAAGCTATCGAGGAGCTCTATTAATATATATTTAATCCCTATAAAAAAGGGTTACGGAGGTCAAACGGCAGTCGCTCCATAGTAATAACCAGTTCCTACAAATCGGCAACTTGATTAATATACATATATAGATAAAAGACAATTAAGACAACTAAGAAATTTCATATAAAATCCCAACGCAGTCGCTTTTATAAAATCTTATACTAGGGGTACGGTATACTCCTTGAAAGTTGTTTAATATCAATAAATATAACAGACCGTAGACATAACGAAAGTCGAAAAATATATAAGGTGAATTTAAATAAACTGCAAATATTTTAAGGGCAGATTCAGATTCTGAACAACTTTCCCAAATAAACTTGTCGAAATACGAAAAAAATTTTCTGACCTCCCATACAAATTGAGAATCAGCTGATCTAGTTTAGTATGGAGAGTAAAAAATAAAATGTAGTATTTCGATATAAGTTTATTTGTAAAAGTTGTTCAGTATAGTGGTCTGTATCTGCCCTTAAGGTGATACCTCGGTGAACACTAGCGCCACCGTCATTTTAAAATCATTACTCACTGAAAACACAAGTTATCAAAAGTTATCTGCTGTAATTAAGGTTCTGGATCTCAAGTTAATTTTAAACATATTACATTATTAAATTATAATTCCCTATAGTGACAAATTGCATTATTGCTTAAAACGGCCACTTTTAGCAGTTTTGCAATTGGTAACTATATGGAACTACAATTTAATAATTGAATATGATTAAAATTAACTTCAGGTCCAAAACCATAATTACAGCAGAGGGATTTTTGATAGCTTGAGTTTTCAATGAGTAATGATTTTTAAATGACGGTGGCGCTAGTGTTCTCCGAGGTATCACCTTAAAATATTTGCAGTTGATTTGTGTCCACCTTATATAACTTACCATAGATTTAACATATCTCGTCAAATTGACCAGTCTTGGCAGCACTGTCTGCAAGCTGTCCGCTACTAAACTCAGCTGCAACTGTACGAAGTAGCTTAGCACGTCCGTCATCACTACAAGCAGTTCTTTATTGTCGTATGTCAACGAGTCTATTACTACTGGCGAAATCTAAAAAATAAAAAAAATATGATTATACAAATAAAATTTTCTCTCAACCAATCGCTGGTCGGCTACGGGATAAATCCGCCATTAATAATAATAATAAAAAACCTTTATTATTAGCAACAATTACCCATTTTATAACCCCCGACACAAAAAGAGGGGTGTTATAAGTTTGACGTGTCTGTCTGTCTGTCTCTGGCATCATCGTAACTATTGGTTAATCTGTGCCATAGCTCTCGTACGGATGAAGCGATTTCAATTTCGTTTTATTTTCGTATTAATGGTGACTTATGGGCGAGTGTTCTTAGACATGTTTGATGAAAATCGGTTGAGCCGTTTAGAAGTTGTGGGGGTGAAAGAAGAGAAGAATAACCAAATGTCTGCAAATATACTTGAGTGGGGTCTGACGTGTACATTAAAAAATAATATGTTTAATGAAAATCGGTTGAGCTCTTAAAAAGCTCTAGGGTATAAATGGGAAAAATACCTAATGTCTGCAAATACTATGTTTTGAGAAATCAGTCGACCGTCACCACTAAAAAGAAAGTGTCGTGGGTTTCTTTTAAATTTTTAATTATGTTTATTTATTTTACGAGTGTTTCGGATAAAACATTCATCAGACAAATATATATTCACGTTGAATTTACTCGATTCGGATAATCGACAAGTATTAGTTTTGGTACATCACTACCGGGTTTGGACGCGCGTGACGCCATGACAGTACCGCCCTGTCTGCTCAATCGCGCGGCCGTGGTTGGATGCATTCTCTTTGATATTACCTGTGAAGTCTCGGGATAGACCATTCTAATACGATTCGCGTTAAATCTTCGGGAATAATTGCGCATTAATATCGTGAGTGAGGCCCGGTTGCCTAGTGGATAAAGGTTTAAAGTTTATTGACAATTGAACACTCGGTAGTGAAATAACCTGTGTGAAGACCTTCTCTTCTCCTGACTTCGCGTGCTTCGCTGGACCGACACCGAATTAATAGGGGTTGTGTAGGAATCTCATGAGAAGGGGCATAAACGGGTTTAATTAATTCGGATTAATAAGCAAGTCACGCCCAAGCGCGTAAGGTACTTTTCTTATGTTTATTTTTAGTGATCAGCCTAACTTTCCTATCATTCACGCTTCCACTGCCAAATTTAAACATTCTGGTAGCAGAGTTGGCTGAAACATTTGGTAGCAGAGCGTAGTTTCCGTAGTAAAATCTAGGAATCTACTTTTGATAAATAATCTCGCGGGTGAAAGATTAAAAAATTGGCGAAGGTAGGTCGGTGCATCGGAATGCACTAGGGTTGTACCATCATCAAATTCTGATTCTGATTTATCGATTCCGGATAGTCGATACGGGTTTACAAATTGGTATTTTGCTTTCACTTGTTGATAACCGAGTCAAGTAATATTTAATGTTAGTGCATTAATATATTGTTTTGTTTATTTTTTTTTTTTCGGTTTTTCGGTTTATTTTAAATAAGTGTACCGGTTTGTGACTTGCTGGATTCTGTCACTGCCGTTGTTTATTTGTTTTGTTTTTTGTTATTTTGGTTTCCTTTATTGTGTTATTTGGGTACTTGACTCACTGCTGGACATAGCGAGATGGCACCAGCGAAACCAACAACCCTCATCTCGGCTGAACTGAGGTGGTTCAGCTCAGTCAGGACGCTGATAGGACGTGGTGACAGGGAGATCGCGCTCAGGCAGCGCGCCAGCGAGGCTCGGGAACGCCTCGCTCGGGCCGAAGGTGCCCTTCACGTGTTGATGGATGCAGATGACCCAGAATCTGGATCTGATGGGGCCAAGAGGAGAGATCAGGCTGTTGCTGACCTTGATCAGATCATGGAGCTCTACAACGAGGTCATCCAGGCTGTCGGGGAACTGGACAGCGGGAGGGCCGAATCAGGAACGTCGGCGTCCCACACGACAGCCGCGGCCCCCACAGGAAAAGGGGTTACAGGCCGCCTCCCCACACTGGACTTGCCGCAATTTAGCGGCAAGGTGGAGGACTGGGTGGCCTTCAAGAATATGTTCACCTCCCTGGTGGATCAACGGGAGGATCTCACAAAGGTCCAGCGGTTGGCCTATTTGTTGACGGCGGTGCGTGGTGAAGCGAAGGCGCTTATCCAGCACCTGCCCCTTGAAGGTGACCAGTACGATACTGCGATGGAGCTGCTGGAATCGCGGTACCAAAACACGCGTCTACTGGCAGACGCGCATGTCAGGCAGCTACTGACACTGCCCAGGGTGACCAGCCGCTCGCAGCTGAGGTCGCAGATACTCCTTCCGGTGAAGGTCGCGACCAACACGTTGCGGCTGCTCGGCCTCCCAGTGGACCAGTGGTCCTATCTGCTCCTGCACTTGGTGCTGGATAAGATTCCAGCCGAGATGCGGGCCCGGTTCGATCGGGAACAAGTGGCTGGGAGTCGGGACCTCCCCACCTTCAACGATCTCCTCCAGTTCCTGGAGTGGGAGGCCAGGGTCGCGGAGACCTCGGTGGAAACGATCCGGAGGACTGCGCCGGAACGCACTCCGCCCGGCTCGGGAACGGGAAGGCCCCAGCAGCGCAGAGGGCCGACGCAGGCCTATGCGGTGACAGCTGGAGCACCAGACACTGGCTGTCTGGGATGTGGGCAGCACCATCGGGAGGTCGACTGCCCACAGTTCATCAAACTGTCCGTAGGACATCGCCGCTGGAGGGCGAGAGAAGGGAGACGCTGCTACGGCTGTCTGGGGGGTCACCAGTACCGGGACTGCCCCAGGGCCACAGCGTGCCCCAGGTGTGGAGGACCACACCATACCCTTCTGTGTAATCGAAGGGACGGCTACCCACCGAGAGTGGAGCGCCCAACGGGCGGGGGCTCCAGAGCATCACCACCTGGAAGTGGTAGGTCATCTGATCGAGGTTCGCCAAGTGCTGCGTGCAGACAGGGTGAACTCCCCAACCCAGGTCGACCAGGAGGGGCCGACGACAGCCACCGGATTGGCTGCAGTCCGGACTCCAGCGGCCCAGGCGCCGCAGTCCCAGGTTATGAAGAGGCCACAATTACCGGCACGGGAGCCGGTGCAGGAGTCAAGGGCGAACCGGTTCTCGCCCCCGCTCCACGAATACCCGAGGCTGGAGTACCACCCCCCGTATCATCGGTACGGGAGGGCGGCGGGATATGCTCCGCCTCAAAGTGCTTATATGTTGCGCACGCCCTACTGGACGGGGCCGCCCTCCCCCGCGGGCCAGTACAACGCGTGACTAGCTTGCCACAGTCACCATAAGGCAACAGAACTCCTTACCGTCCTGTTGCCAACTGCGGCGGTCCGCATTTGGTGCCCTCAGGAGGGCTACGTCCGGATACGAGCCCTTTTGGACACAGGGGCCCAGGGTACACTGGTGTCAACTCGGGTTGCTAAGACACTGGGCCTACCCCGACACTCCGTAGTCACGGGAATGAGCGGAGTCGGAGGTAGTGAGGTACCAGGTGTTACTGGACGAACACACTTCGCATTCTCCGCAGATAAGGATACGAGATGGAGAATTTGGGCTTCGGCGACGGTGCTGGATACCGTCGTGGGCCGTCTCCCTTCTACGGAATTGGCCGAGCAGGAGAGAAGCCAGTTTCCACGTGCCGCCGCCGTGCTGTCAAGTGACTTGTATGTTGATGACGTGTGCACGGGCGGGGCTACAATCGAGGAGGCGATCCGGATGCGGGACGAGCTCATCGCCCTCCTCGCCACTGGAGGATACGAGTTGCGGAAGTGGGTGTCGAATGACCCACGTCTGTTGGAAGGGATCCCGGATGATCACCAACAGATACCGCACCTCTTTGAGGATCAGGAAAACCCTGAAATGGTTGCTGTACTCGGGATTCAGTACAAACCTGTGGCAGACATCTTCACCTTCCGAGTTGGATTGGATCCCCTGAAGGTTTGGACTAAACGGACATGTCTGTCTACTCTGGCTAGGATGTATGACCCCAATGGCTGGATTTGCCCGGTCCTGTTTGCTGTCAAATGCCTGCTACAGAGACTGTGGACATTGGGTGTCTCGTGGGACGAGCCGCTGGATGGCCGCCCGCTTGATGACTGGTTGGGTCTGGTCACAACGATGGGAGAGCTCAATCAGGTGGCCCTGCCGAGGTGCATTTTGCCCCCGGGTAGGTACCGTGCGAGCTTACATGGCTTCTGTGATGCATCAGAGCGCGGGTTTGCAGCAGTCGTGTACTTAAAGACCTCAGACTCGGAGGGCCGAGTACAGGTCAGATTGCTACTGGCTAAAAGCAAGGTGGCTCCCATCAAGGCCAGACTCACAATCCCGAAACTGGAGTTATGCGGGGCTCACTTGTTGGCTCGACTCCTCGGCCACGTGAGCAAAGAACTGGCGGCCACGGTAGACATCAGGGATACCTACGCGTGGTCGGATAGCCAAGTGGCATTGGCATGGATACGGGCGGCGCCACACACTCTGGAGGTGTTTGTGGCAAATCGGGTGGCCCAGATACAGGACCTGGACGTTACAGTAATCTGGAGACATGTGCCCGGTGAGCTCAATCCGGCTGATTGTGCCTCACGCGGCTGCACCGCCCCCGAACTCATACGTCATCATCTCTGGTGGGTACCAGAGTGGTTACTGGAACCAGAGTCGACCTGGCCGAGTACACCTGAGCCAGGCCTGGTTGAGGATTTGCCAGGCGTGTTGGTACACGCAGTGACGGCGCAACCCGCGCTGGATCTTGACTGGCTGCTGCGCCGTTACAGCAGCTTGGACAAGCTGTTGGGTGTCACCAGCTGGATGTTGCGGTTCATCCACAATTGTCGCCATCCCCAGCAGAAGAGGCTCGCGCCGGTAGCGACCGCTGAGGATCGGCGCATTGCTATGCGTCCTCTGGTTCGCCTAGTCCAGGAGGACAGGTTCAAGTCTGAGCTTCAAACCTTGCACTCGGGACGCGCTAAGTTGAAGGGTGCTGTCGCCAGATTGAACCCATTTATTGATCAGGATGGTCTAATCCGCGTGGGGGGCAGACTCCGGAAGTCGGACCTGTCCTACGGGAGACGCCATCCCTTACTACTTCCCAAGGGCGGGGCCCTTGTCGAGCTCATAATAACACACCGTCATGTTAGCAACGCGCACGCTGGACTAGGTGCGATGTTAGCAATTCTACAAAGGGAATTTTGGATCCTGTCCGCGAGGAGAGCAGTCAGGAGCGTTATATTCAAATGTGTAGCATGCTACCGGACAAAGGCATCTACCATGCAGCCGCAGATGGGTGATCTGCCGGCTGATCGGGTACAATACACGAGGCCGTGGGTCGGGGTCGGCACGGATTTTGCGGGACCCTTTCTGATAAAGTCAGCCGCGGTCAAGAACAGGAAATTGACCAAGGCATACTTGTGTGTGTTTGTGTGCCTCGCGACCAAGGCGGTGCACTTGGAGGTGGTGTCGGGATTGACCACCGAGGCCTTCGTCGCGGCCCTGGATAGATTCGTTTCAAGGCGTGGAGTGCCGTCCTTGATTCGGTCGGACAACGGAACGAACTATCGGGGTGCTGCAAACTATCTGCGTGACGTCACTGAGTTCCTGGAACAACACAGTGACCAAATTGGGCAGGGCTGTGCCCAACGGGGCATAGAATGGCGGTTTTCGGTACCAGCCTGTCCGCACTGGGGCGGAATATTTGAGGCCGCGGTCAAATCGGCCAAGACACACTTACGGCGAGTAGTGGGGGAGACCACTCTTACGTTTGAAGAGTTGGCCACCATATTCTGTAAGGTGGAAGCCGCTTTGAACTCCCGTCCACTATGCCCAGTGTCTCAGGACCCAAATGATATTGACGTGTTGACACCGGGCCATTTCATAATCGGGCAGCCGGTAACTGCCCTCCCAGAGTATCCTTGGCGGGATCAAGGTACTTCTCGGCTATCGCGTTGGCAGATGCTGCAACAGATGAGTCAGGATTTCTGGAGGCGCTGGTCTGCCGAATATCTCCACTTGTTGCAGCAGCGAGTCAAATGGACGGATCACATTAACCCTCCGGTAGAGGGCGACATTGTTTTAATGAAGGAGCCTAATTTGGCCCCCCTGTGCTGGCGGCGAGGCCGCATTTTAAAGTTGATACCAGGCACGGACGGAATCCCTCGAGTTGCCGAGGTTTTGGTAGACGGATCAATTTTGACCCGTGCACTCACTTCATTGGCCCGCCTTCCATCAAACGACTAGTATGGTTTACTAGTGAAATGTCGGGATACATTTCAGGGCGGGGGATGTTTCGGATAAAAAATTCATCAGACAAATATATATTCACGTTGAATTTACTCGATTCGGATAATCGACAAGTATTAGTTTTGGTACATCACTACCGGGTTTGGACGCGCGTGACGCCATGACAGTACCGCCCTGTCTGCTCAATCGCGCGGCCGTGGTTGGATGCATTCTCTTTGATATTACCTGTGAAGTCTCGGGATAGACCATTCTAATACGATTCGCGTTAAATCTTCGGGAATAATTGCGCATTAATATCGTGAGTGAGGCCCGGTTGCCTAGTGGATAAAGGTTTAAAGTTTATTGACAATTGAACACTCGGTAGTGAAATAACCTGTGTGAAGACCTTCTCTTCTCCTGACTTCGCGTGCTTCAATGGACCGACACCGAATTAATAGGGGATGTGTAGGAATCTCATGAGAAGGGGCATAAACGGGTTTAATTAATTCGGATTAATAAGCAAGTCACGCCCAAGCGCGTAAGGTACTTTTCTTATGTTTATTTTTAGTGATCAGCCTAACTTTCCTATCATTCACGCTTCCACTGCCAAATTTAAACATTCTGGTAGCAGAGTTGGCTGAAACAACGAGTATGTGTGCAATAGATCACCCCTAAAAATATTCGTATCTAATAAAAACACTACTTGTATAGATAAACATCCAAACCCAGGTCAATTTGAAAAAGATCATTTTTGACCTTGACCTGACCGGGGATTGAACCTGGGACCTCCGGTGAGGCAGCTTGGCATGATGAACACTAGACTAGACCACTTCCGTCGTATTGTGTACTTGATTTCTCAATGGAGTTATGAATCGAACCATTTAATGAGAATATTCATTAATACATAACAAAGATGATTACAAAAAATAAAGATTAATACAAAAATTTTAAAAACAATATGAAAATTAAGGATTAATAGCAAAATTACCTTAGTCACATGATTTTTAAGTACACTTTTCGGGACTCCATTCAACACATATGCCCAGCTTAACAGAAATGCTTCCATCGAGTCCTGATTTACGGGTAGTTTCTCTGTCAGAGACGAGAAACTCTGGAACATTCTCTGCTTATAAAGCAGGCTCACTCGACAGTGTTGTTTAGTACTGAGGTAGTCCGTGAAATCTGTCATGATCAGCTGAATAGCTTCGGACCCTTGGTAGCAGTACTCTGAAGTGTTTAGCGTAGAGAGTATCTGAAATTTCCCAAAAATAAGGCATCACTACATAAATATATATAAATAAGGCAACACTACATAGTATAAAACAAAGTCGCTTTCTCTGTCCCTATGTCCTTTGTATGCTTAAAACTACGCAACGGATTTTGATGCCGTATTTTTTAAATACGAGTAGATAGTGTGATTCAAGAGGAAGGTTCTTATGCCCGGAGCGGGTCGCTAGTTAATTATAAAAAAAAAAACTTTTATTTAAACAAGACACACTACATCATTATAACAGGTTTGAATACCTATATACTCGTATGTACATATTATATATAAAACTTTTAGTGATGATTAATAGATTCAGACGTTACTTTGCGGAAGTCAAAGTTACGTCTCGTAATGAAATCTGGATCATCAGGACCAGGGTTCAAATAAAGTCCCACGCGGACGGAGTTGCGGGCACCAGCTACTAAAATATACTAACCTTTTGAAGCCAGAACACAAACAGCTCATGTCCCCTCATTATCAATGCTTTAGCTATCCAACTATACAGCACAATGAGACGCGGGCACAACTCCTGTTTGTGCCTACTACAATTACTCAAATAGTTCTTCAATATCTCATACAAAAGCTCAAATTTCTGTCCAGACTCCGCCTTGTTCAAGAAATGAGCTATTAACACACACGCCTTTGTTCTTATCACATCTTTCTCACTATTCAGACCTAAATTCAAACTAAGTAACATTATCTCCTCGAATTTCGCCTCATATATACTCTGATGCAGCGAAATATATAAACTTTGTAAGATATGGTAATACAACTCGTCGGAGTTGCATTTTTCTAAAAGACTCTGGCTATATTTCGACAAAATTTTCAATTGCTTTTCACAAGTTAAACTGCTTATTGTATTAGCTATTAAACTGAACCCGTGTGACAATGATTCGTGGGGCCTTTGTATATCTTTGAGAAGCCAAGCTATTATGGAATCTATTAAGCCATGATCGCTTTCTATTTGAATTAGTTTCTCTTCTGAATACAAACTTGTATTGGACATATTCTCACTCAAAGCCTCAACAACTTTACCGGCATCTTCGTCATTACCTGTAATTACTTTCAACATTTCCTCCAAAATAACTTTAGTAAAATCATCAATACTTGCGAGATTCGATAGCAAACTCAGTCTTTTTTCTAGACCATTTCTGTCTTGCGTCAAATTTTCCAAATCACATTTTCCCATTACAACCAAATTCATGATTAGTTCGGGATATTTCCGAGCTATAGCGTGTACAGTTTCAACGCTAACTGTTAGTAAATCACTATCTTGACTGTACTGTAAATTATGAGAGAGGACTTCAACGAACGGCAATACTATACTGCTATCCAAAGCATTTTGAACTTTAATGAGAGTTCTGAAACCGGCTATTTGGAATTCTTTAGTCGTCTGACTAACAGCTGTTAGGCACAAATTGGGTATTTCCTTAATCTCATTTTCAATTTCAGATAATACATTCCAATGTTTGCCTAATTCGTACAAATCAGACAAGAAATCTAGACTAGCTATTTGCAATTTTGGTGAAGTTTTAAAACCGTAATATGCCACTGTTGCTGGTATCATTGACTTTGTAATCATGATACACGATTGTCTTGAAGCATTTGCTGTAGTAAGTAAAACCTTTGTTACTGAAACAAACTGAGTTACTGTTTTGGAATCGGCTAGAGCTGTTTGCATTGATATAAGTATTCCTTTGACAAAATTCTCGAATGTTTGATCTGTGTTGACAGACGTTGACAAATTTGCGACAAGAGCTGACAATGCTTCGTGGGCGACCATTTTCAGTTCGTCGTCTGTTTTATGCATTATCTCTCTATATATTGATGACCATAGTGCTTTTATGAAGGGAGCGTAACTTTCAGGTTTGAAGGTTTTACAGCTTTGTGCCTGAAATATACAAATACATTATGATTACATTATGATTACTCATTAAGAGGATTGTAAGATTAATCAAGCCGTGCCAAGAAGTAACAAAATCATATAAAAATATATCCACTAACTACCACCAGATGACGTAAAGATCAATATGAGTTTGTTTGTTGATTTGATGATAAACAAAATCTTACAAAACTTAAGTTGTGAGTAGAATAAGCTTATATTAAGAAACAAACAAACAAATAGCATCTTAATCCCTGTACTTTTGTAATTAAACTATTAATTTTATAAGTATCATCTTATGTATGGGCAGGCCTGTATAACTCCGCGCGGTACCTAAGATATTTACCTATAAAATCGGCAGAGCCGAGATCCACCGATTTCAGTACTGACATCGCGCTCGATCGGGCAGACTCGCGTGATTTATAAATACGAGGTAATAACTGATAAGATTCTTTTTCAACTGAACTGAACACCCAGTGTCTGACATCGAGATATAGACCGCACCCAGTGTTTGACATCGAGATGTAGACCACACCTAGTGTATGGCGCGAATATGTAGACCACACCCAGTGTCTGACATTTAGATGTAGACCACACCAAGTGTCTGACTTCGAGGTGTTGACCACACCCAATGTCTGACTCCGAGAACGCCTAGTGTCTGACTCCGAGATGTTGACCACACCCAGTGTCTGACATCGAAATGTAAACCACACCCAGTGTCTGATTACGAGATGTTGACCACACCCAGTGTCTGACATCGAAATGTAAACCACACCCAGTGTCTGATTCCGAGATGTTGACCACACCCAGTGTCTGACATCGAGATGTAGACCACACCTAGTGTCTGACTCCGAGATGTAGACCACACCCAGTGTCTGACATCGAGATGTTGACCACACCCAGTGTCTGACATTGAGATGTAGACCACACCCAGTGTCTGACTCCGAGATGTTGACCATACCCAATGTCTGACATCGAGATGTAGACCACACCCAGTGTCTGACATTGAGATGTAGATCACACCCAGTGTCTGACTCCGAGATGTAGACCACACCCAGTGTCTGACATTGAGATGTAGATCACACCCAGTGTCTGACTCCGAGATGTAGACCACACCCAGTGTCTGACTCCGAGATGACCACACCCAGTGTCTGACTCCGAGATGACCACACCCAGTATCTCGACATCTAGAAACAGACCACACCCAGTGTCTGAGATCGAGATGTAGACCACACCCAGTGTCTGACTCCGAGATGTTGACCACACCCAGTGTCTGACTCCGAGATGTTGACCATACCCAATGTCTGACATCGAGATGTAGACCACACCCAGTGTCTGACATCGAGGTGTAGACTACACCCAGTGTATGGCACTAAGATGTAGACCACACCCAGTGTCTGACTCCGAGATGTTGACCACACCAAGTGTCTGACTTCGAGGTGTTGACCACACCCAATGTCTGACTCCGAGAACGCCCAGTGTCTGACTCCGAGATGTTGACCACACCCAGTGTCTGACATCGAAATGTAAACCACACCCAGTGTCTGATTACGAGATGTTGACCACACCCAGTGTCTGACATCGAAATGTAAACCACACCCAGTGTCTGATTCCGAGATGTTGACCACACCCAGTGTCTGACATCGAGATGTAGACCACACCTAGTGTCTGACTCCGAGATGTAGACCACACCCAGTGTCTGACATCGAGATGTTGACCACACCCAGTGTCTGACATTGAGATGTAGACCACACCAAGTGTCTGACTTCGAGGTATTGACCACACCCAGTGTCTGACTCCGAGATGTTGACCACACCCAGTGACTGACATTGAGATGTAGATCACACCCAGTGTCTGACTCCGAGATGTTGACCATACCCAATGTCTGACATCGAGATGTAGACCACACCCAGTGTCTGACATTGAGATGTAGATCACACCCAGTGTCTGACTCCGAGATGTAGACCACACCCAGTGTCTGACATTGAGATGTAGATCACACCCAGTGTCTGACTCCGAGATGTAGACCACACCCAGTGTCTGACTTCAAGATGACCACACCCAGTGTCTGACTCCGAGATGACCACACCCAGTATCTCGACATCTAGAAACAGACCACACCCAGTGTCTGAGATCGAGATGTAGACCACACCCAGTGTCTGACTCCAAGATGTTGACCACACCCAGTGTCTGACTCCGAGATGTTGACCATACCCAATGTCTGACATCGAGATGTAGACCACACCCAGTGTCTGACTCCGAGATGACCACACCCAATATCTGACTCCGAGATGTTGACCACACTCAGTGTCTGACATCGAGATGCTGACCACACCCAGTGTCCGACTCCGAGATGTAGACCACGCCCAGAGTCCGACTCAGAGATTTTGTCCACACCCAGTATCTGACATCGAAATGTAAACCACACCCAGTGTCCGATTCCGAGATGTTGACCACACCCAGTGTCTGACATCGAGATGTAGACCACACCTTGTGTCTGACTCCGAGATGTAGACCACACCCAGTGTCTGACATCGAGATGTTGACCACACCCAGTGTCTGACATTGAGATGTAGACCACACCAAGTGTCTGACTTCGAGGTATTGACCACACCCAGTGTCTGACTCCGAGATGTTGACCACACCCAGTGTCTGACATTGAGATGTAGATCACACCCAGTGTCTGACTCCGAGATGTTGACCATACCCAATGTCTGACATCGAGATGTAGACCACACCCAGTGTCTGACATTGAGATGTAGATCACACCCAGTGTCTGACTCCGAGATGTAGACCACACCCAGTGTCTGACTCCGAGATGACCACACCCAGTGTCTGACTCCGAGATGACCACACCCAGTATCTCGACATCTAGAAACAGACCACACCCAGTGTCTGAGATCGAGATGTAGACCACACCCAGTGTCTGACTCCGAGATGTTGACCACACCCAGTGTCTGACTCCGAGATGTTGACCATACCCAATGTCTGACATCGAGATGTAGACCACACTTAGTGTCCGACTCCGAGATGTTGACCACACCCAGTGTCTGACATCGAGATGTAGACCACACCCAGTGTCTGACATCGAGATGCAGACCACACCCAATGTCTGACTCCGAGATGTTGACCACACCCAGTATCTGACTCCGAGATGTTGACCACACCCAGTGTCTGACATTGAGATGTAGATCACACCCAGTGTCTGACTCCGAGATGTTGACCATACCCAATGTCTGACATCGAGATGTAGACCACACCCAGTGTCTGACATTGAGATGTAGACCACACCCAGTGTCTGACTCCGAGATGACCACACCCAGTGTCTGACTCCGAGATGACCACACCCAGTATCTCGACATCTAGAAACAGACCACACCCAGTGTCTGAGATCGAGATGTAGACCACACCCAGTGTCTGATTTCGAGATGTTGACCACACCCAATGTCTGACATCAAGATGCTGACCACACCCAGTGTTCGACTCCAAGATGTAGACCACGCCCAGAGTCCGACTCAGAGATGTTGACCACACGTCCCAGTGTCTGACATCGAGATATAGACCACACCCAGTGACTGACTTCGAGATGTTGACCACACCCAGTGTCTGATATCGAGATGTAGACCACACCCAGTGTCTGACTCCGAGATTTTGCCCACACCCAGTGTCTGACTCCGAGATGTTGACCACACCCAGTGTCTGACATCGAGATGTAGACCACAACCAGTGTCTGACATCGAAATATAGACCACACCCAGTGTCTGACTCCAAGATGTTGACCACACCCAGTGTCTGACATTGAGATGCAGACCACACCCAGTGTTCGACTCCAAGATGTAGACCACGCCCAGAGTCCGACTCAGAGATGTTGACCACAACCAGTGTCTGACATCGAGATATAGACCACACCCAGTGACTGACTTCGAGATGTTGACCACACCCAGTGTCTGATATCGAGATGTAGACCACACCCAGTGTCTGACTCCGAGATTTTGACCACACCCAGTGTCTGACTCCGAGATGTTGACCACACCCAGTGTCTGACATCGAGATGTAGACCACAACCAGTGTCTGACATCGAAATATAGACCACACCCAGTGTCTGACTCCAAGATGTTGACCACACCCAGTGTCTGACATTGAGATGCAGACCACACCCAGTGTTTAACTCCGAGATGTAGATGTTTGTTGTAAGATGATAATTATGTTAGAACAAAAACAACCGGGCGCCCGCAAATCTAATGTTAACTCTTACTGGTTTATGTCTTTATCGATTTTTACGATATCCACGGAAAGGAGGAGTGGTCTTTACTTATGTTGCATAACAAGAAGTAGACAATCTCATGGTAGTGATAAAAAGGGAAGGCGCAAGATAGAAAGAGATGCAAATATAAATCCTACGTGCTTAGCGCTGTGTGAACTGAAAAAGGTAGAATGAATGAATAAACACTTTTTTAATTAGACCGCATTTCTTGGCTTGAAGAGTCGTTTTTTATTTGAATGACTTTGCGGAGTGAGACTAAGAGGTATGGGGTCCAAAATAAATAAAAGCACGTCGACCTTTCGAGTCCTTTTGTGCTTACCTCATACAAGTGTAGGAGAAAACTTTTTTATAAATATATATTAATACTAGCTGTTCCCCGCGGCTTCGCCCCGCGTGGGACTCGGTTATATCGCGCCCAAAAGTAGCCTATGTTTGACCTCAGGTCGTTAACAACATCCCTACCAAATTTCATCACAATCGGTCCAGCAGTTTAGCTGTGAAGAGGTGACAGACAGACAGACAGACTTTCGCATTTATAATATTAGTATGAAAGTATGAAAGCATGAATATTAATATGAAAGTATGAATATGAATGTGTACAAAAATACTTTAAAAAAAAACAATAAGTAATAAGTACAATCACGTTCATAATTGCAGTCATAGTTCACAAAACAAAAACAAAAGAAAACTATGACTGCATATTATGAATGTGACCTTACATGAAACAAAAATAGAAAAAAGTTTGGTACTTACAAGGAGCCTCAAAGAATCAATTTTCGCCAACCTCAGACTAGAGTCCAACTTCTCAATCAACAACACCAGGCAATGTTCAGCGAATTCCGGCACAGCACACAGACATGGGCACAAAGCCGCAGCCAAATCATCCCTCGACACGGCCGCAGGGTCATCCGGAGACGGATGGAAGTCAATAGGATAGTAACATGATATTATATCAAACATTTCCTCAACCAAGTGGCCCAGTGGTACATTTGTAAGAAATTGTGGAAGAAAATCGAATAGGTAGAGCAAATTTCGTGGATCTCTCTCGCCGTCTACTGCTGATATCACACCATAGACAAAATCTGGACCTAGGGATTTCATATCTGGAATAGGAAAAGTATTGTTAAGATAGATAAGTCTTGGATTTATAATAGGCTTTTTTTGTTGAAAATTAAGGTCATATTTCTTTGCATTCATGACAAAAGGCAATATCTTTATACATCTAGCAAACTTTAATACGGGCCTTGTGTGAGCAATTACCACAGCCTACTCAGTCAACCAAAATGCACCAAATGTTTCACATACACATTGCCAACTCAAGGACAACAATATTTTATTATAGTACCTGGTAAGTAAAATTGTAAGTATTATATAGCATATTTTAGGCCTTATTTGAAAAAGTCAATATAATATCCATTATGATTCTAGCTTTTTTTACTATTTGTATCAAATAATAACAGTCAGGATCATTTTCACTGGAAACTATTTAAATGCATTTATAATGCAATAAAAATAAGGTCCAAATTGGTTAATTCCAGTTAAAGATGAATTATGAAAATTGATTGAATCATTGTGCCCTAATAACATTAGTTTGTTTTGATACAAAGATGATGAAATAAATATTCTATTGAAACAACAAATTGCGTTATCATGTCAAATGTCTGATTAGATTATATAGTTATTAATATTATTAGCAGCACAGATTGACAGTACAGATGGTAACTTTTTTGTTAACTTTTCATACGTACATAAATTAGCGCACTTATTTTAATTATCAATGTTTCGAGTATAGGTATAATTAAACTTTATCATTAAATAAATTAAAGCTTAAGAAAAGACTTGATCACAAATTATTATTATTTATATACTTTCGTTGAATTGTTTTATTTTAAGTAGGTAAAAAATAAATAAAAATGTACTTACAATCCAAATCTCTCTCAATCAATTTCTTTATTATCTTGTAAAAATTCTGTCTATCCTGCCTCAACTGTGACTGACATGGAACCTCCCTAAAAAGCACAGTCAAAAACTGTCCCGTATTGTCCATATTATAATTTTTCATATCTATTATAGCTAAATACCCTTCAAGAACTGGCGGTATAACTCTATGATTGTCGTTCAGTCTGTCTATGTAGAATTTAGCTATAAATTTAACTTCGGTTTCTGATAGATAGTCCTTCGGGAAATGTTTGAGTAATTCAGTGAAAAATCTCATTCCTCGTTCTCTATTCTCAGCCTCTTTGTGTGTGAGGACCAACGACAAGTTTTCTACGATCTGTGTGAGGGTGATTCGCCTGGACATAATATCTGGAATTAGATAAAAACACAATAATGTTGCTGCAATTAATCTATACTAATATAATAAAACAAGGTTAAGTTTGTTTTAAAGTTTATATCTTTAGAACCACTGGTTCGATTCATATGATAGCCTGATTCTTGTAGGTTTAAGATTTGTATTGGAGTAAACTTCTTAAATTAATTATAAATAATAAGAAATTTTGTTGCTCACCATATGATTAAAATAAATACAAAAACGGGCGAATTCTGTTTTGGTGAACTTATTCCACTCTAAATTAAGTTTATATACAGTTCATTTGCTGATTGTGTTGGTAATTCACTTACATTTAATAGTCAAGTAGTTTCTTCATATAAGTATGTATATGTTTTTATAATTGACTAATTAAAATTAAACATTTCAGAAACTTAAAAAATGATGTATCAAACCAATAAAGCATGTTGGCAACAAAGCTGACTGAATTTTTTCTTTAGATTGAAATGTTTTTCCATTAGGCAAAATAGAGGTTTTCCTGTCACCAGCAGCGGAGATCAAATGTGCATATTTTACATTACCATTAAAATTTATTAAGTACATAGGTACTTAATAAATTATAGAATTTAGGCCATAAATTCACATCGTATTCCAGCCTCTGTAACAATAGTTAGATAAGAAGTCATAAAGGCTATTAAATAATCCATTAAAACTTAATTACCTGCTGCAACACTCTCAGTCTTAGTGAAAATATCATTGTTTTGGATTATTTCTTCAGAGAGTTGAGGATATGTCCAAATTGAAGCCATTTCATCGGCGATAATAATATCAATAACTTCAAAAGTATTTTTATTTTGTATTTCTTGCAATGGTTAATTTTATAAAATTAGCAATATTATTTTTTTACAATAAATTTACATTAAAAATTGAGGTTATCATCAAAGCCAAAATTCCACCATTTATTTATTTAAATATAATCTACTGCCATGGAAACGAGGCTCATGGATCCACCTAATCCTTTGCCAGGGGGTTACTATGAACTGTATAAGCAGGCAAAAAAAAAGTGTGTGTCGATGTCACCCACCTCGCCTCGATCATGTTTACGTACGTAGTCATCTTGGTTACAGGGGGTCTAAAAACGCCACTTTGAGCAATTCATCGAATTGATTCATATTACGAATTCCTTAGCAATTCTGTAGCAATTTCTCTATTTTTTGTAAAATGGCCAAATATACTTTGCAATTACTCTTCAAAAAAATTGAAAGAAATAGGAATTACCTAAAGAATTGCTAAGGAATTCGTAATATGAATTCGATTCGATGAATTGCTAAGTGGCGTTTTTAGACCCACAGGTGGCTTACCACCATCTTTTAAAACCATGCAAGATCCAGTGAGTAAGGGAGATGTCGCCTTACATTATGTATCGCACTGTCTCGCTTACTCACTAGATTTTGCATGGTTTAGTGCAGAGACGGTAGTAACCTCCTAGCTGGGCACCCTTTTACTCGTTTCAGGCCTGCTTAAATAGATCATGGTAATTCCTCAGGTAATCCTAATGAGTTCGTGCTCGTACTGCGTGCTGTCTGACACACATTCACATTTATCTATATACATCACTGCATCACTTTCCCCTGCAACATCCATGCCCCTTGCCTGCACAGCCACAAAGGTAACAAAAAAGTAATTATATGTCAATGTCAATGACTATCTATTTTTTGACATTGACACTTGGTTTAAGTAAAGTACGCATGTTTATCTTATGTATGAATGAGTTTCGGGAATTCAAACTTCAGTGTCTTTTTTATTTCATCATCCAAGATTCCAAGTAGCATCGTCTGCTTGAAGTAAAATAACCGTTGTCAGTCTTAAGATACAACCAACTGTTACAAGACAAGGAAATTGGCATATATAATGTCGCACAGAACATTGATAGACTTCATAGTAAAGTATCATACACCGCGACTATTGAACAACCTGGTGTTCTTCCCAAGCAATGGTAACTCATATTTCGGACGGCGACTTGGTTTTCCAGTAGTTCCATATGTCACATCGACTCCAAAAGTACAATCCCCAAGGAATTTCAGCACATCTACAAGCACATTTACAGGTGTACCACTAACAACAGCACCGAAGCAGTATGAAGGCAAATTCCAGCTGATGTTCACATGCAAAAAATGCAATACAAGGAATACTAAGTTTATTACAAAACTGGCTTATTACAAAGGTGTTGTTATTGTGATCTGTGATGGCTGTGAAAACAAACATTTAATTGCTGACAATCTAAATTGGTTCTCAGATATGAATGGCAAAAAAAATATAGAAGACATAGCTGCAGAAAAAGGAGAAACAGTGCAAAAAATTATGTCACAAGACTTAGAATATATTGCTACTGAGATGTTGAAGAATTTGGATAGTACAGAACAGGCTGATGTTCCTTTGTTGAAAAATTAACCTTGGTTTCTTATGTTAGGATTATTTTTATTGTATGATTCCAAACAGGTCATTGCACCAACATGACTTATTAGACAAAATGTGGTAGATTTGAACTTTGACATGGATATTTGGCAGATAAACATAATATGCTGAAGCTCCCAAGTCCTCAGGGGCATCCTATCCCTTTGCTCATTGTGTGAATGTTACAAACTTAAAAAATATGTCACTGATTAAAATTAGTCAGACTATAGGTGCAATTGGCAGCGAGTGTTTAGATTTTAGATGGAGCTTTAATTATATTTTTGTTATAGATTGTAAATGAAATAGTTATATGATTAAATGATTTATTGATAGCATATCAATTTTTATTTTAATACAAAATACAACTGATACAATCACAAAAATATGGCCAGAATTTCAAAATATGGTATGTGTTTGACACACTTCTACAATAATATCTTATAATTTCTAAATATTCTGAATATAGCTATAGAAACATGGCTCATTTATTCATATGGGTGACTTAATTCAGCTTAATATAAAAATGAATAAGTAGCTTTGACTGTTTGTCCAATACTCTGTAGCAAATTATGTAATGTGCTGCTAGCACTAGTATCTTTTGAATAATTCCATCCTTTTTGGGTCAGTTCAGACTGAACAAATAGTGAAATTAGGTTTGTTATTACCCATAGCCTAAAGTAGAAAAATTACATAGAATATTGACAGTCAGCTTGCACCTTGTCGTGAACGCTCGCGCAAGTTTGCAACTACTGGCTTTGGTAATATAGTTGATTTTACAATGAAGCCAGTAAATTGCTTGAGCATTTTTCCATTTTGGCTAAACCTTAGCCTCACCTTCAAGATTTTCAGTACATAAATTATTTCACAAATTCTTTTAGAAATATCCAGAAGCCCCACAGTCAATAAATGAATACAGTATGCCTTGAGCACATTTATATCTTAACATACAAGTCAGGGTAATACTTTAATAAACATTTAGACTTAAACAAAATAGAACCTTTGAGACCAATAATTAATATTGAAAGAATTTAAAATGTATATTGTAACTATTGAGATATCCAAAGATATAAAAGGCACTTAAGAAGCTATTCTATAAAACTTAAATAGGGTGCAGATTCTTAAACTTGGCACAATATTGGTAAACAATCAAAATCTTTATAAGGCACAATAAGCACTATAATAATAAAATACATTATATGCATAAAACACTTGTGCGTTGATAAAATATACAAATTAATGTACACTTATAACTAGTCCTAATGTAAAAAGCCGAATGTATAAAAAGGAATGCAAAACAGTCTCATTTTGGAATATTTTTTGTTTGACAATCAATCTAATCAAGCCCCTACAGCCAAATACTCAAATACATTTTTATTTATTTTTAATATTAGGTGCTCCCTTTGCCTATATAAAATGTTTAATCAAATCACACCTCTTGTAGATGTTTAGTCTTACAGCGCAATAGAAGACCCAGAAAAAATTTGGATGTTGGAGAGAAGGGGTGTGATCCAGGTTTAAAAAATATAGTTCTTCTGTTTCAATTCAAGAAGGTTATAAAGTATTATCCCATAAAGTTGTAATTCAGAAATGTAGAATTTTCTAGTATTTTCTAGGTTTTTTTTTTTGCTAATTGTTGAATTCTTATTATGTTGAAATCTTGAAAATGTATGTCTAAAACAAAAAAATCCAGTAGTTGTTTTTAATTAATTAAATCCTTAAATACTGCGCAGTACAAAGGGTTTTAATAATTACCTTCTTGAAAATAATTTTTCACGACAAAGAGAATAGCCTGTCTGTAGGAAAGTGGTTACTTTAGAGTATTTGGTTGGAATACTAGTTGAATGTATTTAAAACTGTCAATAAAATACTGATACTGCTTCCAGTAACTGTCAGCAAACATTAATTTCAGTCTTTAAATTTCGTTGATCCGTTACACCCTTTTCGGACGACTTACTATAGCATAGTCAGTACCATTACAATTGTTATGATTAACTTCCTCTAAACCAACTTGGTTCTGCAAAGCCTGAACTTGAGCTGCTGTGGGCACTTGAGGACCAGGAGGGTTAGGTTTCCGAATCATACCATACCCCAAATGAGAGTCATCAGCTAATCTCGCAGTCTGCATGACATTTTCAACCTCATCATAATCATTCCAGGTGTCTTTACTCTTCGGCTCACCTAAAGCCAAAGTTGTTGGGCGTGCTTCCATTTTCTTATATCTTGATGATTTATTCAATTTACTTGTTGAGCCAAAATATTGCAATCTGTCATAGTTTTCATCTTCTGGATCCACAACAGGACTGGGTATTAAAATCAAACCAGGGGTATTCAAATTATCTTGAGACCGCGATATCAGTTTAATGCAGTTAGGGTTGTCACCTAAATTAGGTGTATGCTCAACATGTTCAGGTTCATCAATTCCTAATGTTTTCCAAGCTTCAGTTCGCACTTCAATCTTATCATATGGCACAGATGATGGACTTGGATCTCTTTTGACTTGATCAATAGGCTCATAGTTATCTAAGTGATTATATCTGCTGAAACTACTGTCATCTGAAGAGATTGGAACTTCTTTAGTGATATGTTTAGGAAGATTGATGATCTTGCGTGGAGGCTTCTGTGGTTTGGGTTTTAATGCTGGTTTAGGCATCAGCAACGGTGCTGAATCTCTTTCTGCACAACTCACTTGTTGACTGGAAGATACTGAGCTTGTTTTAAAAGATAAAGAACTTAAGTTTAAATCATCAGGTCTAGCTGCTACTAGTGGAGTCCTGGAGCCGGGAAATAGATTAGCACTGTGTTGGATGTTAAACTCTGCATGCTCTGGGCTATTCAAATTATCACTACCAATCATTTGTTTCATAGTTTTCATTTTCAAAGAGAGACATTTAAAAATCTCAGACTGGTTTGGGTGTTCCAAGTGGAATATTCCTTCTCCAGTGTCACATTTTCGTCCAGCTTCAAATGTGAATTTACCTTGTCGGTAACCATACCGCCTTATATATCTGTATGGCCAAGTGGCATATAGTTTGTTATCATTTAAGTCTCTGAGTTCAATGGCATTAGAAGTCAAAAGTAGGAGATACTTAGTAGGCTCAAATCCGCACCTAGTAGATGCCTCAGATGGGCACATTCTCACAGAGAATATACCTTCTCCAGATGAGCAATAAAGATCATTATCTTCATCGCAGCTTATGGGGAAAGAGTCCCTTCCTTTGAATGCTACTGTTTGCAGAGCATGCACCCACTCCTTAGTTTCGGTTTCTGATTGTGCACTGATTTGTTGAGTGTGGGACTTAGTCAAAATAGTAATAGTGTTTGGACTAGAATGTGTTATTTTTATACAGTTTTCAAGCGTAATGATCTTAGGAATGGCACCAGTGTTAACCTCATCTTTGATGTCATATATTTCAAGCCGCTCAATTCCCTGTTTGCTTGCATTGAACAGAATACAATATTTATGTTGCCAGTTTTTCTGTAAAGAAATATATTAGGTAAATTTCTATACAGCAACAGTTTAAGGTGACGTTGTTATTAAAAGTCTCAAACTAAAATTGTTAGGAGAATGGTAAATTATTGCCACCGCAATAAATAACATCGTATGACTTAACTTTACCTGTTCGTTCTATGATGTGTGTGACTCATGTTTATTGCACTAACGCCGAGTGGCATAATATCTCCTAGCATTATTATGTATACGAATTATAAAACAACGGCCTTAATTATTTATAACGTCAATATTTTACCTTTTTGGGGAATTTGCTAAACATATTCCCTCCGGCTGGAAATAACAAACAACCGGACTTGATTTCATCGTCTTGGTCCATCTCGAAAATCTGGTCAAACGAGAAGAATTAAACTCCCTTGGAATATTAGAGCACAGTAATTCATAGCACATTCAAAATCAAAACTTTGTAAAATTTAGTTGGAATTTAAAATCACAAACAAATATAAATAAAAGCACAGAAAATGACAATCAGTCCTTCATTCAATCAGACGGTGCGGTATTTAGCCGCCATTTTTATTTTGATTTGTTTTTTTCTACTAGGTAGTCTACTAGAGTAGCTCAAATCATAATGACATTTTAGTCGATCGATTGGTTATTCGAATTAGCCATAATTAATGTCTGGTGGCTTACCACCATCTCTTAAAACTATGCAAGATCCAGTAAGTGAGGGAGATGTCACTTTACATCATGTATTTCGCTGTCTCGCTTACTCACTGGATCTTGCATGGTTTAAAGAGATGGTAGCCACCTGCCGGTGGGAGAAATGGGGCGCGGCACGGGGCGCGGCACGGGGCGGCGGCGGCGGCGGGGGCGGCGGCGGCGGCGGCGGTGGCGGCGGCGGCGGCGGCGGCGGCGGCGGCTGGTCAATCAATCAATCCAAAGTTAAATCAATAGACTTACAAAAAGGTCAACGTGTTATGGGTTATGGACATAACTATTTCATTTGACAGGCCGACCAGCCATTTGACGAGTTGGTTGGCATGGCATTGACAACTTTGACAATGACAATTAAGGCGGGCGAGTAGATAGAACAGAAGATAGAAACAGAAAGAAAATTAACTTCAAACAACGCAGGCCATCATAACAGTTTCTTTCCTTTCTTTTGTGTAAACTATCTGCTTAATTTAAATATAACCAGTTAAAATATGGCAGGAAATATCAATCCTTTGGCAGGGACAGCCCATTTGCTTGACGAACTCGACAGTATGTTTCTTCACATCCTAAACCTTTCATCAATTCAATTTTTCAGCTTATTATTTTTAAAATTTGTTATTGTTCCATGAAGAAAAACTTATGGTGTTGCTGCGTGATGGAAGGACCCTCATTGGCTATCTGCGCTGCGTTGATCAGTTCGCCAACTTAGTTTTACACAAAACTATAGAAAGGATTCATGTAGGCAAAGAGTATGGTGACATTCCTCGAGGAATATTTATTGTTAGAGGGGAAAATGTAGTCCTTTTGGGTGAAATTGTAAGTAGGACTTGAATTAATTGTTTTATTTATTTTGTTGGTATGTTTATCACTATCACTACATAGTATAAAACAGTCGCTTTCTCTGTCCCTATGTCCCTTTGTATGCTTAAATCTTTAAAACTTCGCAACGGATTTTGATGCGGTTTTTTTAATAGATAGTGATTACAAGAGGAAGGTTTTTATGCCCATGCGAAGCCGGGGCGGGTCACTAGTGATTAATACTCTTTAATCAGAAACAACATGGCTTCAGATTTCTTAACTTATGTATTATTATTATTTTTAGCCCTACAAGTATTATTTTTTTTCTCTGTACATTTTATTTAACAAACTAATTATAAATGAATTATTAATTATTTCACAGGACCAAGAAAAAGAAGAGAATTTGCCATTGACTGAAGTATCAGTAGATGACATACTCGACGCCCAAAGAAGGGAACAAGATGCCAAAATTGATCAGCAAAAGTTGCTTTCCAAGGCACTGAAAGAAAGAGGACTGAATTTACTGGCTGACTTAGGCCACGATGATATGTTTTAAATAATTATTAGCAACTTATGTATCAGGGAAATCATTTACATGGACCAGCATCCACACACGTTATAAATCTAGTGCAATTATCGGACACTAGATTAATATGCATATTGATTGGTAAATCATGAGATTATATCAAAAAGGAAAGTTTAGTTATAGGTAGTACAAATTTAAGTTGCTATCTGTATGCTTATGATTTTATAGACCGAAAATAGTTAGATGGGGTTTTCATGATTTAGAGAAGTTCCTCCAGATATTTTTTTTTTAAATACTTTTAAGGCCATGGAAACTAGTCCTTTAAGGCCATTCTTCATTTTATTAATCTTCTTCAGTCCTACTTTAGTCAAGTCAAGTCAGTAGTCCAGTCTAGTCAAGTGAGTCAAGTTAGATGGCTAAGTGAAGCGGTGGAAAATTTTCACTTGGAGATTTTGGTGAGAAAGATAAAAGTCACATAATCAATACTGTCTGTACCACTTCCCAACACTCACACTTGTTCATGAACACTTTGCGAATAATAATCCACTAATATTAAGCACAAACAACTCGATAAAACCTAAGTTTTGGAAATTAAATACAGCGCGAACTAGCAACAATTTACTTTCCCTCCAAAAACTCCCAGATGATTTATATGTATTACAACTTTCAAAGCCAGGCTAGGTTGCTAGTTCCAAATATGTTAATCTGCTTATTCATTTTATAGTATTCCCTCTGTGAAACAGGCATTTTTTTAAGAATCATCTGATGTGACCCTCATCAGGAATGCTGTTGATGGTAGAATTGTCTACCTGCACAGATTAATAAATAGTAAAAGAAATTCAAATCATTTGTCCTAAGTTTTCCTTTCTGACGTCAATGGGAAGAGGGAATTATCTACTTTCCTGCTTAGTATTCTAATGATTTACCAGTCATGTTTTGAAGGATGTATACAAAAAATTTTATTACTGCAAAGACTGTACTACTGTAAAATAAGTTACACACATTTTAATTTGTTAAACTATAAATTGTGTGTCCAAAATTGTTTTTCTTTTTTCAACCTTACTGAACTTTGAAAGATGTTATGTTCCTATATCCGTGTTTGAAAAGCACATTTACTGTTGGTTATAATGGACAGTCGTTATGTATGTTCTGCTGTGTCTCTGGCAGTGTTATTTCACAAAAGTTACAAGTACTTACCTTTCTTTGCGTACTCCCGCCACCAGTTACTTCATGCGGCCGGCGCCCACCCACTACTGTTAGTCCAATCAACGAAGTGCCTGAGGATGCCTCGTGTACAGGTGAAACACGTGTCGCAAGGAATGTGTGTGCAAATGAATGGTGGCGGGCATGCTACACTTACGATTGGCGGAAACACGCAAAGTAATTTAGTAAGTTCTTGGATCTCCTATTTGTCTGTTTTCTTTCCTGCTGTGGCGGTCAGACGGAATTAGTTCAACTATAAACAGCACCGGCAAAGACGAGATCTTGGTGAACACTAGCGCCACCATCAACTAAAAATCATTTTAACTTACATATAATCATTTTTAGAACCAAGCGACTGCCGTCTAACCTAACCCCTATTAATACAGGGAAACTAGACCCACAGGAACATGACCCGCCTGTTATAGTGGCCAACACCGTCAATTTTTCAGTCTGCCTAAATGCATCTGAAATAGCCTAACGACTGCCATCTACCGATAACAGCTGGGACCAAAGGCTTAACGTGCCTTCCGAAGCACGGCTCCTCCGTGCAAGATAGGAATGCCACTAAAGGCTACTAATCCAAACATGGGCATTGACGCGCGCTATCGTTATGAACACGTGTGCTGCACTAGCCTATCGAGCACCTCGCTCGGGGGTTACCATGGGCTGTTTAAGCGAACGCGTAATACAACATAATAATACTAACAAGAAGTAATGTACGTAAGGTATATAATGTATGTATGTTTTTGACGTTTTTGGTTATCTTGTAGAGGTCAAAGTAACCTTATGCTGTGCCAAAATGTCTGTCACAAATTAGCATGGACTCTCCTTGCAAATTAATTAGAGAGAATATGTATGTCTGTGCTGCCTGTTTGGTACAGTTTTGTGCCTGTGCTTTATTATTTTTTTAACTTAGGATAGAAAACGTTCCGAACTACCTAACGAAAAAATATCTTTTTAAGCTTCATTCATTGTTGATTGTTGTTATTTTTTTAAGTACCTACTTAGATTTCAGATAACATTTAGTTTATTTATTTAATTTAAATAAGCAACACAAAACATTAATTTTGATAGTAATAAACTCAGGCAGAAGTGTAAAACAGAACCAGAACATAATTAAATAACAAATCCAACAACACATTGTTCAAAACGTACCAGTCCAGTTTGGCCGTTGTGTCAAATGACATTTAAAAACAATGCCATGGCCTGTACAGATGGCTTTTTTAAAGTCCTTAAATTAAATTAAACTGGAATAAAATGACTATAATTTATTAAGTAATTAGTGCAACTTATTTCTTCAAATAAACTAACATGTGGAATCTGTGGTGTAGTTTGTAATAACAAAAACTGGAGATTTAAACTTCGTGCATTGTGCTCATTATAAAAATGAGTTCCTTGGATTTATCTTTGATAGAAAGACTAAGAAAGGAAAATTTAGACCAATTTTTCACTTTGGTTCGAATGCATTTATCGTTCGTGGTAGATATAAATACTGACGAGTAAGTTATCTATACTCACTGTTTTGTTAAAAAATGTGTTCAAAAAAGGGTTTTGTGAATAAAATTATTTTTTTTTTTCAGTGTTGATTGTTCAACAGATAAACCAAAGCAATTCCGATGGAATTTTCACAAGAAAACCAAAAATAGTGGTTCCAATTCTAGTCAAAATAGTAATAACAATGCAAAAAATGCTGAAGGGAGTTCAATTACAGAAGATGGTATACTGAGGCTTAATGAATTGATAGATTTTCTCTCTAAGCAAGACAGTGAGTATGGCATTTAGTAAACTTCTATCATGAAAATTCAACTCCAGTTAAGTTAATATCATAAAACAATATAATTCATGTATTGTGAAATATTGTAATGTACTACTTTGGGTGTCAATTACACAGCATATTTACTGGAAACATTTGCAAAAGCTGATATTTTTTCAAGGTGGGATTGTCCAAAAAAGTAAGATATGTATTTTATAGTAAAAAAAACCCTATGAATTAGGTATACACTGGTCACTTCAAAGATCATTGTCCACTTGTATTCACTCATTTAAAAAAAAAATCTGTAAAGTTACTCTATCTCTAATGGGCTCTATACTATTGAAGATCACATAAGTACTCTGAAGACACGAGGGACTGATTAATAAAGAAGACCATAATTCATTTTTTAAGGTTTGTCCAGATGGTCAGTTAACATGAGGAAGGTTGTAGGCAAGCTCAGGGTGCAGGCCGCTTCCAACCGTCTACTACTATGTCTATTAGTTTACTGCTCGTGGATGAAATGAGGATGATGACCTACTAATTACAATTTCAGATGTAACACAAGAAGGTATATTTCGGCGCACGGGCTCCCTCAGCCGCCAACAAGAGTTACGTCAGCTTCTCCTCACAGGTTCGAATCTGGAGCTTGATGAAGGAAGATTCTCAGTCCATGACTGTGCGTCAGTCCTCAAAGGGTTTCTAGCTGAGTTACCACAGCCGCTGTTAATGGATCAGTATTATCAGACATATTGTACTCTTGCTGGTAAGGCTCATTATCATTTTCCATTAATTTAAATAAAATAATATGAAAACCTAGTAAAAAGAATTAACTAAAAACTATCTACAATTTGAGGCAACAATTCAATACAAATACTCTTTATTGCACCACAAACATAAAATTACATAAAACAGCATTACTTAAAACAATGAGGCACAAAGGCAGACTTATCACATAAGCAATCTGTTCATGTCAACCTTAGGGTGGAAAATTATCAGTAAAAAAGGCGTTGGCACAGTATAAATACATAAATAAATATACTAATCATAAATTAAGTAAACACACACACAAACATAAAAACACAACAACAAACAAAAATATAAATTAATATCTCAGGATTTTGTAATTGCTTTTTTTTTCTGATACTCTAATATAAGATGGAGTCTTATTAGAGTAGCAGAAAAGAGCATAATCAAAAAAAAATCAAGATTATTAAATTAATTACATTCACAGCGCAATACCCTCCCAACCAAGAGACATCAGAACCCAAACTCCTCACAGCGTTACAACTGCTCCTACTACTACTGGCGCCTTCACACCGGTGTTTCCTGGAGAGATTGCTAACTTTGCTTCGTCTTGTGGCGGACAACGAAGCCTCAAACCGCATGTCTCCTGATACACTGGCTACGATGTTCACTCCTCACTTACTTTGTCCCAGAAAGGTAAATCGAATTATTAACATAGAAATCATTACGTACAATTTTTTATTTTGGCTTAAGATAAGATGTGTTTGAATAAAACGATGACTATTTAATCAACTTCAAAAATAAGGCAGTTTCTCAATTCGACCGTATATATATATATATGTATTTGTTATAAAATATAGTATCGTTGAGTTAGTATCCCAAAATACATGTCTCGAACTTACTTTGGGACTAGCTCAATCACTGTGATTTCTGGTGCTGTGATACAAAAACAAAAATAATATTATTTAATTATTATTCAAACTTGCTTACAACACAGTGTGCAAGTGCAAGTGCCAACCTAATACCTTTCATGTCACAAATGAGATATCTAAGAAAATATCTACACAAGTCTTCTTTGTCATTGCACTGCAATTGCACGTCAATACTAATTGTTACTAATTGTTGGTAATAGTGATTATGTAAACATGTCTTGAACTTACTTTTGGGACTCACTCAATCCGTAAACAAAAATAATATTATTCAACTATTATTAAAACTTGCTTACAACAGTGTGCAAGTGCAAATGCGAATGAGATATCTAAGAAAATATCTACACAAGTCTTTATTACTTCGCTCATCCAATGATGAGCGAAGCAATGCGTCATCCACGTCAATCACAGCCAAAAAGTGTTTGAAACTCGATTCTCATTGTAGGAAATAGAGATTATATTATTTTGTTCCAGCTGTCTCCAGAAATATTTCATACGGAGGCGATAGCTCTGGCTCCGGTCATCAGTTTCATGATCCGTCATTGTTCGAGACTGTTCGAAGCGCCGACACGACTGGCTACCGACGCAGCCGCGTATTTTACTGTCCGGGAACGACGTAGGGTTCTATCGCCCGATGTTGACCTGGATGAGAGTATCACTGATAAGTAAGTTACTCATAATTTATTTATTTATTAGGAAAAACAAACGGTAAAAAATAAAATATAAATTCTTAAAAAAAATTACAACAAATCTTAACAGTAATTTTGCCCACAACTTTATCTACAGAGTAACTAAAACAATCATGGCTACCAACTACTACTTTTAACAAAGAAAAAAAACTTCATAAACGTACTAAATGACTATGACTATATTTTATTAGTACAAGATATATATTTCTATAGGCCTTAAGTTTATTTTATGTAAACTTTTTGTGTCACCTGAAATAAAAAAATAAATAAATTAAAACAAAAAAATATCTCTACTGTGTGTCATGTGGTATCCGCTTAAGAATAGTGTAACGGTTTGTATGATAAGGTACTTAGTTATTTTATTTTTACCTCCATTTTTTTTTTCATTGCAACCATTTTGTGTAAAGCAAGAGAATGTCTGTTGTTTTATTCGCGAAACTAGCGTCCGGGCGGGGCTTCATTTGCATAGGTCGTGGCATATAAGTGACTGAAATGACCTTGAATGGGAAGTAGCCGATTTTCATACAAATTTTAACGTGCGCAGGCCAATTACTTATCTGCCGGGTATTATAGTAATGGTTTATTTATAGAGATTTTAAAGGTTTAATTTTTAACTCTTTAAAATTACCTGTTCACATGTTCCGGTTCTGGGCTCTAATTTCCAGGGTTTCTACGCATCTTGTCTTAGTCATAATTTTAGAGATGGCAACCCTAGCTACTTATTTATCTCTTTTTTTCGTTTTACAGAACAGCAGCGAACACAGTATACACATTCGTGGACCGGCCCCGCACTCGCGCCGAAAACGCGAGCAACCCGACCGACACTGCGCTCGCGCAGCTATACGCGCATATCCAGGCTTTGCCCGACTCGCAGCACAAGCGACGGCTCATCAAGCACTTCAACAGGCAAAATGGATACGGTAAATATAACTATTGATTTATCTAGGTATTTTAAGGTTCTGTATCCAAAGGGGAAAAACGGGACCCTTTTGCTAAGACTCCGCTGTCTGACCGTCCGTCTGTCTGTCACCAGACTGTATGTCATGAACTGTGATAGCTAGACAGTTGAATTTTCACGTAATTATGATGTATTTCGTGATGAGTCAGAGTGATTTTCGCTTTTATATATATAGATTTCTGTTGCCGCTGTAACAACAAATACTAAACAATAAAAACAGAATAAAATAAATATTTAAGTGGCACTCCCATACAACAAATGTGATTTTTTGTGCGGCACTCTTCGTGCGTGAATCCGACTCACACTTGGTCGGTTTTATTTTTATTCCTTAGACCTGCAGTTTGGGCACAAGAGCTTTTTTTAAGCAAATCCCATTCATACCAGTTCTCACATTTCAAATTTATTTATTTATTAACTTTCCAGGGACTCCGATCCAAATTCAGAGGACGGGCAAAGTCGCCGGCTCGCGTAGTTTTGGAGACTCCATCAAGAGGCACATCTTCAATAAGGGATTGCTCAACAAGACGCCTAAGAAAGGATCGGGTTCTAACATCAATACGGTAGAAGGGGTATTTATAATAATTTTATAGTATTTGCAACCTTATTCTATTTAAATTAATATCATATTAGCATATTAATATATTAATTTAAGAGTTTTGCTCTTATTCGCTCGTCAATCTTTAAGATCGCATCGCCTTTTATATCATCCATTAATGTCCTTCTTAAAACATACCAATCGTCTCACTTTAATTTAGCATCTATTGTCTTGACATAGATATCAAAGTGCGGTGACGTGATATGCTTGTTTGTGTGTAAATTGTACTAATTAAGTCTGTCTTTGCGCATGTGTGCAAGACAGGTATTTTGTTAAATTTGAAGTTGACAAAATGCTTGTTCTTGTCCCTGTTCACTAACATTGTACAGTCGCCTTAACATATCTTTCTTTCTCTCCTAATGTGTGTCTTAACTTTCGCATCATGTGCTAAACGCATGCATTCTTTTCAGAAATCAAGCAAAGGGAAACTACGTTTCTCGGACGACAGTAAAGTAGATGTGTCTCACAAAAATATAGTTTTGAAAAATCTAGCGAACAAAATAGCCAGCTCTGAGTCCTTAGACGATAATGACGAGTACGAATCGGACGCGAGCAACGAAAGCACTCTTTCTGAAGGCGCTTTAAATAAATCCAATAAAAAACCTAGCCCCAAATTCGTGTCTGAACCGAATTTGAGTGTGTTGGATACTGAAGAAACGCCAAAGAATACGAAAAAACGGACAAGATTGTTCCGTTCGAAAATACTATCGGCATCTCAGAATTTGAATAAGAAATATCAAAAGCGGGCTGCTATAAGAGGAACTCCGACGTCTTGCGTTTCGTGTTTCGACGAACAAGACACCGGTTCCGAAAATGACCTTTCCCACCCTGAAAATAAAGAGCAAATTGGTACACCTAAGAAAACTGCAGATACTAATGATATGGATTTAAAGTTGCACTATTTGACTAGTACCCCGAGTTTGTCTGAAGCGGTTATGTTTGAAGAGGAATGCAGTACGCCTTTTACGATGAATTTTAGAAGAGCCTCTATGTCACCGATTACTAAGTCTACGCAGAAATTGTCAAAGGCTATGCAGGTTGGTTTGTCATGTGCATTTTGTTTTGTCTGTTCCATTCATTGTTTGCTTGGCTTTGATGTTAACTCTCTAAATTCTATACTATTTAACGAACAATATTTGTATATATATATAAATTTATTTCTACTCGCGTTTTCGAAAACGATCTAATGATTTCTTTAAAATTTAAAACAATTGAAATTTCGTTAATAGCATTAGCTATTAAGTAATTATCACTACATAGTATAAAACAAAGTCGCTTTTCCTGTTCCTATATCCCTTTGTATGCTTAAATCTTTAAAACTACGCAACGGAATTTGATTCGGTTTTTTTTTTATTGATAGTGATTCAAGAGGAAGATTTTTATGCCCATGCGAAGCCGTGGCGGGTCGCTAGTCTATATATATAAAAATGAAACCCGTTTTCCGTTGTCACGACATAGCATGAAAACGGCTTGACCAATTTGTCGACCTCCGTGGCGTAATGGTTAACAAGCCTGACCGCTACTCAGAGGGTCCCGGGTTCGATCCCCGGTCAGGTCAAGATGAAAAATGATCTTTTTCTGATTGACCTGGGTCTTGGATGTTTATCTATATATGTATTTGTTATAAAATATAGTATCGTTGAGTTAGTATCCCATAACAGAAGTCCCGAGCTTACTTTGGGGCTAGCTCAATCTGTGTGATTTGTCCCTATATATATATATTTATATTTAAAAAAAAAAAGCCAAATTATATATATATATATATAATTTGGCTTTTTTTTTTTTGTAGTTTTCTAATACTCTGTACAAGGTTCTTACGGAAAAAAAATATTAAGAAAATCAAATTAACGCTAAGGCGGTACGTAGTTCGCCGGATCAGCTAGTTTATTTATATTAATAAAATTTCCAGGAATCGATAATGACACCGCGATCCCGAAAACCCCTGATAATAACGTCGGAACAACGAGACAGCTTGCCGGAAAGCGAGAAACCCAAGCCGGAACCGGTCTACGAATCGATGTCGCCTAAGAACGACAGCGATTTCGTATCGTCCGAAGATGATATGTCGAGATCTTCCTACTACGACAGGTTAGTTTGTTTGAAGCAAACAAAGTAACTTGTAACTAAGTAGGTTACGTAGTGTTTGTAAGAAATTTCAGCAGAACTATTCTATAGGATTTGTAGCTTTGTCAGATGATGAGAAACACAAGACTGAGCTGGTCTACGAATCGATGTCGCCTAACAACGACAGTGATTTCGTATTGTCCGATGATGATATGTCAAAATCTTCTTACTACGACAAGTAAGTTTGTTTGAAGCGCACAAAGTAACTTGGTAAGTAGGTTAGTTGTGTTAACAATCGTATATGATTTTAGTGTAGTTTGTCAGATGATGAAAAACACAAGATTGAAACGGTCTACGAATCTATGTCGCCTAAGAATGATTTTGTATTTTCCGACGATGATATGTCGAGATCTTCTGTCAAAGTGACAGTTAGTTTTCTTCAGATGATATCAGTTTCTGTCAGATGATGAGATATCTAAGACAAATGCAGTCTACGAATAATTATTGCTAAAGAACGACTCTCTAACGACAGACTGGTTCTGTTTAAGAAGCTTTGGCAGAAAAACGGCAAAGGATTTTAGTGTAGCCTGTCAGACGGTGAGAAACTTATGATAGTACCTAAGAACTATAGTTAATTCCTAGCGTACGACAATGATGTGATCTTTGTACAACGACCGGTTGGTTTGTATTATAGTTAGTAGTTTTAGATGGAAAAAGATAAAGGAGATTTTAGCGCAGCTTGTCAAATGGTGAGAAACACAAGAAAGCCTGTAGACGAATCATTGTTGCAGATGAGCGAATCTATCACGTCAAGATGGTTTGTATAACTAAGTAGATTAAGCAGGAATAGAAAAGGATTCTAGTGTAGCTTGTCAGATGATAGAAAATCTAAGATTAACGATTTTTTTTATACCATTTAGCAGGCAAATAACGCTAACAATTTTGTATTGTCAGACGATGATATGTCGAGATCTTCAGAAATAGATAACTTCTTCTTTCTTTTCCTTTACCTTATCCCACTTTCCTATGTGGGGTCAGCACAGTATGTAAGTTTCTTCCATTTAGACCTATTTCCCACCATTTCCCGCGTCACACCCCTCCTAGTCATATCCTCCCTCACACAATCCATCCATATCTTTATTGGTCTTCCTTTACTCCTAGATCCCGTAATTTTCATATTTAATACTCCTTGCGTTACATGGCTTTCCTCCCTCCTCACGACATGGCCATACCATCATAAATATATAACTAACATGAAAAAAAATTAAATCAATGTCTCAAATAAATATTACTTTGTTCTAGATCAAACACATCAATGCCGCGAACAAAAACTCCATTCGACGCCCGCTCCATATCCACCGGCGACGTCAGCCCGCTGCGATCAGAAACAACACGATTCGTCATAAGTCACGACCGACCGCAACTCGCACAAGATCTCAACACAACATTATGTGGCACGGAAGAATTACTACCAAAATTTAAAATCTCACACGAAACTACATACGGCACAAAAACGAAATCCCTCACAGAACCTTTCAGAGAATACCTTCTTAGTAGATCAGTTTTAACAGCGACCCCAGTGGATTTATCGATTTTAAATAAATCGTGTGACACAGACGAAAAGATAACGGAATCGCTCATGTATTGCCTCGATGGCAACGTGCCATCCGATTTGACTTTATCGATTAGCAATTTAGCCGTCGATAAGGAGCCGTCGAGATCTCCGCTGAAAAACCTTGTAAATATCGAAAGTCCGAATCGTAAGCGTTGCGCTGGTAAAGAGGACGCGTCTGCGGAAATTAAAAAGTCCTTAGTAGAAAAGGAAAACCTTAAAGAATCACAAGTGTTTGAAATAAGAGAGACTGAACTATAGTTTAGGTATATTTAGTAATAATTATTAATGTGATTTACTGCCTTATTGAAATAATAATTATGATTAATTTTGAACTTGATTAAAAATATTTTGTAATAACAAACACTTTTACAAAGTATGTGCTTAAATAATAATTTGTTTATAGTCTGTGGTTTATAGTGTAAACCTTTTAACAATAATAATAAAATTTAAATCTCAATGATTATAGTACATTTTAATTCCACTCAAACTTAGACACTATACTCATATTTTTTATTTACTATGACAGTTCTTAATTTACGAGACACATCAACCAACACATTTAGAGCCGGGAACGCAATAGTGCGTTTTATTAACCGACTTAAAAAAGAGGTTTCTCAACTCGACCGTATATCATTATTATTATTTTTTATATGTGTTCGGTGATATCTTCGTCGTTTATATAAACCGAAATTGATGATTTTTTTTTTCAAATATCTATTGTTATAGGTATTTCAGCAACGAATGTGTTAATATGATCGAGAATATGTTTTGTTAGGAACACCACATAACATCAACTATAGAGGACCTGCTTAACTACATTATAACTTTGGATTGTATAAATCCATGATTATATGTATGTACGATTTTTTTTTTACTTTAAATAATAATACAATATCATTATTTTCAAAACGTATCGTCTCATAAAAACGGTTACCTAATGTTTTAGGAATATTAATTAGTGATTGTGATTAAGACGAGACCTCGGTGAACACTAGCGCCACCATCATTTAAAAATCATTATTCACTGAAAACACAAGTTATCAAAAATCCCTCTGCTGTAATTAAGGTTCTGGATCTGAAGTTAATTTTAATAATATTAAATTATTCAATTATAGTTCCCTATAGTTACAAATTGCAATATTGCCCTAAACGGCCACTTTTAGCAGTTTTGCAAATTGTAACTATAGGGAACTGTAATTAAATATTTAAATATGTTTAAAATTAACTTCAGATCCAGAACCTTAATTACATAATACGGATTTTTGATAACTTGTGTTTTCAGTGAATAATGATTTTTAAACGATGGTGGCGCTAGTGTTCACCGAGGTATCGTTTTAAGTAAAGATGTTGAATATATTTTTAAAGTGTTAACTGTTGAGTTGAGACTTAAAATTTTTTATGTATCTCATATTTAAAAAATATAATATTTGTTACGATTGTTGTACAGCATTTGGTACAAATACATTATTTGTATGGTATACCATAAGACCAACTTAGGTAGTTTAAAGTTCGGAGACCACAGTGAACAATAACTTCCCGAAATTCCCGCGGGAATTGAACCCTCAATAGTTGCTCTATATTCCTTGACTTATACCATTGATGAGACCAGCTCAGATAGTTCAGAGATCACGAAATTCCCGCAGGAATAGAACTTTGAAAAATAGTTACCCTATTATTCATAAAAATTATCAAACTTTTCTTAAGCCCATTTGAACGAAAATGTGTTTTATTTCGCTCTTGCATGTTAGTTATCGATATGAGAGATAGGCGTTGAGTGCCAGGAACGCAAAAGTGCGTTTAAAACAATAAAATGTCTATCGGTATAGGTTTCTCGGCAGCGAATCAATCAATCAATCGTTCAATTTATAGAATGAGGTAAACGTTTGCTAATTTTATGATTGGTTGACTTTTATCGTTGGGTGTTAATTTTTTCTGTGAATTGTCGATGGTAAAGATCATTAGATTGCGTTGATAATATTTAAATTTTAAAGTACCAAATATTATGTTAACTAAATGAACAATATTGTACCGCACAAATATTATGATTATATTGATATTTGAATATATTATTTGTTTGATTTAAAATTACCTCATACAACAATTTAATGTAAATCTTAACTTCTCGGGCATACAGGCAATAATTGCTTAACACGTTAGCGGACACACGACTGCTATAATAGCAGTTATTGACAATATGCCTATTCTAAAAATTGGTCAAAAATCAAAAATCCGTCTTATGTAATTCAGGTTATAGATCTGAAGTTAATTTTAAACATATTAAATTATTAAATAATAGTTTCCTAAAGTTACAAATTGCAATATTGCTTAAAACGCACTTTTAACAGTTTTGCAATTTGTAACTATAGGGAACTATAATTTTATAGGTTTAAAATTAATTTTATATCCAGGACCTTAATTGCATAATACGGATTTTTGATAACTTGTGTTTTCAGTGAATAATGGTTTTTACCTGATGGTGGCGCTACTGTTCACCAAGGAGGTATCGTCTTAAGACTTAGTAGGCGCATTCTTTTGGCATAGCATACAGTATACTTCACGCTATAACGCAAATCTGTATGTACGTACTCTTATTTGAGACATTCAATAGTTTAATATTATAAAGCGGGTCTTTGTCTTTATCGTTACAATTTATACGCCCAATTATCGAAGAGGTCAACTACGTGATAAACAATTATGTTGTCATATGAATGGCTCGTGGAATTTATTTTGTCAATCTCATTGCATCTATGTATTTAGAATAAACTTTATATAGGTTTATACAAATAACATAAAGCGAACAGGTCAAGCTAATATGAACTTAGTAATTGTGGGTTTAAAGTAAAAAAATTGATTAATCATCAATATTTACAGTTGTGGTCCACTAGTTAAGGCGTTTGCCTGAATAACGGAGGTCCGATTCGATTCTCACCTGAACTTTTTTTAATTGGAACTACATGGCTTGTTTTCAGTTTGATTGGGTGCAGCTGCAGGGTTGAATGAACTGATATAAAGATGATAATGTGTTTTGGAAGGCATGTTAAGCCGTTGGTTCTTGCTGCCATTTGGTGGTGGTTAACCATCAGATGCCCACTACAAGGCCGAGAAGCGGTATCAAAAAACTGACACCAAACTGCGGAGGGTCAATTGAGCGTGAATATTGCAGTCTTCCTCTTCGCTTAAATAAAATGTGAAATCAAATTCTCAAACAAGGATTTGTTTAATAGCACGTCACATGTATTAATTTCATATTTTTTCCGGTTCAATTTAAATAACGAAAATAAAAACCACTATAATAACTATAACACTTGTCAAGTAGCAGTAGAACTGACAGCAAGCCCGGTAGAACCAATGAGAAAATCGATCTTTCCAGGACTCGTGGTGATTGCTGAAACAATGAAAAAAATATGATACGTACTGGTTTTCGGCTAAGGAAAGGATATCCTCTAGTGTTGTCGTAGTTTTAATCGAAAAAGGCAAACTATCGACAAGCCTATCGATAGTATCGATATCATTGTGACCGAATGGCGACCAAGCCGGCAAACGCCGTATCTTACACCCACCGACCAGAGACCTGAATAAGATCACTCACAAGCACTGGATGCAGGGCGCATCCAACCGTTAATTCTGGAAATCTTTGGGGAAGGCCTATGTCCAGCAGTGGACAGCTTGCGGCTGAAATGATGATGACTTCTTTATGTTTGACCCTTTTTCGGTTATTATAAGTCTTTAATGCTTATAACCGATTTGTGATGTGTCCCAAACTTTCAAGTACTCATTTGTAAAAACAAATGTCATAACTCTAACCATACCCTTATTTGTAACATTACTTCTAGCCGATATTCTTGTTTAAATTTTTCATACATTAGAGATTACATTCTAAAAATGTTTCTATCAATGCACAACTACTTACGTCATATTACGAATTTTTGTCCAACATTTCATGGTCCTTTCTTCTGTGTTTAGGCTGTGCGTTGTCTGACATTAGTCTATTTATCTAGGAGATTAGGAAATTAAATTTAAACAAGTAAATCAATATACATACTTTTGGGACAAGTGATAACTACAAGTGTTTTCATACGTAGTCATCCGAATAAATTTAAATAAAATTATTTTAGTTGTCTGTTTGTGTCAGTTAACGACACAGGTCTTTACTTTAATCGTACTATGGATTAATTTATACTTACTAGTTTTTTACATGCACCTTTTTATTACTCAAAGTATTTTGCTTTTTTTTCTTATCTTTATAAGTGACTGCTGTTTCAACCTGCTGTTGAGTGTTGAATGACCTTAAATATTTCTCTTGTTCTTTGATCTGTTCCAATGCTTCTGCTTCCCTCTCTCTCCGCAATCGTTCATATTCTTCATTTTTTGCATTTTCTATCTTTTCTAGTTGGATTAAGTACTGCTTCTCGAGCTTCTTCTGTTCTAGTGTTTCTTTCTCGAATTTTCTTTGTGCCTTTTCCAATTCACGCTTTTCTCTTTGCAATTCCCTACGTTCCTTTTCGTCTTGTAATCTTTGTTCTCTTGTGTCTCTGCGTCTTCTATACCAATCACGTACGTTTTCGCATGACCATTTGTGGCATGTGTTTTCCTTTTTCGAAGGAAATAGGCTACTTAAACTATCTTTGATTTTTACGATTCTTCCATGTCTTTCAGTAAAGCGCTCAACTCTGATAGGAATGCTTGGATTTCGCGGTTGTTGTACATGTATTCGGGGTCTGGAACAAAACAAAGATGAGTCAGTGTGGTTAGAAGTAAAATAGTAAGCAGACTATTCACCTTGTCCTCTCATTCCCAGGGTAAGTGTCGTTAGTATAAAAGATTACTGATGGTGACTTGAGGATACTCTATAATAGCAGCTGCCCTGCTGATACGATCAACAATCTACTTGAACCGCATGTCATAATCAGTCGCCATTGTTGGGTAACTGCCGCCGTGGTCCAGTGGTTAAGGCGTTTGCCTGTAGACCCGGGGTCGAGGGTTTGATACTCACGAGAAGCATACTTTGTTTAGTTGTTTCTAGTTTGGTTAGGCCTTGCAGGCTTGAACCACCTGACTGTAACAAAAAAGATGATTCAGTGCTTCGGAAGGCACGTTAAGCCGTTGGTCCCGGCTGCCATCTGGTAGTCGTTAAAGGAACCACGTCAGAGGCCGAGAAGCGGTTTCGACACCAGGGTGTACACGGTCGATTGACCGTGACACCTACACGAAATGAATGAATTGTTGGTATGGGTTTATAACTATGATCTATAATTATATTGACATTCTTTAAGGCGTGTATCTTAAATTTCAAGTCTCTCTGAATGACCATTTCACATACAAACAGAATAAATATAATTCGCCAATGGCTTTCAACTCAACGCGCAATGTTTCTGAGCCTTGTATTATTCTATACGTCACGGGGATATTTTTTACCTTTTGTATTTGGCGACAACGTAAAAATACATCAGATTGTTTTTATTGAAAATGAGAAAATAAGCGAGAGAATTACTTTAGTTTCTTCGGATAACAAGCGGTGCACACTTTGTGGTCGGGGCACGAACACGGCTTTCCTTTAGTCGCATTGACAATTTTATTCATTGAAACACATTATTTTGGGAAATTTCCACAATTTCCCTTTTGGACTCTTTACTTTAATTTATGTTGTTGTTAACGAAATATGAATGAAGCCATTTGATTGTCACTGGTTTGACTTTATTCTTCTTTATTATATTTAAAAAGATTTGAGTACAGATATCTTTCAATAACGGTATCTAGGTCTATGGCACTCTATGGTCAACCAGAGAAATAGTTCTTCCGCTTTCACATTATATTTCCCTAACAGTTAGCTGTGGGCAAGTGACATCCTAGTCTTAGGAGCCTCTACAGGAGACCGTCCATTTATCGAGGGCCGTATGTCTGCTTGTTAATATATTTATCAAAAACACATACAAGTAGGTATCTATCCACCTAATTATTGCAATTCTGCAATGTGTTTTCGTTTCAAACTGCCCTGACTATCTAAATGCTTGCCGCTAAGCTCCTTGTACTAAGTAAGCTTAGTACCACGTAAGTGCTATAGCAGACACGATTACTTGCTCCGTCGAAGTTAGTGCGTCTACATCGCCACCAAGTTACAATTAAATTTTTGAAATCTTCTTCGTCGTGTCGATAGTATGCTGCCACTTGGACCGCATTCGTTGTCGCCCCCCTGGGGTCACTTCTACTGCATGTACCTAGATACACAAAGTCGGTTAAGACACCGAAAGCCAGGAAAACCATCTGCCTGCTGGATCGACGACATCGCCAGGATTGGAGGCCCTATGTGGAGAAGTGGAACAAGATCGTGGAGAGTGGCGTGCATTGGAGGAGGCTTAGCTCCTGCAGTGGACGAAATAAGCTGCAAAAGATGATACACAAAGAGCTGAAATGCTCAACAAATTGCAAAAAATGTCTAGAATAATGATCATATTCATAAAGTAAAAGTAGCATGTCTATATGATCCTAAGTTAATGTATTCTGTGTCCGAAGTTAGCCGCCATGTGGGCATACAATGTCTATCCCGAGCTGCAGCATAATCCGCTAAATGGCTGTCTGCATTTTATAGCATCTTTAAAGTCATTTCCTGCTGCTACAAAGCAGTTTTAGCAAGGAGTTAGGTTTACCACATAAAGAAACGCTATATTAGTTTGGCATGGAACAAGTTTTAGTTTTCATAGCCGAAGATCCTTTGAAAAATGATGTTAAACATTTGTACTTAAAATGATATGGAGCTCTACCATCATTAAATTTAACCCCGGTCACTATGGTAAGTAAATTACATTTTTATGTACCCCTGATTTTACTTTTATTTTACCGTGTATCTGGTTTTTCATCAAAAACATCCAAGCGTTTATCCGGTTGCATCCTAAGCCGTAGTACTTTGGGTCACGTTTATTATTTTTCTTCGCATAAAAAAGATCAAGCCTTATTTTAATGGTCGGCTGTCTGACGTCATCATCAGGAATGCTTTTATTGATAAAATCAATCACCAATCGAACAGAGGTACAAGGACTTCTTAACCTCTGTTTGTTAGTCATATTTATGACCGAATGACACCCATGGAAAAACGGGGAACACCCACGGGAAAAGAAAGGAATAAAATTGCCTTTTCTAGGCCAGATACTGAATACATACCTTCTTACATAATAACGGTAGGAGGGTTAGATTAATCTGAGAGTACTACTAATTTATATAGGTACTAGGTAATAACCCGCAGCTCTGCCCGCGCGGTACCTATATTTGGTTATATCGCGCCACAACTAGAGTCCTAGATATACTTAGTTAAAGACCCCCTGTCTTTAACTAAGTATATCAATACCCAAATTTCTTCAAAATCGGCAACTTTCGCATAATAATAGACAAATTGCGGTGCTATTTACAAGTTCAGATTACTACTTAACTAACCACAATGTTCCCGTACGAAACATACTATCGAAAATGCTGGTCTCTATCAGCATTTTCGATGCGGCCTGAAAACCGATATTGTTGAACAAACTAACAAAACTGAGCTAACCACTCGTGGCACGATAACGTGCCACGAGTGGACCTCTGCAAGGATGTCCTTGCAGAGGTCCATTCACTTAGCCCAGGACAGGATCGCCTGGAGGAAGATTGTGGCAGGTGTTAACCATGATGGTCACGTCCCAGGTCCCACAGTCATGAGAAAACGACAAAGAAGTATACAAGTACATTGTTTAAAACTTATTTACAGCTGAGGACGCAACCGGTAAAGCGCGAAGAGGGAAAGAGAGATGGCAACACTGCTAAGCTGAAAGCCTCAGCTATACAAAATGTTCTTTCTCAGCTACTCAGGTCCAGTCCAGATCCATTTTGGATGGGTCACTAATAAATAAAATATGTGGAGTAAAACTGGTGAATTAGTGAAAATTAATTTTTAAGATAGATTACTTAGGGCACCGTAGAACTTAAATAATTACATTATATTAACTTAAATATCTCAATTTAATATACAAGCTAGATGCATGAAGGTAATAAATTTAACTAATGTGTAATTTCAGAGCACTATAAATTTTACTGGCACTAGTTTGACATCAAAATTATGTTTGGTATACATTTCGAGCTCTCCGACTAACGAACCGTAGGACTGCTTAATTTATTCATACATTCTACACAAAACTAAATGCAATCCCTCTACGTGTTTAAAGGCTTATTCACACTAGATGCGTCATAAAATACTATTGGGTACCTAAACAATTATGTCGATAATAATCGTGGTTCTCTCCACAGAAGTTTTGCTCGCGCGAGCAAAAGAAATGATTTGAAATTTTCCTAGAAGTTTTTATGTACAATATATAACTCTAATAGTATTCCTTTATTTGTTCTACGTAACTCCTTCTTGGTCTTCCTTTTTCGACTAAGTAGTCTTAGAAGGTGCCACCGCCAAGAACGCAGTTTCTAATTTTTAGATAGGTAAATATCTATACGACTTTGAGAAACGAATTAAACATATTAATTGTATTTATTCATAACATGTTCCACGTTGTGGTATGAAGCTATAGCCTAATGAAGCAAGCTGATTACAATTTCAAGTGAAGTGTGGAGATTGGCAACTAGTTAGATTAGTGTGATATTGGAGGCTATCAGCATCCTAATATAGTATGTATGTTAACATAAAATTGTACATTTTTTTCTCTCATACCATAGAAAGAAGCCGACATAGATTATACTCAATGAAAACATAAATTTACTTCACATAATAACTTGGCTCAGCTTTATTTATTCACTAGCTGTTCCCAGGGCTCAAAGCCTATGTATGTGTTATTCCAGGGTTTACGTAATCTCCATTCATTTCAGCCAAATCGGTTCAGCCGTTTTCCTGTGTAAGAGTAACAAACATCCATACTAACTTTCGCGTTTATAATATTAGATAGGTATAGTGTGGATTGTCGTTCACGACGGATCAATCGAGAGATGCAATCAGCTGCCTCGATCGATCGATTGCTAGATTTATATGAGATGACCAATTTTATGAATCATTATCTACATACTAGTTATATTTATATATACGTACTAATTATATTGTTACAAGAATAGATAAATGGCTAAAAATCATGAAATAAGTCTGGGAATAATTTTATTATAACACATAATAATATGCTCCTTCCCCGCCGTATCTGTAGTCACAATCAAGTTGCAATAGACGCCCTCCGTGCTACCTTTTTTTATCTAAATCACACTGCTGGGCGAAATCCCCCCTTTGTGCTTTCATTCTTCTCGATTCTGTTAAGTTCTATTCCAGTTTTTAACGAAATTCATCAGATCATCTGTCCGTCTCTTTCTAGCTCTCCCTCTCTTCATCACTACGCCAGCTCAAGAACAACTGATTCGGATTTTTATCTGCTAAATACCTAACTGAAATGACATGTTCACTACGAACTATGATATTGCTCTTGGAATCATATAGAATTTGCAGTCTATTTAAATGGTGTTAATGCAGTTGCATTTGCATTGCATGCAGTCATTGAAACGTGAGTAGTTAATTGGACCAATTTGTTAGTTTTGCTGTTGTCATACCATGTTTACTCATATAACTACATGTCTTTATGTGTTTTGTCATTATTATTTAAAACAATCTAATATGAGATGATAGAGTATACAATAATAATACTTACTAACAATACTAATGTAATAGAGAGCCTAAATTTTGAAAGTTTGTAAGTTGAAGATAGGTTTTATGTATTGCTCTTCTTCTCTCCTTGCCTTTACCCCTATACGGGGTCGGCCCCTAATGCTTTTTCGTCATATTTGGCGATTTAGCATCATTTCTTGGCTTATGACCAACGTCCTCATGTCTTCGGAAATGGTTCGACTCCAGGTGTTTGGCGGTTATTTATATGTATATTATGTACTAGCTGTTGCTCGCGGCTCCGCCCGCGTGCGCCTTGGTTATATCGAGCCCGAAAGTAGGCTATGTTTGGCTCCTAGTGTATAACTATATCCATACCAAATTTCATCCCAATCGGTCCAGCAGTTTAGCCGTGAAGAGTTGACAGACAGACAGACAGACTTTCGCATTTATAATATTAGTATGGATAGTATGGATATGGATATTAGAAGAAAAATATACACATTTACATCAGAACGATCGATTTCTATTTAGTAGAACAGATAAATTTAAGAGAGCTAGAGTTCACCACATCTAACGAAAGCAGTAGAGAAAAAGATTTTAATGTCGTTCCATGCAAAAAAGCCATTACATATAAAAAAGCTTACATATAGACCTTCCTTGTTTTTAATAAATCACTTGTGGTATCACTTTATCTTTACGTGATTGTGAACTAAAACTTCAATCAACATAGTAAATCAAGGACACCATTGCGCCCTTGAATTATTGTGTTAAAATGTTTACTTAATCTACTTAAACACTTACAAATATTGTTAACTTTATTTGTGTCTTGCTTATTGAACTTTGATATTCCTGTTTATGTTCTTATATCATAAATAGATACTGCTCCTTATCGCATCACACGTCAAACATGCAAATTTATATCATGTCCCATAAAATCTAGACGCGAATCCATCGTTTTTTATCGAGGCCCGTCTAAAGAGAAACAAATGATTTTTACGTGCAGAAAAAACTTTATAATTTAAGTTAATTGACGCGGTCTTATTCCATGATGACGTTTAATTTTTTTATGAGTAATATTAAAAAGCTGAGTCTCCGCAGTATATATGTAAAAAAATGATAAATATATTCCTAAGATGTGGCTGTAGAAAACAGCAAGATACAATTATGAAAAAGCATATGTATTCCAGATAATGCTACACATATTTAAAGAAGACAGAGCTATGGTTTAGGGAACCATGATGGCTTCAAGTCATTCAGAAGAAGTAAGCGAAGCAATACTAATTGTTAGAAGGCATCGCGCTTACTCACTCGTTTTTGACAAACGGTTATGGTAAAAGTTCAAATATTAATCAAACTTTTGTGAAGGACAATATTTCGGTGCGATAATAGCACACAATAGCTGGTAAAAATATTCAAAATGCGAATCATCTCAAAGGTTTCAAAGATAGAAGTTCCGAGCCACGTTGTAAATGATACAACACGCATATAGCAAATGTAAATGATCACCAGTAATTGTTATAATATCGACTTGGAAGTACATATCTCTGTATCTACAACAATGATACAGTAATCAAATGCTGTAATTTTATAGTCTGTAAATTAAACAGTGGTAATTTTCAGTTTTAGTTTATTATCGTGATAAATAGAGATCATGTTTTCTCTTTGTCTAAAAAGTGGAGTAAAAAACAAATTGGTAGGAAGAGTACAGCAGTTTTCTAAGCGGAAATTCACTGTCCAAGGGATTAATCTAAGCGTAAGTATTAATTAAGATAGATTGGTGTAGGTTGATACAATTGTTTACGTCACTAAAACAATCGAATTTGCGCGAAACTATGTTCTAGTGATGTTGATTTGCATTTTGTGGTTATCTGTGGAGCATCATTATCATTACATAGTATAAAACAAAGTTGCTTTCCGCTGTCTGTCCCTATGTATGCTTAGATCTTAAAAACTACGCAATGGATTTTGATGCGGTTTTTTTAAAATAGGTAAAGTGATTCAAGAGGAAGGTTTTTTAAACCAATGCGAACCGGGGCGGGTCGGTAGTTAAAAATAAAATCTACTTCTTGTCATACTTTGTCTTCGCCATCACTATAGACCTCGCCTCAGTCTTGGTCTTTTAAATACACTTAATTTGGAGTCAGCTTTTTAGGTCATATCTCCCTTCCGTCCACTTAGAATCTAAAATCTCTACAGTTATTTGTGGCTACTGTATTGTATTAAAATAAATTCAAAATATTCAACAGTTTCAAGACCGCCTTTGTGGTTTTGCCCGTAGACCCGGTGTCTTGAGTTCGATTCCCACGGGAAGCATTCTGGTCAGTTGTTTCCAGTTTGGTTAGGACATTTTCACAATTTTATAAGTTTTATACAGAATTTATTATGCTATTTTAATTGTGATCAAAATTTTCTTTCACCTTCATGAACTTGATCATATCAGATTAATAGTTTGTTATCAAGCATCATTTATTACTTGGCCATTGCTTCATAATCGGTAAGAATGATTTCAACACAAGTATTTAGATAAGATTAAATCAGATGTACTTACAACACTATTATTTTGACAAGGATACATGTAACATTTAATAACTTAAAACATATTATAATGATTCAATCTTGAAAATATCGTGTAACTGCATTATATACGTATGACTGAAGATATCTATTTGAAACGTCTCTCGTTTTCTCCGAATTCATTTTATAAAGTACTTATTTTAATGTGTAAATCCTACATTTTAATGATTAGTTAACACTTTGAATGCCGCAATCAGAGACAATAGCTTCCAATTGTATGTCGGTCACCAGAGGGCGTCCAGAGTGTTAAGAAACTCTTTAGTATAGATTTCAGAGGGAAATACTATAAGTATACTAAGAAATCATTAAACGTTGCCACATAAATTAGACCAAGGTATAAAGTTAAGTCTTGTAGAGTTGGCATACAGTATTAGAAATTTGGTTCTACATGAGATGTTTTTTTGACAGTGCGAGTAATTGTAATGTTATAATGTATTGACTAACACACATATTTGATAAATTTTGTATGCCTTATGGCGGAACTTAGAGAAACCCGCTTTTGTATACCATTTATTTGTTTTGTACAGGTTGTACAAAACAAAACAAGACATAGGTTAGGTTTGTTCATAACATAGGTTTTGTTCACGAAATAAATAAATTTGAATTTGAACGTTTTATACATAGAATTAGGAAATCGCCTGCCATCTCTGGCATTTTTTTAAATTGGTTTTACTTGAAAATATTTTTGGTGGGATGTCTTTATAACAAGTATTTTTGTCTATTAACATGATAACCATTATTAATTAAAAGAATACGTGCAGCAATAAAGTAACTAAGTAGATAATTTATTTGTACTTAATTAAGTATATCGCTAGGAAGACAAGAATGGGAAATGTGACAACTATTTGTTTTGTGATAACAAACTAAGGTCAGGGATACTAATATGATAAGAAAGATGATAGACCGTAGGGTTTCAAATTGTTTTTCAACATTATATAATTTTTTACGTGTTTTTTCTTGTGGCTAGACAGAAACTTATATTTTTTCCCATTCACCTTTTGGAGGAAACAATAGAATCAATATCGACTTTAAATTGTGCTTTGGTAGACACGTAAAGCCGATGGTATAAGCTGCTATTACTAGACGACATGTGTACATTAATAGAAAGATAGCCTTAAGGCAGCTAGAAAACTCTGACACTAGCCCCTCTGAAATGAAATTTTAGAAACGCAGTCGGTAACGTCTACATTAGCATTTGGTATGGAATTTCTTTATTACCCCAATATATAATAATATTGATTAATTTACTATCCCGCGCCCGCGCCGCCGCCCGGTCTCCGCCGAGGGCTGCTTTACGGATTTGGCATACAAATCGCTAACGCAGTCGCTAGTGTCTTCGTTTTAAATAAGGTACTTATCTAATTTATCTCATGTAGGGGCCAGATTGACCACTACTATACTGAAAAAGAAAAAAATATATACTTTCGGCCTCCATGACAACTGAGTTACACATCCGTATACCGTAACCGATACATCCATACTAATATTATAAATGCGAAAGTCTGTCTGTCTGTCTGTCACCTCTTCACGGCTAAAGTGCTGGACTGACTGTGATGAAATTTGGTAGGGATGTAGTTAACGACCTGAGGTCAAACATAGGCTATTTTGGGCGCGATATAACCGAGTAACTCACGCGGAGCAAAGCCGCGGGGAACTGCTAGTACCTATATAAATTAATCTTATCTGTAATAATAAAAAAGGAAATTGGTAATAAAAATAACATGTCTTTAAATGGTCTACCTAGGATAATTCTAATTAAATGCAAATATATAGCTATGAAGGTTGAGCAAACAGATGCAATATGCAACGAACAGGTTGTGCATTAACATCTGTGACGTAGAATGTGCAACTGTTTGCTTAGACAAATCAAACCTACTGGTTTACCTTCTCAATCAATAACTTGCCACTTAGTGTATGCACATACCTTAGTGGTATGTGCATAACTTTTCTACAAACATACGTAAAAATATTTAACGTGTTATAAATTAAAAAAATTAGTTATTAATAATCGTTTATTCACTCCAGACTACAATTGACTAATGAGAGATAATGTCTGACACAAGATATAAAATAGTAGACTATCAAATTGTCTTTTATATCTTGGTACCATTAACTGTTTACACATAATAAATAGTAGTAACTAATTATCGATAAATATTTTTCAATCAAAAACGGTTTCGGAATTTAAATGTCTGTTTAATTTTCCAGCACCGTCGTCACAGAATATACAAAAATAATACTCGTAGTTATCCCTGTACTAGTAAATTCACTATATATAATAATTTACCACTAATTTCAAGCTGATTGAGGTAATAGTTGTATTTTGCATTGAATCACTCACTTAACTCGGTAGCTTACCTATGCTACGCTTGTGATTCTATTCTAGACTTCTTCACTAGTTTGTGATTTTGGTATGTTTAAAGGCATTCCCAACACGGTCAGAAAAAAAAAACATTGTTGTACAAATAACTACGTATTGCTGAATAGCAAATATCGATAAAAAACTTTCGATGTTCATTGCTATCTAAGTACTACAGATTTATACTTTGACAACAAATACCTACGTATAGTTTAATGTATGTTAAAAGAACATTAAATAAAAAATATTAAACGCAGCAAAATGCAGACTTATATATATATCCTTGATAGGGATTTCTTCTAGGAACCTGACTTTCGCCCGCGGCTTCGCCCGCATGAATATCCCCTCGGGATCAGTGCTTTTTCCTGGGATTAAATGTACCCTATGTCCTGGAAGAATGGTTCAGTAGATATGGCGTGAAGAGATTACAAACAAACAAATATACAAACTCACTTTCGCATTTATAATATTAGTTGGGATGAGATTTGGATCTATATGCCAAATCGACGACAAATGAAATTCTGGAAACGCTGATTCAAAAGGAAACTAAAACGGTGACATAATTTGTTATTACACATAATTTACTAATATTTATTTACCTCAAAACGGTTTTATTACAACAATTCTTCATTATTGTAACTGATAAGTTCTCATTACTGTATGTGATAACAACAGTACAGCCCGCCTGTACGTGCGCTATGTGAAATAGTTCCTACATTTTTTTTTAATTTGTGTCTTTATTTTTTTTTATTTAATTTGTGACTTTATTTTTTTTTATTTGTGAACATGTTGCACTTGGGTTCTCGTGTTTTTAAGGGTGTTACTGGAAGGAGATTTTATACTGTTGTGGGATATGATAAGCTTATCACAAGAATACGTAAAAATCAGGTAAAATATTTAAGACCAATTTTTTTTTGATATTTTATCGGTTTATTAAAAAAAACATGATTTTTTTATTTAAAATACATTTTTACATTATTACATTCGTACATTTTTGGTTTATAATAGTTTTATTAAGTACACAAATTTTCAACTTTTTGCTCTCCGATTGTTATGGTATCGATATGAACCAGTTTTTCCACATGGCCCCAAATCATGAGACGGTAAGATAATAGCGAAATAAATACACAAACAACCAGATAAAACTATTTAAGTATACTTTTAAAACTAAAATAAAGTATTTGTCTAGACTCGTTTTTGCCCAAACTATTTGGACTGTAGGACTTGAAATCGTACAGACATTTAATTTAATACCTAAAGAATTTTCTGAAATCGTATCAGATTGAAATTCCAGATAAAAGCTTTGTTATTTTCTAATCTAAAAATTCTGATTTAAGATTAGAAATTACTCAAATATAAGTTCTAGGAACGTGATTCGAATTAAAATATTGTATAAAAATTATCTCACTTATCAGTTGTAACTGGACATTGCACTTTAACACAAAAAACAAACAAACAGGATTTACATTGTGATTATAATATGAACTAGTGAACTCAATGTCATCATTTCAGCGTTTTGCCGGTTGCATTCGAAGCCCTATTCCAATGTTTTTAGAGCACAGGACACTGAAAAAAATGTTTTACCTAACAAGTTCGGCTATTTGAGAAATAACTAAAGTTAGGCAAGATACTAATGAAGGTAACTTGATTTAACAAAAGTGATTTCCAAAAAAGACAAAAGGTTTGGTTACATACTGCAAAGAGTTATGTAGTCACTTTGTGCTATATCCATACTTCCATACTAATATTATAATTGCGAAAGTCTGTCTGTCTGTCACCTCTTCACGGCTAAACTGCTGGACCGATTGTGATGAAATTTGGTAGGGATTTAGTTAACAACCCGAGGTCAAACATAGGCTACTTCTGGGCGCGATATAACCGAGTCCCACGCGGGGCGAAGTCGCGGGAAACAGCTAGTATTTTTGTACATATTTTGTGCTATAGATTGACGAAAGATTGGTTGTGCGTAAGTATTTTTTTCAGTGCATTGTTTGAAGTTAACTACCGACCACCTGCTCAGAGACGTCCTTGGGAGTACAAGTTATATATTACTTCAGCCGCAGCCTATCCACTGCTGGCCAACGATTTCCTGAATGACCGTTTGGAATCGACCTGCGTTTGCCTGCGACCTTCTTCAGGTCATCTGACCATGTGGTCGGGGACTGCTTTCTGCCCAATCGAAAGTACAAGATAATATTGACCTATTTTGTCCTCTATTTGTCTGTTACGACATCCACAACTTAAAAGGGATTTGGTATCCATCCATACTTCCATACTTCCATATCCATACTTCCATACTAATATTATAAATGCGAAAGTCTGTCTGTCTGTCTGTCACATCTTCACGGCTAAACTGCTGGACCGATTGTGATGAAATTTGGTAGGGATGTAGTTAACAACCTGAGGTCAAACATAGGCTACTTTTGGGCGCGATATAACCGAGTCCCACGCGGGGCGAAGCCGCGGGGAACAGCTAGTATTCTATAATTGAAAACGTCATTACTATGATTTCGACCTATGATTTTCTTAGTTTTCCGTTTAAAGCAGGAAGGGATCCTTTGTTCTCACTATTATAGCATTCTCTGTGCTATTATTAAAGTTATCTAATCTCACAATAGACAGTTGAGTGAGGTAGAGATTTTGAATAATAAACATGTTAATGTTACGGTCAGTCTTACCACTAAACTCAAATTGGAATAGTGAAATAGGCGAGTCATTGCCAATGACTCGCCTATTTCACTATTCCAATGACTCATTGGTCGAGTTGCAAGCAGCATAGAGTATCATCATCATCATTACAATAAATGTGATACCTTTATTGATACATGTGTGTTTAAAGGAGAAAGAATAGAGAGCCCTTAATTAAATCACCGCGTTAATTTAAAATTTCTCATTTTGTTGAAGATAGGTTTTGGAGGTTGTAGTAATAGATGAACAAATACAATCTCATTGAAATTTTGTCATATGTGCTCACTTTTCAGCGCTGATTTTTTTACAGCAACATTCCTCTTTTGTTAATTTGTCAAAGTAATTTCGTGTACTTAATACCAAAGAGAAGCAATAACTTCCGCCCGCGAAGCGCTTTGGCGTGTATAGTGTTTGTACTTACCGACTTACTAAATGTGAACTATCAGATTGGTTAACCTTAGGCCCTCCGAGAGCCATCTTTGTTGACCTCAGCACTGGAATATTTAACCTCTTGTTTTGGTTAAAATAGAGGATGCAAACTTATTCTTTGGTCCAGTAAACTTTGTGGGTATTTATAACAAGGAAGTACTTTAAGTGCGAGTAACGAAAAAAACAATATTTTTTTTTTTATATTATAATACTAATTATCTAAGGTACTGAAGACATCTTAACATTTTTATGTTTGTATTTTTGTGTACATAAGAAAAAATATTAATAAGGCATTTCAAAACTTTCTTATACGAGTAAGTATATAATGAATCTATTGTAGGTATATATAGACTGGCAAAGTTGGATTGAGGTCAAGAGCCATTTATCTCAACCCTGGGAAAGCCTTCATCGCGCACATCCATCATACCTATTCCCTAGTTCCCTTGTTACTGTCCTGTAATATAAATAAGTACCTATTACAGGTTAGGTGGGATAAAATATTCGGAAAAAACTTGGTGCACCTATCCCTAATAAAATAAGGTATTTTTATTACATAGTAGATATCAAGTTTAAAAATGAAGATTTAAATAAAACACAACCCTAGCAAATATAAGTTAGTCGATTGCCACATCGAAGAAAAAATAATAATGGCCAAGTGCGAGTCGGACTCGCTCACGAAGGGTTCCGTATTATTATTATATATCTATACAAAAAGACAAAATCACGTTTCTTGTATAGGAGCCCTACTATAAATCATTATTTAATCTGTTATTACCATTTGTTGTTTAAGCGGCAACATAAATACATCATCTATAAAAATATCAACCGTCCAGCTATCACGGTTCGTGAGAGACAGCCTGGTGACAGACGGAGAAAATGACATTGATCGTACATAGGTACATTACTATAATAAGTTACACATATATTCTGATAAGGAGAAATATACCTATCCATTTCGCGTATGTCCGATACTTGTATAGTTGTATAACAATTTATTATTATAGAGTGCAGCTCAAAGCTCAAAGTGTATCATGTATTCGCATAGTACTCCAGGATAGAGAAGATGCTACAGAGTCCAAGTATCGTGCAAAAAAATATTTTATCAAGTGGCCTATATCTATGGACCCATTATAATAGGACTACGGTTTTTATATATAATGGGCAATGATCATAGATAAAGTTAGCCTTAAAATAAATTTAGACATTAAAAAAGGAATATTTTTAAAACATTTTTAGTATAGTGTATTCATACGTTTTTTTTTATTTATTACCCAGATACAATCATTATAAAATGTGTTGCATAAGAGGAGCAATAGAAAAGAAAAAGTAGTTAAATCGCTGTATTGTGAGGGCCTATTTCCAAAGCCAACATTTTGATTGTCAAGATTTTTTCTGCTGTCATTTAAAATTCTGCTCTATAGTAAGTACATACATACATACATATATAGCATCACGCCTGTCTCTTGCAGAGGTAGGCAGAGACTAGAGATTTCCATTGGCTACGATCCTCACAGACGTCTCTCGCATTCTCCACACGCATCACTCTCACCATACACGCTCGCCGATGTCGGGTACTCCTAATGTCTCCCATTTTCAAGAGGTCTGCGTTTTGGTCGTTGTAAAGTTAGTAGATCGGGCTCTGTTGTATGTCCTTTGTACCACCCATCCCGAGTACGCGGTTATGCACGTGTCAGTTGCGGTTACTGCATAGCTCCATTTGTATCAATTACGTTCATTTAGTACATCATGAATGTGCATCTGTATGCCAGCTCTAATGTACATATATCTTCGGAATTGTAAGAGCCAGGTCGGACATGTAAAAGCATAAAGTTTGATGTGTTTTCGACATGATTTTTTCATATTTTTACTAGTATGAGAAAACTACCACAAAAATACAATTACTAATAATGATAACTAAAACTATAATATACATTACAATAACTTTGGCATGTGGGACGTATGCTATATCTATGCCTCTATGCCTTTTACCCTCGTGGTTCATTAAGAGCTTAGAGCAACACGGCCTCGGAAGCCGTGTTGCTCGAAGATTGAAAGTAACCAGATTTATGCCAGAAGAAATTGTTAGACATTGCCCTTTAGAAAGGGACCTAGCTGGATGCAATCCGTTTCCAAGTCAAAAAATGTAAGGAGTACTTTTCAAAAGACTTATGTTAGGGGTAAAATTAAGACATTCTATTTTAAAGGACTTGGGATGCAACAAGGAGTTAAGCCTTAAATGAAGATAACGATATTACAAAATACCAGAGATTCATTACAAATTATTTTGTTAAACAAACACCTGACCTAAAAACCGTAAAAAAGTATTTTACGACCGATAGTTATGGCCGGGAACTGGTATAAATTCAGAGAAAAACTACCTGTTTTCGATATAAAAACTCTACTATATTTCTTTCAATTGTGTGTAATGGGAATCGATTTTATTTATCACTCGGTTATCAAGTGCAAATTCGCTGAAAATCACAAAGCTGTTCGAATTTTGATCATGTTCATGGAAATCAGTTATTTGTCAAATTGTTTAAATTCGTGTTTCATTTATTTTATATTGTCAGTTGAACGTTTTCAATATAAGGTACCTATTATTAGGTTTGTCATTATGTGTCTGTGTCACGTGTGTAAATTATTGATGCTGGGTAAATTATACTCGAAATAAGTCTTGATATGTTTGACCAAATATTTGTAATAGGACTGAAAAAAATAAAACAAAAAGGTTTAATCAAGAACAAACACCGAACTAATATTATAGAGTAGAACTTATTTGTTTGTTGACTTTTTTATTTATTTATTAATTAAAACATTTTTTCCTCGTAAGTTCAAAATACTTACACAATGTTAAAAGCATTCTCTACCAGTCAACCATTGGAAAAAACATAAAATCCGTGCGTCGCAAAATGTTACAAGGAAAAATACTTTGAAAATAAACAAATTTTTTATCTTTTTTTGGAATGTTGAAGTCAATTAAATACTTACTTATAAATATAAAATGTTACCAACATACATATATTAATATAGTCCAGCGTCCACTATTTCGGCTAACTATTTCCGGACCCGAATTTCCGAACAGACCCTCTATTTCCAGCTATTTCATCCCATTTCGCCCAGTTCACTCGACTGGCTAGCGCTAAGAATTCATTGTAAGTAAAATCACGGCAAGAGCGGAAAATTGGTATTAAGGCACAGAAGGACCCGCTTCTAAATAGCACGAGAATGTCTTATTGTTAAAGTGAATTCTACTTTATGTTATATTTGCTTTGGTTAAGTTTTATACGATGTAGCAAATTATAGAGCGCATTAATTGTAGGTCTTAGTTGAATATAGTTTTTCAAGCAAATTATGCAGATTAAAAAAAAATCCTGGCGTCAAAAACCGCGCGCGAGTTGCTATTTTTATGGAATAATGTGTGATCAAACAGCATTAGAAATTTGCAATAAAACCTACCTAATAAACTTACTTTTAAAGAACTTCGTATATTTAGAATATACATCAAAAAAAAATCGCCAGTGGTCGAAAAAAAATGTATTAAACCAAAAATATATTTTCTAAAATAATAATTTACCTAAAAGATATCTATCTGGGTCTACAAATAGATTAAACTTCCCTCCACCTCCCATGGCTCTACCAACCTCTCGGTTATACGAGCCGAATCTCGGGAGAGTGCGCTGTACTAGCATTTCGCATCTCTTTCCAGTCGCACCTGCTTGATCTCCCTACAAGTTCTCTATAGTGTCGCCTATCTATGCAATCATTGCATTTTAATAACTCTCCCCCATCCTTAGGGGGCTTACGTTCACAAGTACGCCTCGCTTGCCTTCTCGGCCAGAGGCCAGCTTCTGTCTTCTAGGTCTTTGAGTTTGTCACAGTTTCAGTTTTTCTCTTCGTCTTCTTTGTCTGCTTGTGGCAGTATTCTTAATGTGCTCCTACTTTTCAAGTTATGCCCCTCTCGAGGCCGCTTCGAATTTTATGCCACCGATGCGAGAATTCTTTTAGCCGCTTAAAGTTCGCCTCAGATCCCACGAGATCGCAATAGTAGACCGGGCCCACCCCGAGCGGGACAACATTATTTAATAGTTCCCTACGCGCCTCCTCATAAATCGGGCATTCCCAAAGTACGTGATGGACGTCCTCAGTGACCGCTTCCTCGCAGAAGCAGGCTGAGGTGTCCGAAAGCTTCATGCGATGGAGCCTACCCCTGAAGCAGCCGTGTCCGGACAAGATCTGAGAGGTCTCATAGTCCGGTTCGACCCAAGTTGCCTTGAGCCGACCCGCCACATCCGGGAAAAATCGATATGTTTCCCTACCATCGGTCGACGCGTCCCAACGCGATTGCCATGTGGCCAGTGCGGTCTCCGCAATGCTACGTTTCGCGCGCTGTAGCTCCTCCCGGGTAACCGCGGATTCGCGTGCTTCCCCTAACCTACCAGCACGGCCCACCTCGATGTCGGCCGGCAGAACACCAGCCAATACTGGTAGAGCGGCAGTACTTGTCGAACGATACGCCTTGGTCAGAAGGATCAAGGCGGGTCTCTGGGTGCGCAGGAGCGCGCTCCGCACAACGTGCAGTGACGCACGATGGAACCAGCTCGCCGCAGCATACGTTACCGTGGCGATGTAAGTGCCTTTGTACAGGACCCGGAGTGCCCTGTACCGAATACCCCATGAGGTTGCCGATACCCGTGACATCTTGCCGAAGCAATTTGCCGCGCGCACCCCTATCGACAACGCATGCTGCGCGAACGAGAGACTCGAGTCGACCACCACTCCCAAGACCGTAGCCGACGTGACGTTCTTGATAGAAGCTCCACCGAACCTGATGACAGGTGGCCGCTGGAATTTCCCCTTGATTGTCATAGTGGCGGACTTACTCGACGAGAACTCCAGTCGGTTCCTCTCCCCCCATTGGCCAACGAGCTTCAAAGTAGCAGAGGCAGAGGTCTCTATGCTCGCTCGGGATTGAGCTTCGATCAAGATGGTCACGTCGTCGGCATACGCCACAATCCTAACCCCCGCCGGAAGCGGGAGCCGAAGCAAGTCGTCCATGAGCAGGTTCCATAACATGGGCCCCAGCACCGATCCCTGCGGGCAACCCATTGTTGCTGTCTTCCACAAGGCCCTTCCTCCAACGAACATGCCGATACGGCGTCCAGTGAAGTAGTCCACCAGCATCTTATAGATGTTTGGTGGGCACCCTCCCCTTTTTGCCTTCAGCAGGATCATCGGCCACCAGGCGTTGTCAAAGGCACCAGAGATGTCTAAGAAGATCACTTGAACGTACTTAGACGAGCTATCCCGAGCCGCGCCAAAGATGGAATTTAGCGCGGTTACCGTCGACCGACCTCGCGTGAAGCCATGCTGACATTCTGAAAGACCTCTGGTCATCTGCGGAGCGCATTTTATCAAGATACGTTCTAAAACCTTACCTAGAATCGGCAACAGCGCGATGGGGCGGTACGCTTTCGGGTCGGTAAGCCGCTTGCCGTTGCCCTTGGGCAAGACAATTAGCCTACCGTCCTTCCATACGTTCGGAAAGCAGCCCTCCTTGACACATCGCCTATACATTTCCGAGAACTCTACGGACGCGGCTTTCCAGACATGCTGGATAATACGTGCGCTGATCCCATCGATCCCCGGAGCAGTGCTGGGAAGTTCTCTAACTATGTCCCCTATGTCCTCATCCGATGGCGAAGGCGCATCTTCTCCTGACGGTATGAACGAAGCCACACGACGCACCTGTCTGTGGTACGCGGAGTCCTTAGACACGTCGTCATCCGGGTTCAGCGCACACATGAGACCGTGCATGGCCCCGTCCACATCCTCAGCATAACCTTGTGCGTATTCCGTACCATTAATAACATTACTGGGCGGTCTGTGCCGCCCGCTCGCGACCCGGTACGCTTGTCCCCAGGGGTCCAAGTCACCGGAGTCAGCGATCTTCCTGAAATGCAAAAGCTGCGCCTCCTCCATGGCCGCCCTATACCTACTCCTATGCGCATGGAACTCTTCTCGTGCAGTTTCCTCTCTATGCCCCCCCACCCTACGGAGGGACTGCCAACGTTTCCGTAATTTATTGTTCTTCGCGCGCAGACCGCTTAGCGTCGGAGTCCACCATTCATACCCCTTACCTGTCTTTCTCGATTTAACCACGCCTAACGTCTCTCTCGCTGCGCGTAGTATCAAATTAGTAAATTGCTCGCAGACCTCTCCCGCTGGGCAATTCCATTTTATGTCTCCTACACGCCCATGTATGACACGCTCGAAGCGCTCCCAGCACACACCACGATCCCGTAGTCTTATGGGCTCTTCTAGAGGCTCGTCGTTTGAAGCGACCTCGCTTGCCACGACAAATGTAATTAGTCGGTGATCACTCTCAATCAACCCCACCCTCACCTTCCATTCTGCCACCGGAATACCTCTGGTAGTAAGCGTAAGATCTATATTTGACGCTCCGTTCGATGTCTGAAATGTGTGCGGTTCTCCCTCCACATTGGCCACTTCTAGACCTCTCGCCAGGATAAATAGATTAAACTAGATCAAATTCCTTTGCCGCATTTTTATTAGTAATACTTAGTAATACCTGTAAACCCCAATAATAACCAAAAACGGCTAAAAGTCGCCTTTGTGATTTTAGGAATGAAAAATCATGAACATTTTTTACCCCTGAGCTCGAAATTGCGACACGGACATTAATATAAGTGTCAAATTTATCATAAAAACAAATAAATTTTTGTCAGAGCTTTTAACAAAATATCACAACGGGCGGAATAGAATAAAAATAACCTATAAATCCCATGTGATTAAAATAGGTACCTACTGAGGATATTAAACCAACGTTACCTTCCCACAGACTTAAAAGAGCTATAGACATAGTCGAATCAACAGTGAATATAGAATAAAGCCGCCTCTGCGTGTGCATCGCAGCGATGTGTCATGGCGATTGACGATAGCATCACTAATTGATTTATTTGTGTGAGTAAGAGCAGTTTATGACAAACGAAATGGCTATAGTTTGTAGGCTTCACTGATGTTGCATATGTGATACTACGTCTGGAGTTTTTATAAGTTCTTGCACCTACCATAATCAAATTGTTAATTCCGCAGTAACACGTGCGACAGTCTACGATCCAATATGTATGCAAACAAGAGGCATTCCAAGGATCTCGTTGTTTATACGTTCAGTGCAAGCAATTTAGCAGACATAGACACTATTGAAATGGTAGAATTCCACCGGAATTGGTTCGAGTGCACGATGGATAAGCTTTTATTGTCCTATCGGTTGAAAAATATTGCCTTTACTTGAAAATGATGACTCTTGTTTGTTTGTATTTTATAAAAGAAAACATTTGTAAGAGTTTAGTTGTTTTTCAATATGATTTATACACTAGCTGTTGCCTGTGGCTCTGTCCACGTTGAACTCGGTTATTTCGCGCCCGATAGCAGCCTATGTTTTATCACTCCCCCCGGTCCTTTACTATATCTATACCAAATTACTTCAAAACCGGCCCAGGGGTTTAGTCGTGAAAGCGTAACAGACAATGACAGTCAGGCAAACAGACAGATTTTCGCATTTATAATATTAGATACATACTAGTTACAAACAAAAATGATAATTAATCAATTTAACCTAACGTTTTAATGTAAACCTTAAAAAAAAAATTACAGGTATATTTCTTATACCTTTACCAACAATAAATATGATTATATTTTTTAGGATTTTGCTAAAACAAGCCGCATTTGGTTTGAACTTAAACTTGTGTACACGATTTGAGTTACTAAGAGACAGTAATTCTATAGGCCTGCCATATAAAAACCACGGCGAGAGTCTTATCAAAACTAATTTGCATAGTATAAAGGCCCTGTGAGAGCTCACACCTGGCATTCAGAAAGGACTTAATTAATCCCCAGGGAGCGAACAGCTCTCAGTAATCCGGCTAATGTTTAACGTAATATCTTCATGTATAATTACCAAAATCACGCCGAAACTAATCGAGCCACGTGACCTTCGACTTACAAATAAATAATTCTATTTTATTACTATAATTTAACTTAATCTTCAAAAATAGGAGAATTTATTTTTTATGTTTGCTACTCGTCTAGGTACTCTAAAATGTCTGGACCAAATAAAAATTCCTTTTTTTTCAAATGATGTATACTTTCCAGATAGTCATCAGAATAAGTTTTGATTATGGAATCTTGGGAAAAATCGAGGGAACTCTTCTAATTTTAGTAGGATTTGGGTATTTTTGTATATTACTTATCATTAAGATGAGACGATGCTGAAACATTTAACCATAACAACGTATAAAAATAACAACATTTATTATTTACGCGACTGAACAAAAGGGAGAGTAATCTTAACAGGATTCATGTATGTAAGAGAGAAGTACCTATAACCACAGAATACTTAATAGTACTAATAACGTCCATGATGTGAGTTTAATTGTTCCAACTTAAGTCATGACACATGACTTAAGTTGGAATAACTTAACAGAGATGAGCTATCTTAAAATTCCTCATTCTTCTGATTAGACTAGATATGTGACGTAAACATAAAAACAAATTTTGGGTACTTAGGTTGTATATTACACAATAAAAGACAGACCGAAAAAAAAATTGTCCATTTAATCGAGTGCCTCATCAAAAATGTCAGTTGAAACTGGGAAACCTCAGACATAATAATAGCTCTATGTACTTTCTCTATATAACAAAAATAGAGACACGCTCTTCTCTTTGCAGAATGATATATTGTCGCATTGCCTCGGGAACGTAATAATCCTGGGTGTCATAACCTGCGACCTTTGTCCCGGTGATTCCCTCAGGCTGCACTCTATTTTAAATTCTTTCTTTTATTTAACAAAGGTGAAAATGTCATCAACCAATATTGAAAACGCTTGACTTTTCACGTTCAATGACAATCATATATTTTTTGCTCAAATATATAGGAAACAATATAAGGCGGAATTATCTTATTTCTATTTACTTCATATCGTGGGGGTTTCAATGTTTATTGACTTTGCTTACTCTGGAATCAAAGTTTTTGAAAGCGCCTCTCAGTCTATGACATAGTCACTTTCACGACCACCAGGTGGCAGCCGGGACCAAAAGGTGCTTTCCAGTGCTTTCCGAAGCCCGGAATCATATTTCTAGTCAGACAATCAGTTATTTAACCGTGCAACTTCATATCCAAACTGGGATAGAATTTAATAAAGTATCCTTTACATGGAAATCGAACCCTCAACTATTCTCTTTAATTACTGGACCACAGAGGTATGAAGTATGAACTAGTGACGGCGGAAATTAATGTGTGTTTAGTTGGCAATTAATATAACTAGGTTTCAGGTTATTGGATAAAGTTTGCCTATAGAAGTAAACAATATATTGTGTTGGCAACACAACATTCAATTTATTACATTGGCAACTTTAGGTATTTCCGTTTCCTTCTTGTCAAACAGTGTGCTAATGAATCGACACTTTGTGAATCAAGTTTGTCGTCGATTTTTATTGACCAGCATCCGAATACAGTCAGTTAAAAAGAAGGTCCATATTTTAACATTGTCCTTTGAGCTGGATATGAACCAGTGATCTGTGGGTCCTCGTCTCTGATACTATTACTTTGTTCTAGCTGCCTTTATCCTTGAACATCCTGAGGGTTATCATAAAATAAAATATTATTTAATTTATGTATACTCAAATACAAACATAGGAAACATAAAATTAAAAAAAAAACTAGTACAAATGTGCTACTTATTTCTATAGATATTTCTTCCAGCAGACCCGCGATTGGAATAGATATATTATAGATAGAAAAGAAAGTTTTTTTTTTAATTAGTTCAGTATTTCCGAAAATTTCCCCTATACAAAAAAGAAGCTCTTAAATTTTAGATAGAAACATAAATTATTAGCGAAACTATTGACCTAGTTTTATTTGGAACAGTTTTTTGATGGTGTTTTGCTCGAATAGGTACCTACGTGTATAAATTAAAAATGCAAGCATTTAAAGGTATTCAGTGAAAATTTTGTATAGTCGCGTTCAAAAGTCCCGAAAAATAATTTACCTTTTAAACATGCTCTCGTGAAACTAGTAAAAAAGAACCGCGGCTGGTGCAAATTATAATAACTGCGGTACGTATGGTTTGCCCGTGTGTGGAACTAATTTGATAAGCTGAATGTTAACAAATGCTCTGTGAGTTTATAAAAGCAACAAAATAATAAGGTTGACACAAAGAGATGGTGAAAAGAACTGGTTTTGTTTTTGTTTAATGCAAGAGACAATTTTCTGTATGTGTCTTTGTATTTACTTAAAGAAGGTTATTGTTAGGTAAGTCTAGCCGGATGGCCAAACTTATTAAATTATGTGGGAAAGAAATAGATAAATGTAAACTGGCAAAACGATCTGAACAGCATTCGGACTAAATTAGGGAGTTCCCACACTTATCGACGACGCGGAATCGGTTTCAGCCGGTCAGAAAAATCTTTATATTAATTATATCAACGTTATTTTTGAAGAAATATCGAGGGGTCTTATACTAATTTTATTGTGCGGTTCATAATTGCAGTCATAGTTTTCTTTTGTTTTTGCTTTGCAAACTATGACTGCAATTATGAACGTGACCGTACAACGATCTTAATACGCTTACAGTGGATTTGCCGTTCAAAAAAAACACGGATTTCTCATTGTATACAACAAAAAGGCTATGTTTAAACTTTTTTAATTTTATAATCTGTTTGGTTTGTCCACAGAGCTTGAATGTAGATAAGCGAAACTTAGCAAGTGCTGATCGTAAGCAGAGAACCTTTACTGACAGATCCCAACTGAAGTATGCGAGGCGGTTGGTGGTGAAACTCGGCAGCGCAGTGATCACTAGGGAAGATGGGAACGGGCTCGCTTTGGGAAGACTGGCATCCATTGTGGAACAGGTATGTAATGTTACCTGATATTATCTAGTCATATATAGCAGTTGAGGTATATGAGGCGGTTGGTGGTGAAACCTATATGATCTAAGGGTGAAACTTGGTAGTGCAGTGAACTAGTCTTTGGGAAGATGGAATCTGGAATCTGAAAAAAGACTGGAATCCATTGTGGAACAGGTATGTAATTATACCTGATATTATCTAGCCGTTCATAAGTATAGCATTTGAAGTATACGTATACGAATATGAGTAAGTATACGTAATTTAGCATTTGAAGCATATAGAAGTTGAAGTATACAAGGTGGTTGGTGGTGAAATTTCGTAGCGCAGTGATTACTATCCTTTGGGATGGTTGGTGGAATTGGATGGGAACGGGCTCGCTTTGGAAAGACTGATCTCCATTGTGAAACAGCTAACATTAAGTATGTATCTGTTACGTATGGGTTGCTAGGTTTTAATTGTATTGGTTTCAGCAAGGTAGGTACCTAACATTTGAGTAGTAGATATATTTTGTATAATTTGTATGATAATGGTACAATAAAGAGTATATCTATCTATCTATCTATCTATATTTTATTACATGAAATGAAATAAAAATTAGAATTTTTACTAAATGATTCGCCAGAAGTGTCGTGTTTCCGACGTATCTGTCTTTGGCTCCAATTGGCTTAATTAAATTCTTTTGAAAACACGTTTTCATTTATTTTCATTTTTTCAATGAGTTATTGAATTGAAACTTAATAGAAGTCTCTTTATTGCGAGACGAAACGAAATAATTTTTTAACATCATTTCATTCCTTTGCTTGGTAACTGAATTTTATTGAATCTGAATAAATTAAGTTATTTAGTTAAAAATGTAATTAATTTGGTACGTTTGAAATGTCAAGTGACAAGTATTATTAATTAATTTTGCTTATCCTTAAAGGTTGATTAGGTTATGTATAGTCAGGGGCAGAAAAAAATCTGACCGTACATCTTGATAGAATTTCTTTAGGATGTAATTCCTTTAAAACATCGTCCAAAAGCCAGAAATCTTTCGAAGATATATATATGAGAAATCTGGCCCCCATGCCACAAGTATCGCTATTGAAAGGTGGTCAGATTTCTCTGCAGCCTACTGTACTCACTACAAAAACAATCTTATATTTTATGCGAATACAAAGTCAAAATGTTACTTAAGACGCCAGCCCTGCGCTCTACCATAGATTACGGAAACAGTTTTCCCATCAATCGTGCCGTATGCCTGTTTGTTTACGTTATTGTAAAAAATAACTTGTTTTCTTACTCATATTATGGTCTATTGTCTCAGGTGGCAGAATGTCATCACGAGGGTCGGGAGTGCATCATGGTGACCAGTGGTGCCGTGGCGTTTGGAAGGCAGAAGTTGACTCAGGAGCTGCTGATGTCGTTGTCTATGAGGGAGACATTGTCGACTACCGACCACACGAGAGAAGTACGTATGTTTTGGTCGAACCCATCAAAGAGGAACCCATAAGCTGATTACTTTTAGGAATAATGAAATTTGCAGTAAGTACTTAATTGATTGAAGCTAGAGTTGTTAGCTCGGATTTTAAAAACGGTGTAGGCCAGCCTAAAATCTTATTAAAATTAAAAAAACCTGCTAACGATTTTTGTGACCGTAAAGCCATTTTGACTAAAATATGTATTTTTTTTCTGTTCGATATTTGACTTAAAAGAATTGCGGATGAAGCACGTAGTTCAAAATTGATTTTTATTACATAACATTTCGATAAAACGGCATTTATGTTATTACAATATATTATATTATAATTTATATTACAATATTATTTCTAAATTATTTTTCAAGATATCTATTACTCTCCCGTCTTAGTAGTTTTCTCTTATTCGATTTAAAAATAAAGAAAAAGAGTGGTAAGTACGAGTATATCCTTAACACAATTTAGATCTATTAACATAAGGTGTCAAAAGTATTAAAAATTCCCACAAAATGCATAAAATATGAATGTCTGTAAAATTTTTATGACGATAGTTCGTACCCATAAAATAAATCTTAAAAGACATTATGGCTAATGTATTAAACTCTAGAGTAAATAACATTATTCTAATACCCATTTTATGGTCTCAAATCGAAGTGCAACTTGGCCATATTTCCAGACCGAATTGATATTAAGTCTAGTTTTATATTACGCAAAATGGTTGTAGTTCTACATTTTGAAGGTTTCGGACTCGATTCTCAGCTCATAAAAAGATTAAACTATAAAGTAATATCAAATATTTTGCCATTATTTCCCCCACCTTGTAAATATACTTACATACAATTTTTGTTTGAAAGCTTAACACTTATAAAATATTTATTCAATTTTAATAAGTCTTAGGCACAAATTGTTATCCAAAACTATACCAGAGGCATTTTGATCCACTGAAGGCTAAAATTCTGATATGACTATACGTAGACCGTCAAAATAGACACTCGATAGTTACTTTCGCTTTTACAATATACATTAGTATGGATTATTCTACCACGCCTGTAAGCAACATATGGCATTATGTATCAAAAACGCTTGAAATGAAATTGTTTATTCTCAAAATAGGATATTCATATCACTTATTGACGTAATTAATTACCTGAGTTTACCACCACTTCCAAAGCGCAAGTAGAGAAGAAGCGGCGCCACAATATCCACTACAGCATTTTCTCCAAAAACTTCAATTTACAAAATTGAAGTCTAAATCACAGATTTAAATACCGTCAAAATAGACAAATTTACGAAGTAGACGAATTTACGTTTGCAAGATTTTCTCTGTTTTATTCCCATTTTTAATCTGTGACGAAAAAGAGAGGTACTGGAAGTCCATCAGCATTAAAAGTTTTCCTAAGATGACTTGATCAGATCGTCATCTGATTCATCTTCTAAATGGTTGCCATTTTATTGGCCTCTTAAACAAGCAATAAAAAAAGGGACTTTGTAAGCAATTTTCATTGCATATACTATACTATCTTTATTTACGTTCTTAATTACATTTAGTAAACGTACAAAAGATATAAACGCAAAAAGGTTTTTTTTTTAATTTGGTCAAACATAGGCTACTTTTTGGCGCTATATAATCGGTTACCATTCAGACGGAACTGCTAGCAACAGCTAGTTTGATTAATAAATGCATACAAATTAATTGCAATCGTTTAGTGGATCAGACTATAAATATAACTAAGACAGGTAAAACTCAATAATATCTTTAATTCACGATTTTATTAACAAGTAAAAGTACTTAAAGTACCTTACAGCTAAAAACAAAATGCATTTTCAGATAACAGCTGCAGGCTGCAAGCAACTAAGTGTTATTATATAATTATGCATTGTTTTGCCAGACGCAAAAACTTTAAGCGGAGATTTTGTAGAGTCTGTTTTATTTATAACACACCGAGGATATTATTCAATTAGAAAATACTAAACATTTTTATAAATGTACTGCGCATTATTTAAATATAAAGCTTATTTTGTAACAAGAGAATATATTTTAAAACAGCGACCTCAGATCACATCAAACAAGGGAGATTTGTCATAGCGGCCCGGCCCTGGCGAACGCATCTGGCTAAATTTTGGCTTGATACAGATTTCCGCTGTCAGTCTATCACGCGCTACACGCTCGCGCACATCTCTCAAATTTTGCCAAAATGCCGAGTTGTTCAGTGGTTGTTTGCAAAAATACAAGCAGTAAAGTGAACTTCGTGAAAGATGGAATCTCATTTCATGTGTAAATATTGCATTATATACATATTTCTTTTCTAAACCGGAAAAAATGAAATTAATTATTATGTAAATGACATGAAATGACAATTCATTCATAACGTGTTGATACAATACATTGCTTGCTAAGTAAGTATCAATTAATGAATCGGTCCGCTTGATTGCGCAATGGATCCGTGCTTCACCGATACTTTCAAATTAGCAATGTAATGTCAGTCGCGTAGTACCGGCGCTGTCACCGGCCGTAAAATAGTGATGTAGTCTTACGAGTAATATGTCGTAACTATTAAACAATTTATCGATAGTTTTATAGCGTGTTTATTATAACGTTTTGTGGGCAAAACAAAGCGTGAAAATAGAGTTAGCGTTTCAACCGAACAATACTAAAGTGGTATACTTATAAAAAACGTTTCCAACCGAGCATTAAACGTAAACAACGGTCAAAACCTTTTTCGATACAGATTAAAATTGGTTTAGATGAAGGTTGGCATAGAAATACGTCTTTTTTAGGGTTCCGTACCTCAAAAGGAAAAAACGGAACCCTTATAGGATCACTCGCGTGCCTGTCCGTCTGTCTGTCCGTCCGTCTGTCACAGCCGATAACTCTGAAACCAATGGACCAATAGAGATGAAATTTGGTACACATATGTAAGTTAAAGACCCAAAGGTGCATGTGTAACGTAAATAAATAAATTATGAATTTGGGGGTCATTTGTTATTATTGTAATATAAATATTTTTCATTTTATTCAGGAAAGAAGACGAAAATTGACCATTCCCCCCTGATCTCCGAAACTACTGAGCCTAAAATTTTTAAAAAATTACGGAATGTAGGTCATTGCCTGTAGATTACAGAAAAACCTACAAGAACTCTGTCAATTGACAATCAAGTGGTAAATTCAATATAAGACGTTCACGGAAAATAGTTCACTAAAACACCACTAGATGGCGATAGTATTAGTTAGTTGAAATACCACAATTGAATTTAAAAACTGACATTGGCATTGTACGGAACCCTCTCCACGCGAGTTCAACTCGCACTTGACCGGATTTTTTTATTACTAGTTAGATTAGACAGAGCTCAAGTACACATAATAAAATGTTACAAATGTTATATGCTTTTTCAGGCAAATGCTCTGTGATATACATTCCAAATTGTATAATATGTCTTTATTCACACTTAGTTTTTTTTACCCGACTGCGCAGAAGGAGCGTTTTATTTATTACACAATTGTAAACGGCGGACTTAAAGCCTGAGGCCTTATCTACCAGTCAACCAAATGAGTGATGCAGAGAAAAGTAGGGTTTTGTTTTTCGAGCGTATGTATGTATGTCCATTTCTTTAGCACGCCCTACAGCCCAAACGGCTAAACGGTTTTTGACATAATATGAGGTGTCCTTCAATTGGTCAGAACTGCGGTAGTGACATAAGGCTATATAATTTTTTTAAATGGTACCCGCCGGAGGAGCAATCGGGTTTTTTTTGTTTTTATAATAATTGCTTGTTTGTGTTTTTACATAATTTTATTAGGTTTTTTGGACACACCCACATCTAGTGATTTTTATATTTTTATGACAAACACTCGTGTAGATTAACGTCTTTATCTGCACGAGGTAAATAGATATTAAACTAAAATAAATGGCATATTTTTACCCGACTGCCAAGAAATTGTTATGTTCTTCACAGGTGTTCTCGCATGTATTTATGGTTGTATACCACTATTATTATACCTCGTATACTAGTATTGTACCTAACCGCAATCGCGAATATCTTGGGATGCTTTTTTAGAATTCACTCCGTATAATTGTGCTTTAAACTAATATCTCATAAGGGATTTTATTTTTGTTTCAATTGACTTTGTCTTTAACTTGTAGGTACCCAAATGATCCAAAAATTAAAGAAAAATGGATAAATGCTACAGACAGAGGTCCTAACTGGTTTCCAACAAAGAATAGCACAATATGCTCGGTTCATTTTGAGCCAAGGTGTATGCAACCACATAAAAATGTTCGTCGGTTATTTGAGTGGTCGGTTCCAACAATAACATTGTATACCAAATTAATGGTAGGATCAAATTCAGAATTATTTAATTTACTTTAGTGGTACATAGCCTTCTAAATTAATTATGTACTTGTACCATGTACTTGACCCCGACGGACACGGAGTAAAATGATATAATATAAAACTCTCTTATAAAATATAAGTAACCAAATCCAACACCATCCGAGACAAGTATACGGCATGCTCCTCTGTGTAATATAATTCATTCTTTAAGAAGGTATTGATTGAAGATCGGTCTAGTAAGTAGTTCCTGAGATTAGTACATTCAAACTCTTCAGCTTAATAATATAAGTATACAAATATTTATCTACTTAATTTTATTTTATGAATTTCAAAAGAAATACCAATACTGAATAATACCGACGATATAAAAATATTTATTTGATAAATTACCATTTTTTGGTATTTGTTTCATACATAATTTTTTTATCGACCATATTTTTCCCATCACTAGCGTTTGTGTAAAATGCTGTGATTGGAAAAGTGAATTTGTGTGAGTTAATAGAAACAATGTTATTGTTGTGTTTGCAGCCAATCACGTTGGCTTTTGTGTTTGCGTGTGCCCTGTTGAGATAATCATTAGGTTGTGTGCAAGTACAAATGTGTGGGAAAGTGGCGACATCGGGTACGTATACTAAACTCGCAAGATAGCAAATCTCCCTTGTTTGATGTGATCTGAGGTCTACTCTAAGAAAACGCAATAAATATTGAATGAACAGAGGTAGAGTCTTGTACAAAGATCGCCGCTTTTTTTCTGTCTACAACCAGCATTCTTACGTCCTCCGTGGTGTAATGGTTAACATGCCTGCTCGCTACTCAGGAGGTCCCAGGTCAGATCAAGATGAAAAATTATCTTTTCTGATTGACCTGGGTCTTGGATATCTATCTATATATGTATTTGTTATAAAATATAGTATCGTTGAGTTTGTATCCCATAACACGAAGTAGGTATCGAATTTACTTTGGGTCTAACTCAATCTGTGGGATTTGTCCCTATATATTTATTTTATTGTTGTGTTCCCGGTTGAAGTGAGAGAGACGGGAAATTACTGGGTACAGTGACGCAACATCCTAGGTCGTGAGTTGGCAGCGCGTCCATATAGCCGAAGTATGTATGTAAGTAAGTATAAGTATAAAGAAGAAGCGAGCTAGTAAGATCCTCAAGGTACCACTAGCGTATAGGCTACAGTGATGTGCCTGACTGCCAACGTAATCTTATATTATTATAAACGCGAAAGTTTGTATGGATGTTTGTTACTCTCTCACAGAAAAACGGCTGAACCGATTTGGCTGAAATGGAATAGAGATTGCTCAAGCTCTGAAACAACACATATATTTTAACCTGGAATCCCTAAAGGAGCGAAGGCCCGAGCAACTAGTCGTATATAAAATTAAAATATATCTGATATTAAGGCATAGTACCCAATGGTTTCACTGCCAACCATTTCCTAGGTCGGATTTTCCCGAAAATCTTTTTCGTGTCCATTTCACCAACATCGGATATTTTCGATCAAAAAGAGTACATTTTATCTTTTCCTAGCGCTGGGGGTACGATTACATAAAAAGCCCGTATGTTTGAGGATTCTACTATTACAAGTGTTTTTCGAAAAAAATGTGAGAGGCCCCCCGTTTTCTCCCCGTTCTCACGTTTTTTTTTTACTTTACTATATAAACTATATTACTCATGCATTGCACTTTCACATAACATAGTAACATACTCGTACGAGTACTTTAGTCAGCTAAAAAAGTGAATCTCAGTCATAAATATTTAAAGTTCTGTTGTCTGAGTTTACAGATTCATTTATTTTTTAACACTTTATTTATTTACTAGCTTTCGCCCGCGGATTCGCCCGCGTAAATTTCCCTCGGGAACGGTACTTTTTCCCGGGACGAAAGGTATCTTATGTCACAGAATTAGTAATAGTACTAATGTGACCTATGTCCTGCTCAATACTTCTGTCTATGTGTATGCTTACTATAATTTCAGGAAGATTGGTGCAGATAGGGCGTGAAAGCATAACAAACTAACAAACTCACTTTCGCTTAATATTATTTATATGTATATGTGCGTTATAATATTAGTTAGGATTGTAAAAAATAAAAATGTTAAGCACAATACACTTCAATGCACAAATAAAGTGTACAAATACAGCTTGTGTAGCATATAAGTATGACCTTACGTTTTACCTCAATATTGGATAGTTCTTCTTTTTTTATATATATATATTATGCAAGCAACATAAATAATCCGTGCTTAATTTTTCAGGATGCTGGTAGTATACTAGATCCTCGGGCTGCGGCAGCCGTGGGCCAGTCCGAGCTGATGTCGATGTACGACGCCATGTTCTCGCAATACAACGTCAAAATTGCTCAGGTATTTATACATTTATTTATTTAAGTTTCACTTTACAGAGCAGTAAGCTAGTCTACTAGTATTTTATATATACTTAATTAATATAATTCCGTGCTTCGGAGGGCGCTTAACGCGCCTTTGGTCCCGGCTGCCAACTGGTAGTCGTTAAAGGAACCACGTCAGAGGCCGAGAGGCGGTTCCGAAGAACTCTGACACCATGATATATACTTAATGTATATAGTATACTCGTAATCGTAGACTATCTGCATATCTGCACCCCGTACAAGGGGATTAGTAACTTTATTCACCTTATTTATCAAATAACTTAAACGCTCCCACATATTTTGACGGCAATAACTGAACATCAGTCCTTCTGTACTAACGTGCAGTAAGATTTCTGAGTTATGGCCCTTTTGCCTTGCTGCAACATACTGTATATATACTTGTATTAGTTTGAGCCTTTCTTTATCATTGTTTTTGTATCTGTGGCAATTCAAATAAACCTTTTCTTTTCTATTCTAGTAACTGCTTTTCCATATGCTTGAATATGTTTTCAAATCCAACCGGTACAAGAAATAAGTACTTTTGAGGACTACTCTCAAAACAGCTCGGTTACATCACCTACAAGATGATCTGAGCATTTCATTGATTGAATCAATCACGTTGTAAATATATAGAGAAGTCTAAATTCCCGCAATCAATAAGAAGCTGAAATGATAATGAAATAAAAAAAAAACTGATATTAAAAATTGTATTCGAAAACCACCAATACAAAAATTACAAAAATGTATTTCCCGCAGCATCCCATCCATCTCGGGCACAATGCGAAGGCGCGCTTTGTTCATCTTGAGTTTTGATAAAAGAATACATTATGTACGAGAATAACGTTGGGGAACTATCTTTGAGTTTCCTTTTTGTTTATTAAATTAGCCATTGTATCATAGAACAAAAAAAATAAAAATAACGTAAAATATAAATAAATAATAAATAGATAATACACGGAAAACTAGACTCGAAAGTACTCAAAATTAAATAACTATCATGAAAATATATAAATACTAGCTTTCGCCTGCGGCTTCGCCCGTGTGAGATTCCCTCGGGAACTGTGCTTTTTCCCGGGATAAAAGGTACCCTATGTCCACTCAATACTCCTAGCTATGTGTATGCGAAATTTCAGAAAGATTGGTTCAGTAGATAGGACCTGAAGAGGTAACAAACAAACAAAAAAATACAAACTCACTTTCGCATTTATATTATTTCCTGATCATACTAATATTTATTATATATATTAGTATGATCAGGATAGGATTTTAATACCAACGGAAATTTTCATTTCAGAACTGATACAATGTAATTTTAAACGTTTTAAGTTGATGTAAAACTTCTACCAAGTGTGACATATCAACGACATGACAAGTAACATACTTGCACACGCTAGGGATTAAATCTACATCATGCAACAATGTAGAGGCAGTATCATTTTCCGATACTATTTCTCTGACGGCAATATCGGGACTTGTTATAATATAACTCTAGGAAGTGAGCAGAGCAGGAGCAGCATCAATATTAGCTTGTTAGAGTATATTATGAAACTTGATATGCTCCTGTGGGATCTATAATGCATAGTTTAAAGGAAAAGAGCTAGTCAAGATTAATTATTCCATTCAATCATCATCATTTCGTGTAGGTGTCATTGTCTATCGACCATGCACACCATGGTGTTTGAGATCTTCGGAACCGCATCTCGGCCTCTGACGTGGTTCTTTAACGATTACCAGATAGCAGCCGGGACCAACGGCTTAAAACATGCTTTCCGAAGCACGGAATCATCTTTTTTATCAGACAATCTGGTGATTCACGCTTGCATTGTCCTAAACAATTTGGAAACATCTAAACAAAGTATGCTTCTCATCGAACCCATGACCCCCGGGTCTACAGGCAAACGCCTTAACTACTAGACCACGGAGGCAGTTCCATTAAATAAAATCTATTTTTGGCCATGTGGTCTTCGGGCGAGTCGTGTCTGCACTCACACTGTATTTTGCTCATACTGAAGCATGTCATAAAACATACTGCGACCACACAAGCCTTTTGAAAAAGGGAGACAGAAGTATCCGAAATCGGCGAGCATGTATGACGAGAGTGATGAGTGTGGAGGAAGCGAGGAAGTTATGTTAGGATCGTAGCCAATGGAAATCTCTAGTCTCTGCCTACCCCTGCGGGAGTGATGATATGTATGTATGAAGCATGTCATCCTACTAGTACATACCTTAGCAGCCTATTGTTTGTACTTACATGTTTTTTGCTCTTTAAAGCAAAGTGTATTTTATTTCAGTCTCTCTCTGTACTGACATGCAGTATGCTCTCCAGCTACCTATCTACCTATCATAGCTAAAATTTTAGAGCTGTACTTTTGTCGGTGGAGTCTCTTCCAGAAGGTTTTATCTTCCGCTAGCCTTTTCAAATCCTGATACGATACGACTCCTACTGTTTCCTTTATTTTTTCAACAAAATTCTTCTGGTTTACCTCTTTCCTATAAGGGCATATGGCGTGCGGATTTAGAGCAACCCCTGTCTGTAGTTGTACACGTCATGCCTCCGGGTTTAAGATTAGAACCCATTTTCCTATAGGTGTCATAAGAGGCGAATTAGAGAATAATAGAGGTCTTAACTGTGTCAGATTCCACTCAAGATAGCATGCCTGATCAATAATTTCTAAAAGGTCTTTACACCTTCACTGATTTATTGTGTGGTGCCACAGTAAAAGTGCTACATTATAAAGGGAGTAATCTAATATTGCGTTTTAACAGCTCTTGGGAAACGAAGCCTTTATTTACTCGTACTTAAGACCCAACCGTTTTTAACTACAATAGACCCGAAGGTTTAACGTGTTTCCTATAATTTATTAACCCACATATAAGATAGGAGGCAACCAGATCATCGTTTGATGACGACCAATCTAAAAATAAATATTTATTAAAATAATAAAAACTTTAAATTAACATATACTGCAGCACTCAATAATATTATGTTATTTAAACTCTCAGCGTCTGCGTAACTCAATACAAGTTGTTTGTAAACTTTACCTAGGACAAAACTTCCAGGGCCACTCCTAATTAGGTAAAACAGAAAAGTACCCGTTGAGAGGGTGTTTGTAGATGAAACTCAATATTAAACTAAGCTGCCTTTGATAATAATCTTGTTGTTGCTTTAATGGTTTACGCATAATAGATATCTCGTAATTAATGGATTAATTATGTACGTAATTAAGTATGTTTGTGGCAGCCCTAGCACGGAATACGCGGGTTCGTATTGAGAACACAGAAAAAATGCTTTTGATTTATAAGAAGCGTCTAATCTCTTGTTTAGTTCAAGATTATCTAGTGTATTTATATGTCCATGTCTTGTCCCGTTAGATATGTTTTATGATAATTTATACATATACCTACATGGTATATCGTTGGATTTGACGCTATATAAAGTCGTGCGATGTATAAAAAATTATTATATTCAACGTGATATCAAAATTGAAGCGTATTAAAAAGCGATTACAAAAATATAACAGTTTATAAAAAAAATATTTGAATGTAACATTTCAAATATGTAAGAACTGTACACAATACCTCTTTAATGATACTATAATATCTCATAACACATCATTCCTAGAATTAGTACTTACTATGATTGGTCGTAAGGTTTACACAAGTATATAATTACAAGGACACACTAGAACTAACATGCATCATTCGTCCATATAATATTAATTCAATAATAACCAATTTATTTTATAGGTTCTAGTGACAAAACCTGACTTCTACAACGAGGAAACCAGGAAGAACTTGTTCTGCACGCTATCAGAGTTGATATCATTGAACATTGTGCCTATTGTGAATACCAATGATGCAGTCAGCCCGCCCATGTACATCCACGATGACACCGTGGTGCCTGGCACGGGGAAGAAGGTGAGTTCGTAAAACTTAGCAGTATTACACACCGAACGCGGCACGGCGCGGCGTGGCGCAGTCTGAATCACACCGCCGCCGCCGCCGCGACGCGTTCAGTGTGTGATGCTCCATAGACAATGTATGAAATTTGGGAGCAGCGTCCGCGGCAATGTGTGCAGCGAGCGGTTCGCTTTTAAACTTTTATTCATCTAACGCAGTCGAGTCTGTACTCGATGATTACTGTTAATCATCATCATCAATGTGTGAGGTAGGGTACTAGTCCAATTGACCCTGCATCTTGAGGTAAGATAATTCTTCAAAACCTGAAATCGTATAAATTCCGCCACATTAAACATATGTAAGTAAGAAGTAAAAGCAGGATTACGAGGAGAATCCTAATCAAACATCTTGTTTGAGCTGCATACTCGTAAGCACACCGAGTTAAAGTTCTCGGTAAACATGCAAGCGCTACAGAAAATCGGATTTGTTAGAACACTGAACGCGGTGGTTGAGTGCAATTGTATGTAAAGATACCACTAGACTTGCTTTATTTTCAAAGCCTCAGTTGCGTTACATTGTAGCTGATATTCTTTTTGTTCCGTGCGAAAAAGAGAAAATAATGAAAAACAATTTACCATTTAGAACAAATTTTACCGGACAGAAAATATACTTATTTGTCTATCTAAACTAATATAATAAAGCTGAAGACTGAAGGCGCAACGAATGTTTTCAGTTGTTTATTAGAAAGTCAATTTATTACTGCCGAACAATATTAGCTCTTGCTTCACCCGATTGATGTTTTCCAAAATTAAACACCCTTAACATTATGACAAAAATAAATGGAATTCAACTTAAAGCCGATCGCCTGAGAAGCGATTTTCTAAATACTGTCTTGTAAGACCATAATAATATGTATAGAATTGATTGGTTCTTGATCTAAGTCGCGAGACTGCAGGCTAAAGCATCTGGAAGTTATGTGAATTTGAACCGTTTCAGGTGTTAAAAATGACTTAATCTCACTTCGGAAAAGCCCTTTTAAAAGCCCCATGGTTATGGAGATTTTGAGTTTTTGAGATAATTTACAGAAAATGTTTGCAACGACAGACCTTTTTGTGTTGGGACCCTAAAAATACCTTTCTTTCTTTAAGTTGATCCCACTACGATCGGCAATCACATCTTAGACAACGACGACGACATCTAATTCGTACTAAATACACGTACCTAGAACCGAATTAGTAGGTACTTAGATTACGTAAGAAATAACAAAATACTTTCTAATTTTGAAAGCATAAAGAGAAAATGAAAACGAGATTGTTATAGCAGTATTTTCGTGTCAAGATTTCTTAAAGAAACAGGAAAGTTATTACTCGGTTAGGTATTTTTCCTGGCTAAAGCTTTATTATTTTCTTTGTTACATTCAATACATTTGAGTTATGATTTTCCCGATGCATATTCAAGCATCCGCTTTGTTATATGAGGTATTTCTGTTATTCATTATTTTATCATGTTTCGTTCTTTGTATCATTTGTTTCTAATAAATGAACCCCGCGATCTCTCTTGACCGTGAATATACAGGGTGGCAGGGAAAATATTAAATATATAAAATAATAACATTACTTTTTTAGAAACTTAATTTAAAAAATCCACGTTAAAACTTACAGTCAGCAACACCAATAATAACAACAAGCACGGAACATAGATATTGCCGAACGCACGGTTGTACGTCTTAGTATAGTAGGTTGAATACTCGTACATTTTAATGATCGTTGTGGGAATAAAATATCTTAATTTTATCATTAAACTAATAACATATTTCATTTTTTTTTTATTATTTGATCAGATATTTTTATTATGTAGTTATCTATCGACTATTTCAATGATAACGGTGTTTATCCTGCCATCCTCTATTTGAAGTCTTAAATTTTTCCCAAGAATAAGGCTATCGTATAGGTTTAAATTAAATGTAAAAATATTTTTTTAGGGTATCGGCATCAAAGATAACGACAGTCTTTCGGCGCTGTTGGCCGCTGAAATCCAATCAGATCTCCTCATCATGATGTCTGACGTCGACGGCATCTACAACAAACCCCCATGGGAAGACGGCGCTAGGATGATGCATACTTACACTTCCAAGGAACAAGTTCAGTTTGGTCAGAAGTCGAAGGTAAATACCACAATGGATAAGTCAAAATACTTTTCAATTAGTGGAATCTAATAATTTTTTTTTAAAACAAAATAGCATGCTGTTGTAAAGCAAGTATGTAGGATAGATAGGGAAAATTCCTAGTACACGCCGATTGTCGAAAATACGACAGTAAGAATAAAGAAATTCTCTTTGATGGATGGATGAAATGAAAAAGTACCATTATGTCCGCCGATTGTAAAAGTTTTATTAATATGTGACACAATAAAGATTTAACAAATAATAAATAAAAAGTCAATCCGTATAAAGACCTTGATGGCAGATTCTTTTGGAAGGAGAGTGCAACAGAGAGTGTTTCCCGCCAGAGCTATCTCAATATAATTAAAATGTTTTCAGGTTGGGACTGGAGGAATGGATTCCAAGGTCAACGCAGCAACTTGGGCTATGGCACGAGGAGTCAGTGTTGTTATCTGCAATGGCATGCAAGAAAAAGCTATCAAAACAATCATCAGTGGAAGAAAAGTAGGCACTTTCTTTACCGATTACGCTACCAATTCTTCGACATCAGTTGATGTTTTGGCTGAGAACGGTAAGAAAAAAGATATTAATTCGTATTTAGTTGAATTTTTATTTGAATCTAAAAGATAATATTTTACAGAAGCATACAAGGAAATAAAATAAAACTAAAACAAACTATTTATTTTTTTAGCACGCACTGGAAGTAGAGTTTTACAGAGACTTACACCTTCAGAACGAGCTTCAGCTATTCACTCGCTTGCTGATCTATTAGTTGATAAGCAAGATGTAATATTAGAGGCAAATTCTAAGGATTTGGACGAAGCGACCAAAGGAGGGCTAGCCAAACCCCTATTGGATAGATTAGCTTTAAGCCAAGGAAAGCTTAAGACTTTATCTGTAGGTTTAAAACAAATTGCTGACTCCAGTTATGAGAATGTGGGAAGAGTTTTAAGAAGAACAAAATTAGCTGACAATTTGACGCTGCAACAAGTAACTGTACCAATTGGTGTTCTTTTGGTAATATTTGAATCTAGACCTGATTCACTACCACAAGTCGCTGCGTTGGCAATGGCTTCAGCAAACGGACTTTTATTAAAAGGTGGCAAAGAAGCTGCTTATTCGAACAAAGCTTTAATGGATTTAGTTAAAGAATCACTTAGAACTGTTGGAGCGGATGACGCTATTTCTTTAGTTTCTACTAGAGAGGAAATAAGTGATTTGCTATCCATGGAAAAACACATAGACCTTATTATTCCACGTGGATCATCAGATCTTGTTCGGAATATTCAGAAGCAATCTCAACATATACCCGTGCTGGGTCACGCTGAAGGTATTTGTCATGTCTACTTGGATAAAGAAGCAGATGCTGCTAAAGCGATAAAGATTATTCGCGATGCTAAATGCGATTATCCTGCAGCTTGTAATGCCATGGAAACTCTTTTGATTCACGAAGATTATTTATCTAGCTCTCTATTTAACGATATTTGTAACATGCTGAAGCAAGAAGGGGTGAAGATTCACGCGGGTCCGAAACTATCGGGTCACTTGACTTTTGGCCCTCCACCAGCGAAGACAATGAGGCATGAATATGGATCATTGGAATGCTGTATTGAAGTAGTGAAAGACTTTGATGAAGCTGTCGATCATATTCACAAATTTGGAAGTTCTCACACAGACGTTATCATCACGGAAAATGGTACGTTTTTTTTAAATTTTATTTGTTTACGTCATTATCACACTAGATAATAAAAACCGATATTTTTCTTATATACAGACAAAAGGCAGTTTGTGCTAAAATTGTTACTTCAATATAACAATTATTTTAAGGTAAACAACTAGACGAGAAATCTGAGGCTTTAGATTGCTTTATGAACAGGCTGGTAGATAATGTCTACGTTTGTTGAACTATGTACCCGTGTACAGTTATTTGCAGAAATGTAAATATGGGTTTAGTATCTAATCTTAGGCACGTGTTATGTTTGATAGTAGCGCTGAAGTAGAGATAACATGCTTGAAGTATTTTATTGCATTTATTATCAGTACCAGACGTTTTAAAAGGATGTTTAGATGTAATAATGAATATGATAACAATCGCACCGCTTTAATTCATATCTGTATCCTTTTGTTTATATCTATTAACATTGTTATTGTTTGTGATATTTACAGTATCAATCTACAAATTAAAAAAAAATGCGGAATGGAAGTATAGAACTAAACGCACAACTTTCTATAAAACATCCATCGTTTTAACCATGTTACAATGGCTATGATCTCGGAATGACTGATTAAAACGGCCATTGCAAAAATTAAAACGTGGGATGCATGGAGGATTAATTTATATAATAACTATTGTACAAAGAAAAATCTTGAAACTCTTTATATCCATCCAATCTGAAGAACAAAATATCAGCTTTTAAGTGCAAATTTAAGCAATATTACCAAGTATTTTAATTCCACAGGTGACACAGCAAAGCGTTTCCTGAACTCTGTCGACAGCGCGTGTGTCTTCCATAATGTGTCGTCGCGTTTCGCCGACGGGTTCCGTTTCGGGCTTGGTGCTGAAGTCGGCATTTCCACGGCTAGGATCCACGCTAGAGGTATATGTTTTTTTTTTATGGGTATTTCATATTAAGAGTATATATTGGCTTTACTATAACGAAAGATACAGCCGCAAATGTTAAAACTACTTTACAATCCATAGAAACGTTGCAAGCGCAATTAAGTTCTATCGACGCAGTGGGTTTGTTGACTAAAATTTGACTTTTTCTTCTTTTCCTTTACCTTAACCCACTTTCCTTTATGGGGTCGGCACAGTATGTAAGTTCCTTTAATTTAGATCTTTTCCCCTCGTCACACCACTTCTGGTCATATCCTCCCTTTACACAATTCATCCATCTCTTTTTTGGTGCGAAATTTTGACTATGTCGTTATATTTCAGAATGACACAAAGCTTTCATAATATCTACTTATTTAGCTTTCGTTAAGGCAATTCAGTTATAGCATAATATATAATAAGTTAAAATGTTGGTCTATGTCAATAACAGCTTGAGCCATAGTCGATTATTCTGTACCTTAGTGTCATTACACTTTTAGCTTCTTTATCTACTGAGAAAGACTGTATGATTTGTTATTATTTTTCCATATTTTCCTTTGTTTTAAAGTTGTGATTTCAAAGAGAATAATTAGCTCTTGAATATTTAACAATAATGAATACATTAACAGCTAATGAGGGAAGGGAATGAGTAAACCGCACCGGAGATCGTAATTATACGTTTAATTTTATTCCTCTTCACGCCAAATGGAATTTGTAATAAAAACAAATGTATGTGCGTCCTCATAAATATTTTCAGGTTCTTAACTCTTTTGAGTGTGCATGCATGCATACACAAAATTATGATAATGACTCTTTAAAGATAGGCAGAGCCTCTTGTTATCTATACTAATATAATAAAGCTTAAGTTTGTTAGATTTTTTTTCCCGTCTATCATTTAAATAAGAATAAATATATTTATTTAACTCAAAAACAATGGTACTTAATTAATAACTTGCTTTAAACTTTCAGGACCAGTAGGCGTAGAAGGGCTTCTAACGACAAAATGGATTCTAGAAGGCACTGACCATACCGCAGCAGAGTTCAACGAGGGCAAAAGGCAATGGCTCCATGAAAAACTACCAGTCAATTGACTACAACGAAACGTTAGTAGATTTTGGCGTAAATTGAAAAGAATTTTTACTAGAAAATATATTTGAAAATGTTTTTTTCGGTAGATAATGGAGATATACATCGTCTTTTTGGAAAATACAGGACGGATTTGGCTGTAATTAGGTACCAGGTACTAACAATAATTGCATTCATCGTAATCATTTCATAGCCGCAATACGCCTCGCCTCGCCGTCGATTGATTTCATTCATTCTAACATTCGTCATATGACTAATAGCAACTTATTGTAAAAACAAAATTTGTACTATTTACATACTTATATTTTAAAATTAATGATGTTTTTCTCTTGTAAAATTGAGCAGAAAATTAATTGTCTTTATTTAATGTTTATAGATAAAGTGTTAAAAATAATGTTATTAAGTAAGTTTAAATAAAAAAATATAATGATACTTAGTGGATTCTGGCCTCCGATACAAGAGTTCTCCACTCCCCCTATAATAATAACAGGACATTTTTTTTTAAACAAAACAATCAACATAGAGAATAAAGAAAAAAACTATGTGAATAACTGACGTGGTTTTATTTCTAAAATAAACATGTTGCTTTAGACCTTTATAGAATTCGCCCTCGAATTTGTTCTTATTCTTTTGTGCCTAAGAAGAAATATATGAAATAAAAATTGAATAATCAAAAGAAAAATAGTGGAGTTAATGGAGGAGGAATAGGGTGTAACTTATGAAAATAAAGCTCATTAGAAAGTTTACACAATATTTTCCATTGTAGAATTAATTCTGCTGCTAAAATGGAAACCAATCTAGCGTCTGGTTTGAAATTGAAATTTCTAGGTTCTCAACTCATTGCCTGCTTGCAGCAATATTAAATTCTAGGAATCATGAGCTACAGAAATGAAACAGCTAGGAATAGGAAGTTAAGACAATCATATATTGTAATATACCAGAGACCTTTGTACAGCCACGAGCACTTATAAGTTTCGGTTCTTAAACTAATGTAATAAGGTCTAAAATATAATACAATTAAACCAGCTCACCTTTTGCCCATATATTTTTAAAGCGAGCTTTATCATAACAGTGCCCCTAGTATGAGTTTTTCTTTAGGATTTTGTATGGAATTTCTTAGTTACCTTACTATCCGCCAGAGGCGCTGTACAGGTTTGCCATACTAAATCGCTAACGCTGTCGCTAGCGTCTGCGTTAAGAAAAACTCATACTAGGGGCACAGTACCTTTTAACCGATATATACCTAAAAAAATAATTTGTAGCGAGTTATAGAAATTGACACCTGATGGCAAAAGGTACAGGTATTTTGTTTGCAAAATCGATTTTCAAAACCCGATAACAACGGTTTATTATTGGGATTTGAAAACATTGCTTTTCATCCCTAATGACCAATTAGAAATTCTGCGCATTAAAATTATATGATTCAGTATTTCAAAAATCTATACAAAACAAAATAGGTGCTCTATTTTGTTTTGTATAGATTTTATTGGCTTAAAGAAATTAAAAAAAAAAAAACATTCCATAGGTTATGGCACTTACTTTATCATGCGCGGCGTTTTATTGAAGCCTTAATGCAGTTTATTTTTTCTTTGATAACGCTTGTAACTTATTCACAAAATAATCAAGGACACAAGTTTACTGAAAATACGCTCTACAGAAAATTGAATCAAATATATTCTTGATGTAATTTTATAGTTACTTGTTTAAGAACCCTTGATGTCACTTTCTGAAAGGCATTTATTTACAACTTATTTATTTTTCACATAATTCTGTCAACAAAATAATGTGCAAAATACAATATTCCTTTTAGGCTCCTAATAGCCAAAGAAAAGAAAGAATATTTGTTTTTCGTAAAACAAATTGTTCGTAAAGCTAATGAAAAAAAAAAATCGTTAAACATTCTAAATAAAATATCAAAGAAGTAACATAATATAAAGTCTATATTATGATGGGTAGTTGTGGTTGTATTGACAATTAATCTAGTAGACGTGTTTTTATCCCGTAGATATGGGTAGACAATTGACTTCTTTATTATAATGGTGCAGTTACTTATATGAAGTAGATTATAAAGTGATAATAAGAAACACGCAAAAGTAATTTGGTAAGTCATAACTTTGACTTACGCAGTACAAGTGACGCCTGGAGGCTTAGTCAAAGTCATCAAAACGTTAACGAAGTACGACAAAAAAAAGTGTATGGGATTGATATAAGATTGACGACGTGATTTACCGCAGCTTAACTCCTTTCCCATACATTTTGCTCTTGTCGACATTCGTCAACGTTTTAAAATTGTGACTTTGTCTAAGCCCCCGATCTAATAAATAATAGTCACTTTTTTCATAGTCTACAAAGTACCATTAAAATTATTGATAAACTGTTTTGCAATAATATTGGTAATTTATTCTTGTTTATTTAATATTTCCGATTAGTTCGCGCACGATTATGTCACAATGACAATAGTTTTTCTATTGAGTCAGCCGAGACCCGACAACGGCCAACGGGAAAGCATCTTCGTTTTTTGTCGAATTATCCATCGATTTCTTAAATTACTAGCGACCCGCCCCGGCTTCGCATGGGCATAAAAACCTTACTCTTGAATAAACACTCTATCAATTAAAAACAACCGCATCAAAATCCGTTGCGAAATTTAAAGATTTAAGCATACAAAGGAATATAGGGTCAGAAAAAGTGACTTTGTTATATACTATGTTGTGATAGTGATAGTGATGCGACCGGTGTCCAATTGCCACTAACTAGTCCTTCGCAGCAACATCGTTAGATCTGTGCCCCTAGTATGAGTTTTTCTTAACGCAGAGGCTAGCGCTGCGTTAGCGATTTTGTACGGCAGACCAGTACAGCGCCTCTGGCGGATAGTATGGCAACTAAGAAATTCCATACAAAATCCTTACGCAGTCGATAGCATTTGCGTTAAGAAAAACTCATACTAGGGGCACTGTCTGTATCCCATGCTGAAATTGTCTGTGCGTTTCGTGGTCGCTTTGAATCGTACAAAGAGTTTTCTATGACTAGCAGTGGACTGCTAGCTATAAAAATTCAAAATCGATAAACTTACAATTATGCAGTACAAATACCATTTGCATATTCGAACTACAAAGCAGATTTGATAAATTATGTAACAGAACGAGTTGCTGAACTATAACGGCATAAACAGTACATTGTTTACTAAGTAAGCAAAAACCAATGCCGGATTTATAGTTGTACTACGTTAGTACTAAAACTCTCCACCTCCCATGGCTTACCAACCAACGGTTATACGAGCCGAATCTTGGGAGACTGCGCAGTACGAGTAATTGCTTGACTCTTTCAAGTCACACATTCTTGATCTCCCTACAAGATTTTTTAATATGTCTTCTTATCTGCTTTTAAAGACTTCTTTTTAAAATGTATGATATACCTATGCAACATCTGTGATTCGAATGATTATCGTTCGATTTCTAATAATTATCATGCGACATAACCGTGAGTTGAACGTTAATCAGTCAATTAACCGATTTGTGAGTCATACATCTGAAAAATAGCACTCCAGATTTATCTATAATTTGTATAGATACTAAGTAGATCACTTTATTTTTACCAGAAGCAATTTTGAACTTAAGTATATCTCGTATAATAGGATGGAGAATGTAGAGACCCAGAATCCCTCCAAAGATGTCGTGGCGCATAATAGGGAAGAATGGAAAATGTTCGTCTCGGAGTCCCGGTGACACTTTGGGTCAGTCTGTCATCGCATTATAAGTTTTATGACCAGCCGCATGCTTTCATTCAATTGTTAATGGAATCACATTTCCTACATCAAAAATCTAGGGGCACGGCAGTGCCTCCGCAAGTCGAGCTAAAAAAGAGGAGCACGACCGTACCATACTTTTCTCGAAGCAGTTCAGGCCATTTTCGACGCCTATAACTTCGTTGTAAATAAAACTAGGAGCCTGAATTTTCAGAAACCAATCAGGCTTCACAACTTTTAAAGGTAGAAAAATTAAGCGAGACTTGGATTTTTTACAAGTTTTGTTTTTGATGGCATATATATTTTTTTTTGTAAAAAGTTTCAAGGTTTCTTCTTAAAAGGTCTTCTTTCTCATCTTAATCTTTTTCATTAGTCAGGAACTTTCATCATCCCCAACATTCACAGGAAATGAGTCACGGTAATATATTACCGTGAATGAGTGGTCTATTCTTATTTTCTCTATGACTACCGCTTTTATGTAAAAGCTAAGATTTAATCCCAGTTTTCACAAAATGTATAGTAGCATTCGTGTGACAATATTGTTAAACTAAAAATGTACATCAAAATAAAATGGTGTCTCGCAAATGGAATGTCTTCACCGAGATAAAACGTTTTTGTCCAGTAAAATGCAGTGTTTATTTACATTTTAAGATAGGACCATGTTGTGTTGAGCTGAAGCGGAGCGGAGCCTGCAGCATTGCAGCCAAGTTTTATACAATATACATATCTATCTACATAGTATAAAACAAAGTCGCTTTCTCTGTCCCTATATCCTTTGTATGCTTAAATCTTTAAAACTACACAACGGATTTCGATTTGATTTTTTTAATAGATAGAGTGATTCAAGAGGAAGGTTTTTATGCCCATGCGAAGCCGGGGTGGGTCGCTAGTATAATATAAAATCAATTGATGTTAGTTAGTCTGGCTAAAACTCGAGAATGGCCGGGCTGATTTGGCTAATTTGGTCTTGAAATATTTGTGGAAGTTCAGGGAAGGTTTAAACGGTGAGAAAGTGCAGATTCAGGTTGTACCGAGTTAGCCGGGCAGCTAGTGTAGTGTAATCTTTGTACAGAGGTCGTCTGCTTGGGTACCTTATTCTCGCCTATTTCTGCATCCAAACAGTGCTTGGATTATTGTTCCGATTAGGAGGGTGAGAGAGGTATTCAAATTACTGGTCGACAGTGCGCTATCGTAAAAAGGCTATAGTGACATGCGCATTGGTTTCTATTGTGTAACTAGAGCTTTGTTCATGTCGGTTTAGTCGCTTTCAAGTGCTTTTTCAGCTAGCCTTATAACTTTTCAATTTTTTCTTCGATTACTAGACCATTACATTTTTTAATTTATTTTGTGTATTTAGGTCGTGCATATGTTTTGTCTGTAAAGTATGAGTTTGCGCATTAATTTAAAAAAAAAAGAAGTTATTTTTGGGCGGCGAATTCATCCTCGCTATAATATAATCTGACCTTTACAATACATTGTGCACTTACCACGATCCTTTCCAAGCTGATTCGTTATTGCAATCTTAACTTGGTACTGCCACTGCTAAGATTTTAATGCTCGGGACGTATTTACGATTAAATTTCATACTTAGCAATTTTTTTACTTTCCAGCTTTAATAAGGAGTTTGGAGCCTGAGAGCTTGTTTATGTCAGGCTGATTACATTAAAAAAATAACAGAAACCTTGTAGTATATACAAGATATTGTACCAGAAATTATGTTTAATCCTAGAAAAGGTAAATCAGAAACCATTGAAATAAAAATTTACACCCAAAATATTAATAAGTATGACGTTTTGTCGGGAACTGGCGCCTGTGATAGGTTTCCGAGGAATCTGAATTGAAATTATAATCCGACTTCCATCCAATTTTTTTCTTCAAATATCTGATTAAAATATCTAGCAAAAACAGATCTGGGGGCCAACCATGAAGTTTAACAAAATCATGATGATTCAAGACAATCTTGTTTTAAGTTTGAAATGGTACTTTGACTATTTGCTCATAACATTATTTTATTCCTGGTACGATGGGAACGAACGAATGATTTGTCCAGGATCCGAACACCAATAATCTTACATTTCATCTCATCGTCTACTAATAAGACTGTATTTGCTGTGAGTGAGTAAGAATCAATCGGATATACCGAAATTATTTAGTTCATTTTCAACTTCTTCTTGACGAGTCGAAATGGCTTGACTCTTAAATTATTTTTGACCAGTATGTGGCTACGTTGATTGCTCTATCGTTGGCCGCTCCCAGATCCTCGACTGTACAGGAGTCAGGGCAGTAAGGACATAAGATGATCCATAGACTGCACAGCCCTGCAATCACAAAGGTTATAAATCTAAAATCCCCACATTACCCCGTTCTCCTGGCATCTCCCAACATCAGCCCAGGCAAGATCACCCCCAGCAGGGAGCGTTTTGGCCGGAAGAAGATTTTCAACTACACAAATAAAACTAAAACATTTTCCTACTTCATCAAGTTAATCCACTGAAGATAACAAAACAGTTTAAAGTAAATAAAATATCCCGTCTAAAAGATAAGCAACGTTTAAGTAAGAGTAAGTTACGATGTTTGTCTACTTAACTTACCGTGTACACTTACCTACAAAAGTTGCACTACTTGCACAGAATAAAATTGAAGCTAGGTGTACCGAGTTTGCCCACATTGGGCCAATGTTGGACAAGCAATTGTCAATAGTTACAAATTGTGTTTAGACTTGGCACTTCTAGTTTTCTTTTATTACTTTGAAATTGTACATCCTAATGTTTAAAATAAAAGTGCATTTATTTTGTTGTTCTTTATTATAAGTTTTGCTAAGTGAGGTAAATACTAAACCATACTTCAACAATCTACATTTAAATATTTTATTTCAACTGTTAATGCTTATAAATATAAAATTTTATTTGAGGAAATTGCGAGTTTCAAAACATAACACAACTATACATAAGTACATTTGTACTCATTTTGTTTTACATTGCATACTACGTATGTATTTTTGTGTACATAATTAAATTTATAAATAATTAATAATTTGCCATTGGTCGTTTCGCATATTAATTTAATTCGAATGTTACGGTAAATGCTTGAAATTTATACAATTGTATCCAATTACCAATCAATAAATAATGCTAATACTCGTATGACAATGAGTTTATCTCGAACACCACAAAAGCTCTCTCGTATGTCCATCAAGAATAATTTAACTAAGAAATGATGAAAGATTTTTTAAATAACGAAACACAAAACTTTTTTATTGGTAACTAGCGACCCGCCCCGGCTTCGCATGGGCATAAAAACCTTCCTCTTGAATCACTATCTATTAAAAACCGCATCAAAATCCGTTGCGTAGTTTTAAGCATACAAAGGGACATAGGGACAGAGAAAGCGACTGTTTTATACTATGTAGTGATAGTGAAGTGATAGTATAGTTTAGCATAAATATGTAGATGCCAGTGATTAGAGTAGACGTATAAAAATAAGAAATACATTCATTAGACATTTATCAGTAGTCTTTTAAAAATTAATTCAAGCTCGTATTTCGCTTTCTGTTCTATAACGTTTGTTAGTAAAAAACATGTTATTCATTGGCTAATACTCACACTGTGAAAGCCGTTATTTTATAATATCTCTTATGGCAGGAAAGGAGAGACGAAGTGAAGTGTACATCGATTCTTCTCTCGACGACTGAATACTATTATTACAAAATAACTTTATATACTAAATTAAGACTTAGTTATAAACACGTATTAGCCAGAGGTGACGCGATTAATTTGCAATTGAGATTTGCTTACAATTTGTTAATATTTCCTTGTTCACATCACGTCTGCTAAATAGAGACGACGACGACGGCATCGATTTTGAAATTTTATGATTATTGTCCATCACTAGCGAGTTTCTTTATTTCTAACTAGCTGACCCGGCGAACTTCGTACCGCCTTAGCGTAAATTTGATTTTCTTAAAAAAATTTTCCATAAGAGCCTTGTACAGAGTATTAGAAAAAAAAAAAAAATCAGCCAAATCGGTCAAGGCGTTTTCATGCTATGTCGTGACAACGGAAAACGGGTTTCATTTTTATATAAAAAGATAGATAGATAGATATACGGAACCTTAAGAAAGTTTCATTATCTTCAATAAAAACAAAATATGACGACACTAATTGTTTCTACTCCCAAAACTTATTGGTACGCTCGAACGAAATAAACAAATTATTTTACTCCCGACCCGAGGCTCGAGGCTCCGGGATGTTATTTCCATTATTCCCGTTTCATTCCAGGTGACAGGTTCGGAAAGAGCCCCTTTTGTTTTGCAAATTACAGCTGCCTCCTCTCTATTATTTATATCGTTTGGTGTAAATGTGGAGTATCTTCCCGTTTAACCTTTCCATTGTGAATGCAATCAATCAAATCTGTTCCAGTATCCAAATTATTATTAAGCCTCATATTATTTTAAATATGGATCCTAAATTATAGGAAGCACGTCGAACCTTTGGGTCCGTTTGTACTTACCCCATCCCTTACCTACACTGGGATTTCTAAAGAAGGACTGCATGAGCTTCAGAACATCACCTGGTGCGAAGTGCCTATAGCCTCAAGGTCAGGGTACGCTGTTCCAAAGAGGTCCATTCGCTTGCTGGCCAGTGAGTCGCAGCAACACAAAATGTGGCTCATGGACTCCTCTGCTTTTGCACATGCATACATACATTAAGTCTGAAATTATCACGTCATTATTTCAGCTTCACGACGTCCACTGCTGGACAAACTGGACATTATTCTTCTTCTTCCTGTGCCTTTCTATTACTGGAGCCGGTAGTATCGCACTCATTTCTTTCCATCGACAAACGATAAAGTTACTCTACATCGGTGATTCCAATCTACTCCGTAAGGAAAAAGCTTATTTCTGCGCTATGGTTTTCGGACCTACTTATAATACGCTTCTAAAAAATATTATTGTACAGTCTTAGTCTTGACCTTGTCTAATTTGTAGAAAACTCGTTATGTATTTATGTATGATCAATCTCTGTCGAAGTCATAGATTAAAAAAAAATTGTTGATCTCGCGCTATTTCCAAATTCTTTCATTGAATTCTACTTTTCTTGAGAATATTATTGTAAGTGTACAGTCTTTAGGAGCATATTAGAAATGTTGGCCTTCTGTTATATCTAATTTTTCTTTTACATTATCTGCAGAAAGGAAGAAGCAGTATGTTCTGAAAAGCCGTTTTTTTTTAAATGCTACTTTACCTATTAAAAAGATACACCTTTCTATAAGAAGCCTCATTAAATTATGATTATCAAAATAACCACGCAAAGTCCAATGCTGGATGCAGATCTTCAAAGGAATTCACCCTTATCACTGCCCTTGCTTTACATTTTGATTTGAATCTGAGACTTCATTCAGATCAACGAACATTACCACCGCGCCATAAGGCTGTTATACCAATGGAAGATACCAAATTTATCAACGTTATATTTCATCGGTGATTTATGTAATAAACTAACCGGATTTATTTATTAGCCATGCTGCGAGATAAAGGGATACGAAACTTTTTTAATATCCGGAATGTCGGAGTTGGGCCGGTCCCGGAGTTCGGCCAAATGCTTCATTTGTATTATATTATCTTTAGTTAGTAAGTTTTGTTTACAAATTGAATAGATTGTTTAGTTATTTTTAACCCCCGCTAAAAGAGGAGTGTTATAAGTTTAGCGGGTGTATCTATGTCTGTGGCTATTTTTAATGGATTGAACGATTTTTACGTGTTTAAGGTCTTCTGCTTGTTGAACCAGTTACAAAATAACATAAAATAAAAAATAAAACTGAAGGTGAATTACTAACCACTATACTAAAAGGTGATTACTACACTGTAATCTAACTGATCTAAGACTGTAATCAGATACGACCGAGAAATTACAATACAATAATTCTTTATTGCACAAGTAAAAATACATTCTTAACGAATAAAGAACGAAATTATTTTTTTATAATGGTGAGCTAGCTCAAACAATATTTTGAAAACATTAATAAATAAGCATGATTCTCCTATGTTGGTTCATTTTATATGCGCTACTTATCAGACAATGGTAGAAAGCTGACGGACAGTTCTGCTGCTTGTTTTTTCTCGCCAAATCTCATTTTAATAAAAAAATAATTAACATTTAATTGTCTAAGAATAATCCATCGATTTTTCCAACAGCCCTGTTTTTGCCCACTATTGAGAATTGGGCCTTTTTAGGGTTCCGTATTTCATGTATGCCCAATTTGATATACAATTATATTCGAATAGGAGTTATTCTTAAAATACCACGCCGGCCAATACCATTACCAATTCTTCCTGTCATAGTTTACTTGAGCTTATTTTTTTATAAATAAGATTATAAACTTGTTCTAATATTTGGTTTTGTATTTAAAAGCTAATATTTTGATAGAAAAAACTATTATAATTTATTTAAAAACATTATTTTACAAGATCTTAAAAATACAGTACATACTAATAATAGCCTAATTAAATTAAAATCTAAATCTGAATATAATACTTAAATACTAAAATAGTATACTTAATAACGGATAAGAATAGTTTATTGCCCAAAGATAAAGATTATTATAATAATTTTACATACACAGTTGATCCCAGGCTAAGCCTGTAGAGTAATTTAATAGTGTAGACTCTATAAAATTGTTTAAATCATTTAAGAATACATCGTTATAGCAAAGAAATAAGTAAGCCTTTGTTGACAGTAATAAAGATCATATCATTATATCAAAAAAGACGTTGAGAAACTCGGAACCAGGTAATTGGAATCATGAAAGTAATTCTGAGAAAATGTCACAAAGAAAACTGAACGAACAGTATCGTTATAACTGAACACAAGTTGCAAACTCGCCCATTGTACGGGCAGTAACTAGTTTGAAACAATATTTATTCCTCCCCATTCTTGCAACTAAGCCTTTTTATAGTTGTGGCTAAAGCTCTGTAGTATTCACTTTAATATTAACTTTTTTTACCTGCTTTTATTTAGTGATCAGTGCCACGCCTACTTATTATTCGTATCTTTTTACACTTATGACAAAGTCACAATTATGTTAGCTAGTGGTCGGCGATTTATAAAATATCTTTCTATGATCTTAATAGGGTCATCGGACTAGTTGGTGTTTATACTATTATTAGTATAGTCCTAGATATATACCTAGCTCTTGAATGTCAGACGCAGACACAAGTTCTAAACCGAGGATATTTTTACTCTTAATAGATTGCTTAGTAAACTTGTCTCCTAAATATGGTCCTTTTAATAATATCTTTAAAACTGTAGATCTTTATGTTAATCTTTACATAGTATAAAACAAGTTGCTTTCCGCTGTCTGTCCCTATGTATGTTTAATTTTTTGAAAATAAGCAACGGATTTAGATGCGGTTTTTTTTTAAATAGAGTGTTTCAAGAGGAAGGTTTTTAAGCAAAACCCATAATATTCCACCCATGATAAGCCGGGGTAAGTCGCAGCATAAAATAATACAAGTAAATTAACATAAATAAGTAAAAACAAATAACTCGCAAGCGAGTATTCAAACAGCGAACTTCGCGAGTGCATTTCTCCAGTACACCAAAGTTCTAGCGAAGTCACGTAATACGCAACTTGAAAACAGGATAAAAACTTCTGTTACGATAACAAGGAGAATGGCGTATAAAATGCAGACGCGGAAAATTGAAACTTCCACAGCTAATTGGGTACAGTCGAGAAATTATTAGGCGCCACATTTGAACTCCTAATGCGTGATACTAATAAGACAGTTGCGTTTCAGGATGTACAATATCACCGACATAATTGCATTGGATTCTTTCGTATTTAGAAAAAGGTTTTGGAAAACTGAGACTAAGGTGTGCAGGGTTCTATTGATCTTAAAACCTACACCGCTTCACTAAGTTCTTCTCTGACTTGACTAGATATGACTATTGACTAGACTTTGACTAAATGAAAAATATTCTATTAAAACTTAATACTGGCAAACATGATATTTTAGTTTGATTGCCATATGGTGAATTAATGCCACAACAAAAAAGTATATTAATTATGAAGTAATATTAGATTTGCCATAATTGGTAGAGCGACACTGGGTGGGTATATATTTGAATTTAGTTTATATGTTTACACTGGGTGGGTCTGGGTATATTTGAATTTAGTTTGTTTGTTCATTCATTAGATGTTTTGTTGTTAATTCAATTTATAACTGTATTCCGTGAATATAATAGGCAAAACTTTATGTCGTTAATTTGTGTGAGATCCAATATTCTCTTGTCATCGTTAGACATAATAACAGCAAAGTTATAATTAAGCATTCCCATCTAATAATGTTACCCAAAGTGTATTACAACATTGTTCCCTAAGAAACACTGGCAAAGTTGCGAGACGTGGTTAGTCTTTTTCATCAAGTATTGACAATGGGGAGTCTCAATCAAATGATTGTTATTGACATTTTTTATTGTAGGTCATAGATTTCGACTCGAAATTAAAAATTTTATAGTCACGTCCTCCCATTGTCTATGAAAATGATTTCTTTCTCTTTTCTTGCAAATAGGTGACGGTTCCAGAATTAAAAAAAAAACAATTTAGTTCAGACCCCGCTTATTTTTGGCGAAAAAAGAGTGTGTAGACTACGATTTTAATGTATCGTCATCCTACCACAAACTGATTTAGTGCTTTATTTAATAAGATCAAATTTATAATCACAGTGTCTTAAGTGATCGATAGATTGCGTTAAGACGAGACCTCGGTGAACACTAGGGCCACCATCAACTAAAAATCATTATTCATTGAAAACACAAGCTATCAAAAATCCCTGTTATGTAATTAAGGTTCTGGATCTGAAGTTAATTTTAATCATATTAAATTATTAAATTATAGTTCCATATAGTTTTATTGTACAAAATACAAATGTAAAGCACAATAGGCGGACTAAATGTTAAAAGCATTATCACAGTCAACCGGGTAAAGCAGACAGCTTGAATGTGGGTGTAAATTATTTGTCTGAGCCTTTGTTTTAAGGCTAACTCCTCGTCAAATTTATATAGAGTTGGCGTCCATGAAGATATTTAATGCTTAGTAGTTGATAGAAATGTTGTAATATTTCCCTAATTATTTATCTAGAAGCTCAAAGATGCAAATTATGATTTGTGCAAAATACAAATGATCTGATTTTGGTCACGCTATAATTTAAGAACGATTTATTTCATATCTATTATAAGTTTATTAGGCCGTAATGATGGGAAAAATTGCCGGAAAGCGCAGTGGGAGAACGTAAAATGTCATGGCTGAGAAACATCCGCCAGTGGAATGGTATTAGAACAGTGGAACGGTTGTTCAGACTCGCCATAGATAAAATAAGGAGCTAACAGCTAACATTGAGTAATGAAATGGCACCAAAAAAAAAACTATGATTATCCACGTGTAGATTTTGCCACCAAAGGGAAACTCAGAACCAAGTTACAAGTTACGTTTTGTATTTATGGTACCCGTAGTTTATAATCTGCGGGTCTAGTCGCGTGTGGGAATAGACGATAATTGTTCTCTTCCTACGTGGGTGTTGTTAGGCGCAACTAAGGGAAAAACAGAAGTCTCACTTTTCACAAGACCAGCTTTACTTATTCACATAGAAGTCCAAGTCAAACTCACTTATCCAAGTCACTTATCTTACTTAAGGAACGGTAGTTTAATCGTCTAGTCCATGATGTTTAGTGAGACATCATACGGCAAACGAACAAAAACGTTTTGTCCCAACAGCAAACATGTTCTGTGAAATTTATTTTGATTACTGGCATCAGGTACATGTGTAATTTATCCCTTAAAATCGCTTTCCTGCATTGTTGCAACAATAAATAAATAACTCGCCTGTGCGTAAGCAAAAAAGAGATGTGCGAAATATTTTCAATCGACTTTAAAAAGGAGGAGGTTCTCATTCGTGGAATGTCTTTTTTTTTTCTAAGCAAAGGGACCTCTTTTATCAAAATAGAATCTTTTAAAAATCATTAGTTTTTTTTTCAATGACTACTTTTAATTTTCTTATGTTTTCCGAAAAACGAGCCCGGAGGTTCAAATACATTGACTTTATCCTAATTTCAGTTCTGTGGTTCGACCAAACCTGCTAAATTATACGTCAAATGGTGAGTGATGATTCACTTTGATCGCATTAATCACTATGAATTAATTAAATTATTCAATGTGCTCTAGTTTGTGTCTGTTCAAATTTTAATTAATTCCCCTTCATTTATTATTATGCGAAATGACAGGATGGATTTGTGGTAAATGTGGAATTTCATGAGTGGAAAAATTACAATAAACAAGACGACCAGACTGCAGTTATAAATTAAAAATTGAGTTTTACCATTAAGACGAGACCTCGGTGAACACTAGCACCACCATCATTTAAAAATCATTATTCACTGAAAACACAAGTTATCAAAAATCCGTGTTATGTACCTAATTAAGTTTCTGGATTTAAAGTTAATTTTAAACATATTAAATTACTAAAATATGGTGGCGCTAGTGTTCACCTTAAGAAAAAGACCGTATTTTTATTTATTAACTTATTTCAGACCACAAAATTTACATTATTGGCCCATATTAATAAATACCTTAAAGTCTAACATTTTTCCAACAAATATTTGATTTTAAAAATTATCCAAGTACCTAACAACAAAAATTACATACATAGTTTGCATATACTAGAATTTAGTTTCACTTCACACCTTCCGAGCCTTCCGTATGTCAGTGGACGCGATGTGATGGTTTTAGAACATAATTACCTGCCTTAACAAAGCCCATATTAATTTGACACCAAGATATGTTAATAGTTGGAGATGGCAAAAAAATTGGTTGCCTGTAAAGTCGGTATACGGGCGAAAGTTTTACGTGACAACGCTTCCACTCGGGCATGGTTAGCCCGCCTAAGAGCGAGAGAGACAGACATAAAAAGTGAAAGGCACGCGTGCCTCTCACTCGCTCTCATTGTGAGCGCATAACGTGAGCGGAGCGTAACGCAGTTTCTTGAAGTGTCACCCGGCAAACCAATTTATAAGACGTTGTCACGTCAAAAATGTGGAATCATACAGAGCTAGCGACTGTAAGAGCTGTTGTTGCTAATTATTGAGAGAATTATCCTCTAAATGTAGAAATAAAATCTGTATTTTTTAAATGTTACAATGTGTTTATTTATTTATTTTTTCTATAATATTTTGGCACCGCGACTTGTCGACGCCGCTGGTGACAAGAAGGTCGGCTCATATCACGCGCAGAGAATAGCAGTCGCTATTCAGCGCGGGAATGCAGCCGGGGTTCTTGGTACCATGCCGCAAGAGCACAACTTTTTAGATGTATACCAATATTTTATTTGAAATTTTAGTAATATTAGTTTTAGTTTTATATTTTTTTAAGTACTTGATTACAGCTAGTTACTTTTGTCACAACAAACATTATCAAACCAATGAAAAATAGATTTTTTTGATACAATTCATGGAAGAGCTTGATAGCGTAGAGGGGTGTGCGTTCAATTGCATTAATTGAAAGGAATGGACGCAGCATAAAAAGACGGCCTAAAACTCTAACAGTGTTTGTTGTTACTAACTAATACACTACTCTTCATGATCTTTATATTCTATTTTCTATGTAAAAAGGGTTATGGATGTCAGACGGCGGTCATTATATTGTGATAACCAGTGCCACCATACAGGATAGCTTAACCAGTGAAGGATAACCTTATGATGTAACTGGGACACACATTCTGATAAAAAAGAATTTTGTATCGTATTTGTTAGAAATAAATAACCTTATACATTAGACTACCGCATCCAAGTTTCTTAAGCCATGTATCGGACGCGGTATTCGCAATTAAATTGAGATATATGTATATTTGTGGGTCCCAAGGATTTGTGGGAATTTCCTCCCACTATTAAAGCAATCTGACTGGAAAATCGTGTTTTCAATTGGCTTAGTTTGTCACCGAATTCGCATACAAATTGTATTAAGTAAAGTTTGTGTAAATGACAAGGGACTGTGTCGTATTTAGTCTATTTATGTATAGAATATTTGATTTTATTAACCGATGGAAATAAGGAAATTCTTTGGTAAAATTGTCATCAATCGACAAAAGAAATACCTATTAAATTCACTAAATATTTAAAAAGGGCTTAATGAGATAAACATCTTATTAAAAGCGTCTAGCAATAAGCTTATTAGGCGGGGCGTATTACAAGTAAAGTAGACTTTAATGCATCATCATAAGAACGGAGTAAATATATATTAACGCTTTGAATTTTATCTACGGGTTGCCACATAACACTTTATTGTAGCTACTTACTTTTATGCAGATTTTATTTTCAAATTGGCCATAAAACTATCAAATGTACATAATTTTGAGCATAATCGCTAACATTTCTGAGAATGTTCTGAATTAATGAACGGTTTAGTCGCTCTAAACGACTAAAATGATATCAGCTATCCCCAGACTTTATATCCCATTTTATGTATTCTGTCCGTCGTCATTTTTGGCTTATTTATATCTAAACACTACAATCCGTGTGAGCTCTCATAAATCGGATCGGAGGTAGTTAGTTTTTAAGCTTCTATATATACTCAAATGGTTACTCTAACGGTCACCTGGGCATTGTCTGTAAAAACTTATAATACTGGACAAAGTATAAAGAGAATACTTACGATATCTACGGAAATAAAGGAAGCGGTTTATATTAAACAGAGACAGCCCTTAGTCCAATGACAGCACAACCAAAATTTACTTTTACTATAAACAATTACAAACATTCGGTACTATTTCAGCGTTTTTGTATTAGCTTAAGAATCTCTAAAAGTGTAAAAATTTTCCATTGTTACATTCAAATCGGCTCGAGAATCTCGCACAATACACCTGAAAAAGGAGAGGAAAAATACCAATCGCTAACAGAAATTGTTTGAGAAAATTTCTATTTTTAACAACAACCATTCAAAGTTATCGGATCTTGAGCGAAAATGAAAGGAGCGTTTTGATTTTCATTCATGTAAAATAAATGTATTAAGGACAAATCATACAGATTTGACAGTGGAACTTCCTGCCAGCAGACGTATTTTCGGACACATACAATTTGGGCCTTTTCAAGGCTAGAGTGAATAGGCTATTAATGTGCCAGCGAGCTCCGTATTAGACCACAACTACTTCAGATGGGATCGTGGTAAATCGCCAGATATTGTGAATATAAAAAATATATATATATCAAGCCCCAAAAGTTTTAAAGGGATACTCTTAACGATATTACCATTTATACTTACTAGTACTTAGACTTACCCAAGAGCCGGCACAAATTGGAGAATGCTATTTTCTATCTAGCCCTAACTGGTTATCAAACCCAGAACCTAAACATTGGCGGACAAGCGTGTTCAACATTAGGCCACGAAGGTAAATAAGTACTAAATTTAATGTATTCATTGTATAATAACTAGTTTAATTGAGTAAGTATCACAAAATAGGAGTTTCAACATTTTTTGGTCTTATTTCAATCTTTATTCAATTCTTAAATTTCATGACCAAAATCACATGCTTTTTTTCCGAAAACTAATATTTCAGCCATATATAGTCTAACTAAATTATCACTTAACGTCTGTTACATAGTGGTGATAATGTAGAATAGGTACCTACTTATTTCGGGTTTGTTAATAACAAAGAGTCATGAATTGTGCAGCCTATTTGAATGCTGTTACTACATTAGCAGCACAGCCTGGGATTAACTGCAAGAGGCTACTAGTGTCTACATCAATACTAGAGTAGTAAAGAGCCAAATATATGTCTACACCGTATTTTGTGACTGTCTGACAATCTGTGAAAAACTCTGACCACTAACACACACAAAAAGTTTTTGTAGTGTTTGTTCGTTGCTCTCGTCTTACGTTTGTAGTTTCATGAATTGTACACGCGCCCGCGAGCGATATAAAAACACCTCGCTCTCTGTTGTTTTCATACTAGCACAGAATACCTAATAGTACTTACTAGGTACTTAACCCATTCTATAAAGCGTATATTCGTTGGATGACTCAGTGGAATGCTATACTCGAACTAATGACGATGATTGCTGCTGGCATGAATTTGCATGTTGTGAAAATTTACAGCTCCCCGGAACATTTTAGAACGCAGCTATAATTAGTGTCGAATAATTATTAAGAACTAGCTGTTAGCCCCGGCTTCGCGAGGGTGGCGTAGGTACTATTTAACGCATTAAGTTTTTGATAAACCCGTTTTTTTTTTTTGCAAAATCATCTAAGGTTTACTTTTCGTTAAATTAAAAGATCCAACTAACTTGTAATCTTTTAAGAATTATGGCGTGTCCAAGAGTAAAAGAAAAAAAAATATAGTAAGGTCTTACAAATTATACCTTAGTAACAAAATACTTAGTTCTTTTTTTTTTGTTGTTTACTGTTAATATTTAAATCGGCATTATGGTAACATCAAATCTGATTCAATCGTCAGTCTCGGCAACAGCTAGACTGACCTGCGTTTTAATCGTTTTCCAATTTAAAAATAAACCCTTTTCAATATAAATTTTAACCACGAAACATGTTACAGCAATTAATTACGCGAGCACTTGGTTTTCATTTAAATAAATATTTTTGAGATAAAATATGAAATAAGTACATTTTGTTGCAATGGAATTCAAAATTAAAGTTTTGATAACTATTTGTAACGTTACTGACCACAAAACAAAATTATTTATGAATGAACTGCACAAATAAGGAAACTGTTTATGATAAGTAAGAAATCCTTTGCAAGGAAATATGCTTTTCAGATGCCGTTCGCGTAGATATTTTGAAAATGAGGTAAGTATTTATTAAATTTATGAAAGAAAATGTTATGCATCTTAAGATAACAAATTTGCTCGTGCATTAAATTATTTCATAGTATCAAGTAAATGTCTGTAGTACCTGCGAGAAACAGGCGTGTTATATAATGTTTGTATGAAACTTAATACTTTATAGGAAAAGGTATTACTCGGAACTAAGTTGCTTTATATAGAGTTTAATATTGCATGAACTTAGATTATACGATTTCTTTGATATTTGAAGTCTAGAGCCAACCCCCTATATTTTTTATTGGCCGTATTCTTCATCATTCGAGCGTGGTTTCCAGTAACATCCTCAGGTTTCACTTCAGAGTCGAACTGCGAAATATCTAGGGTTAGGGTTAATTATGAGTTCTACTGTTCCCTTTGGTAGCTGAGTTAACTGCTGTTGATAACTAGTTGAATCCATCAGATAATCAACATGAAAGTATAAAGTAAGCCCGCCAATTGTAAAAGTATTTTTACTTGTAGCACAATAAAGTTATATAAATAAATAAATAAACAAAGTATATGAAGGAGACGAAAATTAAAAGTTTATTAGTAAAATCCCTAGATTATAAAAAAAACTTGCGGCACTAGGGGACTGTCGCGGTAAAGTTATTATAGCATTCGATAATATAATTCCCGCGCATAGCATTTTTTATCAACTTATGCAATAAGTACGATCGCTCGGCCGAGCTACATGGTCATTGGAGTGGGGGGTGTTTGGTTTTATTTTCGTTACGGAATTTCTTGATTAAGTGGCCGCGCTCAAAACCTGCGAAAAAATTTATGCAATGGCTTAAAAATGCCCGGCGATAAAATAAACTTGTACGCACAGAACAGAGAAATTATCCGAAATTTCTAATTCTGTGCTTGTTCGTTTAAGTACAATATCTTGTTCCTTGTAGTATCTAAAAGATATAATATTTTACAGAGTATATCAATCACAAAAAGCGGAGTCAACCATACGTTACGGCGCGACTTGACACGTCTGCCGGGAACTTTATGTCCCAGTTTTTACTTCCTAATGTTCCCATATTTCTTTGTTGCAAGAAATGATATATGATGTAGAACTCACGATGTGAAAGCAATAAAAATTATATGCAAAAAATTAGAGTTAAGGAAAATATGCGTATTAAAAAATTGAGATTGTGTAGACAGGAAAGGTAGCCTGCAAGAGATTGCATTGTAATTGTTTTGAATTGAAAATTGAAATTTTGCACTACCCCTTACCTTTCTCTGCATCACTCATTAGGTTGACTGGTACATAAAGCCTCAGGCATTAAGTCCGCCATTTACAATTGTGTAATAAAGTTAAATAATACATAGTATAAAACAGAGTCGCTTTCTCTTTTCCTATGTCCCTTTGTATGCTTAAATCTTTAAAACTACGCAACGGATTTTGATGCGGTTTTTTTTAATAGATAGAATGATTCAAGAGTAAGGTTTTGAGGCCCATGCGAAAACAATTTATTTGTATCTACAAATAAATTGTAGATACACTTATACACTTCTTTGACGACCTCCGTGGCGTAATAGTTAATAGTTAACATGCCTGACCGCTACTCAGGAGGTCCCGGTTTCGATCCCCGGTCAGGTCAATAATAAGCTTTTTCTGATGGACCTGGGTCTTGGATGTTTATATGTATATGTATTCGTTATGAAATATAGTATCGTTGAGTTAGTATCCCATAACACAAGTCTCGAACTTACTTTGGGGCTAACTCAATCTGTGTGATTTGTCCCTATTTATTAATTTATTTAATTTATTTATTTATCCATTTCAGTTATCGCTGGGTTTTAGTTGACTGTACTTTATATACACAAGAGAGCTGACGACCAAATATAATGATAAAATCGGAAGGTGCCAACTCGGGCGCAGTCGTGACTTTCACACGCGCCAGTTGGCGAATAATTTTTAGCTCCCCAAGTTGCTGCCATAGGTCATATCCGCTACTTTTATAAAACTTTAAAAACTTACGATTCAAAATTACCCATGTCGGAACTATGAGGATTACTTTTTATTCTATGCAATCCTAAAACTGACACAGTTTTGCACAAACCGCATAACACAGAGAGCTAAATAAATCCTAAAAATACGAATCACAAACAAAACAAAATTAAAGTCATCTGACCTCGCTCACGACAAATTTTCTGCAAAGATTTACCTCACTTGAATAATGTATGTGAATACAGTGAATTTGAAAATGAAACACATTAACAAGGCACCTCCATTCCCTAATGGATTAAATCCGTAAAAGCACCTGGATTTGTGCCACTTTCCTCTAGCCAGGCTATTTAAAGATGCGCCACTCTGTGGCGAGAGGAATTCTATCAGTATTTCGTTTATTCTGCCTCTGGTTCTACCTTAGAGCATTGAACCAACCGGAGTGGCCACCCCTGTGCCAAAAGTATAAGACCGCTGGTCACACTTTGTGTATTTTTAGCTTGTGATGGAGAATGTAAAGTGTGTGCGAATATAAGCGAAATGCATTAGTGTTAATACTTATTGTGTGTGTTATTGGCAGCCTGTTTTACGTAGAAAAAGGTGCGCGTGCCATCTCCTGTTTGGTTTTCTCTAAGGAAGGCTCCTGCCAATGTTATGCAAACTCAATTATAGCACTAGCTGCAGGCAGGGCTCTGAATTAAAAATATAAGTCTTGAAGATCAAGATGTGGTCCTCACTTCACTTCTATATATTTTAGTATAATGTATGTATAGCATTGTCGAACTCGACAGACTTGAGTGAAACTTTTAGATGATTTGTTTAATATCAGCACCTACTTATGATTTGTTGTGAAAAAAAAATAGACCTGGAATCCCTCTAAAGAGCTGACTGGTAAGGGGTGGCGCAGAATAGGGGGGAGTGGAGAGCTCTTGTGTCGGAGGCCAGGATCCACTTTGGGTCGTCGAGCCATCGAAGTAAGTAAGATTATACTCTTTCTTTCTTGATGACGTAATTCTATAACAAGCAAATATAAATTTTAATACATAATTTTCTACCACACACCAATGAGTAGCTTTGGCGAATACGGTCAAGTAGTATCTAAACAGATCAATGATATTAGCGACCTCGATTCTGGGTTGCGCTCTCGAGGTGAACGGACGTGCTGTCGCGGCTGTCTATCACTAAGAAAGTCTGCTTGGAATTTCTGACCGATTTCTGCTGGTGCTCCGTATCGTCGCTGCTGGAATATCAAACTTCTCTACGACTCGTCGTACTGTGGTGCGGTTTCCGTATCGGCGTGCGTGGCCCTGCATTTATCGCGAAGAGCGACTGACGGGTGACCCCGAATTTTAGACCGTACTTGTACGTGTCTAAAGGACGGGAAAGCCTTTGCTCGTGTAGCGTCCTTTTCAGGGCATACCGAGCGTCAACCTTTTTCACACGCCCACACGCCTTCAGTGTGGTTGAGTCCCACATTTAGTTGGGCCCTCCGGGAAGCAAATTGGCCTGTTTTCTAACGAACGCAGGCCGAGCTTGTTGCTCACCGGTGGTAGTGCGGACCCTGGCACTAGCCCTCTTACCCCTTCAGGGTATCGGGCAGAAACAGGCTGGGCCCGGAACCACTGGCCTTGGGGAGGTCCCCTAGTCAACCCCGGGTATCGGTTAGGTAGTTAAGTTGATAGGTACACACCTGTTGACCCTAACAAGGTTGGCAACAGACCCCTACACACAGCACGTAGTAGGGCCAATAGGCACACACCCTTCTGTCTACACCCGGCAGAAGGAAGAACTAGGACACCCGAGTGGACCCCTCGGGTTATCCCCCACCCCTTGGCGTTCAATCGCCACACTGTCGCCGTAATGGCGGCCCCCACCCCTCCTCCCGATGAGGACCTATTTATTAGGTTCCTCACCGAGAAAGGAAATTTAGGAGAGTTTCTCCTCTACAAGGAGGCCCTCCTTGCAACCCCTCCCCCACCCCCGACCGCGCCCGCGACCGCCCCCCGCAACCGTTATGGGATCCTCCCCGTCGAGGACTCTCAACCCCCTGCATCCCCCGTCCACCTTAGGGACATACGTCCTCCCGTCCGCGATTCGCCATTGTCCCCAATGGCAGAGTCAGAGCCGGAGTCCGACGAGGAGCCATCGTGTCCGATGGACACATCACCTCCAAAGTCCCACTCGGACGCCTCACGAGCGTCCTCTTCCGACGAGGAATTCGTCGTGGTTGGTGGCAAGCGTCAGCGCAGGCCCAAACCTAAAAACAAGAGGCAACCGCCCTCCAAAACCTCCAGAAATGGAGAAGGAAAGGCCATTCGCCCTCCCACCCCGCACAAACCCACTCAAGGCCCCTCCACGGCCGCAGAGACTACCGGCCCTAAGCCGAAACCCCCACCCCCGGTCATCATTCACGACTCCAAACATTGGGAGTCCATTTCCCGGACTCTCAATGATAGGCACATCCAATACTCTAAGGCGCACAAGTGCGACATAGGTATTAGGGTGACAGTCCCCACCCTTCGAGACCACAAGGCCCTAACAAGCCTCCTCCACGAGCGCAAGTACGAGTGGCACTCGTACACGCTCGAAGAAGACCGAGTCCTCCGGGTAGTAATCCGGAGAATCCCGCACGACGTCTCAGAGGAGTTCATCCGAGAGACGCTCGTAGCCCAAGCTCTACCCGTCCGGGAAGTCCACCGGATGTACAAGGGCAAATCCCCTCGGACCCCCTACGACATGGTCATGGTCGTTCTCGACAAGACCACGGAGGGTAAAAAGATCTTTAAGATCCAGTCCGTCGCCGGCCTCACCGGCTTCTCTGTAGAGACCCCCCGCAAACGCGGAATCATAGGGCAGTGCCACAACTGCCAATACTACGGGCACTCCGCCCGTAACTGTCACGCTCGCCCCCGTTGCGTTAAGTGCACGGAGGACCACGCAACCAAAGACTGCGAGCGCACGAAGGAGTCCCCGGGCGAGCCTGCGTGTGTGCTCTGCGGAGAATCCGGGCACCCGGCCAACTGGCGCGGTTGCCCGAAAGCTCCGAGGAGCAAACCGAGGCAGGCGCCGGCCGGTCGCTCTCCCCGAGTGCCCAAGCAGCAACCCGCCCCCAAACCCAAGCCGTCCTTCTCGGCCGCACCCTCCGATTTCCCGGCCCTCGACAAGAGGCCAACCGGGCCCCCCCCTCCCCCAGCCCCTCTGGCTGCCCCGCAGGCCCCCAACTTCGCTGCAGCGGTTGCCAAACCCTCAGCCCCCCGCCCCCAGACAACGAGGCAGGCCCAACCGCCCGCCGTCGCTGCCCGCAGGGAGCCCGCTACCCCTCGTGGGAACGCGGTCCCCCGTGTGGCAACCGCCGACGAGGCGATTGAAGTCTGCTTCAATGTCCTCCGCGACGTCAACCTCGACATCATCGAGGAACTTGGTCATGCCCTAATAGCCGCCGGCAACGATTGGATCGCCCGGACGCAGGTTATTAGGAGCTACAGAACTGAAATTGCGAAGATCACTGCGTATGACATCCCAGCACATCTTCGCGCCAACCAGCGTCCGTGATGGGTAGTACGGCCCAAAGGAACAAACCCCGATCGCTGACCTTGGCATTCTACAATGCCAACGGAAATCTCCGCGACCAAAGGACTGAAATTGCTCAGTACCTCACCCAACATCAGGTTGACATCCTCCTACTGCAGGAGACCTTCCTCAAACCATCGCACAGAGACCCAAAAATTGCGAACTACAACATCATTCGCAATGATAGATTAGAAAACGCCAAAGGCGGAACGCTAATCTATTACAAGAGGTCCCTGCACTGCAGCAAACTCGACCCTCCTTCCCTAACAAACTTGGAATGCTCAATCCTCCGAATAGCGATGACTGGCCACCCGCCAATCAACATCGCCTCCGTCTACCTCAGCCCCACCAAAAGCTTGCTTGAGAGCGACCTTCAAGCCCTGTTTTCTATGGGAAACGCTACCATATTGGCTGGCGATTTCAATAGTAAACACACCAGGTGGCATTCGCTAACCAACTCGACGAACGGCGTAACCCTAATGAGGCTCGAAGAGTCCCTGGATTTCGACGTTGTAGCGCCCCTGGCTCCGACCCGCTATCCTACCGCGGAAGGCCAAAACCCCAGTGTCCTGGACTTTGCCCTACTAAAGAATATCACCTTGACAGTGTGTTCATTAGAGGTGCACTCAGACCTAAATTCGGACCATAGACCGGTCCTTCTCCAACTAGGACAGACCGACAATGGGCGCCCCGCTCATACAAGGACAATCACGGATTGGAAGAGACTAGCGAAAGCACTCAACCAACCCTCCCCCGACTTGGACGCGATACCCGAAAGGATATCGTCCACCGAACAGACCGACATGGCGATCTCCTCCCTCACCAACCACTTGCAAGCAGCCATCAAGGACTGCTCCAGGCAGGTCCCTTCTGTGGACCCTAACCACAGATTCGAACTGCCGGAAGACGCAAGGCGGTTGCTGACGGAGAAAAACGCCGCGACAAGGGAACACGACCTCTACCCCACCGAAGAGGCCCGTTCTAGATTACGCTACCTTCAACGTCGAGTTAAGGAGCGCATGAAGGAACTCAGGGACGAAAGGTGGGGCGACTTCCTCTCTGAACTGTCACCGTCACACGTCACTTACTGGCGTGTGGCACGAAGTCTCAAGTGCGATCAGATCTCAACTACTCCTCCTCTCAAATATCCGGATGGTTCCATCGCTTTCGATGATGACGAAAAAGCTGAATGCCTAGCAGACAGCCTGGAAAGCCAATGCTCTCCTAGTCGTGAACCAGTTGACCCAGATCACCTACGACGGGTAGAATCGCATGTAGAGAGCATCACCGCCTCCGCATCGGCTCCCCCCGTGACCGCACTCCCTCCAACTACGATTGAAGAGGTACAATCGATAATCAAATCCCTAAAACCCCGAAAAGCCGCCGGAGCTGACGGAATATCTAACGGCATATTGAAATGCCTACCCCAGACTCTATTACTGCTGCTAGTGAGCATCTTCAATGCTTGCCTAGCTAATTGTACGTTCCCAGACGCCTGGAAACAAGCAACGGTAATAGGCATCCCAAAACCAGGCAAAGACCTGAAAAATCCGTCCTCATATCGCCCAATCAGCCTCCTTAGCTGCATCGGGAAGATATACGAGAGAATCATATCGGCCAGACTCAAGATTTACACCGAATCTATGAATCTGATCCCGAATGAGCAGATGGGCTTCCGCGCAAAACACTCTTGCGTACACCAACTGCACCGCCTAACCGAACACATCCTAGGCAACCGCCGCCGCGGAAGACCCACAGGAGCACTCTTCTTCGATGTAGCGAAGGCATTCGACAAAGTCTGGCATGCCGGCTTGGTAGCCAAGCTGGCCATCATGGGCCTGCCTGACAGTCTCGTGCGCATCATACGAGAATTCTTGTCGAATAGATCCTTCCGCTACAGAGTCGAAGGAACTCTTTCACGCCCCCGACCACTAAGAGCTGGAGTCCCGCAAGGGTCTGTGCTCTCTCCCATACTGTATGCATTGTACACCAATGACGTACCCCGGACCCCGCACGTGGAGTTAGCCCTTTTCGCTGACGACACTGCTCTATTCACATCCAGTACAAGTAAGGAGCTTATCTCCAAACGCCTCCAACAAGCAGTCGACGCGCTCGGCGCTTGGTTCAGGAAGTGGCGCATCGAGGTGAATCCGGAAAAGAGCGCAGCAGTGTTCTTCTCCAAAGACTCCCGCGGTGCAACACGACCCCCGGCATGGAGCACACAATCGCTCTTAAAAACGATATCTTTGTTCGGAAAATCCATTCCATGGGTTGACCGCACAAAATATCTGGGCGTTATCTTTGACAGCAAGATGACCTTTGGACACCACATCCAAAGAGTACGCAACAGAGCAGCCTTTTATCTAGGCAGACTCTCACCCATGATCAGTAACGTAAAAATGTCGCTTAGAAATAAGTTGACTCTTTACAAGCTGTGCATCCGACCTGTCATGACATATGCGAGCGTTATTTTCGCACACGCAGCACCATCTCTTCTGAATAAACTCCAACTCATTCAGAATAGGTTCGCACGTAGAGCCACGGGATCCCCCCGGGGTCTACGCACACGCGATCTACACAAGGACCTTGAGCTCCCATCCATGTTGAGATACCTCAAAGAAACGTCAAAACGTTACTTTGAGAAATGCTCTTCCCATCCGAACCCGTTAGTGGAACAAGCTGCTAACTACAGCCCGTCCAAGGATGTCCCCTTGCGGCACCGACGCCCGAGGAATGTTCTCTTTGATCCCGACGACCCCATCACGGTAGCTAATCGGCCATACGAAAATCTCCAGTCTCAAAGGAGACGGGGATTTTCCTTAGGCACACCGACACACCGCACTCGCCGGCGAGTGCGACGAAGTAGGAACAGTAGCTCGTTTTCCAGGTACCAAAATGTACCAGGGCGCTTCTCGCCACCGGTAGGCTCTTCTTAGGCCCTTAAGGCACCCTAGTGTCGGCCCTTAAGGCAATGAGCGTTTGCATCGCTCGCGAGTTTGCATCGCTCGCCATTGATCAAAGGCAAAGCCCATGGCCGAGGTTCGTCCCAACTGGGAGCCCCTTGCGCTTTTGCCGAAAAGGCTGAGTGGCGTCAAGCCCTCGCCTCAAACCGTCCCGCTGTAAATATTAAAGCTCTTAGAAGCTAATATTGTAGGTCCTGTCAAAAAAAAAAAAAAAAAAAAAAAAAAAAAAAAATTAGCGACCTAGTTGAGTGTATGCAGCGTTCGAGTAAGTGGTTTCTGTTTGCGAAAATTATATTTACCGACTAACTTTGACTATATTTTACAGCTAACTCCATGTTGACAGGGGGCTTAGCCAAAGTCATAACACAACCTCAAAACGTCTACGGAGTACGACATGAACAAAATGTATGGGATTGACATAAGATTGACCGCTTGATTTACCGCAGCTTATGCAAATCCCATACATTTTATTCTTGTCGACATTCGTCAACGTTTTAAAATTGGGACTTTGACCAAGACCCCAGTCGCCTCCTAGGATAGCCATCAATCAATCAATAAATATGACAAATTTAAATAATTAATATATTTCAAGTTGTCATGAATCCGGTAATAATAATAAAAATATGGACGAGATCCAGAGGAACAAGAATAAATACTGGTAGACCACATGTGTGTCCCTCAATAGAATAAAAAAAAAACAACCAGCACAGAATATAAATAGCCGTAGTTTTTTGGGTTAAATAATTTTATTTTGCTTCATCTATTTTTTGTTAAGATCATTGGATTCGACGAACATCGAACGGTAGTTTCGTAGACCACATTTCTGTTACAGGAATTGAATATTTGAATTGATATTTCGATTGGATATAGCCTACATCTGGACTGGACCAACTCTCAAGTGCAAACTAAATTGGTATTTTGTATGAGAGTTTCTAGGAAATCAAGCTGTTTTATTTTACGATGGGAGCACCTAATTACTTTGTTACTTCATTAAGTACATATAGTAATTAAGAAAATATGATAGCGAAGTATCGCTTTAAAATGAAAAGTCAGAGTTTAAAAGAAAGATTAATTTTTTTTTTTTTGCGAAAATTAACAGTCAAAATAAAAGTCGTGTAAAAACATGTTTAGTACATTAAAATGCCTTTCTGTTAAATAAAACACAAGGTAATTATGATCAATAAATGATAAGAATTTAATGTTTTAAAAATATTCTCAATATAATAATATTTATAGTTTCCAAAATGAACCATTAATATACTTATATTAATTTATCTGCAGCATAAATCTAAATATATCTTCCATGAAACTCTTCACAAGTACACTTTTTTTTATAATATTAACAGTGTTTAAGTATTACCTAAAACGTTAACAGTATTAGCGGCGCATTAAAAAAAGCAGTGGCGCTTGGAGGATGCCAATTGTCGCATATAGCGATTAGAATTTGTCATTATTATTATATAAACTATAAGTAGAAATAGGATTAATTATTTTTTAATATAATGTTATCAGTATCTTATTTTTACTCATTTGTTTTACTTTAAATTCAACATTTGTAACTTTTGAATGTAAGATTGTATACCATAACGAAAACCGGTCGGCACGTGCATGCTGTTTTGTATAGAAAATGTGAACTTTGGACCGGCACGTGTAAATTTCTGTGACCTGTAATAACCTTTGTAACGTGTGCAACCTTTTTGAATTTTGATTGAACAATATTAAACCGATACCATAAGGGGGTCGACGGATTCACGCATGCGCGTTAGGATTTTTTTAATTATAAAAGCGCCATGCTTGCCCTATGCATTTTAATCGTCTAATAATTGTCTTACAGACATCTTGCTTGTGTCTTATATTGATCAGCTCCAAAAAAGGCTGAAAGTAATGAACAAAAGTGCGTGAATCTACTTCCTTGTGAACGTTTACCAAGAAAGAAATAGTTTATTTTTAACTCAAGAAACCCTACATCCTAAGTATCCAAAGTATCACCCTGTCATCTTCCCCATACAGTCCACTCTGCTGTCGAAGGCATATGGCCAGGTAAAGCCCATAGTGTCCTTCGAGTGCCGGATTCCTTAACGGCCCAACGGTGGTACTTTGGTACCCGACAGCTTTAGCTGTATAAATATCCGCCAAAGGTCGCTAGTAGCTTTCGGGCTCGCTTCCCGCGGCACCCAGGTTTGGTTTGCAGCTCGGCTCGCCATCCTGGTTAATCGACAGCTTTAGCTGTAACCACGTGCCTCAAACCGGGGTTGCTTGACTCTGGTCAACACCTCGCAACAGCGACTTTCGTCGCCCGACGGTAATTGCAGGCAGCTCTGCTGCCAGCATTCTCCTCGTCCACGTCGTGTTGCGCCAGGGCCACAGGGGACTGTTGAGCGAGGCTTCGCGTCCCTACTCCCTAAAAGTATATGTGAGTGACATTGTAATAACTAAAGTGGTTTCAGTGACTTTTAGATTCGCGAGTGTTAGATTTAATTTAGATTTATTTTTCTTTCACATCTTTTGTTAATTTTTTGTAAATTAGGGTTAGTGTAAATATTAAGGGTTCATTATGTTGAGGTCCCCCACGCGCAGTAAGACAACCGAAAGGTCCCTGCGATCTAAGGGCCCTCCGCCCACTCCGTCCCCACAGGGAGACCGAGAAAATACACCGCCCTCAGGTGACACCACACCAGGTGAAACCAACACGTGGAGCAAAGGCACCAGCCCGACCACGGACGCAAACCCAAGCCAAAATACGAGTAGTAATATAGAAGTCGTGCCACCTCCTCCGCGACCGGTCTCGCGGAGTGGTGTTGTTGAGGATGCGTTACAGGATAGAAGTGCACCGTGCACAGCAATTAATGTGCCGCGGACACCCCGGGATAATTGTGATATTAGTGTATTAATGGCTGAACTTGAAGTGCATAAGGCCAAGTTAGAACTCGCCCAACGGGCTGCAGAATCCGCCAAGTGTAGGTTGGAGATTGCGCGTATTGAAGTCGCACGATCTACCGACGGCGATTTGCAGCGCGGGTTTATTGAAGGGCGTAGGGTTTCTGACTGGGTCGCACAACAGCAAAATTCGAGGCCTGCCATACAGGACACATATCAGGACCCGGGTCCTAGCACGTCGCGAGACAATAATAGAGTCCGCACGTACAATAACGTCATCACGACACCTCGGGAACATGTCGTACCAGTCATTCAGCGTACGCAGCCCGAGCTACCTACTTTTGATGGCAATATAACTGAGTGGATCGCGTTCCGGGCTGAATTCGAAGACAGCGCACCTATGTTCAGCGCAGTTAACAATGTTAGTCGTATTCGCAGAGCTTTACGAGGTGAAGCTCGTACCGCTGTAAAATCGATTATGTACACGGTACAGGATCCGTTCGAAATTATGGAAGCCTTAGAAAGGCACTTCGGCGATCCAGAGGAAATAGTCCTCAATGAAATTCACAACGTGAAACGCATGCCGCGATTAGCAGAAGACAACAGTAATATTGTGTCATTCGCGGGTCATGTCGCTAACGTGGTCGCAACCATTAAATCGTTGCGGCAAGATAAATATTTGTACGCTCCCGAACTAGTAAATAAAATAATAGACAAGTTAAATTTAATTGTTCGGTACGAATGGGGCAAGTACAAATCCGCAAACTCTAGTATGCCTGATTTAGTGGCAATGGCCGAATTTTTAAGCGAAATTAGTAGTGCGTCGCGTAAAACTCATTCTCGCCATAACAAACCACGGGCTCATGTTAACGTAGCTTCAAATAATCATAACAACAAAGCATCGGGCCGCACTAGGTCGCCGCAATATTCGCGATCGAGGCGGCAATCCCCACCACCCGATTATTCAAGCAGCGAGTCCGAATACGAAGGCGAGAGCGCGCCTAAACGACTATCGCGGCCTCCAGCTAGAGTTAACACTGGGCGTTCGAAAGATTTCAGAAAACCAAGTGAAAATAATAACAATAATAAAAGAAAGACGTCACCTACATCACCTAAAAATAATAAGTGTGTTTTATGTAATGGTGAACATGCCTTATTTAAGTGTTCGGAATTTCTGAAATCTTCCGTAGCTCAACGTTGGGAAACCGCGAAAAATAATAAATTGTGCTTCCGATGTTTGGCCGCGTCGCATAAGCGGCCTGTGAGATGCAAATATGTACCATGTGGCGTTAACCAATGTGAAGCAGGTCACCACAAGCTCTTGCATGGCCTCTCCTTGCGAAATCTATCATCTCCGCGGGCAAATGTCGGCAGTATCAATCATGTAAACAGATCCAACACGTTTTTAAAAATCGTTCCTATAGAAATGACGGGCCCTCTAGGCTCAGTGAACACGTTTGCTCTGTTAGACGGGGGTTCGACCATGACGTTGGTCGAACGAGCAATTTCGGATTTAATATCTCCCCGTAAACAGGGCGAACCGCTCACTATAACCGGAATAGGAGGCAACGTCATGAACGACGTAGAGTCATGCGAAATTCACGTGTCGATCCGCGGTCAATGTAGTCGTAATTTCGAAAAAATGAAAGCGCGCACTATCACGCAGTTGAATATCTCACCTCAGGAGGTACCGCGTGATTTGATAGAGGAGTGCGAGCACCTCAAAGACATTATAGACGAAATTTGTTATGAAACGGCTACCCCAACAGTTTTAATTGGCCAAGATAATTGGCATCTTATTGTGTCGCGACAAATACGAAGTGGCAGGAAAAGCCAACCCGTCGCGTCCTTAACTTCTTTAGGGTGGGTGCTGCACGGGCAGTACCTTAACTCTCACGTCAACACAGCTTTCATCAACCACATTAAACCGGTGAACCCGGAAGATGAAATGCTGGCACTCATGAAGCAACATTTCAGCATCGAGTCATTAGGTGTAGAGCATAAAGTACCTAAGGCAGATCCAGAACAACGGGCACTAACCGTGCTGGAAAATACTTGCAAAAAACTGCCTAATAGCGACAGGTACGAGGCCGGTCTCCTATGGCGTAGCGACTCAGAGGTATTGCCTCAAAATAAAGAATTAGCCCTCCGTCGACTACATAGCCTGGAGAAACGACTCGACAAAGACGAGCAACTCAAAGCGAAGTATACGTCTCAAATAAATAATCTGTTAAATAAAGGATACGCAGAAAAAATGCCGTCTAGCCCACCGCTGGACGCGCCTCGTAACTGGTACTTACCACATTTCCCTACATTTCATCCTCAAAAGCAAAAAATTCGCCTTGTTTTCGATGCAGCCGCGAAATATAGTGGTAAATGCCTAAACGATGCGCTTCTAGCCGGCCCAGACTTGCTAGAATCCCTATTTGGCGTACTAATTAGATTTCGCGAAGGTAAAATTGCCGTAATTGCTGATGTTGCCGAAATGTTTCTTCAAGTCGAAGTAATAGAAACCGATCGCGATAGTTTACGTTTTTTGTGGAGGGGGGAAGACCGCTCGTCCCCGCCCGCTGAATACCGAATGCGGCGCTTGATTTTCGGTGCGGCCTCTTCTCCTACAACCGCACTATATGTTAAGAACAAAAACGCGCACGATTTTGCGATCGATTTCCCAAAAGCTGCCGACAAAACGATAAGAAACACATATATGGATGACATGCTTATCGCTCTAGACGAAAATGAGTCAAAAGCAAGAGAAACAGTCAACCAAATTTATAAGCTCAATAAGAAAGCGTCATTTGAGCTCCGCGGATTTGCTAGTAACGTTCCCAGTGTTATTCAGGACGTTACCGCGGGTGACTCTGACTCCACCGTAATCGCTAAGGGCGACGTGGAGCGAACGCTAGGGCTCAAGTGGAATCATAAATCTGATACATTGGGATATCAAGTTAATTTGCGTAATTTACCATCAGAGGTAATAAATAAAACTGTGTTACCCACGAAACGTCAGGTAACCAGCAGCGCAATGTCTGTTTTCGATCCCACTGGCCTAGGTAGCCCAATTTCGGTCCTAGGTAAGGTCCTAATGCAGGAAGTGTGGCGTAAGGGAATCGGTTGGGACGACCCTATCCCACCTGAACTGAAGCCTGCTTGGATCTCATTCATTAGCAACACAAAATTGTTGAATAATTTAGAAATACCGCGTTACGTGCCCGCAACTAATAGGAAGGCCGAACTACACGTATTTTGCGACGCCAGCGAGAAGGTTTATGCTGCGGCCGTGTACTTCGTAGCCATATGTAAGGACGGCAAGCGAACGTCGACCTTAATTGCGGCAAAAGCGCGTGTCGCGCCTCTAAAAACTATTTCAATTCCCAGACTAGAGTTACAAAGCTGTGTGTTAGGTACGCGTCTCGCTAACACTGTTATAAAAGAAAGTGACTACGAGATTACGGGTAAATACTATTGGTCTGACTCACGCACCGTTTTAGCGTGGATTAAAGCCGACCCGCGTTCGTACAAGAGTTTCGTAGCTCACCGGTTAGCCGAAATTGAAGAGAGTACCACACCAGCCGACTGGCACTGGGTCCCTAGTGCACAGAACGTAGCCGATGACGCGACGAAAGGCGTCCCAGCTCAGTTCAATAAAAACCATCGTTGGTTTCACGGTCCCGAGTTTATTAGGTGCTCAAAAGATAACTGGCCTATCGATAAGTCGGAGGCGACAGTAGCGCCAACGGGCGAAGAACGTACTAACGATAAACATTGCGTAGTACATAGCATTCAAACAAAACTTGATTTTCTCCCGTCAGTACATAGGTTTTCTAAGTTCACTAGACTTGTTAGGGCTTCGGCTTGCGTCTTGGTCGCGGCGGAGGTATTTAAGGCTAAATTGCTAATAAAGAATACAGAAACAGAAATGAACACAGGGCATATAAAGTTAGCTGAGCTTCTGCTTATTAAACGAAGCCAACATATGTCGTTTAGTGAGGAAATAAGAGACCTAGAGGCTGGACGGCGAGTACATAAGAAATCATCACTGTTTAAGATTGCAGTTGTATTAGATAAAAATGGCATCCTTGTATTAGACTCACGGATAGACAGAGGCAAGGTCTCCACTCCTATTCTACACGCAAAGGAGGAGTTCACCAAATTATTGATACAACACTTCCATGAGATGTTCAATCATGGTAATCATGCAACTGTAATTAACGAGCTAAAACAGCGATATTACATAGTCGGATTACGTGGTAGCCTAAGATACATATGTAATAAATGCCAATGGTGTCGAACCTACAAAGGAACAACCCTCAAGGTTCCAGTAGGAGACTTACCTATAGAGAGGCTCCAGGAGTATCAACCACCATTCACAGCTACCGGCGTCGACTTGTTCGGACCTATGAATATAACTATAGGCCGACGTCACGAGAAAAGATGGGGCGTGTTATTCACATGCCTGACAACGAGAGCAGTCCATCTAGAGCTTGCTGCCTCGTTATCCGCAGCGTCCATGATTATGGCACTTCGCCGTATGGCAGCGCGGCGCGGAACTCCCACGGTCCTCTACTCTGACAATGGGACCAACTTCGTCGGCGCTGAAAAAGAAATACGCGAAGCACTACAGACGCTTCCAGAAGACATAAAGCCATTCATCTCAGTCCGCGGTATAATTTGGAAAAAGATACCGGCTGGAAATCCTGCTGCAGGCGGCGCCTGGGAACGATTGGTGGGCAGCGTTAAATCAGCGCTCAAAGTCACTCTCAAAGAAAAAGCCCCCACAGAAGAAGCACTTCACACTTTGCTTCTAGAGGCCGAACACATCATTAATTCGCGCCCTCTCACGCCTGTCAACCCTGATTTGGGCTTAGAAGCCCTGACACCCAATCACCTTCTGATTGGGCGTTCAAATTCTCTTTATCCATTTGGTCGTTTTACTGACCATCAAACTACTCTCAAATCTTGGAAGATCACCCAGGCAATGGCAGATATCTTCTGGAAAAGGTGGGTGTCAGAATACCGACCTCAACTGGCCCCACGAATGGCAAAGAAAGAATCCTATAAGCTACGTGAAGGCGACATTGTCATCATAGCCGACAACACTATGCCGCGAGGAATATGGCCGAAAGGAGTTGTAACCAGGACTCACGCCGGACCTGATGGACGTGTACGTGTTGCTGATATCAAAACTGCAGCCGGAACTCTCCGCCGTCCAGCCTCACGACTCATAGTAATATGCTCCTCTGTAGATGGTGCTAGCGCACGTGGGGGAGACTGTCGCATATAGCGATTAGAATTTGTCATTATTATTATATAAACTATAAGTAGAAATAGGATTAATTATTTTTTAATATAATGTTATCAGTATCTTATTTTTACTCATTTGTTTTACTTTAAATTCAACATTTGTAACTTTTGAATGTAAGATTGTATACCATAACGAAAACCGGTCGGCACGTGCATGCTGTTTTGTATAGAAAATGTGAACTTTGGACCGGCACGTGTAAATTTCTGTGACCTGTAATAACCTTTGTAACGTGTGCAACCTTTTTGAATTTTGATTGAACAATATTAAACCGATACCATAAGGGGGTCGACGGATTCACGCATGCGCGTTAGGATTTTTTTAATTATAAAAGCGCCATGCTTGCCCTATGCATTTTAATCGTCTAATAATTGTCTTACAGACATCTTGCTTGTGTCTTATATTGATCAGCTCCAAAAAAGGCTGAAAGTAATGAACAAAAGTGCGTGAATCTACTTCCTTGTGAACGTTTACCAAGAAAGAAATAGTTTATTTTTAACTCAAGAAACCCTACATCCTAAGTATCCAAAGTATCACCCTGTCATCTTCCCCATACAGTCCACTCTGCTGTCGAAGGCATATGGCCAGGTAAAGCCCATACCAATAAAAGTGAAAAATTGACAAACTAAGTGCGTATTTTTGAGGTACCGGTAACGGTATCGCGCGTTCAAAATAAGTAAAACGATTTTCAAAAATATCAAATACTAGCTGTTCCCCGCGGCTTCGCCCCGCGTGGGACTCGGTTATATCGCGCCCAAAAGTAGCCTATGTTTGACCTCAGGTCGTTAACTACATTCCTACCAAATTTCATCACAATTGGTCCAGCAGTTTAGCCATGAAGAGGTGACAGACAGACAGACAGACTTTCGCATTTATAATATTAGTATGGATATACGCGCTTAACCTTCACTCGAAAAATGTATACGCAGCATGCTTCTTCAAAATATTCTTACACTTGTAAGATAAAACTCCCTGGCTTGCCAGATTCAATTTATACAACAATGAGAACCACCGGAAAATCGATACGGCACAATGCCTCCTGATGATAGCAATTTGCTCCCACCGAGGACCTATTATGAATCCATAATAAGATAGCCATCGATCTAGGAGGAAACAGCTGTGTAAGATAAACATGCGTTAGTTTTGTCACTAAGTACTTTAGTCTTTAACAAACTTGAGGACTTTTCAGGTTATCAAATAAACAAGTTACAAGAGGCAGTTTTTATGAATTTACGAATAATTACTTATTTACTTCGATGGATCGATGACCGAAAGTGGATCCTGGCCTCCGACACAAGAGTTCAGCGCCACTCCTTGCCAGTCGGCTCTTTGTATGTATGTATTTATTAAACTTTATTACATGTAAATGGCCTTAAAGCCTTAAACTTTTTCTACCAGTCTATCAACAAGTGATGTTGATCTAATGTCATTCTAACGTTTTATAAGCTTAGTAAAAAACAATAACAACAGAGAGAGAGTATACGGATAATAAACGTGGAGCACGCGAAGTTGATTTACAGATCGGAGATAAAGTTTATGTGAAGAATTTTAATAAAACAAATAAGCTGAGTCCTTATTTTGATACAGCCATGCATACTGTCAAATCCAATACGGAGGAGATGTAGAAATACAGAATGATGAAACAGGGCAACAATTGAGACGAAAAATATTGCATTCAAAAAAATTGGACACCTCGAAATAGTGAGAGAGGATCATTGGCCAATCAGCCTATGGTAGAGTATCTAATAAATCTAATATATGAGGTAGACGTCTAGTTGCTACTCCAAATATCACGGAGCGATGAGGTGCCACGCTGCCGGTGTCTACTGATCTGTGAGAGATGGGAGCTGTAAACTGGCGAGTCATCGCGCAGAACGACCTGGCGCTCTCTGGACACCAAGACCTAATCGGGTAGTTGAGCCAGCGAAGTAGGTATAATAAAATGTACATATATGTACACATACATATACCTTCATATATATACTAAAGAAAAGTTTTAATAAATACGACAAACTCAAAATTAAAGTACCAAAAACTAAACTCATCGAAAACAAAGTTCAACATGTTAAAACACTTTAGTTTCCCAATTATGTCGCTTTTTAGGCGCTCAGTGCGGCATTAATTGCACCTGCTCTGCATGATGTGCACCGGAGTTATTTCGCAACTTCAGAAGGCAGTCGCCATGAGGCAGCTAGCTCTCATCGCCGCATTTCTCTAATTTTAATGAAAACTGAAAAACAAATTATATACTTAATGAATCCACGTACCGAAAGCATTAAGCGGAAAATGTATGAAAATATGAAATGTAAAAGTTTAATTAAGACTAGGTCCTGCCCCGACTCGACTTCACATGAATTTTAATTCAATTATACACATATAAACTTTAAGGAGAATAGGAAAATTATCTGAAAGATACATGATATAATATAACGTTAGTACTATTATCTAAGATCGCTTCAAAAACCGAGTATGAGTTTTTTAAGTTATTCAATTTAGAAAATAATGGTTTATCACGGATATCAGTGTGTAGGATCAATCAACTTAAAAATATAAATATATAGGGAAAAATCACACATATTGACTTAGCCCCAAAGATAGATAGATATATTTATATACTGCACAGGGGTGGGGTTCAAGAAAGCGACCCTAAAATATTTGTGTTATAAAGAGAAATGACATACCTATATCACATGTAAAATCTAAAATCTGTTACATGTTATATTATAAAGTTTAATCAATCAGTAAATATAATAAAAAAACTTATTTAACAATTATAAATCTCAATATCAATTATGAATGAATGTTATGAAATGATGTTAACGGTAAGATGACATGATTGAAAGAAATAAATAATAAAGTAACCAATGTTAAGTTCGCCCAGCAACCTGTGGCCCTAATGAGAGTTTATTCCGGTCGCTATAATTAACACTAAGCTGTTTTCTAAATTATGCAAACATTCACGAACTTCAGGGCCGGACGCAGGTCGGAATAACAATTAGTATAAATAATTAAGAAGACTGAACGCAATTTAACTTCGACGGGATCACACAAGTTAGCGGACAGAAGTGAAACTTCAAAGTAGCGTAGCAAACGGCTTAAGTATAGGCAACTCTATCTCTTTCCGTAAATGTTGTAAAATTTGACTGAGGGATAGAAATCTTGATGTCTATCTGGCTGGTGATTCCACTAACAGTAGCAATACCTAAAATTTGCTACGTAGATCCTCAACTATACAGGATAACAGGAGTTTGGGTAATTCAGACATAAGCAGGTGAGTCATAGACTGAAAAGCACTGCAATCACGAAGATTGTTAGTCAAAACTTAATCTTACACTGTTTTCCTAGTATCTCTTAACACCAATCTGGAGTCCAACGACTTCCAGACTTTTCAGGGATGATCATCACCGAATGAGAGCGTTTTGGCCGGAGAAAAAGTAGCTGTAACCAGTAATGTATCTAATTGTACAGTTTTTGAGTACAGGCTTAGAACGTTGGCAAAACTACATAAAAAAATATGTAAAATAATAACCAGTAAAATTTATGTGGTCCTTTGAGAAAAAAACAAAAAGTATTTGTTGGTAAGCGCTTCGAAATCGAAAGAAATCGGCTTACAATGCGTTGTACGATAGCGGTTTTTATATAAGACTACTGCATGATGTACAGTAGCCTACATAAATAGTATACCATGTTACCCTTACACTTATCCCTAAGGTGGTTTACTTATATAAGTGACTCTCTGTACATACGGTACACTCTATGCATAGAAATAGGAATCGCGCGCGGCTTTCGAGGCATTTTTTTTTAAATAATTACTTGGATCAATTAATTGAATTGGAATAATGAAAATTTGATAAAACAAGTGCTGCGTCAATTATTCTAATTTGAAAATAGATGGAATGATAATCTCCTTCTATTTTTGAATTTATCTTTTTGGAAGTCTTGTCATTTCTGTCTATTAGAATTTGAGAGCTATAGTTAGTAGAAATTAGTTTGAAATTAGCTTCGAATATATTTAATGGTTCTTGTCAATTATATCAAATCAGAAGACATTATTCAGAAATATAGTAGAAAATTCGAGAAAGTCAATTAATTTCGTGGAGAAAATAAATTCGCAACTAAATCTGAGATGATTCAATAACCTAAGGGCACTCTGAAAATAGATTCAATGAACGCGAATATTTAGAAGTACAAAAATTTATAACTATAGAAAATTGCTCTTTTGACAACATTCATTTAATACACCATGATTTAATAATTACTCAGTCATACATTATATTATTCTCGTGCTAAAACTAAAACCTTTGATGCAATAAGTGATACAAAATAACTCTTTTCACCCACAGAAGAAATTGAAAAAAATACAGCTTTCCATACAAATAACACAATCTGAAGAATCAAGTTTCTTTGAAATGTCGTTGTTATTTTGTGGGTATTTTTTCATACCTATATGCTCTCTGCGAAGAAATAAATGTTTAAATTATCATCTATTGCATACATACCTACATTTTATGCGAATAAATGATTGATTGATTGATTGAAGTGTTGTTAAGTATCATGAGAGTAATTGTTGTTTCTCGTGTAGTATTAAATTTTTATCAAAATATTAAAATGTTGGTAATGATTTTTAATAGTCAAAGCAATTTTTGTTATCGCAGACAATAAAGAGATTCTATTTCTAGAAATAGTGTCTCAATTGGAATTATTTTTATCATCCAATTATCGTCAATGACACAGTTCCAATTAGAACTAGGACAGTTGTAATAAAGAAATAGAGGATTACGCGAGTGCGTGGCACGAACTCCCAAATGGTGATATGACGTTGCATAAAGAACATTCGTATTTGGTCTTACAGCTTATGCTACCACCACACTTGGCTATTTGTATACGAATATTTGCCTATTTGACCATATGTGGATGGTATATTTACCAAAACTTTTGCGTTATTTCTCTACTTAGCCTATTCGTCAAATATTTTGGCAAATACGGGAATAGCCAAGTGTGGTGGTAGCATTATAGGTAATAGGTAAAAATTATATAGCAAGCACTATAAATATTTATATTTAATAATAGTACTTCACCTTTAAAATAAAAACTATGAAGTCCTTTGTTTGGCGCAATAGAGAGTATTGTTTACCTTAAAAAAACATAACAAATATATGAATATTTTTCTTATAGTTTACTACCCTAAAAGGGTAACCCTTCTTGTCCCTGATTACTAAGATTCACTAAAGTACCCAATGTATGAAGCTAAGGTATTTAAATAAGAAAGTCGTGTTAGTTACACAATTTATAACTCAAGAACGGTTAAACTGATTTGGCTGAAAATTGGTGGGTAGCTTAGAAACAGGAGAAGGACATAAGACCTTTTATCCCAGGAAAAAGCACTGTTCACAAAGGAAGTTCACGACGAAAGAAAAGCCGCGGGAAAAAGCTAGTATGGTATAAATTAAGAATATATTATTTATAAAATTAGGGCTGCTATCTATGTCACAGGCAATTTGCATATTTTGTCTCTATAGAAATAACATCTTATTTATTTTCATGAAACGTAATCCGACCTAATAAATAACTTGCTAAAGAAAATTAATGAAGAATTCAATGATTAATCAGGCAAAGCCTCTAAAGGAAATGTATTTTATTTTTACTAAAGTAAATGTAATGTATCCACAAAAAAAAACCATTACACTTACCCTTTACTTATTTATTTATTTAAACCTTTATTGCACAAAATACAATGTATCGCACAATAGGCGGACTTAATGCTAGGAGCATTGTCTAACAGTCAACTATGAAAAAAAAATTTTTTTTGCCAATTTCAACAAAAAAGTTTTTGACGTGACAACGTCTTAAATTAGGTTGCGGCTGGGAGTCACTTATGAAAAAGTGTAACGCTCGGTAACGTTACGATGCGCTCACAATGAGAGCGAGTGAGAGGCACGCGTCCCCTAAGAGCGAGAGAGACAGACTCAAAGTCGTTGTCACGTAAAACTTTCGCCCGTATACCGACTTTACAGGCAACCAATTTTTTTTTTAAAGTGTTTTGTGCGTTAGACGGAGTGAAATGTGGCGAAAGCGATGCAAGTAGTCATTACGAGAGGAGAGAATCGAGATAGGCGGTCGACCTACAGGACCATGATTATAATAATAATAAGTTTTCTTTATTATCTCAACCAAGGATCAATTTGTTAGTTAGTAAAACAGAAAACCTTATAAATCTAATGTTAGTAGACATACACATCTATATAAAATAAAACATAGATTGCGTCACATTCGTATGTTCCTCAGTCTGGTCAAGAAGGTCTGGTGGAAGGTCAGCTCGTGACATGACATGTTCAGGATGCTGTTGGTGCAAGCAAACAGCGTACTCTGGGCTCTCAATCGTAAGCTGAGAATTCAATAAAGAAAACACCGGGATAGGAAGATATAATTGACCAAAGTCTGAAAAAATAAGTCAAATAATAATCATAATTTCGTTTATTATCCTGAAGCTCCGAAAGTAATAGGTATGGAACTAAGTGATAGGCACCTTCCGTTACACAGAATATTACGAATGCCAGTTAGGCACGTATTTTCAGTCCAATTAATGAAAATATAATGACGACGCCCTTCGGGTACCAATGATCGATACTATTGTAATGAGTACCTTTTGGCTTTTTTTACACGACGAAACTAAATGAAGTGTTATTTTTTTATTGTTAACTAGCGACCTGCCCCGGCTTCGCATGGGCAAAAAACCTTCCTCTTGAATCACTCTATTTAAAAAAACCGCATCAAAATCCGTTGAGTAGTTTTAAAGATTTAAGCATACAAAGGGACATAGGGACAGCAAAGCGACTTTGTTTTATATTATGTAGTGATGTATGTTTGTATGAACGATTAGATGTGTGAGACATAAATGGTAATAGTAATCTAAGTCAGACCTTTAGGTAGGTCAGAGAAAGAAGATTCAATTGAATGAATAAAAGCACAGGTCAAAATCTAGCTTAGAAGCTTAAATTCGGATCTATCCGAATCGGTTACATTTCTCGATTTCTAGATTAAACAAAAGCGTAATAACTAGGTACAAAGTAGGCAGCAGAGTTTTAGTTACGAAATTTTAAATGGCAACACGAGAATATCGCAAGCACGTTGCCGATAATTTAGGCAAGATTGATTTCGTTTTACTCTTTAATATTTTAATGAAAAAGCTTTCGTTTTACATAATTTATGAAGTGTCTGTCTAGACCATGAAAAACAACAGAAAATAAAAATAGAAGATCAAAAAACCAATAAGTAAAAATTAATTTGACTCAAACCGACGCAAATCGTGACAGCTGGAAAGAAAGTACACTCCAACAATTTAATTTGAATTTGCGAAACGTCTGCAATTAAATTGAAAAGAAAGAGCGGGAAAGGGCACACTAATCTCTTGATTAGTGCCTCTTTGTATCCCCGGAAACCGGGGCTAGGATTATACCTTGAAAGTAATTTGTACTTCTATTCTTTATACAAGTTTTTCATTTGCATTCGTGAACAAAATAATACACTCAGTCCTTGATACTAAACAATTTTCTAATTTAAGGAAAAAACAGAAATATATTGAACAAAATGTAACACTAGTGGCCAAGATGTCAGATTTTTTAAGCTACCTAAGGCATCTTGACAAAACCCAACTATGATTTCTATTTTATTTCAGCTTCATCAAGCTCAAAGTGACCAATCTTAAGTTAGACCGCACTTATCGTCGCTTGAAACACGTGACGAACACGCATGACCCGCTCTGACCTGATGCTCTGTTTACTCCATTGAGGAATAAAGAAGAATTTCCAACAGAAAAAAGGAAAATTAACCAAGTTGCTAACTAAAGTTTCATATCATCTCAAACTAAAATAAATAACTCAGTCGGGACTTCTATCGAGATATCACGTTCATATCGGTTGCGACATCTATCTCTCGTCTCTGTTCCAATCACATAATAAAAACAAACCACTGATTGTACTCAAATATTTGGCTGGTTTTCAATTCGATTCCGATTCTTCAGCGTCAGTATTGTTCTATCGTATTTTATTGAATTACTTTGGCTTTGTAGAATCACGTCGAAATGATTCAATGGAATTTGTATTGACAGGACAAATAAAGGATATTCGGAACTCCTTAAGCAGTTGCGAAGGTTAGAATAAAACTTGAGTTAAGCCGTCTTCTTCTTTTCGTCTCAATGTCAATTACTAGATATGATTAGGCCCGAGCGAGGCCACCTCAATGGCCTTCCTATTTGCCTCCATCAAGTCGTCCACAAAGCAGGATGCAGCAGTTGAGCTGTGGAATAAAATAATGAACTGCCTTAAGTTTATCATGTATGTCAATTTAAATTGTTTAATCTGTGCATGGTATTAAGGTTCTTTTTTATCAAATACAATCTAATTGTACTTAACCACTACACGTTTTGGGAAACTGTAAGTATAGTGAGTAGTTAAATCACAGACTGGGGAGGAGATACTGAGTTAAATACCTAATACTTAAATAAAGTTTGTTTAGAATTTAGATGTTTTAGTAGTGGTTTTTATCTAACCGACCGAACCGAATCTAGTTTAATGTTTGATGAGAGAAGCCGTCACGTTTGAGTGAGCCAAGACTTCAAAGGTGTGGTAATGATGGTTGATATTGTGTAAATGAGAAACTCTGAATATGGATTAAATTTTTACGCCTAAGATACTAAACTGATAATGAGGTTTGTAACTAATTCCTTCGAGTTGTCCATTAAATTAAAAGAAAGACCAGTCCAAAAATTTCTGAAATTACATTAAATTGATTTCATGAAAAAAATAAAAATAAAAAGGATATTCATGTTTTTACTTCTGCCAGAAGAAAAAAAATATTCTTTTTCTACTTTAATTGTTTTTTTATTGTAAAACGTAAAGAGCTATAGACATGTTAACACCCTTTTCATTGACAAAAGATAGTTTAGCATTGAGGTCATATCATGAAAGTTGCAAAGAGTGACAACATTGAAGAACCGTCAAACATTCCTCAATGTATCGAAAACCAATCTTATTATATGCGGATCAAATTCCCACTTAGAATCAAAAAAACTCCTACCTCTCAGACTTTAGGTTTGATTTCCTGTGTAAAAGTAAGAACTAAGCTAATCTATCGTTGGTTCGAATTGAACCTTTTCTGATCTCGTTTGCCTTCCCTTGCACTCGCAAAGATGTAGCTCTCGTATAAATTGGTTGTATTGGAGAGATAGATCTCTTACCCGAGCGAAGGTCATTTTATACCCAGCTGTGTATAAATTTTCTTAAGTAAACTATTTAGACAAATGGGAGCAACTTAAAAAAAAAATGTGATGTTTACGACTCGCATCCCACCAGTCATTCCCAATATCCTTGGGCCTATGTCCAGCAGTAAACAGCCTACGGCTGAAATAATGATTTGATGCATGAACATAGGCCCTTTTAGTTTTTAATCGTTTTTATTTTTTCAATCAATCTATAGCTTGTGCCTCTACTACGAATTTCAGTTAACGCAATCGCTAGCAACTGCATCAATGATTCGGTATTTAAATTTTGTAAAGTGCCTATGACCGATAGTATGAGTAAGTAAGGAATTTCATACATGTCATCTTATACGTAGTTCTTGGCGTTTGCAATGCAGACTCATGATACGGGTACTGGTTACTAAAGATATGTGATTTTTAGACATCTCTAAAAGCCGCCACACACAAAAGCCGGAAGCGTGGCGGAGGCGAAGGCGGTCATTTTGTATCGTTTGAGTTTCTATGAGACAACAAAAATACTTTACGATCTTATTTTCTGACATGGCATTGAAATACGACATCGACTAAATAAAAAACACGCTACAATTTATCTTACGCTCAAGTTTTTCTTTGAAATTTAGCTTGTCATATTTTGTGGCAAAAGCGGCCTTCGTTTAAACTTCCCTTTGAAAAATTGGTGCTTCAAGAAGAGATTTCTGCATTAATATATTGAAAAAAAAATGCTTTTTAATTTTACACAGCCATTTGTAAATTACCCCGGAATTTTTAAGAGGCTTAACGTATGGATAGGTATGTATCTGAATCGTCTTTTGGTGAAATTGAACATTGACAGCATTCTTCTTTTTCTTCATGTGTCAAAATGGGCCCAAAAGTACTTGACTGAATTGATCCCTTCGTTCCCCTCGTCAGTCAGTCAGAGCTTCTAACTATAGGTCTTTCTTTGGTCCCGTGCTGCTCACATCCATTATTTACTAATATTCGATCATTCTTACTAGTTCCATTGGCAAATACTTTGTAGATTTGAGTAACGAACAATCTAAAGATCATTAAACATATAACTATTATTATAGACAAAGATTGGTCAAAGCCTTTAGTAAACACACAGTATTATTAGTTAGATGGTGAGACGAATCGTTAAGCACCTAATTGGACAAAGGTAACATAATCTATTTAATCCCAAACAGATTCCCAGAATTTTCTTCCACGAAACGTTTTCCACTGCTGTGGGTATTGTGCAAAGGCTTACTGCAGGCATCCGGGTTATCCCGAGATAAATCTAACTAAGGTTTGTACTGATTATAAAGAATAGTTAACTAAAGGAAACTTCTGGAATGGGAAAGTAGTGGCTGTATACTTTGGCATTATTATTTCAGCTCGTAAGCTTTCATTTGTATTTTGAGGTTTTGTGCAATATTGTGCATATTGTTAGCAGAAAACCTATTTAATTGTTATTTTGTAATTCTATTTTTATAATTAAAATACATATTTATTGAATTTTGGTGTGTTTTATTATAATTTGAAATACGATTTAATATTATTTATTATATTTAATAGCTTTACTAAAATTCATGAGATTGTCATAATACAGAATAGTAGATTGTTAGACAAGGGAGGAAAGGAATAATTCCCGTGCGAGGCATGGCTATAGTCCGAGCAGGAATTATTCCTTTTACCCGTGTTAAACACTCTACTTTTCATTTCGAATATAAGGAAAGTAAAAAAAGAATTTTTTCTGAAATTAATAATAGTAAAAACGAGTACATAGTGCCTTCTTGAATGGTATTGTGTTGGTAATTCAGTTTTAAATTTTAAATATAAAACATACAGCGCGCTTCATTGGGGTCTCTCAGTTCCGCTTAAGATCAGCGCACACCAAGAGCACTGCAGAGGGGTTACCATCAATTTTTTAAGCGAGTTTAGTTTTATCAAAAAAATTAAAATGAAAAATTAAATAAACCTCTTAACATGATGTTCAGGACCGTCGCGTTTGTACATGTGTTTATTTTTCACTGTATGCCCATATTCATGGAGTTGATATTTTAGTGTTATCAGAAAATGCTTTGCTCTCAGTGTATGCTGACCCTAATAAACATTTTTTAAATTAACACTGGCTGTTTATACTTCCACATTTTTTTTTGTTGTTGAAATTTTTTGTTGCCGATTTCCTTCCAAATTCACAGGCAAAATTATGTTCTAATTTTGAAAGTACTTTCCCGCCCTAAGGAAGAAAGTGATTACTATGGGTTTTTTCGGCCCGTGGGAGGGCATGAAGCGTTTTCCACCCTATACTCAGATCAGGAAAACACTACTTTCCGAGTATGAGAAATGAAAAATATATGTCAGTGTTAGTGTGACGTTGCAAAGCAATCTAATGCCGCATCTCTCGTACCGCGATTACCTCGGAAACCTTATATAAGCGCCCTCACGCGCCATAGACCGTCATTTTTCTGCTGACTTTTTAACTAATTTAATTCTTTATTGGCTGGAACCAAATTAATGTAATTTCCAGTAATACACGATAGAGTTAACTTTTTATTATATATTTTTTTATTTATCCTATACATACGTTTTACTTAACATTATATCAGTAGGTATAGGTATAAATATACACTTATGTATTTCCACATAGCACATCAGTTGACTGAAAGAGAATGCAAAGAAAAAATATGGATACTAGTTAATAATTAACAACAATGTTGAATTACGAAATACATAAAGACTATAAATAATATCTAAAGTAGGTTTCAAATTTCACAAATAATTTGAGGCGCAGTCTAATGCTTCAACCACATTTGGCTATATTTGCCTATTTGACCATGTGTGGACAGTATATACCTATGCCAAAATTTCGCGTTATTTTCCTTACTTACTTAGCATATTTTCGCAAATACGCGAATAGCCAAGTGTGGTGGTGGCATAAAGAAAATGACGTAAAACGACAGTAGCAAAGTAGCTGATACCGCCGCAATTTCAATCTACCTGAAAAAAGAAGTTAAAAGTTTTTTTCTAAACGGTTTTCCTATAAAGGAAATAGCGTTGAGGCAAAACAAGGTCAATCCACTTTATTTTAAACTTGTACGAGGAGTTTCTTAGGGTTTCGTGTAAAATTGTGAGAATGGCATCTTAAGGTGAACACTAGCGCCACCGTCATTTAAAAATCATTACTCACTGAAAAATCAAGTTATCAAAAATCCCTCTGCGGTAATTAGGGTTCTGGATCTGAAGTTAATTTTAAAAATATTAAATTATAATTTCCTATAGTTACAAATTGCATTATTGCTTAAAACGGCCACTTTTAGCAGTTTTGCAATTTGTAACTATATGGAACTTTAATTTAATATTTGAATATGATTAAAATTAACTTCAGATCCAGAACCATAATTATAGCAGAGGGATTTTTGATAACTTGTGTAATCAGTGAGTAATGATTTTTAAATGACGGTGGCCCTAGTGTTTACCGAGGTATCACCTTAACGTGCCGAGTTTTGAGGTTTTGTAGTATTCTCCTCAAAAATATTTTTTATGAAACTAAATTTAATTATCAGAGAGTTTCAATAGAATGATTTTTGACGTAAGGGTTAATATGCTAATCTGAAGATTCAGGAAATGGTACAAAAACACCATTGTCTATAATCGGATCATTCTTGATATTGGCTTTTTCTGTCCTCTTGAATACTTAGACTATAAGAACCAAAAACACACAGATCAAAATCATATTAATCTGGTTTCCCTGAAGACAGAGCAACTGAGATCATGATGGTCGTCTTATATTTCTAAATAAATGAATTTATAGTTGTTTTTTATAAAAAGATATAAACATATTAATTTAAGTTTATAATTATTTTATTATATACGGATCCCGTGTATCAAACTCGTAGTCGACTTAAAAGTGTATAAACCTAATTGTTTACACTCACGCGAGCATGTCCAATTGTTCCGCTCCAATTTGTGATCTTTATCGACGTTTAGCTGTGTTTATACTTAATATTTACAAAGTAACAAACATAAAGACATACTCCAGTGAAAGATATATAGTCTCTGGCTTAAGAATAGCTAACCCCTTTTCTTCTTGGGAGTCTTAACAGGGAATTGATATCTTCGTCACTATGAAGTTTTTAATTTTATGACTTACATCTGTCCGAGAGATGGTAGATTCCACTAACAAATAGTATTCCCAAGGGGGGTTGACGTTAAGTGGACGACCGGCCATAAAAAATGCAAAATCCTTACATTAAAATGTAAAAGCGAAGGTCAGCTTTCTTCCTGTTTACAAGAATTTTTTTTTTATTTATCATAGAAAATATTCGACTCGAACTAGACAACTTGAACACTTGAGATACAAACAATAGTAAAGTATTTTTTCAAGAAATCCTACTAAGAACTACGGGAGTGGAGCCCCGGGCAAAAGCTAGTTGACAATAAATTTGATCTATGAAGAAGCTTCGCTTGGCATCGGTGGAAGTCTGACCGAAAGTCTATCGTAATTATAAAAGAAAAATACCAGCAAAAAATATTCCAACACGTATTCGTAAATTAGTTAAAATTGCTAGCTATTACAGTTTTGGAAATATTAAAACATTTACTAACGGTTTTCTAAAATAGTGCTGATGTCACAAAACTTATATTCGTTTTTATGATTTTTATACTAAGGTAGAGAAACACGAGTCTATTTATCTTAACTAATATTATAAAAGCGACACTGATTTGTTTGTTAGAAGTATTGAGAAGGACAAAGAATACCTTTCATACCGGGAAAAGTACTGTTCCCAAGGGATTTTCACGCGGGCGAAACCGCGGGCAAAAGCTAGTTTCCTATAAATGTCCTTAAAATGACTAAATTATGAGTATTGTCATTTAATGTTTGTAATTTATGAAAATTCTGATCGTTAGAGATATGCTTTAAATAACAACTTTGAATTAACACAACCACGCACAAAATTAACCCAAGCCAAGGATTAATTATAGCATGCGGAACATTTTACTAAGTAAGTAAGATGAGCGGTATGACCCCTTGAAGCAGAGGAGACTCAAATCAGAGTCAATGTCTTATCCAAATTCTTTCATTTCCAAACTGATTAAAAATAATTTCTTAGTATTTTTGGCGAATATTGACAATGTAATAGATAGCTATTCCAAAAAACTAGTATTTTAATGGTTTGCTTTGATAATTATAAGTTAAGTGGCTTTCTGTTAAAAAGCTGCATTCATATTAAAAAACTATTTAACAACTCGTTAACATAAAGCCTATTTTCATGTTGACCAAATTGCTAAATATACTATCCTGAAACTCAACGCTCACACTTCAACATTTACTTAAGTCAAAACATTTAGTACGATATTAGGAATACGTAATATTAGCGTCGGTGGTAAAATCAAAATGGTGAATAGGTTTGTAATATAATGTTTATTGTAAGTAATGTAATGTAATGGTGAATTACATTTTGCGACCCCATTATAGTAACACGATTCTTGTGGACAGCCTGAGGCTGAAATGATGATGATGATCATCATCATTTCAGCCTCGTACTTATTCGAATATTACAAGAGTAGTAATTAAGTAGCTTGGCATCTGTAGAATTTCTACTTTTATGCCTTTACGACTGTATGGTAAGGTAAATTGCTTCATTCTCCTCTGTTTTAGTAGACGAGGCGGTAATGAAAAGTGCCACAGGGTGCCTTAATAAGCATTTACTTCGCCTTACACGCGCAGAGTTATTTATAAAATCGTATTCTATGTTCTTATTATCTTGAAGACTTTGTAGTAATTGTATGATATTTTTGTAAGCGTGTAGTGTATAATATATTAAAAATTAATTGTTTTAAGAAAAATATCTAGCGAAATGTTGATTGCTTTTATTTTTTACAAGCAAGAAATTAATTTTTATAAAATTGCGTAGAAAAAAGAGTCGATTCCATTTTTTTTTTATCTTAACAGCAATTGCAGGAAGAGTATTATTTCAATTTATTTATCGTAGCGCCTTTTCAGTTGCATCCTCAGCTGGATCCTTCAGAGCCCAGGCCCAGGAGCTGCTTTCCTACTTTTTTTTATTTCACTTAGTTGTTTGTTTGTTTGTTATAACTTTATTGTACTAAAACACCAGTGAATACAATACAGTTGTTTTTAATTTAAGGGAAAAAGTGGTTTATTTTAAAAATACCAAGGCCGTGATTGCCAAGCATTCTGTATAAATGGAGCCACAACTGTCGCATATGCTCTTGATATACGTTAGTTTAACGGCCGTGCTTAGTTCAAAAAGATGGGATTTCAAATGCAATGGCCATTTAGGTATAACTACCTAGAAGCTGTTTTGTTTTATGAAACGTATTAAGGGCGAAAATATATATAAATACATTTGCTTTATATAACGTTTTACTTGTCTAGTCCGTTTAACTATACTTACTGTGATAATCCAAGAAAATAATAATATCTCCTTACGTAAGTCAAGGACAAAGAGGAGAGAGTTAGAAAGAGATAGGATGTTATATTATTTACATAGAAGCCACTCGGACGTTGTTTGTTTGGATACGTTTATATACTAACACATAAATATATTAAATTTGTTATTTTTTAATTCAATTTAATCTAATTAATTTGTAAGAAATATATAAAGTAAGTGTAAATTAAACTAAAACTAAAATATAAACTAAAACTAAAATATAAACTAAAACTAAAATATAAACTAAACTATAAATGATCCACTCTCCGGAAAGTAGCCGGCTCAAAGGTCCCCATAATGCTTGCAGCATTTCCGCGCTGTATAGCTATGGAGACCTGTTGAACCATATACTGACCGGAGAGAGGATCACAGCCCCTATCTATAAGTCGGCGTCTAAACTCCCGGAACAATTCTCTGCCTTCCAAACCCCAAGGGCCAGCCGTTTCTACCGCGAAAGGTACGAAGTCGTACATTGGTTCCAAGGCAATATATTTGTCGTGTTTCGATTTTGCCGCTTTTTCAGCAGCTGAACCTACTGATTTAATCGAATCAGTTAAATGGGATGCAGCGAATGTGCATACGCAAGTTGCGTCCCAGATTAAACAACGACCTTTTTGCCATGGAACCAATGTCAATCCGTCCGGCCGCTTTCCGTCAGTGCGGCATAACCCTGGGGGCTCCAAAAGACAAGGAATGTTCAGGGAGGACATAGCCCTGTGAATAATTTCATTTAAAGTGTGATGCCTCGAGAAACGACCTGCACTTCTTTGGCAACTTAAGCCGTGGAGACCTTTTTCTTCCACCATTTTGCCGCAGATGCAGCGATGTGGCTCGCATACCTTGCACCCAAGCCTCAGGGCCACTGCGATCCGGAGAGAATCACTATTTAAAAGTGTCCCGAAGTGAGGTGAAGGCAAAGCCTGTAGCCAAGCCCCAGATTCCGGCTTGCTAGCAGCCTTTAGGCGAGCCACATCTGTTCCCGAAACATCACTCAACAATGAGCTGAAAGCTTGCCTACATAAAATATCGTCCCATTCTCTCTGTAAATGGGGGTTGTCGGGTATAGCACCGTTTGCAGTGCAAGACGCCCAGGCGTCCAAAGCCTCCGCAACAAAAGGAACGCAGACATTATCACCATTGGTATTTAGAATTTGAGTGACAATATCTTTCGTCCCGAAAGTCGAGGCCAAGAAGGCCGGAAGTCCCACATCTTGCGATCGACGTATCCCTAAACCACCATGGCGGATAGGCAGCGAAGCCTGGCACCACTGAGCTTCATTGATATTGATATTTATTATAATTTCTAATGTTTCTTTCATTGATTCATCCAACCTGAGAATGTGTTGTGACTGCAGCCATGTTGGGCATGTTCTTAAAACGTAAGTCATTCTTGGCATTGTGAAGCAGTTACGTAGTAAAGTGAGCGAGACGTGAGATGATAAATTTAATAAATGCTCTCGGGCTTTAGCAAGTGACATCCTTTTCTTTTCTATGATGGAACTCATTCCTTCTAGAAATATGGGTGCTCCTAGTAAGGACAGTGATGTCTTGTTTATATATCTTAAGCCTGGCAACAAAGGCTGAAAATCTTTAAAAAATATATCGTCGTCATTTTGAGAAAAGAATTCGCACTTTCCCGGGTTAATTTCTAAGCCAATTCTCTTTAATGCTGGTATGAGTTTTTGTATATCTCTCAAAACTGATTGTGGATTTCCTCCAATAGTTCCATCGTCAAGATACCAAACATTGAGTGGTGATTCTAAGGTAGATATTATTTTCTGTATAGCTAGGCAAAATATAAGTGGGCCTAAAGGATCACCCTGTTGGGCTCCTACTTGTGATGAAATGGAGTTCCTGTTGTACGATAAAATACTTGCACTTGAATAACATTGGTAAAGAAATGGAAATATCGATGGTACTTGTTCTTGAACTTCTTTTAGGACTATGTCTCTTTCAACACTATTAAAAGCATTCTTAATGTCTATTTTAAGTATAACAGAATTAGTGTAAGAGGTTGCAAAGAAACGTGTGGCATGTATTGCGGCCTCACATCCTAGAGCAGTACCAAAGCCCATTTGTCTCGGTCGAAGGTAGGTAGCCATCAAGTCTTTTACGTGGCGACAGCATAGTTTGGCAGTTAATCGGCGAAGAGTACAACCCACGGCGATTGGTCTTATCCCTCCGACTTTTTTGTTAAGTGCGCACAGTGTCGCTCCGTATAGGTAAGGGCATACCTGTCGATTGAGTAAGCCTTGCAGTAAAAAGTTACAAAGTTTGGTTATAGATTCTAGTAACCGGGGTCCGTTACTGCCAGCAGAGTGAGACGTGAGCTCTTTTATATGTTGAGGGCGTAAGCCATCGACGCCAGAAGCTGAGCCATTGTAGAACGAACCTAGGGCGTTTGCTACATCTTGCGTCGTAACTGTAATGAAGGGGCTTGATACATTTGGTTCTGGAGGAAGACATAAAGTTCTGGAAGATTGTGGGTGTTTTTCCCGTAAAGCAGATAATGTTTTATCGTTTGACGGGGCAATTGAAGAATCCGAAAGAAGAAGACGGACAGCTCCTCTTAGATCACCATCATATACTTTATTTTGAATGTTGCGGTAAATACAATATGGTTTTCTTGTACTTTGTTCTAAAAACGGAAAAGTGAGGTGATCAATATTTTCTTTAACCTTTGTCGTTAATGATTTCCGTTTAGAGCTATCGGGGACTCTAAGGGCCATATAAGAGAAAAAAAAAAAAAAATAATACACATAAATTACGTACTAATGTAAGTAAATTATATATGTTATTTAATTATTATGTTTTATTATACACCTACAATTTTGATCTTCACTTGACGCAAAGGTTGTCTTAAGTAATGATTTAAGTCCGCCCATCTTCTTCTCGTCGTTTCCCCGTGGCAGAGGGACGTGACCATCACCTGTCCTGGGCTAGATGAATGAACCTCTGCAAGGATCGCGCCAGTGATCAGCATTGTATCCGACCAAAGTGTAGGGCCCCCCTTTTTTTCTGGAACTTTCCGGCCAGTTATGAGGAGGTGTCTATAGTAGTATACAAATGTATTTTGTGCATAAAGTTTGAGTAAATAAAATATGCAACTATTCGATTACAAAATATTCGTGGTACATTTACAAATTATGTTCTAAAATTATGTAGCATTGGAAATATTGACTCGTGTTCAGACAATATACCACTGGTGCTGAATTTCAGCTGATATGGGCAACTATTGTCGCGTGCGTATTGATATAAACGGTGTTTCAATTGAAATGGCGGGCTTTGATTTTCCTACCATTAACTTCTCAATCCATCTATGTAATTTAAGTGATACGATAATATACTGATAGGGATTAGCTTTACATATTTCTTTTCTGCCGTGTGATTTTTTGTCAACTTGAGTATACCTTCCTTCTAGTGAAAAAAAACAGAGTTCTCCATTTAGGTAGAGAATTCCACTAACAAATCTATCTACTGTCTAATGAGCTATAGACCTATGCTCGGTTTCCTTGAACTAGAGCTTTTTAGGGGGGGGGGGGGGCAATAGCGCGAAGAACCGATGGCCAATGGGGCAGGAAGGTTCTCGGAGGACCAAGCGCACCAACCGCAAGCCAGATACAGGCCGCATCTAACCGGTCATTCTGGAGATTCTCGGGGGAGGCCTAAGCCTCGGACATACCTACGTATGTTCAGCAGTGGACAGCCTGGGGCTGAATTGATGATTCCACTAACAGAAGCATTTTCAAGGAGTGTTGACAGCGGGCTGGTGGCCGGTTGTAAAAATAATGGTATCCTCATCATCATCATTTCGTGTAGGCGTCACGGTCAATCGACCATGCACACGCTGGTGTTAGAGTTTTCGGAACCGCCTCTCGGCCTCTGACGTGTTTCCTAATAAAGGTACCCTAAAAAATATTTTATTGAAATCTAGATTTCATTTTAAACAATTTGATGCCATGATTTAAATAAACAGTCATTTCAAATATCAACTTACACTCATGAGCTACTACCAAAAATTAAAAAAAAAAATGCCTAGAGCTGGACATTTCGAAATTTCTATCAAATCGTCCATTTTGTTTACCTATAATTAACAAAACAAACATCCACACATCTTTTCAATAAATAATTCAGAATTTCGTATACATAAGATTAAATATAATTCCAATCAATTATTTTGTCAAATCAAAATGTCCATTTATATTAAGATGAATTTTTCTCTTCCGCTGTAGGCTATTTTCCTTTATCCCTCTTTATGGAAAACAATAATCTAATATTCTTGCTTGTTACTTTATTTTAGACGCGGAACCAAGAGTCACACAGCTGTTTTATGATCTGTAACGTTTAATTAAACACATCCTGCTAACCCTACTAATATTATAAATGCGAAAGTTTGTATGAATGTTTGTTACTTTTTCACAGGAACGGCTGAACCAATTTGGAAATTTGAAATGGAGATTGCTTAGACTCTGGAACAGCACTAGGTTATATTTTATCCCGGAATTTCTACGGAAGCGGAACCCTGGCAACATCTAGTCGGAAATAAAAACCAAATAATAACGAGGAACTCTAATAGCATACACATAATAATAAATTTATTTACGCGCACTTAACAATCCTGGTGTTGCAGGCGTCCAACCAAAGGCAACGGTGACCACATTAGGTGGGCCGTACGCCTGTTTGCTATATTTTGAATAAATGTTTGTGACACGTATTAAGAAATTTTTATTTATTCTGAAGTTAGCAGTTTTTGTATCATAGTGATACAACGCTTGTTATCCTGTAAAATATGCATTTTTATTAAATCCTAAAAGTTTCTTCGTTTAACCACAGACTTATAAAAACTCCAGACAAAGTCTCACATACAGTACGAGTGAAGACTGCAAATTATTGCCGTTTCGTTTGTCATATACGGTTTCGACTCACACAAATAAACCACCAAGTGACGCTAGTCGCCATTACGCATCACCACGATACACACACATAGGCTAGTTATTTACGAGCTTCACTATTAAGGTGATACCTCGGTGAACACTAGCGCCACCGTCATTTAAAAATCAATACTCACTGAAAACACAAGTTATCAAAAATCCCTCTGCTTTAATTATGGTTCTGGATCTGAAGTTAATTTTAATTATATTCAATCATTAAATTGTAGTTCCATATAGTTACAAATTGCAAAACTGCTAAAAGTGGCCGTTTTAAGCAATAATGCAATTTGTAACTAAAGGAAATTATAATTTAACTAACTGTCCCGGCGAACTCCGTACCGCCTGAACCTGCACTTTACTCACCGTTTAAACCTTCCCTGAACTTCCACAAATATTTCAAGACCAAAATTAGCCAAATCGGTCCAGCCATTCTCAAGTTTTAGCGAGACTAACGAACAGCAATTGATTTTTATATATATAGATAGATAATTTAATATGTTTAAAATTAACTTCAGATCCAGAACCTTAATTACAGCAGAGGGATTTTTGATAACTTGTGTTTTCAGTGAGTAATGATTTTTAAATGACGGTGGCGCTAGTGTTCACCGAGGTATCACCTTAATTCGACTACGACGATCCGTCTGTAGTTCTTTTAAGTCTGTGACTTTTTACATGCTAATTAAAAAATTCAAGGAATGTTATTCCCTACGTTATATATTTATTTTAACTTCCTACGTGTTGCATATTTACACACTGCATAATTACTTCATAAAATATTTTATGTTACTTTCGAGGCTCGTGCGAAAAGATGAAATTATAGAATGACCTAGATAATGACAGATAAAAGATTTATTGTTTTGGATGATCTAGACTTGAATTATAATAAGTAAATGTACGGAACATGATCAGTTGGAGATTGAAAGTAAAAAATTGATTGCAAATTTCTTTTATTTTATTTATTCACTGAGAATTTAGCATATCTACATTTTTTATATTCTGTTATAAGTATATGATGGAAATTTAACATAAATAATTCTTTTTTCCACTTCACTCAATTGAAAATTAGTCAGTGCACAACTAAACGTAGGTTTTCTTGTCAGCCCTCGGATTTTGCTTTGTTAAATCAACTATTGTATTCTTATATATACTTACTAAACTATACTAAAAAAGGAATATTTGTATTTTTGTGTATATGTTTGTAATGAAATAGTTCAAAAACAAATGTGCCAATTTAAAAAATTCTTTCACTATTGAAAAACTTAATTCACCCTGAGTGACATGGGCTATGTATTTACAACGGGCAAAAACGGGGTGGACTGCTAGTGTCTTATAAACATGTAGTTCTTATTCCTTCCATGATTGTAATGGTAAAAGAATATCACATATGGCGACCCATCTGTCTCTCACCAGTTTATCTTCCCTTAACAAAGATTTATATCTAAAGATCAGTTTTTCTGACCCAGTGCAAATATTTCTTCATACTCTGTCTACAAATTGTGATGTATGGTCTTCCGGTTGCTATTAAGCTCTTTGCTTTCAGATACCATATATTTATAAATAAATTATAGATCATGCTTAATAAGTGGTGTAGCGTTACAAAAATATGAATATTAGGTATTTTATTTTAATTATGAATATTATTTTAAATGTATAACATCATACATGAAAAAAATCTATCTTAAACCCACGAAGGTTATTAAATATATTTCCATTTACAGCAAATCAGACGGTCTAGGCCCAAATGATAACGCTTAACCGTTTTTCTGTCTATAAAAATGCAACTTTAGTTATAACAATTGATTTGGTCACTATTGATTTTTGGTCCAATATCATAAATATTTTAATCACAGCTTAGTATACTTATATGATATCATTTCCCTCATGCTTATGATATTCCTTTGATTTTGTTTTTATATTTAAGTCCATCCCGAAAGGATGTAAAACATAAAAAAAACACGAAAAAAGGCTATTTTGTTAAGTTACAAGTTTCATAATACCAGTTACCAGCGCTTGAGAATCGCATGTAAATCGTTTTCGGATCAAAGGTCCTGCCTTTATTTTGCGGCCCCTTAATCTGAACACAAATATAAATATATAGCTATGTTTATCCGAAAGCCATTTGGCGTGTTGTAAACAAATTGTATGTACACGCAATTTTCTTTTGTTTGGGTATAGCGTTGGAATAACTGAAGAAAACAGGGTGTGATATGACTTTCTTTCCTATTAGAAAGATTCATTTGTAAAAGGTTAATTGTTTATACGTCATTATGTATTTTTATTCATCGATTTTAAAAATACTTTTCCGAATACGATTTACGTGAGTTTTAACGAGGGTTGCATGGTTCACATGCTACTCTGGATGGTCTTCTGGTCTCCAGTCAGGGCAAGAAGGAAAATAAAATTGTTCAAATTGTTCTGGATCTTGTGTGTATTTTTTTAATAAGTACCTATGCTACCGTTTAGTTAGTATCCCATAGTACATGTTCAAAACTTACTTTGGGGCTAGCTCAGATTTGCCCATATATTATATACTAGCTGTTCACCGCGGCTTCGCCCTGCGTGGGACTTGGTACAAAAGTAGCCTATGTTTGACCTCAGGTCTTTAACTACATCCCTACCAAATTTCATCACAACCGGTCCAGCAGTTTAGCCGTGAAGAGTGACAGAGAGACAGACAGACAGAGTTTCGCATTTATAATATTAGTATGGATTCACGATTTATTTTTATTAATATATAAATAACCTATAACTGAAGTCTCTACATAACTGTATTTTAAATAATTGGTTTAGCATATAAGTCGAAAATAAAACTAATCTACATATCGTGTAACTTTAACCATAAATCCCGACTGTGTTACAAGAGGGAATAATAAAATTCTCAATCCTGTATAAGAAAGTCATGACTGTTGACAATGCTTCTGAACCTGAGGAGCTTTATAAGTAGAAACATTAATCAATCAGTGTTAAAACAAGCCGCCCATTACAGATGTTTGTTGGCTCTAATTGGCGTTGCTCTCAAAGGCCGATCATTATTCGGTGCATTCAACCTTAATGTTTAAATTTTCGCTTCATTTACTACAGATTAAAAATGATTTTGAAGAATTTTTAAAAATGAGGGGATCGGCTTAATAGATTTTGAGCAAATTGCCTGTGACTGACTGACATGTAGACATGCAAGATTCTATACGAGTTCTGTTCAACGACAGATTCACAAATTCATCCATAAAAAAATGATTTGTTTCATGACATACTCGGTGTAAAATAATGATCACGCATATTCCTGTGAAATAAAAAAGTACTCAACACATACTAACACTCGGAACAGATATTAAATATCCACAAATAATAACATCGTGTAAAATACCGAGTATTTTCCAGTACTTACTAATTTGTTGAAGCTTCAGTGTTTGTTTATTTTATTTGCTCGACACAGGAAGTTGATTAAGTACCACGGAAAAAGGAAAATTCACTGCATTCCATATGATAATTTATGATTAATTAACTAGCTGTGACGTATTTCACAATTAGGGAAACCGGATTATACTGGTTCGTCTGAATACGACAATTATCATGACGATCCATTTATTTGTGTTAATTTGAAAACATCCCATGCTAAAATGAATCCGGTCAAGTGCGAGTCGGTTTTACTATTAAAATAAATAATAAAAAAAAATATTTTAAAAATGTCAACTAATTCATCTTATGTTATTCAAAGAAATATTCTGATTGGTTATATAAAAAGAAATATAAATACTCTAAATGGCGAACGTAAGGCCGTGAACTTTTTCTACTATTCAACCTGTAGGTTCTGTCATATCATATGCAATTTAATAGCGATAAATATTGGTCTCAAAATCACATTAAGTTAAAGAAAAGTGTTTAAAGTATACTTGTAAGTAAAAGTGGGGACTAAAATTTATTTTTCAGCTGAGACTATATAATTGTTTACTAAATCATTGTATAACTGTCAACCTTTGGGTTAAGCAGAGAAAGGTTAGTGGGGCAAAGTAAGTTATGTTTTATCATAACATCAATTAATAACGTACTTATTAAACAATTAAACGAAGCCAGGCTAATTCCTAATTCAGGCGTATCCTGGACTCAATTCTAAAATATTTGCTTTTGTCATTCAAATTGGAGTCTTTGATATTTCCCAACAAATTTTCGGGAATCTGAAACTTATTTATAAACCTTTCAGTTGACATTAATGAAGATTTCCATATTGTTTGTAACTTTGTTTATGGACGCCTTAGAAAATCACGGTGAACTGTTGAAAATTTGGGAAATAATGTGCACTTTATTATGAATTGTCTTCCTCATTTGATAAATACCAAACTTCTATGCATAATTTTATTTATCATTGACCACACTGTTCACAGCTCTTTTTTTATGGAAATGGTGTAATAATAATAATGTGTTTTTATAACCTAACTAATGACTTATTAAAACCTAACATAAGATGTACCTAAAATTAAACACATTTTATTTTATCTTTGCTCAATTTTACAATAGCGCCACGTATGACTGTCATAACGCCTCGCTCCAGAGATCCTACACCGGCCCCACTAGCGTTACCTTGAGATTCTAGGTACATAATTTGTCGAATAGCTCTAAACCTTTGATTAAGCTCTAAACGTACAAAGATATTCATATTTAATCTATATTCATTCGCATTTTTATATAATTTATATAATTAGGTAACGTTAACACTCGGTACAATATATCAATAAGTCTTGCTACAGATGAAACACATTAGTCAAAGTCAAAACCGAAATTAGCTTCGAAACTTTTGAAAAACTTCAACCCTCCACTTCGCGGCGTTTGCCTTCGTTTCGAAAGCCAGGTAAATTGCAGGAGTCACTGCAGTCGATAAACTTCTTGTAGTGATTTATGTAAACACCGAACTGTATTCGCAATATTTACCTGACTCTGTTTCGTCCGAGTATAAAAACTAGTGATACTACAGAGATTAAACATTTTATAAGTAATGAAAATTGCGTTTGGTATTAATGACCTATGTTGCGTGACACATTAAATCGCACATATAGCTAAATGCACAGAATCTTAAACAAAAAATAAATATAATTAACATGAGTTTTTATTGGCTAGACCTTCACATATAAATTCACCCCTTTCTTGCTTCACTCAAAGGTTGACTGTTTTGGCACTTTGGCATTAATTTCGCCTAATTGTGCTTTACATTTATATATTGTACAATAAAGGTTAAATTAATCAATAAAATGTATTTTCAGAAGTAAACATTTTTGAATATTTTACAAATATTCTTGGGGACCTGGGGACTGGGGTAGTGTTGACGAAAACACCGAATAAATTTATCTTATGTCGGGTGAATGTCGCTTTCTCGAAAACTTGCTAACTTTTCGTGTTAGTTGCAAAGTGTTAAATTGAGAACTTGCCAAGTGATAGTCTGCACCTTATCGTTTTAGGCGCCGTTACTGGCACAGGTTAGGAAACTTTAATTCTGTAATTTTGATGTTTTGTGTTAACTAGTTAAAGCAAGTTAATACAACCAGTAGTATTTGTATTCAGCGATTTATAGTTTGAATAGAAACATCTATTGAAATACGAATTCGGTTGCAAAAAAGATGTAGTTCTTTGTTTGATTTTACCATAGAATTAAGAAAACGCGCGCGCTCTTTGGCATTTTTAAATCTATGGTTTTCGCATAGCAATTATACTTCTCATTTCTGGGCTTTAATTTTGATGTGAGAGTTTTTCTATCAAGATGTTAGTAGCCCAATTTTTTATAAACAATTGCTTTGGTAGTCAAGATATCCCGCGAAAGTTAAGCGCACGGTTATTGTAGTCTGTTTGTGATCAAACAATCTATTAAATAAATTTTTAATCAATGCCATTTTTATTTTCTATTTAAATCCACATAAGAATGAAATAACTGTATCAACTTTCTAGTACCAAGTAATACACGAATGTCAAGTTTTTAGGTTAAATTGTAAGACAACCGCGCTCAGAAATTTGATGCACAGAGTAGCTTAAACTACAGTGCACAATAAGCCCACATAACTTCTACCCGACTGCAACAAGCGGTATTTCAAAAAGCGCCAAGTAACGGACGTCAAAGGAGACATGCGAACTTGCATGCAAATGTAAATAAAACAATGCAAGCCGGAATGTCTTTCAAATTTTGATATTCTTTTGTCTCGAGTTACCGAATAAAACTGTCTTACGTCTACTTTGTTTTTCATTTTCAAATTTGATTTCATTTTTAAGGTTTCTCAATATATTTTGATTTTATTGGCTAATTTTGATTGGTTGTTTTGATTGGCTAATTTTTTTACACGTATCAACAGCGAGATTTGAATGAGCCAGTACGCTAACATTGAGGGAAATCAATAAAGGAAGATATAAAGTGTAATTTCTTGTTAGTTACTTCAATGAATGAATGAGAATGCTTGAGTTGCAGATTAAGTCCGCCATAAGTTTTGATAAATTTTACAACAAGCAAGTACGAACGACATAATTTCACTACATTTCCGACACAAGATTAGTAGCTAAATAACCTGGATTTAGCAAGTTTGATCCACGCAGGATGAATGATGCAAATATTTTGGTATGTTGATTGTATTTCCTATGTAAAGAAATTGTTCCCCAAATAAACATTGAAACATGTGAACCCCCAGAAATATAAATATTAATTTTACGCATCATACGGCAGGTATTCCGAAACATTGGGGTCTTAAAACTAAAGTATGTACTTGGCTGTTTTCGAGGTAACATGTAGTCTTCAGGTTAAAAGTAAATAGAACACAGATAAGTCATTTTATAAAATGAGTAGGTTTTTCAGCATTCATTGCAGGCTGGGTTATTTTATTATCTGACAGCTAAATGCTAAGAGTTCTGGTAATTGGCGATAGTCTTCCAAATATTAAAAGAAGAAAAGATTCCAAAAACCTTAATAGTAAGATAATTTGTAGAACTCTATTCACAATATTTTAACCGTTTTATTTGCATAGAAGCATTATTCTAAAAAAAAATTTGATAGGTGTCTGTAACTACAAAATATGTTATCATTTATAGGTATCTAAGTTTATTATCTCACCATGCCCTTGTTTTTTTTTAATACTATTAAGTAGGCAAACAGGCGTACGGCCCACATGATGGAAAGCGGTAACCGCAGCCTATGAGACGCCTGCAATACCAGGAGCATTGCGAGCGAGGAGATTGTTACTTACTTATTAAATAAATTTTACATATATTTGTATCTATTCACAAGGTACTTTTTAAAATTTTGTTGTAATTAGATTTAAGCCTTAAGGTTCATTAAAAAAAAACGTAATTTTTTACAAGATTTAAATTTAAATCTAAATTTAAATTTAAATTTAAATCTTTTAATTTTCTTAGTGGTATTTGTTCCAACGAAACCAGAGCCCTTTCCTTTTTCATTGAGCTAAGTGTTAGTCTATATTATCGATAACAAAAAAAATACTAAAAAATCCACCATATTAAAAAAAATCATATCAACGAGCTTTGTACATCCGCGTTGAGTTATAAAATTTAAGATCCTCGTTTTGGCTCAACGTGAAATCTGCGTGTCCATACAGATAGGTTAAGTCGTACTTACTCTCATGTAATCTCCAAAACTGTACCTATACGGCTCACCGGCTTGAGAATGGAGGATAAAATATAGGCGTTATTTCCAGGTAGATAAACATAAATATCTCTTTACTCGACTTTCTCACGCAGCTATTTTGTAAGCAGCATCTGAAAAAGAATATTTTCCATCTTGACCTGATATTGAACCCGGGACCTTCACACCGGAGGCAGCTTGAGATGATGACCACTAGGTTACAGACGTCATTAATACGTTAAGACGAGAGAGGTATGTAAGGATCGTAGCCAATGGAAATCTCTAGTCTCTGCCTACCCCTACGGGAGACAGGCGTGATGATATGTATGAATGTATTAATACGTTAATTGAAATCTTACAGTTAGTGGGAATATGGCTGTAACTGATCGAGGTGCTGAACTATTTAACTTCTAAAGTTTTTAAAAAAATACTAGCAATTAAGTTTTTAAGAAAAACTTTATTTTTGTCAGAAGCTTTTACTGACAGCAGCATAGATTATAAAAAATGCCTGGGTAGAGACAGCGCGCGATTTTTTAATTCTATGGTTAGCAGGGAGAGAAACTTGGGAGCCGATTCTAGATGCACCATCAGGTGAATGCATTAAGATGATCACTTGGTAAACACTAGCAATATTGCATTTTGTAACTATAAAGAACTATAATTTAATATGTTTAAAATTAACTTCAGATGCAGAACCTTAATTACATAAGACGGATTTTTGATAACTTGTGTTTTTAAGTGAATAATGTTTTTTTTAATGATGGTGGCGCTAGTTTTCACTGAGGTATCGCCTTAATGCATTGTCATGAAGTTATTTGTAAAATTTAACTTTGTTGAACAAGCACAAGTAGGTTAAACAAGACTTACTAGTTTCCACTCGGCAAACATGCATTGCGAGATAAATAAAAGTTTGTGAAAAGAGCTCGTGACAATACACTATTGTCGCCAACCTGATCCTAGTCTTGGTATTCGGTTGATATCGATAAATCACATAAGAGGCAGGTAATCAATCCCATTGTCACGTCTGTAATTACCCTAATAGCCTAGGTAATTACAGGACGTAACAATGGCATGGATTTATGTCGTCAGCGCCAAATTAATTGTTAATTATTCTGATATCACTGTCATTATGTTTGTGTAAACATGCCTTCAGTTTGATGTATTTTGGCCGGACTGTAAAGAAAAATTATTTTACCCTTTTCTTTTACTCTGTAGCTAATGGATGTCGGTTATTATCGCGTCCAAAAGTAGCCTATGTCCTATGTCTTTCCTCATAGTTTACGAGAACCCCATCCCAAATTTCAATCAAATCCGTTGCTCCGTTTTGTCATTTATAATCATAGTATGGATGGTGGCTTTTGGGTCTAACATGTAGGCTTTATCTAGCCCGTAAAAGATTAAACCGTAAGTTTGTACTTTAACAACAAAACTGAAAATCAAATAAAGCAAAAAAAAAATGGTAACAATCGTTAGTAACAAAATAAATAAATAAAAAAAACAAACTTTTACTAAAATAATATTACCTGGCGGTGTAAATATTCATAAGCAGGCAGTAACGAGTACGAAGCGGTTTTATTATGAGTGTGGTTATCAGTTAATGCATACAAATTAGAAAACAAAATTACAGTACGAGAATTATATTGGATTTCAAATACGAGTATCACGCACGATTGCCTTTTGCCACACCAAAATAAAAACAAACCCAATTTATGTTAAACGAATTTTGCCCTTACAGTGGAGGCGTTACATAAGGTAACCGATTTTCATCAGGAAGTTTGTTTTTCTACTAGTTTAAAAAAAAATATATCGTCACTTGAGCAGTGAGACGTTATCTGCTGGAAACAATATATTCTAATCTCCTTATCACATAGATTTCTTTTTACATCCAGCGTTTTCGAATATCTTACATGTTATATAGGAAACATTTAATAACTACAGTCATATATTATGGTTTCATTATTATTACCGACCACCTCCTTACAATAAATTATTATTTAAACTTTGTTGCATTTAAAAATAAAATACAATAGGCTTAATCCATGGCATTCTCTGCCAGTCAAACCTTTGGACCAAACATAAAATCGTATATATAGTAATGGAGGTGTTACAGTGCTGATAGCATATAAATGTGAAATCGCGGCCGCTCTAGGTGGATATTATATATATATGGCTTACATGAAGTCAAATAACTAATTTATACTCTTTACCCCCCCTATAAGAGTAAATTCCTATAAAACAAACAACAAATCAAAAGTCGTTTTATTTGTTTTCCATTGGAAATGAAAAGGTAATTAGTGCCCTGTGATCTATGATAACGGTGAGGCCGGCTGTTACAAATGAGCGGGCATCGAGACGACTAATGGAAGCCCTGGAGGGGCCAATGGGTTCATTCCAATATCTTTTAGATATTCGATATATTTTTGAGGATCCCTACACAAAGAATATCTTGTTCGTAGCCAGATACTTACTCCACTAGTTCATCGACCAACAATGTGGATATAACTTTTGACGATCCGTGGCGTAATGGTTAACACGCTTGCCCGCTACTCAGGATGTCCCGGGTTCGATTCTCGGTCAGGTCAATTTGAAAAATGATGCTTTTCATAATTTTTCTTGGATGTTTATCTATATATTTATTTGTTATAAAATGTAATATCGTTGAGTTAGTGTCCCATAACACAAGTCTTGAACTTACTTCAAGGCTTACTCAATCTGATTTGCCCCTATATATGTATTTGTTTTATTTATTTACTAGCCACCCGCCCCGGCTTCGCATGGGCATAAAAACCTTCCTCTTGAATCACTCTATCTATAAAAAAAAAACGCACCAAAATCCGTTGCGTAGTTTTAAAGATTTAAGCATACATAGGGATATAGGAGTTCTCCTCTGGAACGCCCTCCCGCTTGAAATCCGGAAAGCTCAGACTCTGACCGGGTTCAAAAATCTCGTCAAATCCGTTATTTATTGAGATATTTAAGTATGCTCTTATTTATATGTATTATATATATTTATATGTATATATATATTTTTATGTATGTATTTATGTTTGTTTTATTTGTTTTTACTTATTTTTATTTAGTATGTGTAGGTTATATTATATTATTTTATATTTACATCTTTATTTTATTTATATCTTTGTGTGTATATTTATTTACGTATATATACTGCGCCTTCGCCTTTTGATTTGTCTTGGTTTTGTTATCCATCCACCCTAAGGTTGACTGGAAGAGATTGCATTAGCGATAAGTCCGCCTTTGTACCTTACCTAGTTTTTAACAAAATTATGTATACATTTGTTTGGTGCAATAAAGAGTTTTTCTATTCTATTCTATTCTATAGGGACAGAGAAAGCGACTTTGTTGTCTGCGTTCTACAAAATATGCGTTGATCCAATAATACTCTCTCACATTTCAGGGTTCGACGGCCAGAAAGCAATTTTGGACATCTTTTTGTCACTAACGATAAGAAAGGTAGTCTATCTGTCAGCTGTCTACTATTTTATACGATGACATATTTCTAGGTTCTTCCATGAACTGGATTATCTTTTGAAGCTTGCGAACTTGTCATCCAATACCGAACTCCGCCGATCACCGAACCAGTTTTGTCGCAATTGATCGCAAAACTTTGCAACTTCACGACTTGTTGAACGGACCCGATCTAAAACTATTCTATCTAAAATCATGGTGGTTTTGCTTTGACACTCGGGTTGAACACTTCCTTTTGCTTTGTCTTTTAATCCAAATGATATATTGTATCCGCATAAAGAATACGAACCGCTGTGCAAAATATTCATAAGACATTCTTCAATTATTTGTATACCATTTATTTGGCTGTTTAACACGGCCACGTAACTGCGGTTACCATTGTCTATTGATTCTTGGTATAAATAGGAAAGTCCAATGTCGTTTTGAGGCTGGTAAAATATTCAAAAATAAGGAGAATGATAAGGATTAATCTTCTTAAAGTACACTTATATCTATCTTGACGACCTCCGTGGCGTAATGGTTAACATGCCTAACCGCTACTCAAGAGGTCCCGGGTTCGATCCCCGGTCAGGTCAAAATGAAAAATGATCTTTTTCTGATGGACCCAGGTCTTGGATGTTTATATATTTGTTATAAAATATATATATTTGTTTGTTATAAAATATAGTATCGTTGAGTTAGTATCCCAAAACACAAGTCTCGAACTTACTTTTGGGCTAGCTCAGTCTGTGTGATTTGTCCCGATATATTTATTTTATATTCTAGCTGGTTGCTTCGTAGCCCAGTGTTAGCACACTATACTTACTGTTTTGATCAACTTCACTAGTAATTTCATTTTAAAAGAAACTCTATGTAGAGCGAATATTATATTAAAATCTAATGAAATCTTTTTCTTAAAGAATGTTTTAACATAAGCCAGCTTAGACCGCTATGAACGTCAGAATATATACGCTCTGACCTACATGTCAAAGAAAGTAAGGAATATATGAGAGCAAAAGGCTTATGAGGTCATGAAGGATTGATCGAAAATATTACCGTGATTTTTAACAAAGATTGAGGGTAAAGTAACGGGTTTCTGCTGATTTCCGGTACAACAAGTATATTTTAGGCCAAATCGATCTATTTTCTATAGGAACTACAAATTCTACTCATATAAAAGCAGTAACTCGAGAACTTTGGATTGGTGTTAACTTCTTCTTCGCTTCCCATTTGCTATATCTATCTATAAGTATACTCAAAATTAGACGAAGTATCATAGACAAGGCGATAGAGAGGTCAAACGCGATTTGGATTTATAAACCAAGGGAATACCTGATGCTTAACTTAGCTCTTTATAATAAGTTTAGTATGCATAGTGTAAAATTCTGGCAGCGAAAATGTTAAAATCCTTTCAGATTTATTAGCATACTTATCTATTCCAATATAATAAAGCTAAAGAGTTTTTTTGCTTGTTTATAGTCTTTCCCCCGTATTAAGAAACGTTTGTCAAGCCTATTTTAGTCAAAATGTGTTTCGTCTCGTTTTTTGACATGAAGTGTCAGATAAGAGAACGAGCCAAAAAATATTTTAGTTAAAATAGGCTTATCAAATGTTTCTTAATACGGCGGTTTGACATTTGAACTGCCAGAATATTTTGAAAAGCATACTTGAAAAAAGATGGCTATAAAAATAACGGATAAAATCGCGGAGCACAGCTAGTTCTTGATACAAATTAATCTTTAACATCATTGAGATTGAACACATAATTCCAATCAGATTTAAGTAAACTAAACTTTCTTTACTACAGATTACAGATCCGAGAAAACCAGCATATTAATTAAGTTTTGTATGAATTTATAAAATTTTGCAATCTTTTTTCTTATGAATAGAATGAATTTACCTCTTCATTATACATAACTATTTATTGATGTCCTTCCTCTTATTTATACTAAAAAATGTGTTGAACTTCGCTGATATCAGTAATTTCTTCTATAATGAAGGCACATACACAAACCTTCTGACAATAAGAGGTTAATAAACTTTTCATTATTATTTTCTTATGGTTTTAAAACCTTTAAAAAATAATAATTACATTATTGCTTGGTACATACTTTTCTTTTTCATCAATCATAGCACAAACAAATAATTTATTTTACTCATGTTCTACAGCTGTGATTTTTATGTGAGTATAGTCTCCACGTGCAGGAAACGCTTAATTTTTCATATTTAATAGATTCAAGCGTTACTTTAAGGAAGTAAAACTCACAAATACTTATCCAATTATACAAAGGAAGCACGCAAAGTAATTTGATAAGTACTTGTTTTTCATTATTATTATCATTTTTGCCACATAAAGTCCAATGTCACTTGAAGATTTTCACATTATCTCCTTTTTTCTGTAATCTACACTCACAAACGTTCATTACAGAAACTCCCTGTTCCGCTCAGTAACAAAACTAACAGTTGGAAAGATTCTTGCTTTGTTTTAGTCACTTAAACTTGAATTGCGGGATCTGGGGGAATCTCAGTTGCCAAACATTATGTTCGCAAGCTTATGTTAATTGCTGTTTGAATATATGACTGAGGTTTGTTCATTAAGTTGGGGTATTGAGTAACGAAGAGCGATGCCGCAATTTTTTTGGAGTTAAGGTTCTTACTTTCTTACGAAAAAAGGAACTTATAATTAGCGGTCAGGCCAGTCATCACTACATAGTATAAAACAAATTCCCTTTCTCTGTCCCTATGTTCCTTTGATGTTTAAATCTTTAAAATTACACAACGTATTTTGATGCGGTTTTTTTAATATATAGAGTGATTAAATTACGGAATAGAGAAAGTAAATCAAACAACTTTAAATTTGTGACCAAAAGTTTCTTTAATAGCATACAGTCATACGTGCGGCATCGTCTTTAAATTTTTTGTGAAGTAACTAGTCTCAAAACCTATGCTTCTGGGACGAATCAGCGCAGCCTTCAGTCATGCAGATGTCTGCAAATCCTGTTTGTGATGCACGCCGCTTGAGAGACGTCGCGAATTTTAGACATTTCGCAAGACGCTACTTGCATGTGAATTGGAAATGTGTTTTATTTTTAGCAGTCTCAATTTAAGAGCTGGTCTTTTGTCGGTGGATTTCCTTACATTATTGTCTATCATTTGTGATTTCCTTTGTTTTTTTGATACGACACGACGTTTGTTTTTAGCAATGTGTGTGTTTAAAACGTTATTATGTTAAGTTGTAAAGTAATTAAGTATAATACCAAAGAATTTGGAAATGCGCGCGGTTTGTGACGCGAGGCTATTTTTTTTAAATCTATGTAATGGAGTTGTGCTGCACTGTGCCATAGAGTTAAGTATGCCATTTTACTCTTATACCTATTTATCCTGAAGGAGTTATTAAGTCACCACTGTACCTGTATATTTACGAAAATATTTGATAGTTAAAATATAATAACTTAGTAACACGCGCTAAATTTCAAATCTATTTTCTTCAATATGCAAGTGAAACCTTATTATTATAAGGAAATCTCAAAGCCTAGTTGTATACCTGTACTTATGAGCAAGGTACACTCCTAAAAAACCGTTAAAATATAAAGCTGGCATAACAGTAATTTAGTATAAAGTCTCCACGGACGTGAACGAAAAGTTGAAGGTCATCGGGATCAAGTAACTGTGCGGAATATAATACTTCGTGTATCAATCATCACCCAAGCATTTCACTGGATAAATTCTAAGCTAAGCTTTTAAGGCTTTAAAACCTCAAAATTGTCGGTTTAGCCAATCCTGGACTCTGAAACTCAGTTTCGAAGGAAAACGGAAAATATTAAAATTTTGATTAAGCATTTCACAAAGAATTTGGAAATCGGCAATCCTCGGCAATTTTTTTTTAATTTATGGCAGTTTAAGATAATTATATAAAAGCATAGATTAAAAAAAATTGCCTGGTGTTAAACCGCGCGCGATTTTGTACTTCTATGTATTGAAGTGGAAATTTTTTTAGGCACCTTAACACGTTATCGACTTTTTTGAGACGGGGAAAATCGTTGAACTCGCAACACCGTTACCGACTCCTGAAAAAATAAAGTAATTGTTCACGTTTTCACTTCTGTCGGCAATTCCGGAGTGCCGTTTATTTTTTAATTGACTTAAGACTGTACTACTTGATAAACATTGTAACCCAGTCCTCTCATGTTTATCAAAGAAACAGCAGTAATCCATTATACGTCGCGTTCTGTTTAAAAGTTCAAAGGTAACACACTCAAGTCAAAGGATAAAACCTCGACAAAGTACGAACTTAAACCGAAAAAGGTGGGTTGAAATGCGAAATGAGTAATATACATAAATACATATTCTACTACTACCTTCTTTATGGAGTAGAGTAAGCATCAAATCCTTCAACATATGCTACCATGAAGCGGCTATGTGCCTATTTGGTAAGTTTGTAATTTTATTAATTGTGTTGCAATAAAGAGTATTTGTATTATATTATAAGTCTTTTAATGTTTGTATGATGGTACGAAATCCTCAGATTGCGAGTCCGACTCGCACTTGGTCGGTTTTTTTCGAAACCGCCTGTCGTCATTTTAATAACGTAGCAACTAAACGGCTAAACGTGCGTGCCACAAGAGAAAAACCGAAAGGAAGCTATACAAAATATTTGTATCTGAAACTCAAAACAAGCGCCAAAACACAAATAAAACGTAAATGAGCATACATCAAACAAAGTAATTTCAATGATTAAAACGTTTACTAATTGGTTCGCTCAAACATAAATATTCCCATTCAATTAATTTTATCTCCTGCTAACTTTCCAATTTAAATGTACAAAGAATGAATTATTTTCATTACACATAAGTTATGTCTAAATTTAATCAAAAAGGCAATGATAGGTAATTATTTTAATGTTTGATTTGCAAATAAGAGTTTTATTACATGGTTAAATTTTATTTCAATTCCCACGGAAAGAATACTTTTTTATTTATTTTGTTATTTTATTTTTATGTACATAAAATTACAAAATATAATAACATTTAGTTCTTTTCAATGTTGCATAAACCAATGTTGGTTTTTCTGAACATTGGGATCGCAGTCAGACATTCTTTAAATTTATATTTAAGTATCTATATATCTAGACAAGTCACCATAGCAACAAACTGAAAACTATAAAGAAAACTAAGTTTAGTTATTTCTAGTTTGTTTGGGACATCGCAGGCTTGAATCACCTGATTGTCTGATAATAAAGATGTTTCCGTGCTTCAGAAGGCACATAAAGCCGTTTGTCCTAGCTGCCATCTAGTAGTCGTAAAAGAAACCACGTCAGAGGCGAGTAAGGTACCGAAGAATTCTGACACCAGGATATGCATGGTCTAGGCATCTCATGTGACCGTGACATCTACATGAAATGATGATGATAATATCTATCTATCATCAATTATGAAATTTAATACCGTCAGGATAGAATCTAGAATTATTCATTATTTTGTACAATAATTATAGCGTATTTTGATACAGGAAAATAATATTTGAAATGCCAAAATAATTATTTTATGTTTAAAATTACGCTCTGAATTTAATGTGTATTTCGAGAGCGAATGTTATAAGACTATTGTTGTGGTATGCACAAAATAGATGTAAATTTTTTAGCTCAGAGCAAAACGTGGAAGGCAGACCTCGCTTGCAGGCACCGGCCAGCATTGCATATAAATTCTCTTCAAAACGGGCAACGAAGAAAGTTTAAGGTATCATTAGAAAATAGTATTCATGTACTTGTTTATGTATATTTATAAATAGTCTTGTAAACGCATGTAACCCGTCTCGTATCCTCACTTGGGTGTATTGGAAGAAATTTCTTTTCAAATATATAGAACCCCTATACCCATGCTATGTAAAATTATTGTGTGCGCGAAGTAAATAAATAAAAACCACATCCATTTTCTTCATACATATATGTATTAATGTTCAGCATTTTATTTCAATAACAATATACGAATATTGCTATTGGCAAGATTTATTTGAGTGCCCCTGACTTGGCATGACTCACGTCTGAAGTGGCCGGAAACCTTTGCAAAAAACTGAAGGGTTTCTCAAAATCGGATATATAGCTTGGAACAAAATAGGAAAGTATGTGAAAGAAAAGGATTTTTCTGGAGTATTAGGAATTTTTTGTGATCGATTGGAAATTTTATACAAAGTTGTGTTAGTGGCAATATTTAACTTTTGGTTTTCTATATGTTTTGTGGGATTCAGATAAAGGCTAAAGAGTAACATCACAGAGAAATGAAAACAAAAAGGGAAGCTTTTGCCCAGGAGATGGACCTCAATAGCTAGTAAAATAAAAAATATTCTATATGTATAGTCTCTTTTATGTACACCAAAGAATTTTACATTTATAAACAGTTTGCAACTTACAAAAAACATCTTAACAGATTCGTGACTTCTCATAATGGTCAATTCAAAATTTGACATTAATAAATGTATTAACTATAAAAAATAAATCAAATTACATCGAAGGGAAGTTACCAAAAACAACTAGCTATTTTAACTACTAACTAACTACTTATTTTAAATTTCAAAACTTTTTCGAAGATTATTAAAAAAAATTAACTTAAGATTTCTTTAAATTAAAATTTCTTTATTTCTTTAACAAAATTTGGTAGGTACATGATTCTTGTGTTTGTGACTTTCTATTAAGTGAAACACACCTGTGTCAAAAGGCCACGCTCTTCCATAACCATAGAAAGTACATGGTAGGTACCTTTAGAAAAAATAATGTTTACATATAGAAAAAATAAGAGTTAATACATATTTTGTCAATACATAACACAGTGATAAAATTTGTTACAAAAAAGAAAACTAATACGAAATCAACTACAAAAGTTTCACACAAAATAAAAAAAAGATTTGCTTTTTAGCAAAATTGCATTAGGCAAGGTGCAGGCCATTGAGTTACTCGACACCGGCGGCGGAGGTTCAAATGGACTATGAATAATGATGAGCGGATCTTGTAAGTGAAAAGGTGTTTGAGCAAAACCATTTTACCATTTTGTAAAACGTTTTAAAATTATATTTTACTTTTTAACGTTAAAAAAGGAAAATATATTTTGTGTGGTAATGAACTTTCAATTGTAATGCTGGCAGTGGGTGGAATGTGGTGAAATGCCAAATATATTTATTAAAAATTGAGGAATAAATTAACCTATTATAATTAAAAAAGTTTAGAAAATAAAAAAGTAAGGCGAAACGAAGTTCGTCAGGTCCACTAGTCCATACTTTCAGGCAAACCGATATTTTAAATGCAAAAGTCTTGTCTGTCGGTCTCGCTTTCACGGCTAAACCGCTGGACCGATATTCATGAAGTTTTGTATGGATATAGTTAAGGACTACATACATACACACAAATCATCACGCCTGTCTCCCGTAGGGGTAGGCAGAGACTAGAGATTTCCATTGGCTACGATCCTTACATACCTCTCTCGCCTCCTCCACACTCATCAGTTAAGGACTAGGGGTCATATATAGGGTACTTTTGAGCGCTATAAACCTGAGTGCCTCACGGGCGGAGCTGCGAGCAATAGCTGCTAGTAAATATAATATTGATCGACAACAGTGAGACAGACACACAAACTATTTTAACACCTTTATTTATCTTTTAGACGCCTTACACGCGTATTTTGTAGAATGTACTTTAAAAAGACAATCAACTTTCCGTCATTTTCCAGCGTCAAATTGATAACAACTTACAAATACATTCAATATTTCACAAAAACGCAAAAGCACAAAAACACAAATGAGTTTACTGCTTACTGCTCACAGAGCATGACCTAGAAAAAAACAATTTTCTTATTTCTCGTGACGTCACAACTGGGTCGCGATGCCATAGTAAAATAAATACAGTATAATGTTTAGTTAAGCACATACAACAGTGTATGAATTAATTAATTTATGAATGATATTTTATTGGTTAAATAAGTACAATAAACCCTTAAGTTGGCTGGAAGAAATTGCATTAGCGATAAGTCCGCCTTTCTACACATTTTTTGTATTTGTACCAACATGTATAATTTGTATGTTGATGGTACAATAAAGAGTATATCTATCTATCTATCTACAATATTAAACATTAAAAAACATGGTCCGTCATATTCACGTAGAAAGTTATTTATAGTACTATAATGTATTAAATCTTAACTATGGGTCCTAAACTAAAGGAAGCACGTCGAACCTTGTGTTTCTTTTGTAGTTACCCCATCCAAAGTTATTAATACTATAACACACGCAACGTTAATTTACCTTGCAAAAGATACGATTTGAAAGAAAGAACGGTACTTTATTAGAAAGTTTTTGATGAGATTTTTTATTATTTGCTTGGTGTCAATTAGATTTGTTTGTACTAAAACTATGTCATTTATTAGCATGTAGACTTAGAACCAATACAAAGGCTAAGAAGACACGAATTGATGAAGATCTTCATATCTAGTGTATTAGTGACTAAACACTGACAGATTTTTAAAGCTGCTTGAAGGTTTTTGACTAAGCTAAATCAATCAACTCCGACAAAAAAAAAAAACAATAGAACTCATAACACGCGAACTACTGTGAAGGGTTTCAAAGTGTTAATGACAACAATCTAACATAGTATTTGAAACTAGCTACTTAACTTGCCTCTCAAAGCACGGAGGAGGTTATGATACCAGCCACTATTAGTAGTGACCAATCCAAGACTCTTCCACGCTTTAGGTTGTTTAACGTCCATTAATATTACAAATGCAGGTCTAAAATAGCGTACTAGTATTTTTATTCTATGACGCCGCTTTGTTAATGAGAAAATGTCCACACTGAGCTGCTTTACTGTCCATCAGAAGGTGCTGGGTTATTTTAATAGTTTTAATGATAATGAGGACATAAACAGAGATGAATGGATTGTTTGAGAATATGACCAGAAGGGGTGTGACGCGGGAAATGGCTGAACATAATTCCGGCACTTATAACCCTGGTATTTTTAAGACCAAAGTGAATTAATGAACCAGCGAACTCTATCTTAGACCACATCTGCACTTACCATCTGGTGGATCGTAGTCACTTGCTGGTCATTGATTACACAAAAAAAGTAGATCTAAATGGAAGGAACTTACATACGATAAGGTGAAAAGAAGAAAAAACTGAGGTCTTGTAAAATTTAATATTGATTAGGATAGGATACTTTTTTCACAAAGTGCGTTGTCAGTTGATTGTGCTTTATTAAATACTAGCTTTAGCCCGCGGCTTCGCCCGCATGAATTTCCCTTGGAAGTGCTATTTCCCGGGATGATTGGTACCCTATGTCCTTTTCAATACTCCTAGCTATGTGTATGTGAAATTTCAGGAAGATTGGTTCAGTAGAATGGGCGTGAAGAGGTAACAAACAAACAAATATACAAACTCACTTTCGCATTTATAATATTATAGTTGGGATACGACTTTAGTTACAAGGAAATTTGACATGTGACATACTAACATTAATACAAATATGTCAACCATAACCATTTTTTTTAGTTTCATGGCAGGACGGGCAATAGAACTACAGGTAGGTAAACCAAATTAATAGCATTTAGCGATATCAGAACCAATGGATACATAGAAACTGCCACTACTGGCGACCAATTCAAGTAAAGCCACGCTCGGCGTCGCTTGACCCGCCCGATTGTACGAACACGCATGTTCCACAGTAATAACAAACTACAAGGTAAACTATTTCCTTTAATCTATAGTTACTTATTAGTGTCGTATATATAAAGCCAATAAACTTCAATCAAGATCAAACGCCAATATAACAAACTGTATTTGTTTTGGCCAGTGTTATGTACAGTCACGATAATTAATATGTGTAACTATCGGTTCTAAAATCAATGTAATAAAGTCTAAAATAAAATATTGATGTAAATATTTATATGCTCGCGACTGTAAACATGAAATGTTTCATTCAGAACTATTTAATGAACAAACATAAATCTTGTGGTCTTGATTAAATGGGGAGGCGAAACAATTTGTTTTATATGTACTTAAACCTAAATTTCAATATTGAAATTTAACAGTAGTAGTATAGAGCAAATATGCGAGTTGAATCTTATACCAACATAGTTGAATAATTCTTTGCACGAGTCAAAATTTAAAAAAAAATCTAATTCCGGGAGTGCCAGCAGAAGTGAAAACAGGACAGAAATACATTTTCGCCATGCGGTAGAAAGAGAGGGAGATATTACTTCCTCTCCTACGCCGTGGTTTACTCTCCCTCCGTCTTACCTGACTTTTCAATCGTCTCCTGCCGCGATTTAAAAAAAAAAATTCATCTCAAAAAGTGCACATCGCCGCGCAAAGGAAGATTTTATTTCAAATTTTGTGTTGTCTATAAATAGTGGATCTTTCTACAATCTATAATGCACTTAAGAACCTGCTGCGAAAGTTTGTATTATTTTGTCAATTATATTGCACCTTTTAAGACTTCTTCATCGAGCATACTTTCTAGTTACATCCTCAGTTTAAGCTTCAGAGCCCAGAATATATTTAAATCATGGCTCTATGATGACATTGGTTATGACTATGAACGACTGCTGCCGAATAAATCTAACACAGCCTTACGACTGCCATCTAGCGATAGCAGCCTGAACCAAAGGCAGTCTGAAGCACGGATGAGCTCAAAATTGAAATGACATTTTTCAAATATATAAGTATATAAATAAATAAGGACAAATCGCACAGATTGAGTTAGCCCCAAAGTAAGTCCAAGACTTGTGTTATGGGGTACTAACTCATTGATACTATTGTGGCGGTCAAGCATATATTATCCCTATCGCTCTACACTATATTTTATGACAAATAATATATAGATAAACATCCAAGACCCAGGCCGATCAGAAAAATATAATTTTTCATCTAGACCTGACCGGGGATCGAACCCGGGACCTCCTAGGTAGCGGGCAGGCATGTTAACCATTACGCCATATAGATCGTCAAATTTATTCCGCGTACACTGAGATTATGAAATGAACTCCCTGTCGTGGTTTTCCCAAGTGACTACAACATGGGGGTCTTTAAGTAGGGCGTAATAAGACTCCTCCAGGGTCGGCAACGCGCTCGCAATGCTCCTGGTGTTGCAGGCGTCTCATAGGCTGCGGTTACCGCTTCCCATTAAGTGGGCCGTATGCCTGTTTTCCTACTTAATAGTACAAATAATATTACAAATTTAAGTATAGTCTACCAATCCAAACGTTTGCCGTTGCACGCAAGCATGATCCCTTAGCTATATGCTCCTTTTATATTTTGTGCCTATTTGAGCTTGAAATAATCGTTATTGACTATTATGACTTGAATTTATTAGTTGGCCAATCCCCTTATTTTTTAAGCCTAATTAATTTTGTAGTAGCTAAAGGAGTTGAGTACTTAAAATTAAATAACAGCCATTTCAATTTCCAGACAGTCACGCAAAAACCAGAGAAATGAGAAAAAAAATCAATTGTATCTTTCACCCAGTGACTATAATTTATAAATAATAAGTACTTAGTAGTTTAGTAAATAATAAGTACCAAAGATACAAGTTTTGGTAAAAATATTACTTTTATCGTACCGCGTAACCGTAACCGCTGTTCTACGGCGTAGACAATTCGTAGCGTCAGTAGATAGTAGACTGCTACGGAGCGCGCTCGCTACGCTGCTACGACTCGTAGACACGCTACGAACTTCGGACTCGATATTTTAGATTTAAATAAAATTTCGTGAGTGAATTTATATAATAATAGTATAAATGAAATTGGAAATTAAAAATGTTTTATTATTTAATGACATTAAAAAGTTTTTAATTTGATAGTTTGAAATATTGTTTGTGAAATGTAAATAGTTTTTAAAGAACAATGAAGATAAATAAAAGAATAATAGCTTAGGTAAGTACAAAGAAATATTTTTATTCTTATCTGTTTTGTTAAAAATAAACTTGTATATTTTTAAGGTGATTTTGAAACAAAGCATTCATAAATTAAGTGAGGTAAATAGGATGGTTTGGGTAAATATAATTACAGATTATATATTATATCGTAGTATTCCATAATCAAAAACAATTAATTTGATTTAAGCAGTTTATTTTTTTATTAATATTGTCAATTCATAAATATTTATTGTTGTTCTTAAAAATTTGAAATTAAAATGACAACGTGATTTATATTTATTCTTGATTCTAAGAATAATAAAAAATCACACGAGCTAATAATGAGGTTCATCAAATTATGTAAATCAAAAATAACTTAATGACCACTTATTATTAATTTTAGACTAGAAATCGTTACCGTAATTTGATTTTGTTATTTAGAGTTGACAAAATTTCCTTGACAAGCAAATCTTGAAATATTTCGACTGCTCGAAAAAATAGTTCTTGACTGACGATTATTATTTACCATTTTTTTTTTCTTTTTATTTATTTCACATTCTTTAGTCAACGATTAAAATCATGACAAAGCCTAAGAGGTGATATCAAAACTTTGACACCAGGTTGTGCAGTCCTCTACTAACCGTATAACTCATACGATATGAATAAATTAGTATGTAAGTATTCTAAATATACTCTTGCTTCATTTAAATATACCTAACTTATACTATACCTAACTTGCTCTTACTGGAAACTACTACTTCAAAGATCCTTCTAGAACTTTAATCTTTAATTATCGCCCGCATATTTATCATGGAATATCATGGATGAATATTCTGAAATAAATAAATATATAGGGACAAATCACACAGATCGAGCTTTGATCTAAGAGATTGAGCTAGTCCCAAAGTAAGTACGAGACTTGTGTTATGGGATACTAACTTAACGATACTATATTTATATATAAAATACGTATAATAAAGATGCAGACCCAGGCCAATCAGAATAAAAAACCGGTCAAGTGCGAGTTGAACTCGCGTGGAGAGGGTTCCGTACAATGCCAATGTCAGTTTTAAATTCAGTTGTGGTATTTCAACTAACTACTACTATCGCCATCTAGTTGTGTTTTAGTGAACTAAACGTCTTATATTGAATTTACCACTTAATTGTCAATTGACAGAGTTCTTGTAGGTTATCCTGTAATCTACAGGCAATGAACTATATTTTGTATTTTTTCAAAATTAGGCCCAGTTGTTTCGGAGATCAGGGGGGGGGGAATGGTCAATATTTGTCTTCTTTCATGAATAAAATCAAGACTATTTATATAACAATAATAACAAAAATATATTTGAAATCCTCATAACGAGCCCTTTCTTATGATATATACACGGTAAGGTTTGCTGAACTTTATTTTTTAAATTCCTTATTTGTCCCCCGAAAATGGCACTTATTTTATAAAAAAGTTTATTTACTTTGCACATCTGTGTTTGGGTCACAGGATCACGCCATCCTACCAAATTTCATCTGTTTTAGTCCAGTAGGTTCGAAGAAAATTGGCTGTGACAGACGGACGGACGGACAGACAGACGCACGAGTGATCCTATAAGGGTTCCGTTTTTACATTTTTGTACGGAACCCTAAAAATGATCATTTTTCATCTTGACTTGACCGAAGATCGAATTTAGGACCCATCTTACTGCTCTATTCTTCATTCTAGTAAAGTTTCGTGTTTAGTAACACTGAGCCGTCACCTATTGAGTCGTAATCACACTTAATGTTTTTGGTAATTACTCTATTATACAAAAGCATAGAAATAAAACATAATTACAATGGCGGACTTATCCCAGAAAGGTATCTCTTACAGTTTACAGAGCTTATTTTAAGTATGTTTTTTGTGTTGTTATTTAATTTTTAGGCGTAATGGTTAACATGCCTGACCGCTACTCAGGAGGTCCCGGGTTCGATCCCCGGTCAGGTCAAGATGAAAAATGATCTTTTTCTGATTAACCTGGGTCTTGGATGTTTATCTATATATGTATTTGTTATAAAATATAGTATCGTTGAGTTAGTATCCCATAACACAAGTCTCGAACTTACTTTGGGGCTAACTCAATCTGTGTTATTTGTCCCTATATATTTATTTATTTATTTATTTAATTTTTGTCTGTGTGTTCTTGTTGTGATTTCGTCTCACTAAATAATGTTCATTTCATGTAGTATCATCACGGTGCTTAGTCATTTGAAAATGTGATTTATTATATAAACTAGCTGTTGCCCGCGGCTCCGCCCAAGTGAGAATGAATTATATTGCGCCCAAAAGTATGTTTGACTTAAGTATATCCATACCAAATTTCATCAAAATCGGTTCAGCAGTTTAGCCGTGAAAGCGAACAGACAGACTTTCGCATTTATAACGTTAGTATGGAAGTATAGATTATTATGTAAGTTTTCAATCTTACTATTATTATAATATTAATGTGACAGTGTGTTTGTATATTTGTCCGTGTTTCACGTCAAAACTGAGAGACGATATGAATAAAATTTGGTATGGGGATACCTTGAACCATAAGGACGGACAATGGATATTTTTGGTTGTAATACCGATATTCACGCGGGTGAAGCCGTGGGCTTCTAAAGCTAAATTAATCTTATTTTAGACAACAAGCTAAATTAATATAGTTTTATAAGTAAATTAACTGTGAGATATGCTTTATGAGTGCACCTAAAATTATTTAAAAGTCAAACAAGAAAACCAATAAATTTTGTGATAATACTGTATCTTGTAGTAATTCTTTGAGAAGTTTGAGTAAATTCCATTAATAAATTATGGCAGGCCGTCGAATTCGCGGATTGACGGAATTTCTTGAAGAATAATTAATTTCTATAAAATGTACATATTTGATTTATTCGGTTTAATCTTTATGTTTATTTAAATTTAAAATTAGAAATTGGAATAGCTTTATGGTTTGTTCATTTCAGATAGTGGGTTGGAATTTAAATTAAACACTTATTTAGGTTATTTTTAAATTAAAAATGACATTACTTAATGCATAAAATATAGTTTTTTTAGAAGTATAGGTTTGTTTTATATTTTCTTCGTTAACCTTTATCAAGCTATCTTTATTGATGAATGCAGTATACGAGTATTTAGGATATAGCTGACATGGTTAGGATACTTCCACAGTTTCGCTTATACCTGTAGTCATGGGGCGACCTCCGTGGCGTAGGTTAACATGCTAGACCGCTAATCTGGAGGTACTGGGTTCAAACTGCATCTTGGGAGTTTATCCACCTCTGTATAATCCTCATATTTTCTTTTTTTGATGTTCATTGTTTGTTATGAAATACACTATCATTGAAACATGCTTACGCTGTATTAAGCTGTAATAGTAGGACAAAAATAAAATGTCCATATTAATATTAGAACTATAATGTTCGAAATAGAAATAGTGATATTCCAGTGCGCATGATTGTATTACATAACTATAAAAAATATAATTCTCCTTTTCATATTTTAAGTTCATTTTTAAGTATAGTTTTTAGGATTTATTTAGTAAGTTTGCTATATTAATGCCTGTAAGTTATTTAAAAATAAACCATTCACCTCTTTTTCACAGATACCAGCTTAACTCTTTAATTTTTGATGATAATACTATCGTGGAACTCCATACATATATTATATATTAGTTTGGACATTGCAGGCTTGATTGACTTGATTTTCTGATAATAAGACGATTCCGGGTCTTACTATAGCTAACTAGTCAAACTATAGCCAATTGGGATCCTTTATGCAATAGTTTGGACAAGATACCTACTAGAAAATAAGTTTCTTCAAATATATATTCCACTCCAACTCTTATATAATCTATTTTTAGAATATATTGGCAGTAAAGATACTGAATAGACTTTTGAAGGACGCTGATGGAGGCCTCTGATAATCTGATATGAAAGATATTTCCGTGCATTGAACGGAACGGTACGCCATTGGTCCCAAATTCCAGCAACTGACTTAATAAATGCAAAATATGTGACGCAAAATATTTTCTTTATTTCTTTAAATAAAAATAAAAAAGCCATTTATTTTACTACCTGTTTTTTTAACATCTCTATGGAAAATCGGATTACTATAAAGCGTTTTAAACAAATACGAATATTATTCAAATTTTATTACCTACTAGCTGACCCGGCGAACTTCGTACCGCCTTTCTTAATATTTTTTTCCGTAAGAACCTTAAGAGAGTAGAAGAGTACAGAGCCACAGGACTCCCTTCTAAGACCGAAGGTCTGATAAATCTTCATGTGCAGTCTGTGCTTATGATGTTAGCTTGCAAGTGCCAGTTGCTTGACTTGACGTCCCAGTGAGTCGGGTACGTTGTTGCTGCTTGCTCGTAGTCTGCGGTGAGTCGAGACTGTTGTGAGCGATGACTTGTTGGCGCCGGTAGATGTCCTGCAGAACTGCCACGCTGGTGCGGTGGCCGGCCGATGAATACCAGGCGTGAGCTGCGGTGGATGTGCCGGTCGCTGAAGTCTTTGAAGTGAGGGTGGTTGCAGGACCAGGAAGCTGCTTCCAATCACGTCGGGGTCACCAGTTTGGAGAGTGTGACGGGAGCGATAGGATTATGCTCGACCGCCTCAAAGGGAAGATCTTCCCGCCAGGCTTGGGTGTTATGCCTGGGGAACCGCGGCTCCGACGATGTCTTGTCGGAGGTTGTATTTATGCTCCAATCCGTAGAAACTTTGCAAGCGCAATTTAGACTTTCATAGTAATTTTGCCATCTTGTATGCAATTCTAAGATTGTTGCTTTTAACGCCATCTGTGGTGCGTCTTTGTAGATATTGTTGTGGCGCTAGTGTCGCCACAAGAGTATTAGAAAACTACAAAAAAAAGGTCAAGCCGTTTTCATGCTATGTCGTGACAATGGAAAACGGGTTTCATTTATATATATATATATATATATAGATAGATGTCAAGTATTTTCCCTTTATTTTTGTTTGTAAAGTAATTAATAATTATGATATTTATTTATTTGAGGTAATAATAAATATTCAATTTATTGCTTTAAATAGTTTTGTAGGCAGTAGTCGCTTCCTTGGCGTAGGTTTTTTTTGCATAGTTGTTATTAAATATTAACTTTATAGAATTAAAAAAAAAAAGAGCCACTTATAGAATTAAAAAAAAATACAAAATACACAAATGTCACACAATGGAGTATTCTTTCATATTATGTGAAATTTTATTTTTGATTTGACAATAGATAAGAATATCAAAGATTCTTCTTCGTCCAAGCGTGTTTCCCGGTTACAACTTCAGCTTACGCTGAGCCCAGGGTACACTATTAATAGAGGTAATATTCCTGATTTGGCGGGACTGGTTATTACAATGGAACGACAGCCGTCTGACCTCCGTTACCTTTTTTACAGCGAAACCGGACCTACAGGAACATGACCCGGGTGTATTAGTGGTAGATTTTTCAAGCTGCCTAAAGGCGTCTGACATAGCCGATTGCCATCTACCGGTAACAACCGGAACCAACGGCTAAACATGCCTTCAGAAGCCCAAAGGAGCTCAAGATAGAAATGCCACTAATGACGACAAATCCAAACATGGCTGCGTTTTTGCGTTCACCGTCGCCATCGCTTGATCGTCGTTACAAAAAATGCGCGCGCGCCGCGCATGGCTACCGAGCTCCTCATCCTCCTTAACAATATCAAAGATTTACCAATAATTGTTAAAATAACATTTTCCTATAATATAACTATTGTACTGTTTCAACGATGAGCCATTGAAATACGGGTATTTCACGAGGAGTCTATATCTATATTATTATGACAGCAAAATTTTAAAATACTATCCTATGCCTCTACTAACTTTAAGCATAACATATTCCAATGCAAGTACTAAAAACGCCATTATACAAACATAAAGTTTAATTTTCCTCACAAAGGTGCTCATGTTTATTAAAAGTCCTCTAATGGAATGCCTTGGAGACCAAGCAGACAAAGGAGGAGAGGACGTGACTTTACATTTCCTAAAACGGATGAAACCGGAATTTTTTGGACCACAAATGAAATTCTATCTTATAGGTACTTGCTATGATAATACAAAGATATGCTAATAGTTTTAATTCATTTGTTCATCGGAGTATAGGTTGCAGATGGTACAAGAACATAGTGAGTAAATTCTTTATGTTCTACCACTATGGTTTATAACACAGAACAGAGAAATTATCCGAATAGAAATGTTTTGGCGCGGATTTAGTTCCAGGATCAGTGTGGCAGCGTATTCTCTCTTCTCACCTTAAATTCATACATGTAAACGACACCACACGTTATTAGAAATGTATTAAGTAGTTTACAACAAAGCCATATAATATTATCGACCAATAACAGTGGCAATAAATGACGCAATCAAGTTCCCCCCACATTTTCTGTGTGAAACGTTGGCTTACAAGCCAAATCAGTGACACGCATTTCGTGCGCTATGCCACTTCTTATCTTGTTAATATTTCTAAATTCTGTGTAGGTTGCAGAAGATGGTAATACAAGAACATAGTATGTAAATTCTTTATGTTCTAACACTAGGGTTTATAATGTTATGCTTATTTCTAAATACTCTAATTCATTTCTGTTTTATTTCAAGCTATGGCCAATTGCAGCGTAACGTTATTGATTCTGTGGTTTCCAAAGAATTTTTGTAAAACACTAGAATGTTTGCGAATAATAATAATCGCAAAAAACAACATTCAAAATTAATCCATAATACTTTAATACAAAGTTGATTTTTCTTTAAAGCCTATATACAAATACCTAAAGTTCCAGTAAAAGGTCCAAAATTTGTAGGTGTCCCTTTTCCTCTTGAATTTTATACAAACTACTAGAAAGAGACACCTACAAACTTTAGGTTTTATTTCAGAACGGCTTTTGTCCTCCGTGAGCATTCTAGTGTTATATATAATTTCTTTGGTGGTTTCCTCTGGTCGATAAAGGATTGAAATAATATTATCGATCTATCCACAACTATAATATTTGATTATAAGTTTATTTTACTCACTCATAAATTAAGATATATATGTACTTAACTCAAACACTTTTGTCACAAACTAGCTTTTGCCGGCGACTTCGCCCGCGTGATATGTCCATCTCTTGGTTCTAAGCTAACTCCCCACCGATTTTCAGCCAAATCAGTTAGCCGTTCTTGAGTTATAAATAGTGTAACGAACACGACTTTCATTAATAAAATAAAAAAAAATGAAAATGTTCTTTATTGCCAATCAATTTTTCTATACATTATATAGGTAAATATCGATAAAAGAATTTTCACAAAGGAAGAAATATGTATTGGCAAAGGAATGCCTCAGCTTCTGTTACCCTGACCATGGTCCTGAGTAACGCTGTTTTTCAGGCACCCCTACATTTATATATAAAAAAAATCATAAAATAATTTTTATTCTAACCGCCGTATTAAAAAACGTTTGATAAGCCCATTTTAACTAAAATATGTATTAGTTCTTTCTCTCTTACCTGACATTTCATGTGAAAGAACGAGACGAAACACATTTTAACTAAAATAGGCTTAACAAATGTTTCTTAATACGGGGGTAAGTCTTTATATACTAATACTAATACTTTATATATATAGAAGATATGATATAACAAAGTAAAGAGAGACATAACGATATTAACGAAAGCCTTAAATGAAAGCCACGACCAGAAATAATCCTAAATTACATTTCCAACAAACAGCAGAGATCGCGTGATCAAATTACGTGACATAACACAATAACTCATTTTGGTGACCGACCATTCGGACAAAACATGTATTTGTATAAAAACTGTCTCCCTTTTAATCCTTACTAATATTGTGCGAGTCATAGAATTTGGAATCGCGCGCGGCTCTATGGCAATTTTTTTTAATCTATTGCGAAAGTGAATTTAAATAATTTTTGAAATTGGAAACATGAGGATGAAAATGACGAATGATGACGACCTCCATGGCGAAATGGTTAACATGCCTGACCGATAATCAGGAGGTCCCGGGTTCGATCCCCGGTCAGGTCAAGATGAAAAATTATATTTTTCTGATTGACCTGGGTCTTGGATGTTTTTCTAAGTATATATGTATTTGTTATAAAATATAGTATCGTTTAGTTAGTATCCCATAACACAAGTCTCGAACTAACTTTGGGGCTAACTTAATCTGTGTGATTTGTTTATATATATTTAATTATTATTTATTAAAACTTAAGAAAGAAAACCCGAAAAGAAACACCTATCTAAGAAGAAAACCTACTAAAACTCGGTCTATTCAAATCACTTTCTTTAACTAAATCGTGCGCATGCTATGTAGTACCCAACTCACACATTTACACAGTAATAGGTAAAACTAGCGATATGTTTATTAGGTACCTACTGACATGAACATTATAAAAAATGCAGGATAATTACCGAATGTCCATTAATCGGTATTAAACGCCTGGAAAGTTCGAACCAGTGTTCCAAAATTGGGAAACGTCTAACAAAAAATAGGAATAAAAGTTTTTCACGTCGTTAGCTAGGGTTTCCTTTAGTGGTCCTTCCCATCTGTCATTGTCCACTTCGTCCAATTTTGAACGGCAATAACTCAGGTCTGGCACTCGAATTTCCTACTTCACGCTTCTTAAAGACCTTAAAGAATATTTTGACCTTTTCACGTAGCATGTTAGTAATGGGAACTTGATAGGCTAGTTAGTCTCCGAGCGCGGCCTGTTCTGGTAAAAGTCGACACTAATGGCATTTCTATCACGTCAATCAGTTAGTCACGGTCAAATGTGTGTGAACATTTATTTTATCGTTCACAATCTCTTCTTTCTTCATTGGGCCCTCACAGCTGATGTTCGTGACTAATATTTTAAATGCGAAAGTGAGTTTGTTTGTTGTGATTTCAAGCTCTATCTACTGAACCAATGTTCCTGAAATTTCGCATACACATAGTCAGAAGTATAGAGAAGGACATAGGGAACCTTTCATCCCGAAATAGCACTGTTTCCGAGGGAAATTCACACGGGCGAAAGCTAGTAACTAATAATTAAAAACGGCATATTTAGGCTTTAATCAATGACTTAAGGTGATACCTCGGTGAACACTAGCACCACCGTCATTTAAAAATCATTAGTTACTGAAAACACAAGTTATCAAAAATCCCTCTGCTGTAATTATGGTTCTGGATCTGAAGTTAATTTTAATCATATTAAATTATTAAATTATAGTTCCCTATAGTTATAAATTGCAAAACTGCTAAAAGTGGCCGTTTTAAGCACTAATGCAATTTGTAACTATAGGGAATTATAATTTAATAATTTAATATGTTTAAAATTAACTTCAGGTCCAGAACCTTAATTACACAAGACGGTTTTTTGATAACTTGTGTTTTTTGAGTGAATAATGATTTTTAAATGATGGTGGCGCTAGTGTTCACCGAGGTATCACCTTAACCTAACTTCTTGTATTCTGAATGTAAAAGGCATAACCTGTTACCTCAATAATGCCTTAGGCATGCGAGCGGAGCCGTAGGCGCCAGCTAGAGAGGGTATAGATGAGAAACTCTTGCGCTTTTTTCATGCGCAAAGGGAGTCAAATTAAGTGCATACAGTCAAGTCACGCCTGACTATCCGTAGAATGAATTACTTTTGGGAATTTTCTCTTCCTAGTCGCATTTCTCATTAAAGATGAAGCCGTGACCATCATGTCGAATGAATCGAAGAAAATCATATAATTAGCTTTAGTCAAGATATATATCTATGTATGAATCGCTTTATTTGTACATCCACAGATAAAAAAATAGTTATATAAGGGTCACATTATGTATATGCTAACTGAACATGTATTTTTCCCTTTTTTCCCCCCTTTTTCAACCACCAAGATGATATTATGTGGAACTTTGAAAATGTAATTAATATATATATATATATATATATATATATATATATATAAATATATATATATATATTTTTTTTTTGAGAAATCTAATGTGATTTTAAAATTTATTGACGAATTTTTTATTTCCATTATGTTTCCACACCATAATTGCTAAAATATGCGCTCTATAGGAAACAAACAAACAAATATACAAACTCACTTTCGCATTTATAATATTAGCTGGGATACGCATAATTTTTGGAACAATCGAACCGAATGATCACATTTATTCGAGCTCATATGTGCGACGGGTGCCATAAAAGACGAACTATCATTCAAATACCGAATTCCAGTTATCGTTCACACCGTCACCTCTCTGGCATCAGCGTAATCCGGGGTCGTTATTACTAGTGATGTGGTATAAATGGTCGGTTTATTTGCTGTCGATAAAAGATTCGATCATTCTCACTAGTTCCATTGGCAAAAAGTTCTATGGAACAAGTGAGATTTTTTTTTAGTTCCATTGACTTCGATGATATAACAAGTGAAACAAAACTTAATCAGACTTGTCTCACTAGTTCCATCGTAGTTGTCCCATGGAACTATTCGATTTAACAGTATTCGTAATAAAAAAATAGTCGACCAGTTTAATTAGCTCACAACTATTAAAAACTATTGTTACTTGTCATAAGAATATTCCATTGTCTGGACTCTGCGAATCGACAGGGAACAGCTAGTTTTAAAATATAATTTATGATAGATATTCTTTTACTTCCAGAATACTGTTAAATTTACAGTATTATTTATGAATCAATCGTTTTATTGTGTCATTCAGTAATCTACTCCTTATTTATTACCTTTAAAATGTTTTTTATTTTATTTTTATAAAGGTTTCAAGTTTCATTTATCTAGTGAGTGTTAGTTCGAATACGTTCGTTGCTTCATTTGAAGTGTCTGAAGCAGATGAAGCTATAAATTTATTTTTAGTTTATTATTTTCTTGCCATTCTTAATGTATTATTAAGAATGACAAGAAAATAATAAGATAGTAAGTTCGTCATAATACATTAAGATAAAATTATTAATACAAAGTGGGTATAGTCCAGTGGACTAAGTAACATTTTCTGCTCCATAATCCTCCACTTGGCATGACCCTCCGTGCTTCGGAAGGTACGTTAAGCCGTTGGTCCCGGCTGTTATCGGTAGATGGCAGTCGTTAAGCTATTTCAGATGTCTTTAACACATTCGGGTCATGTTCCTGTGGGTCTAGTTTCTCTGTAAAAAGGGTTAAGGAGGTCAGACGGCAGTTGCTCTATTTTGATAACCAGTTCCGCCAAATCAGAACCATGGTTAATAGCTTACCCTGGGCTCTGAAGCGTTAGCTGAAGATGCAACCGGGAAACACGCTCGGACGAAGAAGAATCCTGCTCTTGGCAATAAAATAAACTTGTTACAGCTCCTTTCTGAGTCATAGCTGAACTTTTGCGTAAAGTTACACTGTTCAACTTACACTTGTTTTAACAGTACTAAATTCTTTATTGCACCAAAGTTTTACAAATGTATACAAAAAGGACAAATACAAACAAAAAGGTACCAGAGGCGACCTTTTCGCCATCATCTTCTTTTCAGCATATTTGCATTCACTGTTAGACATATCCCTCTTCTATGATTCTCCATTCTGTTGGTAATACGGTGGCAATACCACCGGGTCTAGGTCTGCCCTGCCATCTTTTAAATATCGTCCGACTATCTACTAGTTTGTCGCCATACATGCCGAAAATATAATGTAATTATTTTTTTTAACAATTTATTTATCTTCAATTGCACAAAGTACAATGTTTTTAACAATATGTATGCGGACTCAATATATAGGGAAATCTTTTTTCAGTGAACGTCGTAAAAGGCGCTTTGTTTGTTCCTAAAAAAAATTACTTTGTTTGTACCTTCCTCTATGATGACGGATGGATTACTAATGACGGATTTCACTACATTCCACACACACATAGTGAATACTTATACATAGGTACACACATATGATCACGTCTTTATCACATAAGGGGTTGGCAGAGCCTAAGGTTATGAGACCACGTTTAGCATGATGGTAGTTGAAACAGGAAAACAATAGTGATGGGTTGCTAGCCGCATCGCCTATGCCATGATTCTTCCATTCTTCGATTCCCTCAGTCAACTTTTACACCCTGCGCGGGAAGAGAAGCAGCTGATACATTCTATGTTTTTATTTTTTTTCCCAGACCAGCATGGAAGTGAACACTTTTAAGTGTTTTAATTTGCAAATCAATTTGTATCTATAGTTTTCCTGACTTATTTAAGGTGAAATGTATCTAGCGTCTTTCTGCGACATTAATTATATATTTAGGCCATCTGGTAGGTGTATCCTATGGTGTAATAACTTCTTTACCATTCCAAAACCTCTATGCCCCAATGGTCTTCAGTTTGCGCTATTTGACCTCCTGCTCCTCCCATAGCCGATTGAAAAAAGAAGGTACTACTTATGTAGCTACAAGTTATTTCCCCTTAGTCCCATTTTCGTAGACAATATGTCAAACTATAAACATATTGAAGAATTTATATTATGTGCCTTATTGCTTTTTATAAATTTAATAAAGTTGGATACGGAATTTTATCTCTTCAAGCTACGTCGGCCCTGTGAAATATTGCCTGACTCTCGCTACAATGTTTTTCGATCCAATGTTTCTTGTCTTAGCTGTAATAAGCTGGCTTGGAACTGGAACTACAAAACTGTGTATGTTAGGTTTTAGGGGCATTTATAATAGTGTAATGTGTAGTAATGTTAAGATCTTCCTATTAAAATTTCTCAGTAAGGAAACAAATTACATAAATACAGCTGCCGCCTCTTACACTTAGATCTTATGTAATGTTTATATTATTTTTGTGTTTATGTGTTTATGTTATTTATTATAGTTTAGTTTATAAAATTTCGCCTAATTTATTTTATGTAGTGAATTATAAACAATAATGTTCGGTAGTTAGCGAGAGCAATTACAATTTCTAGTTTTGCACCTGAAGAATTTCAATAAAGTATTAAAAATCACGATTTCAAATTAAAATTTGTTTTACTTTTCAAAAGATTTAAACGTTAAAATTTTTTAGACCTTAATCTGCACTACAACTTACATGATGAAATATCACTTTATCATATCTCTTGCTGAAAATCGTTATTAAAGGATCTATTAAATAATATCAACTCTGAGACCAGGGTAGGCAGGGTCAACCATGTAATCCTCACGATATATTGATGACCAATGATGATAAATTATAATGTTTTTTTAAAGAACAACAATAATGGCATAATCTAAAGGAGGCCTACACCAATGTGGTTGAAAAAGGCTGAAGAAAAAGAAAAAATGCTTCTTAAACCTCAGCTATTATAACCTAACCAACAAATAGTGTTTGAACAATTAGTAACGACCTGAACACACTATTAATTAACTCGAACAACAGTTGCAGAAGTCTCGCCTTTTCACTGCTTAATATAGTTTTCCTCAAGAGTCAATTCATTTGGTCACAAAGCAGTGAAAATACAGAGATTAAACGCTGACAGATTATCCTACAATCAGAAATAAAACTCATTTATATAACATTTAATTAATAGCAATTAATATTAATTTCTAATTGGAAGTTATCCATGTTTGTTTTTGTAAATACAGTAATTCATGATATTGAAATTGATTGTTAGTACCGAACATACGTGTGATAATAAAACTATATTTGTGATATTTTTCAAATACACTTATTTTGTTAGCTACTTGATGTTGTATCCCACTGCAAGATAAAAGCTCCTTTTTTCTTCATTGATCTTTATGCATAGAAATCTCTGTGCATTCCTTTAAGGTCATGTTATCCTTTTATTGGTGTTCTTCTATCTTCAAGCGTCCGGTTGCCAATTTTGCCCACTCTTCTAGCCGTATTCAACAAAAATGTTCTACTCTGTCTCATTTCAATTTACAAGTATATTGTAAAGAATTTTTAAGTTCTAAATATTGTATGGTATTACTTTAAAAAGTCTTATACTCTTAAAACAATATAAAAGTAAAACTTTAGTAGTTTTTATAATACCTTAGTGACAATTAGTTATTGTCTTTAATATTCAACTAAATTAAATGATTTACTTTCTATATTTCACTATTTTGTGACTTAGCTAATGAGTTTACTTCAAGTTTGTGTGTGTTATTTTTGTTATTATAATGATATGTTTATTTGTTTTTATTTTTAATTATTAATATTTTTGGTATGAGCAGCTTGCCCAAGCTTGGTATGCAAAGAAGTTCGAATCGATACACTACACGATATGAATTAATGAATGATGAATAATTGTTAACTTTTAAACAAGGTCCGGTATCAATATTAATATTGTCATGTGGTTCCATTGCCTAAGAAAAAAGGAAAACGGCTGAACCGATTTGGCTGAAATTTGGAATAGAGATTGCTTAGAACAACACATAGATTATATTTTATCCCGCAATTCCCATGAGGCTTCCCACGGGAGCGGAGCCCCGGACAACAGCTAATATTCTATAATTTGTGATGTGATATTTTTCACTGTACAAATCTGAAAAAAGCAATTACTCTGGGCGATAATTCATGATCAGGAATTCTAGGGCTATTAAGGTTTCAAGGACGGACGTGACGGTATTATCGCACGTGAATCGACTCCTATAAAACCTGATTTGGTGAGATTAACCCAGGAACTAAGTAAATTATTGTGTATTTTTTTTGGGACCAGAAGGTTTAACGTTACTATACTATGAGAAGAATACTGATGGTCGTAATGGCTTTTGATAGTCATGAAGTTCACTATCAATTTATTCTTATAAAGGTATATACCCGCTTTCAAGCACAAGAGCCGTATGCTTATATTTCTTGCCTAGTCGACAGTATAAGAAAATATTCCTACACCGATTACCGAAAAGCTTCAAGTACTTACTAAATTACTTTGCGTGCTACTTGTGTTTTTTTTGTGTTTTTGGTGTCAATTGTCGCTTGTTTGTCAAACAATTAACAACTTAACTTTATGTCTTGGTGCCTGAGAGCCTCATGTACAGGTGAAACACGTGTCGCAAGGAATGTGTGACAAACAAATGGTAACATTTCCTCATAAATAGTTAGATTTCCTTGCCCTGTTCTCCGAAGCAGTCAGCTGAGATAGTCACCGGAAAAGCGCTAAAATGAGAGAAAGTGAGATATTTACCAAAATTTATAGTTAAAGTCATATGGCAAACAACTTTAAATGTAGTTAAATGTTGTCAAAGGAATTAATTTGCGTTAATTTCGCACGAAAATTACTAACATAAATGCACAATTAAGTTCTACATTAGGAATTCTATTTACGCAGGAGCAGTAGTTACATTCTGCTCTCACTAAAAGTAAATAGTGAGAATACGGAAGAATTCCTTTACAGCCAGCGTTCCCAAACCTTATTAACCGATTGAACGGGAGGTCAACTGATTTCTAAATCCATCTCCCAATCTACCGCGAAGCGATAACATTCTCCTGTTTTTTTGTATCATTCCAAAATATTTTAAAATTTAAAATACATGGACCTAGGGTACTTTATTATTAATGAATGTGTGTACGAGTGACCTTTTTTTTATACTTACATATAGTCGTATTATTAATATTTCCCGATTTCTACAATTTTTTTGACGACATTTCTACCGATATACTTTTCTGTTGTTTGGTAACACTGCTAACAGCGAACATTTGCTATTTTGTATCAAACTTACGTATCTGTCCACTACTGATAAGGCTTTTCGTGAACAACAAATTATACTTATATTTAAACATGTTATTTGTAAGTACTTTTGATACTTTGCTTAAGCAAAAAAAAAAAACAATAAGTGTAGAATAACTAACTCGTAATCAAAATGATTAATTTGCTGAAGTTACGTAATCTACGAGAGTTGAACTTGGTTTAGTGCCATTACACCAAACCGATAGGTCCCAAGTGTCAAATGATTATGCTTTAATTTAGCAAAATTTCCCATTTTCTTAATAATGTAATATCTAAATAACCAAGATAGCCACTCAAAGTTATAGCAAGAATCTCCATTTCAATCTGTCCTGTTCCACCTCCTGCTAATTATCGCCGTGCAGCTTGCACAGTACCCCTAGTATGAGTTTTTATTATCGCAGACGCTAGAGGTTGCGTTAGCAATTTTGTATGGCAATTCAGTACAGTACCCCGGATAGTATGGAAACTAAGAAACTTCATACAAAATCCGAACGCAGTCGCTAGCGTCTGCGTTTATTAAAACTCATTCTAAGGGTATGATCCCTATTTATAGTAATAATAGTTATGTACTTCGGTTAATTTATTCTGATCTCGCCTTTAAGTTAATATGAACTTGCAATTCTGTTTTCTTTTATTTTGTAACAACGAGCTGGTACGTACGGCCATTGCGGTCAATTTACAGCCAATTAACTTTAGCTCAAAGTTGCACACTGTGCCTCTTTGTTCCGAATGCTCGTTGTATGGGCTCTATGTTACAGAAAGTACCTTTATATTAACTTAATGGTAATAAGTAGACTTTGATACTGGTTGAAGTAAACTAACTAGGACATGGTTTCTATTCGCCTATTGCTTTTTTACGTTAGTTGTTTTACTGACAGATTTTATCGTCTCGTGAGAATAATAATAATTATTTTATACAAGAGACGGATGACACTGTGTCCTAAATTAATTGCTCGCTTTGGTTGTCGAACTGCAATATTGTACAATTTTCTATGATTAAATAAATAAATGTCCCGAAATAACTGCCAAGTTGCACAACTTTCATGTTATGGTGATTGATTGTGAAAAAAATGCCTGAAATTAATTGCCGATTGCGATAAATTATAAAAAGGCCGCTATTTGCGTATTTAACCTATTAATTTAATGTGAAACAAAAGGTTTTGTAATTGTAAAGCAGTGTAAAAAGCATAGAATTGGGAAATCGCGCGCGGTACCTATACTTACTGAATAAACTATTTTTATTTTCATTATCAATAGCCAAATAACACAAATCAATGTTGTAAACAATATGTCACTAGTCTGGTTTGTTATCCGGAGCTATTAGGCTGCTGATGAACGCGGTAAATGTGTCGTAATGTCACCACGGGGAAATTGCGTTCGGTTGCCCTAATTTTATGTCAAATTCACACTTTGAATCCGAGAAGTGAGTGACGTTTTCCGTTTGGAGAAACATTTATTTGGTGAACTTGTAGGACTTTTTATAAATGGTATCTAACTAGTTTGTTTAATTATAACTAATCGATGATTTGTGAATATAATTTGCCTATTGATATTTCTGTAGATTTATTTTAACTTTTTTGTACAAATCAAAAGTATAGTGTGCAAATGGTGGATTTAATGGCATATTTATTTCATTAATGAATTACGCTCTTCAATAAAAACTACACTTTTAAATGAATAACTACAAGAAAAAATATTATAACCACTGTGGTCGTCAGGTGATAATAATTCGTGGGAGTTAAAAACCTATTCGATTGATTACTTACCTAATTTATTACACTTCTCACAAATATATATTCTTTGATAAGGCGTGTGTAATATACGAATGTCCATAAAGTCATCGGTCCCTCAATGCTGGGGACCACATCGTACTGGGAAAGTATGTGCTATACGTCGCCACTGGTGACAATCGGGATTATTTTTACCATTTGCCCCCAGTGGTGACAAAGCCAGTGGTAACAACTGGGAATGGACGTGTTGCCAGAGTGCGCGATCGTATTTATGCGATTGTAATTATAGAATATATATTAAAATACTAGCTGTGCCAGCGAATTCGTCCGCGTGGATATTAACAAAAAGTATTGTTCAGATCGCGGTTAACGAAAAAATTAGTAAAATTGAAGTAGAATAAATAAGACTACTTATTACATAAGTCATCTGCCAGTGAAAATTCGGTTTATGTCCTTTTAAACATCCATAAGCGTTTAGTAAAAAGCAGTTATTTATATATTAAAAAGAGACACTTCAATTTTATTTATTTGTATAGATATATAGATTTAGTACAAAAATATACCACGCCTTTAATGGCATAGCATTACCTAATTACATGAACGACACATAAACTCGTTAGTTATTTTCGTGTCATAAGTTAGGGACACTTAAATGTGAGGTTTTTGTAATCCATCATAATTAACATGGTTTGGCACTTTTAACTGATAAAAAACATGCAAGCATTTATGCTAATTTTATTTAGACAAATTTCATTTTTATATTTGTGCTAGAATTTTTTGATCATCGTTTTAATATTCGTAATATAAGAAAGTAGTTGCAGTGGCGATGACTTAGATCCTTCATGATTAAATGTTTATGGTTGACATAGTAAGAGCTTGAATTTAATTTAAAAAAATACAAAATAGTTACAAATAAATGAGGAGCTTGATAGCCTGGTAGAGCGGTAGCACAAACAACGCACAAATTCAAAATCATTATTTTTATCGATATTTTCCCTTTATGGCCATCTACTTTTAAAAACCATTATCACAAACAAAGCAAATATAATAATGTCGCACAGCACTGATTGCGTGTTCGATTCTGCTCAAACAATCGAATCGATCTCGACGCACTGCTAAAATATCGCCGTCTTACAAAATCGAGCGTGTCAGAGGCAGCCAGCACTCAAGCGTTGTGATCGAGATAATGATAGGAAATGAAGCGGAAATTGTTCCGATGGTTGGTACCTATCGATTTTTGTATTTTTTAATTCTTATTTTAAATTCACTATATTCTACATTCAAAAAGTAATTTATGATAACATTGTCTATATTTGCAACCTCCGTGATGGGTGATTTTATAGTCCGAAAAGTGTATTCCCAGTCGTTCTGACTGAAGACGAAATAAATCCCTTTTTCAAAATATACATACGGTATAAAATATATCCATTTTTTTAATATTATACCTCTTATGTTGAAATCCATTCAGCAGTTTAGGCTTACTGAGCCGACAAAGAAATAGACATACACAAACATACGCCCAAACAACACAACTGTCCTTTTAGCAGTCGGATAAAAAGTTATTGTAGTCATGTAAAACAATTTACTCTTAAGTATAACATATAGAACAAGCGTTGGAACACTCACAGGGACGAAAAGTCCCTCTCAGGCTTAACGGCTCAATGTATGTGATCATGGGATAGTAGTTTTGAATTTGAACAATATCAAAACTAACGCCTAAACAACTATATGAAAATTAGAAAGTAATTTGACTTAGGAGCTTAGTTTGTTGTTTTGTCATAGGTGGAGGCATTCTTAATCAACTTCTAATAAATGTAATTAATTCGACCTACAGGTTTATAATATTGGATTGGATTGGACATAATATTCAGACAAGCCAATATGTCTGTAATGCTCTTACGGTTGAACTGCTGGACCTATTTATGGCGATAAATAACTGAGTACTACGTGGAAGAAGCCGTGAGTAAGAGCTTGTATTAAATAAATACAAATCTTTAGAGGGAATAGACAATGGACACTTAGTACGTTTTTTTAAATATTTAACCCGAAAATATTTTCTAACATACTATAATTAAAAAACAAAATTTACTTTATTCCTGGAAACTAATGTTCGAAATCGCTTATCTATGTATATGAAGAGGTACAAGGGCGTTATCACTCACTTTCGTAGAAAACAAGAAATTTCATAAACTACTATAGCTAGAGGGCTGGAATAAACTCCAATGTTTATAGTAAGATGGCTAGTGAGGACCTTGATAGCCTAGCGCGGCGCGCGTGTTCGCAACGATAATGCGGGTTAAGTGACGGCGACGGCGAGTGCGGCTATGTTTGGATTGGTCGCCATTAGTGGCATTTCTATCTTAAGCTCCTCCGTGCTTGGGAAGGCACGTTAAGCCGTTGGTCCCGGTTGTTATCGGTAGATGGCAGTCGTTAGGCTATGTCAGATGCCTTTAGACAGCCTGAAAAATCTGACAGTGTTGGCCACTAACACACCCGGGTCATGTTCCTGTGGTTCTGGTTTCCCTGTAAAAAGGGTTACGGAGGTCAAACGGCAGTCGCTCCATTGTAATAACCAGTTCCGCCAAATCAGGACTATGATTAATAGCGTACCCTGGGCTCTGAAACGTAAGCTGAAGATGTAACCGGGAAACACGCTCGAACGAAGAAGAAGTTTATAGTAAGATGGCAACAACTGAGAATTTCCCTGAATTCCCACGGGAACAAGAGTAGAACGCTGTATGGTGACTTAATATATAAACAGACGAAAACTCTTTGTATACGAGATGAAAAGGCTAAGAAATACTGAAAAGGGTCTTTGTGACGTGGAAAATAATTGCGTAACCCTCACTGTTGGGAACTTTTGATAAATGATATATTGTGCCGAAGAAGCCATTATAAATATACAGAGTGTTTGGTAGATGGGTGCAAAGCCTTAAGGCAGAGTTAGTATAGACCAGTTAGAACCATTTGATCCAACCTTGTCTTATATGAAACGTGGCTAGTTTTTATCTTAATTAATTTTTTTTTTTGCTAAAAAAACTGACTTTTGCAGTAAGTTTCAAATAAGGCCAGTTAAAAGATAAAGGGATTTATGTTTTTTTTTTATTTAAATCAGATAATGTGTAAGTAATGTAATAAATTATATTTAAGGCATCTGTGTCATAAAACATTTTTTAATAGATATTTGAGAAATATTTTTTTGAAGTTGTGAAATGAATATTCTATGGTTCTGAATGGTCTATCTATCTATAAAACACCCTGTATAAAACACAAATCTATTTTTTGCACAAATATTATTTATATGTACATATATTAAATTTATTTCCTAGCTTTCGTCCGCAGATTCGCTCGCGTGAATTTCCCTCGTGAACAATGTTTTTTTCCGGGATGAAAGGTACTCTATGTCCTTCTCAATACTTCTTACTATGTGTATGAGAAATTTCAGGAAGATTGGTTCAGTAGAATAAGCGTGAAAACGTAACAAACTCACTTTCTCATTTATAATATTAGTTAGGGAAGATGTTAAACACATAGAAGAGCAAGTACCTATGTACAAAAAAATAAAAGAGAACTTATCGCCTAAGCAATCTCTTGCAGGCAAGGGTCTTTCGTCGTTTCGCACCACAAGCGATTCGAACCGCGGTGCGAATCGCCCAAGAGCCGTTTTTGAATGGGTTCTTTCGCACCGCAGTTGTTGGAGCGGTGCGAAAGGCCCGAAGTATTTTTTGGAATGGGTCGATTCGGACCACAAGGCGAAACTATCCAATACTTTTTGCGTGAAAATGAAGAATGAAACACGATCTATACAATACTTGCCTGCTTATAAAGTGGATAGTTTCTATAGCCAATGCGTCGATGGGTCATTGTGATATGTCAAGGAACCTATCACGATGACCCATGTCATTGATTTTGTCGTGTCTAAAAATTACTAGAAATATATTTTTTTAGGATTCTGAAAAAAATATAAAAAAAACGGAACCCTGATAGGAACAGACGGACAGATAAACGACAGATACGAATCTGTCAATCTTGCAGTCAATTTGCTCCTAATCTACTCATTGTTTATAACGCCGCTGCTTAAGGCTAAGTCTCATTTTTCTCCCATTCTGTATTTATTAAAATCACAATAAGTTTATAACAATTATATTAAGAAAGTCGTTACACTATTTATAACTCAAGATCGGCTGAACTGATTTGGTTGAAAATTGGTGGGGATACCTCCCCTTAGAACCAGAAGAAGGACATCGGGTACCATTCATCCCGGGAAAAAGCACTGTTCCCGAGGGAAGTTCACCGGGGCGAAGCCGCGGGTAAAAGCTAGTTACTTTAATAAGCTCCTTCTGGACTCACATGCATTTATTTAAAATTTATGAATAATAGTCGCTCAAACACTTGTTCGGGGAATTTCTTCAATCTGTCTTTATTTTCAACATACATTCAAAGAGGTTTGTTTTATATATCCGTCAATCCTGAACTAATTTTGAATAAAAATCAGTGTTTTTTTTTGTAATATATTTATTGCGGAAAATTTACAAAAGTACATTACAAAAGTCACATTAAAAACCATTACAAAATCATTATGTAAGGATCTGCACGAATTATAATTTCGATTATTATTATATAAGTGAGTTCAAACTAAAAACTCAACATATTTATGTAGACAGTAGTATACATAAAAGCATGTACTCAAAGACCAGTGTACAATGTTTTCTGTAATAGAGAAGCTAACAAAACTAATACCTAAGTGCTCTAACCCTTCACGGCAACCCTTTGTTTGAAGCAAACACATGTTCGGCTTCTGTTTGTCCCTAATTCACATTTTACGATATCACACAGGAAACGGAGTAGTCCTAAATAAATAATACATGTTATGATAAATATTTGTGAACCTGGAATGAAAACATTTTGTTATTTGTGTTGTGTATTTTTCAAAATGAATATTCAATGAACAATGTAAATTCAGCAAGAGAAATTTAATAAAGCGACTAAAATCTATTAATAGCTTGCTATTTTTTTTAAATATTTACACGATCTTTGTAGCGCAATGGTTTTGATCTCTATATCAGGAGGTTCTGGGTTCGATCCCCAGTCATCATCGTCATTTCAGCTGCAGGTTGTCCGTCCACTGCTAGACATAGACCTCCCCCAGGAATTACTAGAATGACCGGTTGGAAGGAGCCCGCATTCAGCGCTTGCGATAAAGGGATGAAGTTTCATCTATTATAGTCAAGTACAAATAAAAAAATTATGATCAAGAAGGAAAGTTGTTACCACGCGCACCTTGCCATCCCCGAAAGATTCACACCTTCAAGGTGTCCCTTGTTGGAATTAAAGAATGTTCTTGTAGAAAAAATGAAAATTTAACTTGTGTGTTCGTTGCTCAATAAAGGCGCGGTGCCGGCGTAGGAAAATCAGATGTAGCGTGCAATGACTAAGCTTAAATATGCTTTTAAACCAACTGGGCTAATTTCCGATTATTTGTTCATTGGTTTAGGTAAACACTTAATTTTCACACCCAAAACACAAAACTATCTAGTCATCTTATATAAACTAAGTGAGCTTAGTAAGCTTTTTCTGATAAAAAAATTTCGTTTTTTTAAGCTCCCGGATAAAGTTGCGGTGAATGTGGTACCTACACTTCTATAACAATCAATAGCTTTTAGAATATTAAGAATGAAAAATACCTATATTTCTCACTAAGACATAAATAAAACGCACATAGGTACTTACTGGATTTCTCTTTGATGTATTCATTGTTGCATTATTCACAGTCCTTTCCAAAAAAAAATCTTTAATTTCACTAAATCTCTAGCATTCTAAAGTTTATTTTAAGAGTCGAACCTAAAGCATTTAGAAGTGCCTATGCATTAAGATCCATATATCTGCTAAAGACCGTAATAGGTAGTCTTAAAATTTCATAGAATACTTCTGTATTTCTGTCTTTTATGTAGGGACATCTGTACTAAATAATATGAAATGCGAAGGTCTATCTCGTACTTACACAAGAGCGTTGATAGAGAAAGATTTAAATAATAGGGTCCCGTTTTAACCTTTTGGGCACGAAACTCTAAGATTAGTAGCCCGTAGTCGTTTGAAATGTCCGTAATAACATACCAGCTAACCAATATTGTATTTTATCCCAAATCTATTTACGTCGAGGTACAGATTCCAATCATGACTTAGATTAATGGACTTCATTGTTAATAACTTGTGGCAGAAGGACGCAGGAAGAGGCAGTGAATTTGCTACATTTCAAATTACCGAGAGTACAGATAATTTGGATAATAAGATCTATTCATTTTACACTATATAACAATTGAATATATTCTTGTCGAATCAATTCAACAGAAAATCAATTTTATTGTGTCGTTTTAAAGTTGTGAATGCTATTATGTTTATTTAAATAGACGATTTTTTTTAATTAATACTACTTTTACCACCTCGTTTTATAGCGCAATGCCAAGGACTCATAGAATTACGGAATCGTGGCCGTGACCAATTTTAAAACCATACAAGGCATACAAGTTTGATCTATTCCTACCCCAAATTTTAAAAAACTTCAATAATTTCACTCTCTTTCGTTGATATCAAAAAATTGATTAAGAAAAAATAAAAAGTCGGTAAAGCGAGGAAAAGAAGTCTAATTTTCCTTGTATTTTTTCTGTCAGGATGCGGATTTCACCAACAATAGCATCGACGTTTACTGCCAGGTAAACAAGCGACAATTTGTCTTTAAAAGGTACTTCGTCGAAGACTAGACTTAAAGAAAACTAGATAAGGTAACTAGATAACAACCAAGACATCACTGTGATAATATATTTTAAACAAGACTGCAAAAAAAAATCAAACAAGAAAATGAACCGTCATTTCACACCGTGTATTTTTATTTAGTTTTAAAAGCATTGCCTACTAACAGTAGAACAGAAAAATGTTATCGGCGAAAATAGACACGCAATATCGTCGGAATAAAGTTTGGTTTTCCATTCGGAATGTGTAAAAGTGGGTCGGTTGCAGGTACGTCTAGAAACAAAATACAGTATGTTAAGAAAAAGTTTGGTACAAACTACATTATTATCTTGAGTTCTAGACAATTTTTTTTTCTCTTTAGTATAAATATAGTTGTGCTTATACCTCTTATATGTTCTATGTGTTATGTTAAATCATGTGGATTTCTCTGTACTTTACACCGTTTATACCCTCATTCGATTAACAAATCGGCCTTGATGACTTTTGTCTAGAATCAAATGTAATTACCACGAAGGATATATAGAGTAATTTCTGTGTAATTTATCTGTGGTGATTACTCATAATTAGTACATGGAATTCTATTACAGATATTTCATATCAGGACAGATATATAAAAAAAATCTGCTGGCCTATAATTTATAGTTTATAAGTGCAAAAAACCCCTTAGTCCCATTTCGTAGCCAGATTTCGTAGCTGGCTTCGAAATGGGAAATAAAATTCCCATTTCGAAGCCGGCTTCGTAATGGGACCGTTTTATTCCCATTTCGAAGCCAGCTATGAAATGGGACCATTTTATTCCCATTTTGAAGCCGGCTTCGAAATGGGAAGAAAATAATCCCATTTCGTAGCCATCTCCTATGTACATCATAAGTCATAGTACAGTCAGTGGCAGATAAATAAAATTAATTCTCCTTCTGTGCCCTATCGTGGTGATCAAGGGGTGAAGTTTGACAGTTTTTTACTATTATTTACAAACTATTTATAACAAACAACTGTGATCATATAATTTTGAATGCGAAGTTAGGTTATTTCACTATTTATATATGTATTTGCTGCAGTACGATAGTATTGTAGCTGTACTGTACTGTACAATAGTACCTAATAAGGCAGTATTAATAATTATAAATGCTGCCTTACATCAACTCTAGGAAGGACGTAAAGTTAGATAGATTTTTAAATTTGTCATATTTTATAGCCAGCTACGAAATGGGATTCTTTACTCCCATTTCGAAGCCAGCTTCGTAATGGGACTAATTTATTCCCATTTCGAAGCCAGCTTCCTAATGGTACTAATTTATTCCTGTTTCGAAGCCAGCTTCGAAATGGGAATTTTATTTCCCATTTCGAAGCCAGCTACGAAATCTGGCTACGAAATGGGACTAAGGGCATAAAACAAAGTTCTTAATTTAAATTATTATAAGTGGTTTTTTTTTCTATGCTTTTGTATTCACGTTTATTTTAGTACAATAAAGTTATAACAAACAAACAAACAAAGTTACGTTAGCACTGAAGTATGTAATATACTTCTTTCCGCTTTACAAAGTTCAACACAAAGCTTACTGTAAGAACTTCTGTACTTCTTATATTTTGTGCTATGTAATATTACGAGTATGTCAGGGAAATATGTGTTCTATAGATCCAGGCATATTTCAGTTGAAATTCTACTCATACCTCACACAAGGTGTATCCGTTTCCGTGTGACAATCCAATATCAGGTTATTTTTCCGAAGATTAGACTAGGCTGTGTGTGGGAGCAGCTGTGAGGTTACATTTTGGGGCTGTGAGGAAAGAAAAACAATATAAATATAATTTCAGAAATGGAATCAAAACAGAAAAAAAGTTGTGAGTTAAAATTGATTTTTTTATTTTTTATTTTTTTTTATAGTACGGTTAGGTGCTTATTAAATACGAGTATATATGTTTCTTTAGATATGCAGAACTGTCTCGTAAAGCATGATACTTATGAATAATGCTCGCTAATCATTTACTTACTAGCTATGGTATGGCTATGCTTGAGTTCAAAAGTAAGCGTAATAAAAGGAAGATTATAAGAAAAAATGCTTAGGCATTATGTCAGCCTATTTTTATAGAAGGCATGTCTTAACTGACTAAAAATGATAAATTAATCATATCAAAGCCCTGTTCTGCCAGTTTGTGACAACAATAACTTTCGTCATGTATCATTTTCTTTGTCGTTGAATACTTAATCCGTCACAAAATAAAAAGATAAGTAAATGTTGATATGCTACACTAGGTAGTATTGTATTTTATTCCACTATATAATGTAGAAAGAGTAAGAAAAGTACCGATGGACACAATAATGTATTTAATAAACTAGGTAAATAAAATTACTTATAATTAACAGAAAATCGGCTAGATTGTAATAAAATTAGCGTACACAATTTTACTATGTATGTTAAAAAAATACTAAATAATATTTCTTACAAAAAAAATATAACAATAAAATAAAAAGTGATATTAATTATGGCAAGTTAATAAATTAAAGCTGGAGAGTTTTGTTTTTGTTTGGAGTCTTTGTACGCTTATTAAGTAATGATATGTAGAGAATTTTCTTTTCAACAATAAATAATCTCGCCGTAGTCTTTTGATGATAATAAATTAAAGTAGCCTATAAACAAAGTGGGTATTACAGGCGCATTACCAGCCCAGGTAGAAAAAAAATAACGCACAAATACATAGAAAATATACCATCCCTCGTAGTAGTATCGTATATGTATCACCGATATATGCTAGTTGTGTTTAACGACTAGCACAATAGCATGTCAGGAAAAATGACACGCTATGACGCCAGTCGTCAACGACGGAATGTTATTATATTTCCGCACAATATAACTTGTTGTTGTTCAATGAAAAGTATATTTTGATAATATATTTTTGGTTACATTCAAAGTTGTTTTTTTTTTTGTTTCAATTCCATTGTACTGCGACTTACCCTTTAGAAGGATAAACTTTAAGTACCGATATATATTTCTTCTTTATCTCTACATAGTATAAAACAAAGTCGCTTACCGCTGTCTGTTCCTATGTATGCTTAAATTCGAAAGTACGATACTAATGTGAGCGTGTCAGAGAGATGAACTAGATTGGCCGTGAGATTTTGTATGAGATGACGTAAGATGTGAGAGACGTAGCATTCTAACACTCTCTCTCACATAACATTTTGAACCATATGCGATATGTAGTGAATAGCGACGTGAGAAGCGAGTTGTTGTTTGAAATTTATAGAATCGATAGACTGGTGATTATACCTTGTCTTCTTCTATCTTATAATTATTTTTTTCATTAAATTTGGTAACTTTGAGACATGGAATGGACCACTGGACCGAATGTGAATGTTGACCGCGGCATCTTCGTACTGCACCAGAAATTCTAAATCTGTGACATATCCAATTCTAGGATCATACATATTCATAAGGACGGAAATTTAACTAACTACAAATGAATGCCAGTATGTCTCAAACTAAGTTAGCACCCCACTGAAATAGTAACTTGACATGTCCAGCTTGTTTGCATATTAATTTAGAGGAAGTCAAACTCTGCATAACTGTCCAAAGATGCGATATCAAGTATAACTTAGTTGAATTGAATTTTAAGTTGTTTGTTTGTTTGTTTGTAATAATGAGATTGAAAATACAAAAAACAGGTGGTAGAAATTGAGCAAACAGCAGTAAATTAGTGAATAAAATTAAAAATTAAAAAAAGTCATAAACTACATACAAATAATATGTAAGTATTGTCTTATGATTTCAGTCGTCATCATCTTAAAGTTATTGCGGTCCATCTCTTCAGTTACTGAGTGTAAATATTTCAATTTGATATCATAACTTCTTACATATTAAGTATAAAATTAAGTATACAGATAGATCAGACCTCAGAGAAAGACATTGGCATACTATTAAGTAAAATAAAAACAGAGAGAAATCTACTAACCAGACATGCTCCGACTAAGCATAACAATAGAAGCAGTCTGCATATGAGTCTACAACATGAAAATTTAATTATTCAACATCTAACTCGCGTTATGAATAGACATAATCAATAGAAGCTTTGCATTTTTCATTGATGGTGAAAACCACAGAACAGAGAAAGTATCTGAATTAATAGTTCTGAATTCTGTGGTGAAAACGTAGATAAAAGATAGATAACAGTAGAGATACCGTCGGATACAGCTAGTTACAATGATAAATGTCAATCTTTCATAATTTTAAATGCTCTCTTTCTTTGATATCAAAACAAGGAGAGTTTAAATGAAAACGATACAATTATAACTCAGATAAATACTTCAACAGACAGTAATAGAAATCGTAATCGAGCCATTCAAAACAATATTCCTGAGCAGTTATATTGATGCTTAAATTTAATAATTCTAAGGGCGGCAAAAACTCATCAATTTGGAATGGTTTAATCAAAACATTGCTATTGTTTTATCCCTGTTCAATTACTTTGTAACGGCGGTACCTAAGCCACACAAAGAAGTTAGGGAAAGACGTCTAAATTCTATCTGGTTTGATGTTTTCTTCCATGTTTCCCGAGGCGTAGTTTTGAATCACGCTCTTTTATTACAAAGCGTTGGTTATGGATAATAACCTTTCCTTTTATTTATTTATTCATCATCTTGTTCGTAAAACAGTGTTGCTTTCACGAAGATTTATTGAACACATATAGCTATATAGGTATATAAGGGGTAGGCATAATAACTTGCTACGATCTTTGCAGACCCTCTAGTATCATCTACACTTATCACTCTCAATATACCGATTGCGTACTCCGAACTTGAAGAGGTCTGATCGCAGTAAGGTTTTTTTGGCTAAATTAAAAAGAAATTGCATGTCAAAATACCTTACATGCAATTTTTATTCGTCTTTCATACACTCGACCAGACTATGATTTTTTTTTCAAAATCCATACTAATATTATAAATGCGAAAGTCTGTCTGTCTGTCTGTCTGTCTGTCTGTCTGTCTGTCTGTCTGTCTGTCTGTCTGTCTGTCTGTCTGTCTGTCTGTCTGTCACCTCTTCACGGCTAAACTGCTGGACCGATTGTGATGAAATTTGGTAGGGATGTAGTTAACGACCTGAGGTCAAAAATAGGCTACTTTTGGGCGCGATATAACCGAGTCCCACGCGGGCGGAGCCGCGGGCAACAGCTAGTTAAAAAATATATATATAATCTGGTAATGTTTAAAAAAGTTTAGTTCCAAAGGTTTAGTCAAAAAGACCAACTCTTTAGTTGTATGTACAGTATGGTTGTTTACAATGATTGACTACGAAAATGTCTATTAGAAGTGATTCAACAAAAGATGAAAGGTTATGTTATTCCATCTATTTTGATCCTCAGTTAATGGAGTAAGTTCCTTAATGGAGAGATCAAGTATCTTGTTTTACCGTATCTTTACTTATCTCGGTTTGTGTAAGTTTTTGGAAAATTAGACTCTCTTAAAACCTGCTATAAGTTTATTTTGGAATTCAAGGTAGGTGGATATATAAATGCGTTATGGTTTAATTTAAGTAGAGTCTACTACTCTACTACATTTCTGCTATCAAATACTTTCTTAAAAAACCTAAAAGTGATGTAAACTTGTGACGTCGCGCATTCTCCTACGGCGGTCCTTCCTCGCTGCCCCGCACCGCATCACCCCCGACGGCCATATATAAGGCTGCGCGCGTCTACTAGAAGACCTCTTTCGGCTGACCTCACCATCTCGAGTTAAGTGGCTGGCTATTTCATAGCGGCTGCCTGACTGGATTTCGTGCCTACTTTGATCTCACGACCCCTATAATCTCTCATTAACGGTTATCCTTAAGAGTCTAACCTTTTGTAAAGTACAAATAATAAATATTGTGCGATTCGCTGAAACCTGGATTTATCTTCTCTCCTCACACATACCTTAAGTAAATAGTAAATTCCACCGACGTTATAAACTTATTATCTACTAGCTGTAGCCCGCGACTTCGTACGCGTGGGTTTCGCTCCCGTTCCCACAGAATTTCAGGAATTGCTCCCGCCGCGTTAATTGCCCGGGAATCTCCGATTTCTTTTAAACAAAGTTTATCATGACAATAACCAATACAAAAAATGGTTTATCCGATTTGATGCATTCGTTCGAAATTGCAGGCAAACTTAGCCTTGAATTCATTCAAATAACGATATTTTGAACCTGAAAATGAACCAATTTTTATAAAACAAACTTTAAATGTTCTGCTGAGTTAAAATTTAAGTAAATCGGTTCAGTACTCGTACTTTTGAACCAACGTGTTGATCAATACGACACCGTCGTCGATTTTCGGAGTATTTGTTTGACAAAATTAAGTTTGTAACTCGTTTGTAACTGAAACTTAATTTCGCGCCTTCTCTTTGAACGTACGTCTGTGCTACAAAACGCTTTAACAATGAACGTTTGCTATCCATTTGCACAACACTCGCATCCGAAACAGTTGTTTTGTCTTTCTGTTTGTTTTATAACTGTGTCGCTCTTGAATTAGAAACAAAAATTGCTCTGGATTTCAACTACGTTTGTGACAGTTTAAAATGACACAATTTGTTTTGTGCTAACTATAGTAATAGTATATTATCTGAAAGCCACAAATGGTGCACAACACAGTATTTATAGGAGGAAATGATTTTCAATTAGTAATATTGGTATAGAATACATGCATTGTCATACATACTTAACAACACGCCTGTTTCCTGTTGGGATATTGGTACTAAAGATTTCTAATTACTACGATCCTTATCTATCTATATATCTATAACTAGCTTTTACCCGCTTCGCCACGGTGAACTTCCCTCAGGAACAGTGAACTTTCCGGGATGAAAGGTACCCTATGTCCCTCTCCTGGTTCTAAGCTACCTCCCCACCAATTTTCTGCCAAATCAGTTCAGCCGTTCTTGAGTTATAAATAGTGTAATTAACACGACTTTCTTTTTAAATATATAAAAGAGCTAGCTGTTCCCCGCGGCTCCGCCCCGCGCGGGACTCGGTTATATCGCGCCCAAAAGTTACCTAGCCTTAGGTTAGCCTATGTTTGACCTCAGGTTGTTAACTACATCCCTACCAATTTCATAACAATTGGTCCAGCAGTTTAGCCGTGAAGTGTGACAGACAGATAAACAGACAGACAGACTTTCGCATTTATAATATTAGTATGGATATGGATATGGAAGTATGGATATATAGATAAATAAATGACAGTCGTAAAGTCAAATAGAAGCTTACAAATCTAATACTTGGCCACTAACACGATAAGAAATTTTTTAAGATGCGTGTTTATAATGTAAAATACAGGTCACGTAAATAGGTCAACATAATTATATAAATGCATATTGTATATATTATTTTAAGTAGGTATATCTTTGAACCAAAATATCTGGCATTTATTTTTTTCTTACTCAATACATACACTTATACCGCATAACACGTTCGCGGACGTTTTTGAAAACACAATAGAAGTTTTATTGTTATAACTGCTATAGCAGTCGTGTGTCCGCCGACGTGTTATTAAAATATCATCATCATATGCAGAATAAATTTCGTTTGCTTACCGTGTCACATCCCACTAGATCGCAATTCGCATCGGTCAGTCTTTTATTAATAATAGAAGAGTAATTTGACATGTCATCAGTAATTCTATATCCGATCGCGGAAAATATTAGTTTCGACAAGGGTCCTTTCAGTCGAATAGTTACTGATGTTATTATTATATTGTTCTGATAATTATGTTTGACATAAATTGTGTGTGAACATGATCAATGAGTATGTGCAAATAGAGTTATTGAGGATGCTTAGGTGGAATTAATAATATGGCCCCTTGTTACATTAGTGCTATTATAGAGTGCTATTACTTGGGTGTTCTACATGTATCTTTTTTAGGATCAGTGTTTGTATGTCCGTATTATAAAGCCGACTAGCTCTAAAATTAGATCGTCAATTATTTTTCTAAACATACAAATGTAATCTACAAAGTAGGTATCTACCGTGTAGTTATCTAAAGTAAGTAGGAAGTGTAGTACGTTATATATTAACTAGTATTTACTTTACACTTACTACTTACTTTAGATAACTACACGGTACCTACTTTGGAGATTACATTTATATATAGGTAACACAGCACCCGTAGCCAAGTGACAATATCAAAACGCTAACGAACGTCGACAAGAACAAAATGTATGGGATTGACAAAAGCTGCGGTAAATCACGTGGTTAATCTTATGTCAATCCCATACATTTTGCTCTTATCGTACCTCGTTAACGTTTTGCAATTGTGACTTTGGCTAAGCCCCCTGGTAGGTATTGTAATCTTGTTCAGTAAACTATGCAACCAAAATCTGTCTTTATTGTAATATTTTAAATTTTTAAGTTACAAAATAAATATTCCTTTTAAATTTTTAAGTTACAAAATAAATATTCAAATACACAGCAACAAAGGTTTGTTCGTACATCACTGAGGGAATTAACCATCGAAGTGTCTATTGTACCACTAAAGCTATATCGGAGCTTTTGTCGCTATAACCGGCTATTGTCGGTGAATAATTGTTGTTAACTAAGGCTTAGCCGGGGTTAGAACGTGGCTTCCTATAGGACAAGCCGTATTGAAATTTCATAGATTGCCATAGCTAAATCGCGATGAGGTTGGTGTAGGGAATTGCTTGATTTTGAAAGGGTTTTAACACGTTGGCGGGCACTACATCAATAGACATTATAACAATTAAACTTCTATTGTGTTTTCAAAATCGTCCGCCAACGTGTTAATATAAGAAGTTTGTTTCGTTCTGGCAGTAACATTATCATTTTCTAAGCGGTATTATTATAGTGGTTCCATTGCATCATCTACGAGTATCTATGATACAAAAAATGAATCGCCGAATGTGTTGCTGAGCGCAAATCTCCAGAGCAGCTGAACCGATTTCGCTATTTTTTTTACATAATATTCCTTGAAGTATGAGGATGGCTGTTATGGAGAGAAAATTTAAAAAAAAGTACTTATAATTCTAAGGCGGTACGAAGTTTGACGGGACCGCTAGTTAGTAATAGGTATAGCTTAGCGTATGGCAACCTCCGCTAAAATGCAATTTATGTCTGAGACATTGTTTTTCCTACTTCATTATGTACTACCAATGGGAACCCATTGCCCACAAAAAAATTTGTTCTTTTTGTTGATAATAGATAAAAGCAGTAACAAAAATAATACTTTAAGGGGCGTATTTGAAGTGCTCTACCATTATAAATAACGAGATGCTCGTTATCATTTACCGACTAAACGGCATAAGTATAGAGGTTTAATTTAAAAAAAAACTAATGTTTAGGATCTCTGCAAAGAGGATTAATTATAGACAATTCTTTCGAAGTGCACATGAGCACGAAGTGAAGAAGATTAGTCTTAAGTCACTTAAACCAGCAAGAGTGAAAAATATCTTAATTTCATATTCTTAATTGTAAAAACATTAATATACTTCAATAAAAAAAATAAAAATAAAATATATTATTAAAAGGAGTCCCTTTAGGCAAGGTTCCGAAGATAGTGGCAGCATTCCCCCTTTGAATAGCTAAACTAATTCTTTGTCCGAGGAAGCTGCCAGCTCTTCGGTCTTCTGTGATGTCAAATTAATATCTTCATTATTATCTTAGTTCTATAAAAATACTTTGTTTTATACCATAACAAAGTTGCGACCATCACAGGACATAAACCTGCAATCTTCGGAAGATGTTCAGCATCTCAGCAAAGAGGAAAAACCAATTCAAGTAATACGAAACTCAGAATGTACGTTGTGAAATAACATTTATTTACTGACTAACACCAAGTTTGGTGCATTCTGTCCTGCTAAGATCAATTGAAAAGTTTGGGGCCCCTTTCTAAGACCCATTAAGGTCGCTAATTGTATTAAAACCCCAAGCCAATTACAAATTAGTTGACTAATGGAGAGCCAAACTGTTTAAAGTACTTGTATCAGTATCGTGATAGGTTTTGGAAACAAATTGAGAACACTTGAAACATTGACTACTGAAATAGACATTTAATTAAAAAGGAATTTTGTTTGTTTGTTTTATTGAAATTTTTACTTATTATCCTGACCGTATATAGGTACTCTGGGTTGGCATCGAAAAATATACTGCTACCGAATCAAAGACTTCTTGAAAAGGTGAGACAAGGGTACCCAAAATCGGCGAGCGTGTGTGACAAGAATGATACGTGTGGAGGAAGCAAGTGGAAATCTCAAGTCTCTGTCTAACCCTGCGGAAGACAAGCGTAATGAAACTTATGTGAAATCTTCTTGTTGTTTTAATAAAAACGAGAATAAAGTTACGACTTATATCAGTCAAACACAATAGAACCTAAAGTATTAATAGCAGCTTTAGTTATTTATTGAATGTTATTGTTAGAATACTTGACTTTACAAACTTTAGAGGCAGGCTTCAAGTTCAAACTTGTCATAAATCAGAAGCAGATTATTGGTCAACAACAACACAATTGTCTGCTCACTTAAAACTTAATGATAAATGGGATGGACGATAATTTTATTCGACTAAAATCATATAAATTTATTTTACAAGTTTATTATGACTATAATTATTGCTCTCTAGTAGCATACTTCAATAGAAATTCGACCAATTTATAGACAGAGTGGCGTCTATCTATGAGTTCCCATTTTTTTATATAAGCTATATACTCGTAAGCCGTTGATAAACCGATAAAGTGTAGTCGACGCATTTTATACTACTCATGTATAGATATAGATACATACTTGGCACATGAAAATAACCACATACCCACAGTATTTCATTTTAAATCTGTAAATTATTCAAACCAGTCGACGTGGCGAATAGCCAAGAAGTCCGCTTCTTAGCTGGATTATGATGGTAATACTTTAAAAAGCACGGCTCCATTTTTACAAAGAGCTGCAATAAAGTATATATTCTTGTATATATTGTTAATAAACTGTCAATAAATGCAAAATTATAGTGATTTAAGGTACTAAATTTGCTTATTTATTATTGACGGTTTCTATATTGCAATTAAATTGCCCTTACCTCTAAATATCGACTATGAGGCCTGGGTTTGTATACTGTTTAAAGAAAATGATTTCGGATATTGTTTAATTTCGTTGCTGTAAAAATCGTAATATCCCAATAAAATTATGTCAAGTACTTAGATTGTTACTAGCTGTTAGAAAATTCTAGAAAATAGCAATTACAGTCAAGGCTGATAATAACCGCATAAATATTGGTTCTTGTGTCCCATGCACTTAGCTCGGGACCACTTGGTAAGCGACTTGGAAGTTTGAAGATTCTTGAATTAATTGCTGTTTACATCATATATTCAAAATACATGTGTTAATGATCTCATTTATTTCAAATGAATACTATTACGACCTAGTATAACATTCTAGAAAGATATCAATAACAGTCAAAGCTGAAGATAACCGCAGAAATCTTGATTTTCGTGTCCCACTTAGCTCGGGAATACTTGGAGTGTCTCGGAAATTGGACGATGCTCGATTTAATTGCTTGTAAATCATAATATATTAAAAGCGGGTAAATTATGTAATTTATTTCCAAACAAAGACAAGGAGCTGTTGGAAAATTCTGGAAATATAGCAATAACAGTAAAGGCTGACGGTAACTGCAAAAATCTTGGTTCTCATGTACCACTTTGCTCGGGACCACTTTGGAGCGACTCGGAAATTGGACGATGCTCGATTTAATTGCTGTGTAAATTGCAATATCTCAAGTCAGTGATCTTGGCAATAGTTAAACGGAAATCATCGTCGTATAACAGCAATGATTGCTATGACTTTTAATCTTTGGCCATCTTAACTATTTGAACCTCTATTTATATATGGATATCAATTATACTGTATCTTTCTTCTACTAATGGTGTAGGTAAATCTGTTTCATGTTTTTTTCTTCGTTTCCCAATATATTTTTTATTTACACTATACAAACAATAATTAACTAATAAGAGTACAAATAAGATAACCTAATATGAAACTTAATAGAAAAATGATCCCTGCGGTATTCTACAGAAGACTCTGGCAGCATATCCTCGTTGACTAACCAAAATAATTTGTTGGAGGAAAATACTAGCTCTTCGATCTCCCGTTACATCAATAAGCCTCTTCGAAATATCTTTGAATAGGCCCATTGCTCCAGGGCCCCACAGACCAAGTGTCTCGACGCCGAACGGAACAAAGCTTTATTCGGCGCCGAGACCACAATATTTTTTTTTTTCTGCCGCTTCTGCTGCTACTACTACCCTTGTGCAGATTCCTTGGAGATGAGCAGGAGATAGTGTGTCTTTTCTATTATTTTTTTAAATTATTATATCTAATTCTTCAAACAAAATCGGTTCATACTTTCGTCCATCTACAAAAAGCTTCGATTCGACACCGTCGTCCGGTACGGTCCGTCGTTAATGACCCTTGCTATTGGACGAGGGGTCAAGTAACAAATTCCCTAATCTGAGTTTTGTTCTGTTCACGATTTATCAAGAGCCCAAAAAAGCCCCAGAGAGCTTAGTCGGAAGCCTTAAATTTATCTTCTTCATGTAAACATAATTTAAGTTAATTTAGTGTAAAATACAAAACAAATCTATACTTGCATACTAAAATTATAAATACGAAAATCTGTCTGTCTGTCTAACTGTTTCTTTCACGGCTAAACCGCTGGATGGAATTTTATGAAATTTGGTATGGATATAGTTAAAAAGGACAAAGAGTCAAACATAGGCTACTTTTGGGCGGATATCAGAGTCCCACGCGGGCGAAGCCGCAGGCAACAGCTAGTAAAGGCTTACTAACTTAGAATTATGAACTACGTGCGATGGTTTCCAAAGAAGAGAAGTAAGTAAAATTAAAAAACGTTTTTCATAATTGAGCCTGCGAAATCGTCAATCAATTATGTGGAAAATCGTTGAAGGAAGGTAGAATATAATAATTTTCTCGCTTCAGAATATTTTTGAGTAAGGTAAGTTAATGGATTCATCTGCCAACCCATTGTGACTGAACAATGAAAATTCAAAGGTCAGGTTATGAAAAAGTCCGGCCTCTCGTTCAATCAAGTGATTTTCTTGTTCTCAGGACTAGAATTTATCGGAAAAAAAAAATTCTTACCAAGCGATCACAAGATAATGGTGTTAATTTTAACAGACTTTTGACAGATGTTTTTGACAGATGTTATTAAAGTAATCTATTGTATTTATGGTAAATTTTATTTATTCCTTTCATTATACTTTCTTATAATAAAGATGATTCCGTGCTTCTCTTCTAGTCGTCAGAGAAACCACGTCAGAGGCCGAGAGGCGGTTCCGAAAAATCTAACACCAGGGCGTGCATGGTCGATTGATCGTGACACCTACACTTACACGAAATGATGATTACTTGCCGGTTGGCTAAAAGAGATTTATTTTATAAAATATACAATATACAATACAAGAACAAATCTTTATTTTACTGTTTTGTAGGAGGTAGCGCTACTACGCTAGGTTTATTAATTTCAAGTGGCGATACGTAACGACGACCTTTGATATTTGCTTGATCTTTATTATACATGTTTCAAGTTTTTCCAAATAAAATACTAGCTTTTGCCCGCGGCTTCGCTCCGGTGAATCTCGGGAACAGTGCTTTTTCCTGGGATGAAAGGTACCCTATGTCCTTCTCAATAATAATAGCTATGTACATGCGAAATTTCAGAAAGATTAGTTCAGTAGATAGAGCGTCAAGAGTTAACAAACAAACAAATACACAAACTCACTTTCGCATTTATAATATTAGTGGGATTTCGTGTGTCAGGGTGTGCATGGTCAATTGACCTTATAACCTACACGAAATGATGATGATGATTAAAAATTTGGTAAAAATTCCAATACGCAATAATGAACAAAAATGTAGTTTTTCGCAGAAAAAAATAAAAAGCTCAAATTAGTTAATGCAATTTATAATACTCGGATAGTGAAAGTGAATATTGAAAATTGCAAGCTGTAATGAATTTATCGTATTTCAGTTTATCTTTTATAAATTCGTTTCATTTTAATTAATGCGAAATCTGATGCAGTGTTAATTTACTGCTATCTCGGATTTAATTAAAAGCTAGTGACCCACCCCGGCTTCGCATGGGCATAAAAACCTTCCTCTTGAATCACTGTATCTATTATAAAAACCGCATCAAAATCCGTTGCGTAGTTTTAAAGATTTAAACATACATAGGGATATAGAGACAAAGAAAGCGACTATGTTACACTATGTAGTGATTTGTAGTTGCCCGCGGCTCCGCCCACGTTATACCCGGTTACATCGCGTCCTAAAGTATGCCTATGTTTGACCCCTGGTCCTTAACTATATCCATACCAAATTCCGTCAAAGTCCGTCCAGCGGTTTAGTCCTTAGTATCAGCAGATAGACAGATAGATAGATAGATAGACAGACAGACAGACTTTTGCATTTATAGACCATTGTTATATATTTAGCACTTCTTCTTGTCAAATCGAAATAGCAAGTTTGTCAGTTAGATCATTGTCAACGTGGCCTCGTTGACTGCTCTACGAGTATCGTTAGCTTATTTTAAACTGGTATTTGCCCATTTCTTGTGTTGATTTCTTTCTATCTCATCTTAGTGTATTCTCAGTTTGTTCAAAGCTGGTTGCTTTAGAGCCCAGGGTTTGTTCGAAGTACTATTTATTTATTTACAAGCAATCTACATTGATCGTATCAATTGTTAGTCTACACAATACGACAATATTCTAAAATAGGTAACAACTAAATTCGCGCTTATTGGAGCACTTTGCGCACGGAAAAACCGACTAAACCTTAGATTTAAAATTAAACTATTTATTAAATATTAAAAATTGACTGTTTATATTCGATTTAAGGTTTTGACAATTATTACCATGACCCATGATCTGACGGACCTTTTTTTGAGCCATCAGAGATATATGAAAAATCACACCAATTTCAGTCCCCTGCTATCAGCGAGAGCTGCCTCCAATATGATTCATTTGCTAATGGAACAGTTGACAAAAAGCCGGTAACACCAGATATTTCATTTGAAAACATATCTATCAACTGAGGAATGAATATATTGGACATTTAATCACCAGGATTTGTGGTTTGCATTGAAAAATTTAAACAAGCATCAATTAATTTTGAAATGAAATTTCAAGCTATAAGTTAATATTTTCTACGCAGGTATATTTTACTGCGACATTAGACAAGTGGCCGGTAATCGGTAAATACCAAATCGTTAGATCTCAATAGTAGGTCAATGGAAGTATTCTATGTAGCGTATGCTGAAGATAAAGAAAAAAAAAAACAAAATTTGTGTCATACCCACGGAACAAGAAATATCACAATCAACATACAAACGTATAAACAAAAAATATATTATTATTCAACAGTCTTTTAGAAATATTAAGAATTAATTATAAAATTTATTATAATTATATCCGCTTTATTCAAGAAAATACGATATAAAAAAAGGAATTTATATACAAAATCCTGAAAATATCTTCGCTGGTAACAATCGTCTGGTATTTTTTATTAAAGCCATTCGCGTCACGTATGTCCCCAACCCACTGTGTAAACGTTTTGGTGACACGAAAATCATGAGTTGACACGAGTCACGACCATGTTCTTTGTTGACGGCACAAGTATATTAATATACAGTCAGGCCACCGCATATGAGACTCTTTTCGGTTGTAATAGCGTCTAAATTACAGTCGCATTTGGGGATTTTATGTGCCGTAAGGGGTCCTACGTAACTACCTTACAAGATCAAGTAACCATTTGAGGGTGTAGCGTTTGTAGGTTCATTGTGTTATATGCTACGTGGCTTTTCTACATCAAATATCGTTTTGTCTTATGTTATCAGTCGCCTAGTCAACGGTTCATTTTCAATACTTTGAATAAGATTTGATTTGACAAACATTTTCCTATGTAAAGTATACTTTCTTCCTTGAGTTATACCTATCTTACTGTACTTCATCATCATCATCATCATTTCAGCCGCAGGTCGTCCACTGCTGGACGTAGGCCTCCCCCAAGGATTTCCAGAACGACCGGTTGGAAGCGGCCTGCATCCAGCGTCTGCCTGCGACCTTCTTTAGGTCATCTGACCATCTGGTCGGTGGATGTCTGACGCTGCGCTTGCCGGTGCGTGGTCGCCACTCGAGGACCTTTCTGCCCCATCGGCCATCAGTTCGTCGCGCTATGTGCCCTGCCCACTGCCACTTCAAAGAGCTAATCCGCTGGGCTATGTCGGCAACCTTTGTTCTCCTACGGATCTCTTCATTTCTGATGCGGTCTCGAAGGGAAACACCGAGCATAGCCCTCTTCATAGCTCTTTGGGCGACCTTGAGCTTTCTTATGAGGCCCATAGTAAGGGACCACGTTTACTGTACTTAAGTGAAGGCTATGAATAATGGCTATTTGTAATTTTTCATTGACCAAAATTAACGCATGCACCCAATCCAGTCTTCATCAACCGATCTCTCTTTCTCTCTTTTCATTATTATAGCGTTTTTGATTTATACTTTCAACTGAGTTTCCTTAGCCTTAGATACTTACTGTCAATTTTACTCAATGTTTCTATGTTATCTAATTTTCTTTAATCATACGTCCATCTCTTTCTTGGTAAATCCCTTTTTGCCAGTCTGGAGTCCAGTTTTGATCTAAGGACTGTGATGAAGATTATATTTGAACGACGTTGACAGTATTATCAAAGAACCGAGGTATATGTAAACATCATTTTTCCCAGCAGTTACCAATTGGTTAAAAAATATCCAATACTTACTACAAGCGTTAGAACTATTATATATTGTGCTACAAGTCCTCTAGGTATATTGAATTTGGGTATTATTCCGATTGACCCAAAGAATGTGGAAGTTGAGGCAATTTTTTTAAAATCTATAAATTGGAACTTTAGAGTTTGTGCGAAGCGTGGTATTAACCCCATGTATGTATGGATTTTTGAGGTCGTATGCTTCAGTTCAGGGAGGTTCTATGTACTAAGGCAAAAAAAGGATACATTGCTGAAATAGGGTGAACGTGCTGAAGGTTCCTATGTACACTGACACAGAAATCACATTGTACCGCACCCCATTCAGACGTCCATCATCTATTGTCGCTGTGTTATTTAAAAACAATAGAATGGGGTTAGTTTGCTAGTACCATACTATGTGTTCTAGTAGGAAAGTGAACCCACAGAGTATAAAGTAAGAAATAATAATATCACATGCGCGCAACCATACTTTTCCTTGCTCTATGCTGCAGATACACAACCAAGTCTTTTAAACGTAAGTAGATAGTTGCATACAACAAGCTACTTTTAGCAAGTAGCTTGCCAGTTATGTGAAATGTATATATTTATTTTTACAAGCATATTTTTGTCCGTATGTTGTCAAAAGGTTGGTAGATTTTCGGCGAAAAAGTATGAATTTCATTTTCTCCCAAAACGAGTCGAGTTCGATATTATTACTGAAACATAATATACTTATAAAATGTGCTTAAGGATATTGAATAACCTTGAACATTTTGTTTAAAGTGGACACGGTTTAAAAAAAAATACGTATTACATCTGTATATCGCATCATCTCATCATTTAAGTTGGTTAAAAGAAATCGCTTAGGCGATCTTCTTTTTTGTGTTTGTAAAATTTTGGTGCAATTATGTTTTTTTTTATTAAATTTAATCTATTTGTTTGGGTATGTTTAATGACAACATTGACCTCGCACTCGTTTGCCTTGGATCGTATGCTTGTTTGTCTAACTTGTAAAAAAATCGCTAATACCATGCATTATACCCAAATAATCCAATCCATAGGGCAAAAGACCGTCATAAGTGAAAAAAGATTATAAAGACGTTAGTTTGGGCTCTCAACGCTCAGTAATGAGTAAACAACTGAAGAAGGAGGGATAGTCAAATACCTTTTTGGATTCCGCCATATTTTAGAACTAATTAATAATCTTAATAAAAATAAATGATATCAACTAATATAAACAATATCTTAATAAATAATAAAAAAAAAAAAGGTGTTCATATTATAGAGCTATTATAAAATTGAATATAAACAATATTTAATAAAAAATATACAGGAAATTTATGAGTAATTTTAACAAGCTTTTATTAGCTTCACGTTTCTTAATGGAGTCTTCAGAAGTAATTGTCGTACCTTCAAACGTGTCAGGTTAATTTAATACATTACAAATTTATTTTTGAGATCTCGTTATTTTATATTTCTGAAAGTATCTTCTGGTAAAATTACTTTAATTTTATTATTCATTCTGACAATGGTAAAATCAGCTGTTATAAAAATCAATTAATGTACAAATGGAGATAAAATAATATAAAAGAATCGTCAAAATGATGAAACTTTATCTACTCAGTGCGGTTGAGCGTGAATAAGCTATAAAAATACTTTAATCAATAAAAATTCTAGCATCTTTTAATGTTTTTAAGGAACTATTGGCATTTGAGTTATAACTTAAAATATTTAAAATTATCGGGTGTTAGTAATAACATACTTTAGCACATAATTATCATCACTCAACTAACCGAACCGTTAGGCTATAACTTCGAGCTGCGCTCACGCGGCCTCCTGCTTGCTTATCTATAGAGAAATTCGCCAATCGTGGTATATGATAATAAAATTCATAATGACATTTTTTTTAAATATGTTTTCAACGAATCTGAAAACAACTCTATTAAGGCCTTTCTTGAATTTATTAACCTTCTTTAGTTCTACTTTAGTCAAGTTAAAAACGTCAAATTAGCAGTCCGTTCTAGTCAGCTTAGTGAAGCGGTCGAAAAATATCACTCAGCAATAACTTGGACATTTGTCAAAGATTAGTCATGTAATCGACACTGTACCACTTCCCAACACTCACACTTGTTCACTAACACAGCGAATCATAATTCACCATTCATCATTTCAGCCGCAGGTCGTCCACAGCTGGACGTAGGCCTCCCCATGGATTTCCAGAACGACCGGTTGGAAGCGGACTGCATCCAGCGTCTGCCTGCGACCTTCTTTAGGTCATCTGACCATCTGGTCAGTGGATGTCCGACGCTGCGCTTGTCGGTGCGTGGTCGCCATTCGAAAATCTTTCTGCCCCATCGGTTCGTCGCGCTATGTGCTCTGCCTACCACCATTATTGTTCACAAATACTCGAAGAAACATAAATTTTAGAAAATAAATACAGCGCGGACAAAGTGATAGTTTACTATCCCTCCAAAAACTGACATATAATAAAATATTCCAGTTAATATCTGCCTGAACTCGCTTTGTATTTCATCCGGGTGTAGTTTAATCGAACACCGCTATAACCTTATTTCAAACGCCACGAGTGTTCGATTAGCATTCCTATTGAAACGTCAACGGCCATTTCCAACTGTTTGAATTGAGATCCATTATCGGTCTCTCTTTTACGCAATTAATATTTCATGGTGAAGTGAAATAGAGAATATTGTATAAATGATACATCATGTAATGCATCTCATTATCTTATCAAACAACATTGGTTTTCGTGGAAAGTAGTTGCTTTGGTGTATAGTTATTTTTGTAAACAAAAAAGAAAGGGTTCTATAAGACGATTACCAACCTAAATGACGACGGTCTATTCACAACTTTTATTAATTCATTCATTTATTTCAAATACACTGTAAGTTATAGTCTGTAAAATGCATTGAAAACTTTACATTAGAAAATATTGGTACAAAGTTACTTAATTTACTAGCTATAACAAGTTTATTTTATAGGATTTATGTTATTAAATTAGAGGCCTAATTTCTAACAAAAAAACGGTTGTCTGTAAAGTCGGTTTACTGACGATAATTGAACGTGACAACGTCATAAGAAATTAGCTTGCACTTCAAGCCTTAAATGGAACGCCTCAGAGCGAGGTAACGCCGCATTGCGTCATGTTTTTTCGTGCGTGCAGCCGGCTCCATCGAATTATAAGACGTTGTCACGTCAAAAATAAAATCATTTTATGCAGAGTCAATAAACTCTATATACTATACTATACGATATGGATTAAATAAAAGAACAAAGGTTCCTTAATGTTTAAAATAATATATACATAGCTAATGACTATATTATGTTTTTATTATTACGAATAAAAAAAAGATACTAAACCTTGTTTTTCCTAAACAACGGTGAGTTCTATACCTTCAGGCTATGCATACAATTTCACAATGTTGCAAGTTGCAACGTTGCACACGTACAGTGATGAATGCAGGGAACTGATTACATTCATTTGTTTTTAGAACAATAGCCTCTTTCGGACCACTGGCTTTTATTTTTACAAACAATATCATGTTGGAAAATGTAAAATTTTAGACTAGAATAATTTAAAATGAGTTATGTATGTTGCTTAGATTTAATAAATTAGCTCATTGTGTGATGTTGGATGAAGACTCGCTGGTTGGCTGTAAGAGATTGGGAACTTTTTTCCGGGAAGAAAGGTACCCTATGTTATTCTCCTGGTTCTAAGCTACCTCCCAACCAATTTTCAATCAAATCAGTTCAGCCGTTCTGTAGTTATAAATAGTGTAACTAACACGACCTTCTTTTATATATATTGACATGAATCGGACATTCATCAAATTATCAAAAATAAGAAAATAGCCTTACCCTGCGGGCATGTTGTCCAAGTTTTGTCAAATTAAATAAAAAAAGACGGCATAAATGAATGCAACAAAACCAAAGAGCATTGATCACTAGAAAATAGGACTCCTCAAGAAACTTTCGTAAGAATTCTCAGTCCGCAGCTGTGAAATGAGGAAACGGGAAAAACTTTAAAGGATTTAATGGAAGTCCCATATTGTGGATCCCCAACTTGCGAACTTTGGAAATACGGGGAGCAAAAAATGTCATGAATACCGAATTATAAAAAAAAGAATAATCTGATATTTGAATATAATTTATACGGTGACAGTACCCGTCTTACGGAGGCTATATGTATGACTGTTAATATTAAGAAAATGAAATTTAGTGAATAGATAAATTCATCGCGGAGGGTAACATTGTGGTAACATTACAAACATTATAAGTTAAGGTAATTTTTGACCCACAACCAAGTATTTTTTTTAATCAAAGAAGTATAATTGCTCTTCAAATACAAGCAGAGATGAACGATTTTCTCGGCGGTATATAGTAAATTCGTTAATATGGTTAAATTCATTAGAAACCTCACCGAGCTTATACGATAAAATGTGTACTTCAGAGGAACATATAGCATGACGTCACAATCACAACACAAATGATGCAATTATTTTCTCAAGCAGCTTTTAGTTGCTGCAAAGATTTTATCTTTCATCCAGCGTCGCTACGTCACTTACAGTACAACTACTAAAGTAGCTCTGAACTGAACTGAAAGCACTAACTTAGTATATAGTGTATGGCCCAAGTATTTAATTTGAAATTTGAACTAAATTTACAAAAGATAGAATCTACTTTGATATAATTGATAGTTAAAAAACTAATACATAAAATTCATCAGCAAGATGCTTCGTCGATGCATTTATATCCGCCTAACGCTTCGTCAAACTACTTTTCACTTTTCGGTATGAAAATTATTGCTACTTATATGTACAGTGAGCTGTATAGAAAAATATTAACCCCCCGACCCCCTACTTATACCAATGCTGGAATACTTCCTATTTATATTCCTACTTTTCTTTCTAACATTATGTGGCTCACTGTAGACCATAAAAGCCGTGGTTGACTTTTACGTTAAAGAGATGACATCATCAGAGTTGCAATTGCAAGTTTACTTTTAAGTACTAGTAGAAGTATTCTTATATGAAAAACAAGAAAAATAACTTTGTAAGGATTGTTCTTAGTTATGTCTTCGCTCGCTCGCTGTAAGCTTACCAAATGCACTATATTAGAAGATTGTTGACGCGCACCGAGTGACCGCTATTTTCTTATTTCCGCCTTTTATTTTAGAAGTGCCCCACCTGGATTTCAATTTCCGACAACAAAGGATTCAACTGCACAGAAGTTTATTCCCTAAAGTGGGGAATTCGACGGATATTGTTGTAAATTCAACATTGCAACTACTTTTGATTTTATTTTAACAATAGCTTGAAATGTTGTAGACGCTTGAATTTTACCAAGATTTATATATTTGGATACATATAACCTTTTGTGGTTTTTGAAAAAAATATTTGAATCTCGTTTAATTTCTTAGCTTGTCTATAGGAGCTGAAGTAATTTAAGTAATTCATATTCAGCGGCACAAATAATTAATAGCACTTGATTCGAGTAAATTCTCAGCAGCTTCAGTCTTTTTATTTGTGCTAATATTTCTCCCTATCTTATCCTGAAATATTACCGGTTAAATATAGGTATATTCTCAAATGCATTGTGTTAAGCATTTCTTAGTCCTTTCTATTACTTCACACTTAAGTGGCTGGGATATTAATGTGACGACCTTCGCACAAAACTGAATTCATAATACCTATTACTTATAGCGTTATAAATCATGCCATAAAAGAACTGCTCCAAAATTTTACAGAATATTTAAATTAAATCCGCATGGTTTAAATTTAGAAAACAGTTAAAATAAACAAAATAACAAAACAAAAATCACGGTTGGTGCTACATTACGCAAAATTAGGTCATAAGGAAGATAAACTCATAAAATGCCCACCCGTGATGTCAAAATTCTGAGCACGACCGCTACCTAAATCACGGAAGGGTTTGAGGTATATAATTCACCAAAGCACCGAGTTACAAAATAGTTAGAAAGAACGTGTTTACTGTTTATATTTTGTTTGTTTTTCTGTTGAAGTTTTTAAAGTCATCTATGTTTTGACAAATTACATGATGCCGGTCTAATTATTATCGTCTCGACGTTATTTCTGATATTTAGCTAGGGCCAAGACGCGATATCTCCATGAGGTACGAGTACTTTATCCAATAATGGCCACAGGATTAGATTTTGATGGCTGGCCGCCTGCTTTATGCCAATGCTGATTTTGATGGACTTCACACCATTTACCACTACATAGATTTATACCATAATAAAATAAATGTGGTATCATCTGGGGGAGGTATACTTAATGTCAACAAGTAAAATATCAACAGTAAAAATATCAACACCATATTATCAACAAGTGAATATCTGAAAGAATTCAAAATGTCAACAGTCCAAATAGGCAACATATCAACTAGTAAATGGCTTGGAACCTAAAAGGCATATTTGTTCAACAATCCACAATTACAATTTGTGAAAAAATCAACGTCTAAAATAATCAACAAACAATATCAATGAATTATTATTTATTTTCACGCTACATAGATTTTTTAGGTACATCATTTGGAGTAAACCTCTCAGTCAAGTCATTTTAAGTGATTTATAAACCAAACACCCCAACCAATAATAAAAAACATACTTTCATATGGCGCATAAAATCCACTAAATTTTCACCATGTCAACGCCACTAAAATACCAATTTTATTCCGATTTCGTGATACAATGACAGCATATTCGTCATTTGAATATTATTTGACATTTGAAAAATTAAAATTCGAACTATGTCAACCAGTTATCGAACACGTTCTATTTTCAATTCGAATATAACGAAGAATGAACGATGTTGAATGAAATATCCAATAAAGTGTTTGAACAACACCCGTTTTGATGTTTATTTCACGTCGCACGCCGTGCCCTCATCACGACCCTTCTGAGAGAGTTCAGTGATTAAACACAGATTCACAGCTTACGAATAATATAATTTGTTAGATAAGATTATATATGATCTATTTTAGGTATGATAAAATATAGTATTTTATCTATACTAACAAAATAGATGAACACTTGTTGTGCAACATACGTATTAAATTGACTTTGTCAAAGTTTGCCGATTTGAAAAACTTGGAAAAAAAAGGTCAAAATTAACATTATATTGACTATGGGTTATTAGCTCTAGAATAGACAGTCCAAAAAAAATCATTATTTTTTGTAAAAGATGACTACCTATCAATATAATAACGAATAAAGTCTAAAGACGTCATCATCATCGTGTATGTAATGGTGATGATGATATTTTTTTATAAAACAAACCTTAACGACACTTTTTCTTGTTACAGTTTTAAAGCCACGTCGAAAATCCAGAATGTTTTACAAATGGAAGTTCCTGAAAAATATCCCTTGCAAAGGGTAAGTTATATATAATACTTTTCTACTACAACTGTATATACTAGAATTTATATCGAGTGAAAAATTATTGATGGTATTTAATGATACTAAATAATATTCAGTCCCAAAAATTGTCAATCGTCAGTTTAAAAAATCTTGCAATATAGCTAGTTAATATTAGAGAAAAAAAACGTTTCAAAACGAAACCAAGTCGAGATTAATCTAGGCATACTCAAAGGCGTCTTATTAAAAATTATATTAATGCCAAGTTTATTTACGATTCTCAACATATTTATTAAAGTAGTGTTAGTCTGATTTTCACGCCAAGCATGTTTATACGAATAGGTTGGCAATCAAGCTTACAGCCCACGCAAGATGGACGCCTGATCAACCGATGACCTATTAACTTAACAGTACCTAGTGATTTGACTGTCCTGATTTGGGTTTATCATCCAATGTTTAGAGTTCCAAGAAAATCAACAATATTTCAAGGGATAATTTATTTTTCTTTCAGAAAAATGGCGTACAAGAGGATGAGTCTTCAGGGTACTATGTCTGCGCAAACAAGAAAATATTACCAACGTCTTATATCTAAATACTCGGAAGTAATAAACGCTATTAAATTTAATACTCTTACAAATAATGCTACGTGAAATGTAGCGAAAAGAGCAGCAAAATGGGTCAAGCATCAACTCACGTCGATACGAACTACACTTCACTAAACTACACTGAGATATATGAAGTAACAGACGGTAATAAAGACGTTTGCGCTGTTGCAGATGACCCTAAGTACCCAAGTAGCTTTGGCATAACTCTGGCCGTTCCAGAATGGGAAGCAATTTGCACAGCAATAGTACTTACCCTCATTATCATATCAACAATAGTTGGAAATATCTTAGTCATCTTGAGCGTATTTACCTACAAACCTCTAAGGATAGTTCAAAACTTCTTTATAGTATCATTAGCAGTTGCAGATCTAACTGTGGCGATTCTTGTTTTGCCTCTAAACGTCGCTTACTCAATTCTGGGACAATGGGTATTTGGAATTTATGTTTGCAAAATGTGGTTGACGTGTGATATTATGTGTTGTACATCATCAATCTTAAATCTGTGCGCGATCGCTCTTGACAGGTACTGGGCTATTACGGATCCCATAAATTACGCACAAAAGAGAACTTTGGAACGGGTTCTGCTAATGATCGGTATAGTGTGGATGCTGTCATTAGGCATTAGTTCCCCCCCATTACTGGGATGGAATGATTGGCCAGATGTATTCGAACCAGACACTCCATGCCGCTTGACATCAGAGCCTGGTTTTGTCATATTTTCTTCCTCCGGGTCTTTTTACATTCCACTAGTTATAATGACAGTAGTTTACTTCGAAATATATTTGGCCACGAAGAAAAGACTGAGGGACCGCGCTAAAGCAACGAAAATCAGCACGATATCTTCTGGCCAGAATAGGTTTACTGCGAAAGACAGTGACCATAATGACCAAGATTCAGTGAGTTCCGAAGCCAATCACAACGAGCACCAGGGTGTCACACACCTCGTTTCTGACAACGAAAAAAAGAAGCGCACTAGAAAACTGACTCCGAAGAAAAAACCCAAAAAGCGATATTGGAGTAAAGACGATAAGTCTCAAAACAAATTAATCATTCCCATTTTGTCTAACGAAAACTCAATTACTGATACGGGAGAAAATATTGAAAACAGGAATACGTCTTCTGAAAGTAATTCGAAAGAAACACACGAGGACGAGTTGTTGCCAGCAAACGTGCCGGTGTCTAAGCCTCCGAAGCAAGCAAAGCCGAGTCAACAAAACACTGTTTACCAATTCATCGAGGAGAAGCAGCGCATCTCGTTAACTAGGGAACGTCGCGCGGCCAGGACTCTCGGAATTATAATGGGAGTGTTTGTAGTATGTTGGCTGCCTTTCTTCGTGATTTATCTTGTGAACCCATTCTGCGCGAGCTGTTGTTTATCAAACAAGTTCATAAACTTCATAACTTGGCTCGGATATGTTAATTCTGCATTGAATCCTCTTATCTATACAATTTTTAATATGGACTTTAGAAGGGCATTCAAGAAATTACTATGTATGAAGCCATAATAGTATAGTTGTGCCAAAATGGTATAGTTTTTGCTTAAAGTTTTGAAGGCCGCTGGTTTGCTCAAATTACCAACTGTAAATCATTAAATTCATTTAGGTAGTTGACATTAGATTTTAGACCTAATTTAGATCAATCTATTAAAGTACCTTCTGTAAGGGTTAAAATATTTAAAGTATCCAATATGTACAGTTTTTAGCATTTGAAAACAAGTAATTTTAATAGTAGGAAATTTATGGTATACTGCAAGTGTACATATTAAATAATAATTGTGCGTGGCACGGTAGATAGGTTTATTGTATGTAAATAAATTATGTGAAGATCGAATTTAAAGTTAACGAATAGATATTACCAACGAACTCTATCTAATGGTAAGATAAATAATAAATTGTAAATACATATCTCAGTCCGATGTATAATATATATTGTATCATTTGTATGAAATTATTTAGTAAAATTATAATTTTATGTAAGCGATCTTTCATATAACATGATCATGATTTCTTGACTCTTTAAATTATATAAATGTAAAGGAACAAATCACACAGATTGAGCTACACCAAATTTAATTTTAAACTTTTACTTGGACATTCGTATCGGAATTTTCAACAAGGTACTCGTAACTTTTATTATCAGGATCACTAATATGTCAGATCTCTTACCGCAAGGGGTTATCTAATGTTTTCCTCTTATAGACAATTTTCTTATATTATATCCCTTTAAAATAATTTGAGCCCGTATTTAAAAGGGATATTGTAGACTTGTACTTAAATATGTTTATTAATTCATCTGGATTGTAATAAATCATATTTGACTGTTTTTAGTCTTATTAAATAACTAATCAAACAAATAAAACCTATGGCTTAAAAGCATTATAGATAAGTATGCAGCCAGGATATATAGAGATTTAGAGACAAGATCTAAATATTATGGTAACTCTAAATGGACATTATTAATTGTTTATCTCTTAAAGTGATCTTTAGGACATCTCTCATCTCCGGACATTAAGTACTACACAAGAAGAAATAGTAATATTATACGATCTTTTGCTGTGCCTCCGTTTGACAGGAGGCTATATCTCATTGACTGCCATAGACTTGAAGTTTTTCGCTATACAGCAATAAAAAGGATCTCACTATCATTTCGTGTAGGTGACACGATTAATCGACCATACACATGACATGGTCTCGGAGTTCTTCGGAACCGCCTCTCGACTTTGAAATGGTTCCTTCTTAGGGTTCCTTTATCAACCACTGAAATAAATTTCGTTTTATTCCGAGTCCAGTGGTGCATTGATGGACTCTGAGTGAGAGTGCTAGTTACCTTTAAGTATTGCCAAATCGATTTGCGTTTTACCATGTTTAACATTAAGCGCAAAATCAATATAGAGCGTTTGCAAAAGCAGAGAAGTATATGAGTTGGGTTGCTTTGATCCACTAGCAAGCAAATGGACATCTTTCGAGCAGCGTATCCAGAGCTTGATAACTACAGATACTACGGACCAGTATATTCTGAAAATTGTATGCAGCATTTCTTCAAAAACACCCCTCTGGTAAGTGATTGTGTATGTGTAAGTAAAAAAGAACTAAAAATTTATTTCGAACTCATCAAGATCGATCAACTCTATACACTTTGGTGTCATAGTTTTTTCGAAACCTCGCCTATTTTCCTGTGATTTACAAGGTGTTGCCCGGGGCTCGCTCCTGTGGTTGTTTCAGGGTCTAAGCATTTTATCCCGGGAAAAGCAATGTTCCTGAGGGAAATTCACGTAGACAAAGCCGCAAAAGCTACTTTTCTATAAAACAATAGAGTCAATAAAAAAGCAATTTAAACTGGCCAACAGAAATAACGAAATACAAAACTAAATATTTCTCCAAAGTTACGGAGCACGTACCGGGAATAAACTTCACTTATGTAGGTACCTAACTGAAATAAACTAAAGTAAAACTTTATGCCGGGAACATGTTTACTTATCTAGTAAAGTTTATTACGGGTAATTACCTCATTTTAGTACCTTAAGTTAAATTTTTTATGGATGTACCTACCTATACAGGTGGACCAAAAGAAGTCATCCGATGTTACTTGGCTCTCTTTTTTTTTTTAATGAAATACTTGATGATACTTTGTATAAAAAAATTATACATACACAGAATGAGTATGCACCAAAATAAATTACCTACTCGTATATTTTTAAATTAATGGAAAATATAAAAATGCTCCATTGCTTTGACTCTAATGACGTACTTGATCGATTTTTCATTTCAAAACCAACACTGGTTGTTATAAAATTTCTTTGAAATAAAATGAATGAAAGTAACATAAGAAATTTAATTTTAAAACCAGTTCAAAAATGACTGAGTTATGCGGTAACAAACGATGATGATAAAGCTAAAAAATTTATGGTAAACTTAAATATAATCAAAATATCAGATCATGCTTTGATTACTGCTATAAAGTTTATTTGTTTTGTCCAGTGTAGTAACCACAGAATTCAGAAATATTTACAAGAAGCGGCATAGCGAACAAAAGCGTGTCACTGGTTTGGCTTGCAAAACAACATTTCATTCATAAAAAATGGGCGGGGAATTTGATTGCGTCATTTATTGCCACTGTTGGTCTATAATATTAGGTGGCTTTATTGTAAACTACGTAATACATTTACTTTTGTTTTAGTACAATAAAGTTATAACAAACAATCAAACAAACAAAGATTTCTAATAAGGTGTGTGTGGTTTACATGTATGAATTGAAGGTGAGAAGAAAGAATACGCTGCTACACTGATCCTGGAACTAACTCCACGTCAAAACATTTCTATTCGGATAATTTCTCTGTTCTGTGGTTACACAGTGGTACATGTTGGGTATTTACTAAAAGTTAACATATAGTTCATTACACAAAGAACCCTCTTCTAATGCAGCTGAGGCCCACACTATAACTATGAGTATTTCAGTCCTAATTAGTGTAGGGGTTGCAAAGTTTTCGGTATTTACGCTTTGTATATACTTATTTGTTTTAACATGTATTTGTAGTAAATAGGTAGTTTTAGATTAGTCTGATTGTACTAATTCAGATGACCCTTTTGATCCTCCGTATATACCACCTTTTCGTTCCAGTTTCCTTTCTTGGGTCTGCAAAAAAAATATTTCTTTGGAAATAAGCAGCTCCTTTGTACTGGTGTTTCTTGTTGATGTTCTTAACGCGTTAATAAAAAATATTATATGAAACTATTTTTTTTCCAGGTTGACTTACTTAAATCGAAATATGAAATTAAATTTTTGACCTCCCGTACAAATTGGGAATCACCTGGGGGGTTACTACCGTCTCTTAAAACCATGCAAGATCCACGATGTGAGGCTACATCTCCCTCACTCAATTATTCTTGCATGGTTTTAAGAAATGGGTACATGTATAACTGCACTTTTTATTTGTTACCTATTAAGCTTACATGTATGCGAACAAATGAATTGAATTGAAAATGGTGGTAAGCTACCTGATTTAGTTTAGAATGTTGAATGAAAAAAAAAACCGTATTTCGATATAAGTTTATTTGGAAAAGTTGTTCAGTAAAATACCTGAATCTGCCTTTTTTTTGCTCCAATTATTATTTATTCACATAGTACGTATTAATAAAACCTTAAAACTATATACTTTCTTAATATTAATAAAAATTGAAAAAATAAAACAAATAAATTATTTTTATCTGCCCATAAAATATTTGCAGTTGATTTGTGTGTTATAATATGTCAACATATGCTTTACTATAAACTTTGAAACTGTCAGCCAACATAAATATTTGGCCTTTATCATTTAAACTTAGGGAGTCATCACACTAGACCCTTCTCATTTAGAGATCCATAGCCCTTGATGTAGCAACTATAAAACAATTATAAGGGTAACTGAAGTTATCAACTGTAATTCCACCATAAAATTATATGGTCGATGAAAGTATTCTCCTGCTTATATTAAACATTTAAGTACGCTTCTGTATTTTATTTTGACTTATCCGATTTTTGCCTACCAAAAAGAGAGGTATGGAATGGCATTATTTAATATTCATAAGAAGAAAATACAGGATAGATGGTCGGATGATATTAGGAAAGTTGCTGGCAACAACTGAATTGCGGTAGCTCAGACAAGGATGGTGTAGACAGAAGGAGGCTTTTGCCCAGCAGTGGGTATTAGACAGCCGATAATTATTATGAAAAAAATATGTACAGACAGACAATGTAGTGATCTAGGGTTCCTTTTTTATAAGAAAACCCTAATACCTAATTCCAGTCAAGCGCTAACCGGATTCACTTGTCAAGGGTTCCTTACCAGTAGTTTTTTAGAATCCATAATGTAAATAAAAAAAAATTATGAAAAAAAAAAAACATAATTAAAGGAGTCATCAGGTGGGATCGTGGTCAAACGTCAAACTTAATAATTTCCTATTAAATCCTCTTTATATTTTTTTTTATTTATTGTTTACGCTCTTCGCCATTCTCAGCTGGTTGCTTCGGAACCCAGGATCTGTTGTTCTTTCATTATTCTTCATCAAGTCGCAAGGACTTTAGCATCCTTGACTGTGAGATTATTTCCACGAGTTAAATCCATTGCATCATCAAGCTACACTTTTAGTAATTTTTCACCATATCGTCTACCTTAACTGCTTATTAATAATTTTACCTAGGCTACTAAAATACACAGTAAGGTTTAATATTCGAAATATACAAAATGGTTGATATTTATGACACAGCAATCTTGAAAGCTATTATATTTTATTACGCGTTTACTTCCATAAGTTAAATTAAAGCTTAGAACAGAAAAGAATTTGCTTTAAAAACTGATTATAAAATTCAAAATGTTAAATATACATGTTTCACTTTTGTGACTAGCAGTGTAAAGTTAAACTTTTGCTTTATAAATTTTCATAAAAAAAGTATTCATTGAAATTATCTGAATGAAGTTGACCATTATTTTTGGTATAGTAGGTACAAAGAAAATTATTTTTTACAAACAACTTTAAGGAAGTCAAAATTCTTAAAATTACTTGTAAAGACTTGTATTATGTGGTGGTACGGAACGCTAAGGGTGCGAGTCCGACTTGCACTTGGCCAGTTTATTTATTTATTGGTGTTTTGTCTGATATTTGTCTACTAAATAGTGAAAGAAACAATAAAAAGGAATCTAACTTAGTATATGTTTAAATTCGTCCACTCATTTAGGCTGCATAGGACGACAGACATTAAACATTCTTTCGTACCTACGAAAAACATAACCCTTTATCAGGCAGTCACGTATAAAACAACACTTCGTATGTATATTTCCTTGTGTGTTGAAAAATGACACATTAATAATTACAGTCTTGTAGCTCCGTGACGCTCGACTGTAATGACCGACTTAGCGCCCTTGTGTCGTAAACTATTTAAGGGTCACGTAGGTAGGTACATAGTTCAAAATGATATAAAACCTTTCCTCTATATTTTTGGTAGTGAATTTTTCTGTTTATTACTTTAAGCAGATTTGCTCGTTATTATGGAACGGGGCCATTTTCCTTAATAAGTGACTGAGTATCAATAATACCTATCTTGATGATAATTACCTGCATAAATTTATTGTAAGGAAAATTCGTTAGAAAATGACATACTTAAATAAATAAATTTGTGTTAAGATGATACCTTGGTGAACACTAGCGCCTATAATGATTTTTAACTGATGGTGGCGCTAGTGTTCACAATGATCCCATAGTTTCTGATAAACATATTGATAAAGATAGAATAGCGTGTTGAGATAATAAAAACTAATATTATCATTGTATTATTCAACCGCCGCTTCTACCGGTCATTCTGGAAATCCTTGGGAGAGGCCTATGTCCAGCAGTGATGACAATTATTCAAATAGATTCAAGTAGTTGAAACATTTTAGAAAATTAATCTTAGGTAGGTAGGTACTTACATAAAATTGAATAACGTTCCTATGCAGACAATAAAAAAAAAACTAATTAAAGTCAAATGGGATGTGTTGTGTACCTATTAAGTAAAAAAATCGCTACTAAAAATAATACAATCATTACATTATCAAGTATCAAATTTATTTTTAAGTTTCTACTGTAATTTCTTGTAAGTATCACTCTAATGATTCGAGTTGTGAAAATTACGTTGAAAACGCCTTTTTAATTATCCTTTAAGCGAAGTCTATTAACGTAATGGAAAACGAGTAACTGTCTATTATATATATGGGGAAAGGAAATTCATACCTGAATAACCCATTTCTATGAGAAGGGGAGAAAACAGAAACAGTCTTCAGTTCTTGGTTTTAATAAGTTGTTTTCTTAAGATAAGCGCGCGTTGGAGGGCTGTTTTATTTAATTACTAGCAGTCCACCCGGCTTCGCCCGTGGTACATATGTATAGCTATCGAGCAGTAAAATAATTTTTCAAATCGGTACAGTAGTTTTGAAGCCTTTTCGATACAAACAAACAATCATTTTTTCCCTATTTATAATATAACATAGACCCAGCAGTGGGACAATTAAGGCTATAAAAAAAAGTATGAAACTCTGGTTATGAAATGTTGCACACTGATTTGATACGTGTCAATTTGAATCACGCTTGAAGCAATTCACAAATATATTTTGCAGATAGTGGAACTGCCCTTAGTGGAATAATCTGAATGTATTCCAGGACTCTTACCTAAAGTTTCATTAGTAGTATTAGTAAGTAACTATTCTGTGCTTGCTTACATTTCTGGGTTATGTTTCTCTCTCATCTAACGATTTCCCAGTTGCATCTTTACCTGTTCTTTAACTGCCTCCGTGATCCAGTGGTTGACCCGGGGAACATGGGTTTGATGGAAGCATACTTTTTAGTTGTATCCAATTTGGTTATTGAAGGTTTGAATCACCTGATTATCTAATAAAGAAGATCATTCCGTGCTTAGGAGGGAACGTTGAGCCGTTGGTCCCGGCTGCCATCTGGTACTAGCCGTTAACACTTTCGCTGACAGTAACGTCTCTCGACGTAGATAACAACTAACTGTTATTATTATCTCGTTTACTGTCCGTGAAAGTGTTAAGTCAATTGATTTTCTTGTTTTTATTATCTATGTTCAGAGATTCCTCTCTGCCCTTATTAGAAGATTTGTATTATTAGAGTTAAGGAACCACGTCAGGATCCGAGACGGCCACATCCGCGGTTCCGAAGAGCTGACACCGTCATCGGCATATGTCGGAGCTTGTTAAGCTATTTATGAACAACAGCACGCATATCTCAACACACACATAAAGCAACAAGTCTCTGTTGTCAGTTTTACACCAGCATAGCAACTAAATACTAAAAAAAGTACCGCTTTACCCCAATAATCTCACTTTGATGATTGACAACAAGATTTGAATATTTACGCATCTAGCCTCCTTACCAAATCTGAGGGTAAGCAAAATCACGTACTCGTTTCATCCACGTAAGAATGAAACTCCATGTTGTGCCAAAGGGATTACGTGCCTCGACACTGAAAAAACATCCAAACTGCCTTGTAATAAAGCTATTAGTATGACGACTCTGTATTTTGCGTTTACTGTATACAGCCGCGCCAGCTATGCCCATTTCGCAAACAACAAAGTTGGAAGATTTAAAGAAAACTCCAGCAAAACCACACCCTTCTTATCATTGTAACAAAGTTCAATTTTCTTCTGAAATAATATTCGTCAATTTAGATTTAGAAATAAAGTAAAGACGTGACTGAGATTCTGTTTTGGGGAGAGTGGATTAAATTTAATTGTATACGAAAAAAATTAATATTAATTGTTTTATGCTTTTTACGAGATTTTTTCTTCTGCGTTAGGTTAAAGCCAGTTTATAAAAGTTTTGGGGCAAGGTTTTATAACATTTTATGTTTAAGGGATTAACGAAAAATGTCTCAAGTATTATCAGCGACAACTTTTGGCGCTATATTGCATTTCAAAGAGAGGTTGACGTTATATGGATAACCGAATCGTAATAAATAAATACATAATAGAGGAATAAAATAAAAAGGTATATTTAAATTACGGCGAAGGTTAATAACAATAAATTGTTAACAGTAGAGGGCACAGGTTTAAATCACAATCTAGGTATAAAAAAATTAATTCAAAAATTCAAAATATGAACAAAATGCAAGCGGTAAAGTTTTGTAAATAATTCTGTTTGAGCGAATTTTCTCTCCACTTTTTCGACACTCAAATAATGAACTCGTATTAACGAAGGCAACATCAATAAGCTCCACTTTTAAAGCTTTAACTTTTAAAGCGTCAAAAACATTTTTGGAATGAAACATTATTAAGTTAAAAGGTACCTCGTTCGACAGTAACTAATTCTTAATTAAAAAGGTATAGAATTTTTATTTTAAAGTATTATTTTAGATTAAAAAGTATGTCTCTAATTTATTTTTGTGATAGGTACAATTTTAATATTTTAAAAATATTTATTCAGGTCGCAATGCGCCTGATTTAAACCTGGTTTCACAGGAGTCCATAGCCTCTAAACAGCTTTAAGCTCTCCTTGCCGCCATTTTTTTCTAATTTAAATATAGAATTACCATTTTTATTTCACTTCTGTCACGCATCCCGTTACTGTCAACTTTTTTTTTAAATTAAAACAGCGAATCCTATTCCATTTGGAGACGCGGTGTCTTTTGGAAAGGCAGACACATCAACTTTCTTCAAGTTGCGATCATTTATAACCAAACCTCGGGTGTGAATGACAGACATTTGTCTTGTTATCTTGTCCTTAGCGAAGACAAAGAAAATTTTCCCATACTTGTTTGAGAACTTGCTAAAAGTTTTACATTAGAAAGATATACCTTTTGTCATGTGGTTTCAAAAATCGATTACAGTACAGTGGGCCACATAAGTATACCAGATAAGGTAAAGAGTAAATAATAAAGTCTTACAAGTTATCTGGTATACTTATCTATGTGGCACACTGTACAAGAGAGGCCGAAAATTAATGTGCGCCTTCATGTAGCACTGAAAAGACCGAACGGAAGTCAGCCTCTTATAAAACTTCATATCATTCTTACCAACAACCCATTTGCCAATTTTATTTCATTTGTATACTCGCAAACTAAGGTTTACGAACCAATGGTTATACTCCAGTCTAATTTAGATTCAAGATAGTCACGTCACTTGTATCCCTTCTCTCGTGGTACTACCACATGAAACTGAAACGTACTTGCTTAGGCTTCGGCTTCATTATTGTTGTCAACGAAAGTTTTACGGTCTTTTCATAGCAACATTTCATCGCCGTAATTTCAGAGATAAACGCCGCACGGTTTGTAATTTCCGTTTTAGGAATATTATATACAAATATAAAGACAATACCATTAGCAATATGCTTTATCAGTTTTTAGAGTAATATTTGATAATATTTGATCATACTAAAAAACTAGTTTTGTATCTGAAAGTCCTAACTTTACTTCGTAATACATAAATTAAAAATAAATAAATAAATAAATATATAGGGACAAATCACACAGATTGAGTTAGCCCCAAAGTAAGTTCGAAACTTGTGTTATGGGATACTAACTCAACGATACTATATTTTTATAACAAATACATATATAGATAAACATCCAAGACCCAGGTCAATCGGAAAAAGATCATTTTTCATCTTGACCTGACCGGGGATCGAACCCGGGACCTTCTGAGTAGCGGTCAGGCATGTTAACCATTACGCCACTGAGGTCGTAAAATATTTATGAATATTATCATGACAAATAACTTAAACAAAAGCGTCAAATTACTAATGTTTCTTTAATACTGGTGGCCAATTACTTCTTTTTTCTTGATAAGTTGAAGTTAAGCAACCGAACTAAATGTTTTTGGCCTCCTACATGAGATGAAGCCATTTCTTGCTACATAGACATCGACTATAATTCAACCTAAGTATTGTTGGGGTGATCAGATGCTGAAAGAAATAAGGAGACAAATACGTGACATATTATTAATTGTTGCTTCTGTAATAAGTCATTTCTAGAGTAGCCTCATCACTTGTTTTTTTATTAAAAAAAATACCTTTACATCTGGACATGTAAAGGATATGGTCTTATCTAGAATTACTTACATTTACAGGAGAGAATAAATAAAATAAAAACAAAAAAAAAATTGTACTATTCTTTTTAATAATGTGTAGCAAAATAATAAAGTATTAATTTTCAGTAAAAAGTATTTTACAAAGTAACACCTTACGCGCTCTTGTAAACCCAGCTTAAGCTTAGCTACCTATTTGTTATTCATTACGCTCAAACGATCGGCGCGAGATGAATCTCCGTAGAGATTATGTGCTAATAGAAGAGTCGAAATAGAACTCTTTTATGAGGATAAAAGAGCTGTTTTTCAACTCTTTTATAGCATCTCGGTATGTGGACGCCTATGTATACATCGATCGACAATGTAATTTTTTTGTATAATAAAATTTCAAAATAGATTGTAGTATTTTCTTACCACAGTGGCGAGTAGATAAGGCGTTTGCCTGTAGACCCGGGGGTCGTGGTTCGATTCCCACGGGAAGCATACTTTGTTCAGTTGTTTCCAGTTTGGTTAGGACATCGCAGGGTTGAATCAACTGATTGTCTGACAATAAGCTTCGGACGGTACGTTATCGTTATTCGTTGGTTTTAGCCGTCATGTATAAATAATAAATAAATAAATAAATATATAGGGACAAATCACACAGATTGAGTTAGCCCCCAAAGTAAGTTCGAGACTTGTGTTATGGGATACTAACTCAACGATACTATATTTTATAACAAATACATATATAGATAAACATCCAAGACCCAGGCCAATCGGAAAAAGATCATTTTTCATCTTGATCTGACCGGGGATCGAACCCGGGACCTTCTGAGTAGCGGTTAACGCCACGGAGGTCGTCAATGTGGAAGTCGTTTGGTTAGTGGCATTTCTTTCTTGAGCTCTTTCGTGCTTCGGAAGGCACGTTTAGCCGGAGAACCCGACTGATATCGTCACTGGGGCTGTATCAGATGCCTTTAGGCAGCATACAATTCTGATAGTGTTGTTGACCTAACACACCCGGTTCCTAATGGCTTAAGTTCCCCGTGAAAAGAATAACGAAGGTCAGACGACAGACGCTTCATTATTTTAACAAGTACCCTGGACTCTGAAGTGTAAGCTTGTGATTTAACTAAGAAAAACGCTAGAAAAACGAAGACAACTGAAGTAACTCGCACTCAGTGTTCAATACTGGACAAATATAAGGCGGTTGTGATATGACGATGTTGCCTTTTTAACTTAAAATGTGTAAACACAGTAACGGCTCCTACATAAGCGAATCCTGATGTTTTATGTGAGTCGTAAAATTCGTTTACGCCTTTTGAAACAGTAAAATCGTCCAAGTGTGAATGTTATAGTATCGCACGGTTCTATCCAATTAAACTTGTATTGATTGTATTGTATGGAATGGTTTTCGTAGAGTATAAGGGGTAGAAGCCTTAAGTTAGTAAATAGCCTTATTTCTCATATATAATTTCATATATATATCTCTCTTAAGTAGTATCTTATGTCCAGGTGTGATAGTTACAACATATAAAGTATTAAATAAGTCACTTTTAGGGTTTCGTACAAAAATGTAAAAACGGAACCCTTATAGGATCACTCGTGCGTCTGTCTGTCCGTCCGTCCGTCTGTCACAGCCAATTTTCTCCGAACCTACTGGACCAAAACAGATAAAATTTGGTAGGATGGCGTGATCCTGTGACCCAAATACAGATGTGCAAAGTAAATAATTATTTTTATAAAATAAGTACCATTTTCGGGGGACAAATTATGAATTAAAAAAGAAAAGTTTAACAAACTTTACCGTGTTATATATCAAAAGAAAGGGCTCGTTATGAGGATTTCAAATATATTTTTTGTTATTATTGTAATATAAATAGTTTTGATTTTATTCATGAAAGAAGACGAAAATTGACTATTCCCCCCACTGATCTCAGAAACTACTGAGCCTAAAATTTTGAAAAAAAAAATACAAAATATAGTTCATAGCCTGTAGATTACAGGAAAACCTACAAGAACTCTGTCAATTGACGATTAAGTGGTTAATTCAATACAAAACCGTAATAGTTCACTAAAACACCAAAAGATGGCGATAGTAGTAGTTTGTTGACATACCACAATTGAATTTAAAAACTGACATTGGCATTGTATGGAACCCTCTCCACGCGAGTTCGACTCGCACTTGACCGGTTTTTTAGCATTTAAAGTTGCTACCCTTACATTTATGACTTCAAACTATACTATCAACCCAATTTAACTTCTTTGATCATGCCAATGGCTTAAACTAAATAAATTTAACCCAGTAGCATACAAGATCTACGGTTGAGTCAAAGTTCATAGATAAACCACTTTACCCTTACCATTTAAAAAAATAAAATTCGATTGCGTACGCTATCTATTAAACGCGCGAACAATCGGGACGATCAAGTACAATCAAGACGCTTCAAATGATTTAAAATATAATTTTAAATTAAAAAATAAGTATAACTATATATGGTACTTAAGTAATTTAAAAGTTGCAGATGAACACACAAAGCAAAATACAAACATACTTACATACATACGATCCGAAATCATAACCTTTCATTTGTCTTCGCCGTAGTTAGTAAAAGCAAAACTTCGGCAAATTTCCAGCTTATTTCTTATATTATGATTCTACCATACTTGGCTATTCGCGTATTTGCCAAAATATTCGACGAATAGGCCAATAGTGCAACTACCGCCCGTAACGGAGGCAAATACCAAATATTAATATACATTTGATATTTGCCCTTTCTGCCGAATAGGCAAATAACGAAAAAGTTTTGGCAAATATACCGCCCACATATGGTCAAATAGGCAAATAGGCATATTAAAATAGCCAAGTGTGGTAGCTGTATTATATGCTTAAATTACTCGCTTATTCTCTAACGTGCCTATATCTACTGAGTGATCAAACTTAGTCAAGTTTGTCTCAAATGGAACCTCAATTAGCCAGGTTGAAGTTTGCTGAACTAATGATAGTCTAAAGGTCTATTAACCTACAGTTTAGACTACGAAAATGTACTTAATCACTTTTATGGCTCTGATGTGTTGAATAATTTAAGACTGCTTTTACGTAAGTTCGTTGTTATATTAGGTGCTTGTCACTCAATAGATGAACAGGCGTAGATAGATTGTTGAAATCATAAACTAAGTCAAAGATATTTTTATATGATGTCAACATATTTGATCATAGAATTTTATTATTCTGTACTTGTTCTCCTGTACTTTACGTCGAAACTTTCCAATTTTTTTTTTAGATTGTACTTATTATGATTTTTTAATATGTACTGATTAATTTATTCCTGCTATTTTTCCAATTAAATCTTTTATTTTGTAACCCAAACCATGTAATAGTCCCATTGTCTAAGAAAAAATTTAGTTCGGGTTCTTGTTTTTGGCAAAAAAGTGTGAATTATTAAATGTTTTTTTTTTAAGTATCGTCATCCTACCACAAACTGATTTAGTGTTTTATGTTATAAGTTATCAGATTTAGAATCACAGCTTTTGAGAAGCTGTGATTCTAAATCTGATCTGTGTGAACGATAGATGGCGATAGTTAATAGTCTCAGTATGGGGAAGACTCTATTTGGTAGTACTATTACTAATTCTGTGCTATTGGTACACTAAAAATCGGCGCGTGTCTGTGTATGGCGGTTAATTATCGTAATTGCATAATATTTTGTAATCTGTGCCCAAACAAGATGCAAAATATACTCAAAAAACATAAGATTTATTTTAGCTTTAAATATATAACAACATTGTTCAAGAAAAAATAAGTCAATACGTAATCATTCAATATTTATTAGCAGGCAAATATTGATAAGTCACGGTACTATAAATACGCGACTCGGCAAATGAATCGTAATGCTTGGAATATGTTATGCAAACGTTTGTATAGGAAACCTGAAATATAGAATTTCTGCGTTAGTATATTTGTGTACAAAATTCAAAAGTAATTTTGCTGCACTACGACTTAATTTTGATTAATTAAATATAATTTTTTTTAGTTAGTATTCAAAAAGGCTCATAATCTTCAAATTGAAGTTTGGAGGTCAGCGAACAAGAGCCCTCAAAAAGACTCATAGAGAACATACAGATTTAAGGTTCAACTTTTTTGGACTTTCTTTCTTCCTTTAACTTTTTTTCAAGTTCGACTCGGTTATAATAGACCTCATCTGACAGTCCCTTAAAGTCGTTTAACACGGTTTTCGGTTTTTGTCAGCAAAAGAAAATGGAGAAAATTTTCTTTCTAAATTGAGCACGGCGCAGCATCAAATCCGAAGGTCGCTATTAGTGCCACTTTGTCTTGAGCTCTTCCGTGTCTCAGAAGGCTCATTATTGGTCAATTTGGTCATACCCATTTGTCGTCACCACAGAAAAGTATAGTCATCAACTAATAAATGACTATCGATTAGCAAGTAAGGCCTTCGGGAACAGATAAGAGTATGTGATAAATACTGTGGAAGTCTGAAAGCATTGTTGGGATAAATCTTTCGTCGTTTAGGCTTCAACTCCAACCATGATATTGTCCCACAGAACAGATAAATTATCCGAATAAATGTACTTAGTTAATTTTTCTTAATTCTGTGTATTGTCCCCTGCCACCCTGATGGGTAAGAATTTAATGTCTTCAATGTGGACAAATTTCTTAAAATATTTATACACAATATTAAGCGTCTCAGTTTTTTTTTTTTGATGTGTCAATAATCCATGGCAATCAAACTTATAGCTTACTTTTGCCAGTACATTTGAATGTTCTTCATTTAGTTGAGTCATAGAGTCAAGTCAGTAGTCATGTCAAGTTAGTCAAGGGCTAAGTGAAGCGGTGGAAGTTTCACTTAGCATTATCTTGGGAGATTTTGGTGACAAGGAAGAAGGACAACAAAGTCATGTATACGAAATTGTAGTAATACTCCTTCCCAATACTCACGCTTGTTCACCAACACTTAGCGAATAATAATAATTCACCTTTATTATGCACAAATAGTCGAAAAAAACACAAATATTAGAAAATATATATAATGACCATAACCGAGTGACTTTAGCTTGGCGCCAAAACTCCGTCTATGCTATTTTGTAGTGCTGATGTTAATTAACAATGTTAGATATATGACTAAATGATACATGACTCAAATTATACAAAACAATACTACAGTTACGTTTATAGCGTCACTTATGCTTCACTTACGTTTTTAAGTTGGCCTTGGTGGTAGATGTTTTAGGTAATCATAACGTCATAAAGAGGTAAGTGTCTTGTATTGAAAAGAAGATGAAAAAATTTTAAGAAGACTACATCTACTTACTACGTTAGAATTGTCTACTGAAATGACTCTCTCTCTCATGTTTAATCTAAGCGCGTCGCCATTTACATCCTAAGTTACTGTTTTAACTTTCTGTCATTTCTCTTTAATTTCACAATGTCATCATCATCAAGTGATAGTAAGGTTATTTCTGAGCTTATATCAAGTCGTGGTGGTCACGACCCTCGGCTATAAGAAACGCCTTCATAGCAGTGTCGCGACCACCAAAATTCAAATTTGCAGTTAGTTTCTTCCAATCAGATCTATTCTGGACCCATTTTCCCCTATTTTTTTGTTACAGAAATGTCAATATGTTTTCTTTGCCGGCGTAGATGAATTTCTTTTTACAAATTAACTAGCCAGGAACCGTAAGAGATGACCGTACTTACGTTGAAAATTTACAATTAATTATTGTTTTTATATATGTATCGATCATATTCAACATAAATGTAAGTAGTATGTTAGGTTTATATTAAACTAGCGACCCGCCCCGGCTTCCCATGGGCATAAAAACCTTCCTCTTGAATCAGTCTATCGTAGTTGCGTAGTTTTAAAGATTTAAGCATTCAAAGGGATATAGGGACAGAGAAAGCGACTTTGTTTTATGCTATGTAGTGACAGCGAAGTGATAGTGATTAATTATCTTTATGCATCATATCAAATGTCTTGCTTTAATGTTATACCAAGATCAGTAGTTAGTCCATTATTTTTGTGAAGATTTCTTTAGTTTCTAATATAATGTTGCAGACTCCGATCATCATATTCTTTTGCAACTAAAAGCGAAACTTTATTTACATATTTTATATTACACAGTACTATGTACATTTGTTTTTATACAAAAATGCAAGGAATTTTATAGTAATTGACACTTACGTAAGCTAAGCAAGCATCAAATAGTATAACTTTTTGTGTGGTATGAATAATAAAATATAATCAAAACACATGTAAATATTACAAGATTTTAATATAACTTTTGTACTTACAATACGACATGTTATTTCCTTATATTATAATCTTAACGATATTAGAACTGACATGTTCTTTATAATTGTGTAATAAATTATATGAGTATAAAACTTAAATGATGATGATGAATACTTAAATAAATTACAAAATATGGGCGATTTAAAATATCAACATCACACCATACTTAAATTCAATAAAAATTCAATTTTTACAGTTTTAGATAATCTCAGTACAAATACAAGCATTTCGACAACTTAAGCACAGGCAAGGTAATACGTGGCTTCCAATATTATTTAGTTCATCGACACGACGAAGAATAACAAGAATGCGTAATAATTATGTTAATGGAACCAAATGACAAAATATTGTACATCATATGAATATTAATCATCTAGAGCGTGATATTACGCGTCTCTCACAATAAAACCTTTAAAATCACTGCATTAACTAAAAACTAAACACTGAATTCACACTTGAAAGACCCTAACGGATTTCAGACTAGAATGAACATCTGTCCTTGTCATAACAAAAGACGACAATTTTCAATAACTGGATCCAATTGATTTCAATCAATTTATTGTTCTACAAATTAATCCTTGGGGAAACAGAGTCCTCCGACTTTTAGGAAACTCGGCGGGCAGATTGGGTTGTCTTTTAGCGACCTTACATCAAATAAGTCTCCAAATTCGACGTCAATTTCGTTTTCAGATGTGTCCTTTTCACGTTCAGGTTTCCGAGTAGTTGTCTCTTTGATTTGATCCTTGTGTGTCTCGTTATAATTTGTTGGTCCATCGAAAACTATTATACCCGGATCGGCAATCGGTGGATAGTAATATATTGTTTTCATTTCCACTATGCATAGAATACACGCGAAAACTATGGCGAATATTTTGTTCATTTTGACGTGTTGTGCAGGTCGATTCGAAACAACTAATGATTGTTATTCCGACCACGCCGCCGCTTTAAATACAAAAAACTCGACTATGTCGGGAGAGCAATTCTGCATTTTTTGCTCAATACTTGTACCTGTTTGAAGTGATAAGGAAAGAATATTCAATATTGCTAATATAGTTTATATATATAAAATAAAGTTTTACTTTTAATGATTAATATTATGGCGGAAATATCGATCAATATTATAACAAATTATATTTTGTATAAAATTATAAAGTTTACAAATGTTATTACACAATATTATAGCACGACGCGATGAGTAATGCAGTGTATGGGAGAAAGGGTCAATTATAACTTATGATGAAATTAACATTAGTTTCGTTTAAAGTTTAAGGTTTAAAAGTTTAAGATATGTTTAATTTTATCACCAAGATATTAGGTACTTTTGTATGGAAAAACTTGAAAAGATTAGGAAAATAAAAATAGCATCATATTTAGCAATAATATTAAATTTTTTTGCTTCTAAAATAAGTAAATTAAGTAAATCAAACAAATTGAGCACTTTTTAGTTTTTGTATGTTTACCAGATGTTTGGTAAATGAGGGAGTAATTTAAAATGGTCAATCGACCTTGTATGCCCTGGTGTTAGTTTTTGAAACGCCCTCACGCCCGCTGAAATTAATTATATTTTACGTACGATTTCTTAGCGTTGACACTGGATACTGTGGTGTCAGAGGGGCAATTGACCCGGTATGCCTTGGTATCATTGTTTCAAATATGGAACACTGCCACTGTAATTATTTATTTTTAGGATATTGGAGTCATAGGTCAATTGTACCTTGTTATCTGAGTTTTTCTAATTTGCAAAGTTCAAGTTGGCACCAGTGGACAAACGGAAGACGGTTTTTTTGTTGGGAAAAAATATTGTTTACTATGTCCTTGCACAGAATACGGGTTTGTCAAATTAGCCTCATATTAATTTTATTAAAAATTTTACATACCTAAAATTGGTTGCAGAATAACACTAGGCACGCGCAGGTAAGTCCCTAGAACCGGTATTAAAGTATTCAAATGCTCATCGCAATTAACTGTTTGAGAAAATTGCTACAATAAATTGGATTTTGATATCCAAATTATTAACGATGTATCTAATTTGAAGCGAATTAACAAATTGATCTGAAGGCTTTTGGGTCTGACCAATGACCAGCGATTGAGTAAAGATAGAGCTCGCTGATTCATTAATAGCCTTTTCAGCCTCTTAGAAACATAAAAAATAACAAATAATATTTAAACTATATAATATAAAAATCAATCGCTGTCTTTAAACTGGCTGGCGAGAATGGCCGATTTATTGGCTAATTTTGGTTTTGAAATATTTTTAGAAGTTCAAGTTTAAACGGTGAAAAAGTGCGTTCAGTCGGTACGGAGTTCGCCGGGTTAGCTAGTATTTGATAAAAAAAATTACGATACATATGCCATGCATCGGATGTTTTTAATGTATTCTTTACTAGCGACCCGCCCTGGCTTCGCATGGGCATAAAAACTTTCCTTTTGAATCACTCTATCTATAAAAACAAACTGAATCAAAATCCGTTGCGTATAGTTTTAAAGATTTGAGCATACATAGGGATATAGGGATAGAGGAAACGACTTTGTTTTATACTATGTATGTAGTGATAATGATAGTGATGTATAGGTAGTAATTTTGCTCCGCTTTCGATACATTTGATGGGAAATAATACATGGACCCTTGTAGGGTGTTGCGAAGTCAATAGGTGTAGTCTTGTGAGGGCAAACAAATATTAATAATTGTATTTTCACGTCATAAAAAAATAAAATAAAAAAAATTATTAATTCACTAAACATTTCAAACATAGACCATAATAACTACTCTTACATTTGTTTGTTTGTCTTAAATCAAATATTCTTTGTTATTGAACATAAGTAAGCGAGGCCTTCATATTATTTACATTGATTGTAAACGCTATGTCCTGTGCCAAAGGGACTTATAATAGTAAAATAAAATTGAAGTACAATGTCATGCAATAAAATAATAATAAAATTCATTCAAATTCCAAAATAATTCAAATACATAAATAAAGTTGTCTTTTCACAATCATTGTTCAAATTGTCATCAAGAAATTCATTTATATTGTAATAAGATTTGTCAAATAAAAGTGTTTTTAGTTTAAACTTAACTGTTGAATACTAAAGTTTTAAAACTATCGGGTAATTTATTATATATAAGAACTTAGATTTTGTAGTGAGTATTAAGATGGGAATCTTATTTTATAATGGTTATATCCTCAGACGTCCCTGCTATTTTTCTTCAGCATAGTGTACAATTCAACTGGCTCTTTGTGAATTTGTTTATTGTTGGTACTAAAATTTCTATTTATTTGTTGAGGTTGACCACTTTTTCCCCTTTTCAAAATTGATGATTGTTTGATTTGTAAAGTACTTTTACTATTAAATAAGAAATAGTTTCATAAACAATGAATACATATTTATCCGTTCATTCCCCATCATTGATTACAAGAAACGGTTTGAAGATTATATTTAAGGTGGACACAAATCAACTGCAAATATTTTAAGGGCAAATTCAGACCACTATACTAAACAACTTGTCCAAATAACTTGTATCGACATACGTCCATCTTATATAATTTTGACAGCTGGTATTTTGGTTTTTATTTAAACATCTCAAAGATCTTCCTCTACATATACTTGTATTTTTAATCTATTTGAAAGGTATTTCCAATAGCTAACAGTAACGGTAAGAACAAATGGTTTTTCCTTGCAAAAATTGTAAATTTTCTACCAACTTCCAAAAACGGAGGTTCATGTACTTACTACAATTTCTGACAGATAGTTGGATACTTGGATATAGACAAATCCCGTTTGAGTACGGAACCTCAAAAATAAATTTATTCGAATACAATTAATGATACACAGGACCTATTAAATCATTTAAATGAATACTAATGTATTTATAGACAAGACGGGTACTAAGTTGCTCATGCGCATAACTTTTTGTATGAGTACAACTTTATGTTTGGGTCAATGTCAAGGCTTCCTCACACAAGTTCAACAGCGTTGTAGGTGGTATTACAAGTTATTGCTTACTAGTGGCCGCATGCGACTTCATCCTTTTTCTTTTAACGTGTGTTTATTAATTATCTTTATTTATGTAAATGGTGCAATCAAGTGTTCATTTATTCCGAACGGTGAAATCGTAAATATGGGATTCCATCTATCTCTATTTGTATGTTTGTTTGTAATATTTCATCATCTGAAAAAAAAATTATTAAAGTAAAAAACTAAAGGCAAAAATCTGTTTTTTTTTTTTCTAGTAAAAAATTTTTTTTTTTTAATATCAATAGGCTTTCTTTGTCATTTTTCTTATTGAGAAGAGATCGTTTGCGTTTTGGATTTTGGGTTACTTTAATTAGTCTAATAATATGTGGAAGCCAATGCGTTTTATAAAAAAGAAGGGATAATGTTTATTACTTACTTTTAATAAAAATGCCTACGTCTAGTTTTAAATATTTATTATTATAGATGGCTCAAAAAACTATATTCAAATTTTTAATGTATGATACTTTAATATTCTTCAAAACCGGTTTAGTAGTTTTTTGTGTATAGGTAACAAAAGTATTTATAATCATCCTTACAAACGATTGTATTTATATTATTATACAAATACATATATTAGTACAATAGGTTTATAAAAAATAATGAAGTAGTTTTGTTCTGTACTGATATGGAATTCTTCATTTGGAATATAGCGGATATCCTTGTGTAGTTCCCCTTTCTTGGTTAGGAAAAATACCTATAAAAGGCAGAAACAAACACTTAACCATATTAAATTTTCAAAAATAATTTCATATATACAGAAAAAATAGGGATTACAGCAAAATTCTATAAGGTAAGGACTGGTTTTCTCTTCGAGTAGTACGGCTTCCTTACCGGAAGGGCCTTACGCTATTTTACTATTTCTTACTCACTCTTACTCTACTCTCTTACCCTCACTTTCGCTGCCAGTTACGCCTCTCGACGTAGATAACAATTTACTGCCATTGTTATTTCGATTACTGTTTGCGAAAGTGTTAATCAAGCGTTTTTTGCGGGGGGGAAATACACACATGTACAGTTCTGCATACCTACATACAAAACTTATTCGGCCACCTGACTGTTATAATCGTACTTACACATTAAAAAAATAAACAAAACAGCAAATAATTTGTGTACAGATTAGACACACAGACATAATGCATATGCCGATTGGGGGGTTTGACGCATACCGTCCCATTCGCATTCGGTCACGAATTCAAAAATGGTCCCATTCGCATTCGGTCCCATTCGCATTCGGTCCCATTCGCATTCGGTCCCATTCGCATTCGGTTCCATTCGCATTCGGTCCTATTCGCATTCGGTCCCATTCTCAAAATGGTCAAAACCAGTGGGGGTCACCCCACAGATAAAAGTTGTTTTTAACATTTTCAACCTACAAGTTGAACTTTTTACAATTTTAATATTTTTATAACTTTTACAATGAACAGGACGTTTTTTATTTACATGTTTGATGTTGATTTTTTCATAATACTTAATAGTTCTGTTGAATTTGTAAGAATTTTGATTTTGGAACATTTCACATAATTATTTAAAGCTATGTTTTTAATTTCAAGCCTACCTTTTTTGAAACAATACCAAAGTTCAACTTGTTGAAAATGTTACAAACAACTTTTATCTGTGGGGTGTCCCCCACTGGTTTTGACCATTTTGAGAATGGGACCGAATGCGAATAGGACCGAATGCGAATGGGACCGAATGCGAATGGGACCTTTTTTGAATTCGTGACCGAATGCGAATGGGACGGTATGCGTCAAACCCCGATTGGGCTTATACTTTGACAGAGGGTTTCCCCTCTGTCAAGCAGCATAATGCTACTTGCTCGAATGTATTTCTACTCAATTGTAAAAATTTAAGCTTGTTGCGGATAAATTACTGTAGATATGTGTCATTAAAATCATATAAAAAATGATATAATTGAGACAACCGAATCTTATGCAATAAGTACCTTATATATATGTCGCAGAATGAAGTACTAAACGTAAGGTCTTTATCAATCTGAAAGCAACTTAACTATAGTGGCGACACTATGCGGTTGGCAACATCAAATGACATTGTCAAATGTCAATGTCATAGAAGTAGCGGTTGGGAATCGAAATGAACGTTCTTTTTGAATATGGCGTCGGGCGTGTGCACTTGTGAGGTTATCCCTACTTTTCTAACGGTGAAAGTGATTGCAATGGCAGTTAAGAACAGAATCGATCGGGCCGAGTTCGAATGTAGACGCGCGGCAGTGCACTGCAGTAGCTACGAAATAGTATCGTGATTAGTTGGTGTTAATTGTTTTAAGTGTTAGCGCGTGCGTGTGACCCGATATGTTTAGATGTGTCCTTAGAGCTAGCTATCCCTTGTTGTCCAATGGGCGAGAAGCCTGGTGTTCAGAAGTCCCGTGATGAGGCGCCTAGATGCGCGAGTGTCTGTGTACCCTTGACCCTTGATTTCACCAATTGCTGTTGGTTATAATTTGTGTTAGCACGGAGGAAATCGAGAAGAGTCTTGGTTGTGAGATTACTATCGTGTGCGTGTGTGGGGCACCAATCTAAGCCGTGATTTGGGTTGCTGTCCCTCTGCCGGGACAATTATGCCCTCGCTTAACCTTTGTAAGATTGTGTAAAGATACCCTGTTAGTTAACTGTCACTCTGCTTTAATGAGTTGTCCACGAAAGCCATCCTATGACCCTATCTGATGCTCGAAAGCCATCCATCCTGACTTGCACTTGGCCCCCTTATATCTCTCACTCCGACATATACATAGTGATTTATTACTACATTTGCATTTTAAAAATAAATGGTAATAAATAAATTTACACGGACCAATCACACATATTGAGCTAGCCCCAAGAGACTTGTATTATGGGATACTAACTCAACGATACTATTTTTTAATAAATATTGTAATAAACCTATAATAGATGTTGAAAAAAATTGCAGTAAGATTTGTTAGTACGGAAACCTTTTTAGGAAATTAAAACTATTCTAACTAAAACGTCGGTAAGATTACAAACCATAAATGCAAGATTATGAAATCCTTTCTGTATGAGTCAAAGAGTTTGGAATCGCGTGCCAGGCAAATTTATTTAATCTATGGTATGACTCATAACGTGCTTACAAGTTCGTTGTACGGCTTACACCACATTTCAAATGAAGTGCGAATAGATGATAGACTTGAGATTTAATATGGTGACATATGAATATACCTAGCCATAATTAAACTAAATTAATACATAAAAATCCATACTAATATACTAATATTATAAATGCGAAAGTCTGTCTGTCTGTCTGTCACGTCTCTTCACGGCTAAACTGCTGGACCGATTGTGATGAAATTTGGTAGGGATGTAGTTAACGACCTGAGGTCAAACGATAACCCTGAGGACAAAAAAAATTTTTTGACCTCCCATACAAAATGAGAATCAGCTGATCTAGTTTAGTATGGAGAGTGAAAAATAAAATTTCGTATTTCGATAATATAAGTTTATTTGGAAAAGTTGTTTAGTATAGTGGTCTGTATCTGCCCTTAAAATATTTGCAGTTGATTTGTGTCCACCTTATATATTATGAATATGAATAAAGATGATTCTATGCTTAAGACGGCACGTTAAATCGTTGGTCCCGGCTGACGCCTTTTAGCCGTTTAAGAAACTTTAAAGGACGAGAAGCGGTTTTAAAGGACTCTGATACAAGGGTATGCGTGGTCAAATCTTATTTTCTATTATTTTATTTTTTCTATACGTTTATATTGTTTATATTGCAAATTATCCTCGCGGTTAAGCTCGTAAACAATATTGTAACATTTATTTTGTTTATTTATTTCTCATAACTTACTTAATTACAATATTGTTTTTGCCAAACTACATAATAGTCTCGAACTTACTTTGGGGCTAACTCAATCTGTGTGATTTGTCCCTATTTATATTTATATTTAGTTTAACGGCAAAAGAGACAAGATCCAATTTTATTATTACATATTAAAATATTTATTTTGTGTTCTGTTATCCTGGTCCCATTTGGAGGAAATAAGCCTCGTATATTGTTATGACTCACATAGGTGGTGCTAACTGTGCCACATTCGTATAGGTTTATCATCGATATATTAGTCAACTTTTAATTAACAGATTAACCAATTTTCCTCCCGTTATTTTTAATTGCAATTAAAAGCACAATATCATGTACCTGCACAGCATTTTAGTTTAGTACAATAGTTACATTTTTTGAAGTTATTGCGTAGCTTTCATCGCGATTGAGCGCGGCGACCGAATCTAGAAATTCCGTAACAAAAATATAACCTAACTTATTGTATGTTGATAAAAAATGCTACCTATGCAATAGCATTACCGCGCAGTCCCCTAGTGCCACACGTTTTTTTTAATTGTAAGTATATTGTGTCGCCCGTAATTTACATGTTCTACTGTATAATGTTTTTGATCGATTGGCGTTCATTTTGAGTCGTTTAATATATTTCCCTACTGTATAGAAAAATAGCAATAAAACGCCAAAGCAGCTTATTATACAATTAATTTCAAAGACGAGAAATAACGCGGTATTTTCCTTGTACATTTAAGAACATTGGTTATTATTATATCATGCCCTGAAGGAGCCTTCTTGTCAAATAACCTTTATACGGTATTCAACAGGTGGTTGATCTTCTTATATCATAATAAATTATCTTAAAAATATGATTGAATATTTCGAAAAAGATTAATACCTACATATATATTATTGGAGTCATTTAAAATAAATACTTAACGTCTTACTACAAAAACAGGACTAACTTTAAAACTAGGTTTACCTATCCACCAAAATCAAGATAATATTGACAGGTGAGATATTGGGATATTACTAGATGTTAACTTGATTGAAAAAAAATGATGATAATTGAGAAGGAAGGGTCAGATTAACCCTAAAGTCCAAATGATTAAAGAAAACTAAATTTTATTAAAATCTTTTTAGTAGAGCAAGCGAGTATTATAACCCTACTTAATTAACCTAGGTACTAAGTACTTACCATTACAGTACTATTATTTATTCTGTGCTGTTACTAAAGTTAATATGTTTGTTTGTTTGTAATAACTTTATTGTACCAAAAAATAGAAAGTAAATACATAAGCATAGATACAATTAAAAACAGAAGTACAATGGCGGACTTATCCAAGAAAGGAATCTCTTACAGTCAACCAGCGCGTGAGAGAGAAGATGCTTGTAAGGAGGATAGAAGTAGGTACGGTATTCATACTATTATAGAGGATATAAGTCCAATTACGACTAGCTAGATATACTTAAAAAAGGTTATTTTATATAGAATACTAGCATTCGCCCGCGGCTTCGCCCGCATGAGTTTCCCTCGGGAATAGTACTTTTTCCCAGGATGAAAGGTACCCTCTGTCCTTCATAATACTCCTAGCTATGTGTTTGCGAAATTTTAGGAAGATTGGTTCAGAAGATAGGACGTGAAAGCGTAACAAGCAAACAAATTCACTTTCGCATTAGTTAGGAATTATTTAAACTAGCCTTAGTTTATATAAATAAGGTCATTTATATTTCAGTATAGTTATAGTTAATAAGTTTACATCTAACAACTTATTCAAAATCACTCGACTTACCAAATATTACCTCTGCATTTTGTTGGACCATAGATAAATAAATACTCAAATGCACATTGACTAAATGCTATACTTAACTCCCCTAAGTAGTTTTAGGAGTCGAGCAGATGGACGACCATAGACGAGAGGTCACATTCATCCTCAGACTTTATAACACTTGAGATCAAGACTAAACGTGCTCCCAAGTTGGTACTAAACTACCTACTCTTTACTCTGTGTCGAACGGTGAGTTGATGCCACATCTTGGTTAGTTATTTATTTCTTATATTTGTAGTCGGTAATGCAGACTGGCTGATCCTTTCAACACAAATTGGCTATAACTCCATATTACAGCCATTATGTCTCGAAAAGAAGAAGAAGAATTGCATATACATGTACTTATTTGTTAACTACCTACTGTTCCGCATTTTTTGTAATTGTGTTCCAATCCAACCTAAAGCTGGCTGAAAGAAATTAAATTAGAGGTAAGTCCGCGTTTGTGCAAATTATTTAAATTTGTAGTAACATGCATAATTTTTATTTTAAAATAAAGAGTACCTATATCTATCTTGGTTATTTGATGCAGCATTAATTTTTTAACGAAACATTGTTTAAAGTTTGTTCTAGTATTCTTTATTGCTTTACCCTTGTATATAAGCCCACAGTTGTTCGTTTAAGTACCTAAAACTATTTTCTCTTTATTCTTCTATAGCTTAAAGACTGAACATATTAGTTTTATTGAAAACATTTCAAGCAACATAGTTCTTAAAAGAAATTCAGCAACAAGTATATTTAATATGAAAATGTTTCCACGGGCTTTTTTAAATCTTTGACTCTGTCTACCCCTGCAAACAAATTGGTAGACATTATGGTATGTATGTTTGTTTCTAGGGGTTTCGAAACATGCCATATTTTAGGTAATATTTGGCTGCAAAACTGTGGCCGGCAACATTACAAGCAACACAAGCCAGGCAATCAGTGTGAATTAAATACATTTTGTTGCCGGTTTGTGTAGGCACATTGGTATGGCCTATCTACGGATTGCTCGGCCATCGGTCGCAATAATATGTTTTCGATATGGCCGGGCAATGTGTTGCCGATAGCGCAGCCACAAAAGGTTGTTCGTTTTAAAGCTCATCTGTATCGTCCATTGAATAAGGGCCAATGACCCAGAAGTCGTGGGTTCAAATCTCAGAGGAAATATTTTGTTAGTTGTTTTGATTTACAGAGTTAATAAACTAAACTATTCGAAGAGATTTCTTAGCCATAAGTCCGCCTTAGCCATGTATGCAATTAAAATAATAGTAATCATCATCATTTCAGCCGCAGGCTGTCGACTGCTGGACAATACTGGATATAAGCCAAGGATTTCCAAAATGACAGATTGGAAGCGGCCTGCATCCAGCGCCTGCCTGCGACTTTCTTCAGGTCATCTGACCACATGGTCGGTGGGTATCCAATGCTGCGCTTGCTGATGGGTGGCCATCGTTTCGTTACGTTATATGCCCCACCCAATTTCCCTTTAAAAAACTAATCCGCTGGGCTATGTCAGCAATCTTTGTTCTCCTACTACCAATATTAATAGATGTATTGTATTAATTATGCCAACCACTCCAAATAACAGGTAAGTATATTGTTCTAACGTGTCATTACTTTAACGGCATAAATAAAGGCAATACATTTTCCAGCAACATTGCCACCATTGAAAACCACGCTTTCGGCAACATTTTAGCATGGCAGGGTTACTACAATTATTATGTTTTACCTTGTTTCATACTTAAGTATATAGTAGAGCTGTGTAATTTGTAAATTCAAATGCGCTATACGTAGGAATAAAAAACATATTTTTGAATTTGATAGCTCAATTTTTGAGGATAGCTACGGCGGAAAATAGATTGAATTTAATGAATGTTTTGTTATTCTAATATAGGATAGGTATATTATAAACAGTTTCTGATATAAACTATGCTGATTTATTCTCGATATTGTTCTACGGTGGTAAGAAGACCTAATAATGATCTCGACTCTCCATCTCTTTCCATTCTGTTCCACTTCTCCACATAATATCCATACTTCTATACTAATATTATAAATGCGAAAGTCTGTATGTATGTCAATCTACGGGGCAAAAGATCGCCATAAATGGAAAGAGAGTAAACGCCACTTTGAGCAATTCATCGAATTGAATTCATATTACGAATTCCTTAGCAATCCTTTAGCAATTCCTATTTCTTTCAGATTTTTTGAAGATGTGTTGCAAAGTTTAGTTGGCCATTTTATAAAAAATAAATGATGAACTACAGAATTGCTAAGGAATTCGTAATATAAAACGATTCGATGAATTGCTCAAACTGGCGTTTTTAGACACTCAGTAGTGAGCAAACAACCGAAGGAGGAAGAGGAGGAGGATGTATGGATCTGTCTGTCTGTTACACCGCTAGACTGATTTTGATGAAATTTGGTATGGACAAACGGACATAGTCACCAGGGGTCAAATATAAGCTACTTTTTGAGACGCAGGCAATAGCTAGTATAACATAAAAGTATTGAAAAGATGGCGTTATTGTACCGCAATCTCTTCCACGAGTCCAAGATTACTAAATATGTATTGTGTCCTTGACCGCATCGTTTCAACGCATAATTAAGTGAGCAGCAAACATATTGCGGAAGTATTTATAAGACAGATGAACATCGATTAGGTTAGGGGTTCAATTATTGATAAATAAATAAAATATATAAATAAATATATAGGGACAAGTCACACAGATCTAATTAGCCTCAAAGTAAGTTCAAGACTTGTGTCATGGGATACTAAATCAACGATACTATATTTTATAACAAATACATATATAGATAAACATCCAAGACCCAGGGCAATCAGAAAAAGATCATTTTTCATCCTGATCTGACCGGGGACCTCCTGAGTAGCGGTCAGGCATGTTAACCATTACACCACGGAGGTCGTCGTCGGATGGCTGTACGAAATAAAATAAAGCGTTTATGCATCATTTCATGTAGGTGTCACGGTTAATCGACCATACACACCCTGGTGCCAGTGTTTTTCAAAACCGCCTGTCGGTCTTTGGCATGGTTCCATTAACGACTACCAGTTGGCAGCAGAGACCAACGGCTTAACGTGCCTTCCGAAGCACGGAATCATCATTAACATCAGACAATCAGGTGATTGAGTCTAGCATTACAACACAGGGTTATAAGTAAAATATGGATTTTACTTCATTCAAAATAATAAAGATCTAAAGATCTCAGACAATACCTGAACCGCTCCGAACAAGGTTCAATAAAAGAGAGAAAATTACAGTGTTGCCACTATTAAAACAATGTACCAAAAATACTTAAGCTGTTATTTGTAGAAATAAAAATGTTAGCAGAAATTAATAATCTATATGATCAAATAAATTGTACTGTAAATTGTAATGTAAGCTAAAGAATTTCATTTCAATATGGCTAAGTTAATATGGCTAAATTCTTTAACTTTACAGAGGATTACCTTAGTGAATTACTAAGGTAATCCTCTGTAAAGCTAAAGAATTTCATTTCAATATGGCTAAGTTGTTGCGTAAGCGTGGAAATCAAATTATTTATTTCGCATAACATGCAAAATTTAACACCTGCTAGGTTTATGGGCCCTTTGCACCAGAAACGTTTATGAGTAATCTTTTACTATTTTATAATTACTTATTTTTATTTGTTTTTTTTTTTTTTTTTTTATAAAATAAAGAACCATCATACGGGCACTCTGTTTACAGATATAAAGTCGGAAAAATAATAATACCTATATATTTTTTGTGAGCATTAAAATCCACATCCATTATTTTATGACTGAAAGCCTGATGGCATAACAATAGGAATAGGAGTGAAGCCAAGAGGCCTTACGCCCAGGAGAAACCCAATTAATTAAAGTAAACATCGTAACATAGCATACTCTATGTTTTTCTTTCTCATGTAGACCAATATAGAAAATTGACATTTAAAATAAAATGTTGTAGTTTTACTCCTTGAAAATATAAGCATTTGTTCAAAACGGCCCTAAATATTCAATATCACTAATAGTTTGCAAGTAAATGAAAGATAATACGATACACCATAAAATGCCATACATTACCTGGGTATGGCAGTTCTCTTTAAAAAAAAGCTTCTAACATGCTTTGTACCTATACGCAAATAAAGAATTTGATTTATTGAAGAAAGCAGACACAAAACGACCAAGTGGAAACCTTTCCAAATACACAAACAAAATTTATAATAATCTGTGGTTTTTGAGTTCAGTAGATGATACTATTAAATATTTTGAAACAAAGGTAGTTTTAGCAGACCCAATACGAATTCCATAGAGACGAAATTTATAAGTCTCTTCATTTATACACGTCAGGGTTACCACTTCGAAATTCAAAATGCGGACTATGAAAAAGTTCCGCCATTTAAATTGTAAAATTAAATCATAAATTTTGCAAGCTGCGCGAGGTTTGTAAAGATTGTGCACACTTTTTCATGCATATTTATGTTATAAAAAAAAAAAACTAGACAGTGTCGCTTTACTTAGTTTGAGTCTAAACAATATCGTTTATATTGCTGATGAATATAAATATGTTAAGGTAAATCAAGAAACTGAAAGAAATATTTAAGTATTGACGGTTAATATTTAAAAAAAAAAAAATGAAATTTTTCGTTGCCGATATCCTCACAAAATCATCCGATATTTAATTCTTTTTAATTAATTTTATGACTGCCCTAGGGAAGAAAGCAATTAGTAAGAAAATTCTGTCTGAGGGTAGGAAGAACTGTTTTTTACCCGATAGTCGGATATAAGTATTGTATCGATAAATTTAAACCAATGGTTACCCTGCCTACCTTTATAGGTACACTCATTCATATCTCGGTCCTGATCCCCTTCATCGTATTACGAACAGCCCGACCGACGACTAATCCCTTCCTATGAGAATTGTGATTGATTTATCAGCAAATGTATGGGCAGGAGATTAATAATGATTTATTGATAGCGTTTGACGAGAATTTCATGAAGACAAAATGATAATCACAGTAAATAAGGGGCAAGTGAATAACGATTAAGTAACTTAACATTTTCGGAGACATATGTTCCAGTCGCACTTATTATTGTTTATATCATCATTCATCATTTCAGCCGCAGGTCGTCCACTGCTGGACGTAGGCCTCCCCCAAGTATTTAGAGAACGACCGGTTGGAAGCGGCCTGCATCCAGCGTCTGCCTGCGTGTGGTGATATGCGGCCTCATTTCTCTTCATAGAGCTTTTCTATTTTTCACGACATTGTCAACTGTCTATTGTATTTAATATGATTGTTATTACCATACGCTAATTTTATCGAATAAAGCCATATAATTCTGAGAATGGTTTGATATTCTACAATTTATTCGATACGAAAAAAAGTATGGATAAATATCTAAAGCCTGAACGATTCGAAGCGGATCCGACAACAAGCTCGGACAAATCTTCAATATGGATTCATTGGAAACAAACTTTCAATAACTTCCTACAAGCTGTAGAAAATAAAGGAACTAACGTAAGTGACGACTACAGGTATCAATTGCTAGTTAATCATTTATCTCCAAACCTATATATACACATCAAGGATGTAAAAGAATTCGATTCAGCTATAAAGATACTAGATGCGCTATTTATTAAACCTTCAAACGAAATATACTCGAGGTATTTATTATCACATCGACAACAAGAGTCGGGAGAGACTGTTGATCAATATATACAAGCATTGAAACAATTATCAAAGAACTGTAACTTTAAATCAGTAAGCGCGGAACAAAATGAGAGTGAATACATAAGAGTCGCTTTCATCGCAGGATTATCGTCATCAGCTATACGGCAAAGACTACTAGAAAATTGTACCTGTACTCTCGATACAACATACCAACAAGCACGAACTCTTGAAATGGCACAAATTCAAAATAATCATTATATTCATCAACGGACTCCACTCATAAACAATACTAGCGCTCAATATTCTTCTACGCCTAAAATTCAAAGATCTCTAACAAAGAACGAAACATGTTATTTCTGTGGTAATCAAAGGCATCAGCGCTCGATGTGCCCAGCTTCTAATACCTTTTGCACAAACTGTGGAAAGAAAGGACACTTTTCTAAAGTGTGCCTCAGTAAAAAGCATCAAGTATCGGCAAGCGAACCTTTAGATAATAATGAGGTTGCTCAAGGAGGTATGTCTACATCGTCACATAAATTTTCATGCATAATAGCTGCAGCAGACTTGAAAAGAGCTATTATACCTGTGTTAATAAACAATAAAATTACTGCTAGAGCACTGATCGAGACAGGTAGTACAGCTAGTTTTATCGACAGGCGTCTTGTCGATTTATGTAAGCTGAATATAGATCCATGTTATCAGAAGATTACAATGGCTACATCTAATCTATGCACGCAAGTAAATGGAATGTGTTCACTTAAGCTAACTATACAAAATCAAAACGTCGATGCCAAACTTATGATAATGGACGGACTTTGTGCTGACATTATAATAGGTCACGATGTCTTACGAAGTCATAATGCACTAGAAATGAAATTTGGTGGACCTAAACCCACACTAAAACTATGTACTTTATTACAAGCTAATATTGAACCGGTCAGCCTATTCACTAACTTACTGTATTTCAATAAACCAATAGCTATTAAGTCAAGAAGACACTCTGAAGCTGATCGACAATTTATAGAAGATGAAATAAAGAAACTACGTGATGACAACATCATCGAACCGAGTCGCTCGCCATGGAGAGCTCAAGTTCTGGTTACTTCTAATGAACATCACAAGAAGAGAATGGTTATTGATTACTCTCAAACAATAAATAGATTCACAGAACTTGACGCTTATCCTCTGCCATCAATTGACGAACTCATCGGTAAAGTCGCAAAACATAAAGTATTTAGTAAAATTGATTTGCGTAGTGCTTATCATCAGATACCCATCCTGGAAAACGAAAAACCATATACAGCCTTCGAAGCATGCGGTAATTTGTACCAATTTCGTCGTATACCCTTTGGTGTCACAAATGGCGTAGCAGCTTTTCAACGGGCAATCAATTCAATCATCGAGAAAGAAGGTTTACAAGGCGTATATGCTTATTTAGATGATATCACAATTTGTGGACATAATCAAGCAGATCACGATGAAAAATTACGTTTATTTCAGGAAATTGCCACTCGTTACAATTTAACTTTGAATCTATAGAAAAGTGAATTTTCAAAAACTGAAATAAATCTACTAGGTTATAATATATGTAATGGTGTAATAAAACCGGACCCTGAGCGTCTTCGCCCTTTGTTGGATATGCCAGTACCTAGTGATCGAGTATCACTCCGAAGAGTTATGGGTGTTTTCGCACACTATTCAAAATGGGTGCCGAAATTTTCAGATAAGATAAAACCACTTGCACACACAGATAAATTCCCATTAGCGCCTGAAGCAATACAAGCGTTCAAATTACTTAAAATGGAAATTGCAAAGTCAGCTATCAATGTTATTAATCCTAAAATACAACTAACTGTTGAAACAGACGCCTCTGATCACGCCATTGCTGCGGCTCTCACCCAAGATGGACGACCTGTAGCATTTTTTTCAAGAACTCTTAATACTCACGAACGCAATCATTCAGCGATAGAGAAAGAAGCTGCTGCCATTGTTGAAAGCATTAAGAAATGGAGACAATTTCTTTTAGGTCAAACTTTTCGATTAATCACAGATCAAAAATCAGTAGCTTTTATGTTCGATCAGAAACATAACTCGAAGATTAAAAATGACAAAATACAACGTTGGCGCTTGGAACTATCTAGTTACAATTTCGAAATTTCATATCGCCCTGGAAAAGATAACATAGTAGCGGATGCTCTATCCAGAATAAATATAACAGCATCAATACAATCAGAAAATACTAATCTACTAGAGTTGCATAAAAATTTATGTCATCCAGGAATAACTCGCATGGTTCATTGGGTAAGATCTAAGAATTTACCATACTCAGTCGAAGATGTCAAACGCATAACATCAACATGTTCTGTCTGTGCTGAAATAAAGCCAAGATTTTGCCGAACAAAGGGCATATTAATTAAAGCAACTTCACCATTCGAAAGGATTTCAATAGATTTCAAGGGACCGTTGCCAGGTGATACTAATAACCGCTATATATTAACAGTTGTTGACGAATTCTCTAGATTTCCTTTCGCTTTTCCGTGCTCAGATCTAAGTTCAGAAACAGTTATAAAGAAACTATCTGAGTTATTTTCCATTTTCGGTCTACCATCATACGTCCATTCGGATAGAGGCACTGCTTTCTTATCAGCTGAACTCAAAAATTTCCTGCACGGGATAGGAGTAGCTACCAGCTATACAACGCCATACAATCCTCAAGGAAATGGCCAGACGGAGCGATATAATGGCATTATATGGAAAACAATACAACTAACTTTAAAATCAATGAATCTGCCTATCACTCGCTGGGAATGCGTCCTCGAAAAGTCACTTCATGCCATACGATCATTGCTGTGCACAGCGACTGGGTGTACACCACACGAGCGAATATTTAATCATCCTCGAAAATCTTCTAATGGACAATCAATGCCTACATGGCTAACGGTGGCGGAAAAGGCACTATATAAGAACCAAGTTAGGAAAAGCAAGTATGATCCTCTTGTTGAAGAAGTGGATTTGTTGGAAGCTAATAATCTCCATTCACACATAAGACTGCAGAACGGTCGGGAGCTAGTCGTATCTAACAGACACCTCGCACCAACGGGGAACTCTTCTTCTGAAATGGAAGAATCGGATACCTCAAGCTGGAACTCTGCTGAATCTAATGATGAGGTATCTGACGAATCAGTCAGTGGAGCACCCGAATCTGTAAGAGATCAGAGTCCTCAACCTCAACCTCGACGTTCAGAGAGAGAAAGGCGCCCGCCGATCTATCTTCAGGATTATGACGTATCTTCTTAACCGGGGGAGAATGTGGTGATATGCGGCCTCATTTCTCTTCATAGAGCTTTTCTATTTTTCACGACATTGTCAACTGTCTATTGTATTTAATATGATTGTTATTACCATACGCTAATTTTATCGAATAAAGCCATATAATTCTGAGAATGGTTTGATATTCTACACTGCGACCTTCTTTAGGTCATCTGACCAAATGGTCGGTGGATGTCCGACGCTGCGCGATTGTTTAAATACCATGGACGTAATAAATAGATGTAATAAATGTATTAATATGTAAGTTATATTGTGATGTAGTTATATGGAATTATAATATTTGATTTACGTATGTATTGTACATATTTATATGTACATTTATATGTATATATATTATAATAATGCTTGTTATTTAAAAGAACATCCCAACTGCCTTTTTGTTTTTAATCTCCTATGGCGGGTCTATTGTAAGAAATTTCTATAGAAATAAGTAGCGTCCTTGCACTAAATTTCCTAATTTAAAGTGTCCTATGTTTGTATTTGAAGTGTACATGAATTAAATAAATAAATAGACGTCTGTACGGAAGTAGGGATACAAACTTAATGTAAATGATTAGTGTGGTCTGATGCATGTATATGTTTGCGTGGTGTAATTAAGTATTTGTTTCTTTTTTTGTATATACGTTATAAATAAGGTAGGTAACAGTTTAGTTTTAATGTTTATTTTGTTGATTTATCCGAGCATGGTGACTTTTTTTTAATAAATAATTTTCTAAACTTGAAAGAGCCAACAGGTTAATAACATTATAATGAGTATAATATTTCCCTTAATTTTGCACGACTCCTGTCACCAAATTAATGAAGACGAAGGATGACGTAATGACAAGGGTCTACTTTTAATGGCGTCAGTCGCGTCAACTCGTCACGTGATAATCCACGAATTCAGACTAACCTACATAGTAAAATCTATTTAACTTTTGATCAATTTCAAACCCAGGCAATATTAAATCTTAATTTATAGACTTAAGATTTATTTCAGAGTAACCATTTGTCTTTCCTGTGTTGCACTTTAAACGAAATGATCCATTTACAAAGCTAGTCTAGTTTTGGGCTGATTAGGGGGCTTTGGCATACAAATTTTATTTACACAATAAGTCAAGCCATTAATGTGAAACCCTAGTTCCCAGTTTTGTTAGACATGAATACACACATGAATGTAGTGAATCAAATAATAGCTGATATTATGTCAGCTTAGAAGCATTGCCTGTAGAATATTTTATTTATTCTATAAGCAGTAGGCATAGATCTTCCCTAAGAATTTTCCAATCCTACAGATATGATAAGATTTTATTTTTATTATTAAGTACTTTTGTTTATTTTATTTACTAAACTTTATTATACAAGTAGGCTTTTTCTACCAATCAAACAACCAGTGGTGCAGAGAGAGTCAAAGTTCCTACTGGGGTATGTGATAAATAAGAAAGAATATATGATGAAATCATAATAAACGCAATTACGAACTTTATCAACTATTTATATTCCAATTATCCTTCCCATGAGAGCAAAGCAACGGGTAATATTATTTTAATAATGCATCTCAATTAAATATTTATGTTTTGTATACAGGGATAGGAAATACACCATAGGAAAGCAAAAAGTATCTGTGGTGGATAAATGCAAATGATAGGTGAAAAATGGTAGTAAACTCAAATTATTTGGATTTTATAAAAAATATGACAATACAGAAAAAATGGAAGAAGAAGAATGATGTGACAAGACTGCCAAAACAAATAAAACAAAGAAACATAATATGTACAAAATAGTTTGTAACAGTATCGTTACTAAGCCTCAATTACTTAATGTTAGTGCAGTTAATCATGGGGATCAAATAAGAACATAATTTATGAGGTGTTCCCGAGGGAGTAAGTTGTTATGATACTGCAAGGCCACGTAATTTCCGGGTTACAGTAAAATAATCTTCTCTTTCCCATTCCGAGGATGGCATAAAAAAACGGCCAAGTACGAGTCGGATTCGCGCACAAAGGGTTTCGTACCATTAGCTATAAAATACGGCAATAAAAATCGAGTTTGTTGTATGGGAGCCCCAGTTAAATATATTTTTTTTTGTATTTTTTGTTTTACTTGCATCTGTAGAAAATTCAACTGTCTTGCTACCCAGTTCATGAGATACAGCCAGGTGATAGACGAACGGACGAACAGTGATAAGAACAGAGTCCCGTTTTTAACCTATGGGTACGGAACCCTGAAAAATAACTAATCAAAAGAAATTGTCATTCCCCTTACAGTTTGTGATACTAAACCTAACGAACAACCTTACATAAATTCATTGCAAACATTATTGTTGGCTGAAAACTATCTTGAAAAATGTTGACTAAAACCCCTATAAATCTGATCTGATTGTCAAGCATTGTAAATCTTGACGAATTCTCCTAGAACGGACACGAGTAAGTCAACTTTTAATCCCGTTTACAACCAAAAAAGGAGTATTTCATGTCGAATTCAGGATAACGATGATTTTTCAGTACATCGGTCTCTTGATTTTTTTAAACGCATCAGAAATTTACTCGTAGTTCCGTCCGATGCAGTTCTACGTACGTATTTAAATTATCAATCATTGGCTTGAATTTCTCTCTAGAACAGTGCCTTTTCCCGGGATGAAAGGTACTCTATATCCTTCTTAGCCTCTCTTGAGGCTTGAGTTTGTTTGTTGTTGACTGTTTGCCTGATAATAAAGATGATTTCGTACTTCGAAAGGCACGTTGTGTCTATTTATTTTATTCCTTAATGCAATTATAGAGTTTGTTGTTGTTAAGCCGATGGTCCCGGCTGCTTCTAGTAGAGTCGTAATATCAAAGAAGCTACGTTCTGTTAGGCTAAGATGCAGTTTTTTTGAATTATGTCACCAGGGTGTGCATGATTTATTGATCCTGTAACCCACACGATATGTATATCATGGTGAATGATAATTTAGATTTTTTAAATATTGTTAGGTCATTATCCATTCTAGGTCATAAGCAAACCAACCAGAAATGTAGGATTAGTCAACAATTTCTGTTTGTGGCTTCAAATTGTACGCGAAAGCATTTCAATAGAACCCGCCTCTGCATTAGGATTTCGGGGTTAGTTCGAAATAGTTCTGACATTACAATTTGGTTAGGTTGTATTTGTATAAAGGGGTGTTATACAATTGACCAGCTATTTGCTTCGACTTCAGAACTGCATTGATTATTATTTAAGTACCTACTAAGCGGAATGGATAGTTAAATTAACTAATGAAGATGTTTTAAAACATGCTGGAGAAAAAAGGACTTTACTAAAGAAAATTGAGAATAGAAGAAGATAAATGCATATAAAAGATGAAATAGCAGGAGATCAAAAGCAATACAAATTTTAGTTAGAAAGCTGTAAGATATGTAAGTACTTGCCAGTTTAAGAATAGACACTCTTTCTCTCGTGAGTCGTAAAGGAGACTACAGAACAAAAAGTGACTTCTAAAAATGACATCATTCTCAAGACGGTTGCGACCAGACTCTGCTACCACAGATTATTAAATAAAAAAGTAAGCCACACAGCAGAGTAGGTATATAAACCTAAACACTTCCGTTTTCCATACGGAAAAAACTTTCCATACAAATGGGTACCGATGGAGAAAAATTACTTGCTTTGTCACTTTTCCTATATTTATTGGAGTTTTTCATAGGCGAGATATGGAAACCATTCAGTAAAAAAAGTTACGTAAATATAGAAGTGACTACTTTATGACTGCATACTTTAAAATATTCTTGCATTTTCAATAAATGCATGACAGAAAGATAAGCTCGTATATAACAATTTATTGGTTTTTTTTTTTTAATTTTTTTTAACTTAATTTAGATATCATTTATTGTCCCTGGTCGATGCATGTTTTAACAAATTATAAAATAGCTAATGGCCGCTTAAGAACTTTCTTTATTTCAAGCAAATATTTCATAATGAAGTATTTAATGAATGAAATCTGTGATTTTGTTATTTTGTAGCGAAGGTACGCCCGAATCGTTCCAAGTTATAAATAACTTTTTAGTGCTGAGTTGCTCGAATGTTAACATGGATAAATGTAAACAGGATACAGTTCGATATATCATTGAATAACTACAAAGTGGTTGCAAATATTTATTGCGTTGAAGAATAAATTCATTATTCTGACAGAAATAATATCATTTTGCATTATGTCTAGTTCTGGCTTGGTTAAATCCTATGGAGAAGTTGGGCCTTGATTCTGTAAGCTTTCATTTTAAACTTCGAATTTGAATCCGCTGTGAGCAAATAATTACGAATCGCGCGCCGAGGCAATTTTTTTTTAATCTATGGCTGTGAGTTTCTTAATTGGCATTCTAAAAACTCGGTTGATAATTCGAATCTATACTAGCGCTACCCCTGCGAGCGTGTCGGCGAGATGAACTAGATTAGACATGAGATTTTGTATGAGACGTAAGATGTGGTATTCTGTAAGACCTCTCTCTCTCTCCTCTCACTTCTCATTTTGAACCTTATGCGAAGTGTGAGTGATAGCGATGTGAGAAGCGGGATGCAATCAAAAAATTTTAAGAATCCTCCTGTTTTATAGTTCTTTGCATTATTACTGAGGTTTTAATTTATGAATTACTATTAAATTAAATTTTTACATCAACACACTTTGAAAACAACAGAAAATACTGTCTTGATATTGTATACAACAATATTTATCCAATCGAGTCATTCTCAATTGATGTTTTTACTTATAATTATTATATATATAAGTAAGTCTATTATAAGTATAATATATGTAGGATAACAAAAAAATAATTTCTTTGATGGTAAACGGTTACCGCAGACTAAGACGTTTACCTTAAATATTTAAAATATGAAATTATTGTTCCTCTAGCTCATTCTCAACCAGTCAACATTTGTATGAATTTATGGGAAACTAACAACCCAAAGCGAGGTTTATCATCTTATAAAAATATACAAATAAAACAGAAACTGCTATTAAATTTAATAACATATAATCTACCATATAATACTTTAATCAATTTACAGAACAATTTTAATTATAGATGACGGCATAGAAGTATAAAATTCGCGCAAGGCATTTTTTTTAATCTATCAATGACGGCTAGCTCAGGTCCAATTTCCAAGTAAAACGAAGTGCTATTGTGAATATGTCGCAGTACGATAGATAAAGCCGTGATATAGTTATATCCCTAGGGGTATAATTATATACCGTAACATAGATATACGAAAGAGATTAATAACTATCTTACTAGGAATATAATTATAATACGGTTGCAATCTAGTAATATGTTTATCTGACTAAACTAATCTAGTGAGATGATTATAAATCTGCCAGAGAATCAAAAATTATATATTGATTTTTATTTTTATAACAAACTTTTTCCGATGGACGCACCGGTAAGTGCACCATGGTCGCCATTCAAGATCTTTTCTGCCCCACCGGCCATCGGTCCGTCGCGCTATGTACCCTGCCCACTGCCACTTCAAAGAGCTAATCCGCTGGGCTATGTCAGCAACCTTTGTTTTCCTACGGATCCACTCATTTGTGATTTGGTCTCGTCGGGAAACACCGAGCATAGCCCTTTCCGTGGCTCTTTGGGCGACCTTGAGCTTTCTTATGAAGCCCATAATAAGGGACCAAGTTTCGGACCCATATGTCATTACTAGTAACAGACACTGGTCGAAGACCTTAGTTTTAAGGCACTGAGGTATTTTGGACAAGAAGACATTGTGGAACTTCCCGAATGCTGCCCATCTGAGTCGGATTTGACGAGAGACCTCATCCTTGAAGCTGGAGCTGTCAGCCTGGATGAACTGACCCAAGTAGTCATATTGGTCCACAAATTCAAGCAGTTGAAGCTCCCAACAGAAACCGGCGACGGTATAACATGGACTTGAATGCTTCTAACAGGCGCGTCTTTAAGTAGTGTATTAGTTTTCACCAAATGGCAATAATTTTTGGCATATTTCTCTCAGCGACAACTCTTTATTTGGTATATGATCATTCAAAGTAATATTTGTTTGCTGTATTGCATTTCTGGGTGACCAATCTTTCAGAATAACAACTGAAATTCTAATTTTACAAAACTTAATCCAGTAATATAACCATATCACTAAACTAGAACCGTATTATAATTATGTTCCTAGTAAGATAGTCATGAATTGCTTTCGTATAACTATGTTACGGCATTTATATGCCTAGGGTATTCATATACCTAGGGTTATAACTATATTACGGCTTTATCTATCATACTGCGACAAATATATGTGTCGTTGAAAAACGAAGCTGATTGACAAACCTTTTAATGTGTCCACACGATTTTTTGGTGAAGCGTACAAAGAATAAAATTTGAGTGATAGAAGCCTACAGTATTGGCGTGAAAAATTAAATGTCAAAATAACTTTTTTCTTCTGAGCTCGCACCACAGACTTTTAATTTTGTGCACGCAGTTCATTTAGAGCACCTGTTAGGAATCTCTTTGGTTGTAATTCCTAAATTGAATATTTGACGTTTTGTTTTTAGAAAAGTAATTTTGTGTCTTCTCTCTTGTACAGTTTTCCATGTCGATAGTCATGAAATAAATGTGTTAATATTGTGCTGCAGTATTAGTTTTCTTTACACCTAACAGAAGGTTATGGGTTTATAAAAGAATATTTAAGTATAAATAGGTGTAGAGAAGGAAAAATAATGAAAGAATTGTAATAAATAATTTTATTCGACGGAGGAATGTCACGTAAGTAATAAAGAATAAAAGATGGCTACTTCAAATTTTCCTCAATTAAAAGCAGATAATTTTAATAACTGGCTTTTCCGAGTAGAGTCTATCTTAGATGAAAAACAGTTGCTTTACATAATATGCGATGAGACTAATGAAGAGGATAAAAAGGCACAATTTGTAAAAGATAATGCGAAGGCGAAAAATATTTTAGTGCAGTGCATTCCAGACAAACATCTTAATTTAATAAAAGAATGTAAAACAGCAAAAGATATTATGAAAACATTAAAATGTATATTTCAACGTAAGAGCATCATTTCTATAATTCACCTACGAAGAAAGTTGTTGAATTTAAAACAAAATAAAGACGAATGTTTAGAAGACTACTTTCAGCGGTTTGAGGATCTGGTAAGAGAATTGGAGAGTGCGCAAGAAAAATTGACTGAACGAGACAAAATTGCATGTTTATTGACTGGATTGGACGAAAAATATGATAACGTAATTACAGCAATAGAATGTAACACGAATTTGTCAACAACAATTGATGGCATAGATAAGACAGAAGACTTAAAGTTAGATTTCGTAAAAGCTAGACTCTTGGATGAGGAGTTAAAATTTACAAATAAAGGAAGAAAATATAACGATACCAATGAATATGAAACAACCTTTGTTACATGTTATCGTTGTCAAAAGCCGGGTCATATCGCAAAGGATTGCTATAGATACAGAGGTAGAGGACGAGCTCGCGGAAGACGACTATACAGAGGTAACCATAGAGGAGCAAACATAATCACGGATGATGGTGAAAATTTTTCGGAAGATAAATCCATACAAAAACATGACACATCAAGTAAGGGTCAGTCAAGTTTCCTAACTTCTGGCATTGCAAACGCAGGTGTTGATAAAGAAAATCAAATTAATTGGGTCATAGATTCTGGCTGCACACATCATCTGATTCAGGAGCAATATGAAAAATACATGACAGGTATAAAAAATTTGAAAAATCCAATGAAAATCTTTGTGGCTAATGGAGATTTCTTTACTGCTGAAAAGGTCGGTAACATACAATTTATTGTTGATGGAGTGTCAATTAACTTGGATGCTTTAATAATGAAAAATTTAACATTCAATTTATTATCCGTAAAAATGATGGTTTCAAAGGGTAACTCCGTAACATTTAGTAAGAATAGCGTTAAAATTACAACTCCAACGAATAGTATAATCTCAGCTTCATGTTTTGGTAAATTATTTATCCTAAATACTAAGTTATGCATCAGCAATCAAGCTACTTGTAATAGCGCAGCAACAACATCAGATGTAGGACTTTGGCATAGGCGTTTAGGTCATCTCAACCGTAAAGGACTTGGAATACTGAAATTACCCATAAGTCCTAAAATTTGTGGTCCATGTCTAGAGGGTAAGTCAACACGTTTACCTTTTCAACCTACACGAAAACCACGCTCTAGTCATATTGGTGAATTACTGCATACAGATATCGCAGGTCCTACTAGAACACCAGGTTTGAGAGGTGAGCATTATTATCAAGTCATTGTTGATGATTATTCACATTTTTGTGTAACTTATTTGCTACAAAATAAAGGTCAAGCTACAGGGTACTTAATTGATTACATCCACAGTTTAGAAAATGAAAAAGGAGTAAGAGTGAAAAATATTCGATGTGATAATGGCAAAGAATTTAAAAATAACAAACTCGAAGCATTCTGTAGAGGTAAGGGAATTCGTATACAGTATACCCAGCCTTATTCCCCTCAATCCAATGGCGTTTCAGAAAGAATGAATCGAACAATCTGTACAAAAGCAAGAACAATTCTCAACGAAGCAGGATTACCACCACATTTATGGGGTGAGGCTATTAAGTGTGCGACATATCAGCTCAACAGATGTCCTTCCGCAGCAATTCGATACAAAACGCCAGAAATGTTATTCAAAGGTAAATTAAATTTAAATTTGATAAGAGTATTTGGAAGTAAAGCTTGGGCTGTTATATTGCCAAGAGCAGATAAATTTAATAAAAGAGCAAAAGAGACTAGAATGGTTGGATATTCACCCAACGGATATCGTTTGTGGGATCCAGAAAGTAATGAAATAATTATATCAAGAGACGTGAGATTTGATGAAAATGATGTAAAATATATAGAAAAGAAAAATGAAATAAAAACACAAAGTTATGAATATGATGATGATGTAATGGATAGTGATGAAAATGAAAATAAACATGAGCAATGTAGATTTAAAGAGAGAGCTAGTATAGAACATGAAATAAATCATAGGGAAGAAGAAAGAGAAAGTGCATCAAATAAAGAAGATTCTAGTGAACAAAGTTCTAGGAGTAGATCAGCGAGAAATAAGAAAACACCTGAATATTTAAAAGATTATATTGTAGATGACGAAGAATATGAAGATGCAAATGTTGTGTTCTGTTTACTGGGAAATGATGACCCGAAAACTTATAATGAAGCAATTAGTAGAGGAGAAAATTGGCAAGAGGCAGTGAATACAGAAATTAATTCTTTGAAACACTTAAAGACATGGAAAGAAACAGATTTGCCAGCAGGTAAAAGTGCAATAGATACAAAGTGGATATTTACTACGAAATCAGATGGAAGGAAAAAGGCAAGGTTGGTAGCGCGAGGTTTTCAAACAGAAAGTGCTTATGATGTATATTCACCCGTAGCGAGAGTGTCCACTATAAGAATGATGTTAAGTGAAGTTGTACAAAAAGACTACAAAACAAGACAGCTAGATGTGCCGACAGCTTTTCTAAACGGTGATCTTAATGTTGAAGTATATATTAAACCACCAGAAGGAGTGAAAGTATCACAGGGTAAAGTGTTAAAGCTTAATAAAGCACTATATGGACTTCGAGAGGCACCAAGATGTTGGAACGAGCGATTTCATAATTTCATGATAAAAAATGGATTTGAACAATCTAAACATGATTTTTGTTTATATAAGAAAGAAAATGTATGGATATTGATATGGGTAGATGATATTATAGTAATGGGAAAAGAAAATGATAACAATAAGGTAATAGACAGATTAAAAGAAGAATTTAATGTAAGAGATTTAGGAGAAGTAAAAGATTATTTGGGTATGGAAATTTTAATTGGTGAAGGACAGTTAAGTATCTGTCAAAGGAAGTTAATAGAGAAAGCCTTGAAGAAATTTGGTATGGAAGAATGCAATGGAGTACAGACACCTATGGAGCATAATTTTGATATATCTGAAGAAGAAGAAGTTATAAAAAATGTACCATATAGAGAGTTAATAGGTTGTCTGACATATATATCGACCATTTCAAGACCAGATATCACATATGCAACATCATTTTTAAGCCAATATCTGGATAAGCCAACGAATTCTTTGTGGATTGCTGGAAAACGTGTTTTGCGTTATTTGAAAGGAACATCACATAAATGTTTGACATATACTAAGTCCAGGGATAATACAAAACGATTAATTGCATATTCCGATGCAGACTGGGGAAGTGCTAAGTTAGATAGAAAAAGCGTAAGTGGCTGTACTGTATTTTATAATGGAAATTTAGTATCATGGTTTTCTAAGAAACAAACGACTGTGGCCCTATCATCGGCGGAAGCAGAGTTTATAGCAGCGGCAATTTCGGCACAGGAATTGGTATATTTAAAGGGTATTTGTTCATTTTTTGTAGACAGCAAGGTTACTGATGCATATCTTTTAGTAGACAATCAGAGTGCTATTAAAATGATAGAATGCAATGTTAATAGTAAGCGCACAAAACATATTGATATAAAGTATCACTATGTAAAGGATTGTGTAAACAAAAATTTATTTTCTATTTCTTATGTGCCAACCAATGAGAATATTGCTGATTTATTAACCAAGTCTTTGACTTCGATTAAACATTCTTATTTTGTGAAGAGAATGAGAATTATTGAATAAGTTTTATTAAAATATAGTTTAATTGTTTAATTTGAGTGGTAAATAATAAAGTGTATTTTTTGTAAAGTTAGCACAAAGTTTTATGTTACATGTTTTGTTGATTGTCATATTAATGTATTAATCACAAACTAAATAGAGATACTACGTATGTATTAATGTTTGTCACTTGTACGAAGTTGTCAAGTGATGTCATGAATATTTGTAATAGTGAAGGAACACAGTCGATACTATGATATCGATAGTATTTTAGTGATAGGAAAGTGTCGAGGAATTATATTGATATTTGTTTCTTGTTTACAATCTTGAATTTAGTAATTCAATATTGAGAGGGGGTGTTAGGAATCTCTTTGGTTGTAATTCCTAAATTGAATATTTGACGTTTTGTTTTTAGAAAAGTAATTTTGTGTCTTCTCTCTTGTACAGTTTTCCATGTCGATAGTCATGAAATAAATGTGTTAATATTGTGCTGCAGTATTAGTTTTCTTTACACCTAACAGCACCCCTTTGCCTATAGAAATACGAAATCGGTCTTTGACGCCAGGATATATTTTTTTTAATCTATGTCTTTGCCTCATAGATTTAGGAAATGACAGCCTGGTTGGCCGCGAGTTTATATTTTATAATCTGCCCCTACTATATATTTACGAAAACGCACTCGCTGGCGATTGCATTTCAATTTCATATAGAAACTATAAAGCTACCTTGGCAAGCTTGAAGGATAGTAAAGTAACAAAATACATACAAAATCCTAACGCAGTTGCTATCAGCTACGTAAGAAAAACAAATTCAAATTTTCAAATTTCAAATTTATTTATTTCGTGACATGTTTCCTTATTTTATTTTACAATCTGCACATTAGTGAAAGTGCAATCTAAAATTGAAACTTTGCGCAGCTTAGCTTGGATTGGTCGTCATTAGTGGAATTTCTATCCTGAGCTCCTCCGTGCTTCAGAAGGTAGGTTAAGCTGTGGTTCCGGCTGTTATCCCGAGATTCGGCTCGTATAACCGAGAGGTTGGTAGAGCCATGGGAGGTGGAGGGAAGTGTTATCGCTAGGCTATGTTTAATGTCTTTACGCAGCCTGAAAAATCCGAACCAATACATTACATTATTGGTCTGGTTACCCTGTTACGGAGGTCAGACGGCAATAGCTCCATTAACCAATACGGACTTTAAACCGTAAACTGAAGACATAATTAGATAAACCGCTTGAATGATGATAATTATGTATATACTAGCTGTACCCCGCGACTGCGTGCGCGTGGGCTTCGTTCCCGTTATCGAGGGAATTTCGGGAATCGCTCCTAAAATTCCCGCGGGTATTGCCCGGGAATTCCCTTTCTTTTATACAAAGTTTTTCATGACAATAACCAACACAAAATTAAGAGAATTATCCAATTTGGTGCATTCTTTCGAAATAAAACAGCCTCGAGTTCATTCAAATGACGATAACTTTTTTTTAATGAACCGATTATAATGAAACAATTTTTAGATGTTCTTCCTAGTTAAAACAAAACAAATGGTAAAATTTTTAAGCAAATCGGTTCAGTACTTTCGGAGATATGCGTTATAATACATACAGACAGACAGACAAAAAAATCAAAAAAGTTTTTTTCTATTATTTATTTTAAATGTCCCACTATCCATTTCATTCAAAATTACTAAATGTACAGACAAAATATTTTTACTAATTTATTAAATGTATAGATATACGCGCTTACAAATGTTTAAAAAAAATCAAATCTAACCCACTGACTATTTACAAATGATATTTCTCTTTTGGTAGGATTCACCCACAACTACTAATATCAAAGGTCGTGCCTACCACAACATTGCATTGTCAACTTAACACAAATATGCAAAATTTCTGCTCCATCGCACTCCAGAAAGTGGGTCGAATTCTACTTGCAAGGTTTGACCAAAACAAACATACTAACATAACACGTACCGAACTAAAAGCTTGTGAAAATTGCGGTAGTATTAAAATTATCTATGTTTGCGTTTTTGCATTGAATATACATAAAAGACTAGTTGTGCTCCGCGGTTTCTCGCACATTATTTAGTTATATGTTCTAGTATTTTAAATACTGTAATTGGTAGGCACCGTTGTATTTAGTTTCACAATCTTCTTCGTCTTCATTCTCCACCTACTTGTAGGTCCCTTCACGTCTTCTCCATTCATTACGATCTTTGAACCCTTCACATCCAGGTCTTGTCTGCCCATCTTGTTAGTATTTTCCCCAAACTTCTGAGGCCCTATCTCGGTTTTTCACATTAAATTAAGTAAAATTATTACACCTATGTCCTTTTGCCATACCATGGTATGCCTGCAGTGACCCCGCACACTGTGTTAGGTATTCAATACTAACCTTCGATTCTGGGATTGTACCAACAAGACCATTCCGAACGAGGATGGTGGTTGACATAAAATAATGCCAACTTAATTTATATGTCTAACGTATTTTTCACTTTTCAGATTTCAGATCATAGCTCGAAAACAAAAAGATAGACTCCGGACTCTGAAGCCTTACGGTTTTTGGCGCAATTGAAAAAAAGAAAACGCTGGGACGATGATGAGTTTCAGAGATTTGCGCGAATAAACAAACTTTTTTATTTTATAAGTATAGGTATCATCACAAAATTGGGAGGTATGGTAATAAAAAGGAGAGCCTCAGGCTTTACTCCACTACAATTGTGTAATAAAGTTAAATAAATAAATAAAAAGAAGAGGTTTTTGCCCAGCAGTGAGACTAGACAGCATGAGAAAAAAAAGAGAAATGGTACTTATAATCAGTATAAATAAAGATCATTATTTCAGACGCCAAACCGAAGAATACCGGTTGAAGATTGAAATAGACGAGCAATATTGCATGGTAAATTGTCAGCGAATCATTCAGGCTTTCATCTTCAGACCGACACTGTCACAATTCAAGAGTATAGGTGAACCGATATTCAAATGGACCAGCAGGTCTTCCGTGCTTTCAACGATGCATTATTCAATAGAAGGCAATACCTCAATTTAGAATTTATTCCGGCGTCGTGGAAAATCCTTGCAGTATTTGAAGATGTTCACGTTTTCAAACGTTTACACTTAGAAAGTATTTTCCTTTTGTTTTGCTATTTAAATATTAAAAGCAATAAACCATAGTTATTGTACCATTTTTTTTCTAGCTGTATGTGTCCCACTGCTGGGAAAAGCCTCCCCTCTTTTCTTCCATGCGTCCCCGTCCTGTGCCGCTTCTTTCCAATCCTTTTCGGAGTCCCTTTAATCATCTGACCATCTTTTTCTTGGCCTTCCTCTCTTTCTATACCCATCCACTGGGATTGTACCATAGTAGAACAAAAAATACAAGTAGAGACTAAATTGAATACTAAATACAAACTTAAATACTAACAAAAAAACTAATCTAAGAAATCATATCGACTTCCCGGCTCAAACGTCTCCATAATGGCAGCATTGCCACACTGGATAGCTAGGGAAATACGATCAAAATAAATAGTATCCTGTGGGGCACAATTACTCTTCTTGACACTTTGCTGTTTATTAGGACCGATGCATACATATATAATAACTAAACTACTTACCACTGTAAGTGTATATTTCCTTTGACTGCCACTGTTATCTCGTTTAGTATTCACCATATTTTTAAACAATTTAGATAGCAACTGTTTGCAATGCCAAAATAAAAATATAGGTACTTAATTAAAGCTATATGCAAGTAAATGGCCTTTTTTGGAATAATCGTAGAATCTTTGGTAGATTTGGTAACTATATGAAATTACTTTATAATAAATCAAAACCTAAAAGTCATGACATAAACTGCTAAATTTTTGTCATAAAATGTCATGCGGAAAGTTATGCAAAAAATACTTAGGTAAGAGTTTAAGACTAAAATATAAATAAACAAGCACAAGTCGACTCTTAAAACTAAAACTGGTCAGTAATATGTATGATTTGAATAGATAAAACATATTTTGAATTTTCAGGGAGATTTTGAAACCTCCTAGGATTAAGATGTATGTGGGTCATGGATTTATATGTGTATACATACTGCAACTATTCTCGAGTTTCGCTGTATCGTATGTTTGCACGCCTGTGAAATATATTTAGCAAACATTCTACCTTTATGAATACGGAAACGACAGCGTTCGCTAAATGCTAATTACTCCGTTTTTTGAGATTTTTTAAAAAATTTAATATAAGCTGGTTTCAATTTAAGCAGCTCTTATAATATTTTTGAAATCTCGTCGATATTATACGGATGAGACAAAAGTACCCACTCAAAATCACACGAGTGTGTAATAAAACTATTTGACCATGATTCTGACGCGGATATTCGATTTTGCATTCGGTGATTAATGCTTCCGCTTGGACCGCGCACGAATATGCCACATAACAATCGTTTTTCTATGGTGACTAACTTTAGTAAAAGTAAACATTATAAACTATCTAAAAATTCCAATAAGTACATGTGTTTGACCAGAATAGAGATCGAAACTAAAACGCAGCAGTTCAGAGCCAATCAAATATAAATATAGAGTAGCAAATGGTTATTTATCCTTAAAAGTGTTATGTTAATTTCGTAATTTTGCATTAAATTATCGTACTAGCATGTACTAGTGTGATAAACAACATTAAATTTATTATTACCTCTTTCCTCAATACTTTCTTTTCTAAATAAAAAAAAAAGAAAGATAAAAATAATAAAAACAATAATTTGTTAAATTTTTAATAGTTTTCATAACAACATTATGTATCCGTAAAGCATAAATTTGATAATGAAATTTCTAAAACTAAAACAAGTTGCTAACAGTCTCCCTAGTCCGAATTAAACAACATTCAATTTCATGTGGCCCTAATTTGCGTCTAGAGACCATTTCGCGACTGTTCAGTGATAGAAGGCATCAGTCTTTTTGCTGGCGAAATAGCGTTTTTAGTGTTAATAAAAAAATACATTTATTGCAGATTTTTATTCATACAAACAAATTCTCGCTGAATATAAAATTTACAAGGGATACATCTGTGTAACATCTTAATTTCAGGTTTCTTGGTAGCACTAAATAATCAAAGGCTGCACTACGATACGCCAGGTTTTAGATAAAATGTAATGGCATCATTCTATTATTACCTTTTGATTACCAATAACATCAATCACATATTTTAAATGAAAACTTATTTGGACGCGTTGACATTAAAATATAATTTTTTAATAAGAAAAAAAAAACATTGATCTCATGTCACCGTCACCGACACTTCAAAAAAAAAACCATATTTGCTATAGTTTTCACCAAGTTTTCACTTATGTTGGCACTAACGAAATGCCAAATTTTGTTTTATAGTATTTGTAATAGGCAACATACACATTACTAGCCTGTGTTTGCGATTGTTGTTCGATCACATATTCTTTTCTTCAATTGTGCTCTTATGATAATAATTGTTTTTGCCAAAAAAACGAAACCGACTTCAATTCCTCAACTAAAAAGGATGAAATAATTAATACATTGTTGTTTATATATGCCTCATATCAAACATTTAAATAAATCTGAAGTCGGTGCCGATTGTTTTAATAAAATATGCTAATTAACGAGCCAGCAGCTAGTCAACGAATTCGTGAAATTGGCACCAACTTCAAATTTATTTAAATGTTTGATATGAGGCGTATTTAAACAACAATGTTATAATTATTTCATCCTTTTTAGTTGAGGAATTGAAGTCGGTTTCGTTTTTTTGTCAAAAACAATTATTTTGCATTTTTTTAGTTTTGAATACGCAATACCTTATAACTAAAAATAAAAGAGTCTAGTTGATTATTGCTTATCGCTAGCAGTAAGGCTGGTGAAGAATCTCTTAAGACCGCTGTGTTTGGTTGGACTATAAATATCGGTAAACAATAACGAAACGTTAACAGGTTTATTTTGGGTGTAATTATTGAAAGGTTATTAATAGCCTAATGGTTTTCCTGAGAGACTGAAAAGGGTTTTTGAAGGCCATGAAAAGTTTCGAATTCAAATGTGTGCGGATGGGTTTACAGATTGTAACATTTGTAATATGGAGTTTTACTTTGTAGGTAAAATAAAATTTGACTTTAAGCTGGGACATTAAGAACTTAGTAGAGTAAATTGCAAATTTTACAACTTAATAATTACTGTTAAATATTTAAATATCAACATGAACGATAACAAACCACTAATTTGAATTTTACTTTAAATTTAAATTACAATTAAATTCAAACGTTTTTGGATGCAAATCATAAAAAATACGGTCTTTAAAAGAAATACATCTTTAATATGTGTGTGCCCTCACCAGACTTAATCTATTGACTTCGCCACACCCCACAAGGGTCCATGTATTACTTCGTATAAAGAAAAAAAAATATTTCAACGAGCATTTATTGATCTCGGACAAAAATTCTTTACCAGCTGACATAGTTCCGGACACTTATAACCGGGTCTTTTTAAAACCAGAGTGAACTGTTTTACGGTTTTAAACAAAAAGCCATTTAGGATTTACTTCATTATTCCATCGTGTTCAACCCTACAAAGAAGTAAAGCTCAAATCAGACGGTAGAAATCTTGTAAAAGTGCTGCTAATTTTCAATTCAAATTGCTAGAGGGAAAGTTTGAAAGGACATTAAGTGCGCTGTACAATAGTGTATTTAATTATGCAGTTAAAGTAAGACTGCTCTCTGTTTCAAGCTGCAATCAGTCTTTCTTTAAGCTAAGAAGGGGCAACTTGATTCATTTAGCATTCATTGTAGTCGTTTGTTTACTTCTTAGAAATGTAGTATTAATTATTTTTTACTCTGTTTTTGTTGCATTCTTAACTGTAGCTTTGAAGCTAGTGCCTCTTCACGACTTAGCTTAGACCAGACCAGACCCTATCCTAGATGTTAACGGTTTGCTGTTTTCTCTTTGAAAAAGCGAAAATTCACCAATTTACCCAAGCCGCCGCTCCGCCGTAAACTAGTTGAAGAACTTAAGACATGGAAATTTGATCCATACAGGATTAATGACATACACAATGATGATTACGATGACGGCTTTGTAATTGTCACTAGCATTCCTTTTTTTGTTTACCTAAAGAGAAATCTATAAAGCCTATTGCGGATAGTTAGTAATTAAGAATTTGCATACTATCCTACCGTAGGCGCTAGCAGAGTGTGTCAAAAATGGTTGTGGCACAGGACCGATTCAATTATAATTTCTTCTTCTTTTCGAGTCGTGATGGCTATATGAACACTACATTGACTTTGCCACATCCACCACCTGGTCGTTAGCCTCGTTCAGGTCCCCATTTGTGCAAGAGGTTGGGCAGCTAGGGCACGATCATAATTTCTCAATCTTCTAAACGCAATGATATTAATATGGAATGTTATCAGATTCAGCATTTCTCTAGGCAAATAGTTGAAGTTTTAACTTATGTTAGAGCACCACCCGTTTTTGTGATTAAAATGATTTGTATTAACTTTACTTTAGTCATCTACGAGTATAAGTCAATCCTTCCTAGGATATTTTTAACCAATTCTAAAATCTATACAAAATTAGACCTTAGTTTAAAACAGAATCGCATTTTGGCCGGCAATCAATTTCTCAAGCCGAAACATACAAGATTAAATTAATTATTTTACCTTTTCTATAAAACAAGAATCTTTGAATTTCTAATAAATGAAATTGAAACATTTTCCTTTGACAATTTATATCTTCAATTCAATGGTGCATAACAATTTTATTTAGCTCGGCTATAAATATTCCTTTTTTTGTATTTCATAAACATATTTTTTAATATTCTTTCCTAAGCGTCGGGTATGTTATGCAGAAAAAAAAACCATTATGACCAGTAATTCTAAAGTTACAAGTGTTCAAACAAACAAACTACAGCTTTGTTTTATAGGTTTATTCATTTAACAATCAAAGCTTGCAATTAATCCAGACTTGAATTCGCTGCTGAATAAATTAGATCATTATTTTTATTGTAAAAAACATAATGACCATTAAATTTAAGCTAGATGGAGTGCCGGAGTCTAACTTAAACGATCACTTGAAAGTTACTAAGTTCGCTTTTAGTTTCTCTATTTTAAATGGTTTGCTAGTGATTCGTCTGATATCTGACTTGTATTAATAAATCTTCTTTATTTATAAATCTTATATTAGTACTTATATATGTCTTTTTTGTGTCCTGTATTTATTTATCTATTATTTTTGTGTACAATGAACGTTTTACAGACTGAAGATGCTTTTTGGCTTCAACAAACTGTGGAAGCTTTCAATATATAAACTATTAGTATTACTATTTATAAGTAATTCAATGATTTGTCATGACCATTATATTTATCAGCATATTAGTATCATTAAAATATTATACATATATATAATAAAATACTTTTCTAATATAAAACAAAATGTTTTAAATATCACAGTACGAGAGGGAAGTAAGTAAGGTTGAAACAGTTGAAAATGTTTTTAGAAACATCATTAAACAATTTACATAATATTAATAATTTAAATAAAATATATTCATAAAAAATGTCGCCTCTGATTGTACCTGTTGTTGTTGTTTTTAGAAAGTCATCATTTTTCACAAAATGACCCAAAGCAATTTAAAAAAAATATCTGATGTATGTAAAAGATAAAAAGTAAAGAGCATGCAAGTAAAACTTATTTTTTTTAAACACACATGAAAATTTAAATTTACACATGACATGAAATGTTAGGTCTTAACGCGAAAATGCATTTTTCGTGTTAACCTTCTAAATAAAAATAAATATACGATGTAACTTAAGAGCCGCAATATACCTAGTGAAAAATGATGATGGGACATAAGTAGCTGTGAGTATGCAAAGTATAAAATTGTGGTTTCGAAGCAAAGCCTTTTAATACACGTACAACCTGGTCGTATATTTGCGTTAAAAGTGCTTCCAACTTAATTAAGGTTCTTGAATAGGTATGGTTCGTGAGACTAGGAACTTTTCTTGGCGTTAGCTGAGTAAATTTGTTCTTTTTATGATACAAATTTGGCAGTAACCCAAAAGCTTACGTAACACGAGATGATAATCGGTTACCGCACCATTCACAATACGCTTCTAGAATTTTCAAGTATTATTACCATAATATATAATATACTTGTGTTTTTATTGTATAAGTAAAAAAGTACTACGGCGTTACCAAGGTATGATTCAACGTTAACAATAAAAAAAAACAAGTTAATAGGATATATTAAACAAAAAAAATATATATTCATTTACGCGGTTTTCCCGAGAGACTACAACATGGGAGCCTTCAAGAGGGGTGTGAAAAGATTTCTTCAGTGTCGGGTCGCTCGTACAATATGGCTTGTATAATACTTTTCTTCCTCTGACTTCCTTTTGAGACGAAACAAAATCGTATCAAATTTTACAAATATATACACACCCTTTATCAGTTGATAGAGAATACCGCATGGTAATGGTATAAAAAGTTCAAAAGGTTAAAATTGAAAAATGTAACTACAATGCGAAATTAGATAAAAGAACATATGGACAGATAATTTCTAATGTAGAGAAACAATTTGGTGCCATAGTGAGTAATTTAATGTCTAACTTTAAAATTATACTCTAGCACCTACTATTGCCGTACAAAGTTCATGAAAAATGACTACCAAGTATCTTCACGGTATTATTATTTTAGCATAATAAGTTTCATATCTTTTTTCTTTTCTTATATTTTAAATCTGTACAAGCATAGTATTATGTTATCGTGTGCTTGTATTGAATACAGACAGAGTTAATTATCATTAGGACACTAACGAAATTCAGTAGGCAAACACGCTTGTGGCCCACGCCCTTTTTCCATCTCTATCGACGAAACTCAACAACAATTTTGTGGGTACCTTTAATCGGTAAGAAGTGGAATCCATACTAATATTATAAATGCGAAAGTCTGTCTGTCTGTCTTTCTGTCTGTCTGTCTGTCTGTCTGTCTGTCACCTCTTCACGGCTAAACTGCTGGACCGATTGTAATGAAATTTGGTAGGAATGTAGTTAACGACCTGAGGTCAAACATAGGCTACTTTTGGGCGCGATATAACCGAGTCCCACGCGGGGCGAAGCCGCGAGGAACAGCTAGTTTTTAATAAATTTTTGGCAACCCCTTTAAGAAAGTGTTACCACTTTATTTTCGTAGCCTGTAGACAACACCAAGATATATCTCATCCAGGAACTTGACTCCAAAAATAAAGAAAGAGTGCTGCCGCTAGGGAGCATCTTTTCCATAACATAATATATAAGGTGAATTTAAATCAACTGCAAATATTTTAAGGGCAGGTTTAGATCACTAAACTGAACAACATTCCCAAATAAACTTACGTCAAAACACGAAAAAAAAAAATTGACCTCCCATACAAATTGAGAATTAGCTGATCCAGTTCAGTATGGTGAAAAAAAAATTTCGTATTTCGATATACGTTTATTTGGAAAAGTTGTTCAGTATAGTGGTCTGTATTTGGCCTTAAAATATTTGCAGTTGATTTGTGTCCACCTTATATACCTATAGTAAAAGACTGATTGAAAATTAAAAAAGATAAAATAAATATCGAACATGAAACAGCCTTGTCTTAAGGTGATACCTCAGTGAACACTAGCGCCACCGTCATTTAAAAAAGATTACTCACTGAAAACACAAGTTATCAAAAATCCCTCTGCTGTAATTATGGTTCTGGATCTGAAGTTAATTTTAATCATATTCAATTATCAAATTATAGTTCCATATAGTTACGAATTGAAGAACTGCTAAAAGTGGCCGTTTTAAGCAATAGTGCAATTTGTAACTGTAGGGAATTATAATTTAATAATTTAATATGTTTAAAATTAACTTCAGATCCCGAACCATAATTACAGCAGAGGGATTTTTGATAACTTGTGTTTTCAGTGAGTAATGATTTTTAAATGACGGTGGCGCTAGTGTTCACCGAGGTATCGTCTTAATAAATTTTGTTAACTTACTTTTATAGTCCATTGTCAAAATAAGTAATTCTCCTTGAACCGTGAATAAATAGTGAACTCTAGTATAACAACATTTGGATAATGTTCTTTACTTCCACTAAAAATATTAGCTTTAGATGTTGGCTTCGAGCCCGGCTTTTGTGGATTTATTCGGGTTTATGCTATATTAACTGTTTAATATATTATGTGGAACTAGTTCTATATTATTAATTATAGTAATTGACGGCTTAAGGATAGACCACTTCCCAAAATACCGTAGCCTTATTTAACGCTCATGATATAAAGAGTATGGCTAGTGATGACGCCGAAAAAGGCGTCGGCGTCTTAATGGTAATAATAAAACCAAAATTAAAATACAGTCTTTATTTGAAATAACGTTACACTAATCCAAGAAAAAACAAAAGATATTAAAGTATAAAATAAATAAATATAAAGGGAGGCTGCTTGCCATCGGTGCTTAACACCTAACGTACTCTTGGCCTAGGATGTTAAACCATAGTACATAATAATATTATTGCCTCTATCACCCTTCAAACCAAAATACGTCATTCTTTCAAGTATTGCTATGAGCGTTCATTCATTATTAAATAATGAAAATCGTATTTAAAGTTGTTTCTTCCGCACTACCATCACACACATACGTACATCCTAAAAGTAGATTAAATCCCAGTTACATACTTAGATTCTCGTAAAGGCGATTTTGTATTGTCCGATTGGGCCGCCTCTAATGAGATTCAGATACAAGTAACCTTCCTGATCCCAAGGGTCCATAAATAAAAGGTAAAAGAGATTTTTTTTCGCCCTTTTCATTCACGTTACAAATTAAGTTGAAAAAAAATCTAAGTAGAAACCTTTTGGGACGCAATGAAACGAGATTTAAGAAAGTATAATTAATTGTTTTAAATGCGCGTTCATTACTTCAAACGATAGCGTTATTGAATGAGTAAATGAATGAATGAAAGTTTATTTATTCAAGTTATTAAGTAGTTTATGACTATATCACTATAGCGTTTTCGCGGTTGCATAGGTACCTTTTAGAATTCCGGGTTCACATTGTAGTTCTTTTTAGCGCGATATAATGAAGAAACTCAGAAGGAACCGCAATCAACAACAAGTTTCTAACATTATTTGAGCCGAAAAGACTCTTCAGGAAAATAAAGGCCTGTTTGAAAAAAGAAATCTAATTGATTTACAGCAGCCCACATTCATCATCTTCTTTGGACTTATGAAATGCATTCTACATTTAATAATGTGACTGAACAATAAAGAAAACCGTTTAGTCCTTTTTTACAATTTATGCCATCCGTCTCTCATATTTTAATCTCATACTCAAATAAATTTTGGCTTGATCTCAAAAACGTTGGATCATAGCATAATACGTCACGAATGGTTTCAGCACAGAGTAGATTAAAGTCCAAGATATCGAAGAATCATATTCCTGGGATAAGTCCGCCATTGTCATCTGATTTTAATAATATTGTATTCACTATGTATTTTAAAGCAATAAAGATATTACAAACAAACAAATTATTTGCACCAATTCAGCTTTCTTATGAGGTTTATAGTAAGGGACTACGTTTTGGATCCATATGTCATCCATCACTGGTAACACACACTGATCAAAGGCTGCCCAGCCGAGTCGGATTCGACGACAAGCTGGGACTGTCAGATCAACGGGCCCAATTAGTAGACATATCGGTTCACAACTTCAAAGGGTCAGCTTCCAACAGAAAATGGCGACGGTGTAACACGAAAATTAAATATTATCTTGGTTTTGTCCATTTTAATTTTTAGATCCACCTGTTCGGAGACCTCATTTAGATTTGAGGTCATACAACATCATCGTGACTAAAATTATTTACGACTGCATTTTGGGGTTAGATTTAATACAAAACAGACAGATTGTCAATGGTGTATTCAAAGAAGAAATCATGATATTAGGTGGCATCAACGGAAAACTAACATGTTTTGAAAGAAAGAAAGAAAATCAAGGATGTGTTGGTTGAAGACATATAGCCTCGAAACCTGCTGCTTAAGGAAACTTCTAAATATGTAATCAGATAAAGCGTAGTCTCTGTACTCGCTACTCTGAAATTTCGGTAACAATAAACGAAAATCGTGAATACCTTTCCATTATTGTGAAGTCAGCGTTGTGTTATGATTCGGAAATTGTGATAACAGTGTATTCTACCAATGAACAATTTCGATCTAATGTTTGTTCAGGGTTGGTGGCTCAAAAGATATGTTTCAAATTGGAAGCCAAGACAGTAGAAAATGAAAAATGTTTTTCTTAACTAGATATTGAACTCCGTGTAGTGAATGACTCTTTTAAGTCAACCAGTGGTGTTGTGTCAGGTGGTAAAAATACTACCGGACGAGAAGGACTTGGAACATAGATTAAAAAAAAAATTGCCATACGGCGCGCGATTCCAAGTTCTTTGATTTGGAAGGAACTCCGCCGACAAGAGCAAGAGGCAAGATATGAACCTTCAAAATAAAAAATCAATATCAAAAATTCTTTATTGATACATAGGTATTCTTACATTTCATTTGTAACATCATATCTCAAATTTTTACTTCCATATCCAAACTTCCATACTAATATTTAAAATTCAAAAGTCTGTCTATTTATCTGCTTGTATGGCTTCTGCGGCGGAACTGCTTTACCGATTTTGATGAAATTTGATATTGACATAGTTAATAGATTGGGTTCAAACATAAGCTACTTAAAGCGTGATATATTAGAAAACGTAGGCGAAGCCACAGGCAATAGCTAGTTTCACATGAATTAAAGTAGAGTAGCAAAATTTTAAAGCAATTTGAAAAAAGACTTGATAAATAGAATACTTTTTTTGTGTCTGGCCGACGCAAGAGGGTAAATAAATTAGCTGCCAGTTAGCAACTTATCCTTCAGTAAAGTTCTTTTGAAAACTCGATTACGATTATCATCTAAAGCTGTGCCTAATTGAGTTTTAAAGTCATAAACGCTGTAACTAATTGTTTGCAACTTTTTACTCAACGTTGAAATTCTATGGACGTAAACTAAGACTAACGAAGTCTTAACTAGTAAAAGAGTTGTTTAAGATACTTTTACGGTTTTTTCTTTAGAAGCTAGCTGTTGCCCGCGGCTTCGCCCGCATTGTACTCGGTTATATTACCCTGAAAAGTAGCATAAGTTAGGAACCCGGTCTTTAACTATATGCATACCAAATTTCATTTAAATTGGTCTAGCGGTTTAGCCATGAAAGCGTAACAGGCGGACGGATAGACAGACTCGCATTCATAATATTTAGTATGAATAGTAGTATGGATATTACTGAAATAAGTGTATACTAAATTACAAATAATTTGGACATGTGATAGTAGAAAATATCCCTCATGAGCGCGACGTCTAAAAATCAAAATGCTGAAGTAGCAATATTGCCTAAAATAAAAGTACTTAATAACTTAAGAGATTGTAGAAGACGGCACAGATTATCTTTTATCTAGAAATTTAAAATTAAAACTGTCTAGGGCTTTTAAGAAAATGAACTCAAAAGGCCAAATAAGCGTCATGTCATTATACGCATACTTGCATAATGCCAAACAGGCACAATTACATTCACCTAATTTACTAAAATCTATTCATATATTCAAATAAATATATTAGTTAGGTATCTAAATAGTTTCATAACACAAAGCTACACAAGTTCGTATCATTTCTTAGTTCGCGTCGAGAAAAAACATACTGATTCAACCACTATCGCTCAAAGGTTGTATGACCATCGTTATCAGTCACATTAGAAATGCAGTAAGGTGTGCATGCACGTTTTCCGCATCCGGTGGTCCAAATGAGCTCGCACGTTACGGGAATAAATATGAATACTCACTGATATCATCGTTAAACTTTTTTAATACTATTGAGTAAGTACCTACCTAAAAATAATCAGTCAGAAGCTTTTTGTCACAGTAGTGTTGCCTACCGGCAATAATATTTCATTATTGCCGGTATTATAAAGGGATAAAGCAGTAATACTTAAGTCGCCAACTCATTGCAATGTCTTTAGCCTCAAAGCACCCAGTAATTTCACTGCTAAATTTAGTTTTGTCCTGAAGCATGAAATTGTAATAGCAATTACAATTGAATCCATCATGTTTCCAAAACTAAGATGTAAAGCCGTAGAGACATACAGAAGCGCTTCAAGGCAATTACAAGTCTACTCCTACACTTTAGAACTAAAGATGTTGTTTGCCATTGTTAGCAAACACTAATGGTGAGGTAATTTGCACAAGCTTAAGTTCATATTATTTTGATGTAGATCTTGGCCTTAATCGCTAGAGTACTCCACTATTTTCTGTTATGCTATACTTTTACTAGTCACCTATTTAGAAGTTTATATAAGAACTTAATTTTTCAACAGGTAAACTATTTAATTTACATATAATATACAAAAAATAAATAACCAATAAGAGTATAAATAAAATAACCTAATATAAAACTTAATATAAAAATGGTCTCCTGAATTTTAAATTTAAATTTAAAATTTCTTATACCTCTGTATGACCAGTTGCAGATCCCACTATATACACAATTACTTAGGTTGACGTAAACGCCAATTTTTTTTTTTTTGAAGGAGACAACGCATTTAGTAGAACCATCGATAAAATATATTTTATCGATGATAGAACCCAGAGCTATGAAGCCGTAAGGCAGTTGTTATATAAGGATAAGCTGTATCAGCCGCCCATGGTGTGCATGTACTATATAGCCTATTATTACCTTCATATGAATAGGGAAAAGTGGCCGAGGCAACATGCTTACACATATAAAATTTAGAAATAATTTTTTAAGCAAACAAACTCTTCAGCTTTATATTATATGACTGTGGGAGAGAGAGATTTTCAGCATAATCACATCACAAATACCAACGAATCGAGACAAAAACATTCGAAAGCCACTCATAGCGCGGTTATTGAAAAAGTTTATGAAATTCGAAATGTGGTAGTAGGCGAAATTTCGCGCAGTATTGCTCTCAGTGGAATGTAAATAAGGCAATCACACTTCAAAAGAAAGGCGATAATATAAAAATAACATTTGGAAACCTATTTCACGTTGTTTTTGGCAGACACACGCTAATGTATGAAAACAAGGTTGAAAAGATTGGATACATTTTATAGTTCTATTTTATTTCTCGATAAGACATTTATTTAACTAGTGCTCTCATATCCTATCATATCTGATAGACTTTGCTGGCTCGGCTACCTGGAAGGAATGAATGAATTAACATCTATGGGAACGCCGTCTGCTCGATTAATGATGTGAAGAGGGACCTCAATGGCGCTGGACATCAATTCAGTTCCAGTTTCAAGGATGAGGTCGCTCGTCGAATCCATTCTACTCAGCTGAGCAGCGTTTTAGAAGCTTCGCAATATCTTCTCTTCCAAAATACCTCAGTGCCTTAAAACTAAGGGCTTCGACCAGTGTGAGTTACCACTGATGACATATGGGTCCGAAACGTAGTCCCTAGGCCTCAAAGGAAGCTCAAGGTAGCCCAAACAGCCATGGAGGGGCGCACCGGTATGCGCAGCACCGGACACCTACCGACCAGATGGTCAGATGATCTGAAGAAGGTCGCCGGCAGGCGCTGGATGCAGGCCGCTTCCAATCGGTCATTTTGGAAATCCTTGGGGGAGGCCTATGTCCGCAGTGGAGAGCCTGTGGCTGAAACGTAAGGAAAACGTATTCGCCCTCTCTAACGTCCGTCACCCCGCAGGATAGTATCGCACGAATTTGTTGAATTATAGTAAAAGAATATGTGAGCTATATAGTCAAGCTATTATTATAGTTTATTATAGCTTGCAGTGCAACACTTGCCTTGTACCACATTGTGCGAGATATTTATGAAGAATTCTAATGGCATTCTTTGAATATTAGATGAGCACTTGAAAGATCATACTCGTAAATTGACGCGTAATAGCACAAGAAATAAAATAGTAGGGAAAATATTTAAGTTATAAAATTGCACTTTATGTACACGGCAATAAGTATAGAAAACTTAAAGTTAGGAAACATTAGCCTTTTTGGAAACATTTGCTTTCGTAAACCTTCTGAGGATTAGGGGAAAGCATACACAGAAATAGGTTATCTATTCTAAACCACATAGTAAGAATCAGAAAAAATATCAAAACTATATTTTTTTCCATTTCACTCATAAAATCCTAAAAACAAATCTAAAAATAGACATACAAAGGCGTCAATATATGAGACGAATAAAGTCGAAAACGCAAATTAAAGCTTGCTATTCAGATTTACGTCAAAGACTGATTGGTTTCAGGCTCGGTGAGGCTTTTCCATTCGTTTTAGTATTACCTATACTTTGCACAAATCTTATATTTTGGTACTATTCAAAAGATTCAACACGTGTTTCTTAATTTTATTTTTGCATAAGATATAATATTAAACGTTAGCCTCCATATTCATTAAAATTAACAACTTTTAAGCCCGTTTTAACTAAACTGTGTTTTGACTCTTTCTTTCACGGAAAATTTCGATAAGAGAGAACGAATATTAGATAATAATCAGGGTGTGTTATTGGCCAACACACTGCCTCTGTGGTGCAGTTGTTAAGGCGTTTGCCTGTAGACCCGGGAGTCGTGGGTTCAATTCCCACGGGATGCATACTTTGTTTAGTTGTTTCCAGTTTGGTTAGGACATTGCAGGATTGAATCACCTGATTGTCTGATAATAAATATGATTCCGTGCTTTGGAAGGCACGTTAAGCCGTTAGCCTCGGCTGCCATCTGGTAGACGTTAAAGGAACCATGTCAGAGGCCGAGAGGCGGTTTTCAAGAGCTCTGATACCAGGGTTTATGTATATGGTTGATTGACCTACATGAAATGATATGATGATAATGACTGTCAAATGACACTACCCTGTGGTGATGCTTTATTTATGTTTTATTTCTAACTAGCGACCCGCCCAGCTTCGCTTAGGCATAAAAACCTTCCTCTTGAATCTATCTACTAAACACATCAAAATCCGTTGCGTAGTTTTAAAGATTGAGGCATACAAAGGGACATAGGGACAGAGAAAGCGACTTTGTTTTATATTATGTTGTGATTATTATATTTATGAATAAGTTACCAAATCTGCGACATAAATCAGTCTCAAAACTTTAGCCTGGTTTCAAGTTTGACCGAGTTTTGACAAGTCAATCAGTAAGCAAGTTGGTATTTATCAATATTGATTAATTACTAGTGCCTGTCGATACCACAGCCTCGTCGATACTTCCAACCTGTATAATTAGCATGCAATTAGGCGTCTTAATTAACACCGATATTCTGCTGTGTTTGGTTATGATTTTGTCCTAAAATATTGAGTTTTCAGGAATGGAATTTCATGATAGCATTGAGCGTTCATTCTCCCGTAGTTCTGCCATGAGCTATGCGGTTTACAGGCTAAGGTATTACTACCTCTTTAGAAATGCTTAATAAATGTAAATCATTTTTTATTTTTTTATATCACAATGTCCAGCGATTGACCACGATCCCACCTGATGTTAAATGCAGATGCGGTCTAAGATGGCACATTAATAGCTTATTCTAATAAAATAAATATTATATTGTGGTAAACATTGCTGGCAGCATAATTATAAAGTTGTTGGTCACAATTTTCAAAATAGCAATATTCTATTTCGCAACATTAATTAGCGTAGTTCTTGGCTGATAATTATAAACACACAACATCTGTAACTTGAGCTAGGCTGCCTTATGTATTTGATTTATAATCTTAGAACTATACAGATTCTTTATCATCATCATTTCGTTATGAGTCACGGTCAACCGACCATGAATATTCTGGTGTCAGAGTTTTTCTGAACCACCTCTCGGTCTCTGACGTGTTTTCTTTTAAGACTACCAGACGGCAGCCGTGACCAGCGGCTTGACATATCTTCCGAATCATTTCTGTTATCAGACAAATAGTTGATTCACGCCTGCATCATTGTCCTAACCTAACTAAACAAAGTATGTTTCCCATGGGAATCGAAGCTATGATCCGCGGTTCTACAGGCCAACGCCTTGACTAACTGGACCACGGAGGCCTCCAGAAATATGTACATTAGCCAGTACTCAGTAGGGTTGCCATTATTTGATCTCCTATTTTTATTCTGATAATAACAATTAATGAAAGTCCTGTATTTTGTGTTCTTACTTATCTAACTCTATGATAAGTTAAACCTTATTCGTCATTTACTGCCTCTTACATCTGATCCATGCAGGACGATTACTCTTAAATCAAATTCTATAGAGAAACTAGGCATGCCCTGATAATGAATTGCAGACTAAATTTGATGTATACCAACTTATTTCAAACAGATACAACTCGTCAGCGTAGTCATTGTTCATTTTAATGGTTACGTGCCCAAAAGAAAAAAAACGGGACCTTATTACTACTAATCCGCTGCCCGTTCGTCTGTCACCAGGCTAGGTAGGTATATCTCAACCGTGAAAGCTAGATAGTTGATTTTTTACCGATGATGATGTGTCAAGATCTTTCTTTTATAGCGGTTTATAATAACAGATTAAAAATCGAATATCGGTCTCTGTAAAGCTTATCTATATATATATAAAAAAATGAAACCCGTTTTCCGTTGTCACGACATAACATGAAACGACATGGCTTGACCGATTTGGCTGATTTTATTTTGTAGTTTTCTAATACTCTGTACAAGGTTCTTACGGAAAAAAATATTACGAAATTCGCCGGTTCAGCTAGTCTACTTTAAATAAGTAAATAATTATTAAATTGCCTGATTGATCTTCCAAATAGGCTGCAAACTCGTTGTTGATCCAACCAGTAATTAGCACGTCATCAGGTGATTTAATGAATTTAACAATTCCCGCTCCCAAAAGTTTACTTCCATTGGATCCATCCACTAGATCCATGAATAGAATTAATTCTACTTATAAATACCTTTTTGAAGTGAAACCTTCTTTAGGTGCATTGAGCATTTTGAGATAAAAAAACCATTTTCGTTCCCTGACAGAAAATGATGCTACTTCATTATATAAGTATTTAAAAAGTAATTTCAATAAGCTAAGAAGGACCACATTTATCATTAGTAGATACTAATGAAATATTTTTGTCTTATACAAAAATCGCCTGCTTTTATTATTTGAGCAAATAATTTCCTTTACATCTCAAATGGGTCTACAGGGACGCTAGCGTACTCGTGAATAATAAAACTAATTATCTTTCATTTCAAATTAATTTGGTTTTGTTGTGTTTGTTTAGGAGCGGCAGTTCGTTTTATCTAATTTTAAAAGTTTTACGTATTTTATCAGGCTGAATCACGTAAAGACAAATTAGCACAGTATAATTTAAATAATTGTTTTTGAATTATACTTTCCCTCTACCACGCAAGAAATATGAGCAATATAAAAATTCCTTGCTATGTGGCCTCTACTATGAGATTTTTGTAACGCTGTCGCTAGCATCTGTATAAGGATTTTGTTGGGAATCCATAAGGCGCCGTAGGATTTCCATACTATATTTTATAGGACACAGATCTGAGAGATTTGTACAGACAGTTCTGAGAGACCCAAGACAATAATAACTTTTATACGAAGTAAGGACAACATGTTTTAATTAAGATTAGAATAAGAAAATTTCTTGGAATTTGTAAAAAGAAAACAAAGGTTCTTTTTCATTCACAACTTGTGGTCTTTGAAGATTAAAGTAAGTTCTTGTGCACGTTTGAGAAACTTACCACAGGGGGGATTGTTCCGGGCTAGGTTTAAATTACCAAAATAAGGGTAGATACACACTGGCCCGTTAGTACCTACCCTAATAAAAATTTCATTATAAAGACATAAAATATTTATTGCACCTGTAAAAATATACTTACAATGAAAAAATACAAACATAGATATTACAATAGGCGGCAGTATCGCTAATGCAATCTCTTCCATACAAACTAAATATCAAGTAATTGTTAACAAAAAAAAATCTATAATATTTTTATATATAATTAACTATATAAATGTCTTACTAGTAACCCGAATGACAGCTCTCTTGTGATGGAACGGAAAGATGCTTGGTGAGTGATTAAAGGTAAACCATGCAATTGTAACACCTTAACTACATGAATTGTATTGACCTTGTTTAATGTGTGTAATTTTTTTTGTGGGAAACTGACTTACCACCATGCGTTGACGCCTAAAAGACATCATAACTTCAAGCTCGACAAGAATGTGAGGCATAAACCCATTAAAAACCATATGTCATTCTCCTTCCCTTACCATCGGCTCGCTTATAGTTCGCGGCATACCTATAACTTGAACTTGGCCTTAAACTGAAATGACCTTGAACGCGCAATAACCGAATTTCATACAAATCTTAACGTGCGCAGCCCCCCGCACGTCCCGATTGTGTCCAACTTATGTGCCGGGTATTATACCACTCTTGAATGAGAGAAGTAAGAACGGCCAGCGTCGAAGTCAAAGGATAAAAGTGACAAGACAAGACTAAAAGTCTTTATTGCACCAGTAATATACAATTAGAAAAAGTGAGCTATTAAATCTAGCTACGAAATGGGAGTAAGGGGCTGATATGGACACGCCTTTAGGACCCGGACAGAATATAATAGCCTATATAGTGCTTTCACAGTCTTTATATTATATTTATGTTACGTTATACCGTTTAGCACACATACGAAATTAAGGTATTTTTTTCACATTTTTGTTTCTGTAAATAATACTTACTGTAAATAAATTTCTTATCTATCTTGTTTTCATTAGAAAACCCTTTTGAGAGAGAGTACCCGAGCAAAAGAAAACTTTAATTATTAACTGAAGTGTTAATCTGCAATCTAGAATTTCAGTCTCAAGTAGTCTAAGTCGTTTTGCAGGTAATTCATTTATCGAAAAACAATTTGTAACTACTTTCAGTGTGGAGCTGGTAGATATTACAGAAAAAAATCTTTGATGTATAGAGAATATACATACAAGAATATATATACTAAACAGAGTGAACGCTGCACATACATTTGAGTTGAGATCGGTAATCCTAACTATGCTAATCCTAACTAATATTATAAATGCTAAAGTGAGTTTATTGTTATGCTTTCAGGCCCTAATTACTGCACAATCTTCCTGAAGTTTTGCATACACATAGATGAAGTATTGAGAAGGATATAGGACACCTTTCATCCCAGGAAAAAGCACTGTTTCACTGACATTGCAGCCGATGATGCGGATTTCTTTGAAGAAGTCGCCGGTTTCTTGTGTGGTGGTACCGATCATCATCATGGCATCATCCTGCAAGGAACAAACTCCCATATCCAGATTACTACAATATCAGCGGAATTGTATGAAGCTTTTTCTCTGTTCCATATATCTACTTATGCACGTACCAAATGGGTACTTTTACCTTTCACCTTGCGATAAGAAACAAACGGCACCACTTGTTTTCATAGACATTGGATATAAATGTTCATACAACATGGATTTTTATATTTCATTTCCATGGACGTACTTTATCTGGCTGTATTTGTCCCACAGATGGACAAAAGCCTCACCTCTTTTCTTCCATGCTTCCCTGTTCTGTGCTACTTCTTTCCAGTCTTTTTCGAAGACCCTTAAGTCATCTGACGTACTTACGCGTACCTTAATTAAAACTTTTACTGATTTTGTGTTTTTTTTTGTCGCAATGTAATTGAATTCCAAGTAAACGGGGTCACAGACATATTTCAACGTAAACGGTCCAGTCAGTTTGAAGGAAATCGGCTGTAACAGACAAATAAGTATATTAGTTATAACAAGGAAAAAAAACATAGTTCTATCATGATGTAACGTCTGAATTAAAACTGGGTTTAGCATTATATTTAGTAACAAAGTGCTATCCGCGACTGAACTTTAGTAAGTTTGAATAAGTACAATCTAATCTTGTTTCAAATATAAATCCAAAATGATTTTCCTCCTCTTCACCTCAAATTGAATAGGCTGAGATAAACCTATTCAATCTCTCCTGTTGTTTGTGATATTTGTTTGGGAATTGACATTCATTTTATTTAGACAATACCCGATTTCGACGAAGTCAAAACCGGTTATGGTATTGTATAGATTAAGTACATAGATTTAGAATTACTAATACTACTGTGGCACATAATCTATATATATAAAAGAAAGTCGTGTTAGTTACTCCACTTATAACTAAAGAACGGCTGAACCGATTTAGCTGAAAATTGTCAAGGAGGTAGTTTAGAGCCAGGAGAAGGACATAGGATACTTTTTATCCCGGGAAAAAGATCCCGAGGGAAATTCACGCGGGCGAAGCCGCGGGCAAAAGCTAGTTTATACTAAAACTAACTAACAGTACTAACTTAACTAATAGTACTAACTTAACTATGGTTTGGAGTTGTATATTTTCCAAAATTTATGTTTTTTCGAGTATATGTGCATAATAATGGTGGATTAATTGTTATTTGCTAAGTGTTCGTGAACAAGCGTGAGTCTTAGGAAGTGGTACAGTGGTCTGCAAAGAAATCTGACCCCCATGCCACAAGTATCGCTATTGAAAAAGGGTCAGATTTCTCTGCAGCCCATTGTACAATGTCGTACAAGTGACCTAAAAACCTTGCCACAAAATCTCCCAAGATAATGCTAAGTGAAATTCTTCTACCGCATCACTTAGCCCTTTGACTAACTTGACTAGACATGACTACTAACTTGACTTGACTCTGTGAAATGTAAGACATAAGCTCTAAGTTTGATTGCTATATTGTGTATTAGTGCCACAAAAGAATTATGTCTCTCTCCTAAGCCATTTTCAACTACATGGGTATGGTCTTCTTCAGATTATGCTATTTTTGTCATTTTTGAGCTATCTCCATTTATTTCATAAAAACCAAACGCTTATATTTCTTAGGTTGATTTTATGTTCATTACTCTTTCTAGATATCAGTGCTTTGGGGAATAATTTTGTATCATCCAGCAAATCCCACGGGAGTTAACCTACTTTCACGTAAAGATAGAATCTTTATTCTAGAAATCTAATTATGTAGAGTATTCATTAAATATGCGATCAAATTAGTTGGGATGATTGTTAATCCGCGTGGTGCTCCCTCAGGGAGATCTTACCTTTTTACTCGATTGTTTGAAGTAAGGTTATGCGTTTTTCAAGCTATGAATGTGTCTGTCTGTCTTTTTCTTTGTCGCTCTCTATAGCCTTAACGGCTGGAAGATTTTAACGTTTGAGAATTAATGTAACTTATTACTAAATAAAAAGGGGTATTAATAGGTTCGTTTTATTTGTGAGATTGACACTTGATTATTGGTTACATTAAAATGCAGGTGGTTAATTTAGTTTTTTCAATTTCAATCATTTTATTTATGATAATTTATAATATAATATATTAGTCGCATGTCCAACACCTAGCAGGGATAATCCGAGTATATACCTTTTAGATATAACAAACATCAGGAGTCATAAATATATTATATTTATATATAGTCATTATACCCTTACGGTAGGTCGACCGCCTATCTCGATTCTCTCCTCTCGTAATGGCTACTTTATCGCTATCGCCACATTTCGCTCCGCCTAACACACAAAACGCTTTTAAATATTTTTTTGTTTACATTGTGAATGCTTTGTCACTAACAGAAATTTTTTTTATAAGCATTTTGTGTGTGGCGGAAAAGGCGGAGCGAAATGTGGCGATAGCGATAAAGTAGCCATTACGAGAGGAGAGAATCGAGATAGGCGGTCGACCTATGGATCAAGATTCAATGGCTAGTATAGCATTCTATAAACTTTGATTAAATTTTAAAAGGTAGCCTGAAAATAAAACGACTTCCTGATGAACCTTTAAAGAGTACTATTTAAAACATACCTTTAATTTGTTATAAAGAGTACCTTCCAAATTATCATTAAATTTCTCTATTTCACGCCAAAAGATTGGCGCTATTTTTCAACCGAGCACCGGTAGTTCCACGGTAGTGCAAACCACTGTTCGATGTCGAGTGAACGAAAGAACGAGTGAATGAACGAATGAACATTACTTCGGGCGGAACAAAGAACGAAATGGAGTGCGGTAATGTGCGGTTAGATGTGGCATTAGACGGTGAAAAATGTGCTTGAGAGCTGTGTCATTGAACCAAACCACTTTACCAAATCTGATAAAATATTAAAAAAGGACATCTTCATAATTTCAGCCACAGGAAATCCTCTGTTGAACATTATAGGCCTCTCCCAAGGATTTCCAGAATGACACCTGCAACCTCCTTCAGGAAAGTCCAAAGGACAAAGGATACTTTTCGGTACTCGCGCGTAGCCACTCGAAACAGCTAGTCATTTATAAAAAAGAAAGAAGTAAAAAGGCCATTCAGCATTTTGATGGCAGCATAATCCTTCCAGTACGCAGCAATTATTCTCAAACGACCATTCTCGTTGCCTCTGAAAAATAAAAAACAAATAAAACTGGTCGTGGTAAAGGAAACATGTCTTTAAGTACATGCCAAGAAATTCAATTTAAGTTTGCTTTATGGTTGGAATAAAATAGGATTATTTTATTTGTCACTTTTACTACAGAGGAGCTGGATGGCCTGATAGTTAGCGTTGGTAAGTTTTGGTGTTGGGGACTCTATGTCATCATCAGCCTCAATGGGTGGCTGAGCCATCGCAGTGAGTCAGTTAGTTAATAATGCATAGGAATGAAAAATGAGGTATCGTGTCGTTTATTCTCCTGGTGACTAAATTAACTACCGACCAATGTTAAAAATAAAAGGAAATTAGACTTGGTGGCAATTATGTCCGGTAAATAATACCTAAATTTAAAACTGATTGGATAAAATCAGTCTTAGTAATGGATAAGGCGCAAAATGCCTATTTCTCAAAATGACATAGTAGCGTCAGGACTAATAATGAAAACTTTAGAAAGAACTAGCAACCCGCCCCGGCTTCAAATAGGAATAAAAAGGATCTTCTTGAACCACTCTATTAAAAAAACCGCATCAAAATCCGTTGCGTAGTTTTAAAAATTTAAGCATACAAAGGGACATAGGGACAGAGAAAGCGACTTTGTTTTATACTATGTAATGATTAGACATAAAAGCATGCAGGTGTCCTTGCAACTCCAATGATGTAGAGCAAAACAAATTCATTTTGAAAACTAAGTAGAACGTTAAAATGAAGTGATTTTGCTATTTCAACGTATAAGGCCAGCAGGGGCATATCTAAGAGCTAAACATGATAAAATATTATAATTATTTTATACACATTTTCGCAAAATTAAAGATTGAAACGAGAAATATTTTTTCTTAAATTTTAAGTACTATAGGAAAGTTTTAAGTTTACCTAAGTAATTTAACCTTTTAAGTGTCTATTATTGTTAGATTTTTCGAATAAATTAGTAAAAAAATATATGGTCTACTTCATATAGAGAATATGTCCTTCTGCGCCCAAAACTCTCAGTTATTAATTACAGAATTGTTTTCATTACTATTAACACGCAATGATTAGATTTGTCTACCCACATAATTGAATAATGATTGAGATTAGCTGCACACAATATGCCACCTTATAGTACATTCAGACCGGTTTCAGGACGCCATGTTTTCAAGATGTAAGTCAAGCTCCCTAAAATTGATTATGTCTATTATCAATATTTTAGTAAAGACAAATTTCAATTTTAATTCATTTATTGCAATTCGTATTTTACAATTACAGTTCTAACTACAAACAAAGTCACTGTCTTAAAATAGGTACAACATGAACCCTGTCAAGTCGCAATTTAAGAAAAAGTGGTACGGCTATTGGACTAAGATATCACTATCACTACATAATATAAACAAAATCGCTTTCGCTGTCCCTATATCCCTATGTATGCTTGAATCTGTAAAACTACGCAACGGATTTTGATGCGATTTTTCAAATAGATAGAGTAGAGTGACTCAAGAGGAAGGTTTTTATGCCCATGTGAAGCCGGGGTTTAACTCTATTCCAGTTATGCCCCAATGACCATCGGTTTAAGCACTTTGTACGCACTGCTAATTCACAACTTTTTATTTGAAAATCTTTACTTTACAGGTATAATTTCACTATGCCTGCTTTACATGGCGGATTCATTAAAAATTACAAATGCAAAACTATGGAACAAATGCGAGATGTGTGTTTGCGGAACCGATGGCAATACCTACAAAGATGATTGGTATTTGACAATGGCCCAAATAAGACAACCAGGATTGTCAAAACGGCACTTCGGACCATGTTGGAGCCCTTTAGATGAAAACTCAAATCATATCGTACTACAAAGAACACGTTATGCACAAGAAAAATATCCAGTACTCCTAACTCTTAAGCTGATACTTAATAAAAATACTATGCCAACATTAGGAATTTCTAATGAAGACGAAGATGATAACAGTAAGGAAACTTTTAATAATAAACATGATAAAAGCGAAAAACGCAAGCCTTCTCTCACATGGCTTATTCAACATAAAGGAACTGAATTAGTAGAAAATACTGATGTATCTGCCGATTTTTCAATTCTTAATAAAGATATAGTTGATCATCAATCCACAGAGACAGAACCGAAAAAAAAATACATTGTAATATCTCTGCTTTCTTCGTCAAAACTAGCTTGAAAAATTCCTATAAGTGTTTGTAAATATATGCACAAATTTAAAAATATGTACGTTATTTTATAGGTGAAGTTAAAACACTTATGAAATTGAAACTTTTCACTATCTGTACCCCTAGTATTAGCTTTCTACGCTGGCGACTGCGTTAGGATTTTGTATGGAATTTCTTAGTTGCCTTACTATTTGCCAGAGGTGCTGTACTGTACAGGTTTGTCATACAAAATCACTAACGCAGTGGCTAACGTCTCCGTTTAGAAAAACTCATACTAGGGGCACTGTTAAATAAAAAAAAATAAAAAATATTTTTGCAATAAAGCAAAATCTTCGATTAATTAAAAAAGTTAGTGGACAAAATAATTTTTTGTTTTCAATTAAATTTCCTTTAGTATTTAGACTACTCAGCATTTTATTTTGACATAATTAAATAAAATAGCATAATATAGTTCTCCTAATCGATGTCGATGACGGCGACCCAGGACAAAAGTTAGCTATTCTGTGTTATAAGCTCATAAATGGCTCACTCGCAGGCTGGCGCTTTCTCATCTGCCCGATAATTGCCCTAATTTAATTATTTTGGTAGCATTATTTGAAAACAAAAAAAAATAATGTTGTAGTTTTATAAATTTAAAAATTCATTATAAAATTTACACTGAAAGAACGTTTCTAGATTCTAGAAACTTTCAAGGATCCCGCCAAGGATAACAAGATTAAGACATCTACACCGCTCACAGCTCATCAAATTACACTCATAATAAGCAGAGTATAGTGCTCTGAACAGTGCTCAAAATTTAAATCTCATTAAATTATGTTTCGTCTATGGCTTGCATTCAGGTGAATTTTGCTCTGGATATATTTATTGAGTGATTGTAAATCAATTAATTTTTTAAGATCAGATCTTTGTTAAAAAAAATATTTTCTCTTCCATTTTATATTATAGATAACAATATTAGTTATTTATGTATCCAAGTATCCAATAATTAAGTAACTTTAACGATTTCTTTGAAATTTTAAACATAAGTTCTCTACATAGTCAAAAAGATAATGTAATTAAGTTCCATGTCTGGGAAAATTCATTTTACCCATATTTTCACACATAAAGATTTTTTGCATAAAACGAACGAAGCTTGGTCGCCCAGGTACTACATACAAAAATTCCATAAAATACTCATTATGGTGAAAACGTATTTGTGTTTTAAAGAAATTAGGGTACAGACAAGGATAGCGACTTCAATATACTCTATGTAATACTGATGTTTTTTTGTCTGTCTGTAAATATTTACGAGCCTAGTGTTAATGAACGGCCTTATTCGTTCAGTATAGCTTATACGTTATGTACACAATGTCAAGTGCGCGATATCAGTCCATAATTCTAGGTCAAGTGCAGCGGGGGCGCGCCACAAAGCAATCGGGAAGCGGCATTTTGTGCTCGATAAAAGAGATACGAGAACTTGAAAATTTTTAAAATACCTTTTTTTTAATTGTATAGAAAATTAAAAGGCTTATTTTATTGTAAAAAAAAACTCATGCTTCTCATTTTATATATCTTAGGTAATGCGATAAAAAATAAAGTTATTGCATATGCTTGGTTTTGTGAAAGGTAAGGTACATACATATTATATAACAGCAGACAGAACCCCTGGCACAGCTAGTTAGTTAGTCTAGAAATTACGGCTATAATAAAAATCTAAATTATTATGACCTTATCATCATCCTATTGTTCTGTGCGTCTTCCACCAACCAGTAGTATGAGTTTTTCTAAACGCAGACGACTGCGTTAGGATTTTGTATGGAATTTCTTAGTTGCCTTACTATCCGCCAGAAGCGCTGTACAGGTTTATCATAGAAAACAGCATCTGCGTTTAGAAAAACTCATACTATAGGCATTATTAATGGATTACATAAACGCAGACGCTAGCGACTGCGTTAGAATTTTGTATGGATTATTTCAGCTACCTGACTATTCGCTAGAGGCGCTTTACAGAGTACTTACTTTTTCATACAAAATCGCTAACGCAGTCACTAGCGTTTGCATTTATACAATCTCGTGGTGGTTTCCTTATGAAAATAGTAAGGAGGTCAGACGGTAGACGCTCCATTGTAATAACCAGTACCGCCAACTTGAGGACCATGATCAAATACCGCGCGTACCCTGGACTATGAGGCATAAGCTGCAACTGCATGCAACTAACCTTAAAATATAAAATAAACCTAAAATGTATCTTCTTAGCGAATCCATGGTCTATTTTGTTCAGTTACCGTAACAATTTTTATTGTTGACTAGCGTCCCACCCCGGCTTCGCACGGGTGTTTTTTATAGGTTTAAATTATATGAAAACCTTCCTCTTGAATCACTATCTATTAAAAAAAAAGCGCATCAAAATGCGTTGCGTTGTTTCCAAGATTTAAGCATACATAGGGACAGACAGCTGAAAGCGACTTTGCTTATACTATGTAATTTGTTTATTCTCATTCACATACTGAATAAAGGAAAAAAAATTCGTATCTCACAATATCATACAACCCGCGACTGCCAATGATGAACATTGGCAGCTCTTTGTAATACGTTCCACTAATACAAAAGTTCAATAAAACCAACATCACTCATTAACGACCCTACATACCCTAATGTCAGAGTCAATGGACCTTGAAGAACAATGATATTATTGAATACAAAAGGAGAGCAGGATCACTTGAAACAGTTAATGAGTTATCAGTTTCCACGTGCCAGCTGCCAACGTGTATAGCAACGTGAATGAACAAAGCCACGCTTGCTCTGAGTGATGTGAGTCAGTAGGGCCGCTGTGGAATATTACGGGAAACCTGATAGGCCAGTGTGCACTTCAACATTCAACAACTTGTATCATGATATAGTACACTCAACGAATAAATAAGTGACTTTAATACTAACGCACTGCGTATTTGTGAGATAGAAATACCTTCATAGTCGGTCTGTGACCACGGTTGGTGTTATAAAATTGAAACAGATGATTTATTTATTCAACTACTCACACACTTAGTTTCCCAAACCGTGTAAAGAGTTAGATACAATAATAAAGCCACTACTGTACATAGGCTTTAGATTTTATGATGATGATAAACGAAACCACGTCATTTTTTATATGTTCAGTCCACTTATTTTTTCAAATCTTACGATATGTATGTTATATTGCATATTTCTATCGAAGATAAACATATTCAAGATATTTACTTCCAATTTCAAAATAAACATTATCTGTGTCGTAGCGGCGAGTATTTTACGCAATTATATTATTTTCTTATAGATAAAGAGACAATAATATTTTATCATACAATTTACATCATTATCAAGTCGTAATTTATCGTCATAGCAATGATAGCAAACACTGTTGGCTGTTTGTCTCAATAGTTCCTATAATTATAGTGCTATAGTTTCTAATACCAAAGAGATGGATAGACTGTGTGAGGGAGGATATGACCAGCAGGGGTGTGACGCGAGAAATGGCTAAAAATAGATCTAAATGGAAGGAAATTACTGTGCTGACCCCACATAGGAAAGTAGTAAAGGAGTTTTTAATATGATCAAAGCGTACCCTGGGCTCTGATGAGTATATATGCCTGGGCATAGGCAGCGAACCCAGGATCCTTATATCTTTACATACATCCTCACCATGTGACAGGGAAACATGATCGGATAAAGAAGAATATAGACGATACTATCCATACTTCCATACTAATATTATAAATGTGAAAGTCTGTCTGTCTGTCTGTCACTTCTTTACGAATAAACTGCTGGACCGATTGTGATGAAATTTGGTAGGGATGTAGTTAACGACCTGAGGTCAAACATAGGCTACTTTTGGGCGCTATATAACCGAGTCCCACGCGGGGCGAAGCATCGGGGAACAGCTAGTAATATTATAAACGAGAAAGATTGTATGGATGTTTGTTACGTTTCACAGGAAGACGGCTGAACCGATTTGGCTGAAATTTGGAATGGAGATAGCTTAGACCCTAGAACAATATATAGGTTAAATTTTATCCCGGAATTCCAATTAAAGCGAAGCTCCGGGCAACTGCTTATGCTAATTTATCTATAAAATCCGGACTCAAAACAAAACAGGCTAACAGCCGCACTCAAACAAGAGTCGTTTAATGATTACAAAAGCAACTCCTTATTATATATTTTTATACGAGATCTATAATAAGGAATGCTTAAACGACTGTAAGTTTTTAACTCCTAACATTAAAATGGGTATTATGAGTTGGACGTGTCTAAGCATTAGTTTAACTGCCGACTCTACACACAAAGTTCTTAGCTCAATGTTTTAAATAACAGTTAATCAAGAAGAATAATACTAATATCTGTGATACTTAATGATAGGTAGATGCGGGAAATACTGAAAATAAAAAGGGGCTAAGTAGAGTTTTTTCAACTACCGATATAAAAAATGGGTGTTATAAGTTAGACGTGTCTGAGTATAGAGCCCGACTCTACCTAGTTGTACAAATAAATTATTTCATTAATTTTATTATCGGAGTAGGACTGGGCTACACATAACAATACATTTTTAAATTAAAAAATATGTAAATTACAATAATGATTCATAGAACTTATGACAGTATCTAGGAGATAAAATGTATCCGGACTGTAATCCAGACTTGGGATTACACATACAAAAATTAACGATAAATTGTATGACATGTAGGTACTAGTTTAATCGTAAAATAATAAAAATAAACCATATCTGATCAAAGATCAAATTAAATCCGATTTGCCCGTATCTGTAGACTTCCTTGTTTATTATTTGATATTTGTTTTTTTCCAATGGAAGTAATCAAATACTGTTAAAATACTCATAGAGATAAGTTATTTGCCAAATTTTGTACCGTGTGATAAAACGGGGTTCTATTTAGTCGAATTCATGAAAACTTATTTAAACAATTTTTATACTTTCCACACTAAACCTCTTTCTGTTTAGCCCGTTTTATCTAAAACTAGCTGTTGCCCGGGGCTCCGCTCCCGTAAGAATTCTGGTATAAAATATAGCCTATGTGTTGTTCCAGGGTCTAAGCAATCTCCATTCCAAATTTAAGCCAAATCCGTTCAGCCGTTCTTGAGTTATAAGTTGTGTAACTAACACGACTTTCTTTTATATATATATATAATATAACATAAGAATAAGATAAGTTTTGGTACTTTTTCTTATCGAAGTTTATCGTGAAAGAAAGAGCCAGTAGTGGGCAAAATTCATATTTTGCCCTGACTGAATAAATAAATGACTGAATAAATGGGAGTTAATTGACAAAAGCAAGGTATATTGCAATGCAATCATAATGCTTAGACTCAATCCTAAGCTATTACATAACTATCTATTTACCTTATTATTCATGAGATCATTTACAACTTTGCAATAGAGACCCGTTTTCTCTCTAAGGTACGGAATCCTAAAATGATGAAATAGTTAACATGTCAACAAAGAACGATGAACTTTAAGCGTTTTTTATAAACATAAATATAATGTTTACATACTTTATGTACCTACACGTACCTATTTGCCAGACATATAAAAAACGCTGATAATAAATTGATATTTTTCCATTAATTGTGATCCGGGTTCGCAAAAAGATGTTGACTACGTATTTATGAGGTATTTTATTATTAACTAGCTTTCGCTCGCGGTTTCGCCTGCGTGAACTTCTCTCAGGAACAGTCCTTTTTCCCGGGATGAAAAGTACCCTATGTCCTTCTCCTGGTTCTAAGCTACCTCCCCACCAATTTTCAGCCAATTCAGTTCAGCCGTTCTTGAGTTATAAATAGTGTAACTAACACGACTTTCTTTTATATAATATAAATATATATATTTACATTAACGTTTAAGCGTTATCCTGGTTTAATCTCAAATTCTCAAGCTGTTAGGTCTTGAAGACCGTGAATATTATTTTTTATTTATTTTCAACTACATCAGACATACTTACCTAGTTATGTATAACTTAAAGCATAATTTTATCATTTTATCAACTATCCTTGGAAAAACTTTTGCTGGTGGAATTTTCTACTAATCGGACAGCGGTACAAGTAAGTTGATAATATCTCTGTTTATCTGTTAGTCGACTCTTTGCGACACCCAGGGAGAGGGAGAGTGGTCTATTCTTAAACCGAAGACCACATTGCTAGTAGCATTTTATTATCATGAGCTTCTTCGTGCTTCGGGAGTACCTTATTCCTGACATCTATTGATAGATAGCAGACATCAATTCTATGTATTGCCCTGCCGATGCCTTCAGGCAGCTTGAAAAATCCGATCCCAGTGTTGACCACAAACATTCAAATTTTTTTTTTTTTTTATCTGCAATCAGTCGCTGACTTTTAGCAGATTCTTTGAAGGAGTGTGTCGGGATAAAGTCGCTCCCCAGTGGCAGCAACTTTTTCTATGATCTGTAATCTAGTTCCTGTATGTTGTGTCGCTTTAGGCTATTTGATAACTGATGTGTATCAGATTTGAAGCCAGCTCGTTAGGGTGGTTAATTAGACGACTCTTATAGCGTCCAGCCATTAGTTTTATTTCCTCTTTTACTGTTTTGACTTGAAGCCCATTATGTAACTCTGCATTCGTGACAAACCACGGTGTGTTGGCGATGTTTCTTAATATGCCGTTTTGCAGTCTTTGGATTATGGCAATGCTGGAATCACATGCACTCCCCCACAATTGGAGTCCGTAGGTCCATATAGGTCTGAGAACAGACTTATAGATCAGGAGTTTGTTGTCCACAGATAAGACTGAGTTCCGTGCCATTAACCAATACATGCCTTTGTATTTTAAGTTAATCTCCATCTCTTTTTGCTTTTACGTGTTTTATCCAAGTCATTAACAAGTAACATTCAAAATAAGAAAAAAATTATACTTAGTATTTTCCTTTAAAATTATTTACAGTATAAAAATACTTAAAAGAGTATGTATTGAGCATTAAGCATGAATTGATTTCTGTCTCAATTTTAAAAATGTATAATTACAGTGTAAAATCAGTGTATATTTCAATGAAAATGCCGATACTTTGAAAGGGTTCCGTTCAAGTATACAAACTATACTATTGGATAATAATTAAGAACTTTATTTCATGCTGGACCCTATATAGAAGGTACGCATTTCCATTTCTATTTAGTTTTCTAAATTGGTGAATGAAAATATTTCAAACAAAAAATGATTAATTAACCTCGAATGCCGAATTTAATGTTTTACCAACCCCATAAATAAAGCCATAAAAGGATAAGATACTAAAGAGAGATAATGGTTGCCATGAATAAACCCAAAAGCGTCATAAACATTACAGATATAACACAACCAATCATATTTCATAGTAATTTTGCTTTTCGCATTTTCAGAGATTTTTTCGAGAACATGGGAAGAAGAAAGGCGAAGGAGTTACGTAGAACAAATACTTATAGAAAAAAAAATTGCACACTGTTAGAAATAGTGATACCATAGGGAGATAAATAGGTAGTTCGTCCCAAGAAATTTATTGGACCCTGAGATTCACACGAAAGCATTACATAATCCATTAAATTGTCTTGCAGATACATAATATAAAACTTAACATACTAAATTGCCTCTGTGGTAGAGTGGTTAAGGCGTTTGCCTGTAGACCCGGGGGTCATGGGTTCGATTCCAATGGGAAGCATACTTTGTTTAGATGTTTCCAGTTTGGTTGGGACAATGAAGGCGTGAATCACCTGATTGTCTGATAATAAAGATTATTCCGGGCATCGGCAGGCACGTTAAGCCGTTGGTCCCGGCTGCCATCTGGTAGACGTTAAAGGAACCACGTCAGAGGCCGAGAGGCAGTTTCGAAGAACTCTGACATCAGGATGCGCATGGTCGATTGACCGTGACATCTACGCGAAATGATGATGAATATACTAAAGACAGAATTAATATGTCTACAAATAAACACTTATAACTATCTACACATATCGCGTTATTAAAAATAACAAATAGTTTAAATAAAAACATTGACTATGCTAAATTATCTATGGAAATAAACCTGATGACTGACATCCCAATGTACTGTGTAATATTTACTGTACACAAATAATAAAAACAGGAAATAAAAAGGAAAGGTTCAAAGATCCTGTTGATTTGAGCATAAACATTTTGCATGCAAACATTAAATGAGGAGAGAGGAGTTTTTGGCGGGAAATTAAGATGATTTTAACGCTCTTAGTAGCTGTTTATTTAGAAAAAAAAAATATCATTATTATTTTTTTAAGTATTTGTGCATAATGATGGTAGATTCGCAAGTGTTCGTGAACAAGAGTATGCGTTGTAAAGTGGTACTATGTTTTATTGACTTAATACTTTGTCACCAACATTACCAAGATAAAAACTGAGCAAAGTTACTACACTGCTTCACTTAGCATTCTGACTAAATGTAACAAACAAACACACTTTCGCATTTATAATGTTGGGATAAAGACTTCATCGATGAATAACAATCTAGAAGAAAAAAATAAAAATAAAAATACCTGTAGGTACTATAGACGTTTTTTTTTAATTTTCTGATTGAACATTTTATAATGCTGTTGTTATAAAATTGTTATAAAACTTTAGTTACTTTTTATTAAGTTTATACGTACCTATACCAAAAAAAACAAATTTGGGGGTTGTTCAATCAATGTTATGTCTTTTTATCGTCCACCCACTCCACTCATGACTTTTTTGTTATGGAACAAAAATTAAAGAGTTTTTGTACATTCTATTTATTTATAAGTAAAAAACAAAGATAAACCTCTAAACCACTAATTTATAGAGCAAGTTTTGGGACAAAGTAAAATGATATGTTCAACTTCCTATTAATAAGAACAAAAGAAGAGTAACTAAATAAACGATTAAAGCTATTTATATCATAAAGCCATAGAGACACACATAAAATCTTCACCATTTATTATATTCTGAAGTGATATAACCTAACAAACAAAAATGTCTTGTGCAAATATTAATAGAGATGATAATTGTAATTGCTGAAAAATTATCTCAACAATCAAATAATGATACCACAAAAAATATATCTTGATTGTATACTATTCTTTCGGATTCTGGTATATTAGGTTTTTTTTACAAAAGAATTTGTTTTTATTGCGGCCTATTTCGTGATTTGGTATAATTTTGAATCATATTTCACCGTATCTAATGCCAACCACTACTCTGACAAATGGATCATATCATTACCACAGACATCATGTCTACCAATGCTATTTACCTTTATTGCTCTGACATTAAACTAAAATCTAAATAAACAATTGTAAAATAATCACAGACAGTCATATAAACTACAGAAACATATTAACTATAATTACCTTCTATGTTTAAAGAATTTCCTTCATAAATAAGGCTGTTCTTACTTAAACTCTTTGCAAGATTGTAATAAAATCAAAATCTTTTAATAATCTTTATCATTTGGCTCGTTTGAACCACATATAAAGAGTACTAGAAATTCTATATATATTTAGATATACAGATAGTATTTCAATGACTTTCGAAGTTCTAATGTGAGTTAAGGATACTAGCAAAAAAATTGGAGGATTTCTGATAAGCTCACTTACGACAAGAAAGAAATTTTTTTTGGAAATGGCGCTAGTGAGACCGAAGGAAAGCACAGATTACAGAATACTATAGTAGTATTATAAGCTATTTAGGTTGCAGATGTTTGGGCACATAAAGCGCGATATATCTACATTTTGATCATTCCATGCTAGTAACGTCGTCGGTTTGTCTGCAGCGACTCGAGGTCGTCTCGTAGACACAATAAAACTTATCTTATACGAGTAAGCTATGTGTTATTTAAATGTAATACGGTTTAATGAGCATTGTATGTATTAGGACGCCTTCTTTATAGTTTTCTAAGAGTATTAAAAATGAAAAAAAAAAACCGTGCTCATTTCTTAAATATGAAATCTTAAAAAGTATGAGATTTTATGAACGCAGACGCTAACGACTGCGTTAGGATTTTGTATGGAATTTCTTAGTTGCCTTACTATCCTCAAGGAGCTTTATACTTACAGGTTTGTCATAAAAAATCGCTAGCACCCAGTCCAAGCAGAAAAATATCATGTTTCATCATGACCTGACCGTGGATCGACCCCGGGACCTCCTGAGTAGCGGGCAAGCATGTTAACCATTACGCCACGGAGGTCGTCAAACATTATTGATACTGAACAACGGAAATTTTTATGAGTTAGTCACTTCTAATCAGACAGAGCCACGGTAAAATAACATGTGATACATATTAAACATGCAGTCAATGAATGATTGTTTTACGGAAACAAAAATAGTGATAATACAGAAAAGAAACTTAAATAATACGCTTCGCATTCAACCTCATTTGAACACAGAATAAAAAATAAAAACAGAAAATACACTTCATAATAGCAAGAATGTGAATGTTGACCTAAATACATTGCTATAATGGATAAACTTCTTTAGAATCTTATCTCAAGACATAAGACATTCAAAAGTATAATTTAGCCCTATACAAATTCACCTAGTCTGCGTAGAGAATTATTATGTATATATTAGTATTATTATGCTGTTCCATGAAAACATTTAGTTCACGAGAGTAGAAAATGTGTGGACAGGTCTAAAACACAAACAGCACAAAAGAGAAACTATAGATATATACAAAAATCAGGGTGGCTACTACCATCTCTTAAAACCATGGAAGATCCAGTGAATAAGGGAGATGTCGCCTTAAATCATATATTGCGCTGTTCCGCTTACTCACTGGATCTTGCATGGTTTTAAGAGACGGTAGTAACCCCCCTGTTGTTTTTCTAAACAAACAAAATAGATGAAATTAAATATTTTTATTTTATTTACGTTAAATACGTGAACATATTTATCCATTATAAAGAAAAAAATCTACATACTTTCTGTATTTTCGTTACTTTGTCATGTTTCACTCACGCCATTTTTGTATGATACCTATTCTAGATAATTAATTGTCGTTGTCAACAATTTACTTCATCGGCATTAACCGCATTAACGCTGTTTCTGCTTTTCCTCTTGATTCATTGTTTTTAATGACTACTGACTTTGACACTATTGACAACATTCATCTTAACTATTATTATTACATACTATTTATCATCCAAGCGTGCTTTCCAGTCACCTTTAGCCATAGCCATACAATAAAACAAACGTTTGCCCTCCGCAACTTTTTTGCAGAGAAATGAGATCTAGAAGCTTGATTCAGGTGTGTTAGAAGTGTTAGGAGTCAACCTCTATTCAGTGGAGCCATCACTAACATAGAGTCAGGTCGCTAGGATCTATTAAATTTTTCCATTATTGTCGCATATGTTACGTCAACCATTCTTAGTTGTATCGCTGAACGTTGTTAAACAAAACATAATAGTTTTGTTTAGGTAATCATGCAAAAAATGATTTCCCAAAACGAATTGGATCACAAAGATAAAGAACTGATATTTTCATGAACAGGAAATCATACAGAAAGTTTTGTATTGAAATAAAACAAGACACGAATACCGGCGAAGAGGAACAATATAAATGAACAAATTCAATATTTGATACTTACGTGCTTACTGTACCGGCAGTAACGCAGACGATAAAGAACATTCTCGTAAGCTTACACGTGTCATGTACCTACATTTACACGTGTTATTTCTTGTTTCATAAAGTAGAAATCTAAAATTAAAACAAAAATCATAAATTCCCAATTTATTTCAATCAAAACAGAGGTTCTTGGTTGAGCCGTGGTTGCACCTACTTTAATTATGTGGGTGCTAGGATTACCACTAAAGGGATATTTGTAGGTATAGAGGTCAAAGCTCTAACATTACCATTTTGTTACCTATATGTATTTCAAAATTTATATCGGAATTATTTCCTTGTTTCTTATTGTTTAGTTCAAGTTCCCTTCTTATTTACGTAATCTATTTATTATAGGTTTTAAACATATATTTTTTATAATAATTTGTGCAATAAAGTTAGGAAGGCTTCGGAATGCTTTTGATGGAGAAATCCGGCATCAGCCAGAGGCGCTATACTAGTATAGTCACTAAGGCAGTGCGGGTTTTGGGTTAGAGCTAAAGGATTTTTTTTTATCTAGGCACCAGGGGGCAAGGGGCCCCAAGAAGTCTATCTATCTTACTTAAATTAAAGAGTTGTGCTCTTGTCGGTGGAGTCTCTTCCAGGTGTTTCTAACTTCCGCTAGACTTTTCACATCCTGATACCAAAAAGTCAAATGCAAAAAAAAAATCCAACACAACTTTTTCATCGCGCCTATTGGGAGGTGCGGGAGAAACGTTATTACAATTAAATAGATATTAGCAATAAAATTGATTTTTGAAAATTTGGGAGTTTTTATCTATTGTTTATACAAAAGACAATATATAATCGGGGTGAAATGAAAACGACTAAGGGAGCAACGATCTCGCTTTACCCTAATCTAGAAAAGAATAGTTTAAATACACAGCTTATTCATGTTTTATAAAATCAGACCAAATTGAAATTGTCAGTGCTACCACCAGCAATGTTTATATCACCTAATAACCTTATTACCAACAGTTTACTCAGAGGCAGATAAGTGCTGAGACTGAGATTAACTCATTAATTGAGGTGTTTAATTAAATCTGGGACCGTGTGCACTCATTTAAATAAGTGGGTGTGTACTTGTATTAATCCCAATCCTAGCTAATATTATAAACGTGAAAGAAAGTTGGTTTCTTGGTTTGTTTGTTTGTTACGCTTTCAAGCCCTATCTTCTGAAACAATCTTCTTGAAATATTGCATACACATAAAAGTCTTGAGAAGGAAATAGGGTACCTTTCAGCCCAAGACATTGTAGATTTTTCATATACTAGATGAGGAATTTAATAAAAAAGATGTATACAAAACATTACCAAATCTTAGAATATGTCTTGAATTACTTACCTAATTAAGAAAACATAAGAGTAGCTTTTCTTGGAAACTCCGAAGCTTGTGTGTCATACCGAAATTTATGAATTTGAAAAAGGAATGTTGGTATTTAACGAAGTAGAAATTAGACAACTGTGTTGGACAATAACGAAAAATCCAATATTTTCTTATTCTATGACAATGACACTGATTTCATTAAAAAAAATATATAGAGATTCTTCATTTACGACGCGTAAACAAGCAATGCAGCACGTTTTTTGAAAGCCATTAATTAACTAAGGAATAATAAATTAATTAAACATCAAAACAAACTCCGTTTATTTATTTTTTAAAGATAACAAGAAGTATATGTAATAAACATAAAATTTCCACATCAAATATTTGCATACTAGTACAATAACGGATACCATAAAGCCGTATCTATCGGCACGCGCTTGCAAAGTGCAAAGTTTACATACAAACAACACAAACATGCTAAACGTCATACAACCGCGTGTGATCCTTTATCATCCACTTACGTAGCACGTGGCCCGCACCATATAAAACAACAACCGCGAGCTATCAATTCATTCAAACGACTGACTGCTACAGCGCAACATACATTCGTATTTCGAATCCGCATCGTTCCATATTCAAATTGAAAAAAAAAAATAAACAAAATGGACAAGAGACAACTCATCGGTTCAGCCACGCGTTATATTGCTGGCAGGCATGCAGTACAGACTGTATATTGGAGGAAATCAGCTGATTCAGGCAAGGGACTTGTGAAGACATCAAGGATGACCTTCTTTGGCAAAAACGAGGGTGCTAATAAAGTTGATACCGCGGAAATGTTCGCGAAAGTCCGTGACCGGTATATGTAAATTTAGAAAGAAGAAAATCATTCGGAGTCTGTGATATCATACTTTAGTTTTACATTAAGCTAGTTTAATTTAAACCAGTGATTGTGGCTGTGATTGTGCTGTGTGACAGTCGCTTTAAAAGATGAGGAGTATTTATTTTAGTTAATGATTGTGTCAAAAAGTAAAGAAAATATTATCTATTATTTCTGTCCTTTTTATTATTCACCGAAAAAAACCTAATATTTCTAAAAGATACATATTTTAGAGCGAAATGAGACAAACTTAATTTTATTTATTTAATTACAAAACCACTTAACGAAAATTATTAAATTACGAATTTTTTGCAGAAGTTTTTAAGGCCATTGAGTAAATGTTCTAATTATATATAATTTACTACTTACAGTAAAAATATTATCTTATGAAATGAATAAGCTTTAAAATTTACAAAACATCCATCACTAGATCTTGATAACTAGTTCGTTATCGTTTCCTTCATTTTCCTAATTATACCTACCCTATCGTTTCAACTCTAATTTCAGCCACTTCAACTTATTATTTTTCTATGATAAGAAAATTTCAATCAAATTTCACCTGATTTTTCCATTAAAAGAATATGCTGTGCTTTGGAAGGCTGTTGGTCCCGATCGACGCGACAGTCACTAACCAAACAGAAGCCCAGAGTGTGCAGGGTCGATTGACTTTTCAACCCAACAAAACGCCCTAAAAATCCTTCTTTTTTGGTCAGTCGTGTAAAAAATTGCACATCAATTTTCATAACGTTTGTATTTTTAAGACTTATCACAAAGACCACAAATGATCTACTTATAAGTATTCGTTTATTATCTCCTTTGTTGTGATATTAAATGGTCGATGACTCAAGCTATATTTATGATGTTACAAAGTACTGTAAGGTGTTGAAAAATAAACAACCTTTAGCTTATTAGGCATAGAATAAATAAAAATACTAACCTTATCATACTTAGTAATGTAGGTTTTAAAAATAGAGTCCCGTCTATTAGTAAAGTCGGTTAGGTGCAGATTATAAATATAGGTAGCTGGGGCAACCTGTACTCTAATAATTGTCCCATATAACCAATTTATAAATAAGACCTCAAAGGACCTGGTTCGAGCGCCGTAAAGCATATAAGAAAAAAAAAACAATTTATAAATCACATGAAGATACGCCATCTAGGGAGAAATAAGTGTAACAAACTTCCTATTGAAAAACTTGGAACACATTGTACGTGCGAGTATAGTGCTAGTGTCCAATTGTCCACACTCAAGCTAAAGGCCGTCTGTTCTCGTCTGCTGGTTGTAACAAAGCGAGTAGAAAATGAGGAAACTGAAAAACAGTTTATGCCACGAGTGATTCAAGGCGTAAACGAGTTTTCATCTACTTATAGCGGACTGTAAATTGAGTGGATAGAAAGAATACTTAAGTTTGTAAAAAGAATATTGGGTAGTATAAGATCAAATATGGACATTCAATAAAATATATTCCAACTAGTAACATCAAATTATTTTGATTCGTATCCCCGTTGATAGTAGCACGCATTTCATATTCACATTTTAGACAATCCCTGTACATAAGTATTTAGCTCTGTTTTCAAACTAATATATTACGGTAGGGAAGTTTCGTCACCTTATGGCACATCTTCGTGAACGTATTAACCAGAGAAGCAAACCTGCTTCTTCTCGAGCCACTGCTCTTGGGATCTCGTAAAAAGCGACAGAAAAAAAATCTAATCTTTACCGTTCTCACCATAGAAAAAAAAATTGCATGAATTTTTGAAATAACACCGGTAATGTTACAACAGTGTTGCCAACATTCTCCTTTGAATAAACACAAAGCGATTTACTTTTAGTACTTCGGCGTAGATTACAAGTCCTACTTCAGACTAGATTTTGCAATATTAACACACGAAATAAAAATGCCGAAATTCCAAAATTATACATATTCCGTGGGATTTTTAGTATAAAATTTATTTTTTGGTGTAGCGACAATTTGGCGGCATTCCAAATGCAGCCTGAATTTCGACAAACTTTTCCCGCTGCGAAATAACATTTGGACCTACCTTTTTGCTCCCACTTTCCGCTTTTAGTTGCACGTATAAAATATTAATACTAAAAGCGCTCAGTTAAACAAATTTTCAAAAATTTGAGAAAATCAAATTTTGTTCCATCTTTTACTATTCCTTTAAAAAACTAGCTTTACCCTACAAATTCGTATTCTACATTTCAACGTAAAGTTAATATTCTATAGCCCCAGAATCAAGCTATCACAAGGAGAAAGAATTTTTAATAGATTTAGTTCCTCTTTATTAAGCTTCCTTCATTAGATTATTAAACCTTCATGAAGGAGGAGTTCTGGCCGAAAGGTGTTGTGTATCGACGATTCGCGGAACGATATCGAGACCTTAAAATCGATACCTACTACTTGGCGCGCATCACTGCAGACATAGTGCATTAGTTTTTATTTAAGTGCTCGTAAATATATATTTTTAATAATTTTTGCCCTCAGATTCGCCCGCGTGTTCAAGAGGATGTTTCATAATCTTCCATTTGTGTACTGGGGCTAACTTGAATTTTTGTGTTCTGCTGATTGACGGAAAGATTTAAAAATAATAAAAATATACTTGAAAGGACGAAATTTAAAAAGTACTTAACGAGGCTGAAAATCGGCACCATAGAAGTAATTTTCAATCAATTTTCCCGAAATTCCCACGGAACAGGCAAGCTGTATAGACCTGCAAGGGTTTCTGGGAGGTCGTTCCCATAGATGCTTAGGCCATCAACTGAATTAACATTGACTGTTTGCTTTGCCTTCACACCTCAATCAACACTTCAAATCTCAATTAAATTCATATGTAAATGTGTGTGTAACCAGAACATACTCGTAGGTGAACTGTTCGATTATAAGATCACACCCATACTAATATAAAATCTGCTTAACAACATCGTAAACAACTGAGCCGATTTTGATACAATTTGCAAAAACAATAATTTGGACTCTAAGGAAGTTAAAGTTTACCACATTACAAGGGGCTCACTTAGAAAAAGAGGTCAGTGGCCACTATAATAAAGCACATTTATCATTTGTGGGTAGGCAATGCGCTCCTAATTGCGACCTTAGTCTATGGACTAACGTACTTAATCTATGGATTATGTACCCCCTGAGATATCTGTGTACCCTACCACGAGATTCCATGAACACAGACGCAGCAACTGCGTTATCATTTTGTATGGATTTTCTTAGTTACTATTCACTATTAGTGTACAGGGGCGATTTACAGGTTTGTCATACAAAATGGCTAGCATCTGCATTTATAAAATCTCATACTAGGGGTACCTACAGAGAGATATTAGGATTTTTGACTAGTGGGGGACTACTAGTCAAAAATTCTCTCTCTCTCTCTTATTTGTAGGAACAAAATCTCCTACCGGTCTTATAGTCCCACTAGCTTCGGGTTTCTATAATACTGAGAGCATAAAATTATTCTATTGATCTACTTTTTTAATTTGCATAAGGTTTTTCTCATGAATAGACCACTAAAAAGCCGTAATATATTGTTTACAAATTCTATTTTGATACTGTCGTTTTAAAAATAAATAATGGAGAAAGGTTTTCATGGATAGGGATGAACTGCCTCCGTGGTCCAGTGGTTAAGCCGTTTGCCTATAGACCCGGGGTCGAGGGTTCATCTCCCACGGGAAGCATACTTTGTTTAGTTGTTTCCAGTTTGGTTAGGACATTGCAGGCTTGAATCACCTGATTGTCTGACAAAAAAGATGATTCCGTGCTTCGGAAGGCACATTAAGCCGTTAGTCCCGGCTGCCATATGGTAGTCGTTAAAGGAACCATGTCAGAGGCCGAGAGGCGGTTCCGAAGAACTCTGGCACCAGGGTGTGCATGGTCCATTGACCATGATACCTACACGAAATGAATGGATAGGGATGAGTGGGAAGCCTTTGCCCAGCAGTGGGACACATTAAAAACTAGGCGAAAAAAAAAAAGATAGTTTTCTTAAACATACACACACAAAAACCTCCTCCTTACAAAAAATGTATAAATATTTTTTGTCAAAGCCGATATATAATCCGCATCACGCTACATCAAAAATAAAGTTGATCTCTAAGAACACCCCGTATCGTACCGGGCTGAAAAGTATACATTATGCTGGCAGCTTTTCCCCTTTAGATCGCTTAATTTATTTATACTCACAGTAATTCCAAGAAGCCTTCTGTTACAATACCTTACAATATTATTTACTCATATTTATACGTTTCATAAAAGAAATAAAAGCTCATTAATTCCAGACAGACTACGGCGAAGATCAAAATAACCAGAATATTATTTCCATCGCTCATTTCCATACCTTACTACCTAAGTTAACGAAAAATCTAACTTTTTTCATCACAAAAACTGTTAACACCTTGTGTACGGGGAAAATTGAAAAACTTCCTAAAATACTGCAGATTTTATGACGAGATTCTATCAAAATAACACCTCGTTCGTTGTCGTCATAGAAATGAACAATTTGATGTAGGTATTATAAGTTTGGAAGGCAGTGACTTTTTATGCACAAGTTGCGTCTGTTCGTTCTAGGGATTCCAAAACAGCCTCTGAAATAAGTCTATTCCCGGTTGTCACCAGTGGCGACGTATATACGTCGCCACTGGTGACAACCGGGTACTAATAATACTGCTTTCGGTGATATTAGTTGCTACTAAAGAAGTCCGATTATATTCTTAAGTTATTTATTGGTTACAAAAAGTAACCATATGTAACCAAAAGAGTCATTAAAGTGGTTTCCATAACTCGTTTACTACTTTAGCTTGCAGATATAACCTGTGTATAGCTTATAAAACACTTGAAGTGGTAATCACTGCTTCAATAGCACTGTTCTAACTCTGCTTTATCACTCATTTATCACTACTCTATAAACATTGTCACTTCAAGCTATAGCAGGAATAGGCCCAAATTAGGTTTATAAGAGAGATATAGCACGTTTTATCGCCCAATGGTTAGTGCCTTTGCAGAACCTTGGGTTCTGAAAATTCTCTTAAGCAGCTCATGTAGCACTTATTCTTATAACCAAAATGTTAGTTGGGATAACACTGACGCAATTTTTTTTTAATCTATGTATAACACACATAACTACCAATTGTAGCCACTGGCTTTCTTTACTGGTGACAAATGAGAAAAGGGATGTTCTAAGTTCGGTCTTTTAACATCACCTACAATGATCTTGATCACTGAGATCTTTTTCTAAAATAACTTTCTTACTACGACTACTACACAAGATTTCTCCTCAACGCTATTTTTCTCCACTACTTGCCAGTTGGCTCTTTAAAAAGCTTCCAGGTCTCTACATACTTCATCCTTCGACTCCTAACCTAACCTAATCCTACGCTTTTTTTACTGCCCGATATCTACTTTCATCCTCTCCACGGGACTCATCCAACGAATTCTTGCCCTCTTATAATGCGGAATATAATATTCCACATTCCTTCTAAAATTTTCATTGAAATCAAAACTTGTAAGTACTACAATTGATTTTTTTATCAACACACACATAAAGAGCACACCACAGACCTAGGTTATAATATGTTTCTTCTTATTTGCGATATTTATTTAACTGGCCATCAAACGACCTTAACTATAAGAAAAGAAATACAAAAGACACCTGAGTACGGTGCTCAAGGTGCTCAAACAATACTTGTTATCACAGAGTTCATTGATTCATAACAAAAAATTATGTTTTAGCGTATTAAATTCCTCCATTTTACTAATGAATTCTATGAACACCTCCTACACATTGACGTTTCTATCATGTATTGTTAAAATAGAATATTATTTTTAGACGTCGAATAAATAATGACGTCAATCTGTTGAAATATAAGGGGTGTTCTGTACAAGCCTTTAAGCTAAGCAAAAGATACACCATTGACTAGATGCTTTTCTTACAGACTTGTGGGGGATCTCACCAACAACAGCATTCCTAAGAAGGCTTGACGTTAGCGAGGCGGCTGACATGCGATGATTAATTAAACAAATAAATTCAATTTATTTTTATTACTATTCCACTCCATTGGCTAAATACTTACTTAAGGTGATACCTCGGTGAACACTAGCGCCACCGTCATTTAAAAATCATTACTCACTGAAAACACAAGTTATCAAAAATCCCTCTGTTGGAATTAAGGTTCTGGATCTGAAGTTAATTTTAAACATATTAAAATATTAAATTATAATTCCCTATAGTAACATATTGCGTTATTGCTTAAAACGGCCACTTTTAGCAGTTTTGCAATTTGTAACTATATGGAACTATAACTTAATAATTGAATATGATTAAAATTAACTTCAGATCCAGAACCATAATTCCAGCAGAGGGATTTTTGATAACTTGTGTTTTCACTGAGTCATAATTTTTTAATTGACGGTGGCGCTAGTGTTCACCGAGGTATCACCTTAAGATCCAAAATATAAGTAGGAAACTTACTAGCCTAGTTGGAAGTCAGTCAGTCATTGGAAATTAATTCCGCATCAAAAAACACGGCATCCATACTTACGTCAATACTAATATTATACTCGTAAATCATAGAATTAGGAAACCACGCGCCAGGGATTTGCTAGGTAAAGTTTGTCTCTTTATCTATCTGTTTGTTACGCTTTCACGGATAAACCACGGACTCATTTTAGTGAAATTTGGTATGTATATACTTAAAGACTAGGGGTCAAACTTTTGACGCGAAATAACCCAGTACCTATCAAGCAGCTGCGGCGGAGCCTTTATTTTATCGCTTGTAATGTACACAAAATTTATATCAATGAAGAATCACGTCATGCCTACTGATGCGCTCAAATTATGATAATACAATTTGCGTTTACAAGTTTATATTTAGATATTTTTAGATAGATTTGCACGTGAGATCTGAAGTTTTTTTTTTATTTTTAAACTGTAAACATTTATTTATTTATAAAAGCAATTGTTTTTTTTTTGTTTGATTTAGAAAATCGACCGTAAGGCGGCAAAATATCGGGTAAATATCCGACGCACTGAGGAACAGATGATAAATATAAAATCATTATTGTATTTACCGCGCTTTTGTCGTACTTTTTTATTCTATAATATAATCAATATTTTTTTAGCCAATGAAATCGCGGCAAGGGGGTATAAACCGACAGGTTGTATGCTTGACGAATACGGGAATCCCACCCTGTTGCCAGTTAAGATAAATTTGAAAATACTGAGATTTATTTAGTAGTAGCACTGGTAGCGCTGTGTATTTTGCAAGAGACAAAACATAGTCGATATTCCAATTTCGATATTTTTTAAATTGTTGAGAGCAAATCGAACGAACGGAAATAGAGGGGATTGGCTCGTCCCAGTTTACATAATTTAATCGCGCTGTGGCGCTAGTGTCGCGCGTTGGCGGTAATCTGTTTTCAGTCTGCACAATAATGCTCAAATTGGTAGGATTTGCAAGGATTTTCGTAATTAAACTTTGGTCTAACGGTTTACTTGGGATTTAGACGACGTCAGTAGTTGAGCTGAGCAGAAAAGCATCTGGATTCTGACGGGTTTTAGATTATAATTAGTGCTTGACTGATTTTTTTATTCAATTGTGTTTTGACGATTGTTTGGTAAGTATACTTTGAATATTATAAATTAATCCATCTATTCTTATACAACAGACCACTACTTTTATTTCATATTCAGTTTTAGTTTTCTGTTTCTTTAAATAAAATATACAAAAATACCCGACCCGTGAGAAGAGAGATGATCAATAAAGGCTGGCTAAACAGACTTTTAAACATCTTTTAATTTCATTTTTTATTTTGAAACTGTAAATCAATTGAAAAAAAAATATATTTAATTATTCTAAGGTTAGTGCCCTATAATGAAACAAATAGACAAACAGGTTTTCAAATGGTCAATTTCTTGAACTTATTTGTTAAACCGAATAAAGTTCTTATCTTTCCCTCCGGTGAACTAAACCTAATGGGTAAATCTGAACAAATGTATACACAAACCCTTTTATATTTTCTGCGTTACATCGAATTCTTTTGTCGAATAATGCATGGTTGGAATTACCAGTCTACAGCTCAGAGGATACAGATAAGAGGGATGTTGAGCCAAATGTATAGAACAACGCCATTTTGGTAGCGTTAAAAAACGTGAAATTGTCCGCGAAATTGTGTTGAACCAAAATTGCCTTATTTCCCTAAATTATGGCAAAGAGGGAGAGAATGTCATATTAGAAACTTAATGGATTTTAGCTAAGATTATAAATATCATATAAATATTACTACCAATTAGATACTTATTCTAAAATATTCATCTCAATTTTATTTTTAATTTAATTAATATTAAGTATATATTTTTTTCATAATTTAATTTTTTAGTACTTGGAATTGTGTCAAAAATTGGTAAGTACTTAGATTACTTAGTAGCACGAAATAGCTCTCATTACAATAACAACAAACTAAAAGAACGGATTTCCCAAAAATTCTTGTCTCGGGCTAGCGGTCGCCTAAATATAGAATGTTCAATTATGTATTATCGAAGATCAATAAAGGCGAAGTTTCAAATTATCTATTAGTTAAATAAGAGATGTTTTGTGTTCAGACCCTGAGATTATAGCGTATGAATAAGTTACGAAATATTTTCTTTTGTTTTCATCTTTGGGACTATCGTTACAATGAGATACTGCCTAGAACAGCATAACAAAACCGCAGGCAAGCTAATTTTTACCCGACTACGGCAAAGCCAAAAGGAAGGGTAATGATTTTGTAATTTATATGTGCGTCATTGGTCACTTTTAAGATCCAGGCAGTTTGATAAATCTGACATCAGTATAAGCCACAATCAATTAAAAAAAGTATAGTGTCAGTATGTAATCCTAGCAATATTATAAACTCGGGTTTGTAGGAATGTATGCATATTTGTTACTCGTTCACAGGAAAACCGCTGAACCGATTTGGCTGAAATTTGGAATGGAGATTGCTTAGACCATGGAACTACACATCTTTATTTTTATCTTTACATAGTATAAAACAAAATCGCTTTCCGCTGTCTGTCCCTATGTATGCTTAAATCTTCGAAACAATGCAACGGATTTTGATGCGGTTTTTTTAATAGGTACCTAGAGGATTCAAGAGTAAGGCTTATATGTAAGTAAAACCTATAATATTGCATCTATGCGAAGCCGGGGCGGGTCGCTAGTATGCTGTATTTTATTCAGAATTCCTACGGAAGCGGAGCCCCGGGCAACAGCTAATTATGCATATATATGCATTGCATATTCACATATACATTTGTTAATATAGTAAGTAAGGTAGTGGCATATTACTAACTACTTTCATTAAATATGGCCTATCTTCTAAAAGTGTCTTGGCGACAAAGTGGCTATTACCGCTAATAATATTAACAACTTTTTTCCTCACTCGTGCTTACACGACTCCATTCATTAAGCTTTCATTAACGTAAGTTGGTCGTAAAAGAATGAATGTATGTGCAGGAAATTCATTAGCGAAAAAGTTTCATATTATGTCGCTCAGTAAATCTGAAAGTATTTGTTTCTATAGTTTCAAAACAGGGGTTGTAGGAAAACCATACACTTTTATTTCAGTTTCATATTTTTCAACCAATTTTTTGGATAGGTACAATAGGAATGAGTGTACAAAGAGGGGGGAAGATCTATGACCAGCAGTGGGACACATTAAATTTTAGAAAACCAAAAAAATAAAAAAATTATTGTTCCTTGCTTAAATACATACTTACATACATATCATCACGCCTGTCTCCCGTAGGGGTAGGCAGAGACTAGAGATTTCCATTGGCTACGATCCTTACATACCTCTCTCGCTTCCTCCACACTCATCACTCTCGTCATACCCGCTCGCCGATTTCGGGTACTTTTCTTGCTTAAATGCTTGACCAAACACAAGTGATCCCATAAGGAATCCATTATTTGTGGTGGACGCGTATTCGTAACACCGAACCCAACCGAACTGGCTTTTGACAGATCAAGAATGAATGAATGTAGGTAATGTAGGGCCAGTACCAATATATTGTCTTTACGAAATCCAAAGAATATCTACGAATATATCCCATTCCTATATTGACTTAGAGGTCACTGCATTTAAAGTATTTTAAAAATCGTCAATTTTTTTTTTTAGTATAAGTGTTACCTTTACTCTAACACTGCCATCTAATATCCCAGATGAAATGGGATAAGGGGTGGACAAAGAAGAAGATTAGAGTAAAACTTTAGATCAATTAGGGAACTCTAAACTGCTGTTTGATCATTGGATTATGCTTGTTATAAGTATTTATTAGTAACCTTGTAATACTAAGAAAAATGTCTCAGTCTATCTCAATAATAAAAATAACTAGTTGCTAAGCCTTATGATTAAATATTATAGTTCGCTTTTATTTTCTATGACTGTATTTATAAGAGGTATTCGCCTTTCTTGTATAAGCATTGACTTAATAAAGCGACTTATATAAATATTGCTTATTTTGTAATAAATATTGCTCCTTGTCGAGTTAGCAAGGCAACATTTCTAAAATAAACATTTGAATATACTTATTCCTAAAGCTTATTAATTAGAACTACATAAAGATGAATACTTATTTTTCTCACAAACTGATACTAACTGTTATCCGCGGCTCCGCCCGAGTGGAACTCGGTTATATCGCGTCAAAAAGTAGCCTATACTTGTCTCCTGGTTTTTAACTATATCCATACAAAATTTCATTAAAATCTGTCCAAAGGTTAAGCCGTGAAGGTGACAGACAGATAGACAGACTCACATTTATAATATTAGTATGGACTACTAGCTGATGCCCGCAAAAGTAGCATATGCTTGACCCCAAGTCCTTAACTAAATTATACCAAATTTCATCCAAAGCGGTTTAGTCGTAAAAGCGTGAAAGACAGACAGACAGATATATAGACAGGCAGACTTTCATATTTATAATAATTAAAGTCGTGGGCTTTTTCTACCAACCGTAAGTAATAGGTATGTTGAGAAAGTTGAGATGTCAACAAAGACCAGTATACAATTGTATGTATAACCTTTTTATGTGGATTACTGTACCTACCAAATACAAAAAAGCACACAAATATAATGATTATTATAAATTGCGAATTTTAAACGGAAAAAAATATATGGATAGGCTTAACGTAATTAAAACATTCCCTGCTTTTTTCAGACCGAAATACATTTACATTATTTATCAAACCTTTGAAATGGATATGTATAAAAAATCCTTTTCCACAAAACCATTTCATACAATATTCATAAGCAATTGGATCAGTCGTTAATTTATATTTGTATGCTCGCGACGTATATATATATACAAAATGGGAGATTTAAGTGGACCCATAGAATCCATTAAGGGCTTAAGTTTCAATTTAATTTAAATGCGAGCTCAGTCTCTATACACAGACATATTTGCTCAATTTAAGTGTTCAACATCCTTACTTTGACGTGGAATCTCTTAAAACACAAAGCAGACTTACCACTTTTTTCTGTTCTTTTTTTTACTGTAACTTAAAAAACTTTCTAAGATGCTGATAATAAGACTTAGAAAGTGTGTCTGCCATGTCACGAACATAAACTTTTAACTCAGTTTCTTTCTTCGCCACTAAAAAGAGATAGATACTCATCTGTCTTTAGTTTATACTCTATCTCTAGTTGATACTCGTTTATTTCTTCTTGAGAGTTGTTTTATTATGCTCTCGCGAAATTACATAGGGAAGAACTGCCTAGCTACCTCCGCAAGTGCTCGACTTTGTATTGGAATATGCATACAAATGGTCCGGAGTCTCAACGGACCACACGTGGTGACAGAGGCGCGTGGTCCGCTGGTAATAAATCTTTATAACACAACCGAGGATGCCGAGAAACGGACAAAGTGAAGGTCAAAAACCGGTGGTGGATCTTGGCTCCTAAACAACTATCTGAGGACGCAATATATGAAAGAGAGACTTATCCCGAAAACTTTTTTCGAATAAAAAAAATGTTTCATATTAAGAAACACACTATTTAACAATAATACTAATATAGCTATACTTCTACATTATATATAAAGTCTCCCAAAAACAGGTCTCACCACAACATATACCTATATATAGGATATTTTTAACTTCCCTATAACTTTGTTATATATTAATTAATCAATCAATCAACCAAATTCTTTATTTTCGTGTATGGGTACAAACATGTTACAAGATATTTTTTAAAGAGAACTGCCATACACTACCTTTTGGCATCCAAATTAGTATACATTACAAAAAGTTAATGTGGAAAGTTAATTAAATTATTAATACTTAACACACCTTTAGCTTTTTTTAAATGTAATAAAGTGGCAAGACTGCGCAACAGTCGCTAATTGAAAAACAACATGGTGGTTGGAGCCTGTAAATAAACACAAAATCTGGTTCAATCCAAACAAAGAAAATCTAATCTAAATAGGCATGATAGTATGTTACTAAGAGCATTTTTAGTATGACACTAGCTGTAGCCCGCGACTTCGTGCGTGTGGGCTTCGTTCCCGTTATCGTGGGAATTTCGGGAATTTTCTTTTATACAAAGTTTGTCATGACAATAACCAACACAAAAAAAAATCCAATTTAGTGCATTCTAATGCATTAAATTGGATATTTTTTTCATTTGATTTAAAATTTAGATGAAACAATTGGTGAAAGTTTTAAGCAAATCGGTTCAGTATGTACCTACTTTCGGAGATCAGACAAAAAAATCGAAAAAAATATATATTCTGTTTTTCATTTTGAATGTCCCTCTTTCCCTTTCAGTCAAAATTACTATATGTACAGACAAAATATTATTACTATTTTATTATATGTATAGATAGACTCTACATGATGGAATTAAGTAGAAAGTTCGTTCTATGCTCTACATTAGAAATTGCATTAGCGATAAGTCCACCTTTGTGTTGTTTGTATTTGAATCACATGTATAATTTTTATGTTAATGGTGCTATCAAGAGTATATCTATCTATCTACATCTATGAAGTCTACTGTTCTTCTTCCTTGTCGATGGTACGTATCAAATTTGTTAGCTCAGAAAGAAGTGGGTACAAGCTGGAGCCCGTTGATTGGTCGTTGGTGAACCGTCGTCGTATTTCAAAATAGTATGTTTTTATTTTGAAATATACCAGCAATCAACCCTACATAATTACAGCACAGCCTAACAAGTTTTAACAAGTGACAACGGTTTTGTACACAGCATATGTGTCGTTTAGGGTACAGGCATTTGGACCCACATAAAGTACTAGAGAGAATAAAGGAAAATACTTTATGCCACTGAAGTAGTTACTGATTAGTTTATTTCAATATAACTAAAATTTGTACAGCGCAATGAGACACAGTGAAAATTGGAAGTGAAGAAAAAGAAATGGCGATTGCCAGTATTAAAAAATTAACATAATCTTGTCTATATTAAATTTATTATTTAACACACACTGATTTCGTGTGCCATCAGACATTCCCTGACGATTTAGGCTTTTCCTTATACCCGGATTAATGAAATACGTAAACTTACTCTATAAAAGATATTAATTAAGATGGATTTCAAAATTCAGCTAATTTGATAAGAAATTTATATAACAAACCTTGAGTTTCACGAGATTTTATTTGTATCAAAATAAATTGAGACTTGGGTATATTTAATTATCGTTTTGACTAACAGATTTTTAACTAGATCTTTCTCTTAGTATCAAGTAACTAACTTTTCTAAGAATTTATTTTGTAGTAATATTATTTTTTGTCTGTGAACTAAAAGATCTCATTACAATTTATGAATTTTAATATTCTATAAAATAAGGTTTTAGTTGTCTGCCCTTTGTTTTTTTAAGCTGTAACAGAATATAGTCTAGGTTTGATTATATTACTCATCATCATTTCGTGTAGGTGATACTGTCAATCGATCATGCACACCCTGGTGTAAGAGTTGTTCGGCACCGCCTATCGGCATCAGCACCCGTAGCCAAGGTGATTATTTCAAAACGCTAACGAATGTCGACAAGAACAAAATGTATGGGATTGACATAAACTGCGGTAAATCACGTAGTCAATCCCATACATTTTGTTCTTGTCTTTGACTTTGGCCACAGAATACCTAATACTTAGTACCAACGTATTTGGCTAAGCCCCCTAATGTGGTGCCATTTATGACTAAGTATGCCTTATGTTAAGCACTCACTTATGATAAGCGCGCGATTATCGTTGCCTATATATATAAATCTCCCTTCCTCCCTGCAAACAAACAGCAATTTTATTTAAACTTTAAGTATAGAAACTCGTATTGTTATCTTATGTAAATGACTTCAAAAATTTAAGCGACAGGCACCCGTGTCACATGTCATATTTACGTTGTCATAGCTAATGTTTGGACGTCGTTTTGATCTAAAGTATTATTTGGCGTTGATAAATAATACTTAATGATAGGTCTCCGGCTTAAAAAAGATTACCTTTTCTCTTCCTTTCAGTTTTGAGGGCTATAGGCATAGATTAAAAAAAAAATTCTGGCGTCAAAGACCGCGCGCCATTCCCAAATTCTTATGGGTATACTAAGCATATAACAGAGATTTTAAATTTTTTTGTACTTCGGTCTGACTAATTGCGCATTCGACCAACAATAGCCTTTTTCAAGTAGGGTTCACGTCAGGATAAATATTATTTTTACTACGTTCGGGGGGAAAATTAAATCGGGGTTTTAGATGTAGGTGCTTAGATGGTGTTTTTTTAACAATTACCTAAGCAAACAGGCATACATTGTCTGACTGACTGATACACTTCTGATAAGATATCGGAAAAATAATGTTTCTTAATTGTCTATAGAAAGAGATAACCACATGTGTTAAGAATCTATTTATTTTGGTATAAGAAAACATATAAATACGTATACGTACTCATTTTTAATTACAACACACAAACTTTTCCAAATTGTCCCATTTTATTAGTGATACGTTCAATTTTATTTCCGAAAACAGGAAACTATAAGTTTCTTCTTTAGTTCGATGTTTTGGACAAGAAAAGCTTGCCGTTCACATTCACAACCAATTTCTAAGTAAGATATAACATTTTATTAAAATTTTTTAAGTAATTCGTTTTGGGTTTTAAGTAATTTGTTTTTAGTTGCTTCCAAAATTATATTGACAATAAAATAATAAATTGTACAAAAATTTAACTAGTATCACTACATACCAAAGAAATTCGAATCGCACGCGAGGCAAAATATTTATTTTTTTAAATCTATACACACACTACAAATTATTTAATCTTAAGTGCTTAGCATTATAACTATTCTAGATTTCTACTCTACAGCATTGTAATAGCCTATTTCAAATGCATCGAATATTGACAAAAGTGCGTTCTTGAAAGTTTAGTTTATATGTGTCCGATTACCTTTAAACGATTTAATAAAAGATTTATTGGCAGCAGTACAAAGGATGTTCATGGTGACATATTTCACAACTTTCCTCCGTTTTGCGCTTTCACGCAAGTAGTCTGTGCCAACTTGCTTTTAACTTTCTTGTTTAGTTTTAATTTTATATTTTCTGATTTATTGTTTGTTTCTAGGTTTCCAGTTAAACAATATTATTCTGTGACTTATCTAGCATCTAGCAGATAGATTGCAAAATAATCAATAATAATAATAATCTTTTTTGGTACAATTACGTCTTACAAAAACTAGCAAGAAATTTATGTAGAGATCAAAAGCCTTGGATTATCCATCTGGAGTGCTATTTTTGAAATGTATGACATAACTTAAATTTACTTACAGAAGTAGATTTATGTTTACTAACAAAAATGGATCAAGGTCCAAAAATAAAGATATTTTTTTTTATTCTTTTTTTATAACCAAAACCGGTGACTTGGATGATAGTCACCGGTTATGTCACATGGAACTCATTCAAAAACGAACGATAATCATTCGACTCACCGATTTTGCTATGTCATTTCAAAAATAGTACTCCTAGGCCATTACGACAAGAACCAACCAAGAAACTGGTTCTCTAAATGGCCAAAGGGAAAATACATCGCTGTGTCCGATATATTTGCAAATAGCTTAGGAGAAGATGAAGGATTTGCCGCAAAACGATGACATGAGAGAAAGGTACTACTGTAATTTTAATCATATAAGTTACAATAATTATTTGAATCTCACATTCAAAACATATAATTGGTACCTATTTGAATTTCTATATTACTGCCAAAACTTAGTATATTATTACAATAGCTATTATCATCATCACACCCTATTATATTTTACGCAATTTCTTTCATAACAAAGGTTTTAAAATTGAGAAAATCTCTACCTTTCGTGAGAGCCTACGGGCGGCTCACTTTGCAATTCAAATAATGTAAAAAGCTTTGAACGCAGATTATATCTTAAGGTAATCCACAATTGTTCAATCTATTCATGCCTAGGACATAGTAACTGGGCATCGATTCTGCTAACGTTAAGTCACAATTGTGTCAAAATAGTGTTTCAATTGTAGTGCTTTTTACACACTATGTACAAGAATTATGACATTATGATGTGATGTGAATGTAGTGCGGGGTGTGACCATCAGTAGTGATATAAAAAAATATACATTTCTTGTAACTAGTGTGTAAAAAACACTACAATTGAAACACTATTTTGACACGATTGTGACTTAACATTAGCAGAATCGACGCCAATGGAGTTTGCATAAATAGCTCCTGAACAAATTCGCGATTGACTCATCGTGACAACACGAGAGCACTATGTCACGAATTACAACGAATGACAAAAATAGATTTTATGTATTAGTTAATCTTAGCTTCTAATTTTTATGTGACGAACAAATGGGATTCAGGAAAAATAGGACAATTAATATGGCAATATACGATTTTACGACGACATTGTTATAAAAAACGTAGATGTTAAGAATCCTGTATGTGTGATATATACTGACATGACGCAGGCATTTGATTATGTTAATCAAAAAAGATTAAGAAATAAATTGAATGCGTATGGTATAAGAGGAAATATATTGAATTTAATAGAATCATATTTAAATGACAGAAATCAAAACGTAAAAATATCAAGCTTATGTCCAAAAACAAATAAAGCCAGCTTTTAAAACACCAGAGACCTGAATTTAAACCTCAGTCATTGAAATAAGTATTATCTGCTTTAGAAACCTTTAAAAAAAAGTGTCAAAAGTGGCCTTTTTTAGTATTTTTTATAAAGGAAACTACAGCGGATAGTATTTCAATATTTTTCGAAGGTTCCAATGTAAGTTAAGGATACTAACAAAAAAGTTGCGCGAGGATTTCTGATAGGTTCACTATCACAGAGATATTTTTTTTGGGAGTGGCGCTAGTGATACTGAAGGAACAGCCTGAATACATCCTTAATACATTACATGCAATGTGCATATCAGCACTGTCTAAAGGAATATGCAATTTAAAACAAACATTTTGTGTTGCCAGCATGTTCTCCTCGATCGCTTACATCGCTAACAAATATATGGCGCGTGAAAACAAATGTTTGTTTAAAATTTACAACACTTTTCGAATCTGTTGTTTTAGATACATTTTCGTATGTAGCGATACTATTCGATATATGGTAAATATTTATTTATTTTTTGTTGTATAAGTATTTATTTTTAACTTTATTTAAATTTAATGAGACATACAGACTTGAAAACAAAATATAACAAAAAATTAAATATGTGGTTACAAACGAAATTGAAACAATGTCAAAGTTTTGAAGTATTATAATATTAAAAAATATAAGTTATATCACACACACAATTCAATAACTTACATATAAAATTACAAACTAAAAAAAATAAAATAAAATATAAGTTGGAGTACTAGACATACATTTGACATAATAACGTAGTTCAAGTTGGCCCTAAACAAATGAAAAAAGTCAGTATGTTTTTTTGGGAAAAAAAATATTTTATTATATTGTAAATATCTACCTAATTAAATTAAACTCTACTACTTTGTATAATAAAATTAAATAATACCAAAAAAAAAATATCGAAAAAAAAAAGATAAGATATTTTACATTATGTAAAATATAGATTGACAAATAAAGAACAACACTTTACACCATTTATGTGGCATGCAAAATGTTTAATATTCACACTAGTCAACTGTATATCTTTATTAGGTAAATATTAAATTATATTCATTGTAAACAACGTGGTTTTCGTTTCGTACAATTTTTTGTTTCCAATTAGGGTAAATTTTAATTAGGAAAACAGATTTTTGTGGCCGGAATAAGCAGAAATAAATGAGGGAAAAACACGTAAATCCATGGCGTTTTTCGCGTGACTGAATTTTTTTAAAAGTCAGTAATCACTGATAAATGGATACATGAGACTAGTACAGGTGTTGATCCCATACAATAAAGAACCCAAATGATTTTTTATTTCATACAAAATGATAACAACGTACTATAAATCCCTTAAGATACTTTGTAAATTCGATAACTTAGTATGGCAGTGTGTAATAGGATGTCAATAAAAAAAACAGTTGGGACTTTCACCATTTTTGCATTGGAAAATGATGCTAAAAGTAAATTTCAATGCAAAATTCAGCATCATCATGAATTATTATCATCCTATTCTTCTTGTCTAAGATTCTAGAAGCTACTGCTTTTAACCAACTGTCTAAACATCTACTTGAAAACAATCTGCTCAATACACATCAGTCTGGTTTTAGACCGGGGCATAGTACAACCACTGCTTTGATTCGAGTAACTGATGACATTAGAGCAGGGATGGAAAATAAGAAGGTCACTATTATTGTGTTGATCGATTTCAGCAATGCATTTAATACTGTAGATATCGACATACTGCTTGCTATTCTTTCGCGCTGTAACATCTCGTCTTCAGTGATTGCTTGGTTTAGTAGCTATCTTCATGGACGCCGGCAGCAGATCCACAACGGTTCGGATACTTCCGACTGGTGTGATCTAAAAGCTGGTGTACCACAAGGCGGTATTCTATCTCCGATTCTCTTTTCTGTTTTTATAAACCTTCTCTCGCATCAACTTTCTTGTTCTTATCACTTCTATGCAGACGACTTGCAGCTTTATACAAGGGCCAATGCTGATGATATCGACCAGTCCATCTGTTTGCTGAACCGTAACTTGAGCAGTATATTGGAATGGTCCAACAATTTCGGAATCCGTGTCAACCCCAAAAAATGTCAAGCAATAGTGGTGGGCAGCACATATCAACTTAACAGCATTGACCTACATTCTCTACAACCACTATTATTCGACGGTGCTGAGATTCCATATAGTCCAGTAGTGAAAGATCTTGGTCTTCATATTGATGAAAAGCTCTCCTGGAATTCTCACATCGTTGAAGTAAGTCGTAAGGTGTATGGTACTCTCCATTATTTACATCGCCTAAAAAACTTTCTTCCTATTAAAACTAAAATTATGCTGGCTCAAGCACTGGTACTTCCTCTTATTGATTACGGTGATGTGTGTTATCTGGATGTAACTGAACAACAACTGAACAAATTGGAACGCCTTGTCAACAATTGTATCAGGTTCATTTTTTGTCTCCGGAAATATGACCATATTTCCGAATACCGTTCTGAGCTGAAATGGCTGCCTATCCGTCAACGCAGGAATTTACATATATTATGTCAACTCTATAATATTCTTAGTAATCCACTCACTCCCAATTACCTTAAATGTGATTTCAAACTTTTAAGTTCCAATCATGATAGAAACCTGCGTTCTTCTAATAATATGTCTCTTGCAACGCCTTCTCATCATACTGAATTTTTCTCCAAATCTTTCGCCGTGACCGCAGTAAGACTTTGGAATCGGCTTCCAGAATCGATTAGGCAGGCCTCCAGTCGTGCTACTTTCAAAAAGCTTGTCTACAAGTTCCTACTCTCAAAATTATAGGAAGCGGAAAGGGAGGGGAAATTGAGAATTGCTGCTATTGTTTATTTTGCTTTTAATATATATTTTTTTTTTTTTTACTATGGCTAATATATTTTATGATAGGTATATATGTATTAATATGTATGTATGTATATATATATATATGTATATATTAACTATTTATTAGGTATGTTATGTAAGTTTATTATATTTGTTATTTAAGTAAATGTTATTTTTGCACCCACAAACTGTTCTCTGCTTGACCCAAAGGTTGACTGTTAGATAATGCTTTTAGCATTAAGTCCGCCTATTGTATTTTTACAATAAAGTTAAATAAATAAAATAAATAAATAAATATTATTATTATTATTAGGGCAAAAAAAAAAGAAATATTTTTTATGCTTGGGCACACATCTCCGTCAATGTTATTAAAAACGCAACCCGCTAAAAAATGAAAGAAATAAAGATTAATAAATAAATAATTTATTAATCTTTATTTCGGTTAAAATCCATAGCCTGTTTTATGTTAGTAGGTAATAAAAGGCGCCTAAACAATGAGCAATTTCGATATACATAAGATAACTGAAAAAACGAGTTGCTGTTATGTAGTCAGGGCTCCAGAATCTTCTCACAATACGAGCCGTGTCCAGAAGTACTGCCTTCTGCATCTGTGGTTTGACCCAACTACCAAGCGAGAGTCTGTTCTGCAGACTGATATGTTTTGTTTATTATTTACCAAAGATTTAAAAAGAAATTGGCTCGAGACCGCGTGCGATTTGAAATTCTTTGTTATTTACCTAACTAGGATAACCGATTTCGCTTAAGAAGGAGATTGTGTTGTAGTTGTAAGAAAAATATAAGTACCTAGGTAGTTAAACTATTTTTATTTCTATCGAAAACTAACACATTTTTAGTACCTTATTATCTTCCAAGTGACCATGACTGTGTTTTGTGTTCCGGCTACTAATTCAAATCAATTAAACCAGCTAAATTGCAAGAGTCGTTAATTAAAATAAAAATTTAAAAATACTATCGGATTTTTGTCGCTGATACGTTTGTTCGTTGAAATTTATTCTGTTACATAATACGTATATACCAATCTCAGTGAAACTAAAGCCAGACAGCGGTTAGATGGCATACGGAACTACATAGTTGGGTACCTTCCTTAGAACAAGGAATCAAGATATTTAAAAGATATATAACAATGATACATAGAGGTATCAAGTCGGAGAAAACACGGTCATTCTCTCATAGAAGTTGAGGCCTTTTTGCCTAAAATGTGGGATAACTTTTTTATAATACACTAGCTGACCCGGCGAACTTCGTACCGCCTTAGCGTAAATTTGATTTTCTTAATATTTTTTTCCGTAAAAACCTTGTACAGAGTATTAGAAAACAACAAAAAAAAATCAGCCAAATCGGTCAAGCCGTTTTCATGCTATGTCGTGACAACGTTTCATTTTTATATATATAGATAGATTACTGGCGATTACTACAACTACGAATAGGATACAACAACGAGTAGAATGCAATATCAAAAGCCCGAACACGAAAACACACTATACCCCCACCATCCCATATGGGATGCCTCTTCGTCGTTTCTTTCTCGATTGCGTCCTCAGCTAGTTGCTTCGGGGCCCTAGGTCCTCTACTTCGCCCGGTCTTTGGCATCCTTGGTTGTGAGAGACCATTTGTACCACAGAAATCTTAATATACCTTTCTGTGATTGCAACGTCGAGCCACCTCTTTTTGGCATGTCCCCTTTTAACACGCCCTGGCGTAAGCGGCATGCGGCATGGCGATATGTCCGCACAAACCCAGGTCGAAAAGCCAGTATCTAATTAATATTGTCATAAATGAAATGTGTGTATCTAAAAAAAACTATTTTTCGGTTCCCATTGTGATTCAACAGACGTAGCTGTTCATAAAGCTATATTTAGTCATTTGTTTGTCAATTTACCACAGTTTTCAGTAACTTATGACGGAACGAACCGAACTATACATATTAATAGCCACGGTGGCGTCTTTAATTTTTTCATTTATCTTGCTGTGTACCTGGTGTTTGCTACCAAAATGGCGGACTTTACAACACTACATCAGTATTAGCCAAGTTGTAATAGGAACAATACATCTATTTTGTGTTTCCTTATCATATTGGTTGCCTATGAATAATGAGGATATGTTATACAAATTCATTTTTATAAAAGGTATTATTTTCCAAATTAATATTTGTTGTTCGTTCAGTGCTGCGTTAGTTGCTTATGTGAAATTAATCATTGTACACATTGGGAGGATCACAGCAGAAAAACGAAAAGTGACAGCGTTTACCAGCGGCGTGATTTTCTTTAATGTCATCATTGAAAAGATTTTAGTTACTAAATTTATGGGTCTTGACGATTTACATAATTTAATTGTGAGATGTTTCATGTTTGGTTTACTAATGATGATCAATTTGGCTATATTTATTACTATTAGTGTAAAAGTTATGTGTTATCCCGCTATAAATGTTACACGAAATAAAAATACTACTCATGTGATATCTTTGATTGGGGTAGGTATTATTTGTGATTCGGGAACATTTTTATATTTTGTAATGATATTTTTAGGCCAGGATTTTTTATCTGAAGTTGGTCATTTCATATTCTCTTTTAGACTAATACCCCAAGCTATGTTTTTGCTTTCTAAGAAAACAACTAGGGATTATTTTAAGGATTATTTCGGAAAGAGAAGAAATTCCCTTAGAAACAATTGGTAATTATATTGGATCATAAAACATTAAACATTGTCTGGCATTCAATAAGGAGATCATAAAGACACCATTTAATTGTTGAGATCGGTGTTCACGAAAAAAGAGCACAAACCTGATGAAAATAAGGCTTGCAATGCTATGACACTAAAACGAGAGTGAAAGAGAGTTCCTAAGGTTAAGGTAGGAGTATGTTGCTTTTGGTGAAATTTTCTGCCAGCATTATGGATATTACAATATGTTTAATGTTTGTCTGAAAGAAATTAAGCTATCAGCTCTATAGCACGAATAAAACCTAGTAAAATGAAGAATTTGAGATACTTGTACAAGAACATCATCAAAAACATTGTGTCTTATTTATTTGAATAATTTTTAAATGAATAAAATTATTTATATTTGATTATATTTTCTAATTCTCAATACACTATCTCATTGTAATTTGTTTCTAAGCCTAACCTTTAAATTTTGAATGTAGGCTCTAATTTCTAAAAATTTGTTATCTATATATATAAAAGAAAGTCGTGTTAGTTACTCCACTTATAACTCAAGAACGGCTGAACCGATTTAGCTGAAAATTGTCAGGGAGGTAGTTTAGAGCCAGGAGAAGGACATAGGATACTTTTTATCCCGGGAAGCCCACGCGGGCGAAGCCGCGGGCAAAAGCTAGTTAATGATAAACGATGATTTCTTAACTTTAAAATTCTTAGTTAATAGAGGATCTATACTACTTTATACCTACCTATTTAATCAGATTTAGACTCTATTTTGCGGAAGTCAAAGACTAGTGAATTAGTAAGGAATCTGACCAGTAGTGGTACGCTAACTCGTTTCAAACTTACTTAACAAAATATAACTTTTTAAATAACACGCAAAGCAATTTGGTAGGTTCTTGCGATACTTAACACATATTTAGCACATAATAATAATTGCAGCAATAGTTTTAAACAAATAAGTATCTAATAATGTCAACAACTTATAGCGCAAATAATTTTTCTCGTACTTTTTAAATCAAATATTGTATACATAATCCCTGCAGTTGGCTTATATTTATCTCAATATTGTTTTAATTGCTGACGATACTTTGCGACAAGCGTTACGTAGGTCAGTTTGATGGATGAGAAGTTAGCCAATGGAGTATAGTAGCAGTCGTGGGTTTGTGCCCATCCATCTATCAAGTAACTCCCGAAGGGACTGGACCTAAATAGCTTAACATCTCTGGCACAAAGCTAATTATTTGTAGCTTTATTTTTTTCTACACAATTGAAAAGAATGGGAGAGGATCGTTGTGTCAAAGCAACCTGGGAAAGATAGCAGTATCCTTAGTATGAGATTTTATAAACGCAGCCCTTATCGCTTTAGGATTTTGTATGGAATTTCTTAGTTACCTTACTATCCGAAAGGAGGTACTTTACAGATTTGTCAGTGTTGATAAAATCTTATACTAGGGATACAGGAAGAGGGCCAGTCCCTGATATCGCTAACGCGATGCGGTACATCCAGAGCTGCATGAGATGGGCGCTGTAAACTACCTTCGGACTGGCTTTGGATCGGAATTTCTCGTTTCTGAAGCCAAGAATCACTTCGGGTTCGGTTCACTGTGCCAGTGGAGTAAGTAAGTATTTTTTTCTACAATTACCTTGGCATTTAAGTCAGGCACACGACCCTTGAAAATTAAAAAGGAAGATTATAAACAGTATATACTTTATTTTATTTTATTTATTTATTGGTGCACACAACAGTATTACAACTTAAACATTCTTAAAGTAAAACACCACTACAGTATACAATGGCTGGTTGTGAAACCAAAAGCGAGTGCACACTACATGTATTTGTATTTTATTTATAAACATGAAATTAGTTTCTAGAGATGAACAGAGTACTCTCTAGCCCTGACAAGGGTGCGTTATATACCCCTTCACGTCCAAACAGCTTTAATATATTGGAGGTTTTGAACACTGATTTATCTTAGATAGTTAAAGTTTAAGGCCCACTCAAAACTATTACAAAGCGATTCGGCGCGGGTTATCGGGTTAAATCTCATAAACATATCTCTTGCAATTGGGCCTAAGCCCAAGGTCTAATAGAATGTGTCAAATAGATTTGTAGTAAGTAATAAAGGGAAGTGCCTTCTCTTTTAAATATGTCTTAGAAGACTGGTGTCTCCAGAGTGCGCGATCGGCAGTATTACGGACCGCATTATATATGCTGCCTCCAGCAGCTCTTCTCACGCTGTCTACCCATCTCGCTGAAGCCTCTCCACTGGCGTGTTTTACCTCTGTTCTGCGCAATATTATGAGTTTTTCCAGACAATTGCCCGGGTAATAGCATTATTTCTACATTTAAATAAAAAACAACAAAACGTATATACGTAACATTTTATATTAAGTATAAAAAAAAACAATCAAACACCTTTTGATACATAAACAAAAAACTAGGTGTGTCAAAGAATGCAAAGTTAAAATTACAAAAGGACGAAACAACAATATTTCTAAAAGGGTGAAATACAAAAAACCCGAAAGAAAAACACAAAACCTTTGACAATTTTCCATAATAAAAGGATGCGGCAATTTGTTGTCTCAGGTTTTCCGCCAATTACTTATTTTTCCGACGACCAGCCGAGTGTTGTTATTTAAAATGAAACTGTTCAAGCTTGAAATAATAAATAACGGTTCCGTATCTCGATTAAGACTTCTTCCAATTCCACTTTATTAGTTTGTTATAGCTGACGTTTGTGACCAATCCAATATTAATTTTTACTTGTACGTCGTCGTGTTTGTTTGATATGATGATCCATACTAATATTATAAATGCGAAAGTCTGTCTGTCTGTCTGTCTGTCACCTCTTCACGGCTAAACTGCTGGACCGATTGTGATGAAATTTGGTAGGGATGTAGTTAACGACCTAAGGTCAAACATAGGCTACTTTTGGGCGCGATATAACCGTGTCCCACGCGGGGCGAAGCCGAGGGGAACAGCTAGTATTTTAATATATTTCTCATTAAGTGAATTTATTGTAATTCTTTTGAACTTTTTAAACCCGAAAGCTTCTGGGAAGAAACATTCTGGGCCCCGTAATACTTAAGTCATTTGATTTCTAGCCTTTTCCAGTCTTTTAGTTGAAGACGTAATCTTGTGTGCATTTTTTGTACTACTTTTTAGTATTTAATCGTCTCTATCATCAACAGAATGCCGTAAAGGAGAGGATTACAAGATGTTCTAATTTTTCATGGAGAGAATGAAATAAGACATGGCATCTAAGCGGGCCCAAGCTACAATACAAGCAAGCTGCAATACGAAGCAATTTGGCTTTCAACCGAATTGCTTTGTTGCATTTCAATGCAACCAGAAATATTGTGATGATGAGAGTAGCTTTTATCATATAGGTACTAAGGCCAATATTACAATCATCAGCTATCTATTACTCAAGGCTTCCTTTGTTTTTCTTAAACATATATATTTTGCTAGCAATCATGATTGAGTTTATAGCCAGCAATTTCTCCAACACATCAATCCAAACACCACTTCCCGCAAACACCTTGCTTCAGCTGCAACAAGACCTTTTTCTATTCATATCATGATTATTTTAAGCCAGGTGGCGCCCGTAATTTCTTTAATATTTATACAAATATTTAAAAATCTATCTATTTATCTAAAATTTAAGAGCTGTGCTCTTGTTGGTGGAGTCTCTTCCAGGTGTTTCTATCTTCCGCTAGCCTTTTTACCTCTTGATACGATAAGACTCTCACTTTTTCTTTTATTTGTTCTATAAAACTTCTTCTTGGTCTACCTTTTCCCCGTTTTCCCTCTATCTTGCCTTCTCATGTTTCTCATGTTTTTAATTTTAAAATAAGAAATATCAAATATTCAATGATACCTATAAGAATACACGAGTAAAGCTAAAATATTGCTTTATTACCAACTGAACTAACGGTAACAAATGTTTAAATAATGTTTCATTATCGAGTCAACTGCAATAGTCGCTACTACTGGAAGAAAAAATCAAATAGAAATATTTTTTTAGACTTCTCCACTTAATTACGGAACCCTAAAAAATAAAATTTCCCAGAGATTTGTAAGTGTCTCGTAATTTGCATCTCTTCCTCGTTACACTTTAGAAGACAGATTTCTAACTTGAATTCACGCTTTTTTAAATCCCTGCAATATGTCTCGAAGAGAACACAATGTTTGTTAAAAAGACTTGTAAAACAGCATAAATAATATTAAGAGTAAAAAGATAAAAGCATTAAGCGATCAATCGGAAGGATGAATAAAATAATATGTTTAGTAAATTCCATTCAAAAGGCGATATAATTATGTACAACTAGCTTTTGCCCGCGGCTTCCCTCAGAGTCCCACGCGGGTAGAGCCTCGAGCAACAGCTAGTTTTATTGTATGTTGAGATATTTGTCTGTATTGTATACCATATCCCATAGAATTAGGAAATCGCGTGCGGCATATTTTTTTTTTAATCGATGCCATATCCGTGCGGCAGGACCATATTTTGACAATTCCGATCTATTTGCATTTTTGTATTCAAAAATAATTGTATGCAAATATAGCCTTTATAGCATCGGTAGCATTTTGCGTCGGTTTGCCACTGATTGTCAATACGCATGTCGGATTAAAAAATCTGTTGTTGTACTGTGTTTATAAAAACCAATCGTTCGAAAAAATAAAAAGCATTTTTTTGCTGATTCAATATTTTTTGATCGATGTTTTTTTTAAAAGATAATCTCTACGACTAAAAGTTTCCTTAATCTAATTATATTGTAATTAAGATCTTTTCTTTTTTTCTCCATTATGGTGACACCTATGAGTGCGCTGTTTCTAAGCACTGCCTCTATATTTTTTCTGGATTCATATATGGGACAGCATTTATCACAAATCATGAAATATTCACACTAACGTAAATAAGTATCTATTGTGAAACGAAAATCAGTCAGTTTACACAGTTCGTTAGCTATTCATGAGTTTGACTTGCTCAGCAAATATGTGCGCCTACCATTGACATTTTCAAATAAACCCCTGTCAGCAACCCTCACAACACTGAACAGTCATTCATCATCATCCAACCGTTTTCCCAGTTGCATCGAAAGCCGAGCTTCGAATTTCTGGAGATCGGGATCCAACCAACGCAGATGAAACACTTTTCGCCCGATCTGTGGCGAATATAAGGTGGATACAAATCTAATGTAAATATTTTAATTGCAGATTCAGACCACTATACTTAACAACTTATGAATAGTATACTTACAGTTACATTATTCTGTACATAGGTTAAGAAACTTTTGTAACCTGATATGTTAAATAAAAATAATTTGAATTTGAATTTGAACTTTTCCAAATAAACTTAAAATACGATTTTTTTTTCACTCTCTATGCTTAATTAAATCAGATGATTCACAATTTGTTTGAGAGGTCAAATTTTTTTGCCGTATTTTATTATGAATTTATTTGGAATACATGTTCAGTATAGTGGACTGAACCGCCCTTAAAATATTTGCAGTTGATTTGTATCCACCTTATATAATACGTTGAAGGCGCGCAAAAACGATTTTTGCACGTTATTTATCATTGGTTTAAGTATTGATTGGTATAAGTATGCATTTATTTATACATATAAATGCTAAAGACAAAATCTGGACAATTCTCCAAGCAAGCTACGAAAGCGAAATTAACGTTAACACGCGTGCTATTGAAAAAAAAAAAAACTAATAAAATCGAATTTAAAATCACACAAACTTTTAACTTATAACACCTGACGATTAAGAATGTAGGTTAAAATCAGCAAAAGGCAAAGTTAAAAGAAGTTAAATAATACGAACTTCAAGAGTATCATTTTCAAAAAGTTTTTAATTAAAATGCCAAGTTTCATCCCATTGATTGTCTGTTTAAAATTAAATGGATTTTTTAAGTACTGAAGCTAACTTTTGCTAATTTTGAAGACTTTAACGCGATCAGAATATTATACAAGTTTGACCTATTTTCATTAGACCCTTTTTAGTTAATATGGTTATAATATAAACATACTTAGTCTCCTTTCTATTATGTGCTTTCAGACCATAGATTAAAAAAAAGCCTAGCGCGCAATATTTGTCGTTATTATTAAAAATAAAATTCAAATTTATTTATTTCGTGAACATAGGTAGTACAAAACTAATAGATGGCTTACAAAAGCGGGTTTCTCTATTTTCCGCCATAAGGCATACAAAATTTATCAAATAGGTTAAGTGCAAGTTAAATTCAAGTCAAAAGTTTTCCGTACATTAAATGCTTATAGTAGTATAAATATATCAATGTCCCATTGATATATTTATTGAATATAAATATTATTAATATATTATTTTTGTTAGTCGTACACTCTTGACAGAGTGGTCGTGATTATAGATTGGGTTGCTCCATGGCCGCTGCTCTTGCCATCCTTCTCCACACATCTCTGTCTGAGGCTTTCTTGGAGCCCATTGATGATGGGCACTGTGTTACAGCTTTGACAAGATCTAGCCACCTCGTTGGAAACCGACCGCGTGAACGCTTGCCTTCAGTACGACCCTGGATCGCAGAACGCTCCATAGACTCTCCTTTTCTACTTTTTCTCTTTCGTTTATTTATATATTATTTTTATATTTCACTGAGATAAATTTTGAACGGTAACAAAAAAACATTTCAACTAGACCTTTTTTCTATTCATTGAGCATGCAATATACCTAATCGGAATTATTCGATAAAAGTTTTCCGCTTCTTCACGGTACATGGAGCACAAAACAGGAATCCGATTAATATGTATTGTAAGAATGACGATATATCTGTTATTCTGTTTGAAAAATACTGTGATATACAACAACACAACACAATATTTTTTAGTAAATTTATAATAGAAAATAGACAAACGGATAAGGTTTTTCATATTTATGTCTTGAACCAAAAAAATTGTAATTCATTAGAAGTGAATATACGTGTAAAACTAATGTGTTAAAATTTCGACAGTAATAATAAATACATCATCTAAATATATTTACGGTACGGATAGAAAGTGGTTCTGTAATAGAAGTAGGTATCAAGAGAGCATGTTCCGCTTCGAAAAAATCTTTTCCGTCCTTTTTAAGAGCTCCTTTGGTTTATAAACCACTAGCTGTTACCCAGGGCTCCGCTCCCGTGGGAATTTCGGGATAAAATATAGCCTATGTGTTGTTCTAGGGTCTAAGCAATCTCCATTCCAAATTTCAGCCAAATCGGTTCAGCCATTCTTGAGTTATAAATTGTGTAACTAACAAGTCTTTCTTTTATATATGTTAGTGTAAATGCTCGAACTACGGTAAATCGATTAAGGTAAATTGAATTACCGAAGTTCGAGCTTTTACAGTACAAATATAAATAAATAGTACAAATATATATAAATAGTACAAATATATATAAAAAAAACACATAAATATCCATCCATACTAATATTATAAATGCGAAAGTCTGTCTGTCTGTCTGTCTGTCTGTCTGTCTGTCTGTCTGTCTGTCTGTCTGTCTGTCATCTCTTCACGGCTAAACTGGACCGATTGTGATGAAATTTGGTAGGGATGTAGTTAACGACCTGAGGTCAAACATAGGCTACTTTTGGGCGCGATATAACCGAGTCCCACGCGGGCGGAGCCGCGGGGAACAGCTAGTATATATATATATATATATATATATTTAAATGTTTTTCTGTACTAACAATCTACACAAACTTACAAAAGACTATATAACTCGCACCCTTTAATCGCACTCTGTGATGTGTCCGTGACACCATAAAAGGTAGCGCATGCTTCTAACTCTACACTTATCCTATAATACCCGGCGGACATAAGTTGGCCACAAACGGAACGTTTGCTGAAAGGGGGCTGCACACGTTAAAATTTGTATGAAAATCGGCTACTGCGCATTAAGGTCATTTTAGTTTATTTCCAACTTATATTAGTGATCTATACAATGCCTACGAGAAACTCTACAAAACATTTCTTCTGACGTTTCACTTTGGGAGGAACTTGAATCCTTTCGATCGGCATTGACCACTTACCTAACTCGTCTTTTTTCAATCATCCGTTTCTTAACTTGTCTATTTGCTATTCGGCTGAAATGATGATCCTCTCGAAACTATACTTAACTAAACTTTTTGTAATATTACTCTTTACAAGTGACTATTTGTACCTACATCAACGTAGTGATTTTATACTCTTTGATTATATTCTCTTTGCCTACACCAAAGAGCTTACACCAAGACAACATGTCAATCTTTGATAATACCGTATAATAAAATCTTTGTCAATTGTTCAAGGATACTTTCAATACTGTAAATAAAATGTGCTTAATATGATCAATTATAAAGAATAAAACATTTTATTAAACAAAAAAAAATGGCTTTCGCGGAAGCATCCTCGCTGACGCATAGCTACTTCTTGTACTCTGCTATACTGGCCCTGAAACTCTTAGCGCTTATACCATTAGCAAATGTTGTGTGCAATCCAGTGAAAATACAGCGTGCAAACATAAGTGATCTGAAGAATCTTACTCCATTCTGGCTTGTGGCCGGACTGTACATCACGACGAAGCCACACGAGCAGACTGCCATAATGCTTATACGTGTGTACGTTTTAGCTAGATTCATAGCAGCCCTAAGTTATGTTAGTAAAATACCAAGGATAGCGACTGAAACTGCGTTTTTCGTGTCGTTTGCAATCACTTGTTTTATGGGAGGATGGGTCGTATATACCTACCGGACGGCTATTTGAGTTATAACTTTGAATTTGTTTTACATATACCTATTTCATTATTTAAAATTAGTTTGATAATTAAATTGTTTGTTTAATTTAATAATCAAGAATGATTTCTCTTCTAAAACCCAGTAGGATGCAACATCTATGGCTGAGTCAAAGGCCACCAACAATTCACACTTTGTGCATGAGAAAGAGCATACCTGGATCACGAAAGATAATGGCCCATAAATACCATATGCGTTGCTTTGCTACTATATTTACATCATCCGTGGTCCAGTGGTTAAGGCATTTGCCTGTAGACCCGGGGGTCGAGGGTTCAATTCCCACGGGAAGCATACTTTGTTTAGTTGTTTCTAGTTTGGTTATGACATTGCAGGCTAGAATCACCTGATTGTCTGCCAAAAAAAATGATTCCGTGCATCGGAAGGCACGTTAAGCCGTTGGTCCCGGCTGCCATCTGGTATTCGTTAAAGGAACCACGTCAGAGGCCGAGAGGCGGTTCCGAAGAACTCTGACACCAGGGTGTGCATGGTCGATTGACCATGACACCTACACGAAATGAATGAATCGCGTAAAGCATCATCCCGATATGAACATCAAGCTCTATTTATTTTCTAAGTGAGATACAGATTAGCTTTAAGATTGTATGACCGATCGTTTCTCTGACGTTAACTCTTTTGCCGCACATCAACGGGAAAAAAGATCTTTTTTTTCCTTTTCTTTTATATCCAGTTTGATATAATCATTTTTACCTAAAAAGTTTAACTGAGTGAACTTTAATAGTACCGCTGTTATGTATATAAATACTTCAAACATTTTTTTCAAAAAGCACACGGGAAATAAGATTAATTCAAAATTTAGGCTGAATTTTATATTCGAGTCTAAATCTGTCTTTGAAGTATTAGAGAGTTGTTGACTTTCCCTTTGGGTGTTCATTGAAGGGGAAAGGTCACTTCGTTGGAAGTTTATTTGGAGAGAAAACGAATATGACGTTTATTTTTAAACCTTTTCCCAAAGTTTGCAAGGCTTAAATGTTCTTTAGAAAACTCAAAGGTTGCTGTTGTTGGATTTATTTCTTAAAAGTTGAATCTTGTAGAGTTTCACTGCACCCCTGTCTCCTCTTTTTCTACATAATAATAAGAGCTACTCGGGTACTTAATCATAGTTTTTATAAAGTAACGCGATCTATTTTGTACATAGATTGAGAATATTTTTTAAATATTTAAGTATAATTATTTATATAGGAACAAATCACACAAATTGAGTTAGCCCCAAAGTAAGTTCAAGACTTGTGTTTAGGAGACGTAACTCAAAGGTACTATAATTTATAACATATATAGATAAACATCCAGGCCAATCAGAAAAACAAATTTTACATCTTGACTTGACCGGGGATCAAACCCGGGACTTCCTGAGTAGCGGCAGGCATGTTAACCATAACGCCACGGAGCCCGGAGGGCTGCGTTGCCCAATAAGAAATCTCTCCAAGCTGCATTTATTATATGTCTTTGCTTACAAAGTTCTTATTACATGATAAAGCTGTCATATCAAACGTCAATGTCAATAGCCAACACCCAGATTAGCTGCTAACGGGAAATCATCAATATTTTAAAGAGAAAATCAAATCAAGTCAACAAAATGGTTTCAACGAGCAGATAAGGAATGTTGCCAGTGTTCGGGAGTTCTCAGGAGCCTTTGGTGATTTCCTTGGATTATCCATTGGCTAAAACATACATGGTTCACGCCGCGTTGCTGGCTATCAAGCTTCTAGCACTCAGTCCCATGGCCGCTATGACCTGGGTGAGTAAAGGTTTTTTCGCGAACCCGGACATTGTAAGACGAGCATATTTTTCTGAGTTGAAAAACTTGGCACCTTACTGGATAGTAGGAGCGTTGTATATCACCACCAACCCACCTTTGCATTTGGGGATCAGTTTGTTCCGAATATATACAATATCAAGATTGATAGTTGTGTTTGGTTACATGACGAGACCAGCCCCAGCGGTTTTGGCCGATTTGGCGCTGATCACATCTTATATGATAAACTGCTATATGTGTATTTGGGTCGTATTTTATTATAGAAAAGCGTTATAATTACTATTACTCGTCTAAGGTTGTAATATTATGTAAATAAAACTAATATACCTACCTCCATTTATCATTCCATATTATTCCTTATTTTATTTTAATTTCTTATTTTTCATATTAACAAAAATTATTTTACTTATATATGTATAACAACATTTATAAATAAACAAAAAGGGAACTCATCGGCAGTGGAGCGAAGATCCAAGCTGCCGGTGTTTAGGGTTTCAGTGAGGAATCTTCTCGAACTACGAGCCATGTCCAGACGTACTGCCTTTTGTGTCTGTGGTTAGATACAAGTACCCACCAAGCGAGAGTCTCTCTTAATGAAAGTCATGTTTTATTTATAATTAGATAATAATTGACGTTTTACGAATTAATTAGTAATTATTGAATTAATATAAACGAAATCGGGTATCCGAGCTACCTAGCTAGGATACCCGTTTCGTTCAATTAAGAGACTATGCTGTAGTTTTAAGAAAAGGATAGATAGTAGTTAAACTATTTTTATTTTTATCGAAAACTACCTATTTTTAAAACCTTAGCAGCTTTCGCCCGCAATTTCGCCCGCGTAAAATTCCCTGGGGAACAGTGATTTTTCCAAGAATGAAAGGTACCATACGTCCTTCTCAATACTTCTAACTATGAAATATAAATCTAAAATTTCAAAAGATTGGTTCAGTAGATAGGGAGTGAAAGCGTACAAATAAACAAACATACTCACTTTCGCATTTATAATATTAGTTGGATAATCTTACAAGTGACCATGACTGTGTTTTGTGATCCGGCTACTCATTCAAACCAATTTGCAACAGTCGTTAATTAAAATAAAAATGTTATCGAATTTTTGTCGCAGATATGTTTGTTCGTTGAAATTTATTTTGCTACGTACTTAGGTATCAATGTCACGAGTTTATTTGACTGAAACTAAAGAAAGACAGTGGTTAGATGGCATACGTAACAACTAAGTTATGAACCTTCCTAAGAACAAGGAATCATCCAACTACCATATTAATATTACGAATACAAAAGTCTGTATATTACGTTTTCACGGCTAAACCGCTGCACTAATTTCGATAAAATTTGGTATCGATATAGTTAAAGACCAGGGGTCAAATATAGGATTATTTTAGGCGCGACGTAACCGTACCCACACGGGCGGAGTCGCGGGCAACAGCTACATAAAGGTATCAAGCCGTAGCAAACACGGTCATTCTCTCATAGACTCACTTATTTTTTTTCTAAAATATGGGATACATTTTTTGAGAGACTTAAGTACCGATTACTATAACTACAGATAGGATCATTTCGGCAATATCAAAAGTCCGAACACGATCACACCACCGCCACACCACTATCACTGAATATATAAATCTATCTCTCATCCTAGCGCTTTCTCGGTTGCGTCCTCAGCTGACTGCTTCGGAGCCCAGGGTCCGCTTTCCTGCTTTTCCTCCTTTACTTCGCCCGCTCTTATCATTGTGACCTCTCACAAACACAAACCCATTTGCACCCATTTCTCCCACTGCAACGTCGAGCCACTATTTGGCTTGCCCCTTCTACCACACCCAGGCAGAAGCGGCATGGCGATACATATCCGAACAAACCCAGGTCGAAAAGCTTGTATCTAATTAATGTTATCAAAAATAAAATGTTCCTATCTAAAAAAAAAACATTTTGCGGTTTACATTGTAATTCAACAGACGTAGTTCATAAAGCTATATTTAGTTTGTTTGTCATTTTATAACAGTTTTCAGATGATGGATCTAACCGAACTGTACATACCAATAGCCACAGTGGCGTCTTTATTTTTTTCAATTATCTTACTGTGTACCTGGTGTTTGCTACCAAAATGGCGGACTTTACAAAACTACATCAGTATGAGCCAAGTTGTAATAGGAACAATACATCTATGTTGTATTTCTTTATCACATTGGATGCCTATGGATATCTTTCACAAATTCGTTTTAATAAACGGTATTCTTTTCCAAATGAATATTTGTTGTTCGTTCAGTGCTGCGTTAGTTGCTTATGTGAAATTAATCATTGTAAACATTGGAAGGATCACAGCAGAAAAAAGAAAAGTGACAGCGTTTACCATCGGCGTGTTTTTCTTTAATGTCATCATTGAAAAGATTTTAGTTACTAAATTTATGGGTCTTGGAGATTTTCATAATTTGGTTGTGAGATGTTTCATGTTTGGTTTACTAATGATGATCAATTTGGCTATATTTATTACTGTTATTGTAAAAGTTATGTGTTATCCCGCTATACATGTTACACGACATAGAAATACTACTCATGTGATATCTTTGATTGGGGTAGGTATTATTTGTGATTCAGGAACATTTTTATATTTCGTAATGATATTTTTAGGCCAGGATTTTTTATCTGAAGTTGGTTATTTCATATTCTCATTTAGACTGATACCTCAAGCTATGTTTTTGCTTTTTAAGAAAACAACTAGGGATTATTTTAAATATTATTTCAGAAAGAGAAGAAATTGCTCCAGAAACAATTGGTAGGTAATACATTGGATCATAAAACGTTAAACATGTGTTTAAAAAGGAGAACAAAAATATATTAAATAAATTGTTAAAGTCGGTGTTCATCAGAAAGAAGGCAAATAAGGACCCAAATAGGACGAAAATAAGGCTTGCAATACTATGGCACTGAAAACACCTGTAGTAAAAAACTAGAAAGAAGAGGGTTCCTTATGATAAAGAAAGAAGTATGTATGTTTGTTTAAGCAAGTATGCTTTTGGGGAAGTTAGTTTTCTCTGTACTGTGATGATGATTTAACAATATGTTTGATGTACGAATAAGTAAGTACTTTTTAAGTGCAAATTTTTAAATTCTAGAATAAAAAATCATGGAAAGATTGGCACTTGTTAAAGCCCTTCATCCACTTTGGTAACTAAATTTACCTAACCAGTTACAGAAGAAGATCTTTCATTTGCTGTGCTCCCAGATGTCTCCTGTTTGCTGAAATAAATAAACTATTGTTATTAAAAAAATCTTTTTGATTAATTTTTCTATTCATCAATACACATACACAATGTGAGCTCTAATTCTTCTAAATTTGTTTTATAATGTATGGAAAATAATTTTATATTAGGTGCAAAATTCAATGGTAGCAATAATTTTATATACAAAAAATTAATAATGTCTACAATCTGTTATAGTGCATTTAATCATATTTTTTCAATTCAAAAACACTTACGTAATCCCTGTGCGGAATCCCTACAGTTGTAAATATATTTATCTTAATATAATTTTAGTTGCTGACGATACTTTGCCATAAGCGTCACGCAGGTCAGTTTGATGGATGAGAAGCTAACCAATAGAGTCGTAGCAGTCGTGGGTTTGTGCCCATCCATCAATCAAGTACCTCCCGAAGGGACTGGACCTAAATAGCTTAATTATATCTCTTGAACAAAGCAAATAATTTGTGGATTTATTTTTTTCTACACAATGGGGGAGGATTGTTACGTCAAAACAACCTGGGAAAGAAATCAGATGGCTTACCACTATCTCTTAAAACCCCACTAAAAATATATTTTACCTAACTACTTCGGCTATTTGAGAAATAACCAAAGTTTGACAATATACTAATGAAGTTAACTTGATTTAACAAAAATGATTTACAATAAAAGAAGGTTTGGTAACATATTGCAAAGATTATGTGGTCACTTTTTAGTAAGTATTTTTTCAGTGCATGCAACAACGATTGGCTAAGGGAGATGTCGCCTTATATCATGTATTGCGCAGTCTCGTTTACTCACTCGTTCTTGCATGGTTTTAAGAGATGGTAGTAAGCTACCAGGAAGATGGCCAGATATCGCTAAATCGATGCTGTTCAGGCTGACCTGCGTGAGATGGGCACAGTAAACTGGCAAGCCATCGCTCTCTCTTTTCGGAGTCCAATTTCCACTTCGAGTCACAGTAACAGAGCAGTAAGTAACATTGATAAAAAAAATAGCTGACCCGTTTTAAGTTGCGTGGATAGCACTAAATTTAAATTAATAAATTACTCTTATCGGACCAACTAAAAAGTTGAATCGGCGAGAAAGAAAAATAGTTTATCCGTTTCAATTGATCGGTTTAATTGGTCAGTGGCAGGACAGATAGACAAGTCAAGCATACCGCGAAAGTTAAAGGCTACATTACATACTCACCACGAGTGAAACCGAGGGTAACAGCTAGTCATTTAATACAACTACAAAATACATCTTATAACTTACTAAGTTTCTCGAGATGAACAGAGCATTCTCTAAGCCCTGACAAGGGTACATGCATATATACCCTTCACGTCCAAACAGCTGTCATAAATTAGAGGTTTTGAACATTTATTTATCTTGGATGTAGTTTAAAGTATAAGGCCCACTCAAAACTATTACAAGCGATTCGGCGTAGGTTATCGGGTTAAATCTTATAAACATATCTCTGGCAATACAGCCCGAAGCCCAGGTTCATATTGTGTCAAATATATTTGAAGTGGTAAAGAGAAGTGACTTCTCTTCCAAAAGATGTCTTAAAATGAGACCTAGAGACAGATAGTCTCTCTATTTCTTTTTTTATTTATTACCTATAGAATAAAAACAACCCATTAATCAGTCATAAACATGAAGAAATCAATTTTTCGACGCATAAAACAACAAACGTAAAACATCAACTACGCAACACACCTAACCCGCAAAAAACCGTATTACTACGTAGTACTATTACTAATTCTGTGGTACTACTAAAACAGTCATTTAAAATACCTGGTACTTAAGTCTTTTAGACTTGTGCAGTGGTACAGAACCCTCAGGGCACGAGTCCGACTCACAATTGGCCGATTTTTTTATTATGTTTTTGCAACCATATAATTTATAATTTATCTATCTATATTTATTCATATCTACTTATTATCTATTATGTTACATAGATACATATATATTCATAGTTATTGTAATTCAAATACGCAATCAGTGCACTCAAGGGTATTTGCTCGGGACATCTGAGTTTCCACCCCATTACCCATACAGCCTGTAATAGTCAATTGTTTTATATACAGATATTTGTAATATCTGAGAAAAGGAGTCTAAAGCTGATTAAAACGTTAATAGTATTTTTTCTTCAGCCGAATTTCCGCTTTGGTTCAGATTACAGAATTTAGCAATATTAACAAGAAGTGGCATAGCGCACGAAAAACGTGTCACTAGTTTGGCTTGCAAGCCAACGTTTCACACAGAAAAAATTGGTGGGGAATTTGATTGCATCATTTATTGCCACTGCTATCGGTCGTTAATATTATGTGGCTTTATTGTAAGCCACATAATATTACACCCAATAATATACACCCGACAGGGTTCAATTGTACCTACTAAAAAGACAGTGACTTGTGTATTGTATACTAGCTAGAACTGTTATTGTACAACATGAAATGCAACAAATAAATTGAATTGAATTGAATTGAAAAAAAGCTACGTTATACATTTCAATAATGGTGTGGTGTGGTTTACATTAATTGAAGATAAGAAGAGAGAATACGCTGACACACTGATCCTGGAACTAAACCGCGTCAAAACGTTTCTAGTCGGATAATTTTTCTGTTCTGTGGTTCAGATGCTAAATTACGCTTATTATGTTAGATTTAAACAGCATTGTAAAATGGAGCGACTGCCGTTCTCCATAACCCTTTTTACTACAAGGAACAATAGACTGTGATCCAGAATTTTAAGCTGGCTAAAGGCTCTGATATAGCCTAACGAATTCTAGCGATAACAGGGATGCATTGAGCACTTTGAGCAGCTCACGATAGAAATGTCACTAGTGGTGACCAATCCAAGTCAGGCCACATGTGCCGTCGCTTGACACACAACCGTTAACACGCGTGCATGCTAGACTATCAAGTTCGTTATATTTAAATTCAATGCCTACCTATAAGGACATATTAAGCTTTTTAATTTTGACTCCCTTCAATTACATGATAAAGAGCAAATAGGTAAAAAAACAATGGCCTTAAAGTAAAAACTATTTAATGACTATTTTTTTAGTGTAGTGGTGCCTGAAAAACAGCGTTACTCAGGACCATGGTTCAGGGTAACAGAAGCTGAGGCATTTATGGCATTCCTTTACCAATATAAAAATTTATTGCTCTGTAAAAATACTAATATCGAATTAAATAAAAAATTAACAAATTAAATATAACTAATATCAATATTTTTTTACTTATAATGTAAAATGTAGATATAGAAAATTGTTTGGCAATAAAGAACATTTTTTTTTATTAATATATTATTTAGAAATGAAATTTGTAAATACGATTCTGTGAAAACAAGTAATGCTTTTATAGAGCAAAATGGATCTTAAATATCCCTTTTACGTGTCTAAATATTATTTGAATTCTGTAGTGAAAATTATATTCTTTTATGTTGAATACAAATACAAACAATGTGTACAAAGGCGAACTTATCGCTGATGCAATTTCTTTCTCCAGCCAACATTAATAAATAACAAATATCCATATTAATATAAATGCGAAAGTCTGTCTGTCTGTTACACTTTCACGGCTTATGCGGGCGGAGCCACTGGCAACAGCTAGTTAATAAATAAATATAAGGCAAAATCACACAATCAATTTATGGGATACTAATGATTGAACTCAGAACTACCAGATTAACGTTCTACCGTGTTAACCACAAAGGTTATCAGTATGTTTTATAGAGCAAGCCGGACATTACTTTCAAAGTCGGTTAAAGGGAGAGATAAATATTATGATTTATGTAACAAAACATTGAGGTCGTAATTCGATAAGAGATATCCCGATACGGAAAACAAATTGGATTTTTTTGCTCGGTGTCCTCATTGTCATTCGTATTTTCTGTTTAATCTGTTTAAACAACATTTCAAATTTTATATTTTTGTTTTAATGTACTTGTTTTAAAAATCTTTATTATATAAAAGAAAGGCGTGTTAGTTACATCACTTAGGTGTAACTCAAGATCTCAAAAACTTAACGAAGATCTGTCTGAGCAAACAAACTCGCACTTGGCCAGAAAAACTGAATAAGAAAAATTCGATTATTCAAATTACTGCTGATTTTGATTTATTCAGTTGTAATCAGGGACTTTTGAATATAATGACTAAATTGAATTGGTTCGTTCCTTCCTCATTATTTGTAAGTGGTTCCTTCCTTATATTTTATCTAATCAATATCTTCTGAGATAATAATAATGTACTTACAGAGAAGGTTGAAAAAGCGATCAAGACGAGATAGAAAATCAAGAAGATTTATTTTTTTTCTGTAGAGAATTTTTTATGGAATCGTGTTTTAAACTAACATGCCTGCCGCTGTGGTCCAGTGGTTAAGACGTTATTCTGTGTGGGTTCGATTCGCGCGGGAAACAAAGTTAGTTTATTTGTTTCAGATTTTGTTAGAATATTGCAGGCTTGAATGTACCTGATTGTCAATCTTTTAATTCAATATCAAAAATTGATTTTCTTATAATAAAGATGATTCAGTGCTTTGGAAGACACGTTTGGTCCTGGTACTACTGCCATCTGATAGTAGCTAAAGGAACCACGTCAGGCAAAGGCCGAGAGGCGGTTCCGAAGAACTTTGACACCAGGGTAAGCATGGTCGATTGATTTTGCCACCTACACGAAATGATGAGAGGGTATTGAGTATGATAATTTTTTTGCTATAAGTAATTATATTTTTGGAATACTTTGGGATGTAAATGCCACAAATGGCATTGCTAAGGGAATACCAGTTCCCCAATTTGGTGTGGTAGTTGTAGTGAGGTACTAGTAGTTGCACGCGGTCGTGCTACACGTATGGTAAGTCACGAAAGAATTGTACTTTTAAACATATTAGCGATTTGTGGCCTAAATTAATATAATTTATAATTTTTTCCCAAATAACAAATACTCGCTTCCATTTTTTTACTGAGACCAAGCTGCACTTCGTTTAAACATGAGTAAAACTGATAGGTGTCGCTGTGAATAAAAAAATATAAGTATTTCTTCTCACTGAATAGAAAATACTAAAACCAGCTTCATTTTACACTTGGCTATCGCTGGGGAAATCTACTAGTTGGAAACCCGCGTTTTAATGAAAACTCCTAAATAAGTTCAGTGAAAGATGTGAGATTTCTGCTATTTTTAACATTTACAAAAAATACAATACAATTTGTGTTGTCAATATTATTTTGTTACTGAGAAAACCGTAGTTATAACACGTTCAAACGGACACACGAACTGCTATGCATTTTTAACAATAGTTACATCTTGTGTCTCGTAAGTATCACCTAAGTGTCAATTGGCACTCAACGAAAATTTTGCTTAATTGAATTACTTATTTATAATTTCTTTAAAGGGCTTTTCTCGTGTAGTTTTTTTTTCGTGAAAATAATTAGTAAGAAGCCTTTTTTCGCAGTATAATATATCCAAGCGGTCCTACCTTTCTTAACCCTAGTTCACCAACGTAAAAAAACCGTTTATAGTTAAAAGGCAGTTCATCATCATTTCGTGTAGGTGCCACGGTCAATCGACCTTGCGCACCCTGATGTCGGAACCGCCTCTCGGCCTCTGACGTGATTCCTTTAATGACTACCAGATGACAGCCGGGACCAACGGCTTAACGTCCCTTCCGAAGCACGAAATCATCTTTATTATCAGACAATCAGGTGTAATAATAATAAGGCAGTTTAATAATATGTTTAAACTGCACAGATATAAATAGATCAAATAAAGACTAAGTTTCAGAACAGCATTGTAATATCCACATTCCAATTTCGGCTCTCTAATTGCAAACCTCTGTCAACTGGATAGGTTCAGACAATACTGAATCAAATATTCTCGTCCGACTTATTGCTAATCTGAACATACCAAACCTATCTTTTAGAATAACATCGTTAACTAAACAGCCCAAGTTTTGATCACACTTTAGCATTAGAACTCTTTTTTTATGCGCTAAAAGTACATATTACAAGAGAAGAGGACTCTTAAAAGTCTACGTTGGCCACAATTGTCTGAGCTGCTAAAACAGAGTTCATATGCTTTTAAAATGTAGGTACTTTGTAATGTACTTTAAATGTGCTTTTAAAAGCTGAAAACTCTGTTTTCCAGGGCAGACAACTAGGAGCTGTGAAAATAATTAATCATGGTCCTGATTTGGCGGAACTGGTTATTACAATCATAATCATAATCATTTATTTTTGTCATACACAGGTTACAAAAGGTCTTACAAATTCAGAACAGTTCTCTGTGTGCGCCAGCAGGCATACAAAATTAACATGTTGATTTATAATATTATTAACTAACTACAATGGAGCGACTACCGTCTGACCTCCATAACCCTTTTTACAGAGAAGCCAGACCCACAGGAACATGACCCGGGTGTGTGTTAGTGGCTATTACTGTAATTTTTTTCAGGCTGCCTAAAGGCATCTGACATATTAATAACCTAAAGTCTACCATCTATCGATAACAACCGGGTCCAACGGCTTAACGTGCCTTCCGAAGCACGGAGGAGCTCAAGATAGAAATGCCACTAATGGCGACCAACCCAAACATGGTCGCGCACTCGCCCTCGCCGTCACTTGACGCGCACTATCGTTACGAAAACGCGCGCCGCGCTATGCTTTCGAGCTCCTCAAAATATCAAGTGTCAACAATATTATTGATAATTGAAACAGTCCACCATTTATTCCTTCTATCCTTCTTCTTAAAAATTAAATTTTAAGTTAAATATTTGTCTCTACATTTGTCTATTGAACAATTGAAATTCCTTTCGCGGTGGCAACTGATCTAGCGACCCTTATTGCAATCAATTAAAGGCTTTTACTAAATTATTCCTAAAGTTTTTACAGACGTAGACTTTATTAATTAATCTTCGACACCAACTGTTCTTTTTTCATTATAAGATATTTTAGAATTTTAATGGCCATTTGCGGCTCGGATGCCGATTCCGTGAGAATTTTGAGACTGATTTCTCCTTACTTTATCTTCTTCGTCGTGTCGATAACCTCAAATTTTATAAGCCACGTACGCTGCTACTTGAGCTTGAACCGTTGTGGTTCCCATATGATCACTTCTACTGCATGTAGCAGGGCATAAGGTGAGGCATTGTTTCGTTTGATACTTGAAGAAGAGCCACATAAGACCGTAGAAAATGGCGTGCATTAAAGGCGGCTTACGTCCTGCAGTGGATGAAATAAGCTACAAAAGAATAAGAATATATTAAGCAAGTTACAAAACTCTTTTATTATCTATAAAAACAATATTTGTCTTTGTTTGTGAATTTTTCTCAAAAACGTGTTTTATCTTTATTAATTACTTTACAAAAAATATTTAATACATCACTACTTATCTTAAAATAACAGCAAACGTTCACCCTCGGCTTCTAATTAAAAAACAAATTTGCCTAATCCCCTTATTAATTAAAATACCTGCCAAGAAATGACAAGGGCAAAGGGGTTTTAAAACTGGTAAGATATTAACATAATACCAGTACAATTTCCCAGAGATTTCCATGGAACACAACCACGATAATTTATTTATTCATATCGTTTATCCTCCGGAAATTAGTCGGCATAATCTTTTGTTTACCTCAAATTTATTTTATTTGGGCAGTCGAAACACAGCAACTTAACAGAATGCAAATTATATTTTTTACTAATAAGTACTATTTACCTATATTTTTTAATATGCCTATCGCAATTCAAAGGTATGCATTACCGTTCTCTGCTTTGCAACACTCATTTAATTGACTAGCAGAGAAATCCTCAGGGTTTAAGTCCTTTATTTATTATGGAAGAATAAGAACAATAGAATTATGGAATCTATACTAATGTAATAAAGCTTAAGGACACTACGGGCATACGAAACCGCGGGAAACAACTAGTAGATAAATAAAAATAAAACTATAACCTTGGTTTAAAAGGACATCGCTCCTAAGTTTTCAAGCAAAATGAAAAATTCCAAAAAGCACTTCAAGCGAGATACAAGACCCTCGTCTAGTGAGTGTTCTCGCACTCGGCAAAACTTTTAATGACGAACCTACTAGGACAACCGGTAAGTGAAATCTCTATATATATATATATAAAATCAATTGCTGTTCGTTAGTCTGGCTAAAACTCGAGAATGGCTACCGAGTTGGCTAATTTTGGTCTTGAAATATTTGTGGAATTTCAGGGAAGCTTTAAACGGTGAAAACAGTGCGTTCAGGCGGTACGGAGTTCGCCGGGATAAATAGAATAAAACCATTAAATTCAGAAAACAATCGTACTACAGCTCATACATCTTTACTTATGTTACAAACACAAAAGATTGAATGTTTAAATTTTTGAATTTTGTTACTTAGTCACATTTCAAACGTTGATCCGATTGTGGTAAAAAAACATGATGGAACCCGAGGACATTATACTCTATATATCATTTTCTGCACCACCTACTCTTTTGTCAACAATCACTTTATATTTAGGTTGTCTGGAAGAGATTGCATTAGCGATAAGGCCGCCAATTGTCATATCTATCTTTGTAATTTCCTAATTGTATATTTTAACTGGTGCGATATAACATAGGACCACGCAGACGGAACCACGGGCTTAAGCTAGCATACTTTAGTTAAACAAGATTTTTATATATATATTTTTAATTGTTATAACACCATTCAGTTATCATCATCATCATTGACCGTGCACACCAGTGAAATTTAATTTCGTTATCAGAATAACCATAACAAAAAGTACTGAGCCCAAACCACAAAATGGCGGTAAAAAGAACATTTTATGACACTTCTCTACTGTAACATTTATACATCTGACGCGTGAGGCGACGGCTTTAATTTATTAGCTAGGACCGAATTACCCTTTCGTGTCTAAGCTTTGGCACTAATCACGGTAAAGATAGGAGCACCAACCCCGCTCCTATCACTGGGATCCAGCCTGAAGCGTACCAATCCCTCGTCCGTGCCTAACTATGTTAATCTACAGTTACATTTGAACACATATTAAAATTATCAACAGCAATATCATATCAAATACTAATAAAGGCCATGTTAAATCACTAGAGCACAATACACGTCTGCACCGCTCGGCGAACCCAAGGAGAAGAGAGCGTTACACTCATACTCACCCCGACACTACTACTGCCAAGAGGGGTTTACCTGTAGTGGGGAGATATCTGTCACGTGATGTTACCGGGCGCTAGCAAATTCACATTTATAAATTTAATTTGCTCTCGTTTTTCTCAAATTTACTTCCTTAGGGAATTTAAACATCGCTGCCTTGAAAAATAATTCCATTTTGGGCTGGAATTTTGCCATTGGTCCTGTCTGCCGTTAAATAGTGGTTATTATTCAGGAGGTGCGTTTTGGTCGTCATAAATAAGTGACTTGAGTCGACTCGCTAAGAATAAAAATAATAGATATTCCTTTGTTCAAGTTTTTGACGCTAGACAACGTAGGCGTAGGTGCGATCTGATAAACGCATTCATTGTATTCCAAAATAACTTAGAAAATTCATTTAATTATAGCCATTACTTTCTAACAATAAGTAAATTGATGCGTATATCTTACGCTGTCAGTCAGTGTCAATTTGTTTTAGACAAGTTTATAAATTGATTGTAATTTACGTAGGTTGGAGTAGATAATACCAGGTTCAAATTTCACATTATTTATAATGACAATGAGCATTATACGTGAAAGGTAAAATATCTAACACTATTAACGAATTTAGCCCAGGTTTGGTGTTTCAAAAAGGTATAAATATCTACCAGAGTTTTGGCGGGAAGGTGAAAGTGACAACGTGTTGTATTTATTTTCCAAAATTTATGTTCGAGTTATTGTGTATAATAATAGTGGTTTATTATTCGCTAAGTGTTCGTGAACAAAGTGAGTGTTGAGAAGTAGTACAATGCCGTATAAATGACTATACCTAATCCTTGTCACCAAAATCTCCCAAAATAATGAGTGAAATTCTAAAAAAAATTGAAATTACTTTTTTAAACTTTGTTTTTGTATCACATAACGGTACAGAATTGATTTTATTACTAGTATGTGTCTATCTGTCTAACTGTTACGCTTTAATTCACGGCTAAAGCTAGGCTACTTCTAGTCGCGATATAACAGACTCTCACACGGGCGAAGCCACGATCAACAGCTATTTTTTTATATGTTAGCTCGATGTCGTCATATTAATTGACCTTTCCTGAGGCTCCAACATTTTACGCATTATGTCTCTTGTATTTATGGTCCTCCATTTTTCTGTGCCCTTTTGTAGGCGATACTAACAATATTTTACGGCTTAATATAAAATTTCACATTATTCTTTCTGCGATGAAACACTAGATCCAAATAGGTGTAATATGAATAAAATTTATGTTTTCTGAAATGAATGTTTTTGGAATTGTGTTTTAAGTTTATTCCATACTAGCTTTCACGCGCAGCTTTGCCCGCATGTATTCGCCTCGGGAATAGTGCTGATCACGGGATGAAAGGTAACCTATGTCCTTCTCAATATTTCTAGATGTGTGTGCGAAATTTTAGCAAGATTGGTTTAGTAGATAGGCCTTGAAGAGGTAACAAACAAACAAATATACAAACTCACTTTCACATTTATAATATTGAGATTAACTTAATCTCCTCTTCTATACAGATGCTTGATTTTTCAAACATGTAAATATTAGTTTAAGTAGTAATTAAAATCTTAGTTTGTATAACACATCTATTTTATGTACTTATGTATACACATAAAGTATGTAGAATTTGTTATTGTAATAGTTTTAGAATATTCACCTCTTGTAATGCTATAGCAGGTACGCGAATTATATCCGCGTTTTTGCGAACACCGGACTCCAAAGCCTGGTGCTACTATACCTTGTAAACGTAATGGCTAACCCTCGTATTAAGAAACGTTTGTTAAGACCATGTTAGCTAAAATTTGTTGCGTCTCATTCTTTCGCATGAAGTGTCAGGTAAGAGAAAAAGAGACAAAACATATTTAAGTTAAAATGGGCTTAACAAACGTTTCTTAATACGGGGGTAAAAAGTAACACTGAATAAAAACCTTCCGCCAACTAAGCTTATAATGATATTGATACAACACTGGAATTGTGATGGTGAAATAAATTAAATAAATTTCATTGAGGAAAGTCAAATATGAATAATATAACAGTTAATAAACAAAACATACCTATTCGGTCACCACAGTCGGTGACAACTGACAACGATAAGGTGATAACTACAGATAAATTACATAGGTGATATAAGGTAAGGTAGGGTATGGGACTATGGGTATATGAAACACGTCATAGATTAATTAATTTCGACAGGTAAACAAACCTCTTGGTGTCAAGCCTTGCCCCAAATCTAACAACTTATCAACCTCATAGATACTTCGCAAACTTAGTTCATCGCGAAATTTCCGTGAGTTGGGTAGCGATTGAAAGGAACATTTACAACTGGCAACCTAAACTATTTAATAGACGAAGTTTTCACTACTGTCTGATAGAATCTTGCGGTTTGAAATAGAACATTTTATTAACCCCTTGTCATAAAAAGAGGGATGTTGTAAGTTTGACTTGTCTGTCTCTCCCGAACGGATGAAGCGATTTAAATTAAGTTTTTGTTGTAAAAGGTGACTTACTCGTATGTGCGAATATTCTTAGACATGTTTGATGAAAATCGGTTGAGCCGTTTGTAAGTTGTGGGGGTGAAAGTGGGGAAGTGGGGATAACCGAATGTCTGCAAATAGTCTCAAATAGTAGAGTCTCAAATGAAAGCGCATGATGTGCACATTACAAAATAGTTCAATGAGAATAGGTTGAGCTGTAAGAACGTTCTGGGGTTATAAGTGGGGAAAATACCTAATGTCTGTAAATGTATATTAGGGGAGAAATCAGTCGACCTTCACCACTGAACACAAAATGTGTCGGGAGTTTTTTTTTAGTTTTTAATTTTATTTCGTTCATCATCATCCTTGGTCCAAGTTTCATCTGCAAAACCTTCAAATACCAGACTTTAATCATGGTCTTAGATATAGCGCTTATTAAAATGGAGCGACTGCCGTCCGACTTTCGTTACCATTTTTAACTTTCTTCTGTAATTTTACGATTTTATTTCGTTGACAACATGAAATATATATATGTACTTACATAATAGTTCCAATATAATATTTTCTAAAACATTTTTTTGAGATATAGAGTATCTAGCCCAAAATTAATGACTCCATCATATAATATTGAATTAATTAAATCGCGGTTAGTCTTTAATAATTATAATATAAATCATCATTTATGTCTGTCATATAAATCATAAAGAGATTTTTAAAAAGACCGTTTTTTATAGCCTTAATTGTCAACTGCTGGGCAAAACCTCCCCCTTTGTCTGCTACAAAGGTAGAGGTATATATCCGAGGTCACTAACCGAACAGCTATTGTATAATAACTCGTCAAAAAAGTAATTTGGTATCTCATTAATTTAAATCATGGGTTGTGGGCATAAAGCTTTTATTCAATTCAGTAACTTTAAGCAAACTCTTTTACTGTGGATACACTTTGATATTTATTATGACCGCCGACTCCTCTTTTGGATCACTTTGAAAGATTGACTGAGTTTTCTCATTTCCTTACCTTTGTCATCTGTTTTATTAAATTAATGCGCGCCCACAAATTATTTTATTACTCGATCTTATTGAAGGAGTTGAGTAATATATAAACCTAGTTTTGGCGCCAAGCTAAAAACACTTAAATATTGTCCTTGTATTTATTTTCCACTAATTGTTTTATTTCGAGTATTTGTGCATAATAATGGTGGATTACTATTCGCTAATTGTACGTGAGCAAGCGTGATTTTGGAAAGTGGTACAATATCGTATAAGTGCTAAGTGATGCCTTCCACCGCTTCACTTACTCCTCTGACTTGACTGACTAGACATGACTACATAACTGACTTAACGTTATTGACTTGAATAAATGAAAAACATTCTAATTAAACTTGATACTGGCAAATTTAAGCTGTGAGTTTGATTGCCATATTGTGGCATAATGTCACAACAACAAAAAAAAATATAAACCTTATCGAATTCAAGCACTATAAAGGTTTCGTATACAGCTTGAACTCGAAATAAAGCAATTTTCATAGTAAAAATCTGATGTTTCCATCCTTTTCATTATGAACTGTTTAGTAGTTTTTAGTAAATATTTGTTGCTATAGCATCAACAGAAAAAATCAAGTCTTAAGTTGTTGTCCCCTGAAAGACGGAAGATGGACGGACAATTCCTAAAACTTTCTTTCATGTAGCTCAGGCGCTCAAACAAAAATTAAACGAATTCCATAAACTATATGTAGCTCAGGCGCTCAAACAAAAATTAAACGAATTCCATAAACTATATGTAGCTCAGGCGCTCAAACAAAAATTAAACGAATTCCATAAATTATATTTTATTGATTTACACGATATTTTTAATGTGCATAATAATGGTGCTCCCTTGTTTAGCAGGCACTCTTTTCATAGAATTTCGTTTCGCAGAAAATATTTACACAATATTTGTTATACGTGTGTTATTTATTTGGAATATTATTGTTTCAATACATATTTACTTACTGAAATGAAACATATTTCACAGAAACACGATTCAATTTAAATATCTCCAATTGATTTACAAACTTATAAAAGATTTACTTTTTAACGAATATTGTTTTATTTGTTCGGTGTGTTTTATTTCCATACTTATGAATACTTAATTATTTCCAACCTTGCCAAAAAATCTGAACAATATTTTTGACCTTTAGATATTTCTAAAAATAAGACACCTTTACTGTCGTAGTAAGTTTTTCAAGTCTCAAATATGATTGTAGGGGAAGCAAATCTCTCATTTCTTATAAACCAAACCCTTAACAAAACAAGATCGTGATTTTCTTATCGCCTGAATACATCTCCTCTTTCTTTATCTTATTTATTTTTCTTTTAGTTTAAAACCAGCATTGTATGTTTAACAATTGTAGAAATGTGAAAATTTTCCTCCTTGTGTATTACAGTTATAACTGGTAATATAAATTGACGTCGTTTCGATAAGGATGGCTCCAATTTGTATTATTTTTTATATCGATAGTATTCTGGGAACAGTAGTTAATCATGGGGTGTATTCGTGGCATTACGCATTAATATTTATTACTTCTCTTTAGCTACTTTATTTATAACGGACTTTTAAATAGAAGGACGTTCTCAATTCGTTTAAACAGTTTTATATTAATACAAACTTTCATCATTTCTGAAGTGATTTTGAAAAGTCTTTTTATTTTAAAAGAAAATTATTGCCATTTAATTTTTTGGTTTCGTATAGTTGGCTAGGTGTGTTTTATTTATGTACCTTATTGTCATTTGAATTCCGTTTGAGAAATAAAATATTCAATCATAAAAAAGTATCGCTATCGAGATCCCTATTAGGGATAAGTCCGCCTTTTGTTGTGTTCATCATGTTCTTTCTGTAACCTACAATAAAGTTTTTACATACATACATAAAATGAAATGAAAATCGTTCAAAATCGATTAATAATCATTCGACTAAGCAATGTTAGTCTCATATTTAAAAAAAGCATTTTTGATGTTAAAGTGACTTGCTTGTTTAAACTAAAAAGTCACTAACTTGCTACTCTTAAACATTAAACAATGTAATGCTGACCGTGTTGAAAAATGTTCAGTACCAGAGACTAAGTCTTAGGTTATTGTTTTTTGGGTTATCAAAACATCATATATTATTCAAACATTTATTAAAAACTTCATTGTTTTACAAGTAAATATTACTTATACATTTGGCGGACTTAGGATAAACAGAATAGTATAGGATAAATAGACTACAGTTCAATATTACAATGATATTGTAATATTGAACTAATAGCGTCATTACTTCAGCTACGGTATTAATTTCCGAACTTTAATAGATGGGAACCGTTAGTAGTGGTTTCAATTCTAGGCGGCTGATAGGCAATTAAGTAATAAACTCCCTTCATTTGGCCATTAACATCCCTTTCGTTAACTATAAAGTCTCGAACGATACTCATTTAACTTTAACGATACAACATAACCTAAATTGATACTTTGAAGCGAATGTTAGAAGGCATTAATTGAAATTCAGTAATTAATATGTTACTCGTATCCGCCCGTGACTCCGCTCCCAAGGGAATTTCATTAAACCTTATCTTTGTCGCAAATCTTTACTTCGGTTTATTTAAATAAACCTTTCACAGCTTATTGAATAACATTTCGATTAAAATAGTAAATGATAGCCAATTGCAGGGCTCGTACTATGATATTTATTTCTAAAGTTTATGAGTCTTATGGAAACAAAAAGGGGAGGCTTTTGCCCAGCAGTGGGCAGACCAAAGTCTGTAAGAGGAAATCAGACAGCAATCACTCCAGTACCGCCAACTCTAAGAGCATGATTAAATGAGTTCCCTGGGCTCTGAAACCTGAGCTAAGCTGAAGATGCAACTGGGAAACACGCTCGGATAAAAAAGAAGATCGAGTGGAGGACAAATATCGTTTCACGTAAGAAGAGTCGCAGTTAACAGCTAGTTATAAATAAAAAAGGGAATAATAGAGAACTATTCAGCACTCCAGAAGTTGACAATAAAGAATAGTTCTGTCTATCCCGTTATGGGGAAAACGTGCAGATATTTTATTGTTACTCCATTATACCTTACCTTGGCCGTGGAGGAATTTCTATAAGTGGAGGTTGGGTTCCGGGCATGTCGAAGCAAAAATTCAAGTTGCGGTGCACACGCACAGAATAAATAATAGTACAAGTACAGTCGGCTGCATAGAAATCTGACCCCCATGCCACAAGTATCACTATTGAAAGGGGGTCATATTTCTCTGCAGATCACTGTACCACGGACTGTTGCTTGACGACCCTAAAGATTATATTTGTGAAGTTATTTTTTTCATTTACAGACAGTATTACAGAGTTCTAAAGCCATTATTTGGAAGCCACTTTGCTGTCTGCAGAGTAAATAATTAATAGGATTAATACTTAACAAAACGAACAGTTAGATCCTTGATTTTAGCCCATCATAGGTATATAAAAATATTTAGCAAAACGGCCCAGTACTTTTTATACTTGAGTCGCTAAATGAAAAAAACATTTATTTGCCCTCGCATTAAAGCACCTATTTATTTGCATAAGGCATTAAATTAAAAGTAAATATTAAATCGTGCGTCGACGCTTTGCCCTAGAGATTTTTCACTCAAAATAACGAAGGAAGAAAGCAATAACAGAGGTCTCAATTTATTTAAATCTCTTCCCGATCCTCAAATGTGCTGTGCTGTTTGTCTATCATGGTTTCTGTGACTTAGACATGGTTTTTATTATCATCTTATGGCTCCATCTTCATTATCTACACACACTAAATGATATTTCTCCCTCATTTTTATGTAGCCAGCCCATGTTACTAATTGTATACTCGTAAAAAAGCCAATATTTTAATTCGTATCTGTACTACGGGCGAAGCCGGGATGGACTGCTAGTATAAGATAAAATTTCATGTCTTTAATAGCTTGTGGTTGTTTTTTTATTTCTGTTATTTCCTTATTTTGTATTGCAGCCTATTTAAAGATTATATTTTATGTCGTAAAGGCGTGTTCCGTAAACATATGCGTATATTTAGCTTATTGCGATGTGAATAATAAAAGGAAATAAGGGAAATGCGTGAAATTAGGGCAAGTAACTGCTATTAAACATGGTTATGTCTGTACTTTGCAAGGCGTGTCGTTGTTTTTTAAGAAGAAAGAAGATGCAATATTAATAAATCGAATATCAATCTGTTAATCAGTAATTTGTGGAGCCTTCAAAATAGTCCAAAAGATGCCGCATTATACCTACATTTGTTTTAGTCTTGAGTCACCAAATTAAGAGGTGCAAGAGTAGTGATAAAGGTAAATGTCATGAATAAAATGATTTATTATAGTGAATCAGAAAAACTGACGACAATCTGTGATTAACACAACAAGCCTCAAGATTACTGCGCACGTGTATGATTCCTACTTATGTGTAATAAACTCAGCGCATAAGTTTATAGCTTTCTGTTCTACGGCCTTAGCAAAGTGTCAATGTTGAACGCTAGCGATTCTAGTTTATGCTTCCCTAAGGCACACATTAGACGTTTATGCACGCATACTGGTTTTCCATCAAACAAAAGGATGGTACTCGAAAGGTTAATTGAATCGACTGATTTCCAAACAAATCATTTTAACGGTTCAAGGTCAAAGTCACACAGCGAATACGCGCTGCGAATGATGGTGGCAGTGGCAATTCGCTGCCTGCCTATTACACACAGTGAGTTCCAAATGAGCGTTCGATAGTCTGTTCGTGCGCAAATTTAAAGATAGTCGTCAATCGTGGCTATTCGCAGCGAGCACCTATTCACACACAGCAAATTATCGCGACAAGTGCGCATTTTCAGCGAGTAAAATTGAAACATGTTCAATTCAAACCGCGGCAAATTTAACTCGCTGCGATTGAATCTATTTGCAGCGAATAGCTTTTCACTTAAAGCGATACTCGCGATTAGAAAGCATTCTCAGCATAGATTAAAAAATAAAAAATTGTAGCGTAGAGACCGCGCAAGATTCCAAATTCTTTGATTCTCAGCGAGTGTTCTATGTGTGATGGAAGCTTTCAAGCATTAGCGAAGAATGAAAGAGAATCGCTTTTGATGACTACGGATGCTTTTATTTATTAATTCATATTTCAGACATGCGTGCACGCCTCCAATATAGGTATTATACCATTTATACCTAACTAAAAGGATCTTTATTGGATGAAACGTAAAATTGATAAAACGTGTTTCAAAGAATTATCACGGGTACATGTGGTGTCACATACATAATCGAATGGTCGGACAGCGTATTCGGATTAACCCTCATAAACCCTTAAGAAAATTGTTTATGCCCATGTTGGATTTGCCGAATGAAATCTGTTTTATTTCTATGTGAACCCTTTTCTTAGGTCTTTGGTTTATGTGGTCCAATGCAATTTTCTCTGTATTTGTTTTCACTCTTCATTTACTGAATATAAAATAGAAATCAACCAAACAGTTTTTGTGAGTCAATATTCAAGTCTTTAAGATATATATTGTTAGTTAAGTATACATAAACTACACACATACATACCTATACTTCATACATTTCACAGCATACATTTCCTATGTATGAAGAAGGTTCTCAATCTTAGGACATACCAATACCTAGCCCGATAACTTAACGGGACAAGTATGTTCGTGACGATAGCTCGTGTCAAGCAGCAGCGAGCGCGCCCTAGCTTGGGATAATCGCCATTAGTGGAATTTCTATCTTAAGCTCCTCCGTACTTCGAAAGGCACAATAACCTGTTGGTCCCGGCTGTTGTCACTAGATGGCAGTCATGAGGCTGTGTCAGAAACATTTAAGCAGCCTGACAGTGTTGGCCAATAACCTAACACACCCGCATCATGTTTCCATTGGTTTGATTTCCTGTAAAGAGTGTTACGGAGGTCAGACGGCAGCCATAGTAAAAACCGGTACCGCCAAATTTGAGACCATGATAAAAAGCGTACCCTGCCAAAAATGCAACTAAGAAACACGCTGGGATGACGCGAGCAAAAAATATTTATCACGCTAGGCGAAAATATTAAAAGCTGTTAGCAACAGCCTCTAGGCTCTCTGGGTAAATAATATGACTTTAATGGGTTTCCCGGGCGCAATCTCGGTGTCCCTTGTATCAACTATTTTGCACCCTGTCGACCAGACACGTAACTAAAACAGTACGGAAATATAGCGACAGCCTATATTTTATTTACTCATTTTTATATATGCTCTATCAAAAAAAAGTTTCGGAAAAAAAATTAAGTTAATCGGACTAAGTCAGATATTTTACTCGATTCGGTAAATATTTTTCAACGATGATTCGTAAAACACGGTCAATTTTATCAGGAAACTACAGACATATGAGGGTTATTTCAATATTACATACTTCAGCGGCGATGTGAAGAAAATGTGTAATAATGTGAAATTCTGGCATTTTCCGATACTGTTCTGCAAGCTTGACAATATTATAGAATTCTTTATTCTTTATAGAGATAGTAACCTACTATGGTATATGGTTCGGGTCGACACATAGCGGACAAGCTTCAGGAGATAATCAGGTGGCGATGACAGTTTTTACTAAATTGCCTATTTCCGACGTTTTGGAGAATTCTCAATCGTATCATGACATAGGTTTCATTGTTATTTTATACTAGCTGACGTTTTCATTTAAACATTGTTGACATACTTACTTATTTTATTATCATTATTTTTATTTAATTTTATTTTCCGACATTATTTAATTTTAATGTATAAATTTTAATTTTAGTACCATTCAAAGACTTCGCAACACCCAGCCTGGATTATGTACATACTTACCAAATTATGTAATTCCACTTACTTCATATTTTGTACAAGTAAGCGAGAAATAAATAAATAATACAGTCACGTTTTATGAAAAGCGAAAATTTACTTTGGAAACAAGTGTATGTGGCCTTCGCCAAGACCTAGAAGGGGCAAACCTAAAAAGTGCTAAACATACGTCAAGCATACGGCCCGAAGCCTATATTTACTTTTGATTTGCGCTGCCATCTCGTGGACTAAGATGTATCGTCACAATACCCAGTAATTTCACCACCCAAGCCAAAACACATCAATGCAAGCACTGCTGTTTAGCGGCAGAAATAGTACCAGTTTAGAGTAAGCTACCCACAGAAATAATAAGAGGTACCGAAGTCGACGACTTTTGTACCTTTGGTAGTTAACTTTTATCGATTGAAACCTACATAATCAATAGTTTGTGGTAATGGAAGAAATTTTATTATATAGTTATTTACTACATATATTAAGTTTATTTATTTAGTTTTATTTTTAATTAAGTTGTAATATTTAGGTTTTATTTATTAGTTTATGTCGTTTTGTAGTATCAATTAATCTGTTTTATGTAATTTTATTTTTGTGGTGCAATTAAGTACGGGTATATTTTATTAGACGAACTTGTTCTAATCCGAGTTTAACCGCGATGCAATATCTCAACTGCCTAGATCAGGGTCGAATGTCAATCCTGAAGGACCCTCGCCCATTCCAGGCAATTTCCCGTCCATACTGGAATGTGGAGTTTTGTGCGTTCGGATTCTTGTCCCGTCATCCGGTCCACATTCCTGGGAACTTGGCGAATTTTTGCCGTGAGTAGGTGCATATTTGCTGCAGTGAAAGGTCATATACCTATAATGGGATTGATCCCTTTGAATAGAACGAAAATTGTTCCTAGTTGTTCTATTAATGGTTTTGATGATATCGATAGCCTATGACATAGGCTAGTTATTTTTGCGACCCGAGAAATAATATAGGCCCTAAGTCATTTTTCGGATCGCAAAAATAACTATTAATAAATATATAATCAATATAATATCGTAAAAAGGTAACAGATTACCAGAGTAACGTTCCCATGTATAATAAATATTCTTACCTTAATTTTTTACGATTATCAAGCCACAAAAGGGTCATTCGGTTACCACACATATTCTGTGACCTTAAGCTATTTACTTACGCCTACGGTATAGTCCGCGGCATATAAGTTGGCAATAAACTGAAATGACCTTCAATGCCGATTTTCATACAAATTTTAACGTGCGCAGCCCCCCGCATGTCCCGTTTTGGTCCAACTTATGTGCCAGGTACCTGTGTTACTAGCGCTCTACAAACTCGTGTATGTTCAATTATTCACAGTACGCAGCCTCTCACTTGCTTGAAACCAGAACACAACAATGCGACCACTGATGTTTGTCATGAAAGTATACTTATCTATAATTTTAATTTGTAAGTGCACTTTCAGCTGTTTACCTAGATTACCTGTAGCAGAAACATCAGAGCTAATCGCCTGATAAAAAATATTTTTTGGAGACAAAATAATTTAAACACTTCGTTTAAAATAATCGAAACAAAATTCATAATCACAATTTTCTTTAGAATTGTGATTTCGTCTAGACATCTAATTCAATTTTGCAAACACTTATAACTGCTCCAAACAAAATACAATTTAAATTAGTTTTGTTTATATTCAGCTTCTCTGTATATCGCACAATATAAATAGATATTTATATCTTAAGACAGGAATCGCGGCAAACTTTGTTCTTATCTCCATTCTTACATACAGCGAGATTTGTATAGAAGGGTTGCCTTCAGTTTGCTGCGTTAACAATTTTTTGTATGTCTAATCAAAAAAGCGCCCTGGTGGATAGTAAGGTAACTAAGAGTTTTTAAAATCTAATGGTATATTATATGGTGGGCAGGCGTTTATCTGGTAGTTAGATTCACTTGCCAACTATCGTCAGCCTTCGCCAGCGTTTCTAGCAATCGCAGGATCACAGCAAAATTCAAGTATCTTACGTCCGCAGAGTTAGGCGCCAATCAAACGATCTTGAAAATACAAAAAAATTAATTTATCTTTCTGTTAATGAGATTATCAGAAATCTTTTTTGCTTGTATCCTTAAGTTATATTAGAACCTCGAAAGTCATTGAAATACTATTCGCTGTAGTTTCCTTTGTAAAAATTACAAAAAACGGCCACTTTTGACGCTTTTTGTAAAGGTATCTTAAGTGGATAGTACTTCTTGATGAAACTTAAGGATACTAGCAAAAAATTTGCGCGAGGATTTCTGATGATCGCACTTACAGAAAGATATATTTTTTAATGTATTCTGTACTAGCGACCCGCCCCGGCTTCGCACGGGCATAAAAACCTTCCTCTTGAATCACTCTATCTATTGAAAAAAACCGCAACAAAATCCGTTGCGTAGTTTTAAAGATTTAAGCATACAAATGGACATAGGGACAGAGAAAGCGACTTTGTTTTATACTATGTAGTGATTCGTAGGTCGTTGGCGCTGGTAGCAGCTTACCCACATGTTTGGAAGTGCTGACTAACGATCTTCAAATTGCACATCGTGGCATAAGGTCCTCCAATTTAAAGTTTGAGTTAGATATTTTATATTCAAGCGCTGGATTCTGGCCGCTTCCAAGCGGTCAACCGGATGGAAATGTATTGCTGAAATTGTGATGATGTGATTGTTTATTTTAAAAATAATTGCACCCTTGTACTATTGTTCTATATTTTTCGATGTTTAAATTGTTGTCATGTTATGTATACACGTTTTTGGGTCACAATCTGGCATGTGATTTTTGCCATGTACCTATTTTCTTGTTCATATTTATGATTGTAATCCGTTGTGTTTACCTTATGAAATAAATAAATAATTCTATGTTTTTTAAGTATATTTTTTTTATTTTACATGAATTTGCATGAAATAAAAAAAAAAGATATTTTCAGGTTAAGTTTCTCAGACCCATAATTTAAAAGTAATAGCATTTATTTTTTAACCGGCATAAAGATGTGGTCGTGCTGACATTTAGTCCGAGCCACTCCTATAGCTATTTTGAAAGACAAGTATGCGTCTAAACACACTGACAATATATGAGGTAATATCAGAAAAATATCTACACGTGTGACATTGAGGAAAACGCGAAAACTCATAATGCGGAATATGTCCCTCGAGGACTAAGGTCATGGAGAGGTTACCTCGCCAGGTTGAGTAATGTTGGAAAAGATACGGATATTACACCCTTTTGGTAACTATTAGGAGGGTTTATCAGGTCTAATGCTGCGCTCAATTACCTACCGAAATATATTTAAAGCCGCTATAAGTACATTAAATCATTTAGGGATTTTCCGTATTTCACATTAGCAAAATCTTGCTTTTTTTCCAAACGACACTGTTACAACTTCTTTTCAACCACTTATTAACTCTTTTAATATTTTTTATGTTTTAATATTCCCATCTTATTTGCTTTTTTTTACGAAAAAAGGGTATATAAAAAAATTGGTAATACTTCATAGCACATAGCTTTAGGAACAATTAAAATCACGCATATGTACACATTATATTTATAACTTGCTTCCGCCCGCGGCTTCGCCCGCGTGAATTTCTTATAGAAACAGTGCTTTTTCCCGGGATGAAAGGTATCCTATGTCCTTCTCGGTACTTCTAACGTGTATACGAATTTTCAGGAAGATTAGTGCAGTCGATGGGGCGTGAAAGCGTAACAAACAAACAAACTCACTATAGCATTTATAATATTAGTTAGAATAGGATAGTTATAACTATAATTATAAGAATTGAGTATTGAAGAACATCCTTCCTATAGGAGGGATGTTCTTCAATACTCAATCCCGCTGAAACATATTACAATTTACGATCATTAGATCAGAATTTTTTGGGATAATAAGCAGTAGCCTTCGACAACGCTCCAGAGATAATTGTTTCGACATTCAGAACTCAGAAATGTACTTTCAAACGCGGCCAAATTTGGTTTTATATTTAAAATGGAAGTTTCTATTCGGACCGCGTAGTGTTTTACTATTCGCCGGATTAACTATTGTTAGTTGTCACAAAGCCTTCCACTGTTTTCCATTTTAGTTAAGCTCTTGTTTTGTTTATCCTCCTGCAAACTCAACTTTGTTTTCTTATTGATACGTTTTTCATTATTATTATTTTCAATAGCATTAATGACGTGGTTCGCTTAGATTTTAGTTTTCAGAATTAAAGATAACGCATCAATTGTGGTTTAGAAAAAGTTAGCATACAAAAAGGATGTATGTATATAAAAACTTTATTGTGCATAAAAAACATTAAATAACACAACACAACAAAAGGCTGACTTATCCCTAATAGGAATGAAAGTATTGATATTGCTAAGGGAAACTTGTATCAAAACATAATTTCTAAAAAAAATGTGATCAGTAACGACCACGGCGTGCAAGAAGTTGCAACCTAACACCGTCGTCTGAAATTATCCTAGTTCAAATAATAAAAATAAAACTACGTAATCAATCTAATTATGCAAAGTACTTTTATTCAAATTATCAATAACTAATATGTCAATAAAAATAGTTATTCTTTAACTTTTATTTAATAAAGTTAAAGTATCGATGCCTGTCAAAACTTTATAATAAGAGAAACAAAAGAAAAAGACAACAACTGTCATCGCGTTCCTTTAACGAAATATCCAATGGAATACAAATCCAATAAAATTTAAATTTCGAATGGAATGTTCGAATTTGTTTTTCCATTTTTCGCCTTTTCAAAAGTCCTTATCTCCTTTCTCCACCGTTAAATTTTGAACTCCGAACCAGCTTTACCGCGAAATTGTACACTTCGTCGAATTCACAATATCGGAAAGAGCGTCGATATTCTGGAGGAATGTACTTCTGCAGCCGGCACCGATCGACGTCTCGTTATACGATTTAACAACTGAAGCATATGTAACGTTTCTTTATTTATTTCGAACTAGTTTTGTCTGTGACTTCATACGCCTGGTATGTTATTTATTATAATTTTATGAATCGTATTGTAAAACTAAGTAAGATTTTTTGTTACTTACACGATTGCAAGACTAAAACGAGTATCTTAATAACTCTAGAGCTATGATTAGTAGTTGCTGCAATATGTGTTCAATAAATACATATTCGAATTTACACGAAATTAAAAAAACTTGACCAATTTTTTATCTTATTAAATAAGTTAATCTCTTATCTGTAGTTTGGGCGCTTGTTGAAAGAGGAACGTATGCTTCCCTTAGGAATCAAATCAAATTTTAGGTAGTGTAATAAGATAGTCTTGATTAAATTAATTGTATTGTTTTGTAGAGCTGGTCACAATAATCCTTTGTTACTTACACGAGTGTCTTAATAACTGAACCTAACTATGATTTGTAGTTCCTGCAATATGTGTCCAATAAATACAGATTCGGATTTACACGAAGTAACTGTGGACACTTTGGACCAGCTCCAACCGCAGGCGACGAGCCAAATCAACACATTGTTAATTGCTTTCCTTATTGAACTCACTTGTTATGAGAGGAGATTAAGGAAACCTGAGCTAATTATTTGTCATCTTATACTGCGTTTTTGGCCGATTGCTTTATGCGGAGGTCACGATTTGATTCCCATTCTGAATATTTTTTACGTTGCAATTTATGATCATAGTTTCTACTTCCTACTAAAATTTTTAGTAAGTAGCTCTGAAAGTAGTTTCTTATACAGATTAAGCTAACCGATACATTTGATTTTTCTTTTGATTTTTTTTATGACCGGCCTACGACCCTAACGTCAACACTGTTTGGCTGTGATTTGTGGAATCTGCCCGTATAGAATGGAACACTGGTGAAGATACATGATGTAATGCAATCATATCAAGCGATAAAAAACAGAGATTACGTAAACTTTTTCTTGCTTGAACAAAAGCAAAATTTGTTAAAATATTCAACCATAATAAATAATTGAAAAACCACGAAAACATGGTAAAAAGTTACTGGGAAATTATTCCCTAGAGAAATGATAGCGGCGGATGTTTATGCGAAACTTTTTATTCTTTCGTATCTGGAAACGCTGACAAAAAATGAAAGGAACCGTGATTTAAGTCTAGACACGTATAGGGTGAATGCTTAAAGCAAAGAATATATCCGAATGTTATCATTAAAATATTAGTTCTTACTGGCGACTTAGTTTGCATGGAATTAATAAATGAATTTATTAATCGCTGTGGGTTTTAAGTTACACCTCATAATGTTAGCCCTCATAATGTTAGCTATCGACTTGTGAAATCCGGTCATAATCAGTCTAGCTGTAATGAAGATTATCTTTACAGACAAGACATTTTTTATATGTAAAATATTTTTGTTATAAGTGTCATTAAAGTAAAAAGCTCTTTTGACATAACAAACAGACAGATATAGAAGATGAATAGAATTTGCAACGTCGATGCACGAAGATATATGTAAACAAAGTGGGGAGGCTTTTGCTCAGCATTTGGCCATAAATATAATATAGCTAAAAAGCTCGGATCTAACAGATTTTTCATTTTATATATTTACATATCTATAAAAACTTTCATGTTATTTACCCAGACGAAGCCGGAGGAAAAATGTCTGAATTATTTCTTATTCTTCTTTCTCCAATGCCTTTGCTAGTAAATAAAATATGATCTTTCAACACTAAGTTAAAAATAGCACTCGAAATCCTTTCCAACATTTTCTGTTTGTCACATCCTCTTTTCATTGAAATATGGAGTTCTAAAATGATACGTGACCCGACGACGCGACGACTCTCGGCACTTTCTTACATTATTTTGATAAATCTGAATATTTCTCCCACTGTGAATTTTACGTCTAATTTCGTTTGCAGGGGATCAGCATTGTCATCCAACGTAACAATACTGCTAGCCTTTTTGGCACTATGTTTTAAATACTTGCGCTTTCCCAGCTGCAGCAGCAGTCGTATGATTCTGTGCTCAGGGGTGTCGTCCAGCCAGGTCTTGAGTCAAGCCAGCGCTTCCTTTTAGGCTCATTGCTCATTGATTTGCACGGACTATTAAATAATTTAAGGAGTTTTTATTAGAACTTTAACTTTTAAAAGTAAGTACTTATAGTATCATCCATCATCATTATAGAAAATTGCAACATAATACGTTCATAACTTTTGATAATTTTACAGCCAATAGAGACCTGAGTATACGTTTTGAATTTCAACTTGATAAGTTCATACGTACCTCAGAAAAAAGTTAGACAGACAGACGGACGGACAACAAAGATCTTATAAGAGTTCCGTGTTTGCCCTTTGAGGTACGGAACCATAAAATAGTAAGTAATTTGACCACCAGTAAGAACTTTAGAAAGCTATTTATACTGGTACGGAACCCTTAGTGCGCGATTCCCTGGTTAGTAGACACGCGCTTGACTGATTTTATTGGTAATCACTAAACTAAGGAAAACTAAGAAGGAAAAGCAGATTTTTTTTATATTTATTACGGCCGTGGAAACGAGTCCTTAAAGGCCTTTCTTGAATTTATTAATCTTCTACAGTCCTACTTTAGACAAGTCAAGAAAAAAAAAGTCAAATCCGTAGTCGAATCCAGTCAAGTGTAAATCAGAGTCAGAGGGCTAAGTGAAGCGGTGGAAATTTTTAACTTAGCAATGACATGGACATTTTGGTATCAAAGGTTAAAGTCACATAATCGACGCAGTAGGTACCTACCACTTCCCAACACACTTGCTTTTTTACGAATACTTAGCAAATAATAATCTAAGTACCATTATTATGCGCACAAATACACTCTAAAAACCAGGAATAACAGATTTTATTAATTATTTACAGCCCTTGAAACAAGTCCTTTAAGGCAGATAAATGTAGCCACAAGTAAAATCCACAGTTTTATTTTACTTCTTTCCCAAAGACTGCTAATAATTTCGCAGTAGAAAATATAAAAGTCATATCTCATCACGAAATGTACGATTACATCCGAGGATTATATTGCGGTATGTCAGTTACTTGTCTCGTCACCATAAAATTATGCACACGAATCTCAGTTTTTAGAGTTCCGTGGAACCTTTAGGGTAAATACTTGTCAAACATCTGCTGACAAAATTTCTTATTAGGTATTATTTAGGCAATTATATATACTTAAATTTATTTTATGGTTGAGAATAGAATAGAAAAGTCTTTATTGCTTGGTACAAATGCATACATTCTTATTTTTTTTTTAAACTAGGTTGGCTAATGCAAGTATAGTTTTCTTAGTCCCAGAATACCTATATAGTAAAAACTATAACTAAACCGTTAGTAAGGTTTAATGGTATAGTCTACTAATGGTTTAGTCCTCCTCTATGATTTATCCGGGCTTAAAATTATTTCTTCATGTTCGGCAACGCAATCGTGACAGTTCTGGTGTTGCAGTCATCCATAGGTTACGGTAACCACTTTCTATAAGTGAGACCGTAGTCCTGTTTGTCTACAAGGTATAAAAATAGCTTAATTAAAGTGCGATTCGTATATTATATTATTACAGTCATAATCAATCATCCCAGCTTTTTTTCGTTAATATCATAATACGTAACCAGACTTCAAAAACTTATATCTAGTCAAGAAAAACCACGGCTTCTGAACACGGAACCCTCGAACCGTGAACATTACTTACACTTGTCCAGTTTTCTTAAAAGCATCGCTCTTGATGCGATTTTTCAACTTGTTCGCTCCGCTCCACTGCTTTTAGCAATATAGGTATGTACCTATTTTACTCAATAAAATACTCTCAGTTAAGTAGGGCATTTTTATTCCGAGAACGGAAGTTAATTTACTACAAGATATTATTTTAAAAGTCAGTCAAGGGCTATGTTCTCTAACAGCCTTGGATATAAGTAAGACCAAATTAATCATTTAACTTTATTATTTTTTAAGGGTATGGGAACGGTTGCAGTGAGAATCTGTCTTAAGCCTGACCGGATTTGTTGCGTCATTTCAAATCCTTAGAAAGGTTTTATGTTTTTCCCACTACAATACTCAGAAAATCATCATTAAATACCAGATAAGAGTGAAGTACATTATTAATCATAATCTTGTGTCTGAAGACATAAGGATTATCCGCCGCGCAGGTTACACTGACTCAGCAGATTAGACCTAGAGTTGGGCATTTTCGACATTCTAAGAGAATGACATGAAATTTAAAAAATTAAAAAAAAAAACCACGACAAATACTTTTTAGTAGTGATGTTCGACTGATTTCTCCCCCCTCCCCCCCCCACATATTATTTGCAGATATTAGGTATTTTCTCCACTTATACCCCCAGAGCTTTTTCACAGCTCAACCGATATTCATTGAACATATATTTTGTAATGTGCTTAACAGATTTTCGTCAAATATTTCTAAGAACACTCGCCCGTAAGTCACCTTTAATACAAAAAAAACTAAATTGAAATCGCTTCATCCGTTCGGGAGCTATGATGCCAGAGACAGACATACAGACACAGACAGACAGACATGTCAAACTTATAACACCTCTCTTTTTGCGTCGGGGGTTAAAAAGGAACGTACTCGAGGAGCTAGATAGCCTAGCGCGGCAAGCATCTTTGTAACGATATTGAGTGTCAAGCGACGGCGAGCGTGGCTTAACCCGGATCATTTGCCATCTGTGGTTGCCACTAGTCGCATTTCGTCTTGAAGTATATAAAGTGGCTAAAAAGACACGTTAATTTCTTGGTATCGGCTGTTATAGCTAGTCATTAGTCAGTTGACTTCAATAAGCCCTAAAAATCTGACAGTTCTGGCAAAGGCCGGCATGATCCTAAGATGTTTATGGAGGTAGTCGCTCCACTATATAGATAGAAATGGTCATGTCGCAACAATCCCAATTATGTCGCTATTTTTACAAATAAAATAAAATAAGTAATATTTATTCTCCAAAAAAAAAAAAGATTTAAGTATAATGAACCAATCAACTCATCATTTCATTCAATTAGATTGACAAATTTTCGTATCAAATTTAGTAAAACAGGGGCCTGGATTATCAAAGAATATTTTTCATCTCAAAACCTTAGGCAATCCGGGGTTTCCTTTAAATAAGAAGATATTATTAAAATTTATATGTCACAGGTATTATACGTTACTCCACGTCACTAGCAGCTAAAACCCCGCAAAACAAACGTCGGCCATCAGTCGAGAGTACGCGATATCCTCAAGTAAATAGATACTTATGTGCCAGCGATATTATCTTAATGAAGAACGTTAATTGTATTACTTAACAAAGGCAATAAGGTAGCTCTGACTCGGCTCAAAGATAATGCAATATTTTTCTTTTTATTGCGTGTGTATTATGTCTTTCTTTATTTATAGCTAACTAGCGACCCGCCCCGGCTTCGCATGGGCATAAAAACCTTTCTCTTGAATCACTCTATCTATTAAAAAATCCACATCAAAATCCGTTGCGTGGTTTTAAAGATTTAAGCATACATAGTGATATATAGGGACAGAGAAAGCGACTTTGTTTTATACTATGTAGTGATAGTGATATTGTATTTTTACTAGTACATCTCTCATTTAGCTTGTAAAGTGACACTAACTGTCCCCCTCGGTTTCACTCTCCCGTGGTGTGTAGTAATATAGACAACCTTTTCTAATAATCAGGCCATTATATTGAGAAAGCTTTTTTCTCATCTTATATTCTACTAAGCCTACGCTTTAACCCTTAACTATTATTATATGAGTGCAGATATGTGAAGAGCCTGTTACGCCTATAATGCCTTTAACTCTGGAACTACCAGAAGAATTGAAAAAATATAAATATATTTTTTTTTGGGCATTGCGTAGCCCAATTCTTGATACAGCATTCCGAACGATTGAAGACCGGCAATCAGTCATAAAATAGCTAATGCTATATCTTAGGATTACGATATAACAGATCTCAAGGTTTAATACAACAATTAACAATGCATGATACTACGATTATTTATTTATTTAAACTTTCTTGCGCCTTAAAAATAATACAACAGAAAATCAAATAACAACAATAACACTAAAATTAAATTAAGTTTAAATGGTAACTCTATTAATTTTGAGCGTTTTTATTAACTTACCAAAAATGTTCATCCTAAACAGCAATAAAATTAAGAATTGAGACATTTAACGACCTTTTCAATTCAATCGGCCCTTTTTGCGTAGACAAGTCACGTCACTGATTAGTATTCATTACTCATCGGGGCATAGCCGAAATTCTAAGGGAGCGAATTTTCCCGAAAAGAGGGGTAGGGAAAACCGCAAATAAGCTGTTGATTTTAGGAAAATTCGTCTCTTTTTATTATCCCCTAGCTATTTCCCACGGCTTCTCTCGAGAGTAAAGACTGTGTATATCCTCTATCTAATGTACATGTATAAAATCAATTGCTGTTTTTTAGTCTGGCTAAAACTAGAATGGCTGGGCTTATTTGGCTAATTTCGGTCTTAAAATATTTGTGGAGGTCCAGGGAAGGTTTAAACGGCGAGGAAAGTGCGTTCAGGCAATACGAAATTCGCCGGGTCAGCTAGCCTGAAACAGATTATATTTTAAATGGATGAAATTAACACTATCGCGGACGTTTTTAATAGCACAAAAGAAGTTTTATTGTTATAACTGCTATAGCAGTCTTGCGTCCGCTAACGTGTTAATCGTTGTGAAAAATGATCACATTTATAGATAACTAGCTGTTCCCCGCGGCTTCGCCCCGCGTGGGACTCGGTTATATCGCGCCCAAAAGTAGCCTATGTTTGACCTCAGGTCGTTAACTATATCCCTACCAAATTTCATCACAATCGGTCCAGCAGTTTAGCCGTGAAGAGGTGACAGACAGACAGACAGACAGACAGACAGACAGACAAACAGACAGACAGACAGACTTTCGCATTTATAATATTAGTATGGATATGGATTGCAGTATGTTAACTCGGTACTTGAATCCAAGGTTTGCTTAATCTAGAACGCAAAACCTTCAGTTAAACGCAGTCTTTGCGTTATAACCATTTGTTTCAAGTCTCACGGTAATGGCCTACTCGTAATGTCAATGGTCGTAAAATATTTCAGTGTCGTGCCATTTAAGGAAGACAGATTTAAGGGAGCTGCTGCGAAAAATTCATATCCTTTTTACGCCACCCTAAGGAAATGTATAAACCCTAAAATAGTTTACAAGAGAAATTGGAGAGAACTGGGAAAAATATTTGTCAGGGGGGTTTAACCTACTAATATAGCTATAGGTTTATTATAATCATTACCAAAGTAGATATATAAAAAAATCTATGGATATAGCTTAAAAATACATTCATTCCCGTTGTCCCTCACTATCAATATCTTCGCTTTGGATGAATTTTATACCTTTCACGATAGATTTTAGTTTATAGATCCGTTAACCCAGGTACTTACATCAAAATTACTTGATTCTAGATAGGAACAGCAGTTTTAACTGCCACTATGTTCCAGTGGTTAAGACGTTTGCCTGCAAACCACGAGGTTGTGGGTTCGAGTGGGAATTGTGGGGGAAGCAGCATACTTTATTATAACTGAACTATTTGCTGGTTTAATACATTTACACATATTTTCTGACTATCAAAGACTCAAATGCAAAAACTCAACATGAATTTTAGTTACTTCTAGTTTGGCTAAGATATTTCAAGTTAGACATTGAATTACTTTAATGTCTGTTTAGAAAGATGATTTTGTATTTCTGCCGTTCAGATAAAATTTCTCAATACTGTGAAGTCGTTGGTCCCGGCTACTATCTGATGGTTGGTCTAAGGTTGAGAAGCGGTTTCGCAAAGCTCTCACTATATTGTGAAAGGTCAAGTGACACGATATGAAAATATGAATGAATAAAGCAACGGGTTCTAACACGTTGGAGGACGTTTTTAAAAACAAAATAGAAGTTTAATTGTTATAACTGCTATAGCAGTCGTGTGTCCACTAACGTGTTATGTATGATTTTTAATAAAATGCTTCATGCTCCCCATTCCTCAACTGCCAGATTTAAAACATTATTTATGGTACACAGAAAACAAACAAGTTTATTCCGAGAACGAAACAATTCTAACAATTGTATGTTTCGACTTAGGAAGCTCAGCATCGTCTTGTTGCCAAACAGCTGTTACCTTCTCAAGACTGCTGAAATCTCTCGGAAGTATTTATCAACCACGCTAAATAATTCTCAACTAAATTCTTGGTAATGTCGCATTAAATATTCAGCTCTGGCACAGATTCCTTTAAGAGCTATCACGTCGCCTGTAACTTGGCAACTTTTGGAAATCAAGTAAGTATTCAATTGTATAACATTATTTGATTCTCTAATATTAGTCCAACATCTTTGATAGACGTTTATTGTGTTCTAGTGATTTAACATGGCCTATATTCTTACCTACAACTTATATTTTGATGAGGTTTTTTTAACAAAAGTAGTTATCGAGGTCTTCTATGGTGTATGACATATTCATAAATCCATAATGATCAAACAATCTTTATTAACCCAAAATTAAATTAAATTAAAATTAAATTAAATTTCATTTCTGGTACCGGAGTATCAATTCTGTCATAGAGTTACCCTCAGCTATTTACGTGTGGCGATTGGACCCGAAGCGTTGCCTTTTGTACCCAAATTGCAGAGGAGAGTGGGGTTTTGTATGGGAGACCTCCTTGTATTTGTTATACAGTTGCGATTATGTAGTAATTAACACGCGACCCGAAATTCATTTCATTTAAAATAAACTAGTTTGGTCATGTATGATTTTACTTAATAAACAGTAAAACTGTTAAATTGTTTATGTTATGCAGTAGGTTTTATATTAAAAATTCTATGGTAATTTATTACCTTCGCTAACAAACGCCCTTTGTTCTGAGTGCTTTCCTCGTGATTTATTTAAACAATAATACAGCATTACGTTGCCGAGCGAAAAATGTACACAAAATGCTTTTAAATTGTGCGAACGAGATAAAAACAGTTATTATACACTTATCTTCTCTCCAAATTTTATGATGCAATAAATTTGCATAATAGAAGTTGCTATTTTATATACTTACTTAGGGGAAATTATTTTTATATTTATAATAATGAGTTTAGTAATAAATTATTGGCTGTCAGTGTATTTTAAAGAACTATTGCAATAAGAGCTGTGGAGTTTGTGGAGGTAAATTTATATAAATTTTGTTTCATTATCATAAAAATATATTTCACTTATTTTCTTGAATATTTTTTATCGTTCATAATTAAGCAAATAAGCACATGATACATTATCCTTAATATATTGATTTAAAATACCCTATTCGTCAGAAATAAATATTTTTTTTATATTTACGTACTTCTCTTTTTTTTTACTTAACCAATATGGTTATATTATCACTAAGAAAACATATGAATAAGCAAATATAACAGATGATAAAACTAATAGTTATTAAGTCTAGTCCATTAAGAACTATACTACCACCACAACATGCGGAGATAAACTATTTCCCACTTTACTAGATTTAGATAGATAGATAGACTACTGCTAGAGATAGAGTACTACGACCACTTATTATGATCAATCATCAGTATCACTATCATCACTACATAATATAAAACAAAGTCGCTTCGCGCTATTTGTCGCTATGTATGCTTAGATCTTTAAAACTCCGCAACGAATTTTGATGCGTTTTTTTTTTTATTAGATAGAGTGATTCAAGAGGATTGTTTATATGTATTATACATGTATTATATAGCATTGCACCCGTGGGAAGTCGGGTCAGGTCGCTAGTTTCAAACGTTTATTACAGTCCAGTTCAATCTTAAAACACAAATAAATATAAAATATGATAGTGATCTGTACCCGTTGGACTCGAGATCAGAAGAATTTAATGAAAAGAGAATCGATGAAACTCAGTCCATTGAAATGGAAATCGACCGTTTGATTGGTTGAATATTTTCCAAGGCAATTGCTTTTTTCATTTATATACAGTATTGTTTAGGTAATTACCTTTCTTTTATGTAACACTATTCATTAAAATACAATGAGTACTATGCCGCCTAAAAACCATGAGGTTTTGTCTAGGCGTTGCACATTGCACTAATTTTGCACAAGAACATAACATGAAACGCTCATCATTACGGTTGGGTTCGAAAGACATCCACAAATGTCGCAAACTAATATAACCTAGAAAATCAAATGATATTTAGAAACTAGTTATATTAAATATTCCCGAGAGTATAGCAAAATATTTTAAAAATATTGAAATATTGCGCCTCTTGTGCTATGATAATAATCAGCTGATTATTTAATATTTTTAGTCAATAGTTTTAACTTAACACACGTTAAGTTAAAACGTATATCTTGCAGTCGGTGGACCCTAGGCTATAAAGAAATCAACTGAGAACGCAACAAGGAAAACACTAAGATGACAGCTTGGTAATCCACAAATATTGCAAGTTAATTTTCTAAACATATTCTTAAAAATTACGAGGCACCTAAATCTTAAAATAAATGTAAATATTACGAAAATAGTAAGTACAAATTGTGCCAGAACCATAGATTTATAAAAATTGCCTGGCGTAGCGCGGTTTCAAATTCTATGGCCGATACACAAACCCTGCCATGTTTTTCCCAATTGACTACAACATGGGGGTCTTCAAGAAGGGCGTAAAAAGATTCCTCCAGGGTCGGCACCGCGCTCTCAATGCCTCTGGTATTGCAGGCGTCTCATAGGCTGCGGTTACCGCTTCCTATCAGGTGGGCCGTTCGCCTGTTTGTCTACTTAATAGTATAAAAAATATAGAATATTATTTGCCTGTTCAATCAGACGCAAAATCACTTCTATATTCCACTTTAAAATATTTATTTCCGAAGCTATTCGCGTGAAAACGGAATATAGATTTGTGCTCATCCTAGAAATCGATTTACGCAAACAAAGTTTCGTTCAAGCGTTGCAAATAAGACGTATGGAATAAGACAGAGATGACATCTAAGTATACTTTACTGGACATGTCATATTTATGAAACGACAGAAGACGTAACTACTCGTAATATTGTTAAAGAAAATAAGTTCATTAATGCGTATAGTACTAATCGATGAAATATGAAAATCCCTTGCAAAAACTTCTGTTCATCCTAAATTTGACATTTTCTAAACCGAGGAGTGTTCAAAACAACACCAGGAAGACGGTTATAGCCCCTTTTCACTCCAGAACGATTATAGAAGAGCTTTTTGTACAATAGGATAAGAAATTCTATACGCGAATTAAGATCACTGGTTTTGTAAGAAATATAGGCGATGTGTTTGCTGATGTGTAAAAACTGAAAACGATATTTATATCCAGATATTTTTACCAAATATTTTATCCGAAATATTACGACGCCTGCCTAACATTGAGCACACTTAAAAATATCAACGTCAAAGTGGAATATCCAATACAAAACGAAGTCTTTCTTATTTTGTAGGGGTTAATCTTATTTTATTCCATTTACTTAATATGCAAACAGGCATATGGATTACCTCATACAAGCCGCATCCTATGGACTCTTGTAACAAGGTAATCTCTTTGGTCGTCAATACAGGGTTAATTTAAATCAACTGCAAATATTTTAAGGGCAGATTCAGACCACTAAACTGAACAACTTTTCTAAATAAACTTATGTCGAAATACGAAAAAAATTTTTTGACCTCCCATACAAATTGAGAATCAGCTGATCTAGTTTAGTATGGATAGTGAAAAATAAAATTTCATATTTCGATATGTTTATTTGGAAAAGTTGTTCAGTTAAGTGGTCTGAATCTGCCCTTAAAATATTTGTAGTTGATTTAAATTAACCCTGCTTAAGCCAGTCTTTACTTGAGGCAGATTTTTCTGATGACACTTTTTCCGCCCGCGGTCCTTGTCGATGTTCTCAAAGAATTACCATCGACAAATGCGAAATAAATAAACAAACAAAAAAACCGACAAGAATGCCAAACTTCTCAATTATTTCGAGTAGCATTAACACGGACATAAAAAAACTTCCATCTTCCCTCAAAAATGACCTATAAATAAATCTGCTTATAAAACTGAAACGGCATTTCACCGAATGCTTTTAGGGTTCCGGGCCTTAAAAAGAACCCTCAAAGATTAATGTACATACTTCAATGTATTTTATCTTTCATTCTGAATTAACTCAAAATATTTATAAAAAATTACGGTAATAAAAATTATACCACCCTGAATTACATTCGGTCAAAAAGTAGATACACATTAAACTGGTAAAATCTAAGACCCTGATAATGATAGATACTAGATCCAACTATAAATAGGTCTGCAGAGTATAATGGGGACACTGGAAAAACGCTAGAAAGATGATGATGAGACTAACCGCTTTCTCTGAATCTCAATGGATAGCCTTCGAACTAAGTACCACATGTAGCGTTGGTAAAATCCTCCGTCTCCTTACTGAAACACTTAAGTAAGTAACTTATCCATACTTCCATACTTACTTAATATTATAAATGCGAAAGTCTGTCTGTCTGTCTGTCTGTCTGTCTGTCTGTCACCTCTTCACGGCTAAACTGCTGGACCGATTGTGATGAAATTTGGTAGGGATGTAGTTAACGACCTGAGGTCAAACATAGGCTACTTTTGGGCGCGATATAACAGAGTCTCACGCGGGGCGAAGCCGCGGGGAACAGCTAGTTTATTATATTTCCTTTATCGTCTTTTACTTTATTCACGAAAAAAAAAGGTATAAAGCCGGATCTAAACATTGCGTTTCGTTGTCCAAGTTTTTTATAGCAAATTCACGAATTTCGCAGTTTCAGTAACTCCTAAACCTTTTTTATCTACTTCAATAAATCATTACATTATTTGCGTCTAATTTACGTTCACATACCATTCAGAGTTACTGAGCTGAATTTCAGTCTGTAAATAATCTGGCGCTTTCTAATCAAATCTGAATAAATTACGTCTTAAAGCACTCAATTTGATTATTTTTGTTACTCAAACAAGTAAGATAATTACCACACAAGTTGAAGCATCCTAACTAATATTATTAATGCGAAAGTGAGTTTGTTTGTTACGCTTTCACGCCCTACCTGCACCAATTTTCTTAAAATTTCGCATACACATAGATAGAAGTATTGAGAAGGGCATGGGGTACCCGGGAAAATGCACCGTTCCCAAGGGAACCTCACGCGGGCGAAGGCTACGAGTATATATATTTTTAAATACTACCTCGTATTTAAAATTTATTGTATTAATTTATTTAATAGATAAACTTTATTTTTCCTTCATCATAACAACCCTATTTTGCCCACTATTGGGCATTGGGCCTCTAATCAAATAACACATATTGGTAAAATTGTTCAAAGAGGAGTCAGTACCTATATCGGTGAGTTCTTCCTGCCACGTTTGCCTTGGGGGTTATGCCCAGCAGTGGGTTGTAGAAAGATGGTGACGAACTCATAAAGAATTTAAGGTTCATTAATTTAGCTTAACACTTTCGCTGACAGTAAAAGAGATAACAATAATAGTTAATTGTTATCTACGTCGAGAGACGTTACTGTCAGCGAAAGTGTTAATCATTCTCACACTTTTCAAATTTAAAAGCGCCTCAAACTTTAAATTTTGTCAGAAATGATTATTGGAAAGAAAAAAATGTAATTACTACTATTAGTAATCTAGAGACTAATTTCTTCTTTAGGAACTTTGGCCAGTAAAAAAAAAATCTATCCCGCCAAGATTAAAACTTCCGTCTAGACGTTTACTAAAAACAGAACTGGAACCACAGCTTGAGAAACTTGAACAGCGTTTCCCAAACGTAGGAAATGAGAGGACGAAGAGGCAACGAAAAGATTGTCAATAAACACTCCACAAAATCATCTTTGTTGTCTAATAGTAAAAACAAATCTTTGTTACGTTTGCTTCTTAAAATATATAACTTCCTAGCTAAAATTCTATAAATTCTGATTTAGTACACAGATATATGTATATAGCTGACTAAAGCATAGTACATAGATACATAGCTGACTAAAGCATCGTGCGTAGAAATTATTTTTTCCTCTTTATCTTCACTAGTCCACTAGGTTAGTTCACAAGCAATTTAAAAAAGTTTTGTAAGTTGTCAAGACAAAATTGTGTTTGTGTGTAAGTCCAAATGAAGGCGATTAATTTGTAAGAAGCACACTGACACAGAGCAGAGGGTTTTATTTCTTACCTTAGGTAAAACGTTAATTTTTTTTATTATTTACGAATCAAGTCTTATATTTATATACGTGTACATTAAATAAATTTTATGAAACCTTGTATGTAAGTAAAAAAATCTTAGATAATTAAACGAAAACAGTTTGAGAAACACTGTGCTATGGCAACAAATACTAAGAGCAAGCTAGCCCTTGCAATCTGCTTTAATCCTGATCGAATTCAAGAGACATGCTACTGACATTTAGTTTTAAAGGGAAGAGGGTTGTTTTTCTGCACTGGATAAATTAAAAAAAGAAACGGAGACCGACTGATAACCACCCAATCTGTTATCATCTAGACTTCTATCCTTCCTTTTCCCTTTGGAAAGTATCTACGTTACCGTCTACAGAAGCAGCGTATCACGAACTAGTTTACTACAAGTAGGTATCTCGCACCAGGTGATGTCCTGGGTGAAATAGGGATTGCAAGTTTTTATGCATCTTCACCATTTTTGAAGCGTGACGACATTTTTGATGATGCTTCAGCATAGAATTAGGAATCGCGCGCGGCTCTAAATTTTTTTTTTAATCTATGTTCTTGAGGTACTCGATGGAGAATTAAATCACAGATTCCATTCATTAGCAACTTTAGGACAGTCGAGACTGTACACATATTTTTCAATCTTCAAGGGAAAAGCATTAATTTTTCTAAAGACATGGCACGGTTTCTTATTCAATTGCTTTGGTTTTTTACGCAAATGTTTAAGTTTCAGATATAATTTACGTGATCCTGTTATGTAAATGAGCCCGAAGATGGATGACGAATTCTACCAACGGCGGACCTAAAATCCTACCTTATTGAATAGAGACATCTTTGCTCAAACTCAATTATTTTCATTTTTTCAAACAAAATAATATTTTTCTTTAATTTATTGTTCCAAAATGTATCTATCAAATATATTTTTATTATGTAAAATCGTATGAGTCTGGTTGTTGTTTACTCAAAATTTACTTGTTTAACATATATGAAATACCAGTTCTTGCCCTCGGCTTTGCCAACGTAACAACAGCAACAGCCTGTGGTGGACGGCACATCAAAAGTAGTATATATCCTCTTCTAGCACTTAAACTATCTCTTTGGCAAATTTCATTTATATAGCTTGAGTTGATCTATGATATTGGTTCAGCAGTTGAAACAGAATAAAAATTACTTACTTCAATGCTGACTGGGCCTCCGACACCAGGACTCTCCACCTAAATTCAAATAGTTTATCCATACTAATATTATAAATGCGAAAGTCTGTCCGTTTGTCTGTCTGTCTGTCTGTCTGTCACCTCTTCACGGCTAAACTGCTGAACCGATTGTGATGAAATTTGGTAGGGATGTAGTTAATGTCCTGAGGTCAAACATAGGCTACTTTTAGGCGCGATATAACCGAGTCCTACGCGGGCGGAGCCGCGGGGAACAGCTAGTTTTCAATATAGGACATTCTTATCACTTATTGACGTCAATCATTACTACCTGCTCAGCGCCTCTTCCAGTCGGCTTTATGGAGGACTTTCAGATCCTCAAACTTCATCACTCTAGCGGTACCTAAGACGACCAACTGGAAGGTGAAAAAGTTGAAGCGGAAGAAAAAATACACGAAATAAATTTCATAAAGTCGTTTGTGTTTCCAAAGTCTCAAATCGTTCCGTGAAAAGTGATAAATCAAGATCAAGAATTCATTCCAAATAAAGTAAGTGAGAGTTCGATTCGATAACTTTATTTCAATTTGGTAACTCGATTCGGTACTCAAGCAACGTTACCTGATCTCCGATGGTCCTTGTGAACTTTGAACCTTTTTGCGACTGAACGATTTTATTAACTTGTTTGAATGGTAAGTTTTTAAGCCCCCATTTATTTCTTTAATCGTATGGCCAAATCAAAGTCTTCCCTTCGTATATACTGAATAAAACTAAATAGAAACTTTAAGAGTCTGCATCCACTGGATTGCGTTGCGTTGGATTAGTTGCGTAAGCCCCCATAAAAAATGTTTTATAAAATACTAGCTTTGGTCAAACTAGTAAACCGTGCTTTGCGCAAATCATCATCGTTTCGAATAGGTTTCATTGTCAATCGACCATGCATGCCCTGGTGTCAGAGCTGTCGAACCGGCCTCTCGGCCTCTGGCATGGATCCTTTAACGACTACCAGATGGCAGCTGGGACCAAGGCTTAAAGTGCTTTCCGAAACACGGAATTATCTTCATTATTAGACAATCAAAAAGTGATTCACTTCTGCATGTCCTAACCAAACTGGTAACAACTAAACAAAGTATCAGTAAGTCTACAGGAAAACGACGCGACAGAAGAGCAACGATTTCGTAAACTGTTCCCCAAAATCAATAATTATGTACAATCCAATGATGTATTTATGTAAATGGTGCAATAAAGTGTTTATTTATTCACTAGCTTTTGCCCGCGGCTCCGCCCGCGTGTAGGTCGCTTTTCGCGTAACCTGTGGAAACTACAACTATCCAGACCTATAGTTAATTCTATTGTATCCTTTTCCCGTGCCAATTTTATAAAGCCATTACATTACTACGATATCATTAAATATTGGGGCCACTTCTTTCTCAAATACCGTTTTTAAAATCAATAGGAATCAGTATTAAACAGTCGTAAAATTCTGAAAAAAAATATGTTTTTAGTTGAGGATCTAGCAGAGTGAAATTCGCTTACAGTAACAGAAACAATATCAGACAAAATTCGCTCGATAGAAAAATCAAAGTTGCCTTCTTTGGAAGTTTATTTTCAATACTATGCCTAAAATAATAAACTTATTGTCCTGCTTTTTATACCAGCCTTTAGATAAAGTATTTATATAGTGAAAATCGCTGAAGTAGATGTTGAAGTGTTATTTTCCCAAATATGATGTCTAAATGCCTACAAAATGAGTGAGCGCCGCGACTACGCGGCTTAGGTACGAACAACGTACCTTCAGAAGAATGAGCCCTTAACATTCATACTATCAATCTTTGTCTCTAAAAGAGTAGACGCAGCCTATTACAGAGTCATAAGGACCTAAAATCCACTCCCAAAGTTTTAGTGGGCGTGAAAAGTGGAGAAAATCTCAATAAATAGTGATAAGTCAGATAAATTAGTCCTTACGACACGACCGTATGTTCCGTCAAACACTGATTTGATTATTTTTTAAACCAAAGCCAAACCAAACCAACCAATCAATTCAAATAGCTTACAATACAACACAACAAACGACCGATAAACAAACCAACCAATAGTACTAAATCAACTGCCAAATTTTTTTTTAAATAATTAGAATTAAATGCTGCCGTAAGGAAAAATTTCAATCTGCTATTAAAATAAAGTCAGCGCCATCTATTGATATTTTATGTAACTAAATCATACGCCCACAAACATTCAATGTGTTATTTTATTAAAATTTAATAGACTGCAGTGTGTTTTTGTCTTTATTGATATAAGTAGAAATTCTAGCTTTATCTAAATTAAATACGTTTATGTAAATCGCATTCAACTGTTTAAAAGTTTTGAAGCAGTGCTTGTAGTAAACTTTAAATGACCATAACTTCTATTTCCCTTAACCGATTTTGATGAAACAAAGATTTTACAACGCTCCTAATTATATGTGATTCACCTGTGAAAACAATGTTCAAATCTGTTGAGTTGTTTTGAAATTATAACGCACCACACAGACAGAAAGACAGACAGACAAAAATTGCAAAAATTGTTTTTTTGGTTTTTATTACTCTTCTTTAATTGCCCCGTAGAGGTTTTTTAGAAAAATATTTAATGTACAGACACTCGATTTTTACTGTCTTATTATATGTATAGATAGATAAGTACAAAATACTTTTATATTAACGGAATTAACGCTAAGAGCTTTCTCTAAGTAAGAAAATAATTCTAGAAAACAAATAAAAAACGAAAATCGAAAATTATTGTTTGTGTCAGGATTCGATCCAGCTACTTTCTAGAAACATTTCTTTACTAAAATATTAAAAAAAAATAGACTTCTAAAAATTAATACAAAACAAAGAAAGGGTAAAAACAAAAGAAGTGATGCCTAGCAGGATTCGAACCCTCTACTTAAAAAAATGGTCCGCGACCTCTACCGATAGGCCAACACGCTTTGCTTGTTACTGCCGAAATTTCAAATGGGTTTTGTCTATAGGTACGCAAATTAACGCATTAAAAGTTTTAAAGCAGTGTTTGAAGTAAATTTCAATCGACCATAACTTCTTTTTCCCTTAACCGATTTTGACGAAACAAAGTTTTGACAACGCTCCTAATTATATGTAATCCAACTGTAAAAACCGCGTTTAAATCTGTTGAGTATTTTCGAAGTTATAACGTACCAGACAGACATACATACATACATACAGACAGACAAAAATTCCAAAAACTGTCTTTTTGGTTTCTGTTACTCTTTTTTAATCGCACTCAATCAGTTTTTTTGAAAAATATTAAATGTACAGACACTCGCATTTTAGTGTCTTATTATATGTATTGATTAATCATCATCTTATAGGTCATACGGTCAATTGACCATGCACTCCTATTTTCAAAGTACTTTGAAACCACATTTCAACCTGTGTCATAGTTTGTAAAGAGCGACGGCAAACGCGGCCAAAAACTGCCTACATCTACCACTGCATATAAACGAATGTAAAATTTTGTTAGCGACTGCGTGAATAACTATGTAAATATTACAACTTTATACATAATTAAGCATAATCTTTAAAAGGACTTATTTATACTACACTATTAAGAAGATCTAGGTACGTTTAATTCATCCTGTTTTGCTTTGAATGCAGAAAACTGTATTTCTTAGTGTATTCACTATCTTTTGCGGTTCGCAATCGCTATTTCATTCACAGTTAGTGCTTTATATTCACTGGCTTCTTGATACAAATTAATTAGTTACAAATAAATGTCAAGTTATCTTACAACATTCAAATGAAGATCTATGTAAATAGAAGATCTGCCATTTTTATAAGACAACTGCTTGACTGTACTTGATTTAACTCACAACAAAATCAAAGCTAACTTCTCAATGGCACATAGATAGTATTTTGTTATATTATTTTTTCTTCTCAAATATTTTAATCAGTTTGAACCAAAAAGATGCAATTTTCTCAAACAAAAAAAAAATAATTTTTTTAGCGATCCGTACCTAAAGTGTGAAAATTGTGTATCAGCGGGTTGTATTTCATGAAGTTATCGATGAATTTTTTACATTATCGATGAATTTGTATTGCCACCATAACTAATATTAAGAAATTATACGAATATATATATAAAGCCTTCATGCAACAGGAATTTTCATGAAAATAAAGCAATTATTCCTAGAAGAACACTGACCTTTAACTGTTTTGGAATTTTGTATTTATTTGAAAACAAGTATGGTCCATAATATCAGCAAAATGATAAGCTACTTCAATAATATTGCGACCGAACTTGCAACTTATCTTTGACACATTTCTCTCGTCCGCATCCCATTACAAAGTTTCCAAAAAAATTCGCTGGATAGCAAAGTTTCGTGTCAGTTTATATTTTTTCTTAAACTTCTATATTTTAGGTATCGTTTATAGTGATGGCCGTAGACGAGCTACGATTTGTAAGTTCGTAGAAGATCTACGGAATATACTACTATACTACAGTCTCGTAGCTCGTAGACGTTTTACGTATCCGTAGATCCTCTACGAGCTACCTTTATTTTAAACTAGTTGCTTATAAATACTTTTTGTTATCACTAAAATAGCTGTTTAAATTTTTATAACATATAAATTCATATCAATACCAGTGAAAATTTGTTCTAACTAGATGAAACGAAAAACGCTACCAAAATTCTGTTTCAACCTAGGTCAAAGTTCCATTGAGCCTTTTTCTAATAGGCTTTTTTATTACACTTACGTTATTTCAAAATATGTAAATGGCGGTATAAAAGGATAAAGTAAAACGCTTTCGTCTTTTACACTCTACAGACCTTAAAAGTGGAGTAATATGGTGCGTTCCTCTGGGCTTAGCTCTGCAAACTTTTCAACTATCCACTAAGCTGCCTTTTAGAGTTCCGTGCTCAAAGGATACAAAGACCCTATTATTTAGCCTTCGATGTTGGTCGGCTTTCCTTCTATTTATTGGTTCTAGTATTATAATAATTTATTCTTTGAAGAAGTTATTTTACTGGAATCATAAAAAGATCTAGTTCATTTCCTTGCTATATTGAAAAAAAATAATTTAGTTAGATCTTGCATAATTGTGGTTAAAAAGAGTGTGAATTATTAAAACATTATTTTTAAAGTATAGTAAGTCATCCTATCACAAAATGAATTAGCACTTTTTAATCAGTTATCGGAGTAGAATCTAAGTTTCTAAAGTGATCGATAGATACTTAAAATCGGCGCGCATGTTTGTATATCTGTGCGGTTGAATATCTGTACTAGTATAGTATTCTGTAATCTATGCTAATATGGCGATGGGCCGGACATATCTGTCGCAGAGATGATGAAGGATGAAGCCAAAAAGTCATCTACTGGCGTCCCCGAACAGGAAAGCGAAGTGGGCAAACCAGCAGCCAGATGTCCGGATAATATTAAGGGCTCCTTCTTTCTCGAATACCGTTTTTAAAATCAATAGGAATCAGTTTAAACAGTCGTAGAATTCTGAAAAAATAATATGTTTTTAGTTGAGGATCTAGCAGAGTGAAATTCGCTTACAGTAACAAAATCAGACGAAATTCGCTTGATAGAAAAAAAAAAACAAAGTATGATGTCTAAATACCTAAAAAATGAGTGAGCGCCGCGACTACGCGGCTTACGGACAACGGGCCTTCAGAAGGGCCCTTAAAATGACGGCAGGGCCAACCTGGACCAGAACCGCCGCATTGAGAACAGAATAGAGAGCCACGGAAGAGGCATATGTCCAGCAGTGGACGCAAATATGCTGAAAATATTAAGAAGAAAAAGCTAATATAATAAAGAGGGAGTGTTTGTAAGTGGCCAGTTCCATTATAGGGGGTAAGCTTCGCAACTACTAAACCGATTTTAAAACTTCTGCCTAGTTTCTGATAGATAAACAACAATAGTTGTGTGATAATGCCAAATTTATATTTGTTAAAGGTTTTAATCAATTGCTTTTATATTATGATGATTAATCAAATAACCATTAATAATAAAACACATCAACAATAAGTACCTTATCATAAATTTTCAAATCATCATAAATTATTATAAATATTGTAGCATACAAATATAAGTTTGTTTGCTTGTAATAGCTTAATTGCTTATTGAGTATTGTGTATGATTATATTTATTACTAGCTGTTCCCGGCGGCTTCGCCCCGCGTGGTTATATCGCGCCCAAAAGTAGCCTATGTTTGACCTCAGGTCGTTAACTACATCCCTACCAAATTTCATCACAATCAATCCAGCAGTTTTGCCGTGAAGAGGTGACAGACAGACAGACAGACAGACAGACTTTCGCATTTATAATATTAGTATGGATTCTCTCATCCTAGCACTTTCGCGGTAGCATCTTCACCTGGTTTGTTTTTCAGTCATTAAGTCCGCTTTTCTCCTCCACTTCGCCCGACCTCCGGCATTTAAAGTTAAAAGAGTATTTACTAAAAACTAACTACAATAATAAAATAATATCGTTAAATCCAAATCCTCTTTCCTTACCGCGTCCTATCAGAATCAGAATCTCCAGAGACTGTTGCACGCACCTTCAATTTTGTTAGTTTATAGGGATATACCTATATAAATATTATATATTAGATACATTATGTTCCTAATGTCCCAGTAGGCCTAAAACACAGTACGCTTTTGCCTAAATATCTTTAAGAAAACGTTTTGCTTGTTTGGCACATTCAAACATATGTATGTACTGTAATGTACGTGAAATAGCGAGTATGTACTCGCTTTTTCCCGCAGGGTTAGGCAATGACTAAAGATTTCCATTATCTATATAAATAAAAGGAAATACTTGAAAGAAAAATATACATTTGGAAAGTGATTTTACTTCCTAAATCTTTAGAATCATTATCACACAACCCGATGATAATTGTGGTGTGAAAACAATAAAAAAACCAGTCAAGTGCGAGTTGAACTCGCGTGGAGAGGGTTCCGTACAATGCTAATATTAGTTTTTATATTCAATTGTGGAATTTAACTACTACTATCGCCATCTAGTAGTGTTTTAGTGAAATATTTTACGTATGTGAACTTTTTTTATTGAATTTACCACTAAATTGTCAATTGGTAGTATTCTTGTAGGTTTTCCTGTAATCTACAGGCAATGAACTATATATTGTATTTTTTTCAAAATTTTAGGCTAGGTAGTTTTGCTGATCAGGGAATGGTCAATTTTCGTCTTCTTTCGTGAATAAAATCAAAACTATTTATGTTACAATAATAACAAAAATATATTCGAAATCCTCATAACGAGCCTTTTTATTTGATACATAACACGGTAAGGTTTGCAAAACCTTTTTTTTAATTACTAAGTTGTCCCCTGAAAATTTTAAAAAAATATTTATTTACTTTGCACATCAGTGTTTAGGTCACAGGATTACGCCATCCTACCAAATTTCATCTGTTTTGGTCTTCGGAGAAAATTGGCTATGACAGACGGACGGACGGACAGACAGACGCACGAGTGATCCTATAAGGGTTCCGTTTTTACATTTTTGTACGGAACCCTAAAAACAATATTAATAAAAACAAAAAGGACACTGACTCAATCATTTAGCAAAAAAGAAATGTCAAAAATTACTAGACCCATGACACTAAGTTTTGGCAGGTAGGTAGTTAGTGTTAAGAGATGTCAGCTATGAATGGATTTTCCGAAATTTTCAGTCCGCTTTCGGGTTAGAAATAAAATTAAAAATTTTAATGTAATGAAATTCAGAAAGCTTCAAGTAAGCGGCGCGAACAAGAGTAATTAAAATATACCCATTTCATCCCATAAAGCTTTTTTAAACAACACTGTTTTATAAAGCGGTTACAGACTTAAGCCGGCATTTTTTAATACTTTAGACTTGTGAGACAAGGGTCGGCAAAAACCAGTTGTAAATTAAACTTGCTAACATTTTATCAGTTAAGCAACATTAATTAAAGCCGCTTTCTGATTCGTAATCTCATCAGTACCCCACCTCTAATAAATGCTTACTCCGCTTTATCAGGTCGAAACATTTCCGGCACTCGAAGAACCCTTTTAGTTAACCCTTTACGTAAGTGATTGATTTATATAGCCTGTTTTAATTCTCATTAACTTTAAGGTTTTTCTTTCTTTGTTTACACAGTATCTTCGTTATGCAGAAAACTAGGTAATACTAAAAATAACAATTTCGAAGAAATTGCTATATTAAATTTATATTATATTAAATATATATCACTATCACTATATAGTATAAAACAAAGTCCCTTTCTCTGTCCCTATGTCCCTTTGTATGCTTAAATCTTTAAAACTACGCAACGGATATTAATGCGGTTTTTTTTAATAGATAGAATGATTCAAGAGGAAGGTTTAAAGCCCATGCGAAGCCGGGGCGGGTCGCTAGTACTTAATATACATTTAAGTGAAACTTAACCTACATTTATCACCATCCCTACTTGACCAAATCCTTACTCACACAGTTTGATTTCAAACAAATATAATCATCGCCCAAGGTAATCCGGTACCTTACTAGTGTGGTTTAATTAATCAAAATCTAGCCTTTTGGGCTTACCCTGCGAATAGAGGCGCGATAATACCCTGCTCGGGAGCTTTAGCTGCGGTGTGACATGTCACGACTTTTAGGGTTGATCCTGCAGTCCGTATTTTTAGGTACATTGTTAAATTATTTTAAAAGAAAAATTAATAAGAGAGGATACCTTAGCGAATACTAGCGCCACCATCATTAAAAAATCATTATTCACTGAAAACACAAGTTATCAAACATCCGTATTCTGTAATTATGGTTCAGTGAATAATGATTTTTTAATGATGGTGGCGCTACTGTTCTCCATCTTCTACTGAAAGTGTAAAATGTTTGAAGGGGAGAAATATCTCCTAGGACCTCCTGCTTTAGTCGTTTGCTCACTACTGGCGGCTTCAAACCATCTCTTAAATCCATGCAAGATCCAGTGAGTAAGAGAGATGTCGCCCGCCCTGCCATACATCATGCATGTACCTATTGCGCTGTCTCGCTTACTCACTGGATCTTGCATGATTTTTAGAGATGGTAGTAAGGGACCAGAGTGTTGCAATGTGCGCGACCTATCCTTTTCAACCAACTTCCAAAATGAAGGAGGTTCTCAATTAGGCTGTTTTTTTATGTTTGTTACCTCATATCTCCGTTATTTCTGAAACCGATGTTGAAAATTCTTTTTTTGTTCGTATGGATATAGTTTAAATTTGGTCCCATAGAAATTTTACGAAAACCGGCGCTTTTTTTTAAATCATTTAACTGGAAAACGTTAATCGGCTAAGTCAAATAAGATGAGCATAATATGATTTTTCGTAAGTTTAAAAGTGGCTTTTTTGATAATGAAGTAATTTGCAAGGTAAATCGACACTGTATGCCACGGTATTAGCTTTTTAAAACCCCCTCACGGCGGCAGTAATGGTTTATACTTGACGTTCGATTTCCCTTGGTATTAACATTAACTCATATGTGAGTCAGTTTACTCTGAGAATCCTGACACAGTAGAAAAACTATTTTAATACGGTACCCGGGTACCGCCCGGTGGTTTAGAGTCGGGCTGAGCTTGGAGACCCTCTGTGATCAGGATAGTCAGCCCTAGCAACTAACGCGACATCACACCGCTCCGGCCATAGAGGAATTGCAAATTAACCTTTCTTACTTCCCACTTCCTACCGAATTAATTTACTCCATTTCCATATATTAAGTTCTTGTTTTCTACAAAGATTTATCCAGGTGTTTTATTAGATCTCATTAAATCATATCCCATTCAATATATGCGTAAATAAGATTGTTTGTTTGTTACGCTTTCACGTCCTATCTAGTACCCCGATCTTATATAAGTACCTATATTATATTACTAGCTGTTCCCCGCGGCTTCGCCCCGCGTGGGACTCGGTTATATCGCGCCCAAAAGTAGCCTATGTTTGACCTCAGGTCGTTAACTATATCCCTACCAAATTTCATCACAATCGGTCCAGCAGTTTAGCCGTGAAGAGGTGACAGACAGACAGACAGACAGACAGACTTTCGCATTTATAATATTAGTAATGGATAGTATGGATTATAAGCCGTGGGCCAAAACCAGGCCAGTATTATCAATAGGTATTCTATTCAAAATACAGAATATCTCAAACTGACGATTTGCTTTACAAACTTTTACCTAAGTAAAATACAATTTATAAAATAAACTGGTGTAAGTAAAGTTTTATTAAAAAATCCGAGGTGAATTACTATGGTAGCATAGAGATATTAGAGATAGAGCAACGTGGACTTCTGTTCCAGTCCTTTTCCTTCTTGATCTGTGTCCTAAGACCTTTTCTAAATACTTGAGAATATTTTTTGCCTCGGGAATTCTTCCCTAGTAAACGAGGGCTAACTATCTTGTAGGTAGTTTTGGTTTTGTAGGTGCCTAAGGGCACAGATTACAGAATACTAGAGCTAAGGATAAAATAATTAAATTTACTTAGATTTCTGGTGGCCTACCTACCATCTCATAAAACCATGCAAGAACGATTGAGTAAGTGAGATGTCGCCATATGAGACGAAAGTAACCCCTCGGGGGTTACTATCGTCTTTTAAAACCATGAAAGATCCAGTGAGTAAGCGAGACAGCGCGATACATGATGTAAAGCGACATCTCCCTTATTCACTGGATCAGGGTGGCTACTACCATCTCTTAAAACCATGCAAGGTTTTTAGAGATGATAGTAGGCCACCTTGCATGGTTTTAAAAGTAGTATTTTAGTACATAACCTCTTGCTGAAAACTTCATGCCACCCAAAAGACAAAGGCTGTTTTTCATGATTTCTTTACTCCCAAACGTCATTAAAAATAAATTATTGTGCCAGGTTGGCAGTACTGATCAAATTTGACATGAAATGTCAAAAAAACTGCATTTTATTGCGTGTTGCGGTTGCGTGTCGTTTGAAGAAGGAAGAAAATTTGTTTTCACAAACTAAACCAACACCAATTCAAGATGAAGCAAATAATTTTTGTCTGTTTGTTATCCATTTCTATGGGACTTAGTGGCTCGTCACCTCCAAGTGCAATCCCCAGTAAGTATCTTATATCTTTCTTTCCCATCCGTGGTTATTGCGTCTGATTGTAAGATATAATTAATTATATCTGCTTAATCTTTAGATTTTTCATCAATTGAGTATCTATAATTACATTCAAATATAAAGAAAGTAAAATTTTACTAATAATAATATATCGGTAAAAGAGTTATTTGTAACAGGAAACTTGATGCTCATTTTTATTCAATTGGTACATTGGTAGATATGCTAATTATAATGAATAGTGGGGTCAAAGTGTCCATAATTATCTCATTTTAGTCCAGTTCAGGTTAAACTGGTCTCATATCTAAAATACCTACTTTTTTTTAATGCCATACAATGCTTTCTTTTTTACATTTTATGGACATATTGCTCTGAGTGTTGCCCACTCAGAAGTAACTACTTTAAATCAAATACTTAATTTTAATTTGCTACAATGTTTTGTATTAGGGGTTTACTATTACTACAATTTATCTTTGTTTACCCTTACAAAAACAATGTGTATTACCTATATCATCATTGCATAAAGCATTCTTTCTGCATAGAATAATCATCTGTAACCAGGTTTCTCAGTCTGCTTGCGAAGGCTGACTGTGCAATACCATCATAGCATTATAAAGTGACATGTGCATTATTTTACACATAAGATAGTAGAGTGCAACGAAATTGCATTGTAGTAATTCCCTTAATGCCCCATTAACAAGTTGATCACCAAATCCCAGACACAATCCATAACCATACTTAATCACTACAAAGTATAAAACAAAGTCGCTTTCCCTGTCTTATATCCCTTTGTATGCTTCTTTAAAACTTCACAACAGATTTTGATGCAGTTTTTTTTAATAGAGTGATTCAAGAGGTAGATTTTTATGCCCATGCGAAGCCGGGGAGGGTCGCTAGTATATGTATTAAAAATGTAAAACTTCTGTCAGTCTGTTTGTTACGCTTTCACGGCTAGACTGCAGGACCGATTTTGCTGCAATTTGGTAGGGATTTATTTAAATATGCCATGTCAAACTTAGACTACTTTTGGGCACAATATAACCAAGTCACATGAGCAGAGCCACGGGCAACAGCTAGTAGTTAGTATATCAATTGTTTGTTGGCCACTAGTGGGCCACTGGTGGTTAAAAAGTTTTAATGAAGGTAAGTAGTTTATATAATGTTTTTTACATTTACAGATGCCGCACCTCAATTGGAGAAACATGATGACAAAGCAAACATATCAACCCCCATACCACCAGCAGCACCGGCCAAGGCAAGTGAAGTGCCTCAAGACAACAAGAACCTGACACCAGCCAGCAACAACACAGTTCCTAAAGAAAATATCCCACCTATCACAGAGCCACCAGCAAAAGATGTAACTCCGATCCCAACTACAGAGAAAGCTGCACCAGTGATTGTGCCAAGCTCCGCTCCTCTAGCAAGCAATGCTTCGGACGTAAAGCCTCCAACTCCAGCCCCGACCGTTACTCCTAAACCAGTCACTGTGAAACCAGAGCCAGAACCGAAGACCACAGTTGCACCAAAGACTACTGAGCCTACTCCTACTCTTCAAGCTAGAGGGTGAGTCAAAAATTGACATTTTCAATTTGAACAACACATTTAGACCTGATTTCACCAACATATGTTTAAACTTAAAACAACCATTTATAATTAAAACAAGTGAAAACAGTTGGTTGATGTTTGTGAACTTGGATCTTAAAATCTATAAATGATTCCTTTGTTTCTATTATACCTCAAAAATAAACCAAACTTACCCCTGGTAGATAAGGCCTTTGTTGTTATAACTAGTGTTGTAAAAAGACCAGTCCTGAACTTCTAAATTGGAGGCACAAAGTCTGCATGTCTAAGACAAACCTTTTGTGAAGATAATAATTTTTAATTGGAATAGAAAAATTTTATTCACAAAATGAAACTTAAGAGGTACTTATGTTGCCTAATATTTATCACAATAAACTAAAGAGCTACAGACTTCAAATAAACCATTGCTGAAATGGGCATGATCAAAGCAATTGCTTTTATGGCCTACTCCCTAAATGCACAGTATTATAATGTATTCAACAGTAATTAAAATATCTGTTTAACTTGTCGGTTTGCAGAATCCATACAATAGAAAAATTATTGTTATGTGACATATATGTGTGCGAACCAAGTTAAAAAAACCTGCTTGTTTTCTTGCCCATACCTACATTCTCACAATAACCAATAGCATTACTGTTCCGCTAAACCCATAATAACAGTGACCTGAATACTCAAATGCTACTCAATTTTAAGAGCTGCTCAAGTATCATGCTGTCGCACTGAATGTCAACAATATGACAGGATAGCATGATACTTAAACAGCTCTCAAAATTGAGTAGCATTTGAGTATTCGGGCATTAACTAGGTATTTAGGACCCTAAAATCAACCGCTATATTTATTTATCAGGTTAAAAGCCATTAATTTTGGCTCAAAAATACTAGTTTTATACTATAATTACAGTCATATTTCAAAAACCAATAATAGGTATGCTTAATATAATTAGTCTCATTTGTGGTACCTATTTAATTCCTAGCTTATGTTACATAACAAGTAACTACTTTGATGAGTTAATCTATATATATAAAAGCGAAAAACACTCACTCACTCATCACGAAATCTCCAAAACTGCTGAGCCGATGAAGATGAAATTTGGCAGGACGGTAGATTGTGACTAAGAGACGTCCGCTAAGAAAGGACTTTTGGAAATTTTACCCCTAAAGGGGTGAAAAAGGGGTTGCCAGTTTGTATGAAACTTCGTCATTTTTGAAGTGAGATACATGAAATTATTAATTTACATTTGAAGTTGGTAAAAAATAAGAATGCACCAATCAGATTTTGAAAATTACATCCCTAAAGCGGTGAAATAAGGGTTGCCATTTTGTATGAAACTTTGTTATTATTGAAGTGAGACACATGAAATTTTTAATTTGAATTTGTAATTGGTAAAAAATAATAATAAATAAATAAATAAATAAATAAATATATAGGGACAAATCACACAGATTGAGTTAGCCCCAAAGTAAGTTCGAGACTTGTGTTATGGGATACTAACTCAACGATACTATATCTTATAACAAATACATATATAGATAAACATCCAAGACCCAGGTCAATCAGAAAAAGATCATTTTTCATCTTGACCTGACCGGAGATCGAACCCGGGACCTTCTGAGTAGCGGTCAGGCATGTTAACCATTACGCCACGGAGGTCGCCTGATGAAATAATGCATCAACTGATTTTGAAAATCACATCCCTATAGGGGTGAAATATGGGGTTGCCAGTTTGTATGAAACTTTGTCATTTTTGAAGAGAGATACATGGAATTAAAATTGAAAATGTCTTGGTATAATATTTTGTATTGTATTGAATTGTATTGTATGTACACAACATATTGTAATAGGATACAATACATAATAGAAGATAGAGTGCTAAGGTTTTATTTATTTGTTAATATTATGAATTCAGTAATGTGTCAATAGATGGCGCCACCATACATTTTAAAAGTCGATATGGTTTGTCGTTCGCATTTAATCATCATGTGTAGTAATCGAGATTTCAAAATAAAATAAAAATGTTTTTGCTATTCTAACGATTTGATTGTGTATTTAGACGATTTGGTACCCGCTAAATATAAAATAATAAAATTAAATTGGAATTGATTGGAGTATGGAGTGGTATTTGCGGCATTATATGGTATGTCTGCGTTTTGGGCTACTCATTGATTCGTTTAATTTAAGTCTGAAAAGTATTTTTCCGGATTTCGGATTTCAAATAGTAGTTTGAAAATAAGTAAATCTTTGTGTTATTTTCCATAGGTTAGTTGCATATCTTAAATATATTGTAAGGTTTCTCAAATAAATTGTAGGTCTTTAAGTATATTTGTATTCATTTCTAATTAGTTAGTAGATTATTATAATTTCTATATATATATATAAAAGAACAAGGGCAATTGATAAATCAACGCCCAGCCTAAACCATAAAAGCTATAAACTTGAAATTTGGACCGAAGTCTTATGTTAATACGTAGTGCTCAGATAAGAAAGGATTTTTCGAAATTAGACCCCTAAAAGGGTTAAAATTGAGGGCAAATTTGTATGAAAAAAAATTTAAAATCTACACTGATGTACTTGAAACTTGGCAAGATGCTTCTCAACAAAAATAACTAATGGCGTGTTTCAGCGTTTTTTTAAATTCAACCTCTAAAGAGGTAAAAAGGGGGAGGTTAACTAATTTATCATCACAAAACCGAAACTATAAAAGCCATAAACGTGTAATTTGGTAAGTGTCTTCATTATAATATATGCTGCCCACATAAGAAAGGGTTGTTCACAATTTCAAACCTTACATCCAAAAAAGGGGTGAATTTGCGTACCTATAGACAAATTCCATTTGAAATTTCGCCAATTACTAGCAACGCATGTTGGCCTATCGGTAGAGGTCGCGGATTATTTTTTTAAGTAGAGGGTTCTAATCCTGCTAAACATGACTTTTTTTTACTTACTTTTATTTCGTTTTTTAGAAGTCTATATTTTTGCTTTTAATATTTTAGTAAAGAAATGTTTCAAGAAATAGCTGGATCGAATCCTGCCACAAACAATAATTTTCTGTTTCGTTTTTTTATTTGTTTTCTATAATTATTTTCTTTTTTATTTTAATTTTGAAAAGGAACGAATAAATTCATTTGAAAATTTATTTCCGGATAAACGATATCGCAACCCCAATCAAATCAAATCTAATAGTTGGTCATTGACGACATTGAAGAAGAAGATTAATCAAATGGTTGACTGGTAGAGAACGCTCTTAGCGTTAGTAAGTCCATTAATATATCAGTATTTTGTACTTATCAATTTATACAAATAATAGGACAGTAAAAATCGAGTGTCTATACATTAAATATTTAAAAAAAAAAACTGATACGGAGCGATTAAAGAAGAGTAACAGAAACCAAAAAAAAAAACTATTTTTGGAATTTTTGCCTCTCTGGTACGTTATAACTTAAAAACTACCCAACAGATTTGAACGCGATTTTCACAGGTGGATAACATATAATAAGGAGCGTTGTCTAAAACTTTGTTTCGTCAAAATCGGTTAAGGGAAAAAGAAGTTATGGTCAGTTGAAGTTTACTTCTAGCACTGCTTCAAAACTTTTATACAGAGTTGAATGCGACTTACATAAACGTATTTAATTTAGATAAAGCTAGAATTTCTACTTTGTTTTATCGATATCAATAAAGAGAAAAACACACTGCAGTCTCTATTAAATTTTAATAAAATAACACTTTGAATGTGTGTGGGCGTATAATTTAGTTACATAAAATATCAATAGATGGCGCTGACTTTATTTTAATAGCAGATTGAAATTTTTCCTTACGGCAGCAATTAATTCTAATTATTAAAAAAAAAATTTGGTTGTTGATTTAGTACTATTGGTTGGTTTGTTTATCGGTCGTTTTTTGTGTTGTATTGTAAGCTATTTGAATTGATTAGTTGGTTTGGTTTGGCTTTGGTTTAAAAAATAATCAAATCAGTGTTTGACGGAACATACGGTCGTGTCGTAAGGACTAATTTATCTGACTTATCACTATTTATTGAGATTTTCTCCACTTTTCACGTCCACTAAAACTTTGGGAGTGGATTTTAGGTCCTAATGACTCTGTAATAGGCTGCGTCTACTCTTTTAGAGACAAACATTGATAGTATGAATGTTAAGGGCTCCTTCTTCTGAAGGTCCGTTGTCCGTAAGCCGCGTAGTCGCGGCGCTCACTCATTTTGTAGGCATTTAGACATCATGTTTGGGAAAATAACACTACAAAATCTACTTCAGCGATTTTCACTATATAAATACTTTATCTAAAGGCTGGTATAAAAAGCAGGACAATAAGTTTATTATTTTAGGCATAGTATTGAAAATAAACTTCCAAAGGAGGCAACTTAGATTTTTCTATCGAGCGAATTTTGTCTGATATTGTTACTGTTACTGTAAGCGAATTTCACTCTGCTAGATCCTCAACTAAAAACATATATTTTTTTCAGAATTTTACGACTGTTTAATACTGATTCCTATTGATTTTAAAAACGGTATTTGAGAAAGAAGTGGCCCTAATATTTAATGATATCGTAGCAATGTAATGGCTTTATAAAATTGACACGGGAAAAGGATACAATAGAATTAACTATACGTCTGGATAGTTGTAGTTTCCACAGGTTACGCGAAAAGCGACCTACACGCGGGCGGAGCCGCGGGCAACAGCTAGTACATACATATAATCACTTTTTTATCCCATACAGGGTAGACAGTGCCTAGGATTAATTTAATCAATAGTGTCAGTTGCCAAGTATGGAACCCTCAGTTTGCCAACCAAAGTAGAGACCCAAAGCTGCTAGGTTTTCATTTGCTGACCTCCAAACTTCAATTCATAGATGCACCCCATGCCATGATGACATTCTGAACAAATTCTTCAGTTTCTGTTATTATATATAGATAGTGTCTGAACATTTAATTTAGAAGAAGTTACTAAAGTGTGTTAACAAAATCTCTAACCATTCACTATATTAAACAGTGTTTCCATTATTTGTTTCTGTAGGTGTGTGCAGTAATGTTTTTGCATCCATAAAACAAGCTCTGCAAGGTCACACAATAGCAGGAAATAAGTATGCTTGAGAAAAAAAAAAAACAGATATTTATATGCATCGCATTATTGGTACTTTGTTAGGCATTGTGTTTCGAGATCAGATATACAATGATACAAAAACGTTTAAGGGAGATGTCTCCTTACATCATCTCGCTTACTCACTCGTTTTTGGTATGTTTGTAGAGGTCATAGTAAGCCTGCTGTTAGTTTCATAATACAGATAGGTATTTAAGCTATGAGGAATTAAAATCGAACATAACGCGCGTCGTATTCGTGCACACATTTTTACATACCAGCAAGTACCTGGATTTATCATTTTTTGTAAGAAAAGTATGTACTTACACGTTATTTTATGATAGTTTATGTCTAAAATAACATTTATTCATTACCCACCCGATTAAGCATGTCAATAAATTAGTTTGCTTGTAAGAGGTAGAATTTAAACTTAAATAACAAGACCAAGTTTAAAATAAATGATGCAATAGGTAGTTCCGTAAAGCATACTTTTAAAGGATGTGTTTTGCAATAATGTAAATATGCGACAGGATATGGGTTTGCATTTTAATGATAAAGTGAACAAAACTTTGTGTTCCTAGAGTATGATATGATGTATTGAGGTTTAGGGTACAATTTGTTAAGTTTTCTTATTCTTCTTGTCCTAAAGAATCATGTTGAAGGTGATGATAAGTAGTCGAAAATATTATGTATTTATTTATTTAGTATAAACAACAAACAGCAAAAAAAATTCAAAAAATCCTTAAAACATTTTACAACAAAATTTACAGTATGTTGCCCACAATGTTGTCTTAATTAAAATATTGATATAATTGTTCTAATATAGCTCTTCATGTCAAATAAGATTGAGCATTGTTTTCGGTCTTTTGATTAAAGGACATGCGTCTGTAAAATTGAAAGTTTGAAACCATGTTACTTTTATTTTCAGATTTGATGGCGCAAGCTTCGTCGGTGGAATCATACTGACCCTGGGTCTTCTTGCTATCGGCTTCATGGGATTCAAGTACTACAAAACCCAAACTGAAAGAAACTATCACACCCTTTAAATGTTAAGTCAATATCTCTTCTTAATTATTAAGTGCACTTGTTAATTTTAAGTTTTGGGATATATTTTTTTATCAGAATTTCAGTCCACTCAATTCCTGTATGATCCATTCAGAGTTCGGCAGATAGTTACTGGGATAAACTAAAATCTACCTTAACATAATTGATGTGAAGTTGATTTTACATATTCTAGTAAATTCTCTTACTAAATTAATTTTGATGTAATATCTATTATATGCTAAAGAATTTAGGTCGTTTTTAGTTTAATCCAGCGATTTAAATATACTCTGAAAGGACTGTAATTAGAATGAAACAGGGTTATTTCAAATATACTTGGTCAATCACGTAACTACATTTGTTTGGTGAAAGGCATAGCTTTTAAGTTACTACCTACTCGAATTTGAAGATATTATTTGTCGTATCTTATAATTATTTAGTACTACTTAGTTATCTTTTTTATTCTTTTTTTACTGTTATTATTTTTGCATTTATCTCACTTGTGTGTGGTTTGGCGTAGTCTCGTATATTAATATCAAAATTGCGTCGATAATTTGTATGCTACAAATGATGATTATTGATGTATATAAATGTTTTTATTTTTTTCTCATTGTTGGCTATAAACCCTTCGAGAATTATATCACATAAGAATTTATATAATTTTGTAACGTTGTGTGCAATTTAGTTGTAGTATTCCGCAGATTATAACTGTGCCATTTCCGAATTTCAAATTTTAAATGTTTGTTGTCTGGATTTTAAAATACTTAACACTGGATAGCTTATCCGCACTGATCTTTAAAAACATATGTAGGTAGATAAGTATATTATTACTGTTAATAAGTGTTACTATAAGGAAACGCAATGTGATGATGAAAATAAGGGTCTAAAGTATATCTTTTTTTGTTATGGCACAAATGAGTTTTTTGAATCTCATTTTGATAATACCGTAACTCTCATTCGCCCAAATACTAGAAAATAACATAAATCTCTTGCTGTCCTTATCTAGCTTATATTTTTAAACAAGGACAGAAAGATTTTATTCTATAATTAAGTGAAAACGCATGTATTATGAGTACCTACGTTATTCATAAAAGTAATGCTTCTACTAGTACACCTATTTTACTAAAATATGTTTTGTTCTCATCGCTCTTAATTTAATACTCAAAATACGAGAAAGAAATCCGAATTAAGACAAGACTGAATAAGCGTTTGTTAAAAGGGAATACTACGTTCGTAGTGAACTAACCAATCACAGTGCTGGAAATTTCTACACGAGTGTTGTCATTGGTTGATTCACATCCGCTCCGCCGAGCTCCGTCAGTGAAACGCAGCCTTGTCTATATACCTAACTGAAAATAAATGTCGTTGGTCTCGAGCCTCACGGCTTGATATTATCTTGAAATCTCATTGAAATTCCTGCATGATTGATATGATAACTTTTTTGTGCCACAACATTTTTCTTTTTATTTTGTTTTATTTTTCGTAATATAGCACGCTATTTGTAAACTGGAAAAAATATGATTCCATCCTAAAGTGCTCTTAAATCTGAAATATATATGATAGATATTCAATCAATATGGTAGCGAATTAGAAGATTTTTCCGTCTACATCTACTCACATGTCACCGTCTATGGTTATGCTAATAAAGATATGTACCAAAAGGATGTTTTATTTTATCTTTAGTCTATCGAACTTCTCAACCACATTAATAATGTTAGACCATTTAAATGCCTTGTAGTACACGAAGGTGAACACTGCTGAGATAGGCTACATAAGCCAGTACAAAAGCACATCAAAGAGCCGATTCGGGCTCTTAGAAGTTATTGGTCCAAAACGGTTGCTGTAGGCGAAAACGGCTAGGATGCTATATAGTACACAAAATATACAATTTGATTCATGGAAACAATGCCTGTTATGTTTCGAAAAAAGCTATAAAGCACGAGACGTCGCCATTTCAAAAAAAAACACTGGCCGGGTACAAATTAGTTTTATGTTACTACCACTAGTCGCGTATTTGACGAATAGGCAAATAACGAAAAAGTTTTGCCAAATATACCGTCTACACATGGTTTAAATAGGCAAATATTCTTATACAAATAGCCAAGTGAGGTAGTAGCATTAGGCAAGTAGAACAAACAGAATTAATTTAAAAAATTAGAAATAACTAGCAATTCTTTAATTTTTTATTTTAATTATATAATAATATAAAATTATAGTTCTGGTCGGTGGAGTAATTTCCATGCTTTCCTGTCTTCAGCCATCCGTTTTACATCTACATATAAAAAATTCACAGCCTTTTCCTTTCCGTTTCTTAGCATCTATTTTATAATACAATACTATTCCTGTGTTAAATACTTACACCTATAAAAAAAATTAAGACACTTTACTAGTCCACATTACTAAGCACATTATAATTCAACCAAATGATGGCAAACGAGGGCTATCCAAAAAACTTGTATCACAAACATAGAAAGTAGGCAACTTTACATGCAACAACACTGAACAAAATCATAGAAAGTTAACAATGTTGATGTCTCTTTACCATACTAACAAGCTTTTTGTCAAGTTTGTAATATAAGCAAATAAAGTATTATCTTGTATTTGAATAAACAATTTACAAAAGTATAAATATTGATTAGAGATTTGTAGTTTTTTATTTGAGAAATCACCTGCCCTTAGTTTATATGTCTTATTCTTCTTATGGATTTTTGGTGAATAACTTGTTATAACCACTATGTATGACTTGGGAGAAAGTCCAATTCCCAACTTGGATTGACTTGGGTGCAATATATATGTCATTGGTGAATTAATTGATCATTTTCCCCTCTATCATGCATGAAGTAAACAATGCACTTTTTAGATCTGTTTTACAAAACTTTTAATCTAACTGCATACATTATGATACAAATAACATTTTGAGATCAAGTTCAACATAAAATCTAGACTAGATTTTAGAATGACCTAGAAAAAAGTTGATAAAGCGTTTTGCTCACTATCGGCCCAACACTTCTATTTAGCTCTCCATACTTCAAATTGGCAAGTAAGAACTCCCCTTGTTTCTGATCACACTCCTTGTACCGTTGAATCAGCAGACTCGGTGTGCTATATTCCTTAGTTATAGCCAATGCCTTATCAACTGATACTCCTTTTAATTGTAAGAGTAGTTTTATAAAGGTTTCCGTTACAGTTAAAGCCTTGGATTTCTTTGAAGTTGTGTTGAAATATTTGAATGTCATCAATGTATCTTCTTCACAACCCTTTAAATTCTTATCCTGAAATTAAATAAAAAATTTCTATTGTTTGGACAATTGAATAAATTTTCGGTAATCTTTATAAATAAAAGAAAGTCGTTAGTTACACAATTTATAACGCAAGAACGGCTGAACTGATTTGGCTGAAAATTGGTAGGGAGGTAGCTTAGAACCAGGGGAAGGACATAGGGTAACTTTCATCCCGGGAAAAAGCACTGTTCCCCAGGGAAATTCACGCGGGCGGAGCCACGGGCAAAAGCTAGTATATATATATAAAAAAAACATTCCAAAATTCTAAGTAGACCAGGCAGGTAATAATGTTTGTTTATATTGCATCTTAAGTCGTAAATTACTTGATTGGGGGAATACTTAAAGAAATTTCTTTTTATTGGGCAGTGGGCTCCAAAGCTTGAATTTTGAATTCATACATACCTTATATTCAATAATCAGTCTCTTACTCATCATCGCTAAAAACCTAACAGTATTACTCAGAGAATTAGTCATATGCACTTTAAACCCATCATGTACCCTTGTGTTGGCTAAAGCCTGCATCAGTGACTGTATTGGAAGCCCTACATGCTTATTCTTTCCAAAATTCTCCACTAAGTAGATAACATTCTTTAGCCCGCATTTCCTTAACCTAAACTTTTGTTCATGGAATCTTCCATCTTTGATACTGTGTCCAAGATCATCCATCCTTTTCCGTTCAATAATGTATGGAAGGACTAACTCGATATCCGCATTCTGCCTGTCTCGAGCAATCCAAGTGAAATCGCCTATTTTTAAGCTCCGATACTCATGTTTCAGTGCGGGATATTTGTTGAATTGTGCTACAGTTGGATCAGTGTTGGTCACCCTGAAAAAATATAATTTGAGATTATAATAAATGTAAAGAATGGCTACTATCATCAAATAAGTAATATAAAAATATAATTCCAAAAGCAAAATCTAAATCAAGGTGTGCTGAAGTGGCTTCAAAACTCTATTAATACTATGAACCCATACCATAAAAATGTACTGAATAATTTTTATAAAATAAATCTTTCAAACGAATACAAAAATGTGTAACAATACCCACCCAGATGTTTCATTTTTATCAATCAATAATATAATATCAAAGGTGCCAGCTTTCAGCTCTATAAGACTTCTTTGTGAACTAACAACATTACTCTCGGTTACCACTACTATGTTATCACCTCTACTTTCAATAGGGGTGTCCAGAGGTGTTGATACTGTTGATGTCTCAGTGTCGCCAACATTAACACCATTGAAAATAACATCATTAAGAGTGGGAATATCCGCAGATTCTTTAACCAGCTCCATCGCCACAGCCATACCAGCTTCAGTCAACATATATTTTATTTCCTTCTTATTCCTACTTTTCTGAACTAAACCTTTAGTGATGAGCCTGCTCATGTTTGACCAAGCTGTGTAAAAGGTATCTGGCTTTGGTCGAATGAATGACTCCTCAGAGTGTGGCTGTGCTTTTTCAATCAACTCCCCCTTGGATAATGGTTGACTTGGATTATTTCTAAATTGATCCAGCAATGCTACAAGAATCGCATAACCACCGGATCTGAAAGAGGGCTTGTATGATTTGCTCTTTGACTTTGTACCAGTAGCTGTAGCAACCATCTCTTCTACATTCATTTTTTCTACTAGAACTATAGGTTTTGGAGATCTATAATTTTCCTTGCCGTGATTGTTGTGTGATGTTGATTGATCTTCCGTTTCGGATCCACTCTCAGCATTTATACTGTTATTGTAGTTATAAACTTCCAACCTCTTATCAAGAAACAGACACAGTTTCTTTTCGAATCCTTTAAGTATAGCACACTCGGCGCCGGTTTGTAGAGGCAATGGGTATTTAGATAAAGAATCTAAAGCCTCTTTAAGCATAGGTTCCAACTTACTTTTCTTTGTTTTCGCTTCATCGTGAAGTTCTTCCAGCCAATCTTGAAACAGTGGGTTTGGCCGGGTGCGCTTATATGTTATTCTTTTGCTTGTTTCAGGGCTGCACATCTTGAATCTATTTCTTTAGTCTTACTTTAACTACCGGAGAACCAATTAAAAACACAACAAAATCAAAACAGAAAGTAGTGCAGCGCACAAACTAGAAAGAAAAGAATAGATAGGCGGAAAGGCGAGTAGGCAAGGGGCACAAAAAAGTTCAGCTGTTATTGACAGCTGGGTTTGTGACAGCGGACAGAGTGGCAGTGAAGCTCAGAACAAGAGTTGTGGGAGGATTATGGGGGAAATCGTCTGACAATGACACAAAATGACATGATGTGACAATGACTGAATTGAATTTGACGTCTTCGATTGTGTCCCTCCGACGATGTTGTTTTGTTGCGTTGTCTTGCCTTGCCTGCCTTGCCCTTGCCCAGCTATTGAGCCATTTGTTTGAGTGCAATGTTTGATTATTTATTCCCTTCAGTACCTATCTATCATGAAATCAAATTAAAGTAATGAAGTAACATTATACTACTAGAATCATGGAGGACACCACATTCAGTGAGAAAGTCGAAGCGTATTTTTCCGAACTAGGGCGATGGCAAGTATCGTAAATCTTGTAATAAAATGTTCGAGTCATTGCAAACTAACCCATTTACTTTACATTTCTTTATTTGTAGGAAGGTTTGGAGAAGTATAATATTGGGACAAGTGCTCTCGCTACTATTGAGCGCGAAATGTATTCTGACTACCCTATTGCAAAGTGCAACATGGCAATTTCCGACGTCGGCTCAGCTGGTTATGTCTTACAGTATACTATTTGTGCTATTTGCCCCAGCTATGTTCTGTAATGGATTAAAAACTATGAATAGGTGAGAAATAAAACACTTTTCAATAACAAAAAAACTACTAATGTGATCTCTTTACTGATACAACTTAGTGAGTAGTTTCTTCATAGTGATCTACTGATTCGTATTTTTAACACTGATGCTTTTTATATCATTTGGATCATTTCTCTTTGGCTCAATTAAATCTATTCAATCCCTATCAATCACTTCGGTATCTATGTGCGAGCGACGCCACAAAAAACAAATCAAATCACTTTTATTTGCAGTAAATAGAGTTTACAATGTTCTTAAAATATTTGTGTAGGTACTTACCTACCTACGTCACATATGATGCTCGCTAATTCAAATTATGAATGAATCAATGATTGGATCACCTCGCGTTCGCCTCATTGATCAAGAAGGTTGCGTTGCTCCTTGAGAAAAGAATTGGTGATCCAAATGATCTAAATGATGTCACTCACTGATTTGAATCTTTGCAATGATTCAGATTCAAACGATACATTTGTTTGTTTATGGTTAATATTAACTTAATACATCATGGTCTCATTGTTCCCTCTGGTAGTTAAGGAATTTATTGTAACACTATTATTGAACTTTATAATTATTTTTACTATTTATATTATATTTATAGATTTGATAGATGTATACCATCCAATAAAAAAAAATCTGAATAATTATTTTGATTTTGAAGTATTTTTTATATTTAAACAAATTTTTGTAAGTTCCTACCAAAAGATAAAGAATAAGACATCTACAATACCTATTCTTTTCCCTTTTTAATTAACACGTTAGTGGACACAGGATTGCTATAGCAGTTATAACAATAAAAATTCTATTGTGTTTTCAAATAGTCCGCCAATGTGTTAACTCACTAATTTCAGATCATGGTGGATTGTCCTGATCGCATGTATAATGGATGTGGAGGCGAGCTTCCTCCTGGTCCTCTCGCAGAGGTTCACATCTGTGTTGAGTTGACAGCTTCTCGCATGTAGCGGCGTCGGCGCAGCCCTAGTGGGCGGCGCGTGGCGAGGACAACGACTGGGAGTGGCGCACGTGGCCGGGGCCACACTCGGCCTCATGGCCGTTGTGTGCGTCGTGTGGGCTGATGTGGAGGGCGCACCTACAGATGGTATGTGATGTCTATGTCTCTAGGAAAATTAACCTATTAAAAACCCTTGTGGATACTAGAGATAACAATAGCAGTTTAATTGTTATCTAAGGAGGTTGTTAGTGTCCACCAAAGAGATACACTAAATTATTAATATCTGTTGTGGCGCTGCTGACACTACCAGCCCCTGCAGCCGGACCACCTCTCACCGCGGTTTCCCCAAGTACCCTATAAATGGCTCGACTGGTAGTTGTTGACTCTCTTTCGCTTGACATCTGCCAGTTGAGTACATTACTGCTTTTCTTACTTCAGTCACCAACTTTGTGCTTGCTCATTGTATAACTCGTAATAAGTACTACCGTATATTTCTAATATCATCTTTTACTTATCTTGTTTTACTGTATAACAATAACGTTATACTGGCGCCCAACGTGTATAGTATAGATTTTATAAAATTCTGTTTATATTATCTTCATGTTATGACCAAAAACAATTGTTATTGTATCATGTTATAAAATACATATATACACTGCACACATTTCTTTAATGTCTTACTTCCAATAAAATAATTTAAAGATAAATACAATTCGCGGCATATAAGGTGGCTTACCACCATCTCTTAAAACCAGGCAAGATCCAGTGAGTAAGCGAGACAGCGCAATACATGATGTAAGGCGACATCTCCCTTACTCAATCGTTCTTGCATGGTTTTAAGAGATAATGTGGTAAGCCACAAGTTGACTATAAACTGAAATGACCTTGAATGCACAGTAGCCGATTTTCACGTTAGCAGGATTAGGACTTCCTGATTGAGTTCAAATTATGTGCCAGATATTGTAGGTATATTTTATTAGAACAAAAAACTCATTTTTTTCTTAAAAAGCAAATATACAAAAAAAAATTTGTAGACTTTTTATGGTTGTCAAAGTTAAATAGATATAATATTTGTTCATTTATTTGCAGGCAAGAACCAACTAGTTGGCGACATGCTTTGTCTAGGAGGTTCTCTGATGTATGCTGTAGTGACAGTTCTCCAAGAAATGATGCTCAAAACCTACTCCAGCGCAGACTACCTAGGATCGCTCGGCCTAATAGGCAGCATAGTTTCATGCATTCAAACATTCTTCCTAGAATTCAACGAGCTTATGTTCTTCAAGTGGTATGAAATCGATACGATGATACAGCTCGGAAGCTATTGGACCGTACAGACTATATTCCAGATATTGCAATGCTTTATGCTGAGAGACGCTGGATCGATAATACTGCATCTGTCGTTCTTATCAGCTGATTATTACACTTTGATTGCTGGGATGTACATTTTTCAGTTTAAGGTAAGCTACATTTCTAGTTAAAGATTTTTTTTATTGTTCTTCATTCGTAGCAATGTATAAAAAGTATTTAATATTCAACTTTATGTCTTAATCTGAAAGAGTGTCGTTTTTATCATTTTTTGCTGATAACATAGTTCCAATTGAAAGTTGGCTTGAAATTCAAAACACTCACATGAACAATTATATATTTTTTCCAGTTCCACGCGCTGTACTTCCTGTCGTACCTGCTGTCTATGGTGGGGGTGTTCCTGTTCAGCGCGCGCTCGCGTCACCCCCCTCCCCCCTCGCCGCACACCCCCCGCACACCGCACACCCCCTACACCCCACACACCCCCCACACCCCACACTCGCAGGACCGCCTGCCGCAGCTGGTCAGCGACGCGCTGCATGACCAAGACAACGTGTCGTTGTGAGTACCTCTACATCACCTTTATACGATCGACAGGTTTTCTTTGTACTGAATATCTGTACTAGTTTAGTATTTTTTAACCTGTAGTGGCACCATGCATGACCAGAATAAGGTGCCTATGCGAGTTCCTACTTTATTATACAGGGTGTAAAAAACCACCGCAAATTTAGAAGGAGAAAAAACATCATTGAAGGACAGAGGGCAAAAGGATTTCATGTAGATAAAAAAGAGAAAAGAAAAGTTCTGACAATAAATATCAAAATATAAAGTAACAGAGTCGGTAAATCTTCCTTTGTAAATTTGTGTACCAAATACCAACATAACAGTTGCATAAAAATTCCCTCCGTTTTATTAATTTACTAATGAATATTTACAGGGAATATACAGTTCCAACGTTGGATTGCATACCAATTGAAGGATTGGAACCGCCCATGAGTCGAGACACAACATTTACGTCGTTCCTTGGAGGGCCACAAACTGTGCCAAACGGCAACATTCCTTATCATAATGGTACACAGAATACGAAAGACCCGTGTTAATGAAGTTTCTATAATACTTTAAAATAAGACTTATTAGAATATTCGTCTGAGGCAATACGTTGAATAGCTGACGTCAAGCAAATTAAAGATGTCGGGACAGTTTTGAGTAGCTATTTTAATTGCATTAATAGAATTCATGTTGAGATTTTATGAAATAAATTATTTCGACTTTTTAAGTCTAATAGCGCCCGACCTAAATTTGCAACGTTAGCGAAACGGTAACTAATAGTGGATAATAATCACCAATCACAGTTGTTAGTTTTATCCTGTTAGATCACTAGCACCCTGTATATTTTATATTGCTTAAAAGAGTAATTTAAAATATAGACTATACAAAAAGAATATAAAATATAAAATTTTAAAATTAAATAACAATCTAAACCTTTAAAGATAGGTAAATATAATAATAATGTTATATTAACAACTAGCGACCCGCCCCGGCTTCGCCTTCTCTCTTGAATCACTATCTATTAAAAAAACCGCATCAAAATCCGTTACGTAGTTTTAAAGATTTGACAAAGGGACATATAGTGACAGAGAAAGCGGCTTTATTTTATACTATGTAGTGATAGTGATGAAATGTTTAAATCGTAGCAAGGTTAAACAAAAGTTATTATAATTAAACGTCCGGTTTAGATGTAAACAATTGTTTTAAATATTAACATAATTTGGTGAAATCGGGTTTAAGTCTGTCTTTATCTATACGCATGTGGACGACAAGATAAAACAAACAGTTTTTGAGAATGTTTATTATAACTCCATGTTTAAAGAAATTGGTCTTAACTTACCTGTACATCATTGATAACTTTTTTGTATGTGAGTGGGTATATTATTTAATTATTTACTATTTGAAGTCTTGAAAGTTATCCTTGAAATACTCGTCAAAGAGTTAATATGATTTGATTTAATCTGCAGATATATTAAAAAAATAAACAATGTCAGCAATTTCTCAAAACCTCTAAAAGCTTTTTCTTATACAAAATAGTTAATCCAAACAAATTATTGTAATTTATGATGGAAAACCTTATCAAAAATATTTAACTTCTTGGTAGAAAAGTTAATCAAAGTAAAATATTGCACGGTTAACACATTTAGTGCCGGGAACGCAATAGTGCGTTTTATTAACCGACTTAAAAAAAGAGGTTTCTCAACTCGACCGTATATCATTATTATTGTTTTTATATGTGTTCGGTGGTATCTTCGTCGTTTATATAAACCGAATTTGATGATTTTTTTCAAATATCTATTGTTATAGGTTCAGCAACGAATGTGTTAAAAGAACATTTCAGCATCACTACACTAACACAGATAGCCTAAAACATTCCTAGTTTAATCATGTTAACGAGTAGCGCACAACTAAAATAGTTTTATAAATTTTAAACATAACAAAACATGTACTTAGTCTATTTTTAAAGACCATTATCCTCGATATAACAAATACTGCCACATACTCGAATTTTTACTCAAATTTTTAAAACAAATTATTACATCTTAGCAATTTGTATGAAATTTTATCATAGTTACTATAAAAATGTAATGGAATTGTATTAGATTAAATCTAGAACAATCTAAGAAGCTCATAATAAGCGATATTGCTATATACTCAATTAATTTTGGTCAGAGGAATAATTTTAAGTATAAATACAAAAACATGACATAACAATAAAATAATTTCTATTATATTAGTAGAAGTGATATTTATATATATATTAACAAAGTTTTGTTAATATAAGTTGCGTGTATATATTACTGCATTTTTTGTTTATTACCTACTTACATGTATGCGAAAAAAAAAGTTCAGATCTTTAAGTTTTTAAACACCAGAATACGTCAATATAATAATAATAAAAATATATGCGCGTACAAAAATATACACTAAAATGGTTACTTAGAGTTTTCAACATCACTTTCATAGCATGTTCATTATTTGATTTTTAGTTATCAACTTTAATGTAATATGAATTTAATGAAATTTTAGGTACTTATAAAATTATTATTGAGACAATATTATTTGCGAATGTAAACGGAAGGCCGTCAATCCATTCGGTCACGACTTTTAAATAGTATTATAATCAGTGTTATGGTAATTATAATAAAGTTTCTTCTAGTCTGCACGCCGGTCATGTTGAATCTCGCCACGCTAGATATAAATACAAAAGTACCTTTGTTACAATATTATATAACCAGTAAAGCATTTCATACTCTAGTTTGGAATGTGTCGGATATTTCTCTGATCAAAATTAAACCTTCGATTACTAGTCGGTTAGCTGTGATTTGTTTCTATTGCATTTTAACAGTTTATTGAAAGATTTTATTAATATTGCTTCAAGATCTCAAGTTGATACTTTATTATAGCTTAAATTGTTGACACCTTTATTATATTTAATATTATGACGCTCAATTATTAATAAATAAGATTATATTGTATTACATTTTAATAGTCCAATTAGATCATTAAACTATATTTGTGTTAAAAAAAACATTGTATGTACCTATAGGAGAAAATATATAAATGTGCTAATTTAAAAAAAAATTGTCATGAACTACAAAATTAAAATCGTTTATTTTTCATCATATATATGTTAGTACTGCATAAACATTGAAACGGTTGTGTTAACTGCATATTAATAATATATATCTAGGTATAAGCTGTAAATTATTTCTATTATTAATGAAAATATGAATAATTACAGATGATTACTGTCGATTATCGTAGGTCAGAATTAAATGTGTGCAAAAAGCAAGCATCTTATTTCAGCTCTAATAGAGTTCAAAAATTGTAAAATTCTGTGTAAATGCATATTTGGGCTTAGAAAAGACGTTTGTTCCTACTTGGCCTATTAACCCTTCTATGATAGAACTAATGGTAATTTTTTATATTTATTATACATTAGCTAGTTTTATATATAGCACATATTCTAGAAATATAACACTAAGTACAGGTCGCGTCATATTAAAATACATATTTATATACTACGCCTACTGCGCAGATAAATAATTTGTGCTATTAAGAATAAAAACAAGTCATTATTTTATACATATTATCCTATTCTGTGATTTATACCGTAGAAACGGTTTATGCATGTGACGGACAAAAGGTTCAACCAGTTCTTAGATTTTTTAATTATAGGACTAGTGAGAAAATATTTATTTTATAAACTATTCAATAGAACAAATAAGACTAAAGTGTTCCCCTAGTTCTACTATTTAGTTCTACTATTTTAAATCATAGGACTAGTGTGTTTTTTTTCATATCATTAGGTCTATCATAGAACTGTTCAATATACAGGTGAGAACAAACGGAAAGAGAATATTCAGGTAATCTCTTTCACACGTGACCTTAATAAGACGATGTTTAGAATAGCCACTTTGCTTCTCTTATTTTAGTTTGTAAACGAATTAATTTTTTAGTATTGTCTTATAGTTGGATTTTTTGACAATATTTTTATTTAGAAAATATTTATACTTATTATTTGTTTAAATAAATAAGAGATTTCGTTCAAGCTATTAGCCATTGAAAAGTTCCAAACACACGTTAAGTTTTTTATAATAATTGCTAATTTTAGGCTATTTTCATTAGTCCCTACCTACCTACTGTAATTAAGGCTAGTACTGGGTTTACATTTACTTTTTTATATCCGATTAATATGACTGTCTTCGAAAAATGTGTACCTAATATGTATTTTAAAATTAAATATACAACATTTTCATTAAATATGACGTGTTTCAATCTGTTTATATCGAACTTTTCAAACCCTCTAACTGGCACAGTCATATTCTCGACATCTCGTGTTTTACTGGTAAATGTAAAATAGGAATCCAGAAGCGGTGGGTTCGAATTCCACGGGTAGCATACTTTTTATACTTATTTCCAGTAAAGCAGATAACTTTTTATACTTATTTCCAGTATGTAATTAAGGTTCTGGATCTAAAGTTTATTTTAAACATATTAAATTATCAAATTATAGTTCCCTATAGTTACAAATTGCAATATTGCTTAAAACGGCCACTTTTAGCAGTTATGCCATTTAGAACTATAATTAAATAATTTAATATGATTAAAATTAACGTCAGATCCAGAACATTAATTAAATAACACGGATTTTTGATATCTTGTGTTTTCAGTGAATAATTATTTACACCAAGGTATCATCTTAATAAAAGAAAACAAAACAGATATTGTACATTGACTTTATTTATACAGTTTGTCACAAGACGTGGCTTTAAATACAGAAAAAGATAAAATATTAATTTAATAAAATGTGTTTAATTTTGCAGAGGAAGAGTTTTACAGGAAGATATAGTTTTGTCTTACACATAAACACACTTAAAATAAAAATGCCACAAATTGCACGCCTCGTAAAGCAAAGCGCTGAAGTAACTATATAAAGGACAAAACAAATTTTACAAAACTCGGCAGATATATTACAAGTCTAATTTTGGAAACTGATTTTCGGATTTGTAGAATCATACGAGTCATCTATAACTTTTTTACTGACTAGAGAATCCTACGGCTTTCTCCGGGGCCTAAATTGCTATTTTTGAAATGTATTACATACTCAAAATCATTTAGTCGAATTATTTTCATGGCACAACTAACTCGTATGATAAATCATTCAACTTGCAGATTTTGGACGAGTCTTACTTCTCAAAAATAGCACTCTTTGTAGAAGGTGCAAACCCAAAAAGTGGATTTGACGGGCAAAGTGATGTAGTTCTGGTGGCGTACAACTAACAAAACCATGCAAGAACGATTGAGTAAGGGAGATGTCGCCTTACGTCATGTATCGCGCTGTCTCGCTTACTCACTCCTTGCATGGTTTTAAGAGATGGTAGTAAGCCACCTGAAGTAACATGCTGAGGATGATGTAGACAACCCTGCGGCCTACGGGACGGCCACGTGCGCAAGAGACGATGCTCTACAGAGCACTTTTCAGTCCAAATGACGATTTGCAATGTTTATAGCCGATTACAGTGTATAGTATTTCCAGAAACAAGTGAGATAATGGAAAAGGGTATAAAAATGTACACATTAATAATCCATTAGAAAATTGACGTAGTGAAAAAAAATGTTTCAGGATACACGCATGTTTCCCAAATTAAGTTAAAAAAAATACATAGGTAGATTGATATACCTAAAAAGTAAAGAGTTAGCGTACCACCGGCCAGTTTCCTTGCTAGTCATTTTCACTAATTCACCAGACGTTCTTTAAAGTCCTTTTGACAAATAAAACATTTTAATTATTTTTCGCTAATCATACAATAAGATCGTTATATTATTAAGACAACCTTTCGTAATGAAATTGACTGGATTCGGTTGGTAAAAAACTTTCTACAAGAAAGGGCTAACAATGTAACGGCCAAAATGCAATACGATGTAATTTTGCCCTTATACTGTAGAAATTTCAGATCTATTTCGATTCCTTGGGTAACTTAAACTCAAAATAATATTTTGTGTACAGACCGGTACAATAATGATCCATTTTCTGACAATGAAACATACCATTTACCGTATCGACTTGCTCGGAAATTGAATTCTGCCGATTCAGCGATAACCACCAAACTACAGCTACTCTACACCTATCTAAAACGCTTACCATATATAGGTAATTTATTATTTACAAGTATAACTAATTTTCGTACACATAAACAAGTGTTTCCGGACTGAAGAATCCGGACGCGAGCCGGTACGGCACCGGAAAGATCACAACAAGTGTGAATAGCGGAATTAGTATTGTGTGACAAATAATTATAATCGCCGCTATCATGATTATAAAATTTTAAGAGTTCTTTGACAGACATTGTTTAATAAGCAAGATTATATTGTACTGTATAGGCGATCCAAGTGCTTGAATTATTTAGAGATACGAAATTTAATACATATAACTGTGGGTCTAAAATCGCCACTTTAGCAATTCATCTAATGGAATTCATATTACGAATTCTTTAGCAATTCTGTAGCAATTCTTCTATTTTTTGTAAACTGGCCAACTAAACTTTGCAACTCCTCTTCAAAAAAATTGATAGAAATAGGAATTGCTAAAGAATAGCTAAGGAATTCGTAATATGAATTCTATTAGATGAATTGCTAAAGTGGCGATTTTAGACCCACTGGTCGGCCTTCAGTAGCACTAAATCACACGAAACACTAAATGAATCCATTATTGAAACAAAATGATGAGACTATAACGGTCGGCCTTTATTAATAAAATAGGAAAAACAACAATTTATTTGTAAAACCAACTGGAGGCATCCAAAATTACCTAAGGTAACATAATATTTACAAAATCTAAGCTTCGTCTTCACTAGCGGATACGGATTTTCTTGAGACTGGTGTTTCCGGCCTAGAGTTTCTTGAGCCGCTTTTAGACCGCGATCGAGAACGGGATCGACTTTTAGACCGCGATCGGGAACGGGAACGACTTTTAGATCTGGAACGGGACCGACTTTTAGATCGAGAACGTGACCGACTTTTAGATCGAGAACGTGACCGACTTTTAGATCGAGAACGTGACCGACTTTTAGATCGGGATCGGGAACGACTTTTAGACCGCGATCGGGAACGGCTCTTAGACCGCGACCGGGACCGGGAACCACTCTTCGAACGGGATCTTGACCGGGACTTGCTCTTGGACCTGAATGAATAAACAAATGTTATTAATTATTAGACAGTTGATTCCCCTTCGTCCAGTTTGGTAACTAAATCTACCTACTTACAAGAGACTTTTTTTCTCACTGTTTGGTAACTAGTTGTGAAAGAAGATTTTTTTTACTATTTTTCTAACTTGGTCTGCTAACCAACGATATGTCCACCTGCTAAGAGAACACAAAAAATAAATCAAATATCTTAATTACCTTTCGCTGTCAGACGCCGACATAATCCTCTTCCTTCCTTTACTAGCCGGTGGGTCGCGGTTGCCGCTACCGCTACGACTGCGGCTACGACCGCTACGACTCTTGCTACGGCTACGCGACTTGCGAGAGTGGTCAGAATCAGATCCGGATGACGATATCCTTTTCCTTCCTTTATTAGCCGGTTCACGGCTACCACTACCGCTACGACTGCGGCTACGACTCTTGCTACGGCTACGCGACTTGCGCGAGTGGTCCGAATCGGATCCGGATGACGAAATCCTCTTCCTTCCTTTATTAGCCGGTTCGCGGCTACCACTACCGCTACGACTGCGGCTACGACCGCTACGACTCCTGCTACGGCTACGCGACTTGCGCGAGTGATCCGAATCAGACTCCGACGTTGAAATAGTCTCTTTGGACACGATTTTGGCGCGTTGTTTCGCGCTGAGCTTCTCTTCAGCCGCTTTTGCTTTTTCGCGGCGACCAATGCCTTTTTCTCCCTGTAGAAGAAAAAATAAAATTGTTTAAGTTACGCTTTTAATGGTTGCGCTATGCGACTTATTCCTTTTAAAATCGACGCTTTCTCTAAGTAGGATGAAATCACTGAATCCGTCAATATAATTATACTTTATTTCATTTTTATTATTCATTATGACATATAGACTATCGCCGGCTACTCAAGCTGTCACTGTCATATCGTTGACGTTCAGCGAGACAGCATGATACTTGAGCAGCTCTCAAAATTGAGTAGCGTTTTATACGGACGTTAGACGTGCAGAAGTATGTTAAACTCAACTTGCAACATTTGATCCTACATAACATACATACAAAATTACAAACATTGCTAGTTAAATAAAAGCTTTTAAAAGAACACATTAAAGCTTTTAAAGATGCATATAAAAGCTTTTACAAGTTGCACCTAAAAGTTTTTAAAAGTGCACATAAAAGCTTTTACAAGTTGCATATAAAAGCTTTTACAAGTTTCACATAAAAGCTTTTACAAGTTGCACATAAAAGCTTTTAAAAGTGCACATAAAAGCTTTTAAAAGTGCACATAAAAGCTTTTACAAGTTGCACACAAAAGCTTTTAAAAGTGCACATAAAAGCTTTTAAAAGAGCACATAAAAGCTTTTAAAAAGGTGCATTATAGTCGAGGGTTGACCTTCTTCCTGCCTCGTTTCCTCGGCGGGTCGCTGTCGGAGCCGGACCCGCGGTCGCGTCGTTTCCTCGACTTCCCCTTGCGCTCCTTGCCTTCGCCTTTTTCGCGCTTGCGCTTTGTTTTCGTTTTCTCGCGTCTGTATAAAAAAATATATATTTATTTTATTTATTTGTTTTTCGGGTGTCTTACAGCTTAATATAGTATAGTATAGAATACAATTAGAATGTTGGACTGTGCTAATAACAAGACTCCACATCTCATTAGCCATCATCATAAAATGCTCACTATTGGAAATTGGATCTTCTAATAATGTATGAATTAATTAATTAACACTTTATTGCACCATTTGCATGCAAACATTTCATGGATTTATACTTAGTTAAAAAAAAAATTTCACAAATGAACATTTAGTAACTGAGTTATCTATTAGACAAAACTACTATTGGTTTAAAAAAGTTTGATAAAATGTTTGGTTATAAATAGATATGGCTAGGATCCAATTGATATACATTATTTGGAAATTCATTATTTTTGAAGATATTAACACATTAGTGTCAGCAATTTTTATGTTGAAAATAGTATTAGTGGATTTATGCAAATTGGAAATAAATAGGTATACTGCGTCTCGTAAAATGGCGGCTGTATATTTTTATAGTAGGTTAGGTTTTGTATTATGACCACCAGTGGTGGAGAAAGTGACATTTTATCCCACAGAACAAGGCAAAGGGACTCATACAGCTTAGGTTAGCGAGGAGCGAAACGACGAACGTGTAAGGCTTACATGAACACAGCGTGACAGTGCCAGAAGTGACTTTAGCGTTTCTATCATTCATTATGATGATGATTCGCTAAGAGAGTAGCGGAATAATTAACCCAACAGACTAAATTATAATGTTTGAAAATTTAAGTACTTTTTTTGAATGAAGACATTTGGACAAATACTTCATTTGGTGAAATGACCAAAAAGTCAAATGACATCCATACTAATATTATAAATGCGAAAGTCTGTCTGTCTGTCACCTCTTCACGGCTAAACTGCTGGACCGATTGTGATGAAATTTGGTAGGGATGTAGTTAACGACCTGAGGTCAAACATAGGCTACTTTTGGGAGCGATATAACCGAGTCCCACGCGGGGCGAAGCCGCGGGGAACAGCTAGTTTTAATATATAACACATTTAACAAGTGTAGTGTTTGCTAATGGATCATTTGTTAAGTGAGTTTTTGTAAGATGATACTTTTGTCAAATGTCTCGTTTGCCAAATGAACATTTGGTGAAACGTTGTTTGTCGAATGATCATTGGTCAATCATTTTTTGGTCAAACATTAGTAATCCGTATTTGTTATATAAAATATAGTATCATTTAGTTAGTATCCCGTGACACAAGTCTCGAACTCACTTTGGGACTAGCTCAATATGTGTGATTTGTCCATACATATATATTTACTAGCTGTTCCCCGCGGCTTCGCCCCGCGTGGGACTTGGTTATATCGCGCCCAAAAGTAGCCTATGTTTGACCTCAGGTCGTTAACTACATCCCTACCAAATTTCATTACAATCGGTCCAGCAGTTTGGCCGTGAAGAGGTGACAGACAGACAGACTTTCGCATTTATAATATTACATTATGAAGAGTGAAAAAAATAATTTCATATTTTGACATAAGTTTATTTGGAAAAGTTGTTCAGTTTAGTGGTCTGAATCCGCCCTTAAAATATTTGCAGTTGATTTGAGTCCACCTTGTATATTTATTTATTTTATTAGCTGCTTCTCTTCCCGCGCCGTAAAAGTCGACTGAGGGAATCGGCGAATGGGGGAATCATAACATAGGCGATGCGGCTGAAACCCATCACTATTGATTTTCTGTTTCAACTGTCATGCTAAACGTGGTCTAAGGTCTTATGGCCCTAGGCTCTGTCTACCCCGTATGTGACTATATGTATGTATGTATGTATTATTAGACTCACCCGCCATCTTCGCCCCCTCTAGGCGCGTCACTGCCGCTGCCCGAGTCCGACACGTACTCGTCGCGCCTTCGCCCGCGGCCTCCTTTAGGCTTGTTCTCGAGCGGCATGTCGGCGAATAGCAGTGCGTTCTTCGTTTTCTCCTTGTATTCCTGTCTCTTTTGCAGCATTTCCACTGTGCTCTTCTGTTGTTCCTCTTCGCGGCGGCGACGTTCCTCTTCCTGTGTAGGAATAAATTATTATTATCAGGGATTGGAAACATAGATTAAATTTAAAAAAAACGTACGTCATTCGGGGACTGCCGCGGTAAAGCTATTGTATGCCTTTTTTATCAACTTATGCAATAACTACGAACGCTCGGCCGAGCTACATGGTAGGCGGAGCGGGGAGTTTTAGGTTTCATTTTCGTTACGGAATTTCTTGATTCATTCACTGCGTTGATAGTTCGCGATAAAAGCTATGCAATAGATAAAAAAAATATTATCATTTTACAACAATTTTTATCATAACGGTTCTGCTCAGAGCAGGTCGGCACAAATGTCCTGCCTTCATTCGGCTCAACGACCTCCGTGGCGTAGTGGTTAACATGTCTGTTCGCTACTTAGGAGGTACCGGATTCGATCCCCGGTCAGATCAAGATGAAAAACGATCTTTTTTTTGGCCTGGGTCTTGGATGTTTATTTATATATTTATTTGCTATAAAATATAGTACCGTTGAGTAGTAACCCATAACATAAGTCTAACTCAATCCGTGTGATTTGTTCCCATATATTTATGAATAGAGCTATGATGACGTCACTCCGGCCACGAACCCACCTGCTGCCTGCGGAAGGCCTCCCTCTGCTCCCGCTGCCTGTCCCTGAGCGTGGCCTCCTCGTCGTGTTGCCGTCTCGCTCTGGCCACGTGCCACTGCGCCTGCGAGAGCAGGTCGGCGCACGTGCGCGCCTCGGCGGCGGCGGCGGCGGGCTCGTGGCGCGCGCGCTCGCCGCCCTCGCCCGCGCCCGCGCCCGCGCCCGCGCCCAAAGACAACCGCTGGAAGTACCTGCGGGAGTTTTTGGAGGGAAACAATACTGTCACTATGTCCGCGCTCTATTCAATTTCCAATACTGTCACTTTATCCGCGCTCTGTTAAATTTCCAATACTGTCACTATGTCCGCGCTCTATTCAATTCCCTATACTGTCACAATGCTTCCATGCTGGTCTGGGAGCAAAGAAAAACTTGAATGAACCAGCTGCTTCTCATCCCGCGCAGACCGTAAAAGTCGGTCGAGGGAAGGGCAAAAACATAAGGAATCATACCAATAGGCGATGCGGCTAGCAACCCATCACTATTTTCATTCCTTTTTTCATCTAAATGCCCACTAATATGCTAAACGTGGCCTGTTGTGTCTTATGACCTATGGCTCTGTCTATCCCGCAAGGGATAAAGACGTGATCTTATGTATATATACTGTCACTATGTCCGCGCTGTATTAAATTTCCAAAACTTAAGTTTTTTAGAGTATTTGTGCATAATATTGGTGGATTATTATTCGCGGAGACATTTTGGAGGGATAAAATACTGTCGCTATGTCCGCGCTGTATTAAATTTCCAAAACTTAAGTTTTTTCGAGTATTTGTGCATAATATTGGTGGATTATTATTCGCGGAGACATTTTGGAGGGAAACAATACTGTCACTATGTCCGCGCTCTATTAAATTACCAAAACTTAAGTTTTTTCGAGTATTTGTGAATAATATTGATGGATTATTATTTCCGGAGACATTTTGGAGGGATACAATACTGTCACTATGTCCGCGCTCTATTAAATTACCAAAAGTTAAGTTTTTTCGAGTATTTGTGCATAATATTGGTGGATTATTATTCGCGGAGACATTTTGGAGGGAAACAATACTGTCACTGTGTCCGCGCTGTATTAAATTTCCAAAACTTAAGTTTTTACGAGTATTTGTGGATAATATGGTGGATTATTATTCGCGGAGACATTTTGAAGAGATACAATACTGTCACTATGTCCGCGATGTATTAAATTACCAAAAGTTAAGTTTTTTCGAGTATTTGTGCATAATATCTCCACTTTGCGGGTATACATGGCAATCTATTCAGATGGTTTACTTCGTATATAGAAAATCGGTCTCAGGCTGTAACAGTAAATGGTTTCATCTCTACATGGAGAAGTGTACCATCTGGAGTCCCACAGGGCTCATTGCTTTTTAATATATTTATCAATGATATCAAACATTGTTTTCAATATTCTAATATACTACTTTACGCTGACGACATGAAAATATATAAAAAAATAGATGACCAAGCAGATTGTCAACTCCTGCAAGAAGACTTAAATAGATTTGATGAATATTGCTTAATCAATAAATTAGATTTAAATGTTAATAAATGTTTTTGTATGTCCTTTACTCGAAAAAATAAACCAATAGACTTTAAATATGTTTTAAAAGGTCAGGACTTAAAAAAGGTGGATAAAATTCGAGACTTAGGCGTTATACATGATTCTAAAATGATTTATGAAGATCATATTAATCATATAGTTCAAAAATCTTATAAAGCTTTAGGATTTTTAAAAAGAACTTGCTCTGAATTTAGAAGTATAAAAGTTTTCAAAATTCTATTCTGTGCCTTAGTGCGTAGCTCCCTTGAGTATTGTTCTCAGATCTGGAACCCGAGATATAATTTATATGTCGACAGGCTAGAAGCCATTCAGAAAAATTCTTGAAATTTGTGCAATTCAAAACAAAATCCTATGACTCAAGTTATAATGCAATGTGTAAAAAGCACCATTTTCTTCCTCTTGAAGTTAAAAGACAAATTCACAACATTTCAATTTTTTATAGGTACCTCAAATTGTTAACTATTTTGAAGTTTATGTTTTAATAATACCGTAAAAAAAATTCGACCATTTTTATCGCTTATTTATCGAAATATTCCCAAAAAACTTTGTGCAGTCTCAATGGCGGATTAACGTCGTGTATACCTTTGCGCATTTATACAGTATAATTAAAAAATTGAGGTGTCAAATGTCATTGTCAAATCAAATAAAGAGATAGTCTGCGGTTTGACCATTCCTATCATCCTCCTCCTATCACCTTAGATCATGTACCTATAGATGTACAAATAGCATGGCGGCACATGAGACAGAAGATGGACATTCCTATTTCGCCATCTCATTTTCGCAGGAAATGACAAATCATAACTACATCTATATTATTTCTAAATCTATGTTATCACCACTACCAACCGAAAACAAAAACAATAAAACGTCAAACGTCAATCGTGACAATGTCAATTTCATCATTTTTATTTTTTTAATTTGTGTAGGCAAAGGTAATGGGTTTATTTATCCTCTAAAGCATTTTTTGAATTTACAAAACTTTAAAAATATTTTTCTATAACTTAGATCTAAAATATCACGAAAAGAAAAAATACGTGTTTCCTAGTTTTCAAAATACTATTTACTGAGCATAAGAAAACAAATGGCAAAAAAAAATGAAATGTTGTCAATTGCTGATGTGTCTGTATTGGTCAAAATTGCTCAAAGTTTATTAGATACCCCTGTTTTGCTGGCGAAAATGCAACTTAAAGTACCAAATAGATCGGTTCGAATTCCTTCGATTCTTGCTATCCCACAGAGCTTGACTAATTATAGGGCAAAACTCGTTTTTTGTTAGATCAGCAAAGGAATTTAATAAATTAATTGTCTGCCCTGAACTCGATCTGTTTAATTCAACCCCCAGATGTTTCAAAAACAGTATTTATAGGTCGTGGTTTAATGGTTCTCACTCTGTCAATAATTAGACTTGGCTTTTTATTTGTTGTTATTTAGGTACTTCTTTTCTTTTTTTTTAGTTTATTTTTTGTTGTAAATTATTAAGTACAACATTTTGGTCTCTATTTTTATTACTTGTTGATTATATCTTAAATCAGATACCAAACAAACAAGCACTTTTGCTATCTATATGCGAAAACATGTAAATGGTCTTTAGTATTATAAATAGCTTTATATTTAGATATATTGACTGTATGTTTTCCGAATAAAATAAAATAAATAAATAAATATTGGTGGATTATTATTCGCAGAAACATTTTGGAGGGAAACAATACTGTCACTATATCCACGCTGTATTAAATTTCCAAAAGTTAAGTCTTTTCGAGTATTTGTGCATAATCATCGTCATCATTTCAGCCGCAGGCTGTCCACTGCTGAACATAGGCCTCCCCCAAGGATTTCCAAAATGACTGGTTGGAAGCGGCCTGCATCCAGCGCCTGCCTGCATCCAGTGCATAATACTGGTAGATTATTATTCGCAAATTGTTCGTGAACAAGCGTGAGTGTTGGGAAGTAATGCATTGTCGATTACGTGACTTTTATCTTTGTCACCAAAATCTCCAAGTTATAGCTACACTTAGCCGTCTGACTCTGATTAGACTTACTTACTTGACTGGACTTGACTAGACTACTGACTTTACTAAAGTAGGACTGAAGAAGATTAATAAATTCTAAATATTAGTAAAGACTGGACTCCGGACACTGACAGGATATTATTTATTTTTGAGAAACTTGTAGCTCAGCTCAATACCATATCGAAATCCAATCAATCATCAATCAAAATAAGAACCACCCTTCCTCTCCAAGTTAGCGCAGTACCTATTGTACAATGGAGACAAATTGTGTGGGCTCTTAGTTAGCTGTTCCAGCGACAACCTAAAGTTAACATTAAAATAAAACTTACCTATAAAAAACTTACAGCTCATAAACTGCTCTTTCATGGTTCATAACGACAGTCACCCTTTATGTCAAAATTGAGCCGTACTTAGCTATAGAGCCTAATCATGTAATGGTATTTTAGTAAAGCGGCTCTAAAGGCTGCGAATATCAAGAAAACCACCACTTATCTATAAGAATTTATAAACTGCTCTAAGCTGTCGCCCTTTGTCTCAAGGTTAGTGCCTGTATTGGTAAATATTGCTAAATCGTGTGGGCTCTGGCCTCTTAGTAAATCGGCTTAAGCGGCAACATAAAGATATCAAGATACAATTTTTAGTCCTTTAGAGCAAAAGGCACCCCTTAACTCAAACGTTGTATTTAACAATGAAGCACAATTTTGATGGCACTTAGTAAAGCGGCTCTAACGACAACCTAAAGATGATGATGAAATAACAAAATAAAACTTACCTATGTGAAACTTGTAGCTCGTGAACTGCTCTCAACACCACATCCAGATCCGATCGTTCGTCCTTCAAAACAAGAGCCGCCCTTCTTCTCAAAGTTAGCGCTGTATTGTACAATAAAGCCGAATCGTGTGGTGCGACGCGGCGGGCTCTAAGTAAAGCGGCTCTAGCGGCTGTGGCCCTTCCGGCTAAGCCGTGAGCCCGAGCCACCCACGTCAGCCATTCAACGTCGTGATTCATGCGGAATTTTCGAATGCAGTTCTCGTACTAAAAATTAATAATCTTATTATTAAAGTGTATTTATTTAAATATCTATTTAAATGAATACACTTTTATGCACCGTAGAAAGTACATACATGGAGTTATAGTTTGTGATAATACCTCTTTTATTTTCTTATATCTACAATAGTTTTTTTTTATTATTTCAGAAAATGAAATTATTTATTTTATTTACTTATTTTTTTCATCATAGATAAGTTATTGCTAGCTTGTTTCTTTACACTGGTTGTACGACAAAATAGATTGTTCTACTGTTAACTGACAAAAATTAACATAAACACACTTGACATTAATGACACAAAAAAATATATTAAATGTTACTTGAATATTTAACGTTACAAAAATACTATAAACAAAACGATTGATGCGTTTATCGTTAGCTGGCAAAGAAAATACAAGACACAAACTAAAAGTTACAAGTAATATAGTATTCATTCTTACCATCTGTATAGCGTTGATGTACTGTTTCTGTTCGACGTAAATGTGAGCTATGTTCATCCATACATCTGGGAAGTCAGCGGTGGCTTCGCGCACCTGGGCGAAGATATCGCGAGCCTCGTTGACGCAGCCCTAATGAATAAGATAAATAATTTAAAACACTTTGATAGCAGCTCGATACCCTAACGTAACGATAGTGCGCGTCAAGCGACGGCGACGGCGAGTGCGCGGCCATGTTTGGATTGGTCGCCATTAGTGGCATTTCTATCTTGACCTCCTCCGTGCTTCGGAAGGCACGTTATGCGTTGCTCCCGGCTGTTATCGGTAGATGGCAGTCGTTAGGCTATGTCAGATGCCTTTAGACAGCCTGAAAAATCTGACAGTGTTGGCCACTAACACACCCGGGTCATATTCCTGTGGGGCTGGTTTCTCTGTAAAAAGGGTTCTCTCCCTCCAACTCCCATGGCTCTACCAACCTCTCGGTGATACGAGCCGAATCTCGGGAGAGTGCGCTGTACTTGCATTTCGCATCTCTTTCCAGTCGCACCTGCTTGATCTCCCTACAAGTTCTCTATAGTGTCGCCTATCTATGCAATCAAATATGTAAAAAGGGTTACGGAAATCAGACGGCAGTCGCTCCATTCTAATAAATTTTTTTTTCTTAGGAAATGGGAGCTCATGATATTACTAATTACCTTATGCGCCAGAACGCAGCCAATCCCGTTTGCAGCCCAAATGTTCTTAGGGTCGGTCCTTAGCACTTGTCTGTACATGAGTAACGCTCGCTCCTGATGTCGCTTTTCTCTGTCCTTCTCTCGGCAAGGTTGATGCAGTGTTTGTAGCCACACATTACCTAAAATATATTTAAACTATGTTGCAAATTACACAGTTGTATAGCACAATAGGCGAACTGAATGCTATAAAAGCATATGTAACAGTCAATCTTCGGGTCAAGCAGAGATCACAATGTGAAAAGAATAAACATACATAGACTACATCTATACTAATATTATAAATGCGAAAGTCTGTCTGTCTGTCTGTCACCTCTTCACGGCTAAACGGATGGACCGATTGCGATGAAATTTGGTAGGGATGTAGTAAACGACCTGAGGTCAAACATAGGCTACTTTTGGGCGCGATATAACCAAGTCCCACGCGGGCGGAGCCGCGGGGAACAGCTAGTACATAATATACTTAGATATATACCTAGCCTAGCTTACCCGGCCCGTACCGCCTAGACGCACTTTTCTCACCGTTTAAACCTTGCCTGAACTTCCACATATATTTCAAGATCAAAATTAGCCAAATCGGCCCAGCCACTTTCGAGTTTTAGCCAGACTAACGAACAGCAATATATATGTATAAGAAGATATATAATTACAAATTATTGTAAGCATTTTTATTTTTGAACATTTTTATTTTATGGCGTTTTTATTTTGTAAAGTTTTTTTATTTCTAGAAATTATTACAATTTGGACATTAGTATTGTAACCCTTAAAATGCCATAAAAAATTTAGTTTATTTGAATATTTGACATTGGAAGAAAAAGTTAATTGATTTTTCTAATGTTTCCAAACAATAATGAACGACATTTACCCAGAGCTATCAAAGAATACGAGTCATCAGCCGTTGACGAGTTCTGTAGAATCCTTTCAAATTTCTTTTGCCCGGGCCCCCACTCTTGCTGGGCAAGATGGAGATTGCCCAGCAGTGACCAAGTGTCGGGGTGTTCTGTGTTGACCTTCAGAGCCTCTTTGAACCAGTCGGACGCTTCGTAGATTTGACCCTTATCGCGTGCCATGCATCCTAACCTTTTGGATAAAAATTTAAAATAAATATATTTTCTATTCAATGAAATGTTCTATTCAAATTCAAATTGTTTATTTTCAATATAGGACATTATCACTTATTGACGTCAATCATTAAATGAGACAATCAAAAGGCCAGTCACTTTGATTTGGCATTAATAAAAAGAAAATGTTTAAGGTGATATCTCGGTGAACACTAGCGCCACCGTCATTTAAAAATCATTACTCACTGAAAACACAAGTTATCAAAAATCCCTCTAGTGTAATTATGGTTCTGGATCTGAAGTTAATTTTAATCATATTCAATTATTAAATTATAGTTCCATATAGTTACAAATTGCAAAACTGCTAAAAGTGGCCGTTTTAAGCAATAATGCAATTTGTAACTATAGGGAATTATAATTTATTATGTTTAAAATTAATTTCAGATCCAGAACCTTAATTACAGCAGAGGAATTTTTGATAACTTGTGTTTTCAGTGAGTAATGATTTTTAAATGACGGTGGCGCTAGTGTTCACCGAGGTATCACCTTAACAAAATAACCTAACAAAGAGAATATTCACTGACAACTACTAATACGGAAGAGACACAAACATGACAATATGAGTTTAAGACAAATTGAACCGTATAATTAAAATGATAGTTATAATTGCCTTAAACAGTAACCAATAGAAATTCTTATTTAAGAAAATCCATACTAATATTATAAATGCGAAAGTCTGTCTGTCTGTCTGTCACCTCTTCACGGCTAAACTGCTGGACCGATTGTGATGAAATTTGGTAGGGATGTAGTTAACGACCTGAGGTCAAACATAGGCTACTTTTGGGCGCGATATAACCGAGACCCACGCGGGGCGAAGCCGCGGGGAACAGCTAGTATGTTATAATTACCTAAATTATACCTTAAGACAATAACAATAGATATGTAAATACCTGAGATAGCAATCAATATAGTTGGGATGCTCCTTCAAAATGTCTTTGTACAATTTCTCTGCCTTATTGTAAATGCACAGCGCTTCGTTGAGTCGTGCCAAGTTGTACATTGTGGTGACAGCGATCGAATTGTAGTACTGCGCGTCGAGGGTTTCCGCGTCTGCTTTCTCTCTAAACATAAAATTCACAAATGATAGACACCTATGTATTATCATGTGGAAAGATTTAGTTCCTTTTCTTGCTAATAGTTGGCTCTACAAGAATTTAAAAAAAAAAATAGTTAAGATCTAGCTTGTTATTGGCGAAAAAAAGAATGTAAATTATTAAAACATTATTCTTTAAAGTATCAAATTCGTTTAGTGTTTTTTTTTAATAACTTATCGGATTTAGAATCACTATTTCTCAAGTAATCGATAGATGGCGTTAATATGCCTCAGTATGGGGAGTCTCTATTGGTACACTCATAAAATCAGCACGTTTCTATGTATGTACAGTATTCTGTAATCTGTCTGTAGAATTATCTATGTTTTTAAGTCGTTCTATTTTTTATTACGTTACCACAAAGGCATACAGCCCGCTACATCAAATAATCATTCTAATATTATAAATGCGCAGTCTGTCTGTCTGTCACCTCTTCACGGCTAAACTGCTGGACCGATTGTGATGAAATTTGGTATGGATATAGTTATGCACTAGGAGTCAAACATAGCCTACTTTCGGGCGCGATATAACCGAGCCGCACGCGGGCGGAGCCGCGGGCAACAGCTAGTATATTAATATAAAAAGCGAGCGCCAATTTTGTAAGTTTGTATATTATGTAGAAAGTAAACTTCAAAAACATTATACACCTATTTGAAAATCTCTTTCGCCATTCAAGACATTATTTCATGTGGACATAAGCTATAGAAGTTCTAAGCGAGTAAAGGCGCGAGCAACAAGTAGCAATAAATTTATAAAATTTACTAGCTGTTTCCCACGGTTTCAATCGCCATTAGTGTGTATGTACTATAGCCTATAACCTTCCCCAAGAATCAGGCTTTCATATACAAAAAGAATTTTGCAAATCCGACCAGTAGTTTTCAAGTTATAAGCATTCAAACAAACAAACAAACAAACAAACAAACAAACAAACAAACAAACAAACAAACAAACAAACAAACAAACAAACAAACAAACAAACAAACTGTTCAGCTTTATTATATTAGTATAGATTAGTATAGATAAGGTGGTTTAAAATACTAATTGGACCAAGTTTCTGTAGTTATTGGTAAATCATTTTTAAATTTTAGTTACTAGAAGAGTTCATTGTTACTAAAGAAAACAGATATTGACTTTGCCAATGATAAAACTCAGTAATAACACATACCGTTCTAACGCCTCCTCCAAATATTTCATAGCTTCATGCATATTCCCAAGCCGGTAATGCAAGGCGGCTACATTGTTCAGTATTTCAGCTGGAATGTCTGCGTTCACCTTCTCTTTGAGTATCTTCATTGCTGTGCTGTACGCGTTTAGGGAACCCTGAAACAGGAATTTGTTAGCAAAAGTTTCCAACAAAAAACAGATTTTCAACAAGAGGCTTTTGATAATTATCCATCCCATAGTTAACCGAGCTTTATGAAGATATACAATTCACAATACTTTTTGTTAAATTCCACGCGGACGAAGTCGTGGACTCAACTAATTTGTATAAAATAAAAGATTGAAATCTGAATTGACCTTACCTGCAGATCATTCTGTTCCAAGATCTGTGCCAGTTCAATCCAAGCCTCCACATCATCAGGGAACTGTTCAGTGACCTTCTTGAGATGTTGCCGAGCTATGTCACGCTTGGACTGTGATGCAGAGTTAGCATATAATGAGCCCAATATCTTCATAGTCTCGTAGTTGCCTGGTTGGGCTTTTAGAACTTTCTCGAAGCATTGTGCGGCCTAAAATTTATATATTTTATTAAGAACCATAATAACAACATTACTTTTGAAATTTATTGTAAAATGTTTTAAGTATTTTTTTTTATGTTTTTGCTGTTTGTTATTGCTAATAAATAAATAAACACCTTTACAGTTTACCCCAATACCATGTCACATGCAAAAAAATAAATGGTTTCATGAGACAAACTAGAAACTAGGATTTAATATATTTTACTTTTAAACTTATATATTGTATCAACCTCACATAAGAAAGTAGGAAGGTAGACGAAAAGAAAGTAATCTATTTTAAATAACATTTTTTTTTTCAATGTAAAATACTTATCTGCAATGTACAATGTAGGACTTTCTTAAGGAAAAGGTTAGGAAGTATGTCATTTAATTTAAAATAAAATGTATAATGATATATCAGAAAGCAATCTCTTTGTTTTTGTTTTATAAGGCTAATAACTATCCTAAAAAATATTGTACAGAAATATTAAGCACTTACTAAAATAAAATTCAATTACAAAAGCTAAAGCTAAGTGAACAACAATATAAAATAGAAATAATAAACACTTACATTCTCCGTATCACCCCTGTAAATGTACATCTGTCCTAAGCCATAATGCGGCAACACAAAGTTTGGCGGGGCAAACTGAGTGGCTTGGTAGTAATACTGGAAGGCTTGATCGCAGTCCCCTTGAGCATGGAAGGCTCTAGCTAAATGGTGGCAACTTTCTGCTCTCATCGCTTCGTTTTCTGTGTTGTGGAACGCATGGAGAGCTAAATGTTGGACTTTGGTATAATCCTGTCAAAAAGATAGGTTAGTATCAGACTAAACCCTACTTGTAGAGTATTAAAAGTAAATATAGAGTATTAATAAAAATATAGTTTAAAAGTATATTTTTATTAAGACCTCAATGTGACATTGTAGCCGCCTTTGTCACTTGGAACTATATGTATTTATACGTTTTAATTACCATACATTTTCGAGTTTCCCCATGAGACTGGCATAGACACACAAAGTGGCTGGTGCCTCAAAAATATAGATTAAAAGTTACTAATATAAACCGTTGCGTAGTTTTAAAGATTTAAGCATACAAAGGGACATAGGGTCAGAGAAAGCGACTTTGTTTTATACTATGTAGTGAAAGTGATATAAAATAGCCAATATAATTACTTTGTGTATGAAACCTTTAAAAATTATGGAATAATTAGAATTTTAATCAGATAAAGCAAATGAATTTTTAGACAATCAACATTTTTTTACTCACAAAGATGAAAATAACAACTGACCTTTTTAAAGAAAAAGTGGTTTGCCAAATGGTTCAACACCATTGGGTTCTTCGGATCAATGGCGTATGCTTTCGAAAGCATGATGACAGCCATCTTGTTAGACTCGTTCTCTTGAAGGTTTAGCTTCAAGATAGATAGACCGACGAGGGCGCCTACGCATTGTGGATCTAACTGAAGGGCCCTTTCGAACGCCATTCTAGAAGGTGTAATATAGTGATCAATCTTGTCATTCATAAATTGTAAACAAATGCTTGCTAGAATCAAAACAAGTTTAAAAAAAAAATTACTTCTGATGTTTTCATGGATGTTAGGTCGTTTTGAAGTGATTTTATTTAAATTAATGAACACTTTTTCCAATGGTCAGATGTCCTGAAAAAGGTCGTAGGCAGGCACTGGATGCAGGCCGCTTCCAAACGGTCATTTTATAAATCATTGGGGGAGGGATGTAAAAATTATGGAGTTATGTAGGTATATGAGGTATTCTTCTATATCTAGTAAGTAGTAAATCTGTTGAAAATTTGTTCTAATTTTTAAGTTCTAAAAAGGTATGAACAAAAACACAAACATATCTTATTTTAAAACAAAGTTAGCCCTTACCTAGCTTTTTCTTGATTATTCAACTTCATAAAACAATGTCCCATGCCCAAGCGTAACGCTGCAGGGCTGTCCGGGTTTGTCCTCAGAGCCTTCTTATAAAACGCTAGGGCTCCCCTGTAGTCTTTGCGGTTAAAAGCTATGCACGCTTTGCCAAGTAAAGAGGGAACGTTGTTAGGCGATTGGTTAAGTACAAAGTTGAATTGAGTGTCGGCTTGTTCCATCTTATCGCCTTCGAGAAGGCAGAAGTAGGCTCGGCCGAGAAGATGGTTCTGTAAATGAATATAAATTAATAATTCTTAAGTAATAATCTAAAGGGTTAATCTCAGAGCTTATAAAGACTGGGCTGGTAAATACAAATATATTCAACATGCCCAGAACTTAGATAAAATCCATAAAAAAAAATTATTACATAAAAATTGCTTGCACCAATTAAACTATAGACCCAAAGTTACTGAGACTAATTTGATAATTATTGGACTACAATTCCTATTGGCTTTCTATGCCAACATAGCCTTAGTTATATGGTAGCTCAGCTACTAATTTAAAAGCCAAAAGGAATCAACAAATTACAGATTAATTAACTATTTACAAATGATGGTGCTTACCTGATCATACATAATAATTTTGTCTGCCATTGTATACAACAGTGTTGCTTTGGTAAACAACTCCTTCTTAATATCTTTAGTCTTCTCCTTGTTCGCCTCCTGCACATAATATGCGGCCAGCATGTCGAGGGCTCGCATTTGGTCCCTCTCAAAATCTCTGTAGTCAATGTTGGCGTCCACTCGGGACGCCTCCAATATTTTAAGGAAGTCATCGATCTTCTTTTGTTTGTAGTATGCGAGCTAGAAAAAACGTGTATAATAAATATTGATGATAATGGATTTTTAAGTGTTATGATGTCAAAGAGTAATAAAATACAAGACATCAAAAAAAAACTTGTAAAAAACCAAGTCTCGCTTAGTTGTTCTACGTCCAAAGTTGTGAGATCCATGTTGTTTAATTTATTCAGTCCCTTTTTAAGGGACCTCCTGTCTTCGGTTATTACATAATAAGCTAACCTAACAACATCTTATAGTAACTATATCAATATTAAAAATCTGATTGTTTTAATGAAACAGTACCGTAGATCAACATTGTACCTTGTGATCATTACATAGTAGTCGCTTTCTCTGTCCCTATGTCCCTTTGTATGCTTAAATCTTTAAAACTATGCAACGGATTAAGATGCAGTTTTTTTTTAATAGATAAGAGTAATTTAAGAGGAAGGTTTTTATGTCCATGCATAGCCGGGGTGGGTCACTAGTTATTGATAAAATATTTTTTTATTAATAATAAATAAAAAATTATTATAAATTTAAAAAAAACTGGCTTGACAATTTTAGTTTTTTTAATTATCCAGGTTTTTGAGGTTCTACAACTCATAGGGCAATGAGCTTTAGATTAGAATAAGGCAAGTCAATCTTTGGGATTCCTTTGAAAACCATATTAAGATTATACCTAGATAGATAAAACACCAATTTTAACAGTAAGCGATGGAAACTAGTTTTATAGAAACACTAGCAACCCGCCCCAGCTTCGCATGGGCATATAAACCTTTCTCTTTAATCACTATCTATTAAAACAACCGCATCAAAATCCGATGCCTAGTTTTAAAGATTTAAGCATACAAAGGGACAAAGGGACAGAGAAACGACTTTGTTTATACTATTTATTGATGAAATTCCCTGATGACTGATTAAGTATAAATTAATACCTTTACTTTTGCAGTAAGTGCTTATGTATAAATCTACTTGCAACCAATTTCAATGAACTTTGTTATGAAAACCATCCATACTAATATTATAAATGCGAAAGTCTGTCTGTCTGTCTGTCACCTCTTCACGGCTAAACTGCTGGACCGATTGTGATGAAATTTGGTAGGGATGTAGTTAACGACCTGAGGTCAAACATAAGCTACTTTTGGGCGCGATATAACCGAGTCCCACGCGGGGCGAAGCCGCGGGGAACAGCTAGTATACTATAAGTTATGAAAGGGTGCGCAATACATAGGACCTAGAAAATTTTTCAGATTGATTTTGCATGTCATATTGACACCCATTCTTCATTGTTCCATATCTTAGATAACATCAACACAAGGTTTTTCCGAGTTTTCATTGAAATACCGATTTCGACGACCCCTAAAAGGGGTATAATAGACAAATCACAGAGATTGCACTAGCCCAAAGAAAGTTTAGGACTTGTATTAAATTGTGTGTATTTTGCATCAAGTGAAGGCTATTTGGCACGAAAAAATTAAAGCAAAGCTGCGGAAAACGACTAGGTAGTTGATAAATAAATTAGGTTAGTTACTTACCGCAACATTAATCCATACGTTAAGTTGAGATCTTTCCTGCTGTAATATTCCCAGCACTTCATCTCCAGATGGTAATTGTTCGGGATCAAGCTCGATCACCTTAAAAATGCACACAATATGTAGTCAAACAAAAAATACTCCTGACAAAACGACGCACAACGAAAAGAGATAATCACCTCATCTGTGCTCATCAACGGAATTTCCAGAGACATTATGATGATCTTAGACACTTACTACATCACAATAATATACATTGAAATAAAAATAACCAAGTGACGCTTTTTAACACCACAACACAAATTAGATTTGCCTGCGACACGACACCATAGCACCACCGACAAAAGCAAAAACCATAAGCGAACTGACTGAAGTGACTGACAGTGACAGAACTGTTGGTACTGATAATGACACTGACAATGACAACAACTGACACAACCAACCAATAACCATTTTGGAATTTGAACGAACGCAACGAATGAGATATTGATTCATTTCGTTTTTGACATTGATATACGGCTTTTTAATTTCCTTCCTCTGCCTAGAAACAAGTGGCTTACTACCATAAAACCATGTAAGATCCAGTGAGTAAACGTGACAGCGCAATACATGATGTAAGAGGCGACATCCCCCGTATTCACTGGAACTGGGTGGCTACTATGACCTCTTAAAACTATGCAGGATCCAGTGAGTAAGGGAGATGTCGCCTTACATCATGTAGCGCGCTATCTCGCTTACTCACTGGATCTTGCATGGTTTTAAGAGACGGTAGTTCGCTTTGTAAAACAGAGACAGCGGAAGTTGTGGAAAATGAATAGTTTTGCTTCGCTAAATAACTAGCTATCGTTGTCGCAGTGAATATATAGTTATATAAATACGTTATAGAGAGTAGAGGTGAGAAATACTAGGTAAAACGCGGACTGAGTCTTGCGAGTACGCGTCCAGAAAAAGACTAGATCCAAAGACTAGGTCCACGAGTATTTACGAGTACGCGACTCAATGGACTCATTGCGTAACCAAATGATTCCCGTAAATGCGCGTCTTGCGTATATGGACTAAGTAGTTTTACAAGTATTGAGTCTTCACACTTCGTATTTTTTTATCCAATTTTTTTGACTTAAAACTTCCCTTCATACTTTATACAGGCTTAGGACTGTCAGCAGTTTTAATTAAAATTTCAATCAAAAAGTGTATTTAAGTAAAATATATATTAGAAGTTTTCAATCGATTTTATATACATTGATTACTTTTATTAACATTTTTTTAAATATACAAAGTTATTCTTAATCTTTTTTTATTTATTATTTTGTTTTCTTGTTTTTTTTTTTCAATACTTTTATACATAAGTATTTACTTTCATATTGAACTTTCGGCGAAAGCTAAAAACTGTTTGTTTTTAAAATTGCAAATTGTAAGTAAACAACAAGTATTATTATCACACCAAAACAAATATGCTACCAAAAGAAAATGACCTTATTGTGTTTGTAATAAAAGCGTTATTTGAATAAACAATAACTCGCCGAAATACATCGCTCGGCGGCTAGGTGCGGCAGCGGGCGAGTCGAGCGATCCCGAAGTTTCACGACGACGTCTTTCGAATATAGTCCCGAACGCTCGCATCCTAGTTTTTGAGTTGCGCGGACCGGTGAAGTGGCCGTACTCGTAAATACTCGATACGCTAAAAGACTCGCATGCGGGAACGCGTACTTACGCGTCCAAGCCAAAACCTATTCCAAAAACCTGTTCCAGTAAATACGTTTCACCTCTAATAGAGAGCACATGACTACTTCAAAAAAGGCCAAAGGACCAGTTTCCAGGGCAGTAATACTATTAAAAAAAAATCATTAAAATCATTCATTTCGTTCAAATAAATATCTCTATTTAGTTTGTGAAATAAATTAAAATTGAACACCATTAAACACCGTTTTTGTTTTCTGTTTGTTTACTTATTTCTTTATTTCTAATTTAAAATTTATTTACTGTGTGAAATAAATTTTATAGGATACTTAAGAAATTTCGAATCAACCAATGGCCGACGGTAATCATTAGTTTCATTGATTATGGGATAAAAAATCTTTTTTTTTTTGTATTGTATTTGTTTTGCATTTAATTTGCAGAAGACGTTATACGCAGAAGACTTCTGATCGACGGAGATGGCACTGGCGACGACAGGCGGTTAAATGTACTGTTGAAAACCCTAATAAAGTGGTGCAACAGTTCAGATGACAAACCTGAAGAAAGGTTAGAATTCACCTTATTATACAGTGCAATAGATACAAAATCAACACACCATCAGACAATAAAAAAGTTGCCAAACATACTATATAGGAAATACATACAAAATCAACTAACCTGTTGTATGCATTGCTTGAGGTTTTTAAAAAAATTTGCTATAACCATTTCTACTTTATTTCTTTACTAGCTGTTCCCCGCGGCTCCGCCCCGCGTGGGACTCGGTTATATCGCGCCCAAAAGTAGCCTATGTTTGACCTCAGGTCGTTAACTACACCCCTACCAATTTTCATCACAATCGGTCCATCCGTTTAGCCGTGAAGAGGTGACAGACAGACAGACAGACAGACAGACAGACAGAAAGACAGACAGACAGACTTTCGCATTTATAATATTAGTATGGATTAGTATGGATAACATACTCATGACTGGCATGAGGGTTGGTATTCTAGTAGACATGCCCCAAGGCCTGCTTAATCCTGTTGCTTTTAATATTTACCTGCAGTCTTCAATATATTGAAGACTATGAAGTGATCCAAAAATACTGTATAAAAATAATATTTTTCAGTAAATCAACACATGACAGGATGCTCGCCCAAATAGCCCAATGCGAGTTTGCTGTAACTAAGTCTCAACTCGGATCTGAGATGATGGCTGCTGAGCTGAACAGTTATGAAGCTCTGTCAAAAATCCTTGAAACCGGCATAGAAGTGGCTAAGGGAAACATAGAAAAAAGTAAAGCTGACCTTGCCCAGGCAAAGACTGTACGTAAAAATCGCATTGAGTATGATGTGTTGGCTAAGATAATTAGTGAACAGCCAGATAGGAAGGAGACTTTAGATCGTTTGAGTACTTTGAAAATGGAATTGAATAGTTTGGAGGCTACGAAGCAGCAATTAGAAAGTAGATTAGCGTTGAGAAAGAAACAGTTTCACGTGTTAGTGACATCTATACATCAGCTACAAGCTCTGCTGGATGAGCCTGATGATGTGGAGGCTGCGAGTGATGACATTGAAATGAAAGAATTGGAGAATAGCTCGTAACTTTTATTTATTTTAAGTGAAATAAAAATTTTATTCCCTTCATAAATTATTTTACTACTATGTACTTTGTTCATCCGTCCTTATACTTCTATAATTTTTTTGCTAATAACTAGAACATTAGCCCAAACTATACCAATGTCAGGGGTACGAATATTTATGGTGTTAAATGCATTTAAAAATACTCATTACCTTCTTAGGTCTTCTGTGCTACAGAAAGCACATTCAGCTATTGGTCCTTGCTGTTATCATAAGGTGGCAGTTGTTAGGCTGTGTCAGATGCCTTTATAGCAAGAATGAATAATCTGACAGTGTTGACCACTACACTCAGTGCCCCTAGTATGAGTTTTTCTTAACGCAGACGCTAGCGACTGCGTTAGGATTTTGTATGGAATTTCTTAGTTGCCTTACTATCCGCCAGAGGTGCTGTACAGGTTTGCCATACTAAATCGCTAATGCAGTCGCTAGCGTCTGCGTTAAGAAAAACTCATACTAGGGGCACAGATCTCATTTCCCTGTAAAAAGGGTTAGTAGTGACCTACCAACTTATTCTCTAAGTAGGATGTTATGGCGAACACTGTATTATGAAATTTTGGTGGTGTTTTTTAAAACCTTCGTACTTATATTAATAAGGCTAAGTTTGTATTTTCCTAATTTACTACGGGTCCTTTTTATCCCGTGCCCCTAGTACGAGTTTTTCTTAACGCAGACGCTAGCGACTGCGTTAGCCATTTAGTATGGCAAATCTGTACAGCGCCTCTGGCGGATAGTAAGGCAACTAAGAAATTCCATACAAAATCCTAACGCAGTCGCTAGCGTCTGCGTTAAGAAAAACTCATACTAGGGGCACCGAATAGTACAAACAGAACAGTAAAATCCAGATAGATAAAGTAGATGGCGCTGCTAAGACAAACCGTGGGTAACACCGTAGGGTGCAGCTAGTATACAATAAAAACAAAAGCGAAACGCTGTATATGGCAGGTAATTATATTTGGTGCTTGTATGTACATGATATGACTCAAAAAGCTTTATACATATAAAAATTGTTTTACGCCTATATACCTACGCCTAGGTATACTTTTGTAATTATCAGTTGGTTGCGTGCGTAGACTACATGAGTAAATGCCCTCAGGTACCTGGGTACACAGCTATTCAAAGTATTCAACTGTCCACTACCTAAACGTCTCTTTCGAAAGTCAATATAACACTATTCAATTATTAATTTTTCTACCTACAAAACGTACAGTTGAGTAGAATGGTGGCAATGTGTCTAGTCTACCGAGTCTATCATAGACATCTTTATGGATTTATGCATATGATTATGACTGTCTCCGTGGTCTTCTAGGTGTAATCGTTAGACTTGACATCGGCAGGGTCGTGGGTTAGAAACCCACCGGAAGCATACTTTTCAAAAGTTGTTTTCCAGTCTCCCTCGGAAATTGAACCACCGTACCTACCTATTTCGGAAGGCATGGTAGTGGTTTTCTATAAGGGTTCCCGTATGTCGTAAGATATGAAAGAGTCGCTATTATTGACTCTTGTATTTCACAAATATGTAAAACTAGCTTTCGCCCGCGTGAGATTTTATTTTTATTTATTTATTTAACTTTATTACACAATTGTAAACGGCGGACTTAAAGCCTGAGGCTTTATCTACCAGTCAACCAAATGAGTGATGCAGAGAAAGGTAGGGGGTAGTGCAAAATTTTGAATTAATTATGATAGGCATAACAACAACCAAATAATATTATATTTAGGAACTTTATCAATATACTACTTATGAATAATACATAATAATATCAAATATGACAATAGACAATACATATACTACATATACAATTATGAACTATCTGACAGACTTTGAAGAAAATGTGCACGAACTTTATTCTTAAAAGCCAAGCGAGTTTGAACCTTACGAATCTTAAGTGGTAGAGAGTTCCAGAGTAGTACAGCTTGAACGGTAAATGAATTTTTGTAAAACCCACTTCGTGAAATCGGCGTACGAAGTCGGAGATTATTAGATGAACGAAGATCTCTGTCATGGGAATCACAAAGGTATTGAAAATTTGATTTGAGGTACGACGGAGTCATGGGATTGAAGAGAATCGAAAAAAGGGTGGTCAAAATATGAAGGTTACGACGATGGCGAATAGACAACCAATTCAGCCGAGAGCGATAAACAGACACATGGTCGTACTTCCGTAGACCGAAGATGAAACGCAAACAGTTATTAAGGAGCCGATCTAGCTTATTGAGAAGTTCGTTAGTCAAGTCAGGGTAGCACACATCGCCATAGTCAATTATGGGTAAAACCAAAGTATTAATGGGTCACCAGTTTGGAGAATGTGACGGAGCGATAGTGTTGTGCTCGACCGCCACAAAGGGAAGATCTTCCCGCCAGGCTAGGTTGTTATGCCTGGGGAACCGCGGCTCCGACGATGTCTTGTCGGAGGTTGTATATATGCTCCAATCCGTAGAAACTTTGATAGCGCGATTTAGACTTTCATAGTAATTTTTAGCTGTTTTGTTTTTGCAAGTTCGATTTTCGTGCTTTACGCCATCTGTTGTGCGTTTTTGGTAGTTTGTTTGTTGTGGCGTTAGTGTCGCCACAGGACTCCCTTCCAAGACCGAAGGTCTGATAGTCTTCATGTGCAGTCTGTGCTTAGATGTAGCTTGCAAGTGCCAGTTGCTTGACGTCCCATTGAGTCGGGTACGTAGTTGATGCTTGCTCGAAGTCCCAGTGAGTCGGGAGTGAGCGTTTGCGTTGTGTGCTCGTAGTCTGCGGTGAGTCGAGACAGTGGTGAGCGATGTCGACTTGTTGTTGGCGCCGGTAGGTGTGTGCTGCAGAACTGCCACGCTGGAGTTTTTGTTTGTTTGTTGCCGCCGATGAGTACCAGACGTGGGCTGCGGTGGTTGTGCCGGTCGCTGAAGTCATTGAGAGTGAGGGTGTGGTTGCAGGACCAGGAAGAATAGAATAGAATAGAAAAACTCTTTATTGCACCAAACAAATGTATACATAATTTTGTTAAAAACTAGGTAAGGTACAAAGGCGGACTTATCGCTAATGCAATCTCTTCCAGTCAACCTTAGGGTGGATGGAAAACAAAACCAAGACAAATCAAAAGGCGAAGGCGCAGTATATATACGTAAATAAATATACACACACAAAGATATAAATATAAAATAATATAATATAACCTACACATACTAAATAAAAATAAATAAAAACAAATAAAACAAACATAAATACATACATAAAAAAAAAAAAAAAATATATATATATATACATATATATATATATAGATATAAATATACATATAAATATATATACTACATATAAATAAGAGCATACTTAAATATCTCAATAAATAACTGAGCAGATACAAAGCAAATTAGGACAAGGCAGAAAGGTAATGGGATTTGACGAGATTTTTGAACCCGGTCAGAGTCTGAGCTTTCCGGATTTCAAGCGGGAGGGCGTTCCAGAGGAGAACTGCTTGGACGGAGAAAGAGTTAAAGAAAAATTTGGTGTTTTGCATTGGTACTCTAAGTCTAAGAGAGACAGAACTACGTAAATTACGGTCAGCATGCACATCATGGAGATAAATGAAACGATCCTTCAGATAAGGTGGAAAAGATGGATTGAATAGAACGGAATATAGTAAAGACAAGATATGAAGGTTGCGACGAAGGCGAATAGGAAGCCAATTAAGTTGGGAGCGGAAGTGGGAAATATGGTCATATTTACGAACTCCAAATATGAACCTAATAGACAGATTCTGAAGACGTTCTAGTTTATTTAGCTGTTCCTCGGTGAGATTAATAAAACATGAGTCAGCATAATCAAGAAGAGGGAGTAGAAGGGACTGTGTCAGCGCAATTTTGGTATCAAATGGTAAGAAATTCCGGAGTCTTCTCAGAGAACCAAAAGCAGCAAACGTTTTTCTACTTATTTCTTTAATGTGGTGTGACCAAGAAAGAGTTTTGTCAAATACCACTCCCAGATTTTTCACCGAATCACTAAAAGGAATAAGCTCATTATTGAAAATAAGGGAAGGTAAAGTACTCCAGTCAATACGAGAAACGAAATAAGGACTACCAATAATAATAGCCTGAGTCTTGGAAGGATTAACCCTTATACCATAAGATCTACTCCAATCAGATATGCGCTGCAGATCATCGTTAACGGTAGCGATCGCAGATGGCAAATCAGAGATAGTAGCGTGGAAATAAATTTGTAGATCATCTGCATACAGGTGGTAGGATGACTGAAGGTTATCGGTGATGTGATTAATGAAAAGAGCAAACAATAATGGAGAGAGGACACCGCCTTGAGGTACCCCAGCTGAGATGTAGCTCCACGAAGATAGGTTATCTTCTATACGTACACACTGCCGACGGCCGCCAAGGTACGAAACAAACCAATTAATAGCCGATGGAGATATATTCAGGGTGCGCATAAGACTCAAGAGAACGTCATGATCAACAGAATTAAACGCATTGGTGAAATCTAACAATGTGAGGATAGTTAATTGTGAATTGTCCATGGCAAGACGAATATCATCTGTAATAGTGATAAGAGCAGAGGTTGTACTGTGTCCAGTACGAAACCCTGACTGATAGAGATTAATAATACTGTTTTCAAGAAGGAAAGAATTTAGCTGAGACTGAACAATACGTTCAAGGATTTTAGACAGAAATGGGAGAATGGAAATAGGGCGATAATCTGAAAATGAAGAAGGATTGGACTTTTTAGGTAATGGAGTGACCAAAGCATTTTTCCAAATCGAAGGGAAAATACCATAGGAAAGGGAGTTGTTAAAGATTTGAGTTAAAACTGGAAGGATTATATCAAGGATGGGAATTATCATTTTACGACCGATTTCATCAGCCCCTACTGCGTTAGAAGTCACGGCGAGGATACACTCCTGAACACCACATTCTCGGAATTCATCATCACATTCAGGAAGCTCGGTGAGTCGGCTGCGTTGGACCTGGAGATACCCCGTTGTTGTTGATGTTGGCTTGCTGTGAGACTGCTTGCTGCTGACCTGATGATGAGGCTTGAGAGGTTATGTGATGATGTTGGATTCGCGAATGATGATGAAGAAGGCTACTCGGAGAAGTTTGGTTTCAATCACGTCGGGGTCACCAGTTTGGAGAGTGTGACGGGAGCGATAGTGTTGTGCTCGACCGCCACAAAGGGAAGATCTTCCCGCCAGGCTAGGTTGTTATGCCTGGGGAACCGCGGCTCCGACGATGTCTTGTCGGAGGTTGTATATATGCTCCAATCCGTAGAAACTTTGATAGCGCGATTTAGACTTTCATAGTAATTTTTAGCTGTTTTGTTTTTGCAAGTTCGATTTTCGTGCTTTACGCCATCTGTTGTGCGTTTTTGGTAGTTTGTTTGTTGTGGCGTTAGTGTCGCCACAAGTGTTAATTTAATTTCATTAGGGAGAAAATTCTTTAATTTATAAAGAGAACGCAAAACACCAGAAACTTTCCTACACACTTCAGTGACCTGTTTTCGCCAGTTAAGGTTAGAGTCGATGTACAATCCCAGGTCCTTAACGAAGGCACTAAATTCGATTGAAATGCCTTCGAAGCAGACTGGCGGAAGGGAGCTTATATCCGTTTGTCTAATAAAATATGGACTTCCAACTAATATTGCTTGACATTTCTTTGGATTTACCCTAACATCAAACCGACGGGACCAGTCAGCTATGACACTGAGGTCCGAATTCACTTGCTGAATAGCTAAGGCCATATTGTCAACATCAGCCTGTACATAAAGCTGCAAGTCATCGGCGTAGAGGTGATACGAACACTGAAGGTTTTTAGTAATAGAGTCAATAAAGATAGAAAAGAGTAGAGGAGACAGTATCCCACCCTGAGGAACGCCAACATCGACTTTACACCACCGTGATAAGGTTTCATCAACCCGAACCGACTGCTGTCGTCCTCGAAGGTAAGACGAAAACCAATCAACTGCCGAAGAGGAAACCTTGAGATGAGATAGAATTGCAAGTAATATGTCATGGTCGACAGTATTAAAGGCATTTGAAAAGTCTACCAGTGCTATTATTGTAATTTTAGAGGTATCCATACCGACCCTTATATCATCTGTGACCTTGAGAAGAGCTGTCACCGTGCTATGCCCGGGACGAAATCCTGATTGATATGCATTCAACAAATGGTTGCGATAAATATGTTCAGAGAGTTGTTTGTGAGCGCATGCCTCCAGCACTTTTGATAGAAATGGTAGGATTGAGATAGGTCGAAGGTCACTAAGAAGTAAAGGATGAGAGACTTTTGGAATAGGGCGAATAAAAGCTTTCCGCCAAAGTAAAGGGAATTGGGCAGAAGACAAAGAAAAATTAATTATATGGGTAATAACTGGGGCAATTATATCTAAAATGGGTTCAATCATTCGACGGCTGATTTGATTACAACCGATAGCTCTGGTTTTAATGGCTAAGAAGATTTTTTTGACTTCGTCTTGCCCTATATGAGAAAAGACAAATTCCGCACCGGCAACAGCTGGAAGCGAAGTTATTTCTGAAATTGTATTAGATTTTACTGGGTTATCTAAAAGGAAAGAAGTGATAAAATGATTATTACTATCATCTGGGGTCAACGAAGTTGGAATTTCGAACTTGCGAGATTTACCAATACCCACAGTTCCGAGAAACTTCCAGATATCAGCAGAAGAAGAGTTAGAAATAGTTTTATGAATTAGGCGACGTTTAGCGTCACGTATCATCCTATTACACCGATTTCTCGCAGCCCTAAATACAGCCCAATTTTCATCAGTCCGAAGTCTTTTGTATCTCCAGAACGCACGATCTCTACGTCTCATGAACATTCGGACTCCAGGTGTTATCCACGGAGCAGGAGGACGTTTTAACTTAACTCTCCTAATTGGGGCATGTTTATCGTACAGCTGAGTTAGGAGACTATTAAAGATGGTGAGCTTAGAGTCCACGTCAGGCGCTGCCCAAATCTGTCCCCAGTCCGTATTTGCAGCATCTACAAGTAATTTTTTATAATCGGTCCTGGCAAAACTACGCATATGCAAAACCTTAGGAGTAGGTTTAGGTGGTTTAAGAAGATAAGAGCAATGTAAGAGATCATGTCGGGAAAAGGCTGGTGCTTCCCTTGGTGGAGATTCCCTCGGGAACAGTGTTTTTCCCGGGATAAAAGGTACCCTATGTTCTTCTCAACTTACTTCTAGCTATGTGTATACGAATTTTCAGTAACAAACAAACAAACTCACTTTCGCATTTATAATATTAGTATGATTAGGAAATTAGGATTAGAATTGCTTACCTAAATATAAGTAATGAATGTACCTATGTACCACATTGTAAACCCACATTGCAACACAATAGAAAATTATAACAAGCTTTTACTTATTTGAATACAAATTACATTAGGTATTAAATGTGAAAAGACAAGCGAAAGATAGATGTACCTACTTAGAAGCAACAACAGTGACGAGAGCACAGTTCTTAAATTTTGTAAATTAAAATACGAAGTAAAATTAGACCTATATTCTATTAATTGTTCGTAGCCCATAATCCTAGTTTAAGAAACGCACAAATGAACTACTATTTTTTTCGGCGACAGTACCTGTAGGTAGACTATTAACCAAAACTAAAGTTTCAACGCGCAAGTCCACATCGTATCGTACACACAGCTTCACAATCGGTCGGCTGCCGCGCGGTTGACACGCGACCCCACGTTACCACGCGACTACCGAGTCTCGCCTCAACTTCTCGAGGGTTAACATGCCTTCTTGGTGGGACTACTTGCACTTCAACCGTCAATACAATAACAAGAGGAACTTAGAGGAAGGGTTATTCCAAATTGCATCACAGACCTGCAATATTTTGGTGAAAGTCAACAATACGAATAACATTAATCTGACGAGGAACGATAGGAGTGATGAGTATGGATGTGCTGGGCCTCCTCCGAAGGGGAAGAGTTCGATGCAGGTTTGCGTGCCGAAGTTTAGGAAGAGTTCTATAACGTCGGGCTGCAATCCGGGATTGTCGGTGAGTGGACAAAGTTTATTTGGAGTTTGTTGCTTTTGTTTTCGTATCGCATTTTACTACTACAGCCTAGTTTCTTGATCAATTAATTTAACCGTTAACAAAACGGGGTTTTTTCATAATAGGTAGGTAAAATAAATCTGCAAATAAATATTGAGTTAGGTAGGTACCTATTTAAGATAGCGAAATTTTATTTCTCTCCATTTTATTTTTGAAGACTTTCATGCTTTGGATTATTAAGTACATATTAGCATGTTGTTAGGGACCTAATATTAATTTATTAGAATACTGAATTGGTACTAAGTACTCTGTAATTGTGTTAGGTAAGTAGGTACAAAGTACTAATATGAAAGTGGATCCCGCGCTTCGATGCAACACGGCTATGATAGATGCAACTATGGAGAAATCGCTAACATGAGGTAACTGGAAAAGATGTATTGATGATCTTCTTCATTCTAGCGCTTTCCCGGTTGCATCCTCAGCTGGGTTACTTTGATTACGGAGCCCAGTATAATAGTGATGAATTTATTTAAGAAACAAAAATATACTTATTTAATTTTATTTTAAACTAGCGACCCACCCCGATGCTTCGCATGGGCATAAAAACCTTCCTCTTGAATAACTCTATCTACTTATTAAAAAAACCGCATCTAAATCCGTTGCGTATTTTTAAAGATAAGCATATAGCGTTTTGTGGATCAAAATGGTAACTCCTCCAAAAAGCAGCGTTATACTGAGCGACTTTTTTTTAACACCAGCCAATATTCTACAGCGTGTTGTACGTGCAACTTGACCACTTAAGTAGGTACTCCTTAAAGAAAAGAAATCAAAACAAAACAAAAACGACCGTACAGAATCCTATTAGCTGATAACAAGATATTTTTAACATTTATTTAAAAGAGTTGTTAGTACTTTAAAAACTAAGGTTAATAAAGCCACACTAACCACACAAAAAACGTTCCACCTCAATGACAAAAGTTCTTAGTCGGCAAAATTACAACACACGCCCATTTACATCGGGGGTTAAAACAACCATCGACACCCAACCACGATGCGGTAGGTCACGACTGTCAATCAAAACTTTTTATAAGCGATACCGCTACCATTCGTCCTTGCCTTTGCAGTTAAAGATGCATAGGCGTGCAGTCCACATTTAGTGCGATTCCATTGTTCACTCGCTTTAAACGATAAGTTAAAATTCAGTGTATTGGTGTCGCCGAAATTATCGCAAGCTGTTTTCACTTGAGTTGGTATGTTTTTGTTATTTTGTTTAGAATGTGATGCTTCTTATCGATTTTACTAGGAAAAGACGTCGCGGCCGTGCTTTGCACACCCGCGGCCTTGTCCCAATTCTGTTCACTTATAGGCTAATAGAGCATTATTTTAAAAGAAGTATTTTCAGATCTGTTTTATTGTTTTCAAGCTGCTAGATTTATTTTTAGTTCAGTAGTAACGATTTTTTCCAATCTTAGTTTCATTATTTTAATGCTTCGGTGCGTAGTGTATATTTTCTCTGTACTTACTTCGGGTCTACGTATTTCTTCCTGTTTCGGTGATCTAATCGTGATTTAATTAATACATTAGCTGTTGCCCGCGGCTCCGCCCGCATTTGACTCGGTTATATCTCGCCCAGAAGTATCCTATGTTTGACCCCTGGTCCTTTACTATATGATGAAACTAGCTGTTCCCCGCGGCTTCGCCCCGCGTGGGACTCGGTTATATCGCGCCCAAAAGTAGTCTATGTTTGACCTCAGGTCGTTAACTACATCCCTACCAAATTTCATCACAATCGGTCCAGCAGTTTAGCCGTGAAGAGGTGACAGACAGACAGACAGACATTCGCATTTATAATATTAGTACGGATGTAGTATGAAATTTCATCAATATCAGTCCAGCGGTTGAGCCGTGAAACGACAGACAGACTTCGCATTTATAATATTAAGTAAATTTATTCATTCATTTCACACTACAATATTCGTATAGATAAGTAAAGATAATTTTAAATTACTCTAGAAACTAAAAAAGTATTTACATGATTAAAAAAAAAAACCTAAACTAATTAAGAATTAATTACTATTAAGTTAGTATAAAAGTTAGTATAAATATAGTACGGAAGTATGGATTGGACAAGTCATCAATATCCGTGACTGTTTCCCTAGTTGCATTATGATGCAAAGCCAAAGGCTTAAGAGCCCAGGGTACGCTTTATTCATGGTTGTAGATTTGGCAGTACCGGCTGTTGTTCATAATGGAGCGACTGCTGTCGGACTTCCATAACCTTTTAACTAGGAAACCAGCCTAATAGGATGGATCGTGATCCAGGAAAACATCGCTTCGGCTCTTTAAAGAATATAGCCTATCGACGACGTTTCTTATTTTAAGGTTTTCGTACCCATCATAAAGTACCTACTGACTCAAAACCGCCTCTGGGCCTCAGACGTGGTTTTATTTATTGTTATAAACCACGGTGATAAATAAATACATAATAATACCTACTAGCTTTCACCCGCGTGAATTTCCCTCGGAAACAGTGCTTTTTCCCGTAATGAAATCCTTCTCAATACTTCTATGAGTATGTTTAATTCCAGGAATATGAGTTCAGTAGATAGGCGTAAAAGCGTAACAAACAAATAAACAAACAAACTCACTTTCGCATTTATAATATTAGTTGGCATAAAAGTGTCTCAGATTGAAAATGTTACACAATCTAAATTGAAAACAATCTTGGGTTTCGTTTTATCAAGAAGAAACTCGAGTAATATTAGAAACTTCGGTGTAAATTTAATACCGAAACAGAAATAACTTTAACAATTATAAAACTGGCCTGTACTTTTATATTCAAAAACAATATTTACTTAAATGTACGAAGTGTTATTTAAAAAAAAGTTTCTCAAATATATTTTCAGAAATAGACGAGAGCGAACTTATGTTTCTTCAATGTTCTTGTAGGTATTTTTAAACGATTAAGTTAGTAGTTAATCATACGTTTAGTTACCTATTATACATAACAACAACAAATTAGCTACAAGAAGTCCACTACCAGCAGACATAATAATAACTAGAAAATATCTGAGATCGTCGACACTAACATCAACCTTCTGGCTTCGGCCCGTGTAATAGAAGTACCTAAACTCTATGAGAGGATGACACATAAAAGAATAATCATAATATATCATTTATTTCGGATTGCTAGATTCATAGATCCGCCCTTTGAATCGGTTCGATTACGAATATATTTACTTAATTTATGCGAATATATTTAGATTGTCTCGATTGCTTATTTCCATTAGTGCACAGTATAAGTAATCAAATTACCTACCTACCAACTTTGTAACGCATTAGTCATTCATATGCCTTGTACGTAATTAGGTTGCGCGTGCACAATCATGATCTTGTAGAAAGATGATGAAGTATGTCACATTTAGCTGACATCGATTAGACAGATATACCATCTGTCTAATTAATATAATATAATTCTATGTTAAATTTAACATAAAATAACGAAATCGCGTACGGCTTTAGCGCCAGGCATTTTATTTTAAACCTATGATGTAGAGACTTCTTCTTCATCGGTCCCTCATGGCTGAGGATCGTGACCACATGTGCTTCCAAGTTATACGATCACCCGTGCTATGAAGACCGCTCTGTAGATGCTGTCCCCAGCTGCTCTTTTCACTATGTCCACCCATCTGGCTGGAGGCTTTCCCCTGGCACGCCTTCCTTCAATTTTGCCGTGACCGCATGATAAATATGCCTGAAAAAACTGAGGGTCCTTTCATGGCAGTGCAAGGAGAGTACGCGTCGTGACGCCGATCTAAGCAAGATTGTTTCGTTTGTTCTCATGGCAGTCCATTGTATGCGTGTTAATTTCCTCCAGCACCACAAAAAGAAATGTAAGACAATATAACAAGACTAGCGACCCGCTCCGGCTTCGCATGGGCATAAAAACCTTCCTCTTGAATCACTCTATCTATTAAAAAGAACCGCATCAAAATCTGTTTCGTAGGTTTAAAGATTTAAGCATACATAGGGATATAGGGACAGAGAAAGCGATTTTGTTTTATACTATGTAGTGATGTAGACATTACTTACTTATATATGTTATTTTTACTGAAATAAAAATAACTTTTTGTAGCTTTTAAAAAATTGACACTTCGTTAAGACGTTTTTTGCCAAAAAGTCCAATGGGCTTGTTCAGGGTTTTCTTTCTGTTTAGCGAAATAAAATTTGCAGAAGAATGAACTTCTGACAATTTAAAAAGATTACACAAAATTGTTTTACGTAACAAAAAGTTGAGTTTCTTTCAAGTTCATAAAACAAGATAAAATTCAAGATTCAGTTTACTTAAAAGGAATAATTGAAATCAAAGGCAGTTTTTCTAAGAAAAAGATTTACATACTTTTATGCTCCTTTTATGTTAAAAATAGCTACGTAGTACCAATTACTTAACTTCCCATTACGAAATTCAACAGATAATGGTAAATGCTTTTTATTCGGGGTAAAAAAATGATAATTTATTTACTTCTTGAGTGAAATTCGTTAGAATAGCTTTTTGTTTTTATTATCTACCTATGTAAGCAGGTAACTATGTAGCCAGGATTAATGGCAAAGCACAAGTAATAGTATCTCCTCCCTAGTTTGTGATGGCTAATTGGTTGCTATGTGAATTTAGTAGAGATCAAGAGAGAAGCATTTTAAAAGTGTAATGACGCAAGTGTTAATTCGTCTGTTTTGACTCAAATTTTGTGAATTGACGTCTTTGGAGAAAATGCTGCAGTGGAGTTTGTGGCGCCGCTTCTTCTTCACTTGCGCTTTGGAAGTAGTGGTAAACTTAAAATAAGTAACAATTGACGTCAATAAGTGATAAGAATATCCTATATTGAAAATAAACAAATTGAATTTGAGTGATTGAGAACGGAAGAGGAAATATGCAATATTTTAGAAGATTTGTTTTGCGTTTACTCTGTGTAAAATATTGAAGGAAAGATAAAAGGAAAAAGGGTTCCAGGTAGACCCAAGGCCCAAGGCATAGTTAATGTTACCATTGATTGAGAATAAATAATCAAAGAATGTTACATGAAAAAAATAAGGAGGAAGCATACGTTTTTTCAAGAAATAAAAGAGCTCGCTAATGATATACTAGAATGGAAGAAACTCGCCAACAATTTAGTAAAACATCAAAGTCATTCCTTTACTAAGTTTTTTTAGTCCGTCATGCTATTTAGAATTTGATTTGTTACTTACAACTGTGAATAATGTCTGAGATGTATAAATATTTAAATTTTTCCTTATTAATACCCATTTCAAAATCGGCTTTTTTTCTTTACCACTGGAGTCAGGTTAAAAGAAAAAATTAATCAGTTAATCAATAAAATAACCTGGTTTAGCCGGAAATACTTCGAGGCAGTGTGGCGTGGCCTAATTCCATGGTTTATTAGTCAGACACGCTTTTAGCACTACCCGTTTAAATGTAGTTCCAGCAAATCGGTCGATTGCTTAATGGAATCTTCTTTGTCCACTTTTTCCAGTTAATCTTAGGTCGGTGTTTACTCCATGTCTACTACTTTAAATTTGATCCCTGCTTTGTTAACTTTAAGATAATGCTTTTGGCATTTAGTCAGACTGTTGTGCTTTAACTGTATTTCGTACAGAAAGGTTAAATAAACGAAGACATCGGAGAGTTATTTTTTCAATTTACATTTCGTATCTCACGTATGACGCAGTTTTTCGAAGACGTGTCTAGAATTTATGCGCAGAAAAGATGCCCTTTTTTAGCCTATTATGTTAGCGCAATAGAAATCCACAATTGCCAGTTACTGGTAACGTCTATACGGCAACCGCTTACCATTAGATGGACCGTAAGCTTATTTGTCTACTACTTACTTAGTAGTATAAAACAATTAATTAACAGCAATAATGATTTGGTAAAGAGCACAGTTTTATTTTAAACTAATACTATATGGTAGATACAAATTAATTCGATTTACGGTACTCGAGCTAGGTGGGTGGGATAGGTCCGGCTATTCCTAATTGCTGTCTTCGAAGACATTTCAGTAGGCTTTATTCGTGACAAGGGTTTAGAAATCGTCTTAGTTGTGTTTACAATGTGGATAAAGGAACGCGTTATATTATAAACTAGCTGTTCCCCGCGGTTTTACTCGCCATTAGTGTGTATGTACTTTAGCATAACCTTTCCCAAAAATCAGGCTTTCATATAAAAAAAAAATTCTTAAAAAGAAATACTTCCTCCTAGTTATGTCGAAAATGACGATAAGGGACAATCAGATGAATTTCGTGACTAAACAGAAATATTGAAACATATTTCATTACGTAAATTTATAAACCTAAATATTTCCACGAACCTCTATAAAATGTAGCTACTCGTACTTCGAAACAGCGATGATTCATTTTAACTCGAATAAACCTAGATTAGATTACATCGAACAATTGCTTATAAAGGCCCATACTTACAATCCTTTCAGGCCTTTATCGGTTTCAATAATGATATCAATTTACTCTTCATAATAGGTAGGCATAATTTACTTGATTAGTATGATATTTATCACAAGAAAAGGTATCCATACTTCCATACCAATACTTCCTATTCTTGTGAACATATTTTGAGCGAATAATAACATCACTACATAGTATAAAAAAAGTCGCTTTCTCTGTCCCTATGTCCCATTGTATGCTAACGGATTTTGATGCGGTTTTTTTAATAGATAGAGTGATTCAAGAGGAAGGTTTTTATGCCCATGCGAAGCCGGGGCGGATCGCTTGTATTTTATATTCCTTAGAATGCAGACATCTCCCAGTAAAGTCCATATCGTCGTAACCCGCCATGCTCGCGACATCCCGGTAACGAATGCCCTTTCATGACGCCCCTTCAAGCTGAAAATTGTAGTTTGGTGCAGACGGTACTCGTTTCAGCTATATGGTACAGTCAGCACACAAGTTTATCTTTTTCTTAGCTCCTATTTTATAGACGTTCTTGCAGGGCGGTACGTGGTACATTAATTTTTGTAGTGCTAGTATTGTATCTGTGAATGTATAGGTTTCTTATAACAGGAGTTATAACTAGAAGAATCTATCACTTATACCTGCATTTTTTTAATCTATGCAAAGGATGGAATATTCGCCCATGTTGAAGCCTCTTGGTATAAAACATACATTACATTTCTATTACAACTGGTCGCGAAACTGATTGCTTTTTTGTAGACTTGGATTTCTTTTTGACGAAGGCTAACGAAACATAAACACAAAAGAAATACCTTTTTTATTACTTTACTGCGATACAGACATACGAGCCTAGGGTAGAGGTCGCCACAGATTTTGCAGAAATACGTCTGGAACTAAGTTAGTTAGCCTTGCCATCTTGAATTAAATCAGGAATCTCCAGTGTGACAGCATGGCATGGTGATCACTAGGCTGCAGAGGTTGAAAACTTTATTACTGAAGGTTAGCTGTCAGCTCCTTAAATCTAACCAATAGCGAGTCTGAACAACTGTTCTACTGTTCTAATACCAGTCTACTGGCGGATGTTTTCAGCCATGACATTTTGGGTCTTCCCACTCTGCGGCAATTTTTCCCATTATGATGGCTGTTCCTGCAATCTTCTTAATATCATCTTCCCATCCGTAAATTGGTCGTCCTCTTTTTAGTTTAACTGCTTTGGGGTACCAGTAAGTTTTGCGACCATTTGTTGGGAGCTCTGAGCATGTGACATGTCCATCCATCTCCATTTAGTTTTCTTATTGTTCTACCTATAAGTGTTTTCTTTCTCTACTATTTTATGTCAATCAACTAGCATACTCCCTCCGCATTGAATTTTGGCACACTTTTTAGATTTTTACTTATACTAACTTTTTTTAGACTTTTGTTTGTTAATGGCCCACGTCTGACTTGCATTAGACATAAATAGTACATAAAAAGTACTAAAATAAAATACTTTTTATTTTATATCTTATATTAATCGAGTCGTAAAAAATAGTAATAATTGTATCTTTTATCATAAAGATTTATGGGGAAATCCCATTTTATGTGTCATTTAACGATTGTGACGTGCGATATAAGGCTCTGTAATGTTGATCAGATGATTTATTTTCCAGCATATATCTTGTTTTGTATTGCTGTTGTTGTAAGTTGCTGCCCTGTTAGGATATGATTTATAGTTTAACTAGCTTTTGGCCGCGGCCTCGCTCGTCTTAATCCCACGGGAACATTTTTCCTAGATGACAGGAACTCTATGTCCTTCTATTTATAACTATGTATCTTTAAATAATCAAAGCTCAGTATTTATAGCTATGTGCCTTTAAATCATCAAATTTTAAAAAGAAATTTCAAAAGATTGGTTCAGTAATCAAATTGTGAAAAGGCAACAGATATACAAACTCATTCTCGCATTTATAGATTCAATTTTAAAATAACTTCATTTTCTTATTTATACTTTTATATGGCCCACTGGCAATACATAACCAATCCCTAATAAATCCTACTTTTAAGAAGTCTATTAAATATTCGCGGTGTACGTTACTTACGAGGAAATTCATGACAATAGTACACAATACATACGTTATCTTACCAATACATTGTGTTAAGGGGCTGGAAACTTGCAAGATGGGGAGGAGAGGGTGCCGAACCACCCCTCGTTGAAAATCGCATGTCGGAGAGCTTTAGAGCTTTAGTTTGACACGTTATCTGTATAGCCTCCTTTTGTGATAGTTTTAATAGCTTACTTAGTTATACGTCTCTATCTTTCAAGGGGTAGACAGAGTCTTAAGTTATCGAACCCATTCTTTAAGATGTATCTTTAAAAAGATTGATATTTATTATGTAAAAAGTTTTTACGCAGGGCAGAAGGCAGTCGCTTCACTATTAACACGTTCGTGGACGTTTTTGAAAACACAAAAGAAGTTTTATTGTTATAACTGGTATAGCAGTCGTGTGTCCGTTAACGTGTTAATAATCAGGTACCGCCAATGGTCATGGCGCTTTTAATCATGGAGGTCATGATTAAAAGCGCTAAAGATGCAACTAGGAAACACGCTCCGGTAAGGAAAAGGTTAGGATTTCTGTAGTCTTTAAATCATAGTATTTGGAATCGCGCCGCCAGGCAAATTTCTGTTTTAATCTATGCTTTAAATTTAAAATTTAAGAAGCTGACATCAGCCAACTACTTAGTGCCAGCAATCATTTTGTTTCTTTTACTCTAAACAGGGCAAATTGAAAAAAATCTAAGTAAGCAATTCCTTAGTAAATAAAATAACTATCTAGTATTTTTGGTATTACTTTTCATTATCCTTTGGTTAATTTAGAAAAAAACTTAAATACACATAACCACCAAAAGTGGCCATTTTGCTTATAAAAACATAAAAGATGTAAATATCAGCAAGCAATTACTTGCATAACTTCACAGAAATATTCGTAGACTCGTAGCTGCTACTACGTCGCGTCGTAGCATCGTCTACGATTCGTGCACTATTTACGAATTACGATCCTCGTGATAATATTTATTTACAGCCAATTTTCTTTGAAATTGTTTGTACGACCATCCAGTTAAGCACGCAAGATTACGATTAACCTAAGGCCTATCAATTTCAGTAAAATTAAAGTAAGTAGTAATAAATTGGAGCACTACGATGCTACGCCGTCGTAGCGTGGCTACGGGGCTACGAGCTTCAATAACAAAGCTTACAATTTAAACCCACAGTTAGTTGTACTCTATCTCTAACGATACCCACTGTTTGGTATTTAAAATATTTACTCAACTTTATTAGAAGAAGGGTAATGTTTAATTTTTGTGTATAACATATAAGATATAAATATGTATGCTATTGTAGGGTGGAAGAGTATAACATTTAATTAGCTATACTCGTTTTATTTTATTTTTATTTTTACGGGACTTTCATACCTGTAGAAATAAAAAGGGATTTATCGAGCCTACACGTACTGACTTGGTTTAAAAAGGTCCACTGAGGCACATTCATTATTGTTTAAGTTGACTTTAGACGCCCTTAAAGGCTGGTTTCTAAACATATAACAGTTTGGACAAACATATAACGCAGTTTGGACGCATCCATTATCGTCTCAAGGTTACTTTTACAATTTGGCCAGGCCACCTCGAGGTCGCGGGTCAATTTCGGCGCGGATCGACTTATTTGCCTAATTTTGTTATTACACACGTTGCCATGGCGACCGCGAAGCATCAGCCCCATTTCGCAGGCAGCCTTGAGTCAATCGAGCTAAAAGGAATGCCTTCTGGATCTTAGACGAAGGCTTCGATTCTTTGTCCTTCGAAATCAAAAGACTTCGTTGCTTTATAATAGACTGAATAATTTTAAGCAGATAAAAGTCCCGCGCGGTTGCTATGTAGTTATCGTTTACGGAACCACGTCAGAGGCCGAGATGCTGTTCGAGAAACTAATATTAGGCTAGTTTGTCCTTGTAAGCCACACGATGTGAATTGTATGTTATTCTTAATTCACAATATAGGGTTTGCCACCAGCCACCACTTACCTACACCAAATGTAAAAGACACGTCGTTTTCCATTAAAAATTTGGTCAAAATACTTTAAGCATGAATGTGAATGGATACAAGAGGAAAGAAAGTCTTAATAAAATATCGATGTATTGCTTAATCGAGTCAGGAGTGGATCAAACCATGGCATAGAATGGAGAGGCATATGGAAATAAAAGTAATTGCGCCGATCCCAGATAATGGGAAAAAGTAAGAAAATAATGATAACATCTGAAGTCGGTTATCTCTCTTTATGAGTAGAGCAGAGCAGCAGGCGCTGGATAAGGGCCGCTTCCAACCGGTCGTCCTGGAAATCCTTAGGGGAGGCTTGTGCCCAGCTGTGGACATCCTATGGCTGAAATATTGATGATGATGATATAACGCTCAAAACGAATTTAATTCGCCTTAGTTCGCTTATATTCGTGTCTTAATTTAAAATCTAATGACTTAATCGTGCGATTGGCCAATTTGTGGCCTGTTGATTAGATAACTAGTTTTTAATATATTTTTTATACTCTTTAGTGGGCAAACTGGCACGCTGCCCACTTAAATTGGTCACTAAATATTTGAATAACTACTTATAAACCAAATCTTCTTTTGAAAGTGACCATTGATAAAAACAGTTTATTATTTTGTAGGTACTCGTAAAAATTTAGATTGATCGTCGTCAGTTGTCATTATAGGTGATTTTAAGAATTGAAACAACCTCTGGATGTTATAGAAGAGGAAAGGCCTAGATTTGATTGAAGAAAAACACACTACACTGTACTAGAATATCACACTAGATAGCTTTAAGTGTTCGATAGCGTGATGAATAATAATTACGATAACGTGACACAATCAAAAACAATACATTAATGTCTATGCAATTTTCTTTTCCAAGTAAAGAGTTTGTTTATATTAAATCTAGTCGATTCACAAAACAAATCGATGTTAATCGCTGATAATTTCATTGATCGTTCGGCAAATGATTTAAGATGACGTATGGTGTGCCCTAGAGAAACACCATTTTGTATTGCAAATGTTGTGATAGCTTATGTGTGATAAAAAATCGGCAGATCTTGTTATGATAATGACCATAGCTTATGATTTGATTTACTTGTAAAGAAAGATGTTACGGTAATTTATTTTTTATATATAAAAAATTTAAATATATAAAATAATAAGTAAAATATTTTCATCACCAATGCCGATAATAAATTATAATCCGTTATTAAAATTGTATGTAATAAAGGTAGATAAATTGCAAAAAATACAACGCATTTAGCAAAATATACACTAAATGACTTAAAGACTAGAACAGAAAATGTCGAGATGATGAGGAATATGTCATTATTGATGTTTAGAAGTTTTACTTCAGTCTACCAAAGCCATAGATTTTTAAAAAAAATTGCGTTCCGCGCGCGATTTGAAATTCTTTGACCAAAGCACGTAATTATGAGACAATTATCATAAATATGACTGTCAGTGATATGTGGTATTTTTTTTATTAATATTTGGAACACGAATCCAAAGCTTGAGGGATTATAATAAGCCGGTAAAACATTATCGGGACCACGATTCAAAAATCATATTAAAATATAAAACTTGTACTTTAAGTGGACACACTAGTCGACTTAAGACACCTGGCCTCAGCAGGTGCTTTAAGTACACTGTTTTGTGGACTTAAAGCACCCGGGTGTTTTAGCCAGGTGCTTTAAGTGAAACAATTCATTTTTAGTAACTGGGTACATCGCCTTAAACATCTACTTGACTGTCAATTCGCAATCGATACTGAAGTTGTTACCGGTGAAATGTTTATTTACTTGGCCCGCACGCAAAGTTGACGACCTTTTCAGTACGTTGTCCCATTGTTATACGTTCATTCATTTATGTCTTGGTCAATTGACTATACACACCCTGGTATCAGTCTCTTATGCCTCTCGACCTCGTTACATGGTTTACCAGATAGCAGCTGGGACAATGGGCTTAGCGTGCCTTCCGGAGCACAAAATCATCGTTATTATCAAACAATCAAGGATTAGTTACAAGCCTGTAATGTTATCAAACTGGAGACAATAAAGTGTGCTATGCTTTTTACGGTCATTAAAAAAGGAAAATTTTAAAAAAATCACATTCTTTAAGGTAATTTCTTTGAGGAATTTTAACGCTACGGCTTTGTAGCCTATCTACGGGCTACGCTTCTTGTACGTGCATCGCTACGCCGTCGTAGCTGCGTAGCTTGTCTACGAGCTACGAGTGCTACGAATCATTCAAAATACTACGAGTATTTTATCGCGGGGTGCCCCTAGTATGAGTTTTTCTTAACGCAGACGCTAGCGACTGCGTTAGGATTTTGTATGGAATTTCTTAGTTGCCTTACTATCCGCCAGAGGCGCTGTACAGGTTTGCCATACTAAATCGCTAACGCAGACGCTAGCGACTGCGTTAAGAAAAACTCATACTAGGGGCACTGTGTATTTTTTAGTCAGGTGACAACCTATTGAGATGAAAAAGCTCAGTAAATTAGGTAGCTTTGCGGGTTTTTGGGCCCTAGTGTGTATTTTTAGTATTATAGTTGTTAACCTAACACAAAAAAATGCTTAATGACGCGTCTATCTGTGTGTCAGTCTGTGTCATCATCTGTTAAAGAGAAAGACCGATCAAGGTGTAATCTGTTCATCCTGTTGAAGATAGGTAGAGAATGACGAAAACCATTAAGTCCGCTAACTGTATAAGTATTTTGTACTTATGGAACAATAAAGTTTTAATAAATAAATAAACAAGAATAATCGGCTCATTTTCTACTTCGCTACACAATGTCACCAACGTTCACGGATCTGATTGATATAAAACTTACTGTACAATACCAAGATATTCTGAGATTAAGTAACTTTATGCTGCAACATGAGAAAGTCTGCAAAATACTAAACTCAGCAATCACAGCAGATGTAGGTTGTTCGGGAAGTTGGTAACAGCCCTCTTTTTCGTCGCGGGGTAAAATTCAGACTTGCAGTTCAATGGCCAAAGACAGCCGTTCTACTAAACGAGGACAGCGTTCACCGATTTTATTGTGTACTCATTTTTATGACTTACAGGCCACAAATTTTTGTAGTTAAATTAAAAGAGTGGGCGATACTTATATAAAGTTATTTTATATCTTTTAATCCCCCTCGCAAAAAAAGAAGTTTTATAGGTTTCTTCTTAATTTGTACGTGTTACAGTGTATTTATATTACAGGAAATTTTCGTTATAATTTCGTAGATTTATTTATAGATTACGTAGCATAGCATGAGCTATATATTGTACTTATTTAAATCTTTGTTTTATTTTCTTTGTTAATACATTCACAGGAGATATTTTTAACTTCTTATAATTATTAAAATTTCTTACACCGTAGCCTACGCTTCAGGCCCGTGCTATGTCTTAGATATGGCAGTATTGAATATTATTGCAATAAAGACTGACGTCTGAACTCCGTATCTTTAACCCCTGACGCAAAACAAGAGGTATTTATAAGTTCCTTTTTTATTGAGCGTGTTTTACATTTCAGTTACATCCTTTATTTATCACATCTTTATTTTAAGCCGTTGGTCCCGGCTGCCACGTGAGAGGCCGAGAGGCGGTTCTGAAGAACTTTAATACCAGGATGTAAACGGTCGATTGACCGTGTCACGTACACAAAATGATGATGATCCTTTGGCAGACAATTAAAAGTCTGCCGCATGTCGGAATCTTATAAATGTCACATGAATTTTGTTTTAGCCGTCTCTGAATTAAAATGGCCTGCGGCTTGGCTTGGTATGCGATCGAAGTAAGGATCACACATTAAAGCCAATAGATATTCAAGTTTTACTGTAAAGTAAAATACCTATTTTCAATTTTACTTCTGCTACGTACTTAAGTAAAGTTTTTAATCGTCATGGTCGGCGTATTCTTCCGTATACGAACATAAAATTTTCATTGCCCTCGTTTTCCATAGTTATTTTTATGATCCTCTGTTGGGTGCCTTGGGATAGAAACTTGGAATTTGCTACAATTATTTTTTAATGGTTATGAAAATTTTATTTTTAGATTTGGTAAAGACGGTATCAACTAGGTAACAATTTAACACTTTTAGAACAAATGGACAAATGGTAACAAAATGTCACAGAGCATCATCGTTACAGAACAAAAATCCACAACATGTTTTATCTAAACAAGTATTATAAGCATAATGCTACCGTCTAAAATAAAATTAATCTTAAAAATCATCCCGTAAGTATCGTCCCCGACCGGGCCCAAGAGTATACCCATCATAGTACTATTATATTAATTCTGTGCCATTATGCTGGCAGTATATCCTCTAAGGATTGCTATCAAAAGCCTTTGAACCAGACAGGAATTCTTATCGCATTTGATATAGGAACATTTTCGATTTTGATGAATATTTAAACCTAAATCCAAAGGCCTTAGTTACAAAAGCTTTATCAACTGTTCATATCAAACCAAAGCTCCAATGTCAATGGCACTGTAAAGCTTTTAGTCTTATTGCCTACTATTACAGCCTTGTACAATGTTAATGAAATTGACATTTTATTGGAGGGTATACCTAACCGATTTCCCGCGCTATCAACCGAGCTAATGACAACGATATTATATACAAAATCACGACCAAAAAGAATGATGGCGGAATTTTTACGAATAAAAAAAAAATACGGATGAGTTGATTTTTTTTTTTACAACATCATAAGAGTCCCAGAAATACATTTCTGTAAATAAAATATTTTTAAACCCCCGGGAAAAAAACTAGATTTTTATTATAAATTATGTTACCAGAACTTAAATATGGCAATGTAGAAAGTGAAACATTCGCATAGAGCCACGACTTACAACTGCCAATGTCACTGTCATTCAAACTGACTTGAACTCTGTAGATTGCGGTCTACATAAAGAAAGTGCAAAGCAATAAATAAATATATTGACTTTCCTAATATCCTAACCTAGTACTCTACTATAATCAATTAAATCAACTGTTAATGTCGATTTGACAATGCTAGCAACTGTCAGTGACTGATGTTTCAGTTCAGTTGTGGTTGGGTGGGTTTTGTTTTAAATATGGCGATGGAAAATGAAACAAAAGGACGACTTTTAAAAAACGGAATAATTAAAAAACCCCGGGGTTTATAATTATTTAGTGGTGGTAAACGTGTAATTAGTTAAGTGTTCTTGCTAATGCGATTTGTTTCAAGTTATCTATATTTTTTGTTTTTTTTTCGTACAAACGATGTATGGGGCTTCGCCAGGATTCTTTCGTCGCAGTACATAGAAAACGTTTGTCGAGTTCGCACGACACTCGCCGGTTTCAGTATATTCCAATTCCAACCCTATAATTATTTTCCATCATTATACTTTGTAATAACATTGCAAATGGCAGTATAACACGGATCACGCGACGGTGTCAGGGTGTCACCGATTTCTGAGGTGTATTTTCAGGTGGGTTAGTTATGTTTCGTTAAGCTGACACTGTCGATGTAGTTTGTGAGTTTGTAATCATAAAAAAACAGATTAATATCGAGAAACTAGTAAACGATGATGTCATGCCGGTTTGTTGTTTCTGCTGCGATGTAAGTATACCTCTATATATATATATATATATATATCATCTAAACGTTTTTCGTGTTGCATTCTAAGCTAGTCTAAGTCCGCTTTTTGCTTTTTCTCTTCCACTTCGCTGTAATGGGATCGGAAACCTGAAATAAGTCATTATGCCTTCGATTTTTGTTGCAACACAGGTCAAAGCTGTGTGTCTATTTGCCTGTAAGCAAGTTGCTTGAAGTAGGTAGAGGCATCTAATAAATGATCTAAGCCGTCCATCTGCATTAAAACTTTCTTCTTTCAATGCTGTTGTTGGTGGATAACCGTCATGCCAACAAGCAAAATTGAGGCTTGTTTGTCGTTAAAACATCATCCATGATCAACAAAGTAAAAATTAATTTTGGCGTCCCTGAAAAGCTTGCAAACCGATTTATACAGAGAAGTTAGGGCAAGGACTTAGTATAGAGCTCTATTGCGCAAGTCAACTTAGGTAAACCTAGTCACTTTCAGTTACTAACCTAACCTACACAGTTAGTGATCAAAGTAAAAGGTCATAAACGACAAAACAATTTGGAAAAACGTTACTTTCTGACGTCGATAACGATTAAGTAAGCTGTAACGTTACCTTAGGTACTAGTGCTGTCCTGATTAGCGTAACAGTCGGTACTTCGTACTAACCTAGTATTTAAAATGCACATGCACAATGCGGTTGTTTGCCGACGTCATCCTTTTGCAGTAATATTTCTGATACTAATGCGCTGGCACGGCTCGTAAAGGAACTCCAGGATATACGAAAATGCAGTTAAATATAACGTGTTGTGCTTGTGTTAGTGATTGTCTAATTAAAATTCCATTTAGTGTTTTTAATTTAATTTTGATTGTTTTGTTACCTGTTTGTAATTATTATTTAGCTGTGGTTTTATATAAATGGTTAGTGTTTTATTATACTTACCTACGTCTAAGTAACTTATGGCTACCCAGGGCGTACCTTGCTTAGGAATTACAGAAAACTTGTTCTTTCGAATATCCCCTACTCATCTACGGCTTCTCGTGTTCCTAAAAATCTTTATTATCAAGTTTTCCTGGTTTCGTGCACGCAAGACGCAAGGTTTCGTGATAATTAGTTATGTATCCTTACTTAAGCCCTGAGTCTACCTGAGGCACATAAGAACATTGCAACGAAAAAGATTTTAGCGTTTTACCGGGTACATCATAAGCCGTGCCGTACCTACCTAATGGAATTAAGCTCAGGCAAAGAGTATTTAATCACGATGTTTTTTTAAGTTGAGTTTAGAGTCCATTCTACGGGATAAAGATAAATGATGAGATAAAATCTAACCCCACTACCGCACCTAAGTACTTGCTATAATAACTGGGGGGTTAGATTTATCTGCCCGCGACTGTACTTACTTAGGACATATATAAGGTGGACACAAATCAACTACAAATATTTTAAGGGCAGATACAGACCGCTACGCTGAAAAACTTTTCTAAATAAACTTATATCGAAATACGAAATTTTACTTTTCACTCTCCATACTAAACTAGATCAGCTGATTCTCAATTTGTATGAGAGGTCAAAAACTTTTTTCTTATTTCGACATAAGTTTATTTGGGAAAGTTGTTCAGTTTAGGGGTTTGAATCTACCCTTAAAATATTTGCAGTTGATTTAAATTCACCTTATAGAAATGTGGGGTTCCAAGCAAAAGGGTACCAATGGTACTGGTACCACTGATCTCTGCTTGACCCAAAGGTTGACTGTTAGATAATGCTTTTAGCATTAAATCCGTCTATTGTATTTTTGCAAAGTTTAAATAAATAAATAATATTTGGAAGTTTTATTTCGTAGCTCGTCATTATGACCACGGGAGGCCGGATAACACAGCTTGTCACTTTTTAATAATTGAAAATTGGGAAAAAAGTTTTTTATCTACACATCATCATAGTATAAAACAAAGTCGCTTTCTCTGTCCCTATGTATACTTGAATCTTTAAAACTACGCAACGGATTTTCATGCGGTTTTTTTTAATAGTTAGTGATTTGAAGAGGAAGGTTTTTATGCCCATGCGAAGCTGGGGCGGGTTGCTAGTATTTTAACATATTTAATTATAAAAATAAATTAGGTAGGTTAAGTAGTTATATTTTACCCAAATAAAAGCTGTACGCAAAAATGCACGTGTCCCTGCACTAATGAATAATTTAAAACATCAAACGTCAATGTCAGAAACTCCAAATAAATAAAGTTCAGTTTTGTTGAGTTTTGTGATTTGTTAAAAATGTTTATAGAATAGAATTTCAAGATTTTCCTACTAAATTATCTGATATTTAAGCATTAAACAACATGGGATTTTTAATTTCGATATTCAAGCGTTTACTGCTTTACTTTAAAGTTAGTTCTTATATAAAACAATCCGAAACTTTTGTTTGTGTAGATATAGTCTTTGTTTATATTAAAGAAACAAAGAATCGAAGATCCTTAGTAGTGATCATTTTAATAGCAATTACTTTTTAGTTATAAAATAACATAACAGTGTTTATTTAAAGAAGTCTTAGGATTCCCGCTAAAATTTATAACCTAGTGCCCTATAGATAAATTTGAAACAAAAAATATTTTGTTGACAGACCGTGCTAGAATCTGGGAGTGTGGGGAACGCCTCGTCGTCTGATGAAGAGCTGGAGCAGTGGGAACAGATTTTTATGATGAGAGACGAGAATGGAAATAGTTATAATGATAAGTAAGTAAACTGTTTTAGGATCAGAAATCAACCTGATATTCTTAAAAATTATTTACAAGTCAAGCAATATTTATGTTTTCATTAAATTTTCATTATCATATCAAATAGTCAATTTAAGAAAACAATTGTGCAGTAGATAATTATGAGTGCATCATTGATTACAGAGCTCTTAAAACTAAAAGTTTTATAAGTGTGCTCGAGAAGATATTTATTTTTTAGTTCACAACTTAAATAGCCTGTCTTATGCATGTATATTAAATTCTGTGGCCCCATACCATTTATAAGTTTGTCAAATACATTATGTTTTATTATAACAAAGTTAAACAATATATTTTTTCCGTAGAAGAAAAAAGGGAAGCTTATGGTGCCGCCCATCATGCATTCCGGTTTCGATAGTGATAGTGTTGATCGTCCTGGTGGTGTTGGTACCCCTGCTTGATCAACAGAATGTAGCTCAGAGTGTGCCTCCAAGCGCTCCCGTCAGTTTGCATTGCTCAGACGAGTGTAGGTGAGTACATTGTTATCCATAATATCATTTTGAATATTATAAATGTTATAAAATACATTTTAAAATTAACCCTGCTGAATCCAGATACAAAAAAACTATTGTTATATGACAAAGACCTTTGCCCAGCAGAAGGACAATATACCAAGTTCTAGGTAATGTGAATATATACAGTCCATATTTTGTATAACATAATAATAAAATTTATTTTCAGGTTATCGTTAGTAGAAAGTATACCTGAGGGTCATATGTACCCTCCGAACATGACACATGTGGCCACAAAGAATGTGTGGTTGGATCTTATAGATGAAGCTCAAACGACTATAGAAATAGCCTCCTATTATTGGAGTCTTAGGTTTAATGAAGAGTATCCTTATAATTCCTCTATAGAGGTAAGAATCAATATATTTATTTCAATAAATAAAATTAATTTAAATTCTAAAATTTGTCTTCTGAAAATAGTTTGTTCATTTGGGTAAACATTACCAAGTTACAAGTACTTACCAAACTACTTTGCGTGCTTCCATCACCAGTAAGTTCAATCATTTATGCAAACTACTGCCGGCTGGCACACACTACTGATAGATCCAGCATGCCCGCCACCATTAGTTTGCCCACATAATTCTTGAGACACGTGTTTCACCTCTACACGGGGCATCTTCAGATACTAAGTCACGCTGTCAACATTGCCATTGAAGTGGATTCTATGCTTCAAAACTATATGCCTTGGGCTACAAAGGGAAAAATCCTGTGATAATGATCATGAGATATTTTGGTTTCTCTGATTATAAACTTATTTAAATATTTGCAGTAGTTAAGCGAGTCAGGACCTGTTCATACTCTAGGGCTAGCTAGGGCACACCCTAGCTTTATTTTAGGTTTTGACCGAAAATAGCACTAAAGCTGAAGCTTTTCCTTTTTCATTTTCAGCTTATATTAATTTTGTGTCAAATATTAATTATTTATGTAAAAAAATCTGTGGTTTTGTTGCAGGGTGAGCAAGTGTTCCAAGCGTTATACGCTGCCGGGTCAAAAAGAAATATTAATTTAAGAATTGCTCAAAACTGGCCCACTAAGTTATACCCTAATATAGATACTGAATATTTAGTTAAGAAGAAAGCTGCACAGGTTTGTATTGGCATTTGATTATCAAGATTTGTCCCTATATATTTATTTATTAAGATTGAGGTTGATCTTATCAAATTTGCAACATCATCAAAGTTCGAAGCACGGAAGTGCGACACATGAAATTGTGAATAACTAAAGAGCGACACCATGAGTTTGAATGGTTTCGCTTTTTATTTATTCGCAATTTCGTGTGTCGTATTGGTGATTTGTACTTTGGCGGTGTCGCAACTATGTGCTAATATCTATACTTATACTAATATTACAAAGCTGAAGAGTTTGTTTGAACGCTTACAGCAACAGACACCCACCGACTAGATTGTCAGATGACCTGAAGAAGTACACGGGCAAGCGATGAATGTAACCCGTTTCAAGCTTGGTCCTTTTAGAAATCTATGGAGGAAGCCTTTTGTTCAGAAAAAAAATAATCTAAAAAAAAAATGCTTTTTCAAAGGGCTTTATTATTATTTTGATTAAAATTTGTAGTATTTTTCAGGTGAGAAGTTTGAATTTCTCCAAGTTGCTTGGAGGCGGTGTGCTGCACACGAAGTTCTGGATTGTAGATAGAACACATTTTTATATTGGCAGTGCCAACATGGACTGGAGGTCCTTAACTCAGGTAAACCTCAGTGTTCTGAATCTAACTTTAACCGCTTATGTTTTCATGCCCATTTCGCCAACGTCGGATATTTCCGACAAAAAGAGTACATTTTTTCCTGAATACTCAAACTCTACTCAATTTTGGGAGCTGTTCAAGTATCATGCTGTCACTGTCATATCGTTGATGTTCAGCGCGACAGCATGATACTTGAGCAGCTCTCAAAATTGAGTAGCGTTTGAGTATTCGGGCGTTCATCTCCTCCTTGTGTTGTGGGCACGGCAACTAAATATAGTCTGGAGGTCAAGTGATTAATTAATACTTTTCATATCTACTTCTAATCCTAATAATATTGTTTATTGTTAACTTAAGTACATACTTTACGCGTGTTTCGGCGCGATATAACGAAGTCACCAAAACCAGATTTCCTACTCAGTATAAAAAAATGTCATATTCCTTCATAGCTCTTATCGAAATTTTTGATGACCTATTAACATAATCGTTCTCTCTAACTCTAGTTTAATAAAAATAAAAGTTTTGAATGATATAGTTCCTGTACATTACTATAATATACCGTTTTAACTTACAGGTCAAAGAACTAGGAATAGTTGCATATAATTGTTCCTGCCTGGCCACCGACCTAGGAAAAATATTTGATGTAAGTAAACTTGTGTTATTATGAATATTATCCTAAATCTTATTGTATGTCATCAATACCTTAATTTAGACTCGACAATAGTTATATCCTATACTATTAAACAAGCAATATTTGTATATATATTTATTTTGTACTCGCATTTTCGAAATTATTTCGCGGGCGAAGCCGCGGGAAAAAGCTAGTTCCTTATATATTGAAGAAGAAAAAGCAACATCTAAAAAACTCCGTAGCAACCAGCTATGTACGCGACCGGGGAAACGCTAAATGAGAGCGTTTCTGTACTTGTATTCTGTGACGTAACTGTTTTCAAGCCGCAGTAATTAGCTTGCATTGTTATGGCCGTGTTATTTCTGTAGCGGGGAAAATATTTGCCATTTCGCTTTTAGCTTGACGAGGTACTGCCGGCGGCTTCGTTTGTAATTTTTAAAATACACCTATATTAAATAGGAACTTTCTTCTCTAAGCACTACGTATAAACATAAAACTTCTGTCCAAAGAATCCTGGCGAAGCCCCATACATCGTTTGTACGAAAAAAAAACAAAAAATATAGATAACTTGAAACAAATCGCATTAGCAAGAACACTTAACTAATTACACGTTTACCACCACTAAATAATTATAAACCCCGGGGTTTTTTAATTATTCCGTTTTTTAAAAGTCGTCCTTTTGTTTCATTTTCCATCGCCATATTTAAAACAAAACCCACCCAACCACAACTGAACTGAAACATCATGTCACTCTGACAGTTGCTAGCATTGTCAAATCGACATTGACAGTTGATTTAATTGATTATAGTAGAGTACTAGGTTAGGATATTAGGAAAGTCAATATATTTATTGCTTTGCACTTTCTTTATGTAGACCGCAATCTACAGAGTTCAAGTCAGTTTGAATGACAGTGACATTGGCAGTTGTAAGTCGTGGCTCAATGCGAATGTTTCACTTTCTACATTGCCATATTAAGTTCTGGTAACATAATTTATAATAAAAATCTAGTTTTTTTCCCGGGGGTTTAAAAATATTTTATTTACAGAAATGTATTTCTGGGACTCTTATGATGTTGTAAAAAAAAAATCAACTCATCCGTATTTTTTTTTTTATTCGTAAAAATTCCGCCATCATTCTTTTAAGTTTATAGCTTTTATGGTTAAGGCGTTGATTTGTCAGTCACCCTTGTTCTTTTATATATGTATATAGATGAAGTAAAAAATTTGCAAACATTTTCAGATTTTGTATAGAATTTCATAATTGCCTTACGCCAGGGGCGCTGAACAGATTTGTCATACATACAGAATCGCTTACGCTGTCGCTAGCGTCTGCGTTTATAAAACTCATACTAGGGGTACACTTCGCTTTCCGTATCTCAACTTTATTTTTTAGAAAAACAATCCAGCCCTGGGTTATCGGCCTCCTATAGTTTCTGCCAATTCCACGGATTCTCCAAACATATTTACTAGTTAAACAAATATTTGCCAAAAGTCCCGTCGAACATCATATTGATTGTTTTTGTTTTTATGACCTACGAAAACATCGATGTTTACAAATCTTCGTAGACGTCAGGCTCGGTCAGAATAGCAAACGCAGGTCAACGACCGGTCAATCAACTTTGCTCTAAATTAACGTGGTTTTCCCAAAACAAACAAGGAAGAAAAGTAAAATCACTGCTAAAACAAGCCCGAAAAAACTTAGTGAACCTACGTCGGCCATTATTTTTCACGCCTTGCCTGCGTATAATATTTATTATTTTATTTAGCTTCTCATATTTTCGTTATATGGTGTCTGAGTCTCCAATATTCATCGTAATTTTCAACGACTAGCATTTCTGGATCTTAATGTTGAAGACGGTAATGCAGAAAAAAAATCTTATTTAACAGAAAATCTTCACGAAATACCAATAGGTTTTCACCTAAAAGCAGTCAAATTGGGTAAATTACATTGGAATGAAGGTACGCCTGAAAGAATTCAATGGAACGATTTATTCTGAGCTGAGAGGGTGGGTCCCACTTTAATGGACTTATCCAATAAAAAACAACCTTTTACTGATCAGACACAAATGCAATATGAATGGAATAGCTTGCGCTCGCTTTGTTCAAATTTAAGTTTCAGGAATGTGCAAATAAAATAACTAAATTATTGTGAAACTAAACTAAAGTGCGCATATAATTTTATTGCTGGCCTAGGCCCGAAATAATATTATTGAAGTATTGATTAATACTATCATATGTTATGTGGTATTGTTTATTTGTAAATAATGAAGCTTTTTTCAAGAGAGTGTTTGCAAAAGAAGATCGCAGGTATTTATTATGCATTGCTATCTATGTTTATTCTATCGCATTGTAACTAGAATAAAATAACATTAGTATGAATGTCAAGAACTGTAGTGTTTACATCGGGGCAAGGACAACAATATCGAGTATTTAAATTCAAGGTAAAGGTTTGAATTTGATGTTCTTTCTTACTCTTACAAGTTTAATGCAATTGAACAAAAATAAATAATAAGGCAATACAGAGATGCACCAATAAATAATATTTGTTGTACCTATCTAAAAATATTTTAGATATTTTTTTTGGCTTGTTTTAAATTCTTTTGGCCCGCATAATTTTTTTGTTGGTTGAAATTTATTAGCTGTTGCCCGGAGCAGAGTCCCGGTATAAGCAATCTTCATTCCAAATTTTAGTCAAATCGGTTCAGCCGTTTTCCCGTGAAAGAGTAACAAACATCCATACAAACTTCCGGAGCCCAGTAGAAGGTAAGACCCCAAAAATTGCTGATATGGCGTCGCAGCGCAGGATATATATATACGTGCTAATGGCATCACCATCAGAGATGCCGAATACCGGGCAAAGTGAAGTAGAGAAAGTCCTAAAACGGACCCGGCGACATATGCCACCAGAAAAGCGCTAGGATGTAGTAGACTTCATTAGCGAAGGTGCTAGATGTCGCTCTCATAATTATCTCGTATAGCCACGTCTGGACTCTTACTTTCTATGACCCATAAACTCTGAAAACTTATCAACTAAAAGGTCACTCCCTATACAGTTTCACTCAACTGCAGTTTGTTTAACTTTCTATTCGCTCGAATGGGTGCACTCCTTAGAGTAATTGTACGTAATCTATGGTGCGCGTATGGCTTTCACTCCATAGTGAAGGACAAAGGAAAGGTTTATAAAATAGTACGAAAGTTTTGCACGTAAATGTACTTTGCTAGTTTGTTATCGTATCACATATTTGAACTGTAATAATTTGATGTAAATTGGTAATTTGTTAATTTGTAATATTATAACGTAGGTATGTGTGAGGAGAGAAGATAAATCCAGGTTTCAGCGAATCGCACAATATTTATTATTTGTACTTTACAAAAGGTTAGACTCTTAAGGATAACCGTTAATGAGAGATTATAGGGGTCGTGAGATCAAAATAGGCACGAGATCCAGTCAGGCAGCCGCTATGAAATAGCCAGCCACTTAACTTGAGTTGATGAGATCAGCCGAAAGAGGTCTTCCAGTGGACGCGCGCTGCCTTATATATGGCCCTCGGGGTGATGCGGTGCGGGGCAGCGAGGAAGGACCGCCGTAGGAGAATGCGCGACGTCACAATATTTTTATTTAATTTTACAAGATAAAATGTTTTGTAAGGTTGTCAAAGAAAAAAGCCGGCGTAAAGTAAAGTGCGTAAATCTTTCAGTCAATCAGCGGTATAATATAAAACGTTTATGCAAAATACAAAAAGTACCTTCTATAGAGAATATGGTATGGTTCTTATTTTATTCAGATCGTATGGCTACGTCCCTTCGAATTGGAACTCAGCTCTGTACTCTTGTAACTTAATCGCTGTCTGGGCGGGAACAGAACAGAACAATCTAAGTATTTAACTTTACAGCATACATAGAAAGCTCCGTTTTCTCACACGTGCGTGCTCTGCCACAAACCACAAACACAGACTCTATGGTGCACACGAATGCATTTCGCTCGACAAAAATAATAAAACATATTAGTTAGTCCCAAGGGCGGGCGAAGCCAAGGGCGGGCCTTGTGTACCTGTTTATTTTTAACTCGGTATTAATGCATGCAGCTCTAATTAAATTTGCATTTAACACGTTCACAACATCAAAATAGATTGATCGATAAACGTATCGATTCGTGGAAGACTTAGGAGATTAAATTAAATTTTTCCGATATAGATTTCATTTAAATTGTTATGTTTAAATTGATCATTATTACTACGTTAGTCATATTATACATTTTGTGGTATTACTGTGTGCAAGAGTTAGCCTTAAATTATTGGGCAAAAGGTTTAATTTTGTCTCCCGTTCGTCTGTACTAGTTGCTTGTAAACCCTCCTCGTATTTGGAAGTTCTTTCTAATACTTCCTCTTCAGTGACTAATTTTGAAGACGTAAATAGATTTCTGCTGAGACACGTAGAATTGACCCTCTATTCTATATGTGTTCCGAAACGTAATGAATAAACTGCGCTAGTTTCCCGAGGGACACATTGCTACTTTTATCGGCAAGTCTGGAAACGAAATGGGAAGTTGGATGCTGTTTTTATATACAGGTTTAAGGGTTCAACACCGTTATCCTTGATACTGGAGGTTCAGTATCATGAATATTAAGACTGCGAAATAAGTATAAAATAATAACATATTTTTCTGTAAGTTAGTACAGTAGTTCATATTCAAATGCTAACTTACAAAGAAGAGAAAAAAGTATATATTTTTTCTCTCATTAAAGCCTCTTCCCAGTTGCGTACCTTGTACTGCTATTGAGGTTATTCCTTTTAACATTGAGATCTATAAGTAATAAAAGAATAACTTTTTATTATACTACTGAGTAGGCAATTAGACCTACGGCCTACCTGATGAAAAGTGGTACCTACAGAAATATGCAAATTTTGATGAACATTTTATAAACAATGACAGTGCAGATGACTTTCTTTTTTACGGAGGGCGATTAAACGATAACCTATGACATTTTACAAACTATTCGACAATGATATTGCAGTAACTATAAGTCAAGGACAGGAAACTTTTCAACTACAAGTTAGTCGAACCATGTTTAGTATATTGTTTGAGGTGTAACAACAGAAATTGTAATACCTCGTCATATTATTATATTGCAAGGTTTGTTATACCCCGCCCACGACGTAAACTTGCTTGAAGTTACTCCGGGTTGTACTGGGTGCCTTGCAAGTAACAAATGTCTTATTTTGATTATAATAATTACTTTAAGTCATTCTCAGACGCGTGTTATTCTTTGCGGCTACAGTCACGCGAGTTTCTCACGATTTTTTTACTTTATTTTTTTTTTTAATAAAAAACTATATTTGTGCAATGTCATATATGTCGCTCTTAATTCTTGAATTGCCATCTTGTCATAAGATCTCATAATTTCCTCACCGAGCGATGCAAATAGATATCAGTATGAAAATAGTATTTAGGTATTTCCTATTTCCAATCATCTTTACTGCACATTTATTGAGTCTGCAATATATGTGCTGGTTTATCTATGTAATTTTGTACATGTTACTTCAAAATGTTTTTTTTTTTTCAATTTTCATTTTCAACAGTAATTGTCCTTTTGTCTCAGGAAGGGACTGACGTCCCAAACTCGCTTTCACTTCGCTCTATTCTTCTTCATTGCGTCGATACCTGAGCTGTATTTAAATGATATCGTACCCTCAGACCGGTTTTCAGCGACTTTTATCGCATTGTCCGAGTCTCGCATAAGGTCCCCGAATATTCACTTCATATTAGGGAAAGGAAATTGCTAGAGATTCTCCATTGTCTTATGGCTTCGGCCACCACTTTTAAAGCAAGTAGATAACAAGCGGTGCTATAAAGGACTGCAGCATTTTCGTAAGAAAAAACATATTATTTTAGCAATTCTTCGCTCTATTGACACTCGTTTCTCGTTGGTTATTTCATCTCGAATTACAGTCACGTGCTAAGCTTGTAACTTCTCAACAGCGTCGTTCCGAAGCGCTAGTAGGTTGTAGCTTGTGTAATTAATTACCTTCAGAAATAACTAAACGTGCCTGTGAAGACCTAGATTGTAAATTATATTTCGTTTGACGTCAAATTGATTTTACTGAACAAGAGCTTTACTGAGACTCTCACAAGTACCTCGAATTTGATTTGATAGTACCTGGAAGGTTCCCGATTAAACAATAAAAAAAATGGCGATTCGCTTCCGTTTTTTCACGTATTTCAATAAATTTTATGTAATCAATATCCGTTGTAAGATTTTTCAGTAATCTAGTCCAGTGAAGTAAGTAAACAGTCAGAGTCAGATGGTTTAGTAAAGCGGTGAAAAAATTTCACTTAGCTAACTTGGAGATTTTGGTGACAAGGACTAAAGTCCACTGTACTACTTTCCAACACTCACGCTTGTTCACGAACACTTAACGAATAATAGTCTACCATTATTATACACAAATACTCGAAAAAACATTAATTTCGGAAAATAAATACTACACCGACATTTTGTGGCTATTACCTTCACGCCAAAACTCATATACATAAGCTTAGACAGACAGACGCCTATGGAGACTTTTACTTATATTTCCTTTCTACTTTCCTTCTTTTACCTATATTTGCTTTCTGCATCGCTCGCGCTCCAATGTTTTTTGTTTCTCTCTACCCTAAGGATGGCTGGAAGAAATTGCATTAGCGATAAGGCCGCCTTTGTACCTAGTCATTTTTATCTTCGATCCTTTACAACCCAATGTTGTATTAATATAAGTACCTGGGCGACGGAGCTTCGCTCGTTTTATGCAGGCGATCTTTTTGCGTGATAATATGGGATAAATGAATTTTCCCAGGCATGGAACCTAGCTAGATTATCTTTTTGACCACAGAACAGATAAATTATCCGAATAGAAATGTTTTGACGCTGAATTAGTTCCAGGATCTATGTGGCAGCGTATTCTCTCTTCTTATCTTCAATTAAACATGTAAACCCATGTAACACCCACACCATATTAAAAATGTATATTACGTAGTTTACAACAAAGCCACCTAATATTATCGACCAATAACAGTGGCAATAAATCACACAATGAAATTCCCCGCCCATTTTTCTGTGTGAAACGTTGGCTTGCAAGCCAAACTAGTGACACGTTTTTCGTGCACTATGTCACTTCTTGTTAATATTTTTAAATTCTATGTTTTTGACTATGTAATTAATTATGTTTCAAATTTAAAAGAAATCGTTAGAACCGTTTTCGAAAACACTAGTAGGTACAAATCAATTTATATACCTACAAATATTGCTCGTTTAATAGTATAGGATTATTGGTGCAATAAAGTGTTTATTCATTCATTCATTTTTCAACAGGTGTACTGGAGCCTGGGTACGCCAGATGCCACAGTGCCAGACAGCTGGCCAGCGGAGCTCAGCACAGACATCAACATGGAACATCCCATCAACATGAGCGACGCGCAACATAACTACGGAGCGTTCATTACTGTAAGTTATAGATTTTTAGCCGACTTCAAAAAAAGGTTCTCAATTTGTTTTGATGTTTTATAGACACGAGTGTAGACAACGACACAGTGACAGAGTCCTCGTTTCGTATCGAAGCCCGCATTTGCATTAGTTAGATCGTTCCGTTGTCTACTTGATAGAGTATAGCCACTGAGATCGTCAATTAGTAGAAGTAGATAGGTGACACAGTCACCCAACCATGCACACCCTCGTGTCAGTTTTTAGAACCGCTTATGTAAGAAAACATAAATAAGTATATACATATGTAACGCTTATGTAACCGGTCTCTAACATGGTTCTGAAGATTGTGTAATGGATTATTTACATGAGCACTAGGCTAAACAATATTAAGATCCCAGTACAATATTTAGCAAATGTGTTAGATTTTAGGTACCTAAATGAAAAACAAAAGAAGGTTAAAGTATTTACCTAACTTACATCCGGGAGATCTGAAGGGTTTCCATAAGCGGTGTTTGGAGTTGGGCATTTCATAGATATAAGTATATGAAGGGAGAAGGGGGATACCTTTGCGACGAAATTGTTTATTAAAACAGTACTGTCCTTGTACGAATGAAAATGCCAATATTATTATTCAACTAGAGACCAAATGTTTTATGCCCGGCTGTGCATGGGCATAAAAACCTTCCTCTTGAATCACTATCTATTAAAAAAACCGCATCAAAATCCGTTGCGTAGTTTTAAAGATATAAGCATACAAAGGGATATAGGGTCAGAGAAAGCGACTTTGTTTTATACTATGTAGTGAAGACTTAAATATTCATAAAAGAGCATTTTGAATAAAAAGCCCACAAAACGACTAAATATTAAGTATTCCATTCATTGCTAAGCATATAATAAGTCTAAGCAATCATTGTTGCGTGGTTCGTGCCTACTTAACAAATAGTGGTCAGCCAAAAGGAATTACTATATCTTGTCAAATTATTTATTTATGCGTCCTTGTTTACAGAGGGCAGTAGTGTAGACATTGTGTCATTCAAGCCATCAAGTGTGTTCCTTTAGTATAACAAAAGCTTTTAGTCATTTTTACTAGTAATTCCTTTAATATCATAGTAAAATAAATATTGTATTTAGATAATATAAACAAGAATTCATTCACCTTTTTATTTATTTACCCTTCTCATAAATATATTCAGTATATTTAGAAATTACTATTCAAATATTATGTTTATTTAAAACTTTATTGATCTAAGAGCTACAAAAGGTAAACTTAATGCTATAAGCATTCTCTGCCAGTCAACCTTTGGAAATTACAAATAGATTATACTTACTATTGCAACAAAAACAATAGTTTACATTTTATAAAATACTTTTTAAGTTATAAGTGGAATGATAAAGTTGAAAAGGACCTGAAAGCCCTCCAAAAAGCCGACTGGCAAGAGATGGCGCTGAGCAGGGAGCGGTGGAGAGCTCAGTACCCCTAGTATGATTTTTTCATAACGTTAGGATTTTGTATGGAATTTCTTAGTTGCCTTACTATCCGCCAGAGGCGCTGTACAGGTTTGTCATACTAAATCGCTAACGCAGTCGCTAGCGTCTGCGTTTAGAAAAACTCATACTAGGGGCACTGGTGTCGGAGGCCAAGATCCTTTTTGGGTCGGGTACGTAAAAACTTGCTAAGTACGACGACATCTTGTTATATGACCATTTTGAAATTTGTAAGCAACCGATTTTTCAATTAATTATTTTTCTAGAGGACAATTAACTAACTTTATGTCTTCATTGATATTATGTCAACATTCCGCACTCTTGTACAAGTAAGACCATACTAGTTATCTTATGTCTTTTAAGCACTTAGCTAAGGGCTAAATGTATAGAACATAATAGTTCTTACTAAAAGAGACATTTTATCGCCTTTGTTCAAGTGCGGTCTTGACCCTACGTAGACTTTTTCAGATTGTATATCTAGGAAAGTTTAAGAATAAAAAGAAATCATTTCGGGAATTTTATTTGTTTAACTATTAGTTATTTTTAATCTTACAAAACGACAAGGACAGCGCTTACTTTTACTAATTAAGATCCCTCTATAAAAAAAGAATAGGCAGCAATAATAATATAGAAAAAAGCAATACTATAACATACCTTTTTAACAAACAATAATAATTTAAATTGACGCAGAAATGACGCAGTTTATGAAGAAATAATGGAAAAAAAATACTTTTTACAAATCGATTGAAAATAGAACTCAACAATAATTTTCTACGTAGCACACTATTAGGGGAAAAACGGTAATGGACATATTTAGGTAAACATTACCAATTTATGTAAGTACAATTTTATCAGTGGTAGATCGTTGTACAAAGTTCGTCTCTCGCCTGCCTTCACTTCTCTGGGAATTAAAAATTGAGTACTTACCAATATTTTATGTCGATGCTTGATTGAAAATAAGTTCTTTGCAAACAAGTATACACCAACGAGTGACTCAGCCAAGGCCAGCGGTCTATAAAGGCATTAAATGAAGTCCACTCTCGTTATTGCCAATTTAAAACGTTCGTCTGGCTTTAACGACCTTTAGCTTTAACTTTTATTGTTTGTCCGGACGGCACATAAACCCTATGTGCTGTGTGCTAGCAAGAGAAATTGAAGTTGTTTGATGCGGAAAATAGTCTTAAAAATCTAGATAAAACTAACAGAATCTTCTTTCTTAAGATTTCGTGCATTGCAATGAACAATTAAAATGTATCAAATGATATTAGTAAATGTAGATGGTGGTCAATAGTTAAAACTAGCGTATAATACATACAAAGTCCGTATGTAAATATTCGTAACTGTATTAGGCACGGGTATTAGGTGATTCGTAAAGAAAAACCTCCTAATTCGGCGGTGTATGCCTAACCTATGACATCAGGCTAAATATTGACATGGAACACACCAATGCCACGTTTATTGACCACGGAACCCTTGAACCAAATATCGTAAATTGCTATTTTATGATTGATGTCTCTTCGTCCCTTACAGCCTTTGTGACTTTAACAATGGATATTTGTGTGACAAGTGGGTGAGACATAGCTCGTTTAGTCGGAATGTGCCCACTTTGACGTTCTGATGGATTGATCATTTCCATTTTGATATTGATGATATAAAAATGTGGCCAATGTTGCCGTTGAAAGCCTTTTAAAGATGCCTACAAAATAATTTTGGGTACAAATCGTGTTGGAAAAAGTACAGGTCCCTTACTATCTCTAAAAACCATGCAAGATCCAGTAAGTAAGCGAGACAGCGCAATACATGATTTAAAGCGACATCTCCCTTACTCACTGGATCTTGCATGGTTTTAAGAGATGGTAATAACGCCCTTTCGCCTGAAGATGCCTTATCCTTATGGTTATCTAAACTCAACTGCTATTTTTATTTACCAGGGTACATACCGATATGTATTTGATTCAAATAAAAAATAATCAATTTATTTATTTATTTGAACTTTATTTTAGAAAATACAGTTGTGTAGAGCATAATTCAACAATCAACCTTAGTTAGTTAGCTCAGCAGATCAGGCGTAAATAGGTAATCTAGTATTTATCTAAAAGTTAGATAGTGGGATATAACGTTGCATGCTGTTCTTGCACACAGAATAATTTATATAGCCTTGTAGGTGCTTTTAGTTCAAACTTCAAGGTAATCCTCATAAATTTGTAATCTTACATTTTACCTTAGTAATATTAGATGAAGCTTAGTAAATCCCAGTGGATGCTTTCTCTGAAGATGTTATTATTAAATACAATATTCTCTAGAATCTTACAACTGTATGAAATGACGTGGATTAAAGTCGTCTAGGGATGTCGTCGCCATTACGTTTATGTAGAGACGTACGAGTTGAAAGGAATAATGCATGATTTTGATTTTTGTTTATTAAAGGTTTACCCTACCTTTTCATTTCATACAATTTAGTTGGTAAACACGCATACGGCTCACCTGATACTAAGTGGTCACTGTAGTCCATGGACACCTGAACTTTAAATAATAAAATCAATCTGTCTTATCATAGCTCTCGTTTATCCCAAGAGTATAGTATTGCTAATCATTTCTTAGTCTTTCCTCTGAATAAGAAATACTTGAGTTAGCTCAAAGGATAAAATGTTGTTTACGTTTTGTGTAATTATAGCAAACATAATTATAACATGGACGATGATATTTTTTAGTTCACAATTAGCCGAGAACCACAAGTGGCAGCGTTCACCTTACGTACATTTTATTTTCTATTTGGTGCCAATATTTTTTAATAAATGTCGGATTTGTAGAGATACTTACTATTGCTTTTCTATCTGTGCGTAAACAGTGTTATGCCCGGTTGCCTGACAGATCTTTCTTAATAATACCCTTGCCGTTTGAAATCACTACATATCTCAAAGATGCTCGCTCATTGGTCTTTTCAAGAACATACATGTACAGGTAATAGTACTGGTTCTATGAATTATTCTTATTTACAACATTTTCTTTCAAATGTTCTTTGTATAGGAAATTATTTAAAGTAGCCATGATGACTTCATTTCTCAACAAACACGTGGTTCGCCAGCCACTGAATTATGTATCGTCTGAAAAATTCAGACACAGCACGAAGGTCGCAATTACGTTGGCCCGCGTATAAATTGTAGGCTCGAATATCGCTCCACTAATGGTTGGGTGCGACGACGCCGGTCAAACAAACACTGCGATACTATTGATACGACAATTTGTTTTGATATTTTGTGTTTAATGGAGGTCTCAGTCTCACCTTTTCTGCCGCCAAGCAGCAGTCCTTGTATTGTTGTGTTCCGGTTTGCAGGGTGAGAGGGGCAGTCAAATTACTGGGTACCGTGGCGAAGGAACCTTTATTGCAAATATCTGATCTGGCAACACAGCTCCTGCGCCTAAGGCGTAATCAAAGTTTTTTTTTTGCTTCCAATCGACCGCTCCTCTCGCTCGGATCGAATATCGCTCTATCCCTGGTCCTGCGCTGCTTCCATGTCTAAATTCTTCACATCTCATTTCTTTCGTCATCAACAAATGTTATAAAAAAGTTAACATTCGTTTTCGTTACAAATTAGTAACCTTTAAAATTCAGACACGACACCGATAGTCGCTCTTCGAATGACAATCTGGGCGGGGTTGACACGAAACTGAAATCGGAAGGTCATGATTACGGTATCGATGTATATTTGATGGATAATTACTTGTTTGTAGACTGTATCTGATGTGGTGACGGTCAAGTTAATAGTCTGTGTGGCCATGAGCTTCCTGGCTCTAGGATAAAGGCGTGTAAAAGTATGAGCGCTAATGCACAGATAAACTACACTAAATGCTAAGTTGAAAAAAGATCGAAGTAGAGTTTAAGATCAAGTTAGTAAACTTTTTTAGTTTTCAAAGGTCTTCCACTCAATAAGTCTTGGCTTGAGCCCTGTTATATTAAATTATCACTTAGTTATATGGTTCCATCGTTTGTTGTTCGTGCTCTTTTATTGCCGCTTCTATAAGGTCTGGAATTCTTTCCAGAAGGTTGTGTTCTATTGGAACAAAAAATAGTTACAGGACAAATTTAAATAGTCATGTTTACGCTCATCACGTTAATAAGAACAGCTGATGATGATAGCGCATAAGTGGCAGGTTCCTAATGTTAGGATAATTCCTAGCTGATGTATTTTAGAAATGATAGTAAAATTACTTTGTTGTGACATTCCAAACTTTTAGTATAATTAATATAGATTCGACGGCGTGCCCGGTGGTGCCCCAGGTCAAGGCCTCGTTGGTAATCCACCATTTAGATCGGATATTCCCCTAGTTTGCATGCTATAGCCATAACTGTAGTGTTGCGACCTTTACCACCCAACCTATTAGCCTTTTATGGCTATTGTAGGGCGAACTTTATGCTCTGTCCGACATTTTTACGGATTTCATAGATTGATTATGTTTGCGATAAAAAATGTTACTAATTACGGTCCATTTCGAATAATTTATGGATTGAGCATAATTTCAATAAAACTGGTCGAGCCCTAGATTCTCGCACCAAGGTTTTCGCACCCTCTAGGGATCAAATAAAGCCATTTTGGTACAAACGTTGGATATGCAGAGTACGAAGGTGACTCGACATCGACAAATAAAAATATTACTGCTAGAACGATTGTTATTTTGTCTTGTAGAGTGCGGTAGACGCTATTCTTCTGCGCCATCTAAAATTGCCGAAGCGACGTGGTACCAGTGTAATTTAGACTAATTAGTTCTACTATTAGTTATTCTACTAGTAGCTATGGTACCCTTGGTGTTATCTGTATATTAAATCAACCCCTTTTCATGATAATATGTTTTTTTGATAGGTGTTTAGTGTGTCAAGGACTATTTTTCCACGCAATGTGTTTTGATAGGCTCATTATTAAATTATAAACAATGTGTTTTTTATGGTGTTTCCTAGTAGACAAACAGGCGTACGGTTGTTTAAAGCCTTCTTCATTACCGTTTTTATTTTGTTACTATATATTCATATTAGTGTAAATAATAAAACTTTATGTTTTATAAATTATAATAAGCTGATGTTTTTCTAAATTATGGATCTTAAAGAAAGACAATTAATATAAATGTTTTGATTGTTCAGATACTTGACTCTAAAATATTTTTTAAATTCTAAGCAAACAAAGTGGCAGGCAAAAGTTAGTTACGAGTACAGTTCGGATTTCTCTGTAAATTCATCAAAAAGTAAATAAATCACTACAATAATTAATATATTCAGGCGTTTACTTTGCAAAACGAAAGTCGAAGGTATAGTGCTTAACAAGTTACTTTAGCGTGCTTCCGCCGTTCCGCCATTATGCAAACTACTTAAGTCCTAGCATACCCTTCAAATCAATCTATAGTGAAATAAGGGTACCTACAAAAAGTTTTTACAATGTCCAATGTAACCAAAAGACCGCACACACAACCCATATTTCACCACAAAAGGCATCCTCAGGAAGTTAATACAATATTTTTTCCGCAGAGTTCCCCGCCGCCTTTCAGCCCTGCTGGCCGCACCAATGATGACGACGCGATCGTGAACATCATCGAGTCCGCTGAAGAGTTCGTCTACATATCTGTCATGGACTATGCTCCGGCACTGGAATTCACCCCGAAATTGATGTAAAAATATTTTTTTTAGTTTTTCGTGAGACTGGTCGTTTGTTGTAAAGGAAACTTTAGTAAAAAAAGCAAAACTGTTTACTCTACTTCAACAAAACCGTCATTTACAATTTCTTTTGATAATGGCTGAATTTGATTTGATTTAATTTGATTGAAGTTTACAGCAAACTTAAAAGTTTAAGTTACTTTAGCAATTCACTTAAACTTTAACAAAAGTAACTTTAAAGCTTAAGTTAGGTATTATTGTTATTCATTTTCCCTTTTTTCCTTTTCTTCGTCCGTCCGTCTATATTCTTCCGGTAATAGGACATGTTATCGGTTAAAAATACTGTCCGCCATCATCAATCAATACGTAGTATAGATCACTATCGTAATATATAATCAAAGCGTATTTTATTCTCTTCTTAACCACATAACGGATTTTGATGCGTCTGTCACCTCCATTTAGTTTTTTATGCCCTTGTAAAGACAGGACGTGTCGCTAATTCAACCCTTTATAAAGCTTACCTATGGTTTTCCAGGTTCTGGCCAAAGATAGACGACGCGATAAGGCGCGCGGCGCTCGAGCACAAGGTGAAAATCAAAATGCTCATCAGCCTGTGGAAGCACTCTCGACCTTCCGAGGACTACTTCCTGCGTTCGCTGGCAGCGCTCTCACAGTCGTACCCAAGAGTACAAGTTTACGTGGTAAGTAATGTACAAAATTGTGATAACCTGCACTACCAAATCTAGGGACAGGATTAAATCTTTCTCTGAGGCCTAAAGCGTAAGCTGAAGACGCAACTGTGAACACACTCGGATGATAATGAAACTTGTTACTTTCTATGACCTTAGAGAAGCCTTCGATACAGTTGACTAAGAATTTCAGTTGGAGAACTACTGGTTCATGTGTCAATTTAATAAACTCCAGTGTTTATTGTTTTGAAACGTATTATTAGTAAACTAGATAATACGAGTAAGTGTCTAAAGTTAATTTTATTTACAGTTTAACAAAGGGTGTGCCACAAGGGCCAATATTAGGGCCTCTTAAATTTGCACCGCCAAAATGCTCAATTTGCAATAGACAATTTATACAATTTAGAATAATGTGAAATCAGACCCAAAGAAATTATTTCTACTATTTTAATATCCATTGCACTTTTGAACGAACGAATGCAGTTCGGAGGAAGATTTAATTAAACGAGTAACATAATCGTAACTAGGTACTACTATTTCATTCCGTAACTATTGCACTAGATGCTTTTTAACGTCTCATCTTTACGAGTATACTATCGGCATAAGAGGTACTAAATTAACCATAAAACGTTTCATCTGCTTTAAAGTTTTATAACATTTTCTATAAGATTTATTTTTACGATCACCCAGTAAGATTTAAAAATCTAAGTCAAATTTTACCTGAGATATGATGGCACTTAAATTTCGCTTACGTTTCAATTTACTTCTGATTAATTTCCTCACTATTTCTCTTTATACAAAAATTGACTACTTATTCTCATCATAGCGTTTCCTAAAATGTAGGTATCCTAAGCTGTATTGCTTAATATCTTTTCCCTCATGAGGCATTACAAGATAAATGCTATTGCTAGTGAAATTCGCCACATCTAGGATAGAGGTACAATAACATAGGGTCCTCTGTTTGTCCCCTGGTCGCAAGAATGGTCTATTCTCAGCTGGATCCACACTGTTGCAAAAGTATAAGTGAGATTTTGATCTTTGTATTTTCGGTTCCAGAAACGTTTCCTAGTCCCCTCAACGCCAGAGCAAGACAAAATACCATTCGCGCGCGTCAACCACAATAAATACATGGTGACAGACAGACACGCCTACATCGGCACTTCCAACTGGTCGGGAGATTACTTCACCGATACTGCCGGCGTCGCGTTCGTATTCCAAGATGACTACGGCCTTAGAAACGCTACATATGACGTCAGGAAAGAGCTTCAAGATGTCTTCGAAAGGGATTGGAATTCACCGTATGCAGTGCCCCTAAGGATGTTATAGCGGTAATACTGATTGGTATTTTTGTTTGCTCAGTTTTTAGGTTAGTATTTTATGTGTGTGTGTGTTGAAGTTTGTTTTAATGTTTTGTTTATGTGTTCGGAGCCTTAAAGGTTTAGTCTTATATTTCAAGAAATAAGTCATTTTAAGACCCGACTTCACTAACTATATCCAAATCCTTGATTATAAACGTGTTTTTGTTATCATATAATATTAGCCGTTTAAACAGAGCGTTTTTTCATGTTCATGATATTTTTTTAACTACGGTTATGTAAGCGAGCGTTTTAAAAATAAAGTATGAAAATATCTGAATTATTTTTTACGAAATTAATGTCTAGTTTAAAAATACCTATATCCTATTAAAACTTGTTGATGGTGTTCTTGTTATAAATGTATTCAGTCATATTTAAACACTGTAAGTTTTCCAAATAAAATAAAATAAAATAATTTACATTATGCTCTTTTTTCGAACCCACTGATTATTTATGGTAATAAAAGGAAAGGAAATGATTTTTTTTTTATGTCTGAATACTTTCTTGTCTGATGACTCCATGCAAGGCTATTTCCTTTTTGTGATTGCATTCTTATTTTCGTGTCAATGACCAATTATTAAATATGTTAATATATAATTGAAATTTTGTGTATTTGCCAAAATTTTTGATGTACGGTAAGTATGCGATACAACAACAACTCGGACATGGAGCCAAATACCAAAAAATAAAATACATACTAAAAACGTATTATTTAAAAACAAATTTGTGTGTCACACATGATAGTAAATATTTTTTTAGTTTCACGCCCGCAAATATACTAAAATAAGTAGGATATTTGCATGTTTGCCTATTTGCCTCCTTTGATGTTCGGTAAGCCGTATTTGATATTTGCTCTATTTGCCAAATAGGCAAATAAACTGACAAAAATATACTGTACACACAAGTTATTTGCCAAATACGGCAAACAAATAGCCATGGCAAACTAAGTTATAATTGCTAAATTATATATTTTTTTATATAATCTTATTATTATTTTACTATTCAATAGAGTAAGTAAAAAACAAGTATTTTTTATGGATATAGATGTTTTTTTATTAATTGCATATTAACACTTTCGCTGACAGTAAACGAGATAACAATTTCGTCGAGAGGCGTTACTGTCAGCGAAAGTTTTAATTTGATATTGCTTTATTTGTTTGAAAAGAAAAATATCGACCCATTGGTACTTTAAAAAAATTGTTTGATTGATAATAAACTTGGATAATGAATTTGTTATTTTTGCGCTCTATCCCGTAAAGCAGCGTGCCTTTATCTTCGTGTGATCCTGTTTGATTGAACTTAGATACTAGATTTTGATATCTCTAGTAGTGTGTCTACTCACTATATTTCTTGTAAGTATAGATTTTTTATTACGTATTATTAAGATATGATGTGATTTCCTGTATTATAAAAGCAATCACTAGTTATTTTAGATAAATTTCGAAAAATTTAGGTATATCATTAAAAAATAAAAAAATTGAATTTTGTCATTCGCCTTTACAAGAAGAAATAATATTGATTTATATAAAAAACCCTTCATGTAATTCGAGTTTTACGTATTATTTCTTTAAATTTTTTTTTGTACCCAAATTTTGTACTTACAATACAATGTAAATAAGTACTTGTTCTCCTGTTATATATGTACTTACTTTTATTTAATGAGCACTAGCCAAATTTCCATTGTAAAATATCATATCACTGTAAGTATAAATACATAGTTATTTCAGTCCACATAATTATACATATCGCCTGATTAAATTATCAAACGTTTGTTTTACCTAAAGTTAAATGGTTTACCGGAAAAGATAAGGACAAAACTTTTCTACTAAAATAGGTTTCACATCTGGTTGTTATTTTATAAATAAGGCGATTATTATGCAAATTGTACGCAACTAAAAATAATAATGATGACACAGAATGTCGTTTTAGATAAACAGTATTTTAGTTGATTAGCTTGAATTTCATATAACAATAATTTTAATATTACGTGGTTTGTTGCGTTTGTTCCCGTTGAGTTGACCAAAATAAGTAACACTGCTACTCATTGGGAAAAAAATTCTCACTCAGTAACAGTGATACACATTTGCAACTAACAAAAATGACAGTTATTAATCGGTCAAAAATCGTCGTGTAAGCCCCTCTTTACTCATTGAGAATTATTTCCCAATGAGTAGCAGTACGAGATTGGTCCCGCCATTTTGACGCTAATTGTTACTTGGTGTGACTCAATGGGAACAAACGGTTTTAGTAACAATTAAATATGAAAAAAAAATTCGAGTGGTTTCACTTTCTGTCAACTAGCTTCCATAAATGTTTTCATATAAATTAATGTGTCTTTAATTATAATATTGAAGCAAATATTGGGTACAAGACCTTGGAAGCAATAGTGATGTGTGAATCGAAGCGGGCGATTGTGATATTTGAACAATATTGGATTTGTAAATAAATATTTTACTTCAAAACAATCTGTTGTGCTCATTTCTTACATTAGCCATAAAATTAGATTAGTGAACCTGCAGTGAAGCATTAGGCCATTGTAAACAGGGCGCGCAGTCACCGTAGCAAAACAACTATTAAAACACCTCGACTCACTCGCGCGCTGTCAACTCATCATTATTCCGTGTATACCTACATACATATTGCAATTTGCAAATAAATTGATTGATTTTAGGTGTTACGGTCAATCGACCATGCACATCCTGGGGTCAAAGTTCTTCGGAACCGCGTCTCGGCCTCTTTGTCAACTTTTACCTTAGGATCTCACACTGTACCTATGTATGTCCCAGTCCAGTACCCTGAATATTCTTTAAAAAACAATAATTTAAATTTTGAATTAATATTTAAATAAACACGCTGTGCGCGTCCCTGATGCAGTTACTACCATATAGGTTTTGTAAAAGCGCGCAGTGATAAAGAGTAAAAATAATCACATACATATTTCGCGAATCGTAACAGAGAAAATAAAACACAGCAACTATAAAAATTTAAATTTTATTTTACAGTTATTAAACTGGATCCACTTTATAAAGAAAACACTTGAAAAGTGATGCTTAGTACAAACATTCTCAAGTTGCGTAAAAAAAAAAAAACATTCAATTTTGTGTTTACTTCAATGAGAATTTGTTACTGCAACAAATCAAGTTAAAGAACAAAAGTTATTATCGCCTTACAAAACTTTAATTGACACGTCATTTATTATTGCAATAAACAAATAAAATAATTATTATAAAATTAATAAAAATGAAACTAAACATATTGAGAAAATGTCAAATGTTTTTATTCTCGCCATGAAACTGAGCGATGATATCATAATAACTGTCCTACCCGTTTAACAATAAACTTATGTATAAACTTAATACTAAAACATTATATCCTACGGGAATACGAAGTCGCCAAAGGCCATCGAATAAGAATGGTAAACCTTTTTTTCTTATAGAAAGGACACAGGACCAATTTGTGGCACTTTATTAGGATCATCAGCCATAAACAATCAGTTTATTATTCATTTGTTCATTCATGAACTCATGAAATTTATTATTTCATCGCAGTCTCAATCCATCAATCAAAATTTTCAAATTATCTGTCTTGTGATATACATATAATATTTAGAAATATTACAAATCTGCGTCTATATAATAAATTGTTTGGTTGGTTGGTGTTAGAAATTTCGAAAAATGGTGTTACAGTCCTTGCTTGCGCAAACTCGACGTGTGACATTTTGTACCCGGAAATTGACGCCGCCATAGAACTTGTGTTTCGAGTAATCTAACTAAAAGTTGGTCATTGCGCCGATGACTATATTAAATAAATTACCTCGACACGGCAATAAACATTTATCAGAGATACTAAAAGATTTTATTCTATATACAAGCATCCTATGCGACCTGCCATAAAATACCAAAATCTATCTGTTAAGGTGGTACCTCGGTGAACACTAGCGCCACCATCATTAAAAAATCATTATTCACTGATGTAATTAAGGGTCTGGATCTGAAGTTAATTTTAATCATATTAAATTATAAAATTATAGTTCCATATAGTTACAAATTGCAAAACTGCTAAAAGTGGCCGTTTTCAGCAATATTGCAAGTTGTAACTATAGGGAATTATAGTTCAATAATTTAATATGTTTGAAATTAAATTCAGATAATTTTTAAATGACGATGGCGCTAGTGTTCACCGAAGTATCGTCTTAAGTCATTAAATAAGTTTTCCGACATAAAAACAAATGTTATTATCAAGTTAAGCGTGAGTGGCGCTGTCCTCAACAAAGTCTCTAGCCTCCTCCTGCGTGACACACTCGACGTGAGACACTTTGTTCCGGAACTTGACGCCGTAGAACTTGTGCGCGTGTTCCAGCAGTTCCGGCCTGAAGGTGGTCGTGATGAATTGAGCCGATGATGACAGTTCGTGGATCATGTTTGCGATCGCTTTGCGATGTTGCGCGTCTAACGCCTAAGGATAAACAAATTGGTGTTATATAAGATTTGTTTATGTTGTTATAACGAGTTTTATTGGAAAAGTGAAGTAGTGTGGTAAAAATAAAAGTGATTTAGGCGCATTAGGGCTAATTCTCATTATGGCAACCGACTCGCTAATGGACTTTTTCTCATTATGGCCACTTCTCATTTTGGCTACTTCTGATTTGACTATCTTTTCGCGTAGAACTTTGTTTGTTTCGCGTAGAAAAAGTAGCATTGTCTATTCCCAAGTCTATCTCAAGTTTTATAGGTATTTTATATGTAACATGTTCATAATTGGTTCTGTAATTTTAGCACACTTTTATTAGATTCCTTTCGATTTTTCCGTAGTGTGCGTGTATGTACTATGCCTATAATTATCCCCGGGAGGATTTTTCTAATCGGACCAGTAGTTCTTAAGTTAAAAGTGATAAAATAAAGAAACTATTCAGGTTTATTAAATAAAAAAATATATTTATTGACCATTTTCTTTACAAAACGCCACCCACCATCAAACTAAGTAAACGTGTGTCTCGAATAGTGGGGAGCATAATGAGGAGGGTGCAATCAAATGTAAAAAAATGTGGGTAGTATTGTAGTATTTAACTATAAGTTGTACACATTAATTCCCAAACTAGTCTAGACTGTGCTTTGTGAATCAAAATACTAGTATGGATTACCTGATCGATTTCGTCGAACAAGTAGAAAGGCGCCGGATCGCACTTCTGTATGGCGAATATGAGTGCGAGCGCCACCAGCGACTTCTGTCCCCCCGACAGCTGGTTCATCTCCCGCATGTCTCCCTCTCCGCCAGTGAACGATACTTTGATGCCAACACCAGTAAACTGGTCCGCGTTGGCGCGCTGAAACGTTCATTATAAATCAGAATATTCCATCACATAGTAATGTTTTGACGCGGATTTAGTTCCAGGATTAGTGTGGCTAGCGTATTCTCTCTTCTCACTTTAAATTCATACATGTAAAGCAGACCACACCTTATTAGAAATGTATTACGTAGTTTACAACAAAGCCACCTAATAATTACCGACCAATAACAGTGGCAATAAATGTCGCAATCAAATTCCTCGTCCATTTTTTTCTGGATGTAACGTTTGCTTGCAAGACAAACCAGTGACACGCTTTTCGTGCGCTATGCCACTTCTTGTTAACATTTCTAAATTCTGTGGTCTCCATGGTCCGAAAATTGTTAAAACTAATCAAGATCTCTGCTTGACTTATAGGCTGATTTTTGAATAATGCTTTGAGCATTAAGTTCGCCTAATGACTGTGATATACAAATGTTTTACTATAAAGTTTAAATCTTTATATCGTTTATACCCATAAACGATGTTGTTAATCTTTATATTGGTTAAATATATCACAAAGAATGTCTGTCGTTCCCGGAACTTATACATAGGTTCTAAATTTTATCTGAATCTGTTTAGCGGGTCAAAGGTACAAGCATTAAAAGTTCCTATAGCTTACAATATTGGTAGGGGTAATCAAAGTTGTTGTTGTGAATTGTCTAATAAATATCGAAAATAATATTGAAACGCGAAATTTACTAAATATTTGCACGCCTAGTTATGGGCTTAAATACATTCACTAATAATAACCACCTGTTATTATGTTGTATTCTAGCAAATAAAGATTGAAAAAATCCTGATAATATTAATTGAATAATTAGAAAAAAATAAAGTCTTATTTAAATAAATCGCTTAAAGAATTCTTTATCTCGCTTAGCTGGCTTGACGTTAATTAGAGTCAAATGACTCACTCGCATCGTTCCGATAGCATGCCCCAAATAAAAGTTAGTTATTTAGTAGTGCGAGTTTGCTGCAAAGATTATTAAGGCACATAGTTGGTTCAAACATGTGCTATGTGTGTAAAGCGTTGAAAACTTTTTTGTATAAATTAGATGGTCCCGTGTATGTGTTTGCGTCATTTTGCTAATATGCGAATAGTAATCAAATACCTATACCAACAAACTACGCTTCCTATGGTGTTCGAATCGTCGACCAACCGTCATTAGACCGTCTTAATTACTGGATTAAATAGGCAGTAGGTATCACCTTAATACCTCGGTGAACACTAGCGCCACCATCATTTAAAAATCATTATTCACTGAAACTATATGGAACTATAATTTAATATGATTAAAATTAACTTCAGATCCAGAACCTTAATTACATAACAGGGATTTTTGATAACTTGGGTTTTCAGTGAATTATGATTTTTATTTGATGGTGGCACTAGTGTCCCATAGGTAGCACAAGTATAAAAACGTGGATAGACAAGTGACCCAAATCGTAAGGAGCCCAAAGTCAACCGGTCATTAGTCGGTTTAAAAAGGGCATTTAGATTAGCTTAGTTTTCCTCGGCGCGCCGTCAAGGTTACGCGGGCAAATTAAATGGCGCATACATTAAATGGCGGTTCGAACCACTCAAAACTAGGAATTTTGTTAATTTATCTACATAGGTACTTTTTGCGTTGTCACGATCTTGGAGATCACAGAACAAGTTTTTTTTTCTTCCTTTTTGGTGCACAGATCAAGTTTTTAATATAGGTACTATACATTTTATTTAGATTGTTTCCTGTATGCTCAGGCTCACGCTGAATTAGCATAAATGAAAAAAAAAGTATATTTTTTTTGTGCGCTTGCTAAAGCGCTTGTGACCATTCTAGTGTTGCAGGCGTCCATAGGCTACGGTAACCACTTAAGTGTGGGCCGTCAGCCTTTTTTCCAACTTAATAGTGTAGCCCGCGGCTTCGCCCGCATGAATTTCCCTCGGGAACATGCTGCAAACTCACTTTCGCATTTATAATATTAGTTGGATTGCGGATACGTATTTGCTTTAGACAATGTGAATTTCATGTTCCTGCACAAGAGAAAACGAAATGCACCAACATCCATACTAATATTATAAATGCGAAAGTCTGTCTGTCTGTCTGTCTGTCTGTCTGTCACCTCTTCACGGCTAAACTGCTGGACCGATTGTGATGAAATTTGGTAGGGATGTAGTTAACGACCTGAGGTCAAACATAGGCTACTTTTGGGCGGGATATACGCGGGGCGAAGCCGCGGGGAACAGCTAGTATTTTATATATATATATATATATAGGCTGTTACCCGCGGCTCCGCCCGTGTGGGACTTTGTAATGTCGTGCTTTAAAGTAGCCTATATTTGACCCCTGGTTCTTAACTATATATATAACAAATGTCATCAAAATCGGTCCAGAGGTTTAGCCGTAAAACTTAACAGACAGACACAGATGGACATAGAGATATGAGCATTTATAATATTAGTATGGAAGTATGGATATAGATTTAAAAAAGGTCATTAAAATAAAAATGTAAATAAATATTATATTACTATACTATTTATGGTAAGGCAAGTCTAGAGGCTCCATAAATACTATGTACTTAGTATTAAATTATAAACTGATGACAACCATTCGTCATTAAATATTCATTTCACCCTCATACAGTTATTTTTACTATACTGAGTCAGTATTACTGACTAGACTGATAAGATAGTAAATAAATAAAAAATACGAATGAAATAGACCATATTTATGTTGTAAATCATACAATCTAGGGCAGTATGCTCATATAGCCATCATTTATATAAGAGAGGCGGGTATAGCAAAACAGTTCATAAGTTATTCTACAGAGGATTCTATTTCCAAAAGTGGACTATTTGAAGAAGGCCATTTTCCAACTTAACCGCCAAAGTATTAATACAATTGAATAGCGCAACAGATATATTATCTTATTATTTACTTCTTCATTCGAACGTGTTTCCTAATTGCCTGCTTTTAATTTTTTTTACAATGGAGCTACTGCCGTATAAACTTTGTTATACTTTTTACAGGGAAAACCAGTAAACAGGGCGTCGATTCTGCTAACGTTAAGTCACAATCTTGTCAAAATAGTGTTTCAACTGTAGTGCTTTTTTACACAAAAGTTACAAGAAATGTATATTTTTTTTAACTTTTGTGTAAAAAAGCACTACAACTGAAACACTATTTTGACACGATTGTAACTTAACGTTAGCAGAATCGACGCCCAGGAACATGATCCGGGTGTGTTAGTGGCCAACACTGTTTGGCCTAACGACTGCCATTTAGTAGTTGACCTAAGGTTAAACCCAAGAACATTATACTTATTATAATGTTCTTAGGTATAACCTCCTCGACCCTTGTCGGCTCTCCTCTAAACTCCCGTCCTGAAACCTTCAGGAAGAGGGAGATTCTGTTTCCCCATTTACGAAAATTGTGTCACCTAGCACTTTTATGACTATTGTTGTTATAATACATACATACATACATATCATCACGCCTGTCTCCCGTAGGGGTAGGCAGAGACTAGAGATTTCCATTGGCTACGATCCTTACATACCTCTCTCGCCTCCTCCACACTCATCACTCTCTTCATACACTTAAATTAGTAGTTATCTTATTATTATAATAGTATATTGATCTTTAGATTATATTAATAAAAAAGTGGCCTTAATACTTACATCAGGGTTAACTTCCTGTCCCTCATCAGAGCCGGTCCTCATGATGAGGCTGCCTCGTCCTTGCGGCACCAGCTTCTTGAACACCTCCGTGAAATTCCTCGTCACTTGCTTGTACGTAAACTGAATAGCTTCTAGTTTCCTATGCTCTAGCGTTTCTATTAGCTCGCGGATCTTTTCGCCGCTGAAATAAGAATGTTTAAATTATAATACATAGGTATGTATATACATACATGTATTTGTCTGCCACTAGCCTCGTTGAAAGACATAAACTAAATCGCAAACATAACTCAGTAAAAATGGTTTTGGCAACATGACATCCTAGTTTTAGCATTGCCCAGAACTTTACGGTGCGCTTTCCGCTTTTTCTTCGACTGGTTGGAGTTTGTGCACCTCCTTTACATACATATCATCACGCCTGTCTCCCGTAGGGGTAGGGAGAGACTAGAGATTTCCATTGGCTACGATCCTTACATACCTCTCTCGCTTCCTCCACAATCATCACTCTCTTCATACACGCTCGCCGATTTCGGGTACTCCTAATGTCTCCCTTTTTCAAATCGTCTGATTTGGTCCTCCTTTAGCCTAGTGGAAACAATTATTGCCGCCGAAATGTCATAAAATATTGCTTTCTAAATGATAATCGGAATCATTAAAACATGTATAGCTTAAATTATTCATCAATTTTTTAGTTTATTCTAATTATCACTATTACTATCACTACATAGTATAAAACAAATTCGCTTTCTCTGTCCCTATGTCCCTTTGTATGCTTAAATCTTTAAAACTACGCAACGGATTTTGGGATGCGGTTTTTTTTAATAGATAGAGTGATGCAAGAGGAAGGTTTGTATGCCCATGCGAAGCCGGGGCGGGTCGCTAGTATTCTATATAATGACAAACAAAAACAAGACAAACTATTTTTAAATGACTGATTTTCATTCATTATATCTATTATTTGAAAGACATGCTTGAGAGTTTGGTCTAACCTCGAACATAGATGACTACCGTCTCCAAGCTAAAGCATTGTTTTTTAAATTAAGGTGAAGTTCATGAGCATTGTTATTTAAATTGCTTCCTACGTTTTTAAAGGATAACACAGGTTTACATTTATGACATTAAACCATGGTTCATATTTCATTCACTAAGAAATGAAGGCTTAGTCACAGTTTAGTTAGAGAAATAATACGGCTGGTGCAATATTAGTTCGGTGCCAGATTTGGCCACGGTGAGGTAACGATTTTCGTCGTAAAAATTATAAGAAATCAAAATTCATATTAGTTTCTTAAAGAACTGAATTTTTAAACAATTTAAAAAAAAATAAAATTACCGATAATATACTTATCAAGGGATACACCAAGCTAATGCAGTATGTCATTAAACATCAATTCGAGCATTTATTCAATGGTGTCAAGATCTCACCGCCATTAAGAATAGGGTGGAACACATACAACGCTGTGTATTTATAACAATTGTATAAATATCAATAACGAAACATCGCGGCTCGATTCGTTTTTCACACGCGATATAAGACGGACACGCAAATGTATTTAATTTATATATTTGTATGTGCCCTTTCAACAGTTCGCGCGGAGAGTGCGATCTCGAAACTAAGTTTTCTGCCTTCGTTCAGCACGGTGGTAGGAGGAATCGGCGACTTCGCAAGCATATTGAATAATTTCTACGATATATTCAGCATACTTTTGACGGACGATTTTAATGATATAAACAGAAACTTATCTGTAACGGTACCCGAGGATGCTTATTTGAATATATCGCAACTGGCAAAGAAATACGGTTATCCTTTCGAAGAACATACAGTTGTGACTGACGATGGATACATAATAAACTTTCATAGGATTCCTCACGGGAGACATGGAGCAAAAAATAACCTAACCATATTTTTAATGCACGGGATATTAGATTCTTCTGACAGCTGGGTCATTCAAGGACCAGGAAGGGCTTTGAGTTATATTCTAGCAGATGAAGGATTTGATGTGTGGATGGGCAACGCGAGAGGAAACAAGCACGCTCCATTACATAAAAAATACAATTCGTCGCAGCCGGAATTTTGGAAATTCACTTGGGAAGAAATCGGTATATACGACACGCCGAAAATGATTGATTACATACTAGATGTCACCGGAAAGTCTAGCATATACTACATAGGTCATTCGCAAGGGACGACAACATTCTACGTAATGAATTCTATGAAACCGGAATATAATAAGAAAATTAAAATGATGTTTTCGCTCGCTCCCGTAGCGTGGATGACGCATGTGAGATCACCGCTGATCCGCATCCTGTCGCCTGGGTTTCAAGCACTGAGTTACTATCTATCGGATTTAAATATTTATGTTCCGAGCATGACGTTTTTCAACAAAGTGTCTGCTTATATATGCAGTGTTTTGAGTATAAAGTGCGACGACTTGCTGTGCGCAGACTGGAGGTCTATAAACGGGACCATGATGCCTGTGATGTTGGGACACATGTTTAGTGGATCTTCGACCTTGCAATTTGTGCATTACGGACAACTAGTTCAATCTGAACGGTTTTGCCGATATGATTTTGGATCTCACGTGAATTCTATACGATATGGGGTACAGGTACCTCCTGATTATGATTTGAGCAAGATCACAATTCCAGTAGGTTTGTTCTACAGCGCTGAAGATTGGGTTTCTGATCCTTATGACGTTAATTTGTTAAGGCGACATCTACCCAATGTGATTATGTACGAGTATATGGGCGATTATAATCATTTGGATTATTTATACGCGCCTGATAATAAAGATAGGATATTCTCTAAAATCATTAAGAGTATGTTTAATTATGAATACAGTACGAACAAAACCACCGAATAGTTTTGTAATATTTGTTGTGCGTATTGATATGAATGTGTTGTAAATTAAAAAGTATGTTATTTATAAATAATTAAACATATAAAAGTTATTTAATTAAACCTAAGTTCGAAAAATAAATCGTTTAAATTTTTCGAGAATTGATACTTTTATTTGATTTATACGTTAACGGTAAAACCAGTTAAAACTGTGCTAATTGTATTTAATTTTTATTTTCTTGCAAGACAAATGAAAACATTACTCAATAGTATAAAGGTGCAAGTGCCTATCTGTGTGTTGATGTATATTAGTTAACATTCATAAATAATAAAAATAATTTTAAGACTTATTAAAGATATGTTGACTTTTTCTTTCAATGTCAAATATTAAAAGGGGAGATGATAAGGTCAAACTCTTGAGTTTATTTTCCATTTTTTATCCAGACGCCATCGCCGCATTGGTGTTTTGAATCTCGACTTGGTAGTTTTTAAGTTAATTCATTACAAACATACACACAAAAATAAAAATATTTCCGCTTTATTAGTGTAGACAAAATCCTTTGTTTTATCATATAAATATAATTATTTATATGTACACGTCATTGTATGTAATGAAGCTAGAATATTCGTGTAATTGCTTGAAACACTATTCCATGACAGCATAATTTATGATATTAACACATTACGGCTTTTAATGTGATACAATTCTTCAAAGTTTGGTTAATTACACTATATTTTTTTAACATCGTCGGCTCCCTGAATTCAAATCCAAATTGTTTATATTTAATATTAGATATTCTTATAACTTATTGACGTCAATTGTTACTTATTTTAAGTTTACCACCACTTCCAAAGCGCAAGTAAATCCAGAACCTAACCAGAGCCTAACCGAAATCCGAAAAATATGGTAACAAATTGTTATGTAGCGCAATCGTGCGCAATCCAAGCGAAAGCATTGAACAAGCACACGGTCTACCTATGGAAAGTGGAGTGAAGTTAGTTTATAAATACAGAACCACTTACCCAATATCAAGTTCCTCTTTCCGCTTGTAAAGTTTCTCCTTTTGCTCGGAAAAGCTTATAAATTGGTCCAAAGCTTTCTTATTCACGTGGTTGTACTTCTTCAGGTGTTGGTTGGCCTTCTCCAACTCTTTGAACAGCTGATAGAAACAGGTTTGCTTTAAATTATTTACTTACTTTAATTATTTTTTTGTGCAAAGGATGGATGAATCTGTGTCCTACTTTAAGTTGTGCAACACTTTAGTTGTTAAACTGTAATGTTGTACAATTTTTCTATGATTAATTAATTAAATAAATATATAAATGAATAAATAAATTCAGTTCATTGTGTACAAGAAAGATGTTTATTATCAGTAATATAATAAGATAATCACGAATTACTAACATAGTTTTAAGAACATTGTTCACTGACTATGGATAAACTCTGTCCGAAATAAAGATTTCATTATTATTATAAAGTAGATACCTGTTTGAGAGACATCTTCTGATATTTGGAATGTAGTTCGGGCGCGTTCGGCAAAGTTCCGAGCGCCGCGATTTTGTCCAAAGACTCCTGTATTTTCTCTTGCAGCAAAACTTCTTTCGACGCCATTTTCTCGAGCCCTTTCGCGTCTTCCTCCATTTTGTCTTGAGCTTCTTTTTCCTAAAATCAAATTTGGAAAGTTAAAAACGTTGGTAAAGGTGCTTATAAAATAGAGATAGGATAAAACCACCCAGACACTTCGATATGGAATCGTAAAAAAAATTAAATTTAATTATTCACTAGCTTTCACCCGCGGCTCGGCTTTTTCCCGGAATGAAAGGTATCCCGGGAAAAGTACTGTTCCCGAAATTCACGCGAGTTAAGCCGCGGGCGAAAGCTAGTAACATTATAAAATATTAGTTGTTAAACGTACCTTATTCCGCCATTTGTCGAGCTCCAGTTTCAAAGCCTTCTCATTCTTCACCGCAGCCTGCACCTTCTTCTCCACTTCCTCCATCTCCTTGTTGATCTGTCTTATACGTTTCTCGGAAGCGGAGAGATCAGATTTGCTGTTAGCGAGCCGCCGTTTGCGGTCCTCTACTGATATCTCTTGTAGGGCTTGTACTAATTCGTCTTTACGTCTGTGAAACAAAACAATGAATTAATTAAGTTAATCATTAACCAACTGGTAATTCTAACCTCTAACCTAGGGTAAAGTGATTTTCTTTTCTATGTGGCTCATTGTTAACTTCTAATATCATATAGTTACCGAATCAAGTTATTTGTGAGCAAATTCTCCAGTTTATTCTTCGTGGCTTCAAGGTTCATCCTGGCACTGAACGCCTCCTTGTTTTCCTGCGTCAGCCTTCTAATGGCATCGTTCAACTCGTCCACTTTGCCTTGGTCTGCTGTTGATAGTTGTTCCATTAGTTCCTGAAAATAAAGGGTGTTTAGAAGGATTCTGCCACAGTTGTATAGGCGATTGACTGACTTTGATTTATCAACCGTTTGTGAGCTCGATAAAAGCATCTTTTCGTGGTTTTCAGAGAAATTTTCTCCCACGTACGCTGAGAATGTGGAATGCGCTCCCTGCCATGGTTTTCCCTAGAGACTACAACATGGGATCTTTCAAAAAGGGCGTGATAAGATTGGCAATGCGCACGTGACACCCCTAGTATTGCAGGCGACCATGATCTACGGTGACCGCTTACCATCAGATGGGCCGTATGCCTGTCTGTCTACTAAATTGTATTAAAAAAAACTATAGCTTTTTTCTGGTCTAACAGGACTTTGCACACTTGTTATTGCTCTTTGTAAGGCCCACGAAACCTCTCTATTAAGGCCAACTCTATGTTTGTATGTCCTTACCTGGTGTAAATCTAATTAAGCCTTATTTAGTCATCTGCATGGCCTTAAAACAATACTGTTGTAGTTATTGCTCTTTGTAAAGTTGACGAAACCTCTCTATTAAGGCCAACTCTATGTTAATAATAACATATCCTTACCTGGTGTAATGCTGATTCCAAGCCTTCTTAAAAGAACACTGCTTTAGCTATTGCTCTTTGTAAGGCCCACGAAACCTCTCTATTAAGGCCAACTCTATGTAAATAATAATATGTCCTTACCTGGTGTAACTCTGATTCCAAGCCTTCTTAAGTGGCCTGCATAACCTCAAAACAACCTGCTTTAGCTATTGCCCTTTGTAAGGCCCACGAAACCTTCCTATTAAGGCCAACTCTATGTTAATAATAATATGTCCTTACCTGGTGTAATTCTGATTCCAAGCCTTCTTTAGTGGCCTGCATGGCCTCCAGACTGGATCGACACTGCGCTAGAGATCGTTCCTTAGGCCCACGGAACCTCTCTATTGAGGCCAACTCTTCTTTCATCAGTCTTATGTCCGCTTTCACTTTGTCGAATATGTCTCTGAAATAATTATTTTACTCAGAATCTATAACTATATAATCTAATCTAGAACTAGCATGCTTTCAAAATGCGAAAGTGAGTTCGTTTGTTTGTTTATTTATATATTTGTTTGTTATGCTTTCACGCACTATCCACTGAAACAATCTTTCTAAAATGTTACATACGTTATCCAACTAATATTATAAATTATATGATGAAGGTACCTCTCATCGAGGGAAAAAGCATTGTTCCCGAAGGAATTGCACGTTGGCGAAGCTGCGGGCGAAGGCTAGTAGAAGACTAAATAAATCCCAACTAATATTATAAATACGAAAGTGAACTTGTATATTTATATGTTACCTCTTCACGTCCTGCCTACTGAACCAATCTTCCTAAAATTTCGCATACACATAGCTAGGAGATTTGACAAGGACATAGGGTACCTTTCATCCCGGGCACTGTTCCCGAGGGAATCTCACGCAGGCAAAACTTGTAAAGAATAAATACATCCAGATAACAACTCTTTAAATGATGAAGAATGCCTTGGGAAACTGTAAGTGCTTCGAGTTTCTTTTAATGAAGAAATAAAGACCACTATAAATTATACATACTTAGCTTTCCCTTGCTTCGTCTCCGTCCGTTGCATCTCAGACACTATACTGTTGATACTGGACTCGGTCTTGCTCAGTTCCTGTCTCAGAGTGCTGAGTTCTTGTTCCAGAGATGTGATTTGTTCCATTAGTTCCGATCGTGTCTTCTGCATTTCCAGCCTTGATCGGGATTGGTTGAAATAACCACCGGTTAAAGAGCCTTTTGATGATACCTAAAATAATAATCCATACTATCCATACTAATATTATAAATGCGAAAGTCTGTCTGTCTGTCTGTCACCTCTTCACGGCTAAACTGCTGGACCGATTGTGATGAAATTTGGTATGGATATAGTTTTGCACTAGGAGTCAAACATATCCTACTTTCGGGCGCGATATAACCGAGGCGCACGCGGGCGGAGCCACGGGCAACAGCTAGTAATAAATAAATATATACGGACAAGTCATTAAGCTAGCCCCATTGTTAGTGCTGGACTTGTGTTATGGGATACAAATTCAACAATTTAAACATATTACCAACCCGATTGTAGAACAAACCAGTTTTTCCTAGGCCAAACTAGTACTATAGTAAATTACGGCAAAATCTAACTATAAGATTTTAGGAAATTAAAAACTACTGGAGCGATATGAAAAACGTGCATAGCTTTTTGCATAGTCAACAGAGAGTGGAAGGTTTATTTTTTTAAATTGAACGTGCATAAAGCACAACAAAAAACAGCGACTATAGACGGCTATGGTATAATATTTTGATTATTTACGACTTAAACTAGGTTTTTTTGTGATATATCAAAGTCGGACGCTCGCTCGGTTATGTTAGGGTCACAAGATAACCATAACCTAACCTACCGACTTCACATAATTCGCTTCGAAAAAAAGGCCAAAAAAATAATTAAATCTTCGCCAAACTCTAAATTTGGGATATTTTAGTTTGGCCTAGGAAAAACTAGTTCGGCCTAAATCGGGTTTGGCTGGTGGATACACAAATCCCAGATTCAGGTCAATGTGAAAAAGATCTTTTTCCAACTTGACCTGACCGGACATCGAACCCAGGACCTCTGGGGTGACAGTTAATAATATTGTTTATTCATATTCATGTTTTTACTTTTTCATTTAGTAGTCATTGCAGTGTAAACATAATTAATAGTTGTTAAGGCGTATTGAGCTCTTTCGTCTCCTTTAGCTGCTAAGGGGCCATTTTTTATTTTATTTATTTATTTTCATTACTAGCTGTTCCCTGTTGCGACGGCAATGAAAGATGTTCTTCGTGCTACATCACTTCGGGGTATTATGGCAGGAAATGAGAGACGAGGTGAAGTGTACACCGTTTATTCTCTCGACGACTGGATAATATTAACAAAATAAAATAACTTTATATACTAAATTAAGACTTAGTTACAAACACGTATTAGCCAGACGTGACGCGATGAATTTGCAATAATGATTTGCTTACAATTTATAAATATTTCCTTGACCACATCACGTCTGCTAATTAGGGACGCAATATTCCCCGCGACTTCGCCCCGCGTGGGACTCGGTTATATCGCGCCCAAAAGTAGCCTATGTTTGACCTCAGACAATCGGTCCAGCAGTTTAGCCGTGAAGAGGTGACAGACAGACTTTCGCATTTATAATATTAGTATGGATGTAAATGGCGGACTTAAATCCATAGGCTTTTTTACCAGTCAACCAACCAGTGGTGCAGAGGAGAACATCTTTTTGGGGTGAATCAGATGAGTGAACAAAAATATATTAAAAGAATATAAATATAAACCTTAAAATAAATAACTACATATAATACCTAATATATAATAACCAATACATATACTACACATATATAATGTTTAACTCTTATTACAATCAGTCTGATAGTTCTTGAAGAAAATGTTTAAAAGAAAATGCAGTTGCATTGATAGCAATCAAACGACCTAACAGGGTCGACCATTAATTAGTAGACTAACGTCCGAATACCCAAACGCTACTCAATTTTGAGAGCTGCTCAAGTATCATGTTGTCGCGCTGAACGTCAGCGATATGACAGTGACAGCATGATACTTGAACAGCTCCCAAAATTGAGTAGCGTTTGAGTATTCGGGCATTATGTACAAAGGCCATTTTAACCGGGCCGTAGGCTTAATTATCAACTTGAGGAAAACAAAGTGGAAGGAAATTAAAAACAATGTTTCGTCTGATTCGCTGCCTCTGCGTGCCCAGATGCTTGTCGATTTTGCAAACGATAATAACTTAATCCAATATAATAATGTCCTCAACTCTCAAGATAGATTATTAGATTTAGTATTTAGTGACATACCTAATTGTTCCGTCGAGGCGGCCTCAGATATTTTGAGCAAGGTTAATCCAATCCATCCCCCTCTACAGTTTCAAATTCCATTTAGTAGTAAAAATGAGAATGGATTGGAATCTAACCCACAAAATTTAAAACGCAACTTTAGAAGGGCTGACTTCGATTCAATAAAAGAGTATTTATCTACTATAGAGTGGGATAATATCTTCAAATCTTGCAATAACGTTAACTCAATGGTAGATAAACTTTACAATCACTTGAACACAGCCGTTGAAAGATTTGTTCCTCTGATTCCGAATAGGAGTTCCAACTCTAAATATCCCCCATGGTATAACTCGAATATAGTGAAACGTATACGGGAAAAAAATAAATTTTTACGCAAAGTAAAAAAATTTAACAACCCTATGGATAAACTAACTTTAGACTTATTAAATAAGAGATGCGAAAAGTTAAAAAAGGAAGGTTATAAACATTACCATAATAAAATAGAGGATGAAATTTCACAAAACCCAAAATATTTTTGGTCTTACTTAAAAAGTAAACGAGAAAGCAAGGTAAGCATCCCATCCACACTCTCAGACGGAAACAGAACACTTTCGGACGGGGAGGGCATTTGTAACATGTTTGCATCTTTTTTTTCCTCAGTATATAGTCAAGACACAGGAAATTCTAATGTCACCCTTGAAAATAATACTGTAATTGCCAATTATGCGTCGGGAAGCAACAGTCTGTCTAGCTTATATATTAGCAGAGAGGAAATTGTTGCAAAGCTTAAAAGACTTGATGTCTCTAAGGGCGCGGGCCCCGATAATATACCTCCTTCCTTCATTGTGCCTCTTGCATCTCTGTTAGCAAATCCATTGCATATAATTTATAATAAATCCTTAAGGGAAGGAGTATTTCCTTCAAAATGGAAAACTGCAAAGGTGGTGCCTAATTTTAAATCAGACGATGAGACACTCGTCCAAAATTACCGAGCTATATCAATCTTATCATTTTTCGGCAAGGTGTTTGAGGCCCTAATATGTCCGTCCATTCAATATTTTATCCAGCCATTTATTTCGGATCATCAACATGGATTTGCGAAAGGTAGATCTACTACCACGAATTTAGTGTCTTTTACAGAATCAATAATTGAAGCCGTAGATGCTAATAGACAAGTTGATGTCATCTATACAGACTTCAGCAAAGCATGTGACAAACTTTCACATAACAAACTCATGCAAAAGCTGGAACTGTATGGTATATCGGGCAAATTGCTCAACTGGCTGAGATCTTATCTCACTGAACGTAGTTTTTACGTAGTCGCGCGTGGTTATCAGTCGGACCTTTGCCAAGCTGATTCAGGTGTACCTCAAGGATCTCATTTGGGTCCAATTTTATTTAATACTAGCTGTTGCCCGCGGCTCCGCCCGCGTGTAGGTCGCTTTTCGCGTAACCTATGGAAACTACAACTATCCAGACCTATAGTTAAATCTATAGTATCTTATTCCCGTGCCAATTTTATAAAGCCATTACATTGCTACGATATCAAACTGAAAATATTAACATTCATACTATCACATCTTTGTCTCTAAAAGAGTAGACGCAGCCTATTGCGGGGTCATTTGGACCTAAAAGCCACTCCTAAAGTTATAGTGGGCGTGAAAAGTGGAGAAAATCTCATTAAAAAGTGATAAGTTAGTTAAATTAAACCTTACGACACGACCGTATGTTCCGTCAAACAATAACTGAACTGACTTGCCGATTTGATTATTTTTTAAACCAAAGCCAAACCAAACCAAACCAACCAATCAATTCAAATAGCTTACAATACGACCGATAAACAAACCAACCAATAGAAGTAAATCAAGAACCAATTTTTTTTTTAAATAATTCAATTGCCGTAAGGAAAATTTTCAATCTGCTATATCATATGCGAAAAAATAATTAAAATAAAGTCAGCGCCATCTATTGATATTTATGTAACTAAATTATACGCCCACACACATTCAATGTGTTATTTTATTAAAATTTAATAGAGACTGCAGTGTGTTTTTCTCTTTATTGATATCGATAAAACGAAGTAGAAATTCTAGCTTTATCTAAATTAAATACGTTTATGTAAACCGCATTCAACTCTGTTTAAAAGTTTTGAAGCAGTGCTAGAAGTAAACTTCAACTGACCATAACTTCTTTTTCCCTTAACCGATTTTGACGAAACAAAGTTTTGACAACGCTCCTTATTATATGTAATCCACCTGTGAAAACCGCGTTCAAATCTGTTGAGTAGTTTTGAAGTTATAACGTACCAGAGAGACAAAAATTCCAAAAAATGTTTTTTTTTTTGTTTTCTGTTACTCTTCTTTAATCGCTCCGTATCAGTTTTTTAGAAAAATATTTAATGTATAGACACTCGATTTTTACTGTCCTATTATTAGTATAGTATATAGTACAAAATACTGATATATTAATGGACTTAACGCTAAGAGCGTTCTCTACCAGTCAACCATTTGATTAATCTTCTTCTTCATTATCGTCAATGACAAACTATTAGATTAGATTTGATTTGATTGGAGTAGCGATATCGTTTTAAAAATAAAAAAAAACTTAAAAAATCTTTTCAAACTTAAATTAAACTAATCAATGAGTAGCCCAAAACGCAGACATTAAACTATACATAAAATATAATACCGCAATTACCACTTCATACTCCAATCAATTCCAATTTAATTTTATTATTTTATATTTAGCAGGTACCAAATCGTCTAAACACACAATCAAATCGTTAGAAAAGCAAAAACATTTTTATTTTATTTTTAAATCTCAATTACTACACATGATTATTAAATGCGAACGACAAACCATATCGACTTTTAAAATGTATGGTAGTGCCATCTATTGACACATTACTGAACTCATAATTTTAACAAATAAATAAAACCTTTGCACTCTATCTTCTATTATGTATTGTATCCTATTACAATATGTGGTGTACATACAATACAATTCAATACAATACAAAATATTATACCAAGACATTTTCAATTTTAATTCCATGTATCTCACTTCAAAAATGACAAAGTTTCATACAAACTGGCAACCCCTATTTCACCCCTATAGGGATGTAATTTTCAAAATCAGATTGATGCATTATTATTTTTTACCAATTACAAATTCAAATTAAAAATTTCATGTGTCTCACTTCAATAATGACAAAGTTTCATACAAAATGGCAACCCCATTTTCACCCCTTTAGGGATGTAATTTTCAAAATCTGATTGGTGCATTCTTATTTTTTACCAACTTCAAATGTAAATTAATAATTTCATGTATCTCACTTCAAAAATGACGAAGTTTCATACAAACTGGCAACCCCTTTTTCACCCCTTTAGGGGTAAAATTCCTGAAATTCCTTTCTTAGCGGACGTCTCTTAGTCACAATCTACCTTCCTGCCAAATTTCATCTTCATCGGCTCAGCAGTTTTGGAGATTTCGTGATGAGTGAGTGAGTGTTTTTCGCTTTTATATATATAGATATACATTAATGACCTGGTCCTAATATTTAAAAATTCTAACCCTTTTTTATTCGCGGATGATCTTAAATTTTATAGAATAATAGATACGGTTGAGGACGTTCACCTTCTTCAAGCAGATCTCGATAGTCTACAAACCTGGTGTAGAGCAAACTCGATGCATCTGAATCCTGACAAATGTGTTCATATGAAATTTTCCCGGAAATTAAATCAGGTGAAGTCTTCTTACAGCATTGGATCTCATATTGTGCGAGAAACAAACACAGTAAAAGACCTAGGAGTGACCTTTGATACGAAACTAACATTTGTTCCCCACATTAATAATATCATGAAAAGGGCATCAAAGTTATACGGATTTGTTTCCCGTAATTGTCGTGAGTTTCGGAAACCACAAACCAAAATACTAATGTATACAACATTAATCCGTAGTATATTAGAATACTCAAGTACCGTTTGGCGTCCACATTTTGCCACACATTCACTACGCATAGAGCGACTCCAGAAGCGTTTCCTAAACCATTTGGCCTTCTCAGTGGGAAAAAAGAAGCAATTAAAATCATATAACAAAAGACTTCAGTATTTTAAACTGGACTCATTATCAAAACGAAGAGATATTTTGGACTTGAAACTCTTATATAAAATCGTTCGTAGCAAGATTGAATGCCCAAAACTTCTAAGTAAAATCAATTTTAAAGCCCCTGCGAGGCTGCCTCGGTGTAACATATTCAAGCCACTAGTTTCGCCAAGTCGCCGAACTATTCTGGGACGTAATTCTCCTATTAATAAAATGTGTCAATTGTATAATGCGGTAAGCAGACATTGCGATGTTCATAACGATTCAATGGCAAGCTTTTGTAAAGCTATTGGTGGTGTCCTGTAAGACCAGAGCCTTATTTAAACTTAGTATAATTACATAATTTGTTTTGTATTGTGAACTCTTTGTATAAAGATAATTGCATGTGGTGTTTACCTTAAAAGATTTGCACATTAAGCTTAAGAAAATTGTAATTTTAAAGTGTTGTACTGATGTAGCAATCACTGGTGAACCAAATAAATAAAATAAAAAAAAAAAAAAAACTTAATCTTACCTGGTCTCCTTCCAAAGTGACACAGTCCAAGTGGAATTGCTTCCCGAGCTCAGTGGCGCACTCTAGGTTTCTGCAGATGAGAGTCTTGCCGAATATGTACTTCATTGCTTTGGCGTATTTCGGGTCGTATTTCAGTTTCTGTACCATGGCTATTGCATTCTGAAAGGATAAAATATAAATCAATTTTATTCGTTATTTTATTTAAGAATAATAAACAAATAAATTATTAACTTAAATTGTACAGTCCCGTTAAAGGCTCCACTTGCGGTAATGTGCCAAGAAGGCTGGCGGCATTGCCATATTGAATGGCAATGCTAATCCTTTGAGCAAGGTAATTACGAGCCCTCTGGTCACGGGATAAAGTGATAAAGTTTTATTTAAGTGTTTAGTTAATATTATTCATATTACAATCATTCGACTAAACCCATTTTACTACCCATCTGAGAGTGAAATAGACAACGAAAAACATACAAAAACCTAAAAATCTATTTTGCTATCTCAAATTATCATAAAGTTGCCAGAAAGTGATTACTTGTGCGATGCTCCCTTTCCTATAATATACTTTTATATTAAAACTTCAGCTTAGTGAACTGTAGTGTGCAAGAAAGTGTTAATAAATATGCTAAATTAGTATTTCCTTTGTATGTTCTTGAGTTATAATATACCAGCTGGTTTCCTACTACTTAATATGCAGTGGACGTTTTGACATAGTGGTTGTTTTAATACAGTTGACAATTTGATTAAATGGACAATTTGATACAGTGGATATTCTAATAATGGGACATTTTTCTTTTTTTTTTGATGTGGATATAATCCACAATATGGCAATCAAACATACAGCTTATTTTTGCCAGTATCAAATTTTAGATAAATGTTCTTCATTTTGTCGATACACAGTCATGTCAAGTCAGCAGTGACGTGCACAGACATTTTCCTTAGGGTAGGCAAAAACCTACCTAGACCAGAACTATTTCTATTTTAATCTATACTTATAATTTAGGTATAGGTATTTGAGTTACAACTAAAACAGTAACGAGCAAGAAGATAATAAATTAAAATATATGAATCATGTATGTACCTACTTAGGCTCTAAAAAATTTTAAAAGATGACCGCCTTATCCTACGGTCCCGTGGGAGTTTTGGAAAAGCATAGCAAACATATTTATTTGAAAATAATGTTGTTGTTAGCTTACCCTTCACTTCAACTAAATCCGATCAATCCCGGTTGATAACGTCCATTTATTATTATTGCCATTTTTTCGTCAAATGAAAGATTACTTAGCGCGTCATTTTATAGTTTTTGTAAACAAACACTCGGTTTACAACAATCACATGAAAATTTTACAATTTTAAACTACAACTGTGTAAATTTGTTAAAAATAAAAGTGCTATTTTTTCACTTCATTGTAAACAATGCACATTGCAATTATCAATTAATTAAACATTCAAAACAAACAAATGCATGCAAGCAAAGCAAACATATTGTTGATTTGATTTCGATACGGAAATAAAAATATAACCCTACGGAATTGGGAATGTCATCTTGTTTATATAAAGTCTTCAAGTCTATGCGTTTTTAAATTTGCAGCATTACTCGTTTAATATCCAATAGACAACAGTTATCATGTTGCTGCAATCGATCGTAATATTCGTAATCACTAATCAGATTTAAGTATGTGTAACGCGTAATTCTAATTGGCCGTAACAAAAGTGAGAGCGAGATGAAATGTCATCTCATAGCATTTTGTTTCATCTATAGTGGAGGTCTGAAATTCACTCACACAGGCGTGATTTAGCGCATATGTGTCTGTTCATGTAAGTTTTTTACTTGCACTACTACACGAGCAAAAGCACATCTATACATAGTGATTTCTTAGTGAGAGTAGTAAACTTCAGACGTTTTACTAAAAAGCTGGCCTGGCCTAGCTAGCTAGCAGCGCGTATGGGGCGGCACGGCGGCGGCGCGCCGCGTGTTCGCGCGCATTCATAGATGGCGTTGTTAAGATAATTCGATATCTTGTGTGAAAAAATATTTATTATTTATATGTATTGATTAAATATTTTTTTTATTATTTATTACAAAAGTACAGGGTAGGCAACGTCTAAACGTCTTTATGATATGCACGCCACTGCAAGTCAGTAGTCATGTCTAGTCAATGGCTAAGTGAAGCGGTGGAAGTTTCACTTAGCTTTATCTTGGGAGATTTTGGTGACAAGGATTAGTCACTTATACGACATTGTACCACTTCCCAACACTCACGCTTGTTCACGAACACTTAGCGAATAACACCACCTTTATTATGCACAAATACTCGAAAAAGACACAAATATTAGAAAATAAATACAATGACGATAACGGAGCGACTTTAGCTTGGCGCCAAAAAAAAAACCGGGACTTTTTAAAGCGGTCATTCTGATACTGGTGACATTTTAATACAGTGGACATTATGCGACTGAAGGAAATAAAATATGTCACTTACATTATCATTGGGGTACACCATGTCCCTAACTTGTAGTCTGTTCAGCGGCATGAATGTGACCTCTCCGGGCAAGCTCTGCCGGTTCATTTCCTTAAGGATCTTTGTGCCCACGGTGTCAGACTCCACAATATGGTGGAATAGCCTGTTACCTGCTGTTACCTACAAATAAGCAATATATAAGGTGAATTTAAATCGACTGCAAATATTTTAAGGGCAGATTCAGACCACTAAACTGAACAACTTTCCCAAATAAATTTATGTCGAAATACGAAAAAAAATTTTGACCTCCCATACAAATTGAGAATCAGCTGATCTAGTTTAGTATGGAAAGTGAAAAATAAAATTTCGTATTTCGTTATAAGTTTATTTGGAAAAGTTGTTCATTATAGTGGTCTGTATCTGCCCTTAAAATATTTGCAGTTGATTTGTGTCCACCTTGTATATAAAACCCAAGAATATTAATTAATTTAAGCATGATGTTAGTTGAAGAAGTCAACTAAACTAAGTTCAAACACTTACCTCCACAGCGGTGTAAATGGTCTTATCACAAGTGAAGTTCTCGATGACCGGTCCATAGTACTGGGTGGCTATTTTGGCCCACTCTCCTCCCCTCTCTTGGAATGTCTCTAGTACTTTACGGACACTGTCTCTACCGTTCAGGATTGGCTAAAAATATATATTTGATATGTCATCATCATAAATTTAAGAGCTAGACTCTTGCTCTTGGAGTTCCTTCCTTCTCTGTCTATCGTTAGCAAGTTCCTTTATTTCTCATAAGACACGACTTTTGTTTTCTCTTTTATCTGCTTTATATAACTATGCCTCGATCTACCTGTCCAGGTAGACTGAAGCATAGTTATCCCCCTCCTTTCCTTTTATCTTACCTTCAATAATGTTTTTCATCAAAGCATCGTGTTGTATCAAGTATCCTAACAAAGTGTACAAACATTTGATATAATTTTGTTTATATAGGTTTTTAAACTGTTTTCTACCGTTCTTTACTATAAACCACAATAGAAAATCTTGAAGTTTTATTTCAATTAATTTAAATTAATGACATATAATGTGTCGTTAAAGTTTGAATTTTAGTGTGTATATCATACACAGATGAATATTTCCAGTGCAGAGAAAAACTAAGTTTATAGTGTACTGAATAACCAATGTAAAAAACACATCTTACCTACAAACTGATTTAATGCTTTATTTAAAAAGTTGTAGGTTTTAGAATCACAGTTTCCAAGTCATCAATCGCTTGATAGATGGCGTTAATATGTCTCAGTATGGGAGGACTCTATTAGAACACTAAAAAACAGCGCGTTTCTTTGTATGACGGTTGAATATCTGTACTAGTATAGTCCCAATCCCAACTAATATTATAAATGCGAAAGTGAGATTGTATATTTATTTATTTTTATTTATTTATTTAACTTCATTACATACAAATGTAAATGGTAATACCTCTTCACGCCCTATCTACTGAACCAATTTTCCTGAAATTTCGCATACACATAGCTAGGAGTATTGAGGAGGACATAAGGTAACTTTCATCCCGGGAAAAAGAACAGTTCCCGAGGGAAATTTATGCGGGCGAAATCTGTCGCGGAAGGAACTTACATACTGTGCCGACCCCACATAAGGAAGTGGGATAAGGAAAAGGAAAAGTAGAAGATGCAAAATCTTTTCACATGCATAACGAACAATATTTTTTTTTTACTTTGACAATAATAATGCTGCTTTTTTGAAACTGTAACAAAAGGACTAGAAGTAGCTTGTGGCAACACCGGTGTGAGTATAACTTTGTCATTGTCTGTTAGTTTGTTAGATTTAACAACTTACCTTTCCCGCCATGGAACGCAATGCTTGATCAGCCTTAGCCAAGTCATCCTTCAGCGAAGACAAATTTTGGGTCAAACTTGTCTCCTTGCGCCAAAGTTCACTGAAAACGTTATTAGTAAAGTTTATTTCTGAATCATCATCATTTCCATCACCATACCATGCGCACCCTGGTATTGAGTTCTTTGTCTCAGCCGGAACCAACAGCTTAACGTGTCTTCCGAAGCACGGAATCATCTTTATTATCAGACAGTCAGGTGATTCACGCCTGCAATGTCCTAACCAAACTGGAAACAACTAAACAAATTGTGCTTCCCGGGAATCGAACCCATGACCCCCGAGTCTACAGGCAAGCACATTAACCCGTTGGCTCGCTGGAATCCAGACACGATAGAAAAACAATTGTTATGTGACACATGTGTGCGCATCCTTAGCGGACGGGTTAAACATCTGAGTAGTAAGCAATAATATCGTCGCTTGTATATCGAACAATTAACAGCTTGATTTAGTGACACAGTGCCTAAGGATGCCTCATGTAGAGATGAAACACGTGTCGTAAGGGATGTGTGTCAACTATTGGTGGCGGGCATGCTGGGTCTAACAGTTGTGGGTGGGCGTCAGCTGGCAGTAGTTTGCATAAACTAATACTATGTCTTTGGCAAAGTAACGCCTGAAATCTAAATATATTGAACTTATAGTATTGCATTTTGTGCTCGTCTATTGTCTCTCCATCTCTTTCAATACATCTCCTGTCTCTTTTACTTCTAAAACACTTACTTCCTAGCGCTTTGTTCTTGGTCCTTTCTCTTCTTACACTCGTAGTACTGCTTGTTGTGCTCGTCTATTGCCACTCTCTGTCTCTCCATCTCTTTCGTCATATCTTCTATCCTCTTCTCCAGTTCTGTCAGCTTGGTAGCGTCGCGACGAAGGTCCTCTCTCAGCTTGTTTTCGTGGTCTTTCTTGTCTTTGATTTGTTTGCTTAGAGACCTGTATGAAAAAAAGTTATTTTAATAAATAAATAATAAGGACAAATCACTGATTAAATTAGCCCCAAAGTAAGTTCGAGACTTGTGTTATGGGATACTAACTCAACGATATTATATTTTATAACAAATACATATATAGATAAACATCAAGACCCCGGTCAATCAGAAAAAGATAATATTTCATCTCAATCTGACCGGGAATCGAACCCTTGAGTAGCGGTCAGGCATGTAAACCGTTACTCCACAGAGGTCGAAATAGTATGTAATTCGAAGATGTTAAGGATTGAGTGCCAAGGATTCATATTATTGTTTAAAGTTATTCTAATTGGAAAATTTTAATGTAACACCTTGTATACAAATTAATTGATTGAAAGTATCATGTACAGTCAGGGACAGATAAAGCTGACCCCCCGGTCATTACGGTAGATACGGTCAGGTTTATCTGTCCCCGAATGTACTTACTTCAATTCCTTCTCAATCCAGCGATCTCTGTCCTGTTTTGATGTGAACTGCGTCCCTCGTCCCTGTTTAGCGTACAATTCCTGTCGTTTTTGTTGGTTGAGGGCTAAAGATCGGGTACATTCCTCTTCGCGTGCTTTCATCTCTTCATATTTAGGCTTTAGTTCTTCCAATTCGCGTTCCTTCTCCGATATCTGTTGACGGAGACGCTCTAATTCTGCTTCGGCTCGTTCCTGAGGGAGAAATTTATTATCTTAACTTTTTCTAACATTTAAGTTTAGTTTTTTTTTTATAATAACAATGTCCAGCAATTGACCACAACCCCACCTTATTTTAAGTACAGATTTGATCTGAGAATATATTAGTTCTTGTTGTATATTAATGTATAGCATTATGAGGATTGATTTTTTTTTTTGGTTAACAAAATGTTAATTGCTGTTTCAGCCAAGGAATGTATTGTGCTTTTCTTTCTCTTGCGACGAAACAAGTCTCAAATTGTACATTGGCGAGACCTCGCTGTGTTCCTTTAATTTTATTTTTATTTTATATGGGCATTTGGATACATATTTAAAAAAATAAAAGAACCTAATGTGTACAGTGGGACACATAGAAAAGTATACCACCTTAGGTGTTAGTTTAACGGTAAGGTCACTGTAGTTCACTGTACACAAAGTGACATTACTGTTGTGGCTGAAAATAAAGCAATTTACGGCCGAGTAATATTGAAAGGCCTGAATCCTTGTGAAGTACCTTAGACTTGTTATCGCCGTCGACGTCGTCCGTTAGATCTTTGATGCCGAGTTCGAGTTTGGTCTTCTCTCGTAGCAGTTGTTGTTGTTCCGTAGATAGAATGTCTTTCTCCTCGCGAGCTGCCGCTACGTCTTTACGTGCCTCTTTCAATTTTCTAAACAAAAATAAAATAATTTGTTTCGTGTATAACGTTGATATGGGTTCGAAGCGTGGTCCCTAAGGTATAAGAAAGCTCAAGGTCGCATAAAGAGTATGGAGAGGATTAAATCAATAAATATATAGGGACAAATCACACAGATCGAGTTACCCCAAAGTAAGTTCGAGACTTGTGTTATGGGATACTAACTCAACAATACTATATTTTATAACAAATACATTTATAGATAAACACCCAAGCCCCAAGTTAATCAGAAAAAGATCATTTTTCATCTTGACCTGACGGGGGATTGAACCCGGGACCTACAGAGTAGCGGCCAGGCATGTTAACCATTAAGCTCGGTGTTTTCCTACAAAATTGGAATTCGGAGATTCATATGAGAAGTAAAGTTTCGGATATAGCCTAAAGGAATATATATTCCTTATGGTTGACTCGTAGGGTATGAATGTATCGGTTCTTTGCGCTATGTGCCCTGTATATTGCCACTTCAAAGAACTATTCCGCTGGGCTATATCCGAAACTATTCACCAATATTTTGGTGAATATTTAACTCACTTGTTGGCTTCTCTGACGTGGTCCTGCGCCTCTCTCACCATGTCGGCATAATGTTGTTGTTCTTTACCACTGTTCGAACGTAATTTCTCCAGCTGTAAAAACAAGTAAGATTCAATGATTGTTATTATACAATATGACATTATATATGTTATTGTAATACAATATGAAATGCAATAAATAAATTTAAAGGATCAGATTTATTTTATGGTATATTTTTAAAACTAAACATATTCATTCATGCACGCATATTACCTTCACACACTGTCAGAAAATATATTATAAGACTTATAAGCACCTTTATCTAATTAGTACGAGAATGCAGGTATATTATAAATACTAATAAATACTAATATTACAAATGCGAAAGTCTCTCTGTCTGTCTATCTGTCTGTCACCCCTTCACGGCTAAACTGCTGGACCGATTGTGATGAAATTTGGTAGGGATGTAGTTAACGACCTGAGGTCAAACATAGGCTATTTTTAGGCGCGATATAACCGAGTCCCACGCGGGGCGAAGCCGCGGGGAACAGCTAGTAAAGCATATATGTAGAATGAGTAAGTACTGTATTATTATTACAAATTGAAATTTAAAGCACAATGGGGTACAATAATAATAATATTGAGTTGAAATAATAATATAAGTAGGTTACGTCATCATGCATTCCATTATTAAATCATGTCATTAAGTATTATTTGTTGTATGTAGTTTTACATCAATAAGCCCTCGTAGAACTTTCCATACTTAATTCGTGGACAGTTTTGTTGACGTAGAATTATATATGTTAAATACGCAAATGTTACTTGGAATACGACTTACATTGTATTGTTGTATATTGTCCCGAATAAAGCAAAAATAATACATTACTGTTGAGGCCAGAAATGAAGCCATTTACGGCCGAGTTATATTGCAAGGCCGAAGCGCAGCTGAGGCATTGCCAAGTGCTTTTAAAAGGACACAGCGAAGCCGAGGCCTTTTAAAAAAACGAGAACGTAAATTGCTATTTCGGCCGAGGCTTGTATAGTACTTTACCTTCTCTGAAATCCTCTTGAGACGAAACAACATCGTATCAGATTTAAAATTGGCGTCAACAATAAGCCAGCTTTCGCTGTGTCCTTTTTTAAAACTTTTTGAAATGTTCATACATATTTTAAACGATAAAAGAACGGATTAGTAGCAAGTCGTCATAAACGCAACTCGTCATGCTGGCGCAACTCGTCATTTTCGCGAGTCGTCATTTTCGCATCTGGTCATTTTCGCTAATGGTTAGTACCAACCTAACAAAAGTGTCCAGCAAATTCCATTAACAACCGCTAGAATAGGTTTTTTTTGGTAGACTGGCCAGAGTGAAACTAAACACGTAATGTATGAAAACGTGTACATTAAAAAACCTCCATTAGCGGCCGTCAATTTTTTTTTAATTACATTGTTGTAATAGGCCAGCAATAAGTATATTGACGTATTGTTTTTTTTAAATACTGAAGTTTTTTTCGAGCAAGAGGAATTAAAAAAGGATTACCTCCTCAAGTTTCCTCTTGTTCTCGCGATGCTCCGTGTCATGTATGATGAATTCCAACACTCGGCGCGCGCGGTCCCATTTCTGGTACTCCTTTAATTCTTCTTTCTCTTCCTCAAGCGTTTTTAATCGTTCTTCTATGGTCTGGAGGAATTCGTTGATCTTTTCCACCTAAATTAATGCAAAGATTTCTTTATTAAAAGAAACTTGAAGCACTCACAGTATCCCAAGTCGTGCTAAGAGTTAGGGCACAAAACATTTGTAGTTGAAAAGTAAATTAATATACCTTAGATGGGAATTTCATTGCTTATTGATAAAGTCAGTACTTTGATTCTTGTCGACATTTGTATAAATTAATAAGAAAACCTCCATGCTGGTTCTGGGAGAAAAAGAAAAACATAGAATTTACCAGCTGCTTCTATTCCCGCGCAAACCGTAAAAATCGACTGAGAGAATCGCCGAATGGGGGAATCATGACATAGGCGGCTAGCAAACCCATTACTATTGATTTCCTGTTTCAACTACTAATATACTAAATGTGGCCTAAAGTCTTATGGATCTAGGCTCTGTCTACCCCGTATGGGATAAAGACGTAATTACATGTTTGTAGTAAGAAAACAGACAGTTGTTATAAATTGCACATTGAAGTATAAACTTTTATTATGTATAGTTAACTATATAATTTTACTTCTGTACTGATTTAAGTTTTTTGCATCTGTCTTATACTCCAAGTAATCTCCGAAACAGATGAAAGCTTTATGCTAGAAATTTTGTAGACAGATAGTCGAGTTGGTAAGAGTTGTCAAAAACTTAAAATAAAAATCTGCTCAAAAATATAAAACCTTTAGAATAAAAGAGAAAGCTGTGGACACATGTGGATCAATATACATTAAATCTCAATAGGTACCAACCTTGCCAACAGTTTCTTTAAGTATAGTCACAGACTCCTCTCTCCTTTCATCATACACTCTGGTGCCGGCCACTTCTCTCAGCAGCTTCAACCTGTGTGAATCCGGAGCTATGGCCATTTGATTGATCTGAAATGAAATTAGAAAACATTAGATTTTCTTGAAGAATATATATTATTTAGTTGTTTCCTGTTTGGTTTGGACATTGCAGACTTGATTCACCCGATTGTCTGATAACAAAGATTTGTGTATTCCATGCTTTGGAAGGCACAGTAGGCCAGATGGCACTTTGAAAAAAAAAACCATTCCTTCAAAGGTGAATTGGCCAGGGTACTAATATGCTTATTTATTTATGCTACCAGCAAGCAGAACAGAAAAGCAAAGATATAACAAAAGTTTTTGACGTGACAGCGTCTTATAATTCGATGAAGCCGGCTGCACGCACGAAAAAACATGACGCAATGCGGCGTTACCTCGCTCTGAGGCGTTCCATTTAAGGCTTTAAGTGCAAGCGAATTTCTTATGACGTTGTCACGTTCAACTATCGTCAGTAAACCGACTTTACAGACAACCGATTTTTTTTGCAGTCCCCTATAGTAGAACCAGGCTGGGTAAACCTGCACCCGTTTCTAGATACATGGCACCTTATAATGATTGGTATAAATTATTGGATTTTCATGACCATTTAAAATTATTTAAAAATCAACTTTAACATTAAAATTGTTCAATATAGTCTATTTTGTTCGTTTGTTAATTTAAATAGGTACCTGTTATAATTTGGGATGTAATTTTAACTTAGTGATAGGTATTAATTGTGGAACTTTTATTATCAAATGTTGCGCTTATCTGTAGTTGATGTAAACATTCGTGAAGTAAAATTATACTGACCTTGCCCTGTTTCACAATGTAGTAAGGGTTGGAGTTGGATAGGCCTGCACTCTCCAAGAGGTTGAGAACTTCTGAACGCGGCACCACCTTTTTATTGAGGAAGAACTGATCTTTCTTGGACCCAATGACGCGACGAAGGAAAATCTCATCTTTTTCAATCTAAATATTGAATTTGATTAAAATTGTTGTTATGTTAGCATGTTTGAGACATGATGCAATACTGAGAAGAAAAGTCGAATATGCTTTTTATATTTTTTCAGCTGATACATAATCTATACAAGTTACCAAGCATTATTGCTGAGCTGAGGAGGCAAAATCATACGCTTTTTTATCTATTATGTCAATGATAAAAACTTAAATTTGGCATAGAGGGATGCAACTTTCATGGCCGAGTCAGAGGCTATGATGGAGAGGTCACTATAGAAATGTCATTTGTACAGTTTACTTAAATTTGGCACAGAGCCATATGGCATTTAGTCCATTATTATGAAGGCCGGTCAACAAAAGTTAGGTTTTTAAAAATACTTACTGGAATTCTGTTGTCGGAGTTGTCAAATATGATCTCCACAAAAGCTGATATGACCCTCGGGCCAGTGCCTTCGTGGAGAAGTGCGAGCCTCTGCTCCGGTCGGAGATGAGAGAACTCATCACTCAGTACAAATTGGATAGCTGTAATAATTATGAAATCGACATAAGATACAAAACCTTTCATTGTACACTAGCTGTTCCCTAACATACTTTAGCTTTTGTCCTTTTTTCTCTTAAATATTTAACAATTCTGGGTGCCAGGAATGCAATAGTGCATTTTAAACAATTAAATATCTAATGTATATGTTTCTTGATAGCAAATGTGTTTAAAAGTGTTGATAACTATATGACTAAGGGCAAAAATTTAAATCCACCATTTCATACTCTAATTGGGGCCTATATTGTAAAAGGTGCATGGGCATTGATTTTTTCTAATTGTAGTGATGTCATGATGGGTCTAATACAAATGTTGCTATCAACTCTAACCATTACTGATTCTGACCAAGTCTTTTCATTCATGTTCTTTTTATTTATCAAAGCACTAAAGTCAGGGTTGATAAAAATCATGACTTTAAAAAAAAAAAACAAAAAAAGCGTATTTATTTGATTCAAATCAGATTTATTTGATTAAAATCGGATTTTTTTGATTTTATTTTAAATTCTTATATTTTTTTGGTTAGAAATTCAGTTATTTATTTTAAAAAAGATATTTCTTTTTATTAAGTATAATTATTTATAAAATAAACAAAAATCACTAATTTTAAATAAATGCAATTTTTTTTCAACAGATCAGTTTCACATATGTTTGGCATGTAACAAAAATAATATAATATGTCTATTATTATAAAAATCAAAAAGTTCCTCTAAAATCAAATCACATTTAAATAAACACACTTTCATTTTAATGATGAAGGAAAATAATTAGTTGAGTTTTTTCAAAAGAAAGACTAATTTGGCTGCCTTCTCGGTGCCTAATCCATTTCTTAATTTGCTGTGCACCAAATTGAATGCTGAAAATATTCTTTCTACCCCAGCAGAAGAAGCAACTGTACATAGCAGTTGCTTGATTATATCCACTTCTTCTTTGGTTATAATTTTTTTCATATTGCTACCCAATAATCAGTAGGGGTAGTATTCTGTATGCCTTGGTTTTCAAATAATACTCCCGAAAGAGGCTCAACTTTTGCATTCAAACTAATAATGCTACTCATCAAACTGATTCTGGTCACTCCATATTTTTTTTGCAAAAATTGCAACTCGGTTGACAACTTTTCTTGGGGCAATTATGGATTAACCATGTAGACTGATTTAAATCACTGATTTAAATCAAGTTATTAAAATCCTATCAACCCAGACTAAAGTTATGTGCATAAAAAAAATCAATGCTTCCCCTTAGATCGCACACAAATGAGCCACATAACAATCTTTTTTATAATGTGTCTGGATCAGCGAGCCGACGGGTTAAAGTATATCAGAACTAAGGCACAGTATTTTGAGGTCATCCAGCCTCATTTCTCACCAGTAAAATAACTATAAAGGAAAAGTACTTTCATAAGAATGAATATGATCTACAATCATATTTGAGTCTGCATAATGTTTATAAAGCTAAATAGGGTACTCTTTTGAAGACGGAAGCCTTCGGCATCAAAGAATATGGTTATGTTGACGTTTGCATGAGGGGACGCGCAAATAAATAAATAAACACACTAACCATGGAAAAAGTTACTTTTTCCAGATCCGTTCCGTCCGACAACAACATTGTGTCGTTTATCAAATGGTTCGACCACAATTTGCTCTCTGTAACTCTTGAATCCTTGAATAATGACCTGCAAACAATAATATCCCACATCACTTTCAAAAGTTTTCGATCAGACATAACACAAAACCACAGTTTTTGTTGTTGCAATAATTGAAAACAATTGTATTTTTAAGTTAATATATTAAAAAGCACCTGTTTTATATGCATTTTTACAGATCCAGATAAAAAAAATACAATTATTTATGGGAAACGCTGACCGCCATTTCTAGTTGTCACGCAAACAAATGACAATGACAAGTTGACTGACAAGAGAGAGACTACAAGTGACGTTTATATGTCAAAATTTAGTTTTTTTTATATACTATTTATGGCCCTGCAATCAAGCTGCTCTGTCCATACCCTGCAAAGTAAGCGAGATGGCGCGACACATAATGTAAGGCGACATCTCGCTTACTCACTCCTTAAGGGCCTGATAAAGAGTTGATGGTGATGGGATGACCGAAACATGTCACATTCAGAATTAAAAATAATGATCATCTTTTCGTGTAGGTATTACGGTCAATTGATCATACACACCCTGGTGTTCAGTTAAGTCAGTTCAGTGTTCTTCAGAACTGCCTCTCAGCCTCTGACAAAAAAATCCTTAATAAAAATTATATGGAATTCAATAGACCGCTACAAAACTGGTCAGTATGATTTTGAAAAATAAAATTAAGGGAGACACTTCATATATGTAAATAAAGGATGAATTATTTTTAACATAGCCTTGTAGGTGTTGTATTGTTGGATAGGTATTTGTAAATGATATGGAGGGTCCTAAAAAGATTTTTGATTATCCAATATTTTGTGAAATATTCGCTTTTAAAGTCGTAAAATGTCAGAGAGGGCTCTTAACTTTTAATATATGCAGTGAAAAATTGTAATAAAAAAATTGGGGATATATGTAATTTAAAAATCTTTAAACAAAAATTGGTTTGAACTAAATTGATTAAGTAGTTTACGAAATACTAATTACCTACTTATTGACTTTGATTAGATAATAAATAAATCAAAGCCTATTTAATATGTACTTAGGTCACAGACTTAGGTATATTGATAAAACCTTTATTATTATACCTAACTCTGATTATATCAATGATGATGATCAAGCAGATTTTCAGCATATTCTTCTATCATGATTAGGATTTTGCCAGGAAATCCTTATTTGCCTTATTAGCCTTTAGGATTGCTATACGTATTCCTATATAAAATCCTGAATTATAACTAGACTTAAAAAAAAACTCATGGTAAGTAGAGGCGAGAGATTAGTATAATGAACAAAATAATAAGCGAATGAAGTGTAGGCGATTTGCGATTCAGACCTTACTACTTTTTATAGGTAGGTATAATGAATTAAAGAGAACAAACAAACAAGTTGATAATATTATATTTATCTAATGCTAGGCAACGAAATAGCCATGGGACATCGATTTACGGCCTGGAACACAGAAAAAATAATATTTTCTATGCATGTGTAGGTGATTAAAAAATCCTTCAAAGCGATTTTACACTAACATTTAATTTGATTACGCTTTTCATTAATAGAGTAAGTCATGCGTCCAAGTCTATCTACGCATGTTTATTCGATAACACAAAATGAAATAGTAAGGAAGCAAAGTAGGTACCTTGTGTGATTTTCTTCAGAAACTTGCCTGAGTAACTCTTTTTGGGCTATTAATAGACTAGATGGCGATCAGGAGGCCGGTCAATAAAAAATCTTTTTAAAGCATTTTCAAAGGAAGTTTATAAAGTTAGATACAATACTCGTATATTTGTTATAAAATATTAAAGTACTTAGGTAGAAGTAAACATACATATATTATGTCACCACACCTTTCTCCCGCAGGGGTCGGAGGATGATATCTTTAGTACTTACCTATCTTTTTTAGTGGAGATTCTTAATTTCCGAAACGCCATTAAAATTCCAAACGTGTTAAATGTATAGATAAATCTCGAAGGACCATAACTAACAAACTGCCTATCTACTCTACAAGTACTCTACGCTCTCTTACTTATTATTTGCTAATGACTCTACTACCTAAGCTACGTCTTTTTTCAACCTAGTGCCATCCTGTTATACGTAGCTGATTGTTTCCGAGCTGATTTCTTTCTTTTTCTACTCCCCTTCGCCCAGTCTTTGCCATCCTTGATGGTCAGGCAGGACATACGCAAATCCTGCGTGGCGACACTGGTGACGTCAAGTCAGGACGTTTTGCGTTTGTTTATTCTTTCAGTATCAGGCCATGGAGGTGACGAAATGGCCAGAAACTTATTTTGCCTAACGATCCAACTTGCCGGTTTTTGTAAGACATGGTCGTATTTTTTGTAATACGTATACGGTCCTACGAAGCAATCTTGTCCGAAACGTGACTCTACATAATTTCAAATATGTTCAAAATCACAAATATAGGCGTTTAAATTAGCTAAATTTTACGTGTATACAATAATAATACTTATCAATAAGATGTTGAGACTCTGCCATCATTGATGACAAATCAGCAGTCAGCCGACATTGATCGTATATAAAGTATTATGTACGTGTGCGATATTAGTCGACTTGTTTCAATCAATCTGGTTTAAAATCGCATCAGTGCAATACATGTGCGAGCGCGTTTTGAGATCGCTATTTTCGACGCGTCTGTTCTTCTGATATTCGAACTTCATACATTCGAAATTTAAATATTTTAATCGATTTTAAATCCTTTTTTTTTCGAACAATGACGGTGGTGACTGTAGCATCGAAAGCCAATAATGATATTTTCAAAGAAGTCGATAAGTTTGGTAGATATCAGCTTTTACAGTATTTATTGGTATGTTTGCCTCTTATTATGGTGTCCATGGTCCATGTAAATTATGTGTTTGTTGCAGAAGAAGTTGACCATAGGTAAGCTTTTTTTCCATCATGTGTACACAACAACTAGTGACTAGTGTAAAGCATTTTTTACCTGGCCGGTTATAAAATAAAAATCTTATAAATAATAAATGAGCTCTAAAATTAAAAACTATCGGGCTAAAACCAAATCGGTTTACCATTGTTCAAATTGGGTGCCATCATCATCCTAGTGAGAGTCCATCCTTAGAAAAACCGCTTTCGTAATTCGTTTCCACTTCTCCCTGTCATAGACATCGTTTCTGTCTAACCTACAACTGCTGAGGTCTATATATAACAGTAGTAGCTGTACCCACTAGTTTCACCCACCTCTGGTGTAGGTATATATGTATATACTATTACACTAAAATTATAAAGGCGAAAGTTTGTGAGTGTGTATGTTTGTTACTCTTTCAAAGGAAAACGGCTAAACTGATTTGGCTGAAATTTTGAATGGAGATTGCTTAAACCCTGGAACAACACATAGGCTATATTTTATCCCGGAATTCCCACGGGAGCGGAGCCCCAGGCAACACCTAGTGTTCTATAAACTTTCAAGATTCAGGCTAAGTATCACGTGCAGAAATTATTTTTGAAATTTGGTTTAGTTGTTTCGAAGATTCCGAAGACCACAAACAAACTGACAAACTTAAAAAAACTCTACTTTTGTAAAACGATATCTTACAAAATTTACAAATTCGGTGTAAAAAATGTATTTTTTTGAGTCGCTCCACAATTGGTTTGTATTGACTTTTCATACCAAGTGGGCAAATATTGATTCCAATAAATTTAGGTCTTAGGCACACATTAGATGCTCATTCACGCATGATAGTTTTTCATCAAACAAAGGGATGGTACTCGGAAGGTGAATTGAGTCGACTGAATTCCAAACAAATCATCGCAAAATTCTTGAATAAATAAAACTCGGGCATTGTTGAAGGAATACAATAATAATAAATCAGCGAAACGAAAAGAAAAAGCGCGCGTAATAATTTTCAATTGTTCACAAACTAGCGATCGATGTGCGCGAATCAGCGCTTTTTTAGGCAAAGGCACAAAGGCAACAGTCAGTAATATTAAAAAAGTAAGTTACATAATATTTAATTGAGTTTTTGTTATAGATAAATTGTTGTAATTTAATTTTATTTTAAATATTAATTAAATTAAATAGCTATATTTATTTATTATATTTTATCTCTCAAAGTTAATTTTATTTATAAAATGTTGACCACTTTTCTGACATAAAACCCTTTGCCAAGTGTTCGGAGACAAGCGTGAGTGTTTCAAAGCCGTTTAAGCAAAATCTCCTACAAGATAATGCTAGTTGATATTCTTCCACCACTTCACTTAGCCCTCTGACTAACTTGACTAGACATGACTACTGGCTTGACTTGACTGTGACTTGACTAAATGATGAAAATTCTAATAAAACTTGATACCTACTGATAAAAATAAGCTCTATGTTTCACTGCCATATTGTGGATTTATTCCATAAAAAAACCGGTCAAGTTCGAGTTGAACTCGCGTGAAGAGGGTTCCGTACAATGCTAATGTCAGTTTTTATATTCAATTGTGGTATGTTAAAGTAAAAGAATTATGAGATGCGAGTTAACTACTACTACCACTATCACTAGTGGTGTTTTCCGTAAGTTAACGTTTTATATTAAATTTACCACTTAATTGTCAATTGATAGAATTCTTGTAGGTTTTCCTGTAATCTACAGGCATTGAACTAGGTTTCCGTATTTTTTTCAAAATTTATTTTTTAATTTTATCTTATCCTCCTTTCATTTGATATATAACACGGTAAGGTTTGCACAACCTTTTTTTTTAATTCATAATTTGTCCCCCGAAAATGAGCCTTATTTTAAAAAAATATTTATTTTCTTTGCACATCTGTATTTGGGTCACAGGATTACGCCATCCTACCAAATTTCATCTGTTTTGGTTCAATAGGTTCAGAGAAAATTGGCTGTGACAGACGGACAGACAGACGCACGAGTGATCCTATAAGGGGTCCGTTGTAAATTTTTGTACGGAACCTTAAAAAACTAAACAAAACGCATGCGTTTTAAACATAAAATAATATTCAGCCGAGAGAGAACTTCCTCCTTATAGTCAATTAAAAAGTAGTCGTTAGCGAAATACTAGATGCAGTGTAGCACGCGGCTCCTGTAGTATATTTTTAGTGGTCAGTAAGCTCTTAAAGACATTCATAATGCAATGTAGCATTAGACCTGTGGCTTAGGCAGGATTTAGGATTCTACAGAATCTCTTCATTTTCGAAGTGAAAGAGTCATTGAAATCTATAAAGCTATAAGCAAAGCTTTTGTGTTTGTTTATAACCGCAAAAGATAATAATTGTATTTAACGAACTATATCAAACAATTTTAAAGGTACTTATAATCAAATTTTCAATACCTTTATAAATTAGGATAGTCTAAAGATTAAATAAGTAGGGGTAGGAGTATAATCAATTTGACTGGAAACTATATGAAATAATAAGCCTCACAATAACTTGATCATTGTTACAGATGCTTAGTACCAGAATGTGAAAATAATTACCCCGATGTGACCATCCCAGCTTGGTGGCCAGAAGGACTGGACAAGAAATGTTACAGGCCAGTGCTTGACAAGGCAGCGTTCGAAAAAAATAAGCGCATTTGTTCTAAAAACACGTTCCATGAGACATTAGAGGAGTGTAAGGAGTGGATTTACGCCAGTAATAATTCGATATTTACCGCTGTAAGTTTCTTTTAATTCAAAAACGTCCACTGTATGTAATAAGTAGATTATATATACATGTATACTTGGTCTATTGGACGGTTGTATGTTTGCGAAAATTCCTTGTTCCTTTGTTTTGACCAATATGTGGCTTCACATTCACTACACTGTCGTCGCTTTGATTCATCCATTTTTTATATGCCGTATCAAGAAAATCTGACATATAAAAAATGGGACGTGCCGTGGACTGAAAAAACAGGTGAAGTTACTACCGTCTCTTAAAACCATGCAAGATCCAGTGAGTAAGCGAGACAGCGCATGATAAACAAGTATGTTTAGATAAATAATAAATATAAATTTAAAGAATGTCTGACTGTGATCCCAATGTTCAGAAAAACCAACATTGGCTTATGCAACATTGAAAGAACTAAATGTTTTCATATTTTGCAATCAAATGTAAATTAAATAAATCTCCCTTACTCACTGGATCTTGCATGGTTTTAAGAGATGGAGGCTGGTAAGCCACCTGCTTGCTATGATTACATAGAAAAAAAATCTTAAAATGGGGAGAGTACCTACTCATACAATGGTTGTTTGCCTACACGTTAAACCGGATTTTTATGATATTCGCATTTGGTTTGTTTTTTATGATTCAAGAAAATATTGAACTGATGAGACTATTATTAGCATCGTTTATGTTTATTATTACCTAATTGAATTATCGTGAGCAAATTATGTCCGGCATCGCAACTAAATCATAATTATCTTGAGAGGACAATAACGTTGTAAGAACTTTATATTTTTCTACGTATCAATCGAAAGTTGATAATGAAAATCAAGTTACTTCATTCAAAATCATAGATTTAAAAAAAATTGCGCGCGATTCGAACTTCTTTGTTCAAAATAAATACAAGCACTAAATTAAAACGTAGGTACTTAAACTAAACATAAAATCAAACATTTTTTTGGCACTTGACAACCGTCGCTTCGCCCCTTTTGGAGTAGACATGGGAAAGATAAAACTTTTTCCTTTAGATTTTATAATTTTTCTATATTAATTTCTCCTTCTTACCTTTTTCTAATTGCTTGCGCAAAAGACATCAACGCGATGAATAGACAAAACTCTACCTTCATATATTTTTGCACCTACGTATACCTATATCATACGTGATAATTATTTGGTGTGGTTACCGGATTGTGTTTACTTGTCACTAACACTATTTTTTCTATATCATATAATAATTGTTTAGAAGTATGACTGACACTTCCTTCAGAATTCCACTGTGAGGAAGGTCAAGGTTATACTCTTATGAGTTAAAAATGGAACTAAAGAAGCAATCGGAGTATTTGTTGTTGTTTTGTACACATACATACACAGAATATACAGTGGAATGATTGTCACAAAAATAACCACGAAAAATAGTACCATTTCTAAATTTAAAAGATTGAAGAATAAATATACCTACTTAATTACTAGACGGGGCCAATAATTATAGCTGAACGTGCTTTCCGAAGCAAGCTATTCTACTTTTTTGAGGTGTTTTTGCGGAATAAGTATTCATATAGATTCTTGATCTATATTATCTATATATGGTTTTTAGCTGGACTTGGGATGTCAATCATCGAAAGCTACAATGGTAGGCTTCGTTCACAACGCTGGTATGATCGCATCCATGCTCTTCACGGGATGGATTGGTGACAAGTATGTATCATATGTTCTAGTTTGTAGATTATACACAGTTTTATAGCCATCTCTTAGAATTTATTATAGCACAGTGGGCTGGATGTGGCCAGTCGAGGGCAGATAAAGCTGAACCCCCCCCCCGGTCACTTTAAAAAGTTAATAGTAATAATAAAATAAAAAACAAGACATACTTAATAATTAACTAATGTTGTTACCCTGTAGGTGGCACATAATTCATAGTTGGCATCGCTTATATAGGTACCTACATCACACCCCAGTGTTAACTGTAGCTCACTAATAAACAATGAATTCAGACGCATCTGACAAGTCTACTTTTTGTGAATTTATCTTCTACTAGCTATTGAATTGCAGATAAACCTTGAATTTACTTAAATTGAACATTTTCTGTCAAGTGATATAAATAGTGGTTAGATAATTTATATAGAAGGTTTGAGTCCAAAATGAGACAGACAATTCATTGTACCTGCTCTCTTTCTAGATTGTATCATCATTACGTAATTTATAACTAAAATAAAAGTTACATACAGTCCAATCCCAACTCATGAAAACTTTTCCGTTCAGCAATTCTTAAGAGATCGAGTGCTTATAAAGATTCAATTAAAACCAGTAGTGGTATTTTAATTGGCCCAATGAGAAATTTTAATTGGTCATGTAGATAATTAACATCTAGAAGCTACCGAATAAATGTCCTTGGTTTTTTTATGTTATGGTTTCGGTATTTGTTTGTATTTAAATTTAAAATATAGCTTTAAATCTCTCTTTGTTTGTGCGTATTTTCCCAGTTACATCCTGAGCTTATGCTTCAAAGCCCTTACGATAAGATATTTCAAGTCTACTGCTACTGTTTATATTTGTAGTTGTTATGTGCAGAAGTACAGAAAAAAAATTAAGAGGTCTTTTTTCAAACTCTCCATTCCAGATTTGGAAGAAAGCCAACGATCATCATGTGCTCGATTGGAGGATGTGTCGGGGTGCTGAAAATTTTCATGAAAAACTACTACGCTTATATTGCTATTGAGTTTTTGGAGTCACTACTCGCTTCTGGCCTTTACACTGTAGGCGTAGTGCTATGTAAGTGTGTTTTAAAAAAAACATATTTATTAAAAGAAATTGTTGATGCATGAAAGTTTACTTATGACTAAACGCTGCGCCGGATTTTGTATTTGATTTTGTTTCGAAGGTTTTGATGCTGTATGTACTTGGGAAAACATGTAGAGCCTATGATCCTTTGAGCCTTTGGTAAGCGTTAAAGAAATCACGTCAGAGGCGATTTCGAAAAATTCTGACATCAGAATGTGCAGTGTGTGTAACGTAACCCATATGAATTAATGAAGATAATAAACTTATATTTTTACCTCAGCATCATCATAATACTTCTTGAATTCAAATCTCGAATACCATTATGTCAATGATAAAGAAAATAAGGATCGATATATTCAACGGTTTAAGGTTACATCCAGCGTCTTTCTGCAACCTTACCTAGGTCTTCGACAAGGCGTTCCAAATTCCATTAAACTACTAACTTAACTATTGTTCTTGGCTCGGTTGACTTAGTACTACCGTGATTAAAATGAATAGGTCTCACTTCTAAAGATGTTAATAATGGATTATATGGAACCCTCAAGATTGCGATGAGATAAAATGTGGGGTAGAGACCAAGGCTCTGAAAGATGGTGAATTTGGTAATCTGTTCTTACCTAGCTATCAAAACTAAGTCGGTAGGTACTCTTAGTTTTTATAGACGGGATTACGGGAGTGCAATGAACGTGTTACACATTTTGGCTCGTGATTCCACTTCTCAATGACTTTGAAGCCAAATAATAGACACATTAATTCTTCGACTGTTACTGATCGTAAAAATAAAAATACGACTGCTATATTTATACAGAGAGAAATTTCAAAACAATATTCAAATTATACATGTTTAGTTTAATTCCAAGAAATTGTCTCTTTCTCTCCCTCATTAGCTTATTCCCAGATACATCTTCACCTTCGTTGTTAGAGTGACAGCCACCGCATAGTAAAACATTTTTTTTTTTAATTAACCCATTGTGTAAAATTTTGCAGTAATCGAAGTGGGAGGAGAAACCAAAAGAGTATTAACTGGTGTGATATTCTCGTATGCCGTTTATGTTGGAGAGGTTTTATTTGCAGTTTTAGCAATGTCGCTGAAATTCTGGAAGTATTTGGTACTGGTCGTTTATACGCCTATGTTATTGTTCTTACTGTACTTTTTGATTCTGAGAGAAAGCCTAAGATGGCAGATGATTAGAGGTAAAACGAATGAAGTTAAAGCTAATCTGAAGAATATAGTAAAAATGAATAAGTTAGACATAACTGCTGCAGAAATAGATGCGATGAGTGATGAGGAAATAAGAGTAAAGTTCAATATAGCGTTGCAAGTAGAGAGTGAAAAATTTAAAGACATAATTGGATCAAAGGAAATAATGACACGGCTGGCAGTAACGTGTGTATGCTTTTTTACGTCTAGTTTTCTTTATTATGGATTAGTGGTGAATTCTGTGTTACTGCCAGGTAATAAATACGTGAATTTCATATTAGCTGCATTGACAGCATTCCCTGGAGACTTTTTGGCATACTGTATGTTTCATAAGATTGGAAGGAAGATTTCATTGCAAGGCGCCTATATTTTAACTGCTATGTTCCTTATAGCGCAGACATACACCCCGGTATGTAAGTACCTATACCACATTTTTAATTTTTAAATAATCGGTTACCAATTAATCATATCTAAGTTCACATGGCATTATGTCATTCATGAACCTGTAGTTTCTGCGATACCTACTACCAAACTGGTTCACTATCTTAACTAGTTTTTATGCTCGCTGATATTCTACCTGTTCCTTTATATGTGTGTGTTTGCATCCTTAATTTCTCATTAAAATTTGTGACAACCAAACTAATGATTGCAAAAAATCCCTCAGGCCACGTGGTCTGACTGTCATGAAAATTAGATCTTATATGTTGATAAAATATTTATCCTGTTGCACTTATAATTTGATCTAAATACACGCCAATGTCACATGCCACACTACAAAATGTTTTCGGGAGAGTTTTTACGAGCCTGATAACTTCATAAAATAATTCTAATACTGTATTGTATAGCGAGATGTATACCAATCTCTGTAGCCGATGGCACTATTCCATTCGAGTTAGCTCATTGTCGTCAGGCTTTTAGGGCAACCTACCTATTACATTATTTTAAAATGTTTTCAGCTTTGTCCTGGCTCAAGATATTACTATTCCTAATGGGCAAGGTGTTTGTGGTGATCTGCTTCACTGGCATTTACACATATGCCCTGGAGTTGTTCCCCACCAGTGTGAGAGGTTCTCTCTTTGGGTTCGGAAATACGATTGCTAGAGTCGGCAGCATGCTGGCACCTTTGACTCCTTTACTGGTAAGTTCTACTTCTTATCGCATTGCTATATTTTGAATAAATTACAATATTACCGATGAATTTACTTAGAAATAAGATAATAATCGTTCCATACTCAATCGATGAGGAAATACAAGTATCTATTTAATAAGCAAAACATTAGTGGAACAAGCAAAGCAACCAACAGAAGACGCAATTAGGAAAATAAAAAAAAGAGAGTCACAAAAATATATAAAAAATATAAAATAACGTACCTACTTAATAAATATCTTACAGGTGTCAAAGCTAAGCGCTCTACCTTCCATCTTGTTCGCGTCCACTGCCCTGATATCAGCTTTATTGCTGACTCTTACACCTGAGACGAAGTTTTTACCTATGTTTGATACCATCGCCCAGGTGGAAGCACATAAGAAGAAAGTTACCACTCATTTATAGGAGTTCCTAAGACTGATGAAGATGCTTTACACCTAAAGGAAGTCTAGAAAATTAGAAATACAATTTATATTTTAATAAGTATTTCATTTACACCAAGTTTTAATTTACTTACTGTACTTATTACTTATTCTCAAAGAAGTTCGAATCGCGCTGTCTCTCTATGACAATTTTTTTTTTAATCTATGTTTATTCTAGTGATTTATGAAATATATTTTTTAAAGTCAATTGGTACTGGTAATGTTTTTTTTTGCAACCTTATCTTATCTAACTTCTTTCTAATAACCTACCGATTTTTAAGTTTCGTTTAGGTGTAAAATGCCAGATTCGCCAAATAGTTAAGTACTATTGCATGTACTGTATGTATAATATACCATCTCTTACATAACATTTGGCTTGAACGATTTAATGAATGTATTTTGATTTGTTAGTTAAGTAGGTACTTCCTTATTATTCCTGTTTCGTGCGGCAGTTTTAGATATTAAGGTATACCATATAATAATTAAGTCTCTATAGATCAGAAAATATACATGGTCGTCATTCTATTACTTTTTGCTCTAATGACCATCAGTTTATCTGTTCTTCTTTTTCTTTTTATGTGTTCAATCATCGACACATGTATAGGTATTAGGATCTATATTAGCAGACAATCAGCTGATACAGGCTTGCAATGTCCTATCCCAATCCCAACCGAACAGGAAATGCTTTCTGTGGAAATCAAGCCCCCAACCTCAGAGGATTCAAACAAACTCCTAACTAGACCTCAGAGACCGAACTGGATGTGATCTTAAGAAAATGTATGCTCTGTGCTGCTAAGAAACGTTAAAAATTTCACTTGATACATGCAATGCACGTATATCCGAAAAATCTAGAAAATGAAATTATGAGCAATTTTATTTGTATCGCTTGCCAAGATTTGGCGTGATTCACGCCAAATCTTCCCTCACGCCGCGTGAGGGAAGATTTTCTAGATGAAAAGAGTGCAAAGCAGGGTTATAAGAGTCACATTGTTGACCGTACGTACCATGCAGTAATAGGTTGAGTCCATTTACGTCAAGTAACAAACCAAACATGAAAACAGAGTCTTTATCAGCTGAGAACTCAACTCATATAATTTGTAGTTCCCGGCATGGAGGTAAGTTGGCCAGAAACTGAAATGACCTTGAATGCGCTGTAGGCGCTGTAGCCGATTTTCATACAAATTTTAACGTACGCACGTCCAGTTTGTGGCTTACTTCCGTGCCGGCTATTATACATCTAAGTAAGCGAGATAGAAACAAGTGAGTAAGCGAGGTGGTGCCTTACAATACAATCTCGTTTACTCTAGGGCTTGCTTAGAATATAAATATGATGGTAAACGCCCCCTAGTGGTATACTACCATCTCTAAAAACCATCCAAGAACGATTGAGTAAGGGACACAGACTAGGGAGGAGATACTATACTAGGTAAGGGAGATGTCGCCTTACGTCATGTAATGCGTCGTCGTCTCGACTCGATTATTCCACTTGTTTTTGAATGGTTATTAGGGTGATGGTAACCCCCCTCAATAAAAAAGAAAGTTGTGAAATGGACCGGTATGCAAGGCCGTAAATATATTTAAAAAAAAGTAGTTATTTAGCCGATTAGACACCGGACTTTTCATTTGACAATTAACTTGACTTTGACAGTAAAATTATAACCCTAAAATCCTTAATAAATATTTTCCGTTTTGCCTTAGTTTTTGATAAAGGAATTGAAATCTATATTGATACATAATATAGGCACAATAACTAAAATTTACTGAAAATGGCAGGATATGAGATACGGCCTTCGAGCAGTAAGAAAGTAAGCAGTGTTCTTTGTTTTTAATTGTGCGATTATGTTATATTGATCTCAATGTGTTGTGAGTTATGCACATGTTTTCTACAATTTTCAGGGAAAAGGCCTGTTTGCAACGAAGCAATATGAACAGGGTGATGTTATTTTAGAAGAAGATCCTCTAGTTTCGTGCCAATTTGCTTGGAACGCGGCCTACAGATATCTAGCTTGTGATCATTGCATGAGGTACACCATATTACCATATTTTAGATGTAGTATGTATCAAAGCCGATTATTATTACTATCAAATGGATTGGACCAGTAATAAAGACCATCTATGCTTCATATTATTACTCACTAGCTATGCTCAGCGGTCTCTCCTTTATGCCTGCAGGAAACTATGTTTAGCAAGGTTCATCTCAATTAATTCAGTGATGATCAATTAGCGTAAATAGAGCAGACAGTGTTGCTTTTCCGTGTTTAATATATTAGTAAGAAAGAATGAAATCTTTCCAATAATAATAATAAGTATGTACCTGGCTTCACTCATATTTATTTTTTACTAAAAAACATTCTTCGTGGGTCTTGAACTTGGAACCATCAAAACAAAATGATGATGCGTATACCACCAGACCAACGAATCTGTAACTAATGTGTTGAAATTATTGTACCCATTTTATGCAGAAAATCTTTTTGCATGAAAATATGGGTAAAATAAATTTTCCCAGACATTGAACCTAGCTAGATTATCTTTTTGACTATGTAAGAACTTACATTTAAAATTTCAAAGAAATTGTTAGAGCCGTTTTAAAAAGCACAAGTACAAATAAGTTTATTGCTCGTGTAATAGTATAGGATATAGGATAAATATTTTTATTTCAGACAAACATCCATATAAAATTAACTAAATTGTCCAATGCTAGTGTAAATAAGCTACTCAGTTAACCAGCAAGCTCCAGTCTTAAAACACATCTGCACTTAACATAAGCTAGGGTCGTTGTCAATTACTGCTCTTCACTACATAGTATAAAACAAAGTCACATTCTCTGTCCCTATGTCCCTTTGTATGCTTAAATATTTAAAACAACGCAACAGATTTTGATGCGGTTTTTTTAAACAGATAGAGTAATTCAAGAGGAGGTTTTTATGCACATGCAAAGCCGGTTGGGTTGCTAGTGATGTATAAAGTATGAAGGGATTCAAATTAAACATCTTATATTATAGGTCCTAAATTATAGGAAGCATGTTGAACCTGATGGTCCATCTTTGAAATTAAAAAAATAATAATTTTATATTAAACATAATATTTCAGGCCATTAGAGACACCAGAACAAAATGTAAGACGTCTATCATGCAAGCCGGATATAGTTCTTCCACATTCCAACTGCTACGAGACCAACTTAGAGAATGTAACTACTTGTGATCAGTGCGGAGTGTTATATTGTTGTGAGAGCTGCAAACAACAGGCATTTGTTACGTACCACAGGTCACTTTGTCACGATATCAGCGATGTGCAGCATCCCGTTATGGTGCTTCTGGAGGCGTGGAAGTACGTACTACTTACCATTTTAGGCAAAATAGCAAACATTAACATAAAAAATGGCAATGTAAATTTATTCACTTAGTTTCAAATGAATACTGTTTCTGATTTAGTCAACATCACCTGGACACCCTGGTGTCAAAGTTATAGAAACTGACACATAGCCGGCCACTGACCTCCAGATTATAAGGCAAATCAATGCATTTAGAAATAGATTAGACAAAGTATAAAATCTCCAAACTTAAGATGCACACGCATCAGCTTTATATGCTGCTAGTGTGTTTAAGAATATAAATAAATAAATAAATACCTGCTAGTACTAGAACAGTAGTAGATCACAAAGCAATCTAATTAATAAAAAATATGCCATTTTAATTATTTATGATTACTTTTAAAAAGTTTTTTAGATATTTTTGTTTTCATTGCATCAATTGGATGCAAGCCACTTTTGAAAGTCAATGTGAGAATGGTTTTTCAAAATGATATAATTTTCGAATATATATTATGATATTGTTGATGTATATTTTTCTGTGAACATGAATTTGAAATAAATAAATAATTTCCTGTTTTCATTTAAATATAGTTTACTACCTTTACCTAGATTTGCTCATGCTATCATTTCAAACAAAATTTTTCAACATCAAAACATGTTATAGTTTATTTCAAATTTTCATTATATTTCAGACAAATGCACTATCCACCGGAAACAACAAATATAATGCTACTGGTCCGAATACTGGCTTACATCGAACAAAGTCCAGACCCGCCTTCAGCTGCTGGAAAAATCAAACAATTCTGTCACAGGACTGTGAACGAAGATGCTGAATTAGTGCACAAGTTACTTGGAGAGCAATTCACGGATCAGCTTAATACTCTTAGAGAACTTACGAGTAATGTTATCAGTGGGGATTATGCTCAAGAGGTAAGTATTCAACTTGTATTCTATTTAATATATTCATGGTTTTATAAGATAATTATTTGGCAAACATTGCAGTTGTATTTGTTGCAACAACAATATAAATATTAATATTCTAAAGTACACAATATTTCGCTTTTGAATTTTTTTATTTATTGAAAACTAGCTTTAGCTTGCGGTTTTGCCCGCGTGCATTTTCTTTGGGAACAATGGTCAATATGTCCTTCCCAATACTTTTTGATATGTGAATGGGAAATTCAGGAAGATTGGTTCAGTAGATAAAGCGGGAAGACGTAACAAACAAACAAACTCACTTTCGCATTTATATATTTGGATTAAGGGGAAAAATAGAAAAATGATTCATAAGAAATTATTATGTTCCAAATCAGTTAAAATAAATAAATGAATTTTTTGGAACAAAAAATAATTAAAAAGATCAGTGATATATTTTTTTTTACCAATCCATGTATTATAAATTATAATATTGCATTGATAATTATACGTCTTATAAACTGCTTCCAGTTCCTCACACCCGATGGTTTCTGTTCACTAATGGCCCTGATTGGCACCAATGGACAAGGAATTGGTACCAGCCCGCTTGCTATGTGGGTGAACAATGTGCTGGAGTTGACTATGTCTGATGATGAGAGGCAGCAGCTCGATCTGTTCATTGATAAGCTGTATCAGTATGTTGAGGAAGGTGGGTTTGATTATTATTTCATTTATCATCTCACCCCCTATCCTAGCCCTTCCCATAATCATAATCATAATCATTTATTTCTTGTAAACATGTTGTACAGTAAGGTCTCATAAATATAATTAAGTAGGAAACAAACATGCTTAACCTCTATGGCATACAAGAATTAGTAGGCACAATGGCCACGTCATCTTATTGATCATCAGATACAGAACCATTATTCATTCAAAACCAAAACAAAAGTTGTACAATTACGATTTAGTATATTTATGTATAATGCTAAATAAACAATAGAAATCCTGCAACTAAAGATCTAAATCACTCCAAAAATTAATGAATTGTGGTGTATTTTGTATAAATTCTTTGTAAGGTTGAGTTACTAGTTAATCTTACAGAATTTAGATCAGCTGTCCTTCAAAGTCACAATCAACATTTAGTCAGAAAAGAATTCATGCAAGTCATAATAACATTTAGATACCAACAACTCTTTCAGATGAGCTTTAAATTTATTTAGGGGTAATTCTTTCAAATTCCGAGGCAGTTTATTAAACACTTTTGGTGCCATGCTATAGATACTGTTACTCAAAGATTACAGAATACTAAACTAGTACATATGTTCAGTACTCCTAGTATGAGATATCATAAACGCAGAGGTAAGCGACTGCGTTAGCGATTTTGTATGACAAACCTGTACAGCGCCCCTGGCAGATAGTAAGGTAACTAAGATATTCCATACAAATTCTAACACATTCGTTAGCATCTATGTTTATAAAATCTCATACTAGGGGTTCAGTTCACTACAAAAAAATATATATGTATATACGCGCCAGCATTTTGTACTAATAGTGTTCATACAAAAAGGCACTCACGCCATCTATCGATCACACGAGACACTATCTTTATAAAACTGATAACTTTTATATAAAACACTAAAACAGTTTATGGTAGTATAACGATAATATAAAAAATCGAGTTTCAATTTCACACCACCAAATAGCTACCTATGTTAGTACATTTTCATCAATATTCTCCATACTTGGCCCAATGTTTGCACTTTGTCTAAAGAAACCAACCAACTTCTTACACCTTACAGAATCTGGAACGTTCCTGAACACAGAAGGGTCCGGTCTTTACCAGTTGCAAAGCGCAAGCAACCACAGCTGCCTCCCTAACGCAGAGTCCTCGTTCCCTTATGGGAACCATCGCATACAACTCAAAGCCTTGAAACAGATAATGCCGGGGGAAGAGATATGTATCAGCTATCTCGACGAGTGTGCTCTACAAAGATCCCGACATTCAAGACAAAAGGTAATGTAAAAGATGATTGATTTACGTATGCCATGTTTTTTTTTATACTGCTGTGCAGGTAAACAGGGCTACGCCGCCTGCCTGATGGGAAGTGGTTACCATAACCTATATTGCTCTAGAATGAGATAACTCAATGTTTTTGATAAAAAAAAAAAATACATTAGGTACGACAACGTAAACTTATCGAACTTTAATATTTATTATTTCACCCATCATGTGTTATACCTACACTGACCAAATAAAATTATAATCACTCAAGCAGCTACAATATTTTATGACCTATGTCATCATCATTGCGTATGACATTCTTCCTGCGTGGTTGACATGTCCAAGTTCTTTAACAAATTCTTCTAATTCTGCTCTGGGAACATCAATTCCCTGTTTTTCTGTTGTTCTTACCCTTTTCTCTTACTCTTTGCAGGAACTGGCCCAAAACTATCTGTTTGTATGCTGGTGTGAGCGTTGCAACGCTCAAGCATCGCAACCCGATTGTACTAGCGAGGAAGACATGAGTGATGAAGAGGTGGATGCTGACGACTGATGTTCCAACTTGCTGGCGTTCTGCCTGCTCGGGATATAGCGAGGCGAAGCCAGGTGGGTTTGTATTGTATTGTAGCTGTATGTATTAGGGAATCATGAGCGACGATAATGGATGCTGACGAGATTGATGAACCAACTGGACAGACCTGGCTGATTATAATAGCAAACGAAGCCAGAGGCAGTGGTTTGTATTGTTAAAGTACTAGGAAGATATGAGTAGTGAAGAGTGGATGCTGTAGACTTTGCTAACTTTCTGGCCTTCTGCCTGGCATTGGCTTATATTGACTTGTTAAAAGTACTAGGAATACATGAGTAGTGAAGTGGCGGATGCTGACGACTGATGACCTAACTTGCTGGCCTTTCTGCTCGGTGTAAAGATCATAGAATAAAATAGATCAATTAAGTTGTGTTGTACTAAAATAATAGCTATACTTTATATTATTGCCGATGAAATAATCATATATTGTTTTGTCTACAGATTGGGAATTGTGCATTTGATGTACTGAAATTTACGTGTGCGTGAGTCAAGAAAGCGAGAGTGTTATTAAGAAATATTCATAACATGAATGTTAGTTTATTGCCCGCGAAAGATCAAGCATATATAGAATTGTAATATAGAATTGTAAGATATAAATTGATCTAATATATCTTTTATAATGAGTCATCGCCTAATTTAAAAATTTTTGCTTTTTAAATTGAAAAATTGTTCATGTAAACATGGTTTATTTTAACACGTTTTCTATTTTATGTGTTATCTGCAGAAAGATTCCAAATAATTATTGTTTTGGAGTATGTGACGGGAGCGATAGTGTTTATATGCTCGACCGCCACAAAGGGAAGATCTTCCCGCCAGGCTAGGGTGTTATGCCTGGGGAACCGCGGCTCCGACGATGTCTTGTCGGAGGTTGTATATATGCGCTCCAATCCGTAGAAACTTTGCAAGCGCGATTTTGACTTTCATAGTAATTTGCCATCTTGTATGCAATTCTGAGATTGTTGCTTTTAACGCCATCTGTGGTACGTCTTTGTAGATATTGTTGTGGCGCTAGTGTCGCCACAGGACTCCCTTCCAAGACCGAAGGTCTGATAAATCTTCATGCGCAGTCTGTGCTTATGATGTTAGCTTGCAAGTGCCAGTTGCTTGACTTGACGTTCCAGTGTGTCGAGTACGTTGTTGCTGCTTGCTCGTAGTCTGCGGTGAGTCGAGACTGTAGTGAGCGATGACTTGTTGGCGCCGGTAGATGTCCTGCAGAACTGCCACGCTGGTGCGGTGGCCGGCCGATGAATACCAGGCGTGGGCTGCGGTGGATGTGCCGGTCGCTGAAGTCTTTGAAGTGAGGGTGGTTGCAGGACCAGGAAGCTCGGTGCGTCGGCTGCGTTGGACCTGTAGATACCCCATCGTTGTTGGCTTGCTGTGAGACTGCTGGCTGCTGAGGCTTGAGAGGTAGCGAGATGATGGATCGGAGAATATTGATGGAGAAGGCTGCTTCCAATCACGTCGGGGTCACCAGTTTGGAGTATGTGACGGGAGCGATAGTGTTTATATGCTCGACCGCCACAAAGGGAAGATCTTCCCGCCAGGCTAGGGTGTTATGCCTGGGGAACCGCGGCTCCGACGATGTCTTGTCGGAGGTTGTATATATGCGCTCCAATCCGTAGAAACTTTGCAAGCGCGATTTTGACTTTCATAGTAATTTGCCATCTTGTATGCAATTCTGAGATTGTTGCTTTTAACGCCATCTGTGGTACGTCTTTGTAGATATTGTTGTGGCGCTAGTGTCGCCACATTGTAATAAAAAGCTATCGCGGACAGTAAACATCAAGTACAGATTTCATTTAGGTCTTAATGTAAGTACCTAATGAATACTAAGCATAATTTTATGGAAGACAATCCGTTTGTCAGACAAAGACAGAAATAAGTGTTTTTGTGACAGAGCTAACAAACACAGTATATTTTAGTGATATCACGCTTTTTAAGCAGATACGACAAATATATTTTTTATGCATTTAGCTGTCGCTTAGCAGTTCTGATTATTTAGTGTGATGAGTATACACGTTGCAGCATGACTATCGATACTAGCCTTTATATCTTAGCATTAGAAGCGAAATTCCTATAAGTTTTGGTAGCCTGAAGTGCTGTTGACACTAACTTAGTGGTCGCAGCACTTAGTAAGCTTAAATATTAATGCAAGATATGATTTGCGTAGTTGTTTTCTATACATAGTGCAATATCCATTTATATTTAGAAAACAAAGAAAGTCGTAATGCCCTTGTTTTGTACAGAAGTACGAGTAATATGCGCCAATGTATCTTTGTATGATAGGTTAATTATCGAACTTGGTTAATTACAAGTTTCTGAATAGATCAAAATATATCTTTGTCAATCATAGCGCCACATTTACTGTGGGCCACATAGAAAAATAAGGTGTAATTGTTAGAGAAAAGTGATATACTTTTCTATGTGGTCTACTGTATACGTGACTTCTCGTTTTCTATTGGTTGTTGCTCTTGCACCATCAACCAATAGCGAACGTCTTTCGAGTCGCAGTGAATGTGGGCGTGAAACAATTTAGATAACATTTAAGACAAATTTGCTGACGGAATTTTTGGCGTATTTTTAAAATGTAAGTATTTAGTTTTTTTTTTTAGATACTAAGTAGGTATTCGAAGAAATATTTTTGTTAGATATGATGTTAGATTAGTAAATAAAAATAATAAGCAATGTTGATGTTAACATGTAAGTAGTTCCATATATGGCCTAATCGAATGTAGGTAATATTGAAATATTTCAGATTCTACATTAGATTTCATGATATGTTTTCATGATTTCAAATTTCTTAGAATCTCTCTTAGGACCAATTTGTAGTAGATATTTCTGTTAAAACAGTTGAAATTTTGTAATTTCGTATCCATTGTCGTAAGAACGCATTGAGGACAAACTAGACTCTTTTTTTTAATAGTCTTTATGAATGGTAGATGTTAATTCTTTAGGGCGCCGCCATTTTATTGAAACATCTAAATATTTACTCACACATTTTACTAAGTATTTTTATAATATATATTTTTTTATTTATAAATTAATATTTTATTAGCTAAATACAAAACATAATGAAGGCATCGAATAATAAACGATTAAAAATAAAAAAATCCATATCGAAATTATTACCAAATCTTCGAAATAGTATAGCAACATTGGTCGATCTTTTTCCATTTAGGAATGGACGAGTAGGAAATGTAGAGTACTTAAACTTAGATATTTTTCTAGTTCAGACGAAAATACTGACAAAGGGGATTATTACTGGTCAATGAAATTTTGAGCAAAGCGCAAGCAAGTAAGAGAAAACGATTTTATAGTCCGCTTTTTATGTTACGCTCAAGTCTTTACCTTACTTTAAACCGTTAGAGAAGGTAATGGGAAACACGCACGAAAGAATAAAATAACGTTGCCATTAGTGTTGTCTTCTTAAAGTGATTACTGGCTTTCTCGTTTATTATTAAATTGAACATATTGAAATGTATATTCTAACCCCTTTATTCATAGAAATTTGCAAGCGTTTGTTAAGCTTATTTTAACTAAAATATGCTTAGTCCCTTTATCTCTTATTGATAATTATCGTGAACGAAGGAGACAAAAAATGGGCTTTACAGCAAAAAATTTGTTATTTTTTATGAATAAGGGGGTAATACAATAATGTTATAATAAATATTGATAATATGTATTTTGTATTACAACCAATCAGGGTAGATGGTATGTGCCAAATATTTAAAATAAAAATGATTCGCTTTGCTTACAATATACAAATATGGCGTCAATTAATTGTGACATCAATTATTATATCATTGGCCTAATAAGCTTAATAATAAGTAAATAAGCTCAGTTGTAATAGGCTTAATAAGTGTTTTTGAAGCTTCATTTATAACAAAATGTATTTTTGAATATTTGTTTGAGCGCCCCCGGGCAACAGCTAGTTTTACGTAAAAAACATGTCTAAGTATGTTTCGTTATGTGACATTAGTATATGATATACCTACCTATCAAATATCTAAGTAAACATTTTATTCTATTCTACATTAAAAGTCCGAAGACAACAAAACATTACACTATCTTTACTGCTATGAGGTAAGTGCAAGCTGCACTCAGGTTTTTTTTATTGTACTTACTTCTAGGATTTATTGTTACTAATGACCTTATTCTAATACATTAAGTTTGTATATAAAAATAATAAATTTGTTTTAAAAAATACATAATAAATTATCTGCAGTAACATTAAATGGCCTTTTCATTAATCTTAAACTAATTAATTTTATTTATTTGATTTTTTAACTATCCGCTAACTATTCTCCCTATTGTATACCCTTAGTATGAGATTTTATAAACGCAGACGCTAGCGACTGCGTTAGTGATTTTGTATGACAAACCTGTAAAGCGCCCCTGGCGGATAGTTAGGTAACTATGAAATTCCAAACAAAATCCTCACGCAGTCGCTAGCGTGTGTGTTTATAAAATCTCATACCAGGGGTTAAGGTCTACAAGTGTTGAAATTATTGCCTGACGGCGTAAATATTGGATGAATGAATAGAAATAGGTAGGAAAAATTACCCGTGGGACCACCAGGGGGACATGTTAGTGGAACGACGGGTAAAAGACGAAAACCGCGCGCCATCTCGTAATTTTTTTTAATCTATGGTTAAATCCAAAGAGAATTTTATCATTTAATTCACCTTATTTAGTTTCTCTTGCTTGGAACTTGTGTAACTGTTATCTTTCATCTATTAAAATAAGACTCAAAGAGCATAAATATAAATATGAATTACTATTTGTGTTATTCAATTTGTTTGGGTCATCTTAACATTAAATTATGTAAAACCCTTTCGGGTAGATGGTTTGGGCAGATTCGAGTGAATAACTGTTCAAACTAATAGAAAATGTTTCTACTTTCCATGGCGAAAGTGGATGGATAATATCGGATAATCGATTTATCTAAGTATACTATATGCTAAATGAAAGCAAAAGGTCTTCACTGTTTTAGTAAAAATTAAATTTCCTAAACTACGGGTTCTTTTAAGCTAAAATATGATAGGTAGGATACGTCACCTAATACTAGTAAAACTAGATTTTGCGGAATCTTAAGGCAAATGGGAGGCGACCTTTGCCTCGGTCAGAACCATCTATACTAAAATTATCTATACCGTGGAATAGATACTAGTAGACTATAATACAATAGTTATACTAACGTATAATACAATAATACTGAAAATACCTATTATAACTCTAGAATATTTTCGAAAATGTTCAATATTCGTATTTTGCCCGCCTAACGGCCAACTGAATGCAATTGAGTGTAAAACTTAGCATTCCAATATTAATTAAAAAAAAATGAATCAAATGAAAACAAATCCTGTTGGTTCTGTATCGGCGAGTGCAACTAAAGCGATACAAAAATGAGGAAATAGAAATTGACAAGACAAAGTCCTCCCGTGAGATAGTAAGGCCCAGGTTCTGTGCAAACATTCATTCGTGCCACCCTACTTCAAACGACGTCTATCCTTAAAAGGGAGGAGAAAATTATCTCGTGAATAAATTATATTTTTCCCCTTTTATGAAGACAGTTGAAGTGCATTTTCGTCCATGTTTTTTTTTCTTGTTTGCTTCAGATCAAAGACAGGAATTCCGGCCGTGGCCCGTGACCCCGCAAAAATAAAATGAATAAAGAATTTAATGTGACTTGATGTCTGAGGATAATAACGTTAAAGTGCTTTAGAATGTTTTCTGGGTAAATGGTTGTTTGTTTTTACAATTCCATTTATTTAGTCCAATTCCCGCTTTTTAACTTTCAATTTCAGTAAGTAGGTAATTTCTAGAAGACATTTCAACAAAATGCGCGTACCTTAGTAAAAGATTAAATTAGCCTTCCATGTAGTCATGTAACAAAGAGAAACCTGTATTGTTTCGAGTTTAGGAACTGACTCGGGGTCCTTAGCGGAAGTCAATTAACCGCAGAAGCCTAACATGGAGCGAACATCGCCTGGGGATTGAGAACATGTCTTGAGGAAACGGGTACACATGTTGCGGTTTTAAGTTTAGCTAGTGGACCTACCTACCTATATGCTACAGTTACCTACCCAAAAAATTGTCCAAAAACGCACGCTCATGCTTACTGTCAAACGGCCGAAAGTCTAGGTAGCGTTGGGTATTCTTCACCAAAGGTACGACTTCTTGCAACTCATTATAATGGGTAAGGTTGCTGAAAAGAGGAAAGTTGGAATATGGAGAAAATCTTGACTGGGGAACATCCGAGAGTGGACCGGGATAGCATGCAAGCGCAGCAGAGCTATTCCGAAGAGCTAAGGACCAGAAAAAGTTCATATGTCTTTCATTGCTTTACGAAATTCTCACGCGTGACCTGATTTTTTTAACTAGTAAAATAATCACCATTCTTTCTGTCTATCCACCATCCATCCTTAGCATTTTTATTGATTTCCTTTGTTAAATGTTACAATAGAGTGTATTTATCTATCTATTACCCCCATGATCAATATGACCTTAGGTCTTCTACATAAACTTCAGTTTCTGTCTCTCCCTTACCATTTGGTACCGGTAATATGCAAAAATCTAATAACTTGCTTCTAATGCTGGATAGCCTCTACCTCGCGTGTTTGCCCATGGTCGCCACTTCATTACCATTCTGTCCACCAGTCTTGGTCCATCTGTGCTGTGTCCTGCTTACCCGCTTCCTTTTCTGTCTCTTAAATGTAAGTAAGTACATTATTTTAAAAAGTTTATAATCTTATATTTTATATTGATTTCCTGCCATGTCCAAGCAATGAGTGATCTGTATTTTCATAATCAAAATACAGCAATCAACCAAACCAATAGGTAGATTGATCATACTGGGATTATGTATCGTAAGGCTATTAACTGATGCAAACAGCTATGCAAGGACTCAATACTCAATAGAGGCGTCCTATCGATCAGGGTTACTGATGAATATGGTAATACTGATATAGTTAGATACCTACTATAGGTCCTTGTTGGCTATTTCAGAGCATGTAACTATAATCAAATTTGATTGTATAAATATGAATATAAATGTATACCTATAGGAACAAATTACACAGGTTGAGTTAGCCCCAAAGTAAGTTCGGGACTTGCATTATGGGATACTAACTCAACGGTACTATATTTTATAACAAATACATATATAGATAAAGACCCCGGCCAATCAGAAAAAGTACATTTTTCATCTTGACCTGACCGACTAATTAAAATTTTTGTTATTAAAAAGACACAGGGCGCATAGAAATAGGCATATATTTCATACTAGCCACCCGCCCCGGCTTCACATGGGCATAAACACCTTAAACTTTACTCTTGCATCACTCTATCTATTAAAAAAAACGCATCAAAATCCGTTGCGTAGTTTTAAAGATTTAAGCATACAAAGGGATAAAGGGACAGAGAAAGCGACTTTGTTTTATACTATGTAGTGTTGCTAAACAAAACCATTCTTCGGGAAGTCGGAAGGAAATGAACGGATCGAAATGAACATTAATCGTTAACACATCAAAGGATGGTGAACAATATTGTGTACATTCATCTGTCTTTGTCCTTTTATCATTAAATTCCTTTAGGGCATTTCACTTTCCCGGCACTTAGCAGATTTAAAATTAGTCCTTTTAAAAGGGTATCTACCTAATAACATTCGGTTTTTGCCGGGTTCCGAGATTTAGATCAAAGACTCATCCGGACCGGGCGAGATTCTCATCCGGTTGAATACGCGTAAATACGCCACAAAATATGGAGAGTACAGGAGAGACAAAATGAATGATCTTTTTGCTGACTAGGTGTGAGCGGTTGGTGAGAGAATCATTATTTTTATTTTGGAAGAAACCTGTGTCCTAATTTGTATTTTGTATTAAATAGTAAATGACGATTTGATAATAAATTAGCGGACTACAACACTCATAATATACATTGGGCCGTTTCTACAGTGACTTTCCATCTCCATGCCGATCTTCGCTTTCTTAAGGTTTGAAACTGCAACAAAAGAATATGACTATTAGTTTGAGATATTGTCCCAAGTAAAAGATTTAACGAATCTTTTCTTAAGGAACTCGGTGCTACAAGAGTTTATTCATTGCCAAGAAGAGATCCTCAAATTTTTGTTCATGCTTTCATAGCCGCAACATCTTTACACATCATTATAGGCTGCAATACCGACCATCGCAAAATCACCAAGTAAAAACACTTATATGATGGATCAGAAATCTAGTACATTGGATGTACTCAGTACTCAGCAGAATACATAAGCCGTAGTGAGAACAGAAGATGGGATCGGAAATTGTTTGACTGGAGACCGTGGCTGGCACACCAGAAGCCAGACAAACCAGCTGCCCGTTTGAGCTACAATATTGCCAATATTGGAGGCCCTATTAGGAGGAGAGTTCCAACGAGTAAGACCGAAGAGTGAAGTGTATTGTAGGAGGATCACGACCTTCAGTGGACAAAATGAGCTGTACAAAAAGAAGACATGTCCAGCAAATTCTTGCAGTCGAAATGAAGATGATAGTAGATACGTATGAGAAAAAAAAAACATGGGTAAGAAAATAATATTGGTGTAAGTAACATGAAACTGAGTTCCGACTGAAAATTCGTTATTTTGTGCCTACGCTAATAGAAATTAAATCAGATGGAATCTGATTTGAGGACGTCGCAGAGTGGCAAATAACGGTTTTCGGCATAGTATCTGTTCGTATCCACCAATTTAACCAACCGTTTATATAAAATGAAACAAGTAACTAGATCTGGGACATGTTAGTTATTACCACGTCCATACTCCGTAAGTAAGTAAGTAGGAGAATACTTTTTTGGATCTCGTGTAAAGCGGATTTCGGGCCGGAGTGGCTTGGGGCGAAATCGATTATAATGAAGTAAAGGTAGGCTGTACAATACATACTAAGAGCGAACGAAACCGTGAGGAATAGTTAGTAAATATATAAAAGAGTATTACTAACATCAATAATAATTAGATACTCGTAGATATTTTAGCTATATGCTACCTTGATAGCGTACCATGGGCTCTGAAGCGTAAGCTGAAGATGCAACCGTGAAACACGCTCGGACGAAGAAGATAATTTAGCTATAGATATGTATGTACATATAAAGTAATTGGAGAAAATAATGTCATGTCTTACATTCATTCGTCTAAGCTACAAAAAGTCGTGATAGGTCTTGTAACCCGATTGTACATGGCAAAATTTTTATTAGGTCGAGCATTACAATCTAGCTCGTTCGGTTCCTCGGTGACCGATCTTAAAACCCTCTCGCCCCCGGGGTGCGCTTAACCCATTTCCATTTCTTGTTTTTATTTCCTTAGAGCTATAAGAGAGCGGGCTTTTCAATTTGCCAGCCGTCTTCGAAATAGTATCTTTCATACTTGTTGCTGAACACTGAAATGTCTATTTCTACAAACCTGGCGGTAGAATTAGTACAGATTAAAGTATGCAAGCTAGAATTTACTTGATATATTTCATGGGACAAAAAATGTGATCTCTCTCTATTGAAAAGGGCCTAAAATAGTTATGTTTTCAATGATTCCAATGCCAATTGAAACTCGGCAGCACATAATGTAATAACATTATGTGCTGCCTGCCGGAGTAGTTGTATGTCTAGCTTTAATAAAAGCTAGACATACAACTACTCCGGTAGGCTTCGTTGTAGGTGTGGTAGAGCCTGATTTTTATTGTACTTTGATAAATAGATCCTTGAATTAGTTGTGCGTAGTTATGTCATTAGGAACACGTATCTGGGATAGCACGACTAGTTGTGCGTACATAGTTGGTCCATGAGGAAACAGGGCTCGCATAAGCCGCAACCGCAAGCTAAATAATGACTAGTTTTAGATTTGTGCATCTCACTAAACAAATAGGTCACCAGAAAGTATTTTATCGGTAACACATAAACGTGTCCTCAGACAACCCAAATAAATCTGTGCGCGGATAAACCTAACTTATCCTAACAAAGTTCTCTAAATCCGCCCAAATCCGTTTCCGCCTATCGACTGTCCAAACAATCTATCCGCAACACACGTCCCGAGCGAGACGTCAAGAAAAGTTAGGCCGTTCCTTAATTAGGGACCGACGTTAAATAATGCCGATTTCAAGCAACGTTTATAAGGCTTAGGCCTGCGTAATCCGGGGGCCTGTCGAGTAAAACATGTGAACCTACGGTACAAAGCCGAGCTGCGAAATGCCCAACTTGTGAAGAATAACGATGCGTTTGCTGTTGAATAATTGAAAAACATTTTGTTTGGTAGCGGTGTGCAAAAATTAGCGTTTGGTTCGAGTAGAAATCATGTAACTTTATTTGGAAACTATTAACGTCACTTGTTATTTTTAGGTACTAAATTATTTTTATATTTATTAAGAGTTCAAAAACCTAGGTTTGATCTGGCTAATTCTGAAATATTTTACCTACTTACTTGCTTATACATTTCTGACGTATCTAGTCACTATCATTTACGTGATGTTGAATTTGTTCAACAATTTACTAACATTTATAAATATTACAAATAATTATCGGTAATCGGTAAAAAATAGCAAGTATCTTGTTCAGAAGAGGCATAGCTCCTCTTATGATTAAAAAAATGATTGTAAGTTAATGAAATGACAAGGTAAGAAAAAGGCATAGAATTTTTATAATTAGAATACATAATACATACTTAACTACGAAGCACAATTTTTATATGGAAAAAATGATATGACAATATTAAATTATAATACATCAGTTCTGAAAATGAAACCAGGAAATAAGCTCGGATGGAGATTCCAATTTGATAAATATGGATTTAATAAGTTTTTTGTCATTTGTCTTTAAGATAAGTCTCAACATTTTAACAAACCTTCATTAAGTACATAATTCCAGACCAATTTAGTACAGCCTAGGATCTTTATAGGGGTACAAAGGTAGGCTGTATGAATTGCTATTTATGGTTCATAATCCTCAGAATCCGACGGGTTAAGGCCCGTCCAGTGTATCTCATCAATCTTACTCAGACCCGCATAATCACAGAAAACGAAATGGGGATTATACCTCGGCTACTATTTTTTAAGCTGTGTTTACGTCTAACATTAATTATCCAGATTCAAGTTTTATTTAACTAAAAGAAAGTGTTAGTTATACTATTTATAAACTTGAGTACAGCTGAACTGATTTGGCTGAAAACTGGTGGGGAGGTAGTTTAGAACCAGGAGAAGGACATAGGGTACCTATCATCTCGAGTAGTTTCTCAGGGAAGTTCACTCGGGCAAAAGCTAGTACATAATATATGTTAGTACTTTAATCTATTCTGTAATATAAGTTACTTCAAAATCTTTTCACTCCTTATAAAGTTTCTGCCAAAGAAATTGCCGGCAAACTTAAATTTATCTTCTTCGCGTTATGGTAATTTCATAATTACAACTAACACCAAGACTACTTTTATTACTATATAGTCTCTCTCTTTCTAGCTTATCTTAACGCTTTCTTCCTTTCATTTATTCTTATAGTATACTAGCTGTTCCCCGCGGCTCCGCCCCGCGTGGGACTCGGTTATATCGCGCCCAAATGTAGCCTATGTTTGACCTCAGGTCACTAACTACATCCCTACCAAATTTCATCACAATCGGTCCAGCCATTTAGCCGTGAAGAGGTGACAGACAGACAGACAGACAGACAGACAGATAGACAGACAGACAGACTTTCGCATTTATAATATTAGTATGGATGCGATGCGAGTAGGTATAAAATACCGTAGAGTATAAGACTGACTTTAATGTGACCTAGCTATCAAAACAATTTATCACTTTTGTTAGGCATTTTGATAATTTTTCACGTAGAATTATCTATTGAAGTATATTTATGACTCCTTGATAAAAATGTTTACTTTTGCTATCAAAATATCCTTCTAAAAGATCCATTTAATTTAATCCACCGCGTCCCGAGGTCAAGATTGGCCATTAGGGTGTAATATCAAGGGGGGTTATCTCCTAAAGAATGTGCTAATAACGAGATCGACAAACCCTGTAAGATAGAGGGTGAATTTTAATTAAATGTGCCTACAATACTGACCAAATATCGAAATAGATAAGGAATAGCACTTTTTTTTCTTTGAATTATTAGTGCTTTTCATTATATTATCTATTCTGTGCTTTTTGGCCTTTATACAAGAGATTAAAAGTAAACTAGTTTTGCCCTGCGATTTCGAGTACATCTTCAAGAATTGGGTTTGAAACCAAAAATTTTTTTTTGGTAAATCGATTGCGCTTTATCAGATATTGTTTTAATTTTAACCAACTTGTATAATTGTTATCTGTCTATCTCATTTATTTGACTGGTGACCACCACCGAAAAAAAATATTCCCAATGAAAGTTTAGGTAAATGCTGCAGTACCTTATGAAGAGAGAATAGTATGACATCGCTTTTTTGCGGAACGGAGACCCCAAAGCCATAAGACCAAATTGCAACTGGAATAACACTAATCTAGATGATAAATAATGAACACAGCATACAATTTCTTGTCATAAAATTTTGTAAAACCTAAAAGTACAATTTTAGACACGGGTACCTACTGAAAACTAAGTACTTAAATCAAATCATATATTTGCATAAACTAGGGTAATGTGTATCTATTTCTATATAGGTCTATAGTTTACATAGGACATAATGAGAAGAAAGTGAAGCAACTTAGTGATTTGTTTGTCAGTCTAATTGCCAAGGGTGGTAACGTTTTATTTGTATTATGACTGAGATTTTTAGATCAAATGTTAACTGCTTTCATTTTAATTTTCTTTGTCTTTGTTTGTTGTCAAGTACAGTCGGGTGCAGATAAATCTATCCCCCCGGTCACTATGGTGAGTGAGGTAATGGTCACGTTTATCTACCCCGACTGTACTTTCTTATTATTTTTAATAGATATCACAATTTAATTCAAAGATTTATTATTTATTACGGAATGAGAGTTTAAGAGTGTTCAATAGACTAAATGTAGATCGTATATTCTATCAAACAATAGGCCAGAAATTATTTTCTACAAATGCTAAGGAAGAAGCCAGAATTTCACTGTAAGGGATAAATACAATAAATAATATGTGAGTATGTCCTAATGGTTTCAATGTTTACCAAAACAAAACTCCGTAATATCTGTTAAAAGGGTCCAAGGAGGTCGGTTTAAGAAGTATCTAGTCACATCAAAATTTCAACGGCAGAACGGAAAGGTTTTGACAAAATGGTGTCGTTTTGGGCCCTTTATCCTAAAAGGATTCAGCACTTCGATCTCAGTGGAACAATAAACCTATTTCTTATTCTGTCTTCCGTTTCAGTAGTAGGTAGTACCTGTGAAAGATTTTTGGATAATTGGATTATTTTGGAGAAGAAAAATCTGTGGTTGTAAACAAGCAACCGCTAAGAGAGAAATTATTTTTGTTAGGTAAAATGAAAACAAATTCATGCCAAGATATAGATTCCGTCTTAGGATTTAATTAGTAAAGTTTCAAAGAGCCCTTTTCTCTGACGTCCCATTTCTACGACAAGGCGTTTCAACTCAAATAGTATCCGTTAACATCTTTCCTTTCGAAAAAGTTTTATTCAAATGTAAGTTGCTTTCAAACGGGTCTTTTACAGAGACATTTTTATTATTGGAGACTAGCTCTGAGAATTATCGATGGAAAAATACTCCTTCTTCTTCCTAGCCGCTACAACCCTTTATGGGCCTTGACCTCCTCCACAATCTCTTCCATTTGGCTCGATCTCTTGCTTCCAGTCTCCAAGATGTTTTCTTACCCAGCCTCTTCAGGTCCTCCTCTAGACAGTCCTTTCACTGCTTTCTAGGTCTTCCCCGGGGTCTTTTTTGCTGTGGGATCCATTTAGTGATGACTTTGAGAGCTCGAGCGTCATCCATTCTCTCCAGATTGCCCGCCCATCTCAACATCTGGATGGAAAAATATGATTGTTGTGATTTTTGATGTCGTGTAGTTGACTACGAATCCCACACCTAGAGGATACAATTTTTAATAATGTCAGTCTTATATTACTTAACAGATTTTAGTCGTCTTCTTTGTGAGTTGACTCGCGCTGAACTCGCCATTGAGTCGTCGTTAACAGAACGGCCAGTTTGTATTACCGATAGTATACAAAAAAATATTTCATTCAAGTGTGTGTTTATCGTATTAATATAATACAAATCTCCTCGTGTATAACATAAAAGGCATCTATGGGACAATAGACCATGTGTTATTTTACTGTTTTACAACGCAAATTAATTATTCTTACTGGTATCTATTTAATGCTATGTCTAGCCGTTATTTATATTGTTATAATCTACCATTTCGTTTTCTTATCAGTTCAATAATGTTTAGCATGCTCTGGTACTCACTTATGCTCTTACAAACAACCGTAAAGATACACTGAAAAGAAAAAGTTTACGTAACTACTTCGGCTTTTTTAGAAATAACCATAGTTTGACAAGACACTAATGAAGTTAACTTGATTTAACAAAAGTAATTTACAAGAAATAGACAAAAGGTTTCGATACATTTTGCAAAGAGTTAGGAATGTGGTCACTTTTTTGTGCTATAGATTGAAGAGAGTTTGGTTGTGTATAAGTAAGTATTTGTTTCAGTGTATACTTGAACCCGTTGGCTCGCTGAATCCAGACACAATAGAAAAACTATTGTTATGTGATATATTTGTGCGCGAAACAAGCGGAAGCAATGTTAAAGTTGTATTACTGTTGTGTGCACCAATAAATAAATAAATATTGCTTTTGCTCTTTGCGATTTTCATTTATGAAAGATTGATAGTTCAGACATACGGCAGAAAATACCCACTACTATATAGGTTCTCTGTAGAGTACAGAGTACCTATCTTAAAAGTATAACAATCATTGGGTACTTTCAGTCTTTTCATGTTTGTAAACACTTTTAGCTCGCAAGTCGAAGTCTTGAGATGGATTTACGAGTCTTAGAACTTCTAGATACGTACACCAACTGGTGATTACGACCTAGTACAAAATATAAACTAAAATATTAATACATTAAATATTGATGACTCTATATTGATACTGAATGTGAAATTTTCTATTTTGATTTCGATATAAATATTGGGTATCTTAATATTTATTAGGAAAAATATGATCAATGTACCTTAGACTTTTAAGTGATGAAACTTGCGTCTTCATGTAAACGCTTTCAAAACATAAGCGCGATTTAGATTTGCGTAACCATGCTTTTGAACCAAGATCCTCTACAAAGTCAATTGTGACATCAAATGTAACAAGAAAAATATCTGTATGAAGATTTCTTGAAATACTTTATCTCTGATTTAAGTATCTAATAAATTTCATGTCGTGACTAGTGATGTGCCCGCTAGGAACTTACTATTACGGAAAAAAATCCCAAAGTTACCACGAACTTTTTCAAAGTTGTCAAAGTGATTTGGAAATTCCCGATATATTTCCGGTAATACATTTTGCATATTGCCTGAAAGCATATAACATATAGTTCATATGTGTAGTCCTGCTCATCTCGAACCGAACTTGAGATTACGGTCGATGTACTCGTTACCCTATTTCCACAGCCCGGGGTCAGCCAAGCGGGCCCGTTGCATAATCTTGTATCGTTCATCCGGTTTCAGCTTGTATCGCACAAGTTTCAAAGTTATGTGGATATTTGGAGTACAAAGTTACTGGGTCCATAGCGGATGCATTGTTGCGGGGATTAACTGTGAATAACAATCGAAATTACCTATACTTGCATTAATTAAGGAGACGTGTGTTCTAAAATGTTATTTAGATGCCGTGATTAGCGAATCATTGTAATTTTACTACTTCTATTCCCTTCGTCCACTTTGGTAACTAAATTTACCTAACCAGTTACAAGAGAAGATTTTTCTTTCGCTGTTTGGTAGCTGGTTGTGAAAGAAGAATTATTTTCATTCTTCATAATTTTACATAGAAATCTATATCTTTCTTCTTAAAACATATTTACTCAAAACACGATTAAGAATTTTTGTCTCGATAGCCTCCAAATTGCAAAATGCGGTAAATTTAATACAAAATTTACTTGTGAAGATCTCAAATTATTGCGTATATTCTTTCTCTATATTTAGGATACAGGAATAATCTGTTCATTGGATCATCTTCAAGAATTTGAAGATAAATTGTTATTATGCAAACACCCCGAGTGTTCTCTCACTAGATTTTTTATTCATAAAAAAAATTACGATATGGCGACTGCACTTCTGGTTCTAGCTGCCATCTTTAAAATTGAATAATTTGGCCAGTTTAAAAAATCTAACGTTGGCCACTAAAACATTCAAAATAAAAAATCAAATCTATTAGACCAGAGATAAAAAATCTGCTTGATAGAGACCGCTTGTGATTCTGTAATTCTACGTAGATTTTAGATAGATTGTGATGTTTGAAAAACATAAACCAAGCGTACTCGTAGGTATCCGTTCTAAAAACAATCCGGCACGCGTTCCCCTTCCTTATAAATCGAGATTTTTCTAACTCCGGCAACATATTTGAGCGTCTAGTTCAAATTGGATTTAGCAATTTGCATTCTTTATTGCAAACGAATTGAGCCACCGGATAGAGATAAATCAAGATAGTTTCTCTCCCGCCCGCCCAAATTTATTCGTGTAGAAAGGTTCCGACAATGGAAAACTGGTCATGCATCTATAAATTGAATATGGTAACTATTGTATTGGAAAGTATTAAACTATAGGTATAATGTACGTATTATTATATAGAAGTTTTTTTTTCTTACGACGAGCATCAATAACTAGAAATATGACCCATGTCCAATACTACAACAAATTACTTTGCGTCAGCCTAGTACAGCATAAAATAAAAGCGCAAATTGGTACGCACGCACCACAGCAGCATTTTTTTCTCTATAGTTAAGACTATAGTATTATTATTAGTGATAAGAGAAATACGTAATCTCAGAAAAAGTACTAGTCTATCTAGTTATTATGATTTCGATCGATCGATATACAGCTTTCTGACAAACGGACGGATACTGGAGGCCCTAAAAAATTGAATGCCGACTTATTTGCGAGTCATAGCGTAATTTATTTAATTTTTAGCCTAACATAAAAAATTACCAAATAAAAAGGGTTCCTGAAATATTTATTGAATTGTTAAGATTTTTTAAAAGTGATTACTAACCTATGTAATTTCATCGATGTATTTAAAAAGAAAATAATAATAGCACCATAATTATTTGTTTTTAGTTTTAAGTAAAGTGATTTTTACTTTTAAATAACCTTTCCGAAAAAAATATTCTGTAATGAATACCAATATTCACTTTTATAAAGTTTCCATTATATAAAACAGTGTACATGAAATAATAATCAAAAAAACATAACAGAAATTTACTTGCTGCATAGTGCAAGATAAATTTCTCTTTTTTCGTTCGTATCACAAACGAACAATGCATGTTAATTTTGAGCTAATTGCTTTATGAAAGCCCTAGGATCTAGTGCACTAATTAGTCTTGAAAAATGTATTAAAAACTTTTAAATGAACGCAACGTGACCTCGTTGTGAAAAGATAGCACTAAGAATTAGCATTAAAAATGTACCATTTTAAGTAGATAAGTGTGTATTCTATCTCTAATAGTGGAATTACCTGGAGACCTTAATGTTATACTCTTTGTTTTAAAGTTTTATTACAAAAGAATCATATACGTCTATCCTATTTTAAATTGAGGGGCTCGAATACCTAGGAATGTTTTTTTAGTGTTAAGTGATATATATACCTATCTGATACCAACTTCTTGACATATTTTGAAACTTTATTTATATTACAAGCGATCCGCCCCGGTTTCGCATGGGCATAAAAACCTTCCTCTTTAATCACTATCTATAAAAAAAACTGCATGAAAATCCGTTGCGTAGTTTTAAAGATTTAAGCATACATAGGGATGTATTATAAGGACAGAGAAAACGACTTGTTTTATACTTTGTTGTGAAAAACAAGTTATTAAAGCTGAATTTATTACTATTCCGCCTTTTGTTGTGTTCTATGTTGTGTATTCAATGTTCTTTCTGTACAATAAAGTATTTTCATACAAACATACTCAAATTCCCTTCCCTGATACCTAGTAGGTTCAAATCTTGTTCAAATGTACCCAATATTGGCAGCATTGCCAACATTGCCTCATGAATGGCAATAAATAGTTAGATCCATGCTTATCCAGGAACATCCTCAGTGGTAGTCAATCAAATCCATATAGTTTCGCGGAATCCTATTGCTTTAATGTAATGTAGCCTTTGCCTCACCAAGCCAGCCGTCTCTATGGTGATGGGAAAAAGGCAAACTAATTTCGTTCTTTCTATGACAATCGAAAGGATTTCCATGAGATGGCAGCGGAGACCCAAGCTGTCGCTACTTAATACGCAGTTTACTTTTGCCCGAATACTCAAACGCTACTCAATTTTGAGGGCTGCTCAAGTATCATGCTGCCACTGTCATATCGCTGACGTTCAGCGCGACAGCATGATACTTGAGCAGCTCTCAAAATTGAGTAGCGTTTGAGTATTCGGGCATAAGTAGCCTAACTCCCAGTAGCATTAACTCGGTACAAAATAACCTTTAAAAACCGTACTCGAAACTGCAACGAGTAATGAAGTTATTGGAGTTTGCAGCCAATTTATTACACACATTCAAAGCAAGCACGTCTTATAAGCCCGCGGGGTGAATTAAAAAGCAAACTCAACGCGAATATCATTAAAGCATGGAGTTGGAACGACTCGGCAGCACTTTTGCTAATGGAAGAAAACACTTAGAACCTCGAAGGGCTGAGTTTGGTACTGCCGAACCGCACTCGTAAACTGGCTACATTACGAGGCGGGGTCTAAGGCGGTTTTGTTGGAACTTTCAACATTGCGCTTGGAATTGTTGGATATATTCAGAACCTGCATGGACCTTTATGCTGCGATAATAGTAGCGAATTTTCAATGAGTTGAATAGATTTGTTTTTAGCACCAAAAAACAGTGCATTTTATTTTGTGGGCATTAGTACCTCTTAAAAAGCTTTTTTTTTCTTTTTATATTTTGTTCATTAATCTGACATGACATATTGACTTGCAACAGTAGCAACATAGATTAAAAAATTGCGTAGAGAGACCGATTCGAACTTCTTTGAGTAGCAAGAACTTAAAAGTATTCTTAAAATGAACACAACATGCTCTATATAATAACTTGCTTTTATAAGAAAGAAAAAATATAATTAATGAGAACAAAACATAAATAAACTTAAATACAAAGAAGTTCGAATCGCGCGCGGTCTCAGTGATGCATTTTTTTTTATTCTATGGTTGAATAAAATTGACCTACTCACTATATATCTCACATTGAGAAGAAACATTATTATATGCAGAACACTTGCGAATAATTGGTGAATTCTCCAACTTCTATATACCTTAACTATATCCATACCAAATTTCATCAGAATTGGTCTAGCGATTTATAAGTCACAGACACACAGACTTTCACATTATAATATTAGCATGGAAGTATGGACTAGTGTTGGCAACCGATCCAAGTTAAGACCACGTCCTCGGTTGCTTAACGTGCATTAATGTTACTAAAACACGCACACCACGAGTTTATTACTCCTTACTATTATTGCTACATTACCATGATGAAATATCGCATTACCTTTAATTTTCTTCACTTAATTTATTGTCACCGCTATCCACTACGACCTCCGAGAGACCATAACGTAAAAACACAATAAACCAATCCAATTAGGCATTTAATCCAAATGGTTTGTGTCCTTATTTCAATTTGAGTGTTTTAAGTGTAATTGGCACGGAACATGGCGTGACTTATTGTCGCCAGAACGACCTTCAGAATCGGAAGGCAGGGTCTTGTAAACAATTGCCGAAGAAATCACAAGAAACTTGTTTGTTTTTAATAACTTTATTGTTTACTGGGTGGCTAGTACACTAGCCAGCTTCGCATGGGCATAAAAATCTTCCTCTTGAATCACTCAAAAACCGCATCAAATGCGTAGTTTTAAAGATTTACATTTAAAGCATACATAGGGACATATGGACAGAGAAAGCTACTTTGTTTTATACTATGTTTACACTATGTAGTGATGATTCATTTTAGTAATTTATATCAAAAGTTGTAGTACAGTAATACGAAAAAATCTCAAAAATTTAAGTAGCCTAAGTTACTTTTTATTACATCAGCTACCTATCTGCCAGTGAAAATCTCCACAAGAATTTAGTAAAAAGCGGTTATTTTAATATTATAAATTAATAAATAAACTGAATGTTTGCGTGGAATAATGCGTCTTTATATCCACAAATATTTTAAAGGCACATTTAATATGGCTTTATGTTGTGTGAATTGGTGTTCAAAAGAGGAGAGTGCATGCTACACGGTAATTAAAATATGTTTTGGTGTAAATTCCTCTCCGAGATATGAAAAATTCATGCGGGCTTTTTATATTTATTTTGATATATTCGGAATGTCTATTTACTATATGGCTTTATACAAAGATTTTAAGTTATTAAATTAACCAATAATTTATTAAAATAATAGTATAATAAAATAAAAAATAAATTTAAAAATAAAAACTATAAAATTTGATATATATTTTTAATTTAGATGAAATAAATCTACTCATCATCCTGGTTACTTCCCACGTAAGCGTATCCTCGGCCAATAGCTCAGCTAGCAGCGCGTTAGTGTAGGTACTTGAAGGATTTCACGAGCGTAAGTAGAAAATTCGGTTTTCACGCGACTATCTTTCAGCAAAAAAAGGTAAGTTCGCACTAAACTAAACACGTCGATTTGTTTTACTTGTATGTTGCGTAGTACATAAACCTTGGTTTATATTGTTGGACAAACTGGGTAATGCGGGAGTACGCACGGTGGAGTCGTAACTCCTGGCAGTTTACGAGACGCCGCGTACGCGGATTATAATGGTAAGTACACCCCAAAAGATACAAACGTTGTTTCGGAATAATTAAATTAAAGTGAAAACTTTGATAAAATTTAAAATTTTCGATAAGCAGCCATTGTACTAATTTGATTTCCGACCCTGTACTATTCAATGATGTATATGTACCTATATATACTAATTAGTGCAATAAAGTGTTAATTCGAAACATAGACAAACTTGCTATTGCCCGTAATGCCCGTGTGGCATGCCGAATACCTACTCGGGTTATATCGCGCCAAAAAGAAGCCTATATTTGACCCCCAGTCTTTAACTATCATTCTAAATTTAATCAACACCGGTTCAGCGATTTACTCGTGAAAGCATAATAGACAGAAAAAAAGGCAGACTGACAGGCTTTTGCATTTATACTTAAACTAACGACCCGCCCCGGCTTCGCATGGGCATAAAAACCTTCCTCTTGAATCACTCTATCTATTAAAAAAAACCGCATCAAAATCTGTTGCGTAGTTTTAAAGATTTAAGCATACAAAGAAACATAGGGACAGAGTAAGCGACTTTGTTTTATACTATGTACTTAGTGAAATGCTTATGATTCAAAAGCGTACCTTCGGTTCTGAAGAGCGTTCAGGAAACATGATCGGGCGAAGAAAACAATAAAAATTGTGGTATTTTTGTGTAACTCAAAGAAAGTTCCGGGCATAAGCTAGTATTAAATAAACATATGGGTTAAGGTACGCCAGCGAAGCGCAACCGAAATTCAGTTGGCTCATGACGGTATTCAGTATGTAAGTGGTTCAGCAAACATGCCTCCACAGTGTGTGACCGCGCATAGCAGGTCTGCTTTATGTGATAGCGAGATGCTGGCATCTCATTGGCTGGCATTATTGTGGATGCAGATGATATTTTTGCTTTTAGGGTTCCTTACATAAAGTGAATAGCGATACCATTACTAAGCCTATTGTTGCTGATGTAGCATAACTAAGTCTGAGAAAATTAATGGTAGGGACTCGGGAAAGTTTTCAATAAAATGGTGGTCAAAAGTGGCTCCAAACGGTTCGTGTCCTACACGGGTTCGGTCTCCGGGTACCAATCCATACTTCTATACTTCCATCCATACTAATATTATAAATGCGAAAGTCTGTCTGTCTGTCATCTCTTCACGGCTAAACTGCTGGACCGATTGTGATGAAATTTGGTAGGGATGTAGTTAATGACCTGAGGTCAAACATAGGCTTTTTGGGCGCGATATAACCGAGTCCCACGTGGGGCGAAGCCGCTGGGAACAGCTAGTTATATATATACTAGTTAGTTAAACAAATTTTTATTTGAATTGATACCGCAGTCTCAAATAATTTTATTCATTGAGGACCATACTCTAGGGGCCTAAACGCTAAATAATAATCGTAGGGCGAGCAAAAACGAGAAAAGGTTTTTTAAAGCCACAAATACACTCGAAACTCGTATATTTTGTGGGCTTTTAGGCCTTCCGTTGCAACTGAGTGCCATAACTTAGGGAGTTTTATGTGTGGCCACCTGACTGTAAATTATATATATTTAGGGAATAATTACATAAGCGGTAGACTCTGTGTAGGAATGGCAATTGCGGCTAAAGGGCGAAATGTGAGGCAATTAGTATTTATAAAGGTTTAATTTACGGCCAGATATATTTTTGATCATAATTTCAGCATTATTAAGCTGAAAAGTAATAAAATTTTATTGAAAAATGTAAAGGTAATTTTAAAAGTAAGAGTTGAACATTTTGTTCTTGCTCGCATGATAGGTACTTTATGTCATAGTAAAAATAGGCAGAATATAATAATCTCAGTGGCGAGTCAGTACTTTAGGGGTGAATAACAAATATCCATCCATTTTTAATACTTATTATATTATTAGTTTGGAAGTACTGATAGTAATTGTTGTTATAGAAGTACTTACATAAATAGTTGATTTACCCTTTATCCGAACCGTTGATCCGAATTAACGATACGATAAGCAAGTACCTTCTTTTTTATTTGTTCTTTTGAAATTTTATTTATTTATCTATGTACAACTTGATTTAATCAAATGACATTCACTATCATTAACCATTAGGAGCGAACAGAGAAATTGGTAGAGGTGGTGCTATAAGATGTACAGACTTACAAGCAACGCTTAACATGATTATATCTTGATTTTCCATAAATTTAAGCCACCGTCGAAAATATTTACTAAAAGCTGTGAAATTTTCTGACTTCAAAGAACGTGTTGACCGATAGCGTTTTAAGTTAAGCGGTTCAGTTTAGACCGAGAATTGACACAGAATACTGTATGACAGAAAGTTATCTCCAAACATTATTTTAGTAAAGCCACTGAAAAGATAATAAATACTACATCTCTTGGCAAGACATTGTATTAAAACAGAAAAATAAATATAAACCATGACGTGCTGGTCCAACATGTAGAAAATAGATATAAAAATCACAAAAATATATTACCATAAAAACTAGCAGATAGATCACGAAAAGAAGTATAAATTGAGAACCGAAGTCCCAAAATTCCAACGAGAGCACAGCCCGGGGTAGATGCTAAGTAAGTAAAAATCTAACTAATTAGTAGTTATTAAGATAATAATGCGTAAATATATATTAATTAAAGGAAAGTTGGCAAAAATAATTTAAAGTAATTCTTTATTTTTCTTAAAATTATTAACTGTATTTGATATCTCATACACTAATGAGAACATTACAATTTGACCTTCTGTTTTTTGATATTTTTTGCTACGATGGCTGGTGAGCGATTAGAGGATATTCAGTCAGTGTCGGACGCCGATAGTGATGAAGCTGGCTTTTTAGGAAGTCAGGAAAGTAAACTTTTAAGTAGTTTGATTTTTTTCTTTCTGATTTTAATTAAAACTTATTCATATAAAAGAAAAGTAGGAACTGTTTTAGAGATTCGATACGTAACTAGCAATACTTAGGAAATGATGTTTAAAAAGGACAATTAAACCTTATCACCCTGTATTTATAGCTGTAAGCTTAAAGCATATTTTATCTTGATCACCTGCTTACCCTTTATTAATAGTCAAGATTTCATATTGTCGACATGTCGACAATTGCAGGCTCGAGGAACAGGCGTTATCAAGATCACGGCATGTGTCGACACTATTCGCTTATTTCGCCCTGATACCTATAGGGCTGTGTCTTTATTTTAATCTATAATATTAATCAATCACTTGAAAGTCTGCCTGAAAATATTAAGCAAATTTTCATTGGATACGCAAAAATATTTTTGGCCACCTAATTTAAACTTTCCAACTTGCCTTTACTGTTACTGGCAATACAATAATTACACACATAATAATAAACAATGCATGTCATAAGTATAGCATTCTGTTTATTACGAATGTTGTTCGTATTATTTTTACTACCTCTGTGGTCCAGTGGTTAGGGCGTATTCCTGTAAACCCAGGGGTCGTGGGTTCGATTCCTATGAGAAGCATACTTAATTAGTTGTTTATATTAGTTGTAGAATCACCTGATTGTCTGATAATAAAGATAAATATTTGCTAGGGAAGGCACGTTAAGCCATTGCTACCGGCTGCCATTTGGTAGTAGTTAAAGAACCCACGTCTGAGGCTGAGAGGCGCTTCCGAAGAACTCTGACAACAGGGTGTGCATAGTCGATTGACTGTGACACCCACACTAAATGAAAAAATGAATTACTTTAAAATGCTATGTATAATGGTATAGAGGTTTCTCAATGTGATCTAAATGAAATCGTGCCCTTGCTTGTTTTCTTAGTTATATTGTAGAGGTATAAAAGGAAGTTAGAGGTAGGTTGTGTCGAATATTAAGTTCAATGAGAATTAGGTTCAACATGATCAAAAATGCCAGAAATTGTGAGTCTTTTATTTTAAATCGCCATTCTGCTTATAAACAAGTTACTCTAAATATCTGCCTTTCAAAAGTCTGATTAGTGACAATTTAGTAAACGACTCCAAATAAGAAATTACACTTAAATGTAGTAAAATGTTGATTCCAGTTATTTTTCATTTGTTTTGTTTCTGTCAAAAAGTAATTCTAATAAGAAAAGGTACCTTCAATTTAATGTAAATTTTTATGTGCCTGTATTATCTAAGGAACGAATCAAACTAACATAATGTAGCGTTACGACCCGAGGTGACCCATGGGCCGCAACGCCAACAATTATAAAATGTCGTTGTAGGGGTGCCGTAGGTCGGACGCAAGTCTGTAAAATTTGGAAAGCCAAAAAAAATAAAATGTCACAACAAGCCGAAAATGTGACTATGGCGACTAAGACCTTTTTGAATTTTGAATAATCAGTTAGAAGCCGTCTCCATTGTAGCGTTACGACCCGAGGTGACCCATGGGCCGCAACGCCAACAATTATAAAATGTCGTTGTAGGGGTGCCGTAGGTCGGACGCAAGTCTGTAAAATTTGGAAAGCCAAAAAAAATAAAATGTCACAACAAGCCGAAAATGTGACTATGGCGACTAAGACCTTTTTGAATTTTGAATAATCAGTTAATAGCCGTCTCCATGGCAATGAACCACTGTCATGAGACGGCTTCTAAGTAAAATGCACGAAGGAAGAAATTTTATTGCCAAGGATGGCTCACAAAAAATAATTATGCACAATATACAGAAATAAAAAAAATAAAACGAAAATTAAACAAAACAAAACGTTCACAAAATCAACACACAGCCGTTGTCACTGGACACGGAGAGTCCACCGCTTCGCCGCTCCAGTAGACGATCAGCGCGTTGTCCTCACGTCAGCAGACACGAGCTCCGCAACTAATCCTCCATAACGCCAAGCCACGCCACACCAATGCGACACTCGTCTTGCGTCTCCACTTCAGCACCACAACACTTTGAACAATGAGGAGACGATATGAGGCCACGCCGAACAGGAAGGCCCCGGAACTTTGAAGGCAGCTGCCACCAGGTATCCAAACCGACAGGCCGCGACACCTTGCCTTAATCTTTAAATTCACACTTTTTTTTTTTAGCCGGACCAAAAAGAAAATAAATTGATAAAGAATGTGTTTGACTGTAACACCAATTTATTGTTAATTAAAGAAATTCACAACACAAGAAAAATAAATAATCAAGATATGTCTTTTCAACTTCTGTTTTAAAACCAATCTGCCAGAAAAACATCCGAAATAGTTTTGTGTCACAAACAAATTTTGAATTTTGAATTTTGTCTTTTTTCCTTACAAGCTAGTAACTTAACAATACCATAAACAAAAAAATAAATAATCATAAATCTGTGGCAAGCGCCACAATATCCCCTTTGTAACACAAAAAAAAAGAGAAAATAAAATGATGAAATAAAATGACAATGAATGAACCACTCTAGTGGAAATGAACCCATGGAAATTTAGAAAAGGTTACCCTTATCCAAAAACCCGTGAGCGCAAATCCCTAGACATTTAATGAAGATGGATGACATGAATCTTAAAATAAACACAACAAATATATTACACATAAAACCATAAAAACTAAAACTTTACGACGTCCTTGGCATGAAAATTTCCTCGCCTGCCAGTGGTCACATCTTCTAGGACAAATACATTTTGCCCTAGAAGTTGGACCACCTTGCACTTTACATAGCGAGGTGCCAATTTTGAACTAAAATGGTCACTTGCGACCGACCTTGAAAAGTTTCTCCTCCAGACAATGTCGTTTATTTGTAAAGTAATGTCTCGCCTGTTACAATTATGATACCTTGCGTTCCTAGAAAACGCCAAGGCTAGGCTATCTGAAACCTTCGTAAAAATTTCATTTAAAGTTGATAAATTACGGGCTAAAACTTCTCTAGGTGCAACATCATCAGGGGAAATATTAAAAAACTTATGTTCTCTTGGATCAATGACCAATTCACGACCAAACATAAGAAAATTTGGGGAATACCCAGTGGCTAAATTAAATGACGAATTTAAATATAACTGTATCTGAGGTAACATCGTAGGCCAAGCAGTTTGATGGTCGTGAACTAAAATTGATAGGCACGTGACCACTGTCTGGTTGTAACGCTCTACGGTATTTACCTGCGGAGTGTAATAAGGTGTAAAATGTGTTTTCGGGACTGCATAAGAGCTCAAAAAATCACGAAAGTGATTACTCCTAAAAATAGTCGCATTATCACACAAGATGACAACAGGAACACCAAATTTGAGAAAAATGTCTTTTTCTAGTAATCTTGTAATCACGTGAGCACGTGGATTACCAATAGGAAATAACCAACAATATTTGGTAAATACATCCACAACGCTTAGGATATGTTTATATCCACAAGATGCTGTCGGAAACGGACCAATTAAATCTAACGAAAGCATTTGCATAGGAAAATTAACGGGTTTAGGTGTGGAGATAATTCCAGCGGGTTGAAGATTAGACCATTTAAAAGCCTTACATGTCTCACAATTATCTAATTGTGAAACGATATCCCTATACATATTGGGCCAAAAGTAAATAACCCTAAGCTTCGCATAGGTCTTAGCAACGCCTGGATGAATCGAACCAAACGAGTCATGTGCTTCTGAAATTGCAGAGGCACGTTTTTCCAAAGGCAAAACAATTTTCCAAGAAGAAGATTCGGATAATAAATCACGTGAAGGAATGTGTCTCATAAGAACGTTATCTCTAACAACATAACCTGGGAATAAACGAGGAGTATCTAAAACACCACTAAAAACACGCCTATACCAGGAATCATTAGTTTCCTCCAAGCCTGCATTATAGGATATTAAACCAATTTCCAAACGAGATAAAGCATCGGGCACGACATTCAATTGTCCCTTACGATGAATAATATCAAAAGTAAATTGAGATATTAAAGTAGCCCACCTAGCCAATCTACCAGATGGATTATCCAAAGTTAAAAGCCACTTCAAGCTAATATGATCGGTAACGATCGAAAACTTCATGCCATCTATATATCCTCTAAAGTGTTTAATAGAATCTAAGACCGCTAATAATTCACGCTCAGTAGTACTATAGTTTCTTTCAGCTTTAGACAAAAGACGGGAATAATAAGCAATTGGGTGTTCCACTCCATCAATGACTTGGGTCAACACTGAACCAATACCAACTGAAGAAGCATCACACTGTAGGATAAATGGCCTGGAAAAATCAGGACAACACATGACTGGCGTCGAAGTTAGTGCCTGTTTTAGAAAATTGAATGCTTTGTTGGCATCACCTGACCATTCAATAGGATCAGAACCCTTCTTTTTGCCAATCAGGATAGTCAACGGTGCTATTATAGTCGAGAAGTCCTTCACGAACCTTCGATAATAAGAAGCCAAGCCAATAAAGCCACGAAGCTTCTTGGCTGTATCAGGAACTGGGAAGTTCTTAATACTATCGACTTTCTCGGGATCAACATGTAGGCCCTCTGAATCGACTATATAGCCCAAATACTTTAAACTATCTTTACAAAACTGGCATTTTTTAATGTTAAGTGTCAATCCAGCACCTTTGAGCCTTTCAAAAACTTTGTAAAGTAACTCAATATGGTGTTCAAAAGTAGGGGAAATGATCACTAGATCATCAACATATCCAAAAACGTGATCATCAAATTGATGATTAATCAATAAATCAGTAAGGCGTTGCATTTCGGATGCGGCGTTAGTAAGCCCAAATGGCATGCGCACAAATTCAAAGAGTCCCCTTCCGGGTACTACAAATGCTGTTTTCTGACAACTGTCAGTGTCAGCCAACTCGATCTGCCAAAATGCACTACTAAAATCCAAGGTTGTAAGATATTTGGCACCTTTGAGGTTATCCAAAATAGTCTGTATACGAGGTAGTGGATAACTATCTCGCACCGTAACACTATTAAGCTTTCTGGAATCAACACAGAAACGACAAGAGCCATCCTTCTTTGTTACCATTACTACCGGACTAGACCATGGTGATCGGGAGGGCCTTATAACTCCCTTCTCAAGCATACTGTCAACCTCACTATTTAAAGCCTCCATTTTAGCTGGTGACAATGGATAATACCGCTGCTTAATTGGAGGACCGGTGGTTACAATTTTGTGCTTGAGAAGGTTGGTTTTACCCAACCCGACCTTGTCTGAAGAAATCTCTTCAAACCGGTCGATAACCTTACGAAGTTTGAACTCTTGGTCAGGGGTCAAAGTGTTACGTGATTGAATAAAATTCACCTGAGCAATCTCTTTAGATGATGGCAAAATAGATGGGTCTTCGACAGAAGAAGTTGAGTCTGTGTGCAAAAACTCTAACAAAGGATCTAAAAGACCAAACTTACTCCAAAAGTCGATACCCAAAACGATTTGTGAAGAAATTGAAGGAACAACCATAAAATCCAAAACATTTTGAAGACCTTTAAAATAAACTGGTAGTGAAATACTTCCAAGAACAGGAATGGGTGTGCCATCGATAGTGGTGACACTAGAAGTAGAAGGAGATAGAGAATATAAATCTAAAAAGGATAAGTATGTACTACCGCCAAGAACAGAAACTTGTGCCCCTGAGTCTAATAAAGCGGATACATGCTGACCACCTATCGATAAAGAGATATGTGGTCTTGAATCGTAGGCTTTTGGAGGAACGACTGTAGATAGCAATAAAGTATTGCAATGAGGAACTTTGGGACGAAAAATACTGAAATGAGGATCCTTAGAATGTGGAACCTTTGGATTGGAATGAGGAATATTGGGATGAGGAACATCGGGATGAAGAACAATGGGAAGAGGAACATCATTCAAATTTTTTTTTTTTTCATTACATTTTGTACAAAAAGCAGTTATCGTACCAGGGGTCTGACAACGGAAACATACCCTACCAGGAATTCTGGGACAGTTCTTATAAGAATGCCCAGTTTCACGGCACTTAAGACATTGTTGGGATTGAAGTTCTAAGGAAGAAATATTCTTAGTTGGTACTCTTGAGGGACGGGAAAAGGATTCAAAGTTTTTTGAAACTGTAATTAAGGTTTTTAGGTCTGTAATTGGAGTAACTGATAAACAAGGAATGTAATCGGTATGCATATTATGTTTGATAATATCAACTAATGAGGACTCGGGAATAGGATTTGATAATCGGGAATTCAAAGATTTAATGGAAATAACGAAATCTGAAATCGACTGGTTAGCAGTCTGCTTCATACTGCGAAGAAGTCGCTCAGTTTCAAATTCATAATTAGGGGAGTCGAAATGGTTCAAGAACTCTTCCTTGAGTTCTTTCCAAGAAGAGACATTATCCTTAATGGACCGAAATAACTCTAATGCTGATCCAGTGAGGATCTCATGAAAACGTGACAAAATTAAAGAATGAGTTTTACCCCTAGCGGTAATAAACTCTTCCAAGCGGAGAAAAAAATCTCGCACGCATGTTTTACCATCAAATCGGATATTCCATGAGGCGAGATTAAATTCTTTACTACATTTAGTAAAGACTTGTATAGGAGGAAGGACAGTATTATGTGGGGAATGAGGCAAAGATGTACTGGCGTGAGGCGCCGAAAAAGAAGGTTGCACCGATGAAGAGGAAGCCACAGATAAAGTAAAATATTCGTCACGGTCGACAGTTGGTGAACTGAAGACGTGACGTAAATTAGGCTCAGAACGAGACATACTTCCGTACCACGGAACCCACCGCGTTTTACAAAAAAAATTAAATTATAATAGGGTAATTTTGTTCGGGCGCCATAAAATTGTAGCGTTACGACCCGAGGTGACCCATGGGCCGCAACGCCAACAATTATAAAATGTCGTTGTAGGGGTGCCGTAGGTCGGACGCAAGTCTGTAAAATTTGGAAAGCCAAAAAAAATAAAATGTCACAACAAGCCGAAAATGTGACTATGGCGACTAAGACCTTTTTGAATTTTGAATAATCAGTTAATAGCCGTCTCCATGGCAATGAATCACTGTCATGAGACGGCTTCTAAGGGCGCGTACACATAGAACATCCGTTTTACAGGTCCGTTTAAACGTATATGTTATTAGCGTATGTAGTTGTATGAGCGAGTTCATACAGAATACAGTATTCCGGATAAAGGATACCTTAATAAGGGCGCGTACACATAGAACATCCGTTTTACAGGTCCGTTTAAACGTATATGTTATTAGCGTATGTAGTTGTATGAGCGAGTTCATACAGAATACAGTATTCCGGATAAAGGATACCTTAATAAGATAAAGGATCCTGTAAAACGGATGTTCTATGTGTACGCGCCCTAAGATAAAGGATCCTGTAAAACGGATGTTCTATGTGTACGCGCCCTAAGTAAAATGCACGAAGGAAGAAATTTTATTGCCAAGGATGGCTCACAAAAAATAATTATGCACAATATACAGAAATAAAAAAAATAAAACGAAAATTAAACAAAACAAAACGTTCACAAAATCAACACACAGCCGTTGTCACTGGACACGGAGAGTCCACCGCTTCGCCGCTCCAGTAGACGATCAGCGCGTTGTCCTCACGTCAGCAGACACGAGCTCCGCAACTAATCCTCCATAACGCCAAGCCACGCCACACCAATGCGACACTCGTCTTGCGTCTCCACTTCAGCACCACAACACTTTGAACAATGAGGAGACGATATGAGGCCACGCCGAACAGGAAGGCCCCGGAACTTTGAAGGCAGCTGCCACCAGGTATCCAAACCGACAGGCCGCGACACCTTGCCTTAATCTTTAAATTCACACTTTTTTTTTTTAGCCGGACCAAAAAGAAAATAAATTGATAAAGAATGTGTTTGACTGTAACACCAATTTATTGTTAATTAAAGAAATTCACAACACAAGAAAAATAAATAATCAAGATATGTCTTTTCAACTTCTGTTTTAAAACCAATCTGCCAGAAAAACATCCGAAATAGTTTTGTGTCACAAACAAATTTTGAATTTTGAATTTTGTCTTTTTTCCTTACAAGCTAGTAACTTAACAATACCATAAACAAAAAAATAAATAATCATAAATCTGTGGCAAGCGCCACAATAAGTACCTAAAAAATATCAGATAAAACAAAAAGAAAGGAACAAAAAAATAATAGAAGAGGAAGCAAATGTCATCATGTTCACGCTTCAAGCGGAGTTTTCTCCGTCGTACGCTGCGATTATGGAATGAATGCCATGGTTTTACCGAGTGACTGCAACATGGGAGCCGGCAAAGTAAAAATATTCCTTCAGGGGCGGCAACGTGCTCGTGACACTCCTCGTGTTGCAGGTATAGAAGAAAAAAATGCCTTATTAACCCAATGTTAGCTCGCTGAATCCAGTCACAATAGAAAATATATTGTTATGCATTGAATCCATTTATCAGCCGTATTTTCACTACATAAAATGTTATAAGGAAGGGATAAAATTTTGTAGTGATTTAGTTTACTGTAAATAGAGGGTAATTCCGCAGCCCTGGGACAATTCGCACGTTGACACGACCGAGTGCTAAACATTCCGATCCCGACACATGTCCGACCCATCCCATGTCGTGTCGATACACAAGCCTTATTTCCGTAGCTAAATAATGCTTCCGCAGATAATGTATTTCTATTCAAATTCAGTGTTCACTTTTACATTTAATTTAATTCGTATTTGCCTGCAAGGTTTTACGCAAATTTAGGTAATGTGTGTCATTAGCTAGGTATTTAAAAAGTATATTAATACATCAGTATATATAGAGCTCAATAGCCTAGAGAAATATAACCATACCTTAAAGTTTTAGCAAACTGAACTAATCAAATATATAATTAGGTGTTGTTCGTATGGCATGGTATCTTACCATACATCGATGTAGAATATATCTGTAATAAATGTAACGGTTTCGTATTTATTGTCGACAATGTTTGTGACCAAGTGGCCAACCGTAGTGTGAGAACATTGATTGCACCGCAGCACAGGTTATTGCTGGAAGAGACACCTAACACACACACACACCAAACACGGGTTTTTTTATCATTTACCGACACTGGACTAGTGTCGCTAAATGACAAATTCGAGTCTATTTGTTATCATACTGACTGCTTATTGAAATTCATGTAGAAGCTAACTGCACATTATGTCGATTTATTCAATCAATTGCCCACTTCGCCGTTTTCCAGGGCGTCGATTCTGCTAACGTTATGTCAAAATCGTATCAAAATAGTGTTTCAATAGTAGTGCTTTTTACACACTATTTACAAGAATTATGACAGTATGATGTGATGTGAATGTAGTGTGGGGTGTGACCATCAGCAGTGATATAAAAAAAATATACATTTCTTGTAACTAGTGTGTAAAAAAGCACTACAATTGAAACACTATTTTGACACGATTGTGATTTAACGTTAGCAGAATCGACACCCAGTGGAATGAGGGAGTGAGGGGCTGAGGAATTTGAATATAGACATCTGATCCATGCAGGACGAATGCCATACGCAATGAAGATGATCAATCAATCAATAATCATTAATTTTGTTAACATGTTATAAGGATGTTGGTTACATGAGTATTATAGAACAAGTTTGCCTTCGACGTACAAAAATGAAGTCATTTTAAGTTTTAAAGACAACCTGAAAAGGACTTATATAAGGAAATTTTCTTTGTGCTCTGTGGGTACAATGGGCTACATTGAAAACTAACTCAGGTACATCTTACCTGTACACTAACATCTGAAGAGGTATACCTTTCAATGCGTTCCGCTGTACAACTCATAAGCTATTTACGCCCGCCCCACTAAAGTCAGCCATAAAATTTCACAGAACAAACTGAAAGACGACGAACGAGCGTCACGTACCTCGAGTTAACCTCAGAGTTTACTGCGTTTGTATAACAAGCCCCTGTTTACTAACTGGGGAGTTCAACTAAATCTTTAGGGAACTAAATAACGAGATACTTAAAAAACTGAAGCTGAATTGAATACTGAGGTAGTTAGTTTTTTTTTATCATAGCAAAATATACAGTACAACATGATTCCGTGCTTCGGCACATTAAGGTGTTGGTCCCGGCTGCCGATTGGTAGTTGTCAAAGTAACCACGTCAGAGTCAGAGGCCGAGAGGCGGTTTCCGATGAACTACACACTTACACGAAATGATGATGATGAGTACAATGTTTTTTTAATTACATTATGACAATAGCATTGGTTGAAATCATTAAGACCTTTCGTTCCTATTGGGAGTTACGTAAACTACATTTTTTTTAAAGTAGATCTTAGTATTAATCTGAATCAGGGCCAAATGTAACAGTTTTGATTAGAATGCTACTCGGAAAATGCGTAACTAGAAATTCTGATTCATTGCTAAATGATATAGTATGAAAAGTGGAAAATACACCCATATGACGACTGTCATTCACCAATAACTTATTATGTGCAGTCCATAGAAATTGATAAAGTATTTTAGGCCTGAGGAGGGCCAGACAAAGAAGCATAGTTACTTAATTTTTGCCGCTCGGAGGCTTTGTCTACCCTCACAACGATAAGGATGTAAAACTGTGTATTTGCAAGTATGGATTAGTATTAGGTACACTGTAATGTGTTAAGTATATTTAGAGTAACCTCTAGACCTCTAGACAATCCTCTTTTGATCTGAGTGAAAAGATATTTAATCTATTTATTTTAGGAGCCGTCCAGACCTTCATTCTACGCTTGAAACGTTAAGTGGACATCCTTAAGTGCTGTTTGGTCAGAAGGGATTTACCTCTGCTCTTTTTAGGATGACCCTCGTCCCACTCGTTCAAACCCAGCTTTTAAAATGCTTTCTGTAATTTTTCGTTTGCAAACGTTTGTCTGGTCTTGATTTGAGTGTCTTTCATTTGGGGTTAGAGTCATTGATTAGGTTGGTGTTTGATCTTACTGGAATTTAAACCGACTGCGTAGTGGAATAAGTTTTCAATTCGGCTGTGTATTATTTAAAAAATGTATATGCTCGCCTATGTATTTGCTGGTGTGATTGAAAGCTGATTGAGATTGTTCTTTTTAACCTCAGAAATCAGACTCGGATTGTTTTTGTTCTCAACTGATATCTTTTTTCGTTCCTCAAGTAAAAAAAAATCAGAAGTATTTTTCTGATTGATGTAATGTAAATTAAATCATAATCGGTTCACAAGTTTGGTTCTTAAATCAAAATCACTAGAATATTTATTTCATCCAAGTATACGAAGTTGAGTGGTTTGCTTTAATTTGGTCTCAGAATAAAAATGACAGTACGATTTTATTTAAAGAAAGAAAAAAAATCCAACGTGTTTCTTTATACATTGATTTTCATGGTATACAGTAACAGCTACTTCCACTCAGAGAATCCTCAGTTTCTTTATTATGTCAACTTAGTTTAACTTTTCTAACTGCATACTTCGTTATCCAGCAGTAAAAAGCATTGTTCAGGATACCTAATAAAATTTAAAATTCAGCCCTCCGTATTTAGAATTTAGAGTTGCAAATTCAAATAACAAAATTCGTCTAAAACTCATCGCCTCTCAATTTGGACGTGCGGACGGGATTGAAGCCCAGGGTCTTTCGTTTTTCGAGCACGATCTACCCGTATACTAGTAAAGACGAAATAGTAAATAGAGATGAATTAAATGATTTTAGATTAATTTATTCAAAAAGATTTTTTTCTAATGCTATTAATATTTAAGCAATCAGACCTACGGCCCTAAATTGGTGACCGTAACATATAGATGAATGTTTAAGCATGCATTTAGTTTGTAGCTTTTTGTGAGATAAATAGATGGATCTAGTCTTCTTCTCTTCGTCTTTATAGTCTGTCAAGCATAGAATAAAAAGAAAATACTGGTTAAATACCGCGCGCGATTTCGTTATTCTATGCTGTCAAGCCTTTTTCTCACTCGAGGTATTAGGTCAGGTAGGTGGTGTACGCCTAGCATGAAAAAAAAATCATTTGCAATTTTTCTTTTAGAATATCAGTCAGTCAGTAAGTAAACATTCTTCGATTATCGGATAAGCCTATGAAAGATCTTAATTTTTGTTTGAGCGTGTCCCCTATATCTTAGCCTTTTAAGAAGTGATACCTGATTTATAGGTATATTAAAAGATATTATAGTTGCCGTAAACTGAAATAAACGTTAAACGTCTACTTTTTGATATACGTCTGTGCCCGCGGGTATCACTGAAACCGCAACGAATTTATTTGTAGTTTGTATGCAGCCTGCATCTACGTACTGTGGCCCGATCCTACTTTTTACATACATTCCGACCAGACAACTCTGAAAGCTTTTGTATTTTTACCCGAGTGAATAAAAGAAGGCTCTCAATGCATATAGCGAGTGTTTCTTTTTTAATTTAAATAATTTCCTTATGTTGTGGGTTTCTTAATAATAATTCTAGTTATAAATCCCTCCATTGCTTATCACATAAGATGATAAAGATTTCTTTTACGTCAAAATCTGAAGTTCAGGAGTGCTATTTTGAAATCTATGTCTCAAAATCGGTGAGTCGAATGATTATAGTTCGTTTTCGAATGATTTTTATTCGACATTGTCGGTGTGAGACTTCGCGTGTGATAGATATGCTTTGATTTAGGGGATACATTTAAAAAATAGTAGTCTAGATGCTTGCCACTGCATATGAAAACCTTATTATAGATAGAGGCAAAAAGAGTATAACGTTAATGTTTCTGTTAAAAATATATATCTTAGTTAAAAAAATACTTAAGGTTTTAAAACAGAGAAGTCATTATTTCATTCGCAGGCATAGTTTCCACCAAAAGTTTCCAGAATGACCAAATAGAAGCGGCCAGAATGACCGGCCTGCATCAAAATAATACAGGAATACGTTATCCAAGTGTATTCCTATGTAAATGTATTACAGAACAATATGACACTTATTAATACCGACCGTAATGGGACTTGGGGACTCCCTGCTACTCCCATAATGTCAGCGTGAACAACAATTGCCATAAATATCTACCACGGAACACATTTATATTAGGGCAATGCTGTATTATAATAACAGAATATTGTGTCACGGGTGTACACAGTTTCATGTGAATGTGACACCTTAGTATTTAATAGGTTAAATCATGTATGACCATAAAATTAATTATTTACAAAATTTAAAATCTTAAACTACTTAAACTAAAAGGAAAAAAAAACATATACAAAAAGGCTTTATTTAGTTTGATGGTTCACTTAATCATGGCTGAAATTATGATTATCATGGATGAAAAAAGAAAAATCAATACATAAAACTGAACTTACCTTGTTTAAACTGACGAAACGTCTGGCAATATTCTGACGGGACTCACTGGTAGATAGCATATAGCTTATGTTAACAAACTAAGTTTAAGTTGAGTTTTGTAGTTGAGTTAACCACATTTTAGTAAGCCTGTAAACAGTAGTCATTAAATGACCGGATGGTGTTCGAAGATTCCAAATAACCAGTCATAAATTGAGAACTATGGTGTAGAAACAAGAAGGCAAAATTAAATGTTAACAAAAATATATTGTGCTATAATCATCAATTTATAGTTTAACATTTCTAAAAGCTTAAAAAGTCAGCTGTACTATCTAGATTGCAATATTCTTGGTCTCGCAATATTTTATCTTTTCCTAAAACATATAGACATCAGGGAACATCTCTAAAAGTATCAGTTTCATTGGTAACTACATTTTGGCGAGGAAATAAAATTATAGAGTGCCTTTTCTAAGGAGACCGTAACATGTACGGCTTGCGGCCGGAATACTAAACGTCCAGGGTAGCTTAGGTATCGGTGACCTGAATATACCACAAATGTGAGTACTTTTCTGAATAAAACACGTACGAACTCTTTACGTTTGGAAATAAATTTTATTCCTACCTTTGAATATGAACCACTTTTCTTTATTAACTAGTTATTGCACGCGGCATCGATATATTACCTATATACTAGCTGTTGCTCAGGCTCCGCTCCCGTTGGAATTCCGAGATAAAATATAGCCTGTGTTGTTTCAGGGTCTAAGCATCCAAATTTCACCCAAATCGGTTCAGCCGTCTTCCTGTGAAAGAGTAACAAACATCCATACAAACCTTCGCGTTTATAATATTAGTAGGATTAACTTTTGTGTGTATGAGTGTGTGTGTAACTTTATTGTACTTTAAAACAAAAGACAACAAAATGGTGCTTCAAACATTTTATATGTGTAAAGTTTTTATTTGAAACAAAAAATATAATCGGATAAATCAGTGATTGTATAATGTGCTGAACAATAAAGTAAGAGGCAGTGAAATAACGATGAGTATTATGGCGAGACTGCTATGCCAAAATTTGACACCCACTTATGTATTTATGTACTTACCTAATTCACATATTATAAAACAAAGTCGCTTTCTCTGTCCCTATGTCCCTTTGTATGCTTTTAAATCTTTAAAACTACGCAACGGATTTTGATGCGGTTTTTTAATAGATAGAGTGATTCAAGAGGAAGATTTTTATGCCCATGCGAAGCCGGGGCGGGTCGCTAGTAAATTATATAAATTGTTATTCAACCAAATCATGCTATGAAAATGGTGCAATAAAATTTTCATTCATTCATTTTTTAGAAGATTTTATTGCAACTAGGTAGAAGATCAACGAATCACCGCTGATGGCTGTAGACCTAGGACTGGGTACCAATGGACGGATCTGTGACCATCGGACGACGTACATAAGTCTCTTTTTCTTCTTCGTCCGACCGTGTTTCCCGGTTGCATGTAGGCTATTAATCATGGTCCTGATTTGGTGGAACTGGTTATTACAATGGAGCGACTGCCGTCTGACCTTCGTAACCCTTTTTACAGGGATACCAGGCCCACAGAAACATGATCCGGATGTGTTAGTGGTCAACACTGTCAGATTTTTCAGGCTGTCTAAAGGCATCTGACATAGCCTGATGACTGCCATCTACCGATATCAGCCGGGACCAACGGCTTAACGTGTCTTCCGAAGCATGGAGGAAATCAAGATAGAAACGCCACTAATGGCGACCAATCCAAACATGGCCGCGCACTCGCCGTCGCTTGTCGCGCACTCTTAAGCTATCGAGCTCCTCACACATATGTCTCTTCTTACTAATGCTAAAATAGCTAAAACTTAACAGGGTTTCTATTATTTAATATGTTTGACTGCCAACCGTCGATTACCGTTATAAAAAAATATATAAAAATGCAAACAACAAGAAAGGATTTCTTTCAAAAGGTGGCAAAAATGTGCAAGTAAAATTTAATTTACCTTCTGAGTTTGAGTTTGCACAAGTTAGTTTAATTTAACTTTAATTTAAATTAACGCTCTAGGTACATTACTAATTTCCGTTCAAAATTCTACCTAGTAAATTATAAATCAAATGTTAATAACGAAACTCGTTGCTAATTCATACACTGAAATGATATTTAACTGGGTTAATTGCGGAATTTTGATTAATCCACAAACGTCCATGACCCTTCTGGTGTTATTTAGTAAACAGATTTATTTTGTAAGTTTTTCAGTAATATGTTCCATATTTTCACGATTTTCACCTTGTATTATTTATTTTTAAGGGTCAGCCAACTAGCGCCACCAATCATTTTATTTCTTTTAAAAGAAATAAAGAAATGGCTGATGTCAGCTCCTTAAAAGGCTTAGTGAATTATGATTTTTTTTTTCTTCAATGTACTCGTTTTCTATAATAAAGAAATCTTGAACAAATGACAAAATATTATTCCAAAAAAAAAACAACATGAATAAAGTTCAATAGTTCTTTAATATCATTGTCATTATCATATTAATATCATCGATATTAACCCTGACTTTTCCATTCACATGTTCATGAGAAAAGTTTTTAAAACAAAACAAAAAAAACGTTGATTCCAACATTGTTGTTATTGGGCCTAGGCAACGTCCCAAAGCACCCTATTTTCAAACTATTTATAAAACGTATTTCGATCAGATGTTTGTTGTGTCACCCCTTTTATTAGCTGTAAGACAGCCCTTTACAACTACCCCAATAGAACTTCAAGTCACGTACGATGACTTTCTAAGAGTTCATGTTTACCGACTGTTTGTTTGTCCCTGATTGTGTGTAACCTTAACTAGATATGTTGATGTACAAAGTTTACGAGTTATAGTTGGTAAATTTATAAAGTACATATTTTTGTGCGCTTACGTTGCAAAATAACGTTATATTATGAGCCTTCCGCCGTGGTGGGCAACATAGGAATCCTACTTATGCGTGGATCGACACGCACTTGGCCGGTTTTTTCAATTAAGAATTTGATACTTGATATATATATACATATAAATATATCGAAGTATTTTTTAAAAACCTTTTTAAAACATATTTACCTTTTTAATAATTTATTTTAAAAAAATGTTTATTTAAAAGACTTGAATGGATATTGATGATTAAACAAATAGACCTTCACAATCAACAAATCTTTCATTGTGCCTTATGAATAGATCAAATCTATTCCCGTGGGTCAGGAGTTCCATCTTGAAAGGTGACTAAAGGACAAAAAGACTTCTAAGTGGTTATAAAACCAGAAGTCTTATTTTCCTTTCTTCAACGCTGATGATGAAAATATACCACATAAATACATCAATATATATAAAAATCAATGCCATTTGTCGTTGTAATTTTATAACTTAAGAACGAGGTCACCTATCCAAACCAAATGTTTAGGCTTTGTTCGGTCTATTTATTAGATGGGTAATGTGAAGTTTGCACAAAATCGATCAAGTGGTTCTTCATTTATCACATTTTTTTAATTTTACGCGGGCGAAGCGCGTGCAAAAGCTAGTTTATTATATAACATGTGAAACTGTACCGCCTGTATTTTTCCACTTTGTTCCTATCCATCCTAAGGTTGGCTGGAATAAATTGCAATAGAGATAAGCCCACACATTTTGAATTTAAACCAACATGTACTTACAAGTATTTCGCTGATGAGAATTATATGGAACAAAGTGTTCTATCTACAGATATTTCTACGCACAATTTTTATAGTTTTGAGCGAACGTTAAAATTTAATGCAATGATTTATTATTCCAGCGGATTGAATCCATTATCAGATTAAATGCGGTTTCAATAGTTTAAAATTTAAATTGAAATGGCATTGTCAACCTTGTTTAATTAATTACGGGGGAAATTGCGTAACGTTAAATGGTTATTTATTATTAATTTTGAAAAACAACGAACTCTTACTGGTCGTCCCATGCAGATATCGATGTCGCGATGTTGTGCAGGCTGACCTGCGTGAGAAGGTTGCTGTAAACTGGTGAGCCATCGCGCAGAATAGAAAACTCTAGCGCTCTCTAATTTCAGAGGCCAAGATCCACCTTAAATCACTGAGTGAAGTAATCCGGTGGTAAAAAGTGACGCTAAACAAATTTGAACAAGAGTGCTACTTATTCCAAAAGAACCCGTGAGAGGACAATTCAATTACAATTTACATACTTAGATCTAGTTATAGATCGTATCTTGCTTTATTGTCATCACACGTGCCGATTTACAAAGTAAATCTGAAAATGTACGATATTGGAGCAGGGCTCTTTTAAAAATAACACGCCAATTTCGATTCCTCCGTCTGAATGGAAGACGTAAAATTTGTGATACGGCAGCTGGGTCCATTGAAAATTCTTCAAAATGATGTACATTGTACGATTGTGTTGTGTATACCTTCGGATTTAGAGCTGGATGAAAATTTTGACGAATATTTGTTAACATATTTTTTTGCACTGAAACCTTTTTAAGGCGCGTTGAGCATTTTTGAAATGGAAAATATTGAAAATAATTGTTTTTGCCATAAAAACGAAATCGACTCCAATTCCTGAACTAAAAACGATGAAATAATCAATACATTGTTGTTTAAATATGCTTGATATCAAAATTTTTAATAAATCTGAAGTCGGTGCCGTTTCTATTAATAAAATATGCTAATTAACGAGCTAGCAGCTAGTCAACGAATTCGTAAAATTGGCACCAACTTCAAATTTATTAAAATTTTTGATATGAAGCATAATTAAACAACAATATATTGATTATTTCATCCTTTTTAGTTCAGGAATTGGAGTCGGTTTCCTTTTGGCTTCGCTGTAGTCGGGTAAAAATAGTACCTATGCTGAAAGTCCAAAGTGTGAGAAAAATAATAATAAAGTCATTTTGAATGTGTGTGTGTCAATGAGAATGGATTTTTAGAAAGAGCGAATATTTTTATAAATGGATAATGGATGAAATATAGAGGTACAATAAATGCTAGATACTACCCATTAATGAGGACAAATTAATACATTCCATTAATTAAACCCATGGGCTCTAGGGCAGTCCGGAAGGCTGCGCCGAATTTGCCAAGGGGTGGAAGACACATAGGGCGGTCTGATAATTTACTGCTTGTTTTTTGTATACATGAGAGGTTAATGGCCTTTAATGGCCCTTTTATGGACGATGACCTCTGCCCTTATAATAGAAAGAATCAATCTCCGTTTTCTATTTTTCCCAAGAGATTTGAGTATTGAAGGAGGGTTTTGCTATCGTATATTTTCTGTATATAGGTTAAATTAAAAAATCTGTTTCGATGATGTATTTTAATTGACTTTTCAACATACAATTAGGAAATGGCGGCCTAGTTTAAAGTAGATGCCATTTTATATTTGTAAGATTTACTCGTAAAGGCACCAAAAAAAATGGCACAAAAGTAAATCAAAGGACAGCCTTATCGCACTGCAATCAAGAGATTGCAACAGGTGATTTGCTGCTTTGCTTCAGATGTTACTTTATAACTAACTACTAGTAATAAAGTTTTTTTCAAAGATCTAGTAGAAAAAAGTGACTTTTGGTACATAAACGGTAAAGATACCTTTGTACACAAGGAGTCTCTCTTTACCACCTCTATACCAAATTTTATTTAAATTTACAAACAAGCGATGAGTACATTTTCCATTTATTATATAGGAGTGGGTCTGATAGGTATTTGCTACTCAGAATAAAGTGAACTTCGTCGTTCTATATCAAGATGAAGGTATGCTCAAGATATCTCATAAAATTTATGATGACCAAGTTTTCATGTGCATCCAAAAATATTGAACACTGAAGTTGTCTAAAAACTTAGATCATAATATATTTTTATGGCGTCAAATTCAACGTCCATGACACTCATGTGCATTGCATTCAGTTGACATGGGCTATATAGCATCTACCCGTAATTTAACACCGGAATATAGGGTTTGGTCTTATTGTTGGCGATTTTAGTTATAATTTTTTTACTGATAATATTTATTTATTATTCTAGGGGTCTACGTCTAGGCGTTCGCTTTATGATTCGGAGGTCATGTCTCATACTCGATACAGAAAACTCTAGCACAAAAATATAAGAAGTAGAAAAGAATGACCTCAATATGGCAAGCAACACAGAGAAATTGAAAGAGATCTCGAAGAAAATAGGTCGCGCACATCACGACGCTCAATAGTGAGCAAACGATTGGAGGAGGAGGAAGTTAGCGGAAAATCCTTTGCTTGATAGTTCTGCAGTGGTGGGACCATACCCAGTTTGCACCTTCTGGGAGCTCATAAAATATTCTATATGATACACATCGGAGCCATTACATCATTTGTTTGTATAAATATTGACACAGCTTTTATTGCTGGTATAAATTTTTCCCATTTCAAACAACTTTGTAACTTTATTTAAAATTTTTATTTACACTACTATTACGATACCCACGGGAACATTGGGAGAGATGATTTGGTTTTTGATTGATAATAGGCCTTGTGGTGGCATTAGATTAAATTAAAGCTAGAGACTATACAGCAAATAAATTAAACATTCATCAAAAAGTCAAATAGTTTAATGTAAATCAAATTGGTCATACTTACTTCTACTGTAAGCTCTATTATTATACAATTAATTAGAAGTTATACATTAATATAAAAATAAATGAATAAATAAATGATTCTTATTCTTTTCTTATTTTAATAAAATAAAATAACAAAATCCAGTACAAAACGAGTGCGGCACCTAACTTTGAAAAGCATATAAATAGGAAATAGCGCGCGCCAGTCAAATTTTTTATTAATATATGTTGAAAATCGTTGGTGATTCATATCATACTAATAAAATTATTTTATTAGACAGCTTAAGGTTATTATTAGATATTCGGTTTTCTTATTATGAGTAGTTGTCGATTTTTTCTTCGCTATTCTGGAACTATATACATTGAAAATTTATTCATCACATGTTTAATTTCATTTGGTAGTGTGCTAAATAGAAAAGTAGACTGCTTAACCCTAAGGAGTAAGAGTAAGTACTAATGTACATAAAAGATCCTATAATCAAACCAATGATGCAAATACTAATCAATAACAAATCGAACTAAAACAATCCACTCCGAGCTTGTTAAATAAACTCCATCCCGTCCCTAATCTCGCTACTTATAGGGGTTAAACCAATGATGTCATTAATTTGAATGAAACCTGGTTTGGGGGCTCCAATCCCAGCCCCAAGCTAATCAAAGAGAAATGCAGAGGTAATGCCACGAGTTTTTTTGCTAACGAATTTCCAAAAGCCTTTTGTGACTTTGCGTTATCGATGAATTACTTGGAAAGAAAGAAAAAAACAAGTATTTTTTTTTTGATATATCACACAAAAACACAATGGAAAAAGCAATTGAATATCAGTCTCGAACTTACTTTGGGGCTAACTCAATCTGTGTGATTTGTCCCTATATATTTATTTATTTATTTTATCATGTTACAAATTCTCCATTTTCATATACAAAAGGTGATCTAGCTGTGGCCCTGGCCTCTGACTTGACCGAGAATGTTGTATCATACTTACATAACCAAATTTATAAAGTTTTTAGTCATTGACACGATAGAAGAAGAAGATTTAACAAAATGACAAATATTTGGGTATCAAAATATTCCAGGCATAATGTTGTGGTGAGAACCACAACGCTGGTCTTCCGAGTTACTTACTGATACTCTAAAACTTTATACATGTGCTTTGCTATCGAGTTATGGGATATCGAGCGAGCTTTGATTAAGGCTAAGATACCCTAGGTTTTGTTAACTACTACAATTAGTAGTCTGGTATGAGTTAAGTCACATAATAATTGCCTCCGTGATCAAGTAGTTAAAGCGTTTGCCTATAGACCCGGGGGTCGAAGGTTCGATTCCCACGGGACTATAGGATGCATACTTTATTTAGTTGTTTGGTGTAGGTTAGTTTGGTTATATGACATTGCTTGTATCATTTGACTGTCTGATAATAAAGATGATTCCGTGCTTTGAAAGGCACGTTAAGCCGTTGGTCCCGGCTGCAATCAGGTAGTCGTTAAAGGAACCACGTCAAGGGCCAAGCGGCGGTTCCGAAGAACTGCGGAAAGGGTGTACAGTAATTGACCGTATCACCTACACGAAATGATGATGACATCAAATTATGTTATCACATATGACAGAGAGATAAACGTGGCTGTGGCCAGTACACTGGTCAAAGCAAATTAAGTAGCGTTCATTTCGACTCGAAAGGAAGTAGATGATTACATGTAAAATTCACTTATTGTTATTTGAAAAACATATGTGTACTCGTATAAGGTTAGCTAACTTAATTAGTTGAGGCATGTAAAAATATCTAGTGTAACTAATTCATGTTAATAAAATAATTTATAAATTCATGTACAAAATTAAATCATATTTTCATAATCCATATTTTATGTAAATGAATTGGATCCCATCAAAATAAGCCAACTTCTCGTAAACATAATAAGAATTTTATGCCTTTGTGCTGAAACTTCAGACCAGAATTGCTGTTAAGTTTGAGTAATAGTCCACACGGAACCTAATATAGCGTCGTAGCTCACGAGATATTGTTCTTAAACAATGACAAGAGATAAAAGAGAAAAGGATTTTACACTATTTAATTCTTCAGCTAAGGAATCAGCAGCAGGCAGGGAGAACTCGATAACAAGCAGCCAGGTAGTTGTCAAGCGTGGCGTTCTCATCTTCGAAAATGTATTCAAATTTGGCATGCATTAAGAGAAGCTCACAGCGGGCAGAATTGTTGATTTTGTGGTAACAAATAAACAGCTTTTCTTTCTTTCTTTTTTTTAGAAATATAGATAAGATAAGATAATCATTTATTTGCAATTGCTGTTCATTGCATTAGCTGTTATGATCAATATTTTACACATGCTGCCTGCCTTACATATTTAGGAATTCTGTTGTTAGTTTCCATGGAGATGTTGATGAAGGATTCCGTTTTCACCAACCTTTTACTTTCCATGGTTCTACCAACACATCCGTTATACGAGCCGAATCGCGGAAGAGTGCGCTATACCTGCTTGGCTCTTTCCAATCGTTCTTTCTTGATCTCTTTCTCTTGTGTTTTCTTATCTGATATCTATTATTAATGACTCTTTATCATTAGAAGGGGCTCACAATTACTTACAGTAACGCCTCGCTTTCGTTCTGCTCAGCCATTTTGGTCATCTTCTTTTCTTCCCGTCTAGGAAGATCTTAGTTCGGGTATCTTGAAATCTAAGTTATTCTTCTCGAGGTCGCTTCGAATTCCTTAAGGCCGCCAAAAGGACGTTTGCCTTTTCTTTCACCAAGCAGAGAAAGGTACAAGTTCATCTCTACTATTCTCTCAGTCGCCTCTTACCACGCCCACAGAAAGATGGTCTATCCTTAAGCCGGAGTGGAGTCTACATGGTTAATTTTCGTATACCCGCTTGTAATTTAAGATGGAAGTACTTTTTTGTGGCGTTATCAGTTACCAGTGTGCGGCGAGGTTTATTTAGAATTCTCAGTAGACTAGTTGCAAGACTGAAATTAACTGGCCTAGTCCACACAAGTACCGTCGGACAATACACAAGACATACTACACCTGAACGTTAGTCCTTGTATATGTTAAGCTGGCGAATAACTTCGTCGTTCTGCCTATAATCCCTCGATTTGGTGCGCTACAAACATTGGAGAGTCTATATTGGAGACCAATATATGGTAAGTGGTATACATTCATTGAGCATTACAAATTTTATGTTATATAGACTTAAAAGTACTGCTTTAACATGTAGGTATGCAATTGAAATAATGTATACTAATTTGATCAAGCTGAATAGTTAGTATGTTTGTTGTTAAATCTGAAAATACTACACAGACATATTTCAAAAACAAATCGTTTTTATTTAGGTACTAACCATATTTTTGGCAAAAGTTAGAGACAAATAAAATATGTTTTACGTATTAAAATGGAAATAACACAACGAGTTTGGTATAATAGGTAAAAAAAATAGAACACATTATTATGTGTTTATAAATTAACAAGAAATGTAGAAAATGCGTGTTTTTTTAGCTTTGCCAAGGTTGAACTGAAAATCCCATTAAGTCCGCCATTTACAAATATTGTTATAAAGTTTAATAAATAAATAAAAAAGTATCTATAGAAGAAATAGTTAAACGACTACGAAGCTAAGTCGAAGGCCACCATTTAAGATGTTGAAGCCGTTCAGAATTTACCGTAAGGACGCTCCGTCTATCCATTTCGCACTTGTGATTTCCCAAGGGATACCTTCGTTAATAATTCAAGGAGTCCCGTGTCCAAACCTTACCTTAGTTACAACCGGTCGAGAATAATTAATTTACAATGCTACGACTTCAGGATCGTGACCTATTTGAGACTTTACTATGATGGATATACTCCTTACTACTAACTAGCAGTCCATCTCGACTTCGCCCGTGTTATATATAGCCTATGGCATTCGGAGATAGTGTGGCTATCCAGCAGTGAAAGAATTTTTAAAACCGGTTCAGTAGTTTCGAAGCCTATTCGATACAAAAAAACCAACAAACAATCAAATCTTTCCTCTTTAGTATAGTCAAAGAAAGTTGAGTGAAACCTTGAGATTCTCTGAAATATTTTTTTTTATTAATGGTAAATTAAATACTGCATAAGATCCATGGCCACGGGTTGAACTCAACGATAGTCTAGGCTGATGAAATCACACGCACACAAAAGCAAAAAAAATTAAATCTAACCTAGTATTATAAAACACACACTTGAAAAGAAAAAAAAGAGAGAGGGACAAATCCTTACCCTTTAAAATGCATTTCAGTTTATGGCTTATTCATTCACAATCAGTTCAAAATCAAAGATAAGTTCAAATTGACATAAAAATTAAAGGTCAGATCGAACAGAGAATGCGAGTGATTAATCAGGGAAGTGCTTAAGGGTTGATCTTTTTTACCCCGAGGGGATGTGATTGAAAGGGTTGAAACTCATTACTAGAGCTGCCGTATTTTGTAGAAGTTTCTACTGGGAATTAATAATATTGAATTATCTAGGTATATTAATTAATACTACATCTCCATGATGTGTCTGTGTTTTTTAATGATAATAAATAAATTTTATATCATTTATTAACCAACTTAAATAGGAAGTTTAGATAATATGTACTTGAATAAATAATTCATTTCAATTCCTACTCCTTGAATTAAATTGCAACCGAGAATAAGTTGTGTTTTTTTTAGGTTTTATATAATTATCATTATTATCATCATAATCAAAAATCATATTCATAATTCGTTCGATGTTGCTTCCAACTGTCTGTCTTTATGTATGCTTAGATCTTTGAAACTACGCAACTGATTTTGATGCCGTTTATTTTAATAGCTACAGTGATCCAAGAGGAAGGTTTTGATAGCCGTGCGAAGCTGGGGCGGGTTGCTAGTTTCTTTAATAAAACGGCTATTACGAGTAAATCTTGCTATAATGGTTCTTAACTCCAAAGTTGCCAATAGGCTCATTAGCAGATTTAGAACTCTGAATACAGGGAGTGCATGGTCGATTGACCGGATTTAAATTAAAAGCTTCATCACATAACACGTTCCCTTACAGATTTATTGTCCTTACAGATTAACGTAAAATATAAATGAAATCATAGCAATTTTTCCATACATGTTATCCTAAAGTATAACAAAACATGGGAGTATAACATAACTAAGCATTATATTATAATACTTTGAAAACGTAATAAAAAAGAAATACTTTTTTATTACAATGATATTTATGGACACCGCATTTAATGACCAGCGGCCCTACCGCCTAACTTGATTGCTATCGCTATGGCTATGGTTTATGACGTCATCCTGTTTTTTCGAACTGCCAAGCAAAGTGATATTGCTTTTACATGTATTCTATGGACCAAGACATTGTCTTAGTCTTGTCCTTGGACATGTGAAAGCAATATTGCTTTGCTAGGCGATTCGAAAAGACAAGATGACGTCATAAACCATAGCCATAGCGATAGCAATCGAGTTAGGCGGTAGGGCCGCAGGTCTACTATCATCTCTAAAGGTCCAGTGAGTAAGGGAGATGTCGTCTTACATCATGTATTGCGCTGTCCCGCTTACTCACTGGATCTTGCATGGTTTTTCTATATCCGGAATCTGTTCCGCACATTGGAGTCGGCAATGATGCGTGATAGTTATAGCGGGTAAGACTGCGTTGTCTGTAGGATGGGTGGTCAGATGGGTAATGTCTAAATACCTCATCACCCAAGCGGTCACTGGTGGCCGCGTGACGTTAATATGGCTTCTATTGTTCCTCCAGTACCTGATGGATTAACTTTTTCCTACATTTCATATTTAAGTACTTCCGGGCATACCATCCATACTGATATTGTAAGTGCGGAAGTCTGTCTGTCTGTCTGTTAACTTTCACGGTTAAGCGGCTGGACCAATTAGTATGGATATAGTTAAAGACCGGAAGTCAAACATAGTCTACTATTTAACCTAGTACCACGCAAGTTGAGCCGCGGGCAACCGCTAGTCAAGCAATATTTATAAGTTCAAAAACAACAAATAAAACTTGGCATATTGAAACCATGCTCTATTTCAAGCAAAAAAGGGTCTCTTATTTTGTTTTTTTCCGTAAAATATGGCGACGCATTTTAAGATATTAAACGTATTCCAGTAATATATGCGACCCCGCCGCGCCTATTTCCTTCTGAAGATGCCCATTTGTATTCACAAGGGGGGCATAGTGAATGCATTTGCTGCAAGCGAGTCGTCACGAATTTTTCTTTGAAATTGTGTTTGCATGAATGTTTGTGTTGTGTTCCAGACTATATGGAAAGTACGTTTGTTTACTGTGCCTATCTTCGGCAACATGGTATTTTGGTACTTTGGGTGTGGTTTATAAATATCTATGGATCAATAACACAGATTAAGCTAGCCCCAAAATAAAGTTTATTTATTTAATTCATGTACACTTCAAATACAAACATAGGACACTAAAAATTAGGGAATTTAAACAAAATTGTTTATTTTTTATTAGGAACAGGCACCATTTTGAGAACTGCTCTGCTCGACTAATATATGAATACTCGTGATAATCTCAGCGCTTATAGATCTGGAAAAAGGTACGAAAATTGTGACCTTTAATTATACTTTAGTTACTTTTTATGGCACTCCTGGTGAATGGTGTTAAAAATTTCTAAAACATACGTGTATGTCATGAAAGCCGTAACGTAAAGGTCTATGTGTATCATTTTGTATTTCTTTTTTCTTTTTCTTCTTCACACTGCAGACGTAGCACCAGTAAAGCATATTATAAGCCGCCTATTAAAAAAAAATGCTTACTCAATAGTTATAAAACATCAGTCAAAACAATTTGTCAAAATTTCCACGAAAACAGTAGCCAGCCACAAACTTGACAACTTTTGCTATTGTTTTCCCAAACAAAAACTCTAAAAAAGATCTTATATAACCATAATAATAAGGATTATTCGTTTCCTCTTTCTCCATTTAGTATATACAACATAAATATTGGTATAATTAAGAAAGGCAAGGTGATACCAAAGCTATTACGGAGAATATAGGCTGCGACGGGTCCAATTAAAGCGCTGACACGTAGAAGGCGACCTGTTTATTTTGTCCTCGAGTGTAATTATTGGCTGGTGTCTATAATAACGGTGATTAATGAGCGATGCGATTAATTGGTTCATTTGAATTAAAATTGCTGCTATGTGTACAGTAATTAAAATGTGAAATGTTTATAAACAGTTTGAACTCTTTCCTTTGTAAGCATTTCATCATCATTTCAGCCGCAGGCTGTACACTGCTAGACATAGGCCTCCCCCAAGTATTTACAGAACTACCAGTTGGAAGCGGCCTGCATCCAGTGCCTGCCTCTGACCTTCTTCAGGTCATCTGACCATCTGGTCGGTGGCTGACCGACGCTGCGCTTGCCGGTGAATTTGTAAGGAGTTATTATGCTTTGTTATGTAATCAGTTTTCTATTTATGAGGAACTCTTATTAGCAATAACTAGCTTATTCAAATTAATGTATATGTATGTGCTGTTGGTATTTCTTTTCAATCAATTAAATTGGTAGTGTTAATAGCAATTACTTGTTTTGTCAAGTTGGCCCTAAATTGGGGTTTCCGCTTTAAGTTAGAATCAGATTCAAAAAAGACGAAAAATATATTAGAATCAAAGAAAAAAAATTAAAAATTGCATAGATTAAATAAATTTGCCTACGCGATTCCAAACTCTTTAAAAGACATCAATATTATATACTCGCTCGTTCACCAACATGTTTGTAAATTAAAGCAAGTCTAAAAACACCACAAAGAAAGCTAATATCCAGAGATAGACTTTTTATGAATGTCAAAAAAAAGTCACCAATTAAATGCAATATTTTAATCTTATATCTTTAACTAAAATAGATAGATTTATCAAATATGCTATAGGTATTTATTAAATTATCCTCCTAAAATTAATCCCGGTCATCGCCCTCTGGATATGAAACAAAACGCCATTAATTCCACCTAAGCTAACGAATAACCAAAGTTGACCAGCCGCCGCCGCGAAAATTCTGCAAATTGCAAAACTACGTTTCACATCCAGTGACAAAACGCAAACATGCTATTTAGGAGGAACTTTTGGATCTGGTTTTCACCTAAACTCAAACAGGGGTCCACACGACCAGTTACAGTTGACCCTTCATATTTACAAAACACCCCGTCTGTAGGGAGTTATTAGACTAGGCTGTTGACTGTTAATAGGTCCAAGTTGATTGGTGTTGGAAACAAACTTTATAATTGGTCATAACCCTCGAATACATAGTGTTTCCTACGGGTTGGCTTGTAATTAACTAGTCGATTGTATTCAGTTATGCACAATAAGCTTGGTTGAGCTGCAAGTGAAGAGGCTTTGAATGGAAACGAGAACAATGTTGTGAAGGTATTGAATTCAGAGGGGATTAATTAGCTGCAGATAAAAATAATTAGCATAAAAATAAATACAGATTGATGAGGTCATTATAGATTACTTTTGGGCTTAATTATGTCGCGTTCAAAAGTAGCCCATGTTTGAGCCGTGGTTCTTAACTAGCCGCGAAAGCGTTACAGACGGACAGAAAGATAGACAAACAGAAATTTTAAATTTTATAACGCGTACATCAAGATTATGGTATGAACTTCCCTGCCACGGTTTTCTCAAGTGAATATAACATGGGAGTCTTCATGAAGGGCTTAGAAAGACTCCTCCGGGGTCGGCAACGTGCTCGCAATGCTCCTGATGTTGCAGGCATCCCATCTCGAGAGCCGGCTGTCGCTTAGGTCTTTGAGGCGTTTTAATGTACAGATATGGATTGAACATAGGGAAACTTACTTTTTAGATATGTAGGACGCTAAAAGCAACTGGCAACAATAAATTTCGAATAACAGAATTCCACTTTTGTTTTGGTACAATAAAGTTATCACAAAAAAACAGTTTTGAACACCCACTTATTATCGCACCCAAAAGTAGCCCATGTTTGACCTCAGGTCGTTAACTACACCCCTACCAAATTTCATCACAATCGGTCCGGCAGTTTAGCCGTGACAGACAGACAGACAGACAGACATTCGCATTTATAATATTAGTATGGAAGTATGGATATGGATAGTATGGAAGTATGGATATGGATAGTATGGAAGTATGAATTTGATACGTGTGTATCCTTAAATTGAGTACAATAGTGGAAATACTAAATAATTTTACCGCACACCTTCAGAGAATCTCGAGGCCGAATGAGCAGTTTCCACGAGCTTTCTCTCGAAACGAGCTTCGTAAATAAGCCTGTACGAGATGTTGCGTAAGTACTACAACTAAGCACCTTTTTATTATAGTGTTACCGTACTCGCATGTCTCGGGAACTTTTGCTACATGCTTAATGCTTTCATGGAATGTGAATGAGGGATCTTGTGTTTATGACTGCTTTGATAAGTGTAAGGTTTCCTTTATTTTAAAATAGCAGTGCTTTTGGTAAGATATTTGTTTTGTTTTCAATGATGTCAGTGGCTAACACTGTTGTCAGATTTGCAAACTGCCTGATGGCATCTGACAGCTTAAAATCTGCCTTACGTGCCTTTTTAAGGTAAGAGGATCGTATGATATTAAAATTTGAGACATTATTTTAGAATAATGTAACTACCAACCTATCCGGGGCAGATGTCAGTTAAAATGTCAATAGATAGTACCCAAAAAAAGGAAATAGGAAAACTTTTTACCCTTGAGGCAAAGGCTTAATTAGGCATTCATAGAAAAAATATGGTCTGTTCTTAAACTATATACCGGAAAACATATAAATGTATAAAAAACCTACTCAAAATAAATTAGTTGCTACTTTGAATTTGCATAGAAAATGTCAAAGTTTCCTCAATTCGGAGCTGAATAAGTATTGTTGTTGTTCCTTTCATTAAACAATTTCGCTTAATTGTGGAGTTTTAAGAGTTAGAAGTAGTTAGTTAGTTGTATAATTGTCCCGCTCTGCAGGTTTTGCTGTTTGACATAGACATAAAGGTGTTTACTAGAGAAATTTAGCCTTTTTGCCTTTACAAAAAAAGTACATAATTGTGTACAAAGTCGGGTAATTCAATTTGAAGCTTCCAGTTCCTTCGATAACCAGCAATATTACTATATAATTCTTTTAAAACACAGAAATAAAAACACGTTTGCTAGGCGCTGCGAGCGAGATTAAATTCATCATGTTAATATGTTTCTATGTTGTCAAGTAAGTGCTATCAGTGCCTTTATTCAATAAATAAATAAATAAATCAAGTGTAAGATTTTCGTAGCTTTCGTGATGATTCTCGTTGTAAGATTTTGAGATATCTTTTGCGTTTCCAGCTCTACAATTTTTTTTACAACATTTTTTTTTTCACTTTGTTTAAGTTTTTAAACCTGTACATTGCATTACGGTTGTTTTAACGATTATTATTATTGATTAACTATTTTGGATTAACCAAGATATTCCACTCTACGTCAAAAAAGAAAAATCGAAGCTATTATATTTTAAAATAAAAAAACTACATTTTTTTTTGTATTAAAAACCAGATTGTTCTTCTACAACAAATACCATTTAATTCTATGACAGTACTTCGTATATACTGAACGTTAACTTTGTAAGTCTGTGAGTCAAAGTGAATTTGGACTTGAGCCTTCAAACGCTGCGTAATAAAATGAAATCGTAAAGGATTGACCCTCATGGGACGTACTTTTTTAACAACACGATACCAAATTGTTGAATTATAAATGATTTTAAAAGTAATGTGAAAAATATTTACATTAAATAAAGCAAAATCTCTTTATTGCACGAAAAAAACAATGTAAAATATTGTTTAGTGTCAAGATGGCTTTATGGCAAATACAATAAATAAATATATACGCCCGTATATATTTTATATATCACAGATTCAGCTAACCTAAAAGGAAATTCGAGACTTGTAATTGACTCAATCTCTTTCAACTTCTACCTTTGGGTTGTTTGGTAATTGTTTTGTTTGTTGCTTACTTAGATCAAACTTTTTTTTCAATGTCCATCAAAATACTGTTTTTGTTAGATCGTAATTTATAAAACATGCTTAATTAGAGTATAATTTACACATGTTTGGAGACGAAAGAGCAAAAAAAAAAAAGTGAACTACAAAATAACCAATTATTTTGTGACCCAAACATTTTTCATAATTCTATAAACGACTATTTATTAAAAGATATGTTTTCTTGCTGCGATGCCACAAAACGCATATAATTAAGTAAAACAATATATATCTTTATTTATTTCTTGCTTCTTTGTGAGATTGGTTACAAATTTTATTATATCTGACATAGCTTGAAAAAAACCATTATCCATAGCCTGCAGTGGTTTTACGTGCCTTGTGTAAGATACAGTTCATTTTTAACCGACTTCCAAAAAAGGAGGAGTTTTTTGAGAGAGAATTTTCTTAATATATTAATTACTAACGACAAATCCAAATCTAAGATCTGCGTTTCAAATAAACTGGCTTTTAATTAAAAATTTTATATATCCAGTATACATACCCTTATATAAGCAGAATAATTTATCTATGTTCCTCAACAAAATGTCTTCATAATCTCCTCATAAGGCACGCTCGAAAATATACGATTTTAATTAAACTTGCACGGAGTTCAGAATAAAGACACCAGTACATTGTCGCAGGGAAACTGTGAAACTATGTCAGTACTTCACAGATGAGGGTAGGGCAAGGAGGTTCTTAGCAAGAGTGTGAAATTACTTCCTGCAGTCTACATGTTTCACTTCTCGGCAGCTTTACCTTGGCTATTTTCTAAAGAGCCACTCTTGGGATGTGTTTGTGCATATGGGATATAGTTTGCAGCTTGCGAGGGAATTTCCGATGTAGTGTAGGAATTCGAATTAATTTAACAGCTTTACTGCGGCATAAATTATAACAATAGATAGACTTTTCTCAAGTGTTAATCAATATACATACCTTAATCTAAATGGGTTCAGGGTTCAATGGCTTAGACGCATAAATATTACACTAACAATAATTACAACGGTAGAAGCTCATGTTTTAGTGGGCTGCCCTGAGCTCCAAAACTTATGATTTAGTTTTAGAATACGATTATGAAAACGTTGACATGGTGATAATGATGATTTTATCCTAAGACATGAAAGTATTATTTTTAAATTAGCCAGAGACAACAGAAAAGCTTCTAAATTTAAATAAATCTGTTTTGATCCCACGGTATAATTTCACAGTTGCGGCGAGTATAGTAGTAAATAATAAGGTGCTATTATGATTAAATTCCGAAGACAATACGCAGCCTCCTCTCTGCCTCAGCGAACTTTATTAATGGAGCAGTTATTAGTGTTCGCGGAGTTATTAGACCCGACGTCTTGTGAGGTTTTGTCAATTAATATTTGGGTAAAGGAAACAATGCTTTGACAAGAAATTTTAGTTTGGTGATGTTCGCTTCGTGAATAAAAAAAAAGGAAAAAGTAAAAATAAGTCTTCAAGGCAGTAAATCCAGGAGTGATCGCGTTAGTGCCTCTGATCATAACTTTGGTTAATATAATTATATAGGTAAATTTGTAAGTAAATGCAAGTTGCGGTTGCATTTCGTATGGATTTAAATTCGTATTACTTTTTCGAATTTGATTCTGCATCCCTGACACTGGAGTGCTGAAAATCAAAAAGGTTTCGGGTCATCTCAAAAATAGCACTCCTTGTCGGTTAATTTACATAATTGTGTTTATTATGTCTAAATATTATATTATGGTTTATGTATCTGAATACTATCTGACCTCTTAATAAAGGAGCAAACATCGAAGATATTGATATACATAAGGCTCATCAACCAGCAGGTAAATTACCATCATACTATGTGTAAACTGCCTAGGCTCTAACCATATATTACCAAATTGTAAGGCAACATTTTCGATGACAATATCACGTCGGGGTCACCATTTGTTTGAGTGTCTTCAAACTTGTAGATTTGTGGGAGACAAATTTGAAAAAAAATCCTGAATTTAAGCAATTACATAGAGAATTTCGTGACAGCAACAGGCCTTTCAATTCCGACTCCCACAAATCTACAAGTTTGAAGACACTGAAACACGACTCACTGCTGGGTATAAGCCTTCTTCTGTCTACGCCAAACTGTCTTCTCTGAGCCACCGCCATTTATTCCCAGCAACTTTCATCACAGTAAACGAAATTATGCTAAAATAACATGTTATTACAGTATTAATTTGACTGATCAAAAACAGTAGCACACAAAAACATGTCAATAGACCCGCACAGATTTCCCCCGGGAGTTGGGTAAATAACGTTGGGTTCAGTTTAATTGATCATTTTACTAACTTCCAACTAGTTATATTTTATAGGGGTTCACTTTATTTATACCTATATATACGAGTATAGACTTCATTGAGTTTAACGATTATTCATCTGAGAATGTTTCCCAGTCGAAAACTCAGCTTACGCTTCAGAGACGACGCTTTTAATGTCTCACTTACTGGAGGTAACTATAGAACCAATAATGTGACGTGGTAACGAGTTACCGCTTGGGTAAGGCTTATCAGTAGCCTTAATAAGGCAGTACTAGCTATTACAATGGAACGTCACTCATCTAATCTCAGTAATGCTTTTCTCAAGAACACCGGACTAATAGGATCATGTTCTGGGTATGCTAGTAGCCAACATTATCAAATTTTTAAGCTATCCAAAGACTTTTGGCACAGTTACCGACTTCAACAGACGGGACCAACAAAAAAAAGCGTAGCTCTCGTAAAATAATAATATTTGTTTCCTATCAGTTGCAAAGTTTCCCAAACTAACCCATATCAATGAAACATCCTGTATAAATCGTCGTGTAGTTTATAAATCCAACAGTAGCAGTGCAGCCATGAATCGTGGAGACACACGGCCGCTGCATTTTGGATTAATGGATATTGACGCGCGCTTAGTTACGGGGAGAAGGAAAATTGATTGCAAAAGATTTAAGGTTTTGTGTACTAGACATGTCCAAGTAAGTTTATAATTTAAGGTTTTATTTTTCATTAGCCTAAAAAAAACCTTAAAAACTATCTCGCTAAGCCGCTAGTGCGATTATACCGTGGCTCTATTTCAGTAAAATTTTTGAAATACAATTTAATACACACACAAAATTTTATCGTATTAAAATTTTACAAACTCAATGTCAAATACAACAAAAAAGTTATCAAGTCTCTTTCTTTCTTACCTAAGCATTAACCCGATAGCAAATTTAGCTTTGGAGCCGAACACAGTTTTTTGCACAAATAATATATATCAGTGACGTGCATCCCATAAAGACATTAAGACGTTGCCTACCCTGGGCTTTCTTACATACATACATTTTATTTTCATTTAAACAATAATTTGTAAACACGCGCCCCACGCGCATTTCAATTTTAACTCTAACAAAATACATTACAATACATTTTCGCGCACTGCTATCAGACGCGCAAAGAAACCAAGTACGCGATCGCGATGCGACCGACAGGCAAGGCAATCCAAGTCCTCGTCTTAATTTACACACATAGACAGCAAACACTGTCTATTGTGTGCATATCGAGTCTGTGCACAGACAGGCGCTGCGAGCATGTAGTTGTTATGCAAAGTAATTTTTGATTGGCCGTTTTACGTAGAATGAGACGAGGTCTTTTCGATGTGTTCTCAACAAATAAAATGCGAATTAGGCTAAACATGATTAATTAAGTAATTTGGTTTAAAATAAATTAATTTTCGAATGCTGTTGGAAAGCGTACTTTATTTTTTTTATGAAGATTTTATATATTTAATTTATTTTCATATATCAAAAAATTCTTCACTGATTGTATTTCATGAATGCATCCATAAAATTCTATGCAACTGGCGCTGCTGGCGCGGCACTCCGCCATTTTAGTTGTTTACAAACAAACCCATCATTGTATTTTTATGTGATTTTAATAAGGTTATTCAGAAAGTAGGCTTTTATGTTTATAACTAAACAGATGAATCAGTGCTTCTACTTGATTTGTGAGCTTTGAAACATTACAAAAGTTACAAGTGAAAAGTGATTATAACAATAATTGTAAATGTTAATAAATAGTTTAGTTTAACGTAATTAACGTAGTGTAGGTGTTATGTGCAAGCATTGGGAATTGGGACAAGTTTGACCTTGATTTGATCAGCTGAAGTTCTTACCTAAATTCCCGATTGGGTACAAACAAGCAGTAAGCTGAAGAAGATATTTAATACATTAATTAATTGATACATGCATAGGAAACTATGTACTTTAGGGATATTTAGTTTAATTTCATTACATGAATACAAATAATTTGTGCGGACCGTCCCTGCGTGCTGTGTCTCTCTCGTAAGCTGTAATAACTATTCATATATTTAGAGATTTCCGCAGTCTAAGTAGGTAGGTAGATTTTCTATTGCTGTTTTAACTAAACTCTTGGTTCTAAAACTGGACTCGCGTTTGGCCGATTTTATTTTGCCTACCCTGGGGAAAAACTCTGTGCACGTCACTGATATATATATATATTTAGTCAAAACTTAATTAAAATTTAAATAAAACTAAAATGATATTAAAGATCTAATTAATGCTCTTGCGACATAGTGTTAAAAATCCAAAGAAAGAAAAAGTAAATTACTTGTACAAAATATTATTAAACACGCTATATTTAAATGTAAATTACATGTACAAAATATTTGAACGAAAACAATAACCAGTTCCGCCTAATCAGGTCCATGATTAAAAGCGTACTTTGGGCTCTGAAATGTAAGCTAAAGATGAAACCAGGAAACACGCTCGAAGGAAAAAGTGTAATTAAACAACCTCTATTTATTGACGCTATTCCATTCAATCAAGTTGACTGATTTGTTTTTCGTAAAGAAGAAGGTTTATAATTTACAACTGAAAACTATTTCCTAGTCAAAGTTATGGCTCTGAAGGCTCTCTCAATAGGCAACAGTAATGAATAACGACAAGTCAAAGTTCTCCAGGGATGAGAACATTGATCGCCAGTCGAATTGTTCCGAACTATCGAGAACTATTCCGATTATCCGTAATCGAGGTTTAATTGACAACTTTGATTTTCGCTCGACTTCATTTCGTATTAATAAAGGTTGGATTGAGAACTTGGACAGCTATATGGTCTCTTAGACAACCCCTGCATTCTTATGTTTCTACCGATAGAAATACTTTGTTAAGTTGTTACCAATAGTAGTTACTATGTCTCAAAAAACTGGTTAGGACATTGCAGACTTGAATCACCTGATTGTCTTATAATAAAGATGAATCCATGCTTCGGAAGGCACGTTAAGTACGTTGGTCCCGGCTGTCATCTGGTAGTCGTTATAGGAACCAAAAGGCCAAGAGGCGGCTCCGAAGAACTCTGATAACAGGATGTGCATGGTCGATTGATCGTGCCACTGAAACGAAATGATGATGACCGATAGGAAGACTAATTGTCTTCATTTCAGCCTTAAGTTACTATAAATTAAAAGAAAGTATATAAAATGAGGTGAGGCTTTTGCCCAGTAGTGGGACAAATGCAGTTAGGAAAAAAAGTAAATAAAATTTATTTGAACATAATGCTCAGTTTCCTAAAATTATTTCACTGCAAACATCCAGGTAACTTTAAACGTTAGTAAACGAAAAGCAGTTAAAATCTTGGTGCTTTTTATGTTAAAATCCAGTAAGTCACAGTAGTAATGAGTGTGCAGCTCAGCTCAGCTGCTTTGAAAGGTAATATCCGTAAACATACTCTGAAGAGCTTCGTTAGTTATTTAGAAAGGTTTTGGCGAGAATTTGAAGCTTATTTTAAAAATCAAATAACAATGTGGAAAATCAAAATTTACTGAGATGGCGCAGCGATCCAAATTAGTTTTGATCTCTACATTATAGAAGCACAAGGCTTGTTTTACAGTAAAAATAAGATCTCTAGCAAACAGAGGTAGTGAGAGGTCTTGCTCTCTCGATTAACGTTATTTTTTTATCCGAATTAACGCTACCCTCAAACCAAAGTAATATACACTAAAATTATAAAAAGGAAAGATCTGTGTTTTTGTGTGTATGTTTATAATGAATAAACTAAAAAAAACTGTCTTTTAAAAAAAAATCACCTTTGGAAATCTACATTCACCCTGAGTTACATAGCATGTATGTACCACGGGCAAAGCCGTGATGAACAGCTAGTATACAATAAAACTAAAGTATCGTTACCTTAAAAAAAATTGTTACCAAAACAAGTATGAACGTTAAATACGGCTACTTAAGTGTTAACTTGGTAACTCTAACAAATTCTGCTACACTTATTAATATCACAATAAATATGTTAATAATTTTCCCCAGAAGTTATATCATTAATTTGTTAAGAATTTCTTCAAAACGAAGCAGCGAAATAAAATTATCTTCACCTACAATGGTCTTACTACGGAGTGCTACGATCGTGTCTTCGTAGGTCATCGTAGCAAATGGCTACGGCGTAGCCCCCGGGCGTAGTTAAGCTATTAGGTTAGCGTAGACGTGACGTCTTGACCCGTTTGAGTGAGACGTTTATTGTTTATGGCACGGTTCTACAGTTACAAAATTATTATTTTTTTAGTTATTAATACAAATACTAATGTTTATAATTGTGGTATTTATTATTTAAAGTTTATTTACTGTTTATATAAACTAAATATAATTTTTATACTATACAATACATTGAATCAATACAAAGCATAAACATGAAATTATAGCTCGTTCCATTTTGAAAAGAAAACTTAACGACACCATATACATACGTAATTAATTGTTGAAGATTTGTTGGCACTCCAGGAGTATTTTTTTTTACCTGCTTTTCAATACAAGACTGTCTGTTGTTAGACGTTTTTCCTCTATATAAATGAGTAAATATTAACAAGGTGACAATAGAGAGCCTGCGGACATCGTTATTTAGTTAGTTTCTGCCATACTTCTACTTTTGATAGTAGAAAGAAGGAGATAATTAATCATTTAGCATCATCGGCGGCTCATCAACATCTTTTAGAAATTTTCAAAATATAACAGTCATGCTTCTACAACAGTTAATATTAAAAAATAGATTCTAAAAACCTTAAGATTTTTTTGCGATTATAAGTTCCGTTTCTGCTTCATAAAGTATTTAGTAATTATATGACACACATTCAGTTGTGTCACATCAAATTAAATGGGAATATCATCAATTTTCAGAATATAACTACGAGTATATTTATTAAGCTGTGTTTGTACCATTTTTAGTAAATAAATATTTCTTATTTTTTATATGTTTGGTACCATAACCATTCCAAATACTAGCATAGCTTTTTGTTTTAACGACGGCGGCGAATATATTATTTATTAAGACAGTTAACTTTGCGAGGTCTTAGCAGCTCACAGAGCTACTGCTTTCTATGATCAAAGGCTGTAACCGAATTACCGCGGTGCCATCTTGACCCGCTAGCAGACATGTTTGGACTTGTTAAATATTATAACGAGCATCTCCATTGTATTTAGAACACGTGAGCGACGTGCTTTTGCTCCAAAACTTTACTTGGATTAATTAAGGGGATGAGTCGCTAAGCTCAGTTTAATTGAAATTTGATTTTTATTTTTCTTGATTAAACTATTTAGTAGGCAAACATGTACACCGCTTACGTGATGGACAGTGGTTACCAAAGCCTGCAACATCAGAAGTGACACGTGCGCATCGCCAACTATGAGCATTTTTATTATTTTGTCTATTTTCATTTAATTTTGCTAGTTTCGCGACTACGTCCTCAATTAAATACAATGACAGAGAAATTAACAATATTTGAAGACTTTTTACCTGAAATATTTTGTTCTTATGAAAAGTTTACCTTATAAACACGTTAGAAGTAGTCGTAAGTCCGACTGCTTATAGTAGTTAGAACAATAAATTTGGTTTTTTACAAAACGTCCGCAAACGTGTCTTAATTTTCATGATAGGTATTTAGCGCGAACATCAAAATCTCGAATGCTAAAGCGCAAATACTTGTAACGTATAGGTACGACAAAGGTCCGCCGATTATTGTTGGAATCCAACTACTTTTCCTTATTGTATATTTTTACTGGTGCAATAAAGAATTTTGTCTTGTCTTTTCTTGTCTACTTTTCTAAGAGCTTAGAACAGAAATGCGCAATAGTTCCTAGAAGTTTCACAGTACGCCGGGTTGAAGTAGAACCGTGCAATATGGACATATGCGCCTGCGAATCATTTCAGGCGTCCAACAAATAATTTAAAATGCAGCAGCCTTTATTTCGGGGAAAATTTAGATGACCTAGTTTAAACCTTGTAAAAGTTAGCGTGGAGCATGATGTTCTGAGTAAAAATCTAGATGTAAAATTGTTCATTATGGCGAAACTTTAATTTCGCATACTGTACTACTGTTTTCCTTAGGTTATGATTACATAAAAGAAAAGGAAATGATAAAAAATATTGTACAGTCCCGCCAAAATGTCTTCACGCGGTAGTGTGCAAAAGGCTTGCCGAAATGTTTTGTTTATTTATTTTGATATTTATTTCCTCTTCTGTAATCGAGAATGCTGTAAAAGGAGATTAAGGGATCAACGGAGGTATACATTTATATTTCCCTCTCTCCGACTGATGGAAATCACAAACAATTAAACTAGACAAGCAGAAAAAACCTACGGCTCTTTGAATTATTGAAATGAAGTTAAATAAATAAATATAGAAACCACTTTCGTTTGACATCGGTTGCCCTTTTTATAACGTAAGGCTTCTAAAGGTAAAGCTCCAAAAACCAATACTGATAACATACATTTATTGGAGACTTCTTGATACACCGTTTCATTAATTAACAACATATTAAAACGTATATAGTTTCCAGTTAACATGACGCCACGCGTAATTTCCCAAAGGCAGCCAACCAATAACCCTAACTAGTTTCAAATATTAGTCAAGAGCGTTTCATAAAGTTCCCTTATCTGAAATTGTTGGTAATAACTCCACCATAATTAAACAGAGGCAAACGTGTTGTGCCTTAAGTTTCTAGTTTAACTTTGGGTATGAAATATTGGTGTAATTTAGGTACATTGTATCTACCTTTTGGTAAGGTAGTGTGGAAGATTGGAGACATCTGATTAGACGAAATAGGGTTCATTATGTAAACGTAATTTATAGTTGTATTCACATATTGGTGAATAATTAATTGTTGTTTAGGATGTTTTTTATTAATTTTGTACTGTTTTTGATAAATTAAAAATTTACCTTGATAAATAAAAAACAAGTTTGTTAAGTTTGTTTATTTATTTAACCTTTATTGTACAAGATACGAATGTAAAGCACAATAAACGGACTTAATACTAAAAGCATTATCTAACAGTCAGTCAACCTTTGGTCAGTTCATTCTGATTAAAATGTATTTTGTCTCGTACAATAACAAAACAGTTTTAGTTAGATTAGGTTAATCATTTTTTTTTTTTTTGTATTTATAAAGTAGCGACCCATCCCGGCTCTAGCTATTAAAAACAACCGCATAAAAATCCGTTGCGTAGTTCCTAAGATCTAATCATACATAGGGATAGACAGTGGGAAGCAACTTTGTTTTATACTATGTAATGATAAGGGACTAATTAATAGACAAAAAAAAACGTTCTCAAACAGATAGTTCCTATAGGGAATCTTCAAAGATGGTTTAGAATAGGGTGATTGATTTACCATGTCATTTCTGATCGACGAAGATATCAATATCAAAACCCTTAAACACTGTTATGTAAAAGTGTAAATTTTATTACATTAACCCACAATATATTCCATACCAATGTCAAGACAGGCTCTAACCAAGTCGCCTCCTAAATCAAGCACATACATGACCACAATTATATGCTGTCTATGACAGATACACAAGTTAATGGATTTGTTTAATATAATTGTTTAGTCTATTACCGCGATGCAACGATTTGCGGTTTAACACGTGAACATTTTTATAAGTAAGTAGTTTTCTATCTCTATCCAATGCCAGTGGAATAGAAAAACAGGAAAGCGGACTCTGGGGGATTACTACCGTCTCTTAAAACCATGCAGATCCAGTGAGTAAACGAGACAGCGCAATACTTGATGTAAGGCGCTTACTTACTGGATCTTGCATGGTTTTTAGGGATGGTGGTAGGCCACCTGGGTTTCGAAGCAGTAAGCCGGAAGCAACCGAGAAGGTGCTAAAATGAGAGAGAGAGTTCTCTTTCTCTCTCATTGCTGACTGCTTCGGAGCCCTGGGCCCGCTTTCTGCTGCCTCTCGTCAACCCTCCTTAGGAATGCTCTTGTTTGCGCTAGTGGCAAGCATATCATAAAGAAGTTTGGACATTTTCTTTACCTTTGCAATCTGTAGTAAGTATGTAATTAAACAGACTTTTTTATACATAACTATGGCGGTTAAGACACCCTACGGAAAATTTATGTGTGCTGGTTTATCCCTCATTGCCTTTTAAGACATTTTTAGTACTCGCAAAAGATAAGTTCATGTTGAAAATAGCTTTTTTGTAGACGTAAACAACGAACAATAATAACGACGACAGATCGAAGTGACATGTATGTTGGTTCGCAACCGCGTCACGTCAAACGTCAAGTGCATGCGATACCGCAGTCATGTGATACTTGATGCGGAAACAATGCAATTATTTTCCACATATATAGTCACTTGTCCCTGTTATTGTTTGTTTGTAATATAGTCTCCGGTCATCATCATATCGTGGAGGTCACAAAGTCAATTGACCATGCACAGCGTGTCCGAGTTCTTCGGAACCGCCTCTTGGCCGCTGATTTAGATATTTTTTTTTCTGTCAGTACAATTGATCCGTTTAGACGTTCTGACGTATTTGAATATAAAACAAAAATGTGTATAATCCCACTCTCAAAATGTTTTGTTTATACACTTCGACTCGATATTCTATAGCTATTGAGTTTCAACTTCCTGTAAATAGTACTTCAATTCAGCACCTTAACACCACAAACATGACAGGCACGACATATGAAACCGTTATTTCATATTCACTAACCAAACTCAAACACGTAAATTCGAGCATCAGTCCCAATTCCCCAAGAGCGAACGCATGAAGACATCACTTTACACAGTTCCGTTTGTAATTGATCGTATTTTGGGCCCAAGAGCCCTCGTCACGAACTATTAGTTATGGCGCTTCATCCCAGACATCGGGTATAAAATGACTAAAGTACAGAAAGAAAGTCACGATTTTGCTGTAACCCAGTTTAGCTTAAAGGCTTGAAATGCTGAGACCAGACTGAAGGAATGGGATCAGTGTCCTTCATCGCCACATACTACCATTTAAAAAGCTTCTGTCAGACAGTGAATATCCCTGGGCAGTCTAGAGAAATCAGTTCGAAAAAAATGTGTAAGATGGGAAATTTTCCAGCAACAACCTGTACGTACACCTGTGGTGTAGTCAATCAATGACTGACTGTCATGCCTCCAAAAGTCCCAGTTTTTGCACTATAGAGGAGCAAAATATGGCGATTTTGAAGAAGAAGACAAGAAGAACAAAAGTTGGAACAAAGATAACAATATATCGATCTTGAGAACGTATTGTTTGTGGGTTGGTTACGAAACTTGATCTGTTTTCGTTGTCCTTAGCTTTCCCAACCATGCAGCGCTACTTGCTTTGGTCAGTCTTTAGAAATTCTATCTTTTCTACACTCACTATGAAAACGCATCTTTATTGCCGTCAAAGAAAATATGCACTGCTTCCATCGAGTCATAATAAAAAGGATATGATTAGAAAGGTCTCCAGAAAATTTTCTAAACCTTTTGAACATACGAAGTTTACTTATTTATTAAACTTTATTACACACTTATGAAAATGTCTTAAACACGACCAGTCGGCAGCTGGTGGTGGAATAGAATAGAAGATGCCTCTACGCACACGGGTCTACTGGAAGAGATTTCTATTGTACTCTTTGTATTTATCCTGTGTTTGTATTTGTGTGTACATAAAATAATAAATAAATGAATGCTTGTCGGACAATGTAAATCGTAATATTTCTATACTTTCAATGTTTTTTTACATTAAAGCCATAACTTTAAATATTCAGCAGTAATAATCTCGAATGTACTCTGCTGCATTATTAGCCTATAGAATTTATGGTAAAGGAATAGCTGTTTTGGTGGAAGGAGTTTTGATAAAGTTGTTATGTTCAGCTTTAGATAAATTTTGTTTATCTTTAAAAAAAATTAATTGTGAAAGGAAAATTTATTTATTTTCAAATAAGAAAATACCAGGTATAAGCGGACCCTGGTCTCCGAAGCAGTCAGCTGAGGATGCAACCGGAAAAGCGCTTAGATTCGTATTTTAATACTGTACTGGTTGGTACTGGTGAAAAATTGTTTTAACTGGTAACAACTAGAAAATATAACTAAAACAATCTCTATGGAAATAATTAGCACCCTTGTACTCATTCATTTCGTGTAGGTGTCATGGTCAATCGACCATGCACACCCTGATGTCAGAGTTCTTCGGAACCCCCTCTCGGCCTCTGACATGGTTCCTTTAACGACTACCAGATGGCAGCCGGGACCAACGGCTTAACGTGCCTTCCGAAGCACGGAATCATCTTTTTGTCAGACAATCAGGTGATTCAAGCCTGCAATGTCCTAACCAAACTGGAAACAACTAAACAAAGTATGCTTCCCGTGGGAATTGAACCCTCGACCCCCAGGTCTACAGGCAAACGCCTTAACCACTGGACCACGGAGGCAGTAAACCCTTGTACTAAATTTCCTAAGTAGCACCCTTGTTCTAAATTTCCTAATTTTAAGTTTCCTACGTTTTTATTTCAGATTACATGAATTTTATAAATAAATTAATTGACGCAGATTCATAACTAAAAAAACATTTGAAAATGAAATCTTTATATAAAAAAGATAGATTATAATCTGCTATACTACTTTTGAAAATTTACATAAGGTACTTTAAGAAATTTCAAATCCTTATTTAGAAGCGCTTCTACTTACTTTCAAAATATTTGTTTAAACTAAAATGTATTATAGCTGCGTTGCATGACAATATTGTATAATTTTGTATTAAAGCCTAACATTTTAATGCACGAATAGCACAACCTTTGTTTCCTTTGTCAATGTGTATCCTTGTTAGCATTGCACAGACTACCTCACAAGACTGTTCCTTATTATATACAAATGATAATATTTCTATTATTGTCAATGTCACAGACATTTCTGTGATAAAATCGTAGAAATATTCTAAGCTTTATGACGATAATTTCGGTGAAATGAATGATACGTAGGTAAATGTACTGCTGACTGTATCGCGTTGCATGAAATTTTATCATCTTTTTTATACCTTGTGTACCTTGACTAAATCTGTGGGTTCATAAATTACGTAGTATTTAAAGCGCATTAGTTAAGTTATTATTACACTTTGCTTCTCATTGTACTTTAAAGATAAAAATACTATTTCCGTTACCATTATTTTAAGATGAACATATATACTTATATAAAAGGTATATAATATACATACAGAGGAGGAAGGCCATTGCCCAGAGTGGGACACATTAATAGATGGCTAAAAAAAATGTTAGGAAAGATTTCCACTTGCTACGATTCTTACAATTCGCGTTAATATTCCAGACCTTGTAGTCAAAGTCACAATTAACTTATGTCAATCCCATACATTTTGTTTTTATCGATATTCGTCAACGTTTTGAAATTGTGACTTTGGCTATGCCCCCAGTACTAGTACTGGTACAGTTTGGCTATACATAAAAGATTCCGTCGAATTGAGAACCTTCCTCTTTCTTTTGAAGTCGGTTAAAAATACTAAGGCATAAAGCATGATATCACCACTAATAGCATAGTTTAAACCTGCCTTTAGTTACAATAGCGTGACTTAAGCAAGTTAGGGCGAATTTCCACTTTGTTTTCCGAGTAGTCCGTGTTAATTTAAAACCTGGTTTTCAAACTCCAGACAGTTTGACATGCTGGCGTGTAGTGTAAACTGCAAGGGCGTGTTTGGATAGAACTGTCATATTTATATGCAAAACAATATTTTAGGTAGAGCGCGAAGAGTGAAAAGCGCATCATATATCGTTGTAATGTATTTGAAATCGAAATAAAATTGTTATATTTTATTCTTTTTTTTTAACTTATATTGTCCTCCATCTCCTTCCAAACCTCTCTTTGTTCCGCCACATCCAGCCACTTGCTCTCGAACCTTCTCAGGTCGTCACCAACGCATTCGTGGACATATACGCACATTTTATTCTAAAGAAATCAAAACCTTATCGCAAAAAACTTTAACCTATAATATAGTTATTCGTTTTGATGACGGAGATCTGGACAAAATTGTGTTTTTTCCATTATGTGCCCCAAGTACGTACGTGTACAGCTCACTAGACCGAATTTGGTCTTAGATCTTATTGCATGTCTGGCAGTATTTTGATAAAATGGGCCGCCAAGGTGAAAATAAAACGTATAGGTTATTTTACACTTCGTGTGTGTATATCAAATTTCAACCAAATCAGTCCAGGTTTTAGAGTGTAAGGAATAATTCATATTAAAAACAAATTTATTTAGACTTCTTTTAAACGTAGGTTTTTATAAATTATGTCATAACAAGAAAAGAAAGAAAAAATAAAAACATTAATTAGACTATAGAAGTATGAAATAACGCGCTAGTTTTTTTTTTATTTATCTATGCATTAGATAAATGAATTATGTAACGAACTGCTCAAATGTCTAGTAATCTCTATCTCTTTTTTCCACGATACTAAATTTACTCAATCTACGATTTAGCACGATATTAAATTAATTAAAATTACTTTTTCATTATACTTTTGATTATTTCGTCCGCTTATATAGAAATAAATCGCAGTGTTATCAAAAAGGTACCTTAATTTGTAATCAACAAACATGTACACAGTTAATAAAATCGTGTACCATTTACATTGATTATGTTTTCTTATCAATTATAAACCATTATTGCTTAATTAGCTTTCACTCGCTTACTTAGTTTTCTAGCCAATAAGCCATATATCATACGACGTTTGATTTAATTTTTTTTGCTATACCTAAGTTAGTGATGATATTTAAAAACAAGTGGTTTATATTGCTTAATATACTTCTATTTACAATAATTCATTCAGAAGAACAATTTCGGGATTTTAATCACAGCTACCAAGGCCTTATTAACTTGATAAGAAGGTCCCGGGGATGTAGGGGATATCAGATTTTCTCAGATGTTACTCCTGGATGTCGAAGGAAAAGAGTGAAATGGGGTGGTATAATTATGTTTAAGAGAAGTCACCGTATGCTGAATGAGAGCACTTACAAGTAAGAATGTAATGAAACTTTACCTTTGTATTAAACAAAATTAAAAAAAAATAGGAATGGTGACTATATTTTTTTCTTTGTCTATCAGGTAGATTATTGAAAATTATGGACACGTAATTTTTCTTTTTTCACGTGTTTAAAAATTACAGAGATATATTAAGTTGATAGATTCTTTACCCAGTCTTAATCCCTATTGCCTCGCGTCAACCTGCGCGCGATTTTGCAATTCTTTGGTATATAATAGTTGTGTTCATTGACAAATTATTCCTATAATATTCAAGTGAGCTTCAGTTATAAATTACTAGCGACCCGCCCCGGCTTCGCATGGGCATAATTTAAAAAGCGTAGTTTATACATCCATACTAATATTATAAATGCGAAAGTCTGTCTGTCTGTCTGTCTATCACCTCTTCACGGTTAAACTGCTGGACCGATTGTCATGAAATTTGGTAGGGATATAGTTAACGACCTGAGGTCAAACATAGGCTACTTTTGGGCGCGACATAACCGAGTCCCACGCGGAGCGAAGCCGCGGGGAACAGCTAGTATAGGGATAAAGGGACAGAGAAAGCGACTTTGTTTTATACTATGTAGTGATGTAGAGGTAGATATAAAACGTGCGGTGAGAATTTTTGTTTCGGTACATTTTCTACAAAAAGTATGTAAGAGTATAGATATTGTGATTAAACTTTTGGAAACACATTTCGTTATTATTGTCAAAAAGAAAGATAGGACATCCTGTAATAGACAGACGGATGGACAGCGAAAGTGGAAAAGTCCTGCTTTCACCCTTTGTGTATGAAACCCTAAAACTGACTAATGCATTCAGTATAAACGTAAATTATCCATACTTGCTGCAGGGCTTGTACCCTTATAATTAGTTTAATATGTGACGAATAACATGTCTTGTTTGATGTCGGGATACAGCATAGTCTTAAGAGCATTAAACCACCGGAGTAGCCACTGACAGCCGACCCCCTCTGCCAAATGAATGAATGGATGAATAAATTTATTTTTATTTAAGTAACAGTGACTCAAATGTTTGTCATACTGCTTGTACTTGTGTGCGTGTATTTTTTGCTTGTGTTGAATAATATTATCAAGCGTTCATAGCGACGTGTCCGTATGGTAAATGCAGAGGAGAAGATACCACTTCATTGTTGTTGGTTATGAAGATTTTTAATAAAAGTTGACTCACAGTACATTCAGTTTATTTCACATTCCAACATGTACATATAAGGCACAGCAAGAAGAATAAGGCAGAAAAAATCACAAGGACACGCACAGCAGTAAGGGTTTAAGTATAGCAGTAGAACAAAGGTAGGAAATAATAAAATAGACGGCACATTCAATAATCAACAGCAGGAATACAAGACATGTAGTCATAGAGTGATGACAAACGTGTGTTCAGTGTCAAGATGAAATCTTGACTGGTTCTCTCGCCGCGTCGGCGTATTAGCGATTGTGTACGGTTGATGATTAATGTGTGGGTATTGTCAATATTCAGATGTCGATGTCGATTCGACAAACTTGTATGCTATGATAGGTATTTATTGAATAAGTAAAGAGTGTGAATAAGATAAATATATATAAGGTAGCCTACAAAGTAGCCGGATAATGCAGTAGTATTAATAAATATAGAATGTGGCGGACATTTTCAAGTAGAAATTATTGCGCATGCCGTCTCCAGTTGGTTCAACACTCCAAGAGCATAGTGCTTTAATTAAGGCGCAGAGGCGGCCGCGGGCAAGACAGGAAATAGCTAATTATGAAGTTGCGTACTGTAGGGTATCATGTCATGAGAAATACCCTTCATAGACTACCTCTGTAGCCTACACGAACTATATTTACTATTATAGGCTATATATGTCGTAAAAATTATAAACCCGCGTGCAACAGTTGTTCATCAATAAAAGTTCAGACCTAAGCCACTGTAATATAACTATTTTTACGTCCGGTCTCTTGCCTGACATCAACTTTGTTGGGGAATGCTTTTGTTGGTAGACTCTATTACCAGTTAGACAAATGCCGCCACGGGAAGAGTGGGACACCACCAGCCACGTTTTGTCTCCAGAGGTAGGTTACAGGGAGGTATATACACCAGGAATAATATATGGGCATATACTATAAGATATTAGTGCCCTGTATTAAAATTTTGCACTAAAAAGTTTGTCTGGAATCCTCTGGATGCGAGATTTTTTTGGGTACTCTTTTAGCTCCTAAATGAAAGTAGTTACGTTGTATTCAGTTTCAAACTGACGCGTGAAATTTCGTACGCCAAGGGGCCACATTAAATTGAAATGTGGTTTTTGCATTTAGATTTTTTCATAGTTGATAAAATAAATAAATAGGTATATACGGACAAATCACATAGATTGAGTTAGCCTTAAAATAAGTTCGAGACTTGAGTTAAGGGACACGAACTCAACGATACTATATTTTATAAAAAACTTATAATAATGATAAACATCCAGGCCAATCAGAAAAATACTATTTTTCATCTTGATCTGACCAGCGATCGAACCCGGGACCTCTTGAGTACCTGGTGGTCATAAAATAACTAATAATATTCGGAGATCATTCATTTATATCGTGCGACTTACAAGGTCAATAGAGCTTGCACACTATTAGAACCCTTGAAGGTGTTTCACGAAATCAACATGGGCAACAAATTTCGCTGTTTTCTCGTGGTCCCATCTTAGTCTTTCTAGAAAATGCCCCACCGAAATATCACCATAAAATAATATAAGAAATATGGATCAGCCGTAGTTGATAAAGTAAACAAGCAAACAAATAAGCTTCATTAAGACGATACCTTAGTGAAAACTAGCGCCACCATCAGTTAAAAAATCATTATTCACTGAAAACACAAGTTATTAAAAATCCGTGATATGTAATTATGGTTCTGGATCTAAAGTTAATTTTATTAAAAAAATAAAATAAAATTTTAATCATATCAAATTATAGTTCCATATAGTTACAAATAGCAAAACTGTTAAAAGTAACCGTTTTAAGCAAAATTGCAATTTTTAACTATATGGAACTATAATTTAATATGTATAAAATTAACTTCAGATCCAAAACCATAATTACAGAAGACGGATTTTTGATAACTTTTGTTTTTAGTGAATAATGATTTTTAGTTGATGGTGGCGCTAGTGTTCACCAAGGTCTCGTCTTAAAGTGACATTTTTTTCAATGCATATTGAAACACACATCCTTTCTCAGCGCATCTGCACTGATTATCATATAGAGTGTCATTTACACTTCACAGTCTTTCAAAGTGTTCGAGGTGCTCCTTTGACGCAGCGTGTGATTACATATGAAACTTAGCTGTAATTTCGCTGTAACGTAGCAAAATAGGGGAGAACGGTTATGTTTGTAAAGTAAAAATCACAATTTTGTCTGAAATGAGAGGCGACTTCGAAGAACAAAAATAGTGAGATGGTATTTTGCGTTTATGTTTGACATCGTATTAGGTAATATCCGTATTGTTTTGACGTGACAACGTCTTATAAATTGGTTTGCCGGGTGACACTTCAAGAAACTGCGTTACGCTCCGCTCACGTTATGCGCTCACAATGAGAGCGAGTGAGAGGCACGCGTCCCTTCCACTCGGGCAAGGTTAGAAAATCAACAAAACAAAGTCGTTGTCACGTAAAACTTTCGCCCGTATACCGACTTTACAGGCAACCAATTTTTTTTTTAACATGAAATACCTAAATATTCTAAGTTGGTATTTTTCATTCGTGTTTTGGAGCTCTTATGAAGAAAACTTCTCAGCATTAACGGTAAAATAAAATACTCGTGGTTCGCCCAAAGATTTTTCAAGTTTTGTGTCTCTTTATTAAACGCACAATGAACATATAATATATATTATGTAGAATATAATTGCATACTGCATAGCAATTACCTGCAAATTCTTTGAAAAGAAACAAATATGAAAAAAGAAATATTCTACTTTAAATTAATGTTTAATTTTAATTATATCGGCACACGTGTCTTAGGATCCCAAAAAAAAATGAAACAAGTATTCATATATTTTTTATATTCTATCAAAAGTTTATTCGCTTGCATGTTTTGGGTAAATATCATAGGGGTCGCAATAGATGGCCAAGAAAGTGCTCAATATGTTGTTAAAAAAAAGACCTAAGAGGATACATCTGTGGTGATAGTAGTCCGATACGGACAGAGCGTTACAATTGGTGAGAAAGTCCTACAATTGGTGAAAAAGTCCTAAAAGTTGTCAAACGACATTACGTCACGACCTTCATCAAAAATGAAATCAATCAGAAAAAGAAAGAGGTATTAAAAAATTAGTTATTTCTTGTAAGTTGTTTTAGAAAAGAGCCACATCTCCCCATGTACTATGATCTCAGTTTGTATCATAGAAGTTTGTAATTAGTTATTACCGTTTTGCCCGGAGGTGTAGAGGGCGCTTTACGCAATTATAATCAACGCAGTTTCCATGAATCATACAATATAATCACAGAATATTATACAACAGTGCAGCATATGACTAATGAAGGTAATACAGTAGTTAATTTAATTTTATAATACGAAAAGCTTATAGATTATTTTCAAATCATCACTTAAAATTTAAAAAATCTACTGTTGGGTAATGTCTTTTCAGAAACATTTTTTTTTCTATGCTTGGTAAATAATTATGTGCCCGTCATCTGATTGCATCACATACATAAAACGGATAAAAGTAAAATTATATACCTACTATAGACTTATCATTTAAAAAAGTCAACCAAAAACTAAATAAAGTAAATCCATGAACCTAAATCTGGCACAAACAGTTGATACAAAAAGACTGGGTTTAGCCAATCGTGTAGGCTTCACATAAAACTACTATCACTAGACTCGTATAAAAAACATAAGAACTGAATGATTTCATTTCTACACATTGAAGTCCAATCTTAGTTATACAAGAAATGCTATTGAATATTTTGTAAATTGGAATATTTTTTTTTTTTCATGATGAAAACGTATTCCCCTTGTTTACTTTTGGCGAAATAACTATGTAGGAATCTAATTTCAGGAAATATGTCTCTACTGAATAGTCACAAAGTTAATTTTGTGTATTGTACAATCGCTTACTTTTTGTTGATACCCTAATAGTGTCTTTAGGCGACATACCTGTTTATTAATTTTTGAATGGAATTGTTATCCGTAGGATGTGTCTATGTAGACCGCTTAACATTTTTTTAATACATGACTTGTCGGAGAGTGAATACTTAAAGTATAGGTATTTTTATTTATATTAAATAGTATATAATATTTATAATAATAGTGATGGCAGCGATTTGGGTACAATATTTTACTTATTTAATTTAGTTTAGAGTATTTTTAGTATAAAGTTTAATAATTTTATATTTTATAATATTCATCATTATCATGCCAGCCAGACTAAGTCTACTGCTGAATAAAGTTCTTACAGTTGTCCACACCAATCACGGCAACAAAAAAAAAATGTCATCTCTATTTATTTTTTTCTCCTTGTTTCAGAATGGATTCTTTCCGCGGAGCCGGCAAGGCGTAAAATTGGGAAACAAACATGTCCATGTCTCTTTGTTCCCGGCGGATTATGTCTTAAAACCATTCCTTACTTGCCTTCAAAGAAATTCTCTCACGTCTTGCTTTTCAAGCTGGAGATATAAAATCTTCATTATGATTGAGTCTCTTGTAGAAAAATATCACGTAGCGCACTCCCGTGACAATGCTAACGTTCAAATTCATTGAGTTTGGAGTTATCCAGATATTTTTATAGTATTATATAGAAGGAGAACATGTCCAATTTTCTGCATCTACCATTTAATACTCTGTTTACTGATTTATTTGTTTATTTAACTCTCAAAAAGGTTCAAAATAGAGATAATAATTACTTTTATAGCCTAAGTAAAGATAATGCCTAAATTATTAAAAATATCTTACTAACAAAACAATAAGTTTAACCAAGTAGTCTGGTTTTTAATAACATAAAGGAATGTCAATTTAGTATCCAAAGAGTAACATTTTCATTAAAATTTTAAAGTACAATATTTTTAATAACAAGTCCCCAAGGTTAATAAGAAGACAGAAGCCATAACGATACTCGTTCTGTTTTAATAAAGGACAACTTTTCTTAAAAGAAATTCAACTTGTCGCTGAAAGAGAATGACCATTGCAGTTCATGGAGACTACAAATATTAAATTAAAGACATTTATATCAAAATGAACCTTATTAGCAGGTAATAAAGTTGTGATCTGATGAACTTGTTTATGATCCTAGATGATCATAGCCTCTAGTTTATTGAGGGAGAAATTGTGACATACAATTAGGTCTGGGTTTGAATTCTTCAATAATAAGTATTGCTTTATAATTTGGTGTAGTCAGATTATATGTACCTAAGTATATTTACAGAAAACTTAAGTAGCTCAGAATAACCTGAAATATTATGTAATATGTAGTATGACCATGACATTCCGCAATGAAATATAGTAGGTAGAAAATAGGTACGTCAAAGTAATATTCCCATCAGGTGGGCCGTATGCCTGTATGCCTACTAAGTGGTATTAAAAAAAAAAAATTTGAAAAACATTTCATGCAATTTATAATGCCCCTGCATTTTTAAAGACTTTTGAGAGGAAGCTCATACATCTCCAATTGAGAGAATTCCAGTAAAAGTATAAACAAAATCCATTAGCCTTCTCTCAGAGGAGTCCTTCGTTCAATGGTGCGCTCCTATTGTTGCTTTTAGTTTTGCTTCCTCTGAAAGAAGAAAGAAAATCATTTGCTTGTTTATCATATGACTTATTATTATTATCCCAATTTTGGAGAAGACAGTTTGTTAGTAAACATAACAAACTTTGTCTTCTCCAAAATTAATATTTTTATGGAACCAAGCTACACGTAGTAGTGAAAGCGTAACGGCATAATGTTTGCTCATTCGATTTACAATATACTAGTTTTTAAGGAAGAATAATTATGAAACTACTTAAGACGAGTTGGAAAATTTTTGAAAACCCGAGATATATGTTGAAAAAAAGTATAAATATATATACTGTGTAGTGGTATTTAAATCAGGTTCTAAGAAGAACACACCATGGCAGCCTTCCGTTTCGGAAATTACATTAAAAAGCAATACTTCCCACTTGATAACTGAGGACTGGCAAAAAACGGGAACAACATTTTCTAGCTGACTTCTATTCGCTTTTAAATTATTCCTCTTTTAAACCTCCCGAAGGCGAACTTCTCTAGAAATGAGAGAAAAAAAAGTTTGCGATATAGTTTCTTTGAAGACATAGAAATACGTCTCGTCTCTCTTAGTTTTGGATCAAAGTTATAGAAATATTTATATTTTATAAAAAGAGTTCGACGTTTGTATGTTTTATATTATAAGCTAAAAATACCACCTGATTGTAGTTTGTTGCATTAAGTCTTAGCAATGTATGAAAGCGAAGAGAAGAGGCTTTTGCCCAGGGGGGTTACTACCGTCTCTTAAAACCATGCAAGATCCAGTGAGTAAGCGAGGCAGCGCGATACAAGGTGTAATGCGACATCCCCCTTACTCACTGGAGCTTGCATTGTTTTAAGAGATGGTGGTAAGCCACCAGCAGTGGAACATGTATAGCTTAAAAAAAGTCCACCACTTACATTCATATAATGAAGTTAAATAAATAAATAAATTTGTCTGATCATGCAGTGACGATACATATTTATTTTATACAATCATTTGGATAACTAACATCAACAATATCCATAGGTTTCAAAATGTATATACAGATGTTGAGTCACTACAGGCGCCAGAAGCAGAAATGCCTGTCCAATGCCGTCTTGACCTGGTGGCTTAATATCATCTCTAAAAACCATGCAAGAACGGAGTAAGGGAGATATCGCCTTACACCATGTATAGCGCTGTCTCGTATAGTTTAAGTTTTCTTGCATGGCTAGAGATGGTAGCCATCTGAACTCTGAAGATCGGCTTAAAAATTCTGATTTGACATTGGTTTAGGTAATCCGGTACGATAGCGTCCGAAATAGACGAAAAAACAGCAACAAATACAGTTCGAATGAAAGAGTACACTCACTGAGTAATCTTGACCCAGTTTTCCAGATTTTGTGTATAAAACATACCAACGATTTTCCTGAAGGTTTGTCTCCCAAAGGTCTGTAATCGAAAGTGCGTGTGACACACATATGATACGAACAAGTCAAATCCTATACAGTGCAGAGTCCTGTTTGAGCGCTTAAGTAGGTAGGCAGGGATGTGTGCGCCGGCGCGTAAAATTAAGAAACAAAACGAGAATCCTCTTTGAAAGTAGCAGCCACTATGAACTATTGGATATGGTATTTAAAACAATTGGATAAGTAAAAACCGATAGGCTAGATGATGGATGATAAGTAATAAAACCACCCCAAAAGCCTGTAATAGAAGAAATTTAAAATCATATCACACCATACTTACCTTCTATTCGTAAAGTTGTAGCTTGTCAATAAAACACTATGCCTTTTCTGTTCAGCATTCTCTATGTTAATCTAGATTTCTTCTGGGTTTGAGAATCTAATAACGGTACCATAAGTCATGATATTCTTTCGAACCCATATTCATAAATGGATAAATAACAATGGCATAACTGGAGGCAACAACTACAAAATAACCATCCACTGCTATAGGGTCTCATTTTAATGATATTTGATACAGAAATTTGTGTGATTTGTCCCGATACATCAAAAAAAAAAAAATGAAAAAAAAAAAATTAACAGTAAATAGTTGCCTCATCCAAAGTTTACCAAATCCAAGGCGTCATTGGAGGAAAATCTTCATACGAAGGAAGTTAAAAGGAGATGCTTCTCCGATATTGGTTCTTTTGAGTTTATTGAATTTGAAATAACTTCTTTGTTGTTGGATTTCGTGAGTGCTCAAGACGATGTGCAGATGGACTGAGAGGCACTCAATCAGAGTGGGATTTGGCTTGAAGATTTTTTTAATTAATTTATGTTGTCCCGAATGCATGTACTGTTGGCCACATAGATAAGTATACCACTAGTACACATAAAATATGTTTGTGAACACCACAGGAAATGAGTTTGATAAAAAAGACAGTCAAATTCAAAAGCAATTTCGTGCAGGTTGTAATAGGTGACGAGGACGCCGAACCTTAAGGAATCTTTTCATGATCTTTTGGAAAGAATCCACGTTTGTCTAGAAAAACTAAGGCAAGTGTGTATTAATTAGCCGTTGAGAACTTGAGACAACACAAGACAAGGCAAAAAATATTTTTTGCACCAGTAAAAATATACAATTGAGGTCGCCACTTCCTGCGCTGACACGATTAGACTTATGCTATTAACATGAAAAGAAAAAGTGTGTGATAAGTTTCTGATTTCTTTAACGAATTTAATTGTGAAAAGAAAAATCAAATGAATTTCAACGAACAATGGAGATAAATGTTATAGTCTTACAATTAACAATGTGATTTTAAATAGTTGCTCTATTAAAACAAAAGAAAAATGTAGCTGCACAAAAATTGTAAATATAATTGTTTTTAGTTCTATATAATTAAGAATGTCATTGTCATTTCATTTATTATTTTATGAACTCTGACTTATATGAAACACAAATTGAATCATTATTATAAAATGTGCTGAACCCTGAATAATGCAGTCAAAATAAATAAAGTTAGGTTGAATCTCGATTCAGACCATCAGATTTCAACAAACAGAGTTAAATATTTGAAGGGGTGCTAGACATTGCAGATAATCGGGCGGCTACATAGACTTTAGAGTAATAGAAGTAACGAAAGTAACAAATTGAAATTTTTAGACGTTGGTAAAAATTTCACTTTGTGTTGGTTAATAACTAGAATATCATACACTAGATGATACGGACTGAGGATCTGCTTTGTACATTTTGTACCTTTTCTTTTTATCTTCCAATAAATTTGTTTTGAAGACAAATTTCTTTATCTGTCGCAGCAGTACTCAGTAATTTCATTTTTAAACTACCTATAATCACAACTCATAGATTTCGGACTAAGTAACCATATTCAGTATTATTGTTTTGCAACAGGAATGGGAGAAACCAAATATACAGAATAATTATGTTAACTTAATTAATTTTGCTTAAGATCTAAACTTAATATTTTACGAAGACAACATAAATTAAATATATAAAAATTATAACTGACTTAAATGTAAAATATAAATAATAAAGATTAAATTGATTGAAACTATACTGATATTTCTACCTCTATTGATAATTTCTCATTTCACGGGTCTATTGGAAGAGATTTATTTAAAAAAAAAGTAGCACCTTTGTACTAATTTTATTGCAAACAACTGTTTCTTTCTGTTTCCCATGTGTACATAATTACAGTACCTACCCATATCGTGAGTATCCAATCGATGTAACCAGACCAAATCATACCGACAAATATCTACCTATAAAACAATATGTGAAGACTTCTCTTCTATGTTTGTAACTCTATGGTCCAGCCTCAAGCAGACGTTAAGTAATTTAGCAAGGATTAAACCCACTTCCCTTGCCCTAAAGCAATGCGGATTTATTTGTACGACAAAACTAGACTGTCTAATCGAATAATGCCCATTGAGGGTTGGTACAAATACGCCTGCATATTTGCAGTCTGAAATTAATTGCATTGTCTCCAAGATCCATGTAGTGATGTTTAATTTTCATTCAAACGCTTCCAGACGTGTTTGCTTTGCAGTGGGATTGAACTGCTTAGTTGTAGGTATGTGAGAAATAGAATAGAACATTTATTTCCATTAAATATAGTTACAAAGTTGGTACATAAATTGATGGTCTAGATATTTTATCATAGAGACGGCGTGCAAAAGAGAAATTTTTGATATCAGAATCACTAAATAGTATAAAACAAAGTTGCTTTCTCTTTCCCTATATCACTTTGTATGCTTAAATCTTCAAAACTACGCCACGGATCTTGATGCGGTTTTTATTAAATAGATAGAGTGATTCAAGAGTAAGTTTTTTATGCCCATGCGAAGCCGGGGCGGGTCGCTAGTAACTAATAAATTCTTACAAATTATATTACCTATATTAGCTGTTCCTCGCGGTTTCACTTGTCATTGGTGTGTATGTACTATAGCCTATAACCTTCCCCAAGAATCAAGCTTTCATATACAAAAAGATTTTTGAAAATCCAACCGTAGTTTTCAAGTTATAAGCGTTCAAACAAACAAACTCTTCAGTTTTATTATATTAGTACAGATAGTATAGATATATAATAAAAAATATAGAATATAAAGCTATGTATGTGAGATATTGAAAGTTTGTAAACATTTTAATCAAGTTTGAATATAGCTTGGAATATTAAAATGTGATCCCATCAAATAAAACTTTCATAACATTTTATCTCATAGTTGACATAAAATAAAAGGTCTTTTGACAGTTTCAGGACTAATAGACAGTTATCTGGTTACGACTTTTTTATGTAAGTTATTGTGGGCCATAAGTAAGAGGTAGTAAAGTTTATTATCGCTTACATATAAAGCCCCATTGGGCAATACCGTAATTAACGCTATGACAGGCAATTAGTAAGTTTCCGATGACTTTCACGTTATAATTTTTCTGACAAAATGTAACCATTGTACAGAATTCAATTAAATATATTGGTTAGTACTTACTAACTCTGTGACTTCACAGAAGTGATCATATATTTAAGGGTTTTGTTTTGTAATTTTTAAGGGTTTTTTTTAATCAGTGACAAACAGGCATCAACCCTGATGGGAAGGTATGTACGTCTGAATCACCAAGGGTGTCACGTGCGCATTGCCGACCATTAAGAAAGGTATTGGTTGATATGTTTTTTTTTTCATCTCTTATTCTATAAAAAATGCATTTCAACATGCATTTTGTATATATACTAGGAGTTGAACAGTAAATATAGAACGTTCGTGAGGATATATTTCAAACTTTGATTAAGTACCATATTTTCTAATGAACATATCAACACCGAACAGACAAACCTTTTTTTCACAATATATTGTAGCCGAAGGCCATTAATGGCAATTCTGTAACAAATGTTTTAGTGAAATTAAGTCGTTTCTCATTGGGACTGCCCTATAAATTTATCTTAGTGGGGATCTGAATTAACGCAATGAATTTCGCTGTAGCTGCAACGGAACGCGACATACAAATTGAATGTTTTTTTTTAAAGTTCCGTATAAAAAGAGTGAATGTATCAATCTTAATATGAAGGGAATTATTTAAAAAGTGGTAGAGTCAGCGAAATTACTGAATACTATAGCGAAACATATTCTAGGTCACGATTCGAGCTGGCAGCTGTCAAGTGACACCATTAAAGTGTCAAGAGGCTATTATTAAGTGTACGCTTAACTGCCGACGTAAATGTGTTAAAAAATAAACCCTCATCTAAGATGAAGCCAGTTCCAAGTTCTTCTATCTTCTATCAAGCTTTTCACATCCTGATACGACACGACTCCTACTTTTTTCCTAATAAAAAAAAATGTATTTTATCACACAGCGACGCTTTATCAATGAAAAACACAATTTTCTCGCACACAATCGGTTAAAAGAGAAAGCATTTCAACACTACGGATACAAAGAAAGGAAATAACTGTAGTGGAGCTACAATTGTTTAATTAAAAAAGATAACTGTCAATGTCAAAATCAATTGTCAGATTTGACTGACATCTGTCAGGTCCACGACATCAAACCTATTGGGAGATTTCCCTCTCTTGGTCAGGCGCAGGAACTGTAAGCACACGAGAAGATAACTACATAAGTGCATTCATTAAGTTGTAATTATAAAATTTAATATAATAAACCCCCTGAAGACCAAACAGGTGTTTAACTGGAAACCTCACAACAATACATGGCGCAGTCGGTAGGATAGTCATCGGCGTTAACGACCTACGGCTACAACAAAAACTCTTGGAGGTTAAAGACCTGACTTTGGACAAGGCAGTGGACATCAGCAGGTCTGTGGAGCTCTCAAAAGAATATATAAAGACGCTGGCCCACCCGGAGATCCACACTGTTCAGAAGACTACATCACAACAAGGCGGAGCATCTTCATCACCATCAACACACCAAGCTAAGTATTCTGATATTAACATTAGTAAGATTAATGATAATAGCCCAAAAAATACAAGTAAATTTAGCAGCAATAACTATTATATTAAAGACTTTTATTTATGTAAGAAATGTAATAATAAGCATGGACCAAAGAGCTGTCCTGCCTTTGGAAAAAAGTGTAATAATTGACACAAATTAAACCATTTCAGTGTTGGTTGTACATTTTCTAAAAAAGTTCACAATATTGTTGATGCTGAACACTTATGACTAGTATGCTCCATAAATCTCAATAAAAATGAATGGATTGAGTCCATTATAGTCGAAAATAACATAATTAACTTCAAATGTGACACTGGGGCACAAATTAATGTCATTAGTATACACGACCTTAAAAAGATAGTCGATGATGATGAACAAATAAAACTGTCTGAGACTAAAACAATTCTTGAGGTCTTCGGGGGTGCCAAAATAAAGCCATTGGGCATGGTTCAATTACATATCTCTCGTGTTGATAATGATCATAATATTAAAACTGATTTTGTAATTATTAAAGAGAAAGTCAAGCCAATCTTGGGACTTAAGTCGTTAATAGCATTGGGGTTGTTAAATAATAGTAATATTAAATTAAGGAAAACTGAGAGTATTACAACAACTAATTTTAATAACAAAGAAACCATTATTAACAATAATTATGAACTGTTTCAGGGTGTGGGTGAATTTAAAAATCCTCTTAAGCTGCGTGTTCAACCTGGAGTGGAGCCAGTGGTAAGACCGCCTCGGCGAGTACCACACGCACTGAGGAGTCGCCTTGCTGACAAGTTGGACGCTCTGGTGAAGCACAAAGTCATAGCAAAGGTAGATCACCCTAAGAATTTTGTAAGCAATTTAGTTATAGTAGAAAAGAAAGATGGTTCATTAAGAATTTGCCTAGATCCTAAAGATCTAAATAAAGTATTAATTAAAGAACATCATTTAATACCTACTATTGATGAAATAATACCTAAGCTCACTAATAAGAAATTTTTCTCAGTATTAGATATGTCTGAAGGATTTTATAATATAAAATTAGATGAGGAGTCTAGTGACTTGTGTACGTTCAATACACCTTTTGGTTGTTACAAATTTCTAAGATTAGCTTTTGGCATAGCTATAGCATCAGAAATATTTCAAAAATACAGTGAAGATGCCTTTGGAGACATCCCAGGTGTTGTAATATACTGTGATGATATTTTAATATGTTCAGATAATGAGGAAAGTCATGATGCAATATTAAAGAAAGTATTTGAGAGAGCAAAAGAACATAATGTTCGTTTCAATATGGGTAAATTTCAGTATAAAGTAAAAGAAGTCAAGTACTTTGGCCATATATTTTCAGAAACGGGCATGAAAATTGACCCGGAAAGAATAGAATCCATTATAAAAATTAAAAGTCCTGTAAATAAAAAGGAACTACAAACATTCCTAGGAATGGTAAATTATTTACGTAAATTTGTACCTAACATGGCTAATATTGCAACACCACTGCAATTGTTATTAAAAAAAGATGTTACTTGGTTATGGACTGAAGTTCATGAAAATGCATTTAATAATATTAAGAAAATGATAAGTCAAGCACCAATTTTGCAAAATTTTGATTCTAATTTACCAATTGTAATTCAAAGTGATGCTTCTAAGGATGGCTTAGGATGTTGTCTCCTTCAAAATGGTAAACCGGTTTGTTTTGCATCTAGAAGTCTAACACCAGCGGAAAAAAATTTTTCACAAATTGAAAAAGAGTTATTAAGTATAGTATGGGCAACCCGTAAATTTCATTATTACATTTACGGACGGAAATTCACTGTAGTAAATGATCATAAGCCATTAGAAAGTATACTAAAAAAGCATTTACATGAAATTCCTTCTCCAAGATTACAAAGATTAAAATTAAAATTGGTTAAATATAATTTTGAATTTCAATACTTGCAAGGTAAATTTATGTACATAGCAGATCTGTTGTCACGCTCATATCAAGAATGTAAAAATGTAGATGAATCATATATGTATGAAGTAATTCACTGCATAGGACTTTCTAATTATTTAGAGTGTACTGAAGAACAAAAAATAATGCTCATTAAGGAAAGCGAGCAGGATTATGAGTTGTCACAACTAAGAGAATATATTAAAAATGGTTGGCCTGAAAATAAAAAAAGTATTCCAGATAATTTACACTTTTATCATAAATTAAAATCAGATTTATCAGTTGACAACTATTTGATCTTTTATAATGAAAGATTAATTGTTCCAAAAAATTTGAGATTGTCTTTTCTTAAAACGTTACATGAGGGCCATTTAGGAATGACTAAAATGAAACAGTTAGCTAGAAAACTGTATTATTGGCCCCAAATTGATTCACATATTGATGAATTTGTCAGAAAATGTTTTACTTGTCAGACGTACCATAATAATAATGTAAAAGAACCAATGTTACCACATGATATACCAACTTTGCCATTTTTTAAATTAGGAATTGATATAATGGATTTCAAAAATAAAAGTTACTTAGTAATTTATGATTATTTTTCTAAATGGTTAGATATAAAATTCCTATCAAATAAAAGTGCAAAGATAATAAATAACAAATTATTAGACATATTTTGTAATTTTGGCATACCTAATGAGATTGTGTCCGATCATGTACCTTTTGATTCGAAGGAATGTAAAATGTTTGCTAAGGAATGGGGATTTAAATTTACATATAGCAGTCCTAGATATCCTCAATCAAATGGAATGGCAGAAAAAGGAGTACAAATTGCTAAAAAAATACTATTAAAATGTCATGAAGATAAAACTGATTATCGCATAGCTTTATTGCAATACAGGGCCTCACCCGTATCTGGAACAAATTTTTCTCCTAGTGAATTGTTAATGTGTAGAAATCTTAAAACAAAGCTAATTGTAAACCATAATTATTTGAAACAGAAACTGAATTACAATGTAGATAAACAATTAAATAAAACAGTAAATAGAAATATTAGAAATTATAATAAAACAACTAGATTCAAAGATAAGTTCTTTATTGGGCAAAACATATGGTTTAAAAAGAATGTGGATAAAAATGTATGGCAAGAAGGTATAATATCACAAATTAATGATTACAGATCATACACTGTACTAGATAAGTATAATGTTAAGTATATAAGAACTTCTTATCACATACGTCCAGCATAATGCTTTGTGTGTCACCAGGTGTCCAACTGAAAGGCACAATTCATCACTCCATGTTGAATATGTAGTTCTAGTAGATATTGTTAACATAATTCTTTATTGCATAATACATCTTGAAACAAAGATGAACAAAATGTCATAATCATAAGTAAAAGACATTTACTTTAAAAGGGGATGAAGAGTACATCTTTTGAAAAATATGTTTAAAATCACTATGTAACAATTAGTAGTAGGAATTAGATAATTGATTTTTGTTTATTTGTTTTTCGAAAATATTTTTATTTTAAAATAACTAAGTTCTGTAATAAAATAGAAATATGTATTCATAGATGTGCAATGAGCACATGAATATTGTAATAGTTTTAAATTTTCTTTTAAAAGGGGATGATGTAGTGGAGCTACAATTGTTTAATTAAAAAAGATAACTGTCAATGTCAAAATCAATTGTCAGATTTGACTGACATCTGTCAGGTCCACAACATCAAACCTATTGGGAGATTTCCCTCTCTTGGTCAGGCGCAGGAACTGTAAGCACACGAGAAGATAACTACATAAGTGCATTCATTAAGTTGTAATTATAAAATTTAATATAATAAACCCCCTGAAGACCAAACAGGTGTTTAACTGGAAACCTCACAACAATACAATAACAGTTATTTATTATTTCATAAACAGATTTTATACGATTCCGTAGCTCAAAGGAACAGTCTCAAAGGACAATGCGAATAAAATTTAGAAAGGACAATGTGGATTTAGATGGAATCGCGGTGAAATACGTGGATTTGGGAAATTGTCGTTTTCTCTTGATTTGTAAACTGTTTCAGGGTATTTTTTTTTTTTGTTTTTCTTTTTTATTTTTTTTTATTTCTAGTTACAGGCTCAGTTATCATCATCATTTCGAGTAGGCGTCACGGTCAATCGAGCATGCACACCCTGGTGTTAGAGTTCTTCGGAACCGCCTCTCGGCCTCTGACGTGGTTCCTTTAACGACTACCAGATGGCAGCCGAGACCAACGGCTTAACGTGTCTTCCGAAGCACGGAATCATCTTTATTATCAGACAATCAGGTGATTCAAGCCTGCAATGTCCTAACCAAACTGGAAACAACTAAACAAAGTATGCTTCCTGTGGGAATCGAACCCACGACCTCCGGGTCTACAGGCAAACGTCAACCACTAGACCACGGAGGTAGCCTCAGTTATATTGTTTAAAGGTGCGTGTAGTTGTATAAAATAATTTAAGTAATATTGAACACTTTCGAGAATTTGCACCAATAACTGTCATATCTTTCGATCGCGTTGACCCAAGTATTGTTTTTTAAATTTGCAGATATTTACAGAGCAGTATTTAACCTTAAGGCGTCGCTGAGAAAAATATTTTCGACGGAGAGAACGGACGAGAAATTAAGTCTATTTCGTTCAAGGTACAAATTTAAAAAAAATTGGACACAAGTTTAAAGCTGACTTTGGTCTCCTATTAAAAACCTACAGTTTAGGATGAAAGCAGAAAAGAGAAAGAACGCAAGTAGAGCCGAATTGGTGCCCTTGGTTAAAGAATTTCTAAAACCCGGCTGCTCTTAGACTGCCATTTTTTAAAACTATGACTGGAAAAGAAAAATATAAATTACAATACAGCAATACAATTCACATTAATTTGAATTATCTATGTTGAGCCTTAGATCATTTAAGGTTGAAGCATTATATTTTCCTTAAATACCAAACACACCGACAGATCTATATACCGTAACCCCAACATGTCTGAAGATTTTCTCAGATATTTTCCCAGAAAATTAGGCAGGTTGCGGTCAGCGACACAACATGACCTGACAAGGGTCACCTCGTTAAATTCATCCGGGCCAGGTGCGGGGTTTCTGTATAAGGACATCTCGTCTTCGCAAGAAATCTGAAAATATATTCACGCGATGCTTTTCCGGATATTTCAGTAAAAATTGAAAATGTTTTATCAGTACAAAAAAACTATGATAAATTAGATTTTTTTTTTGCTAACATTTATTAGTCGTTAGAATGAAATTCTTGAGATAAAAAAAAAGCTCTCTTTGGATTTTTATCACTGGCTAGTATTATAATTATTTGAATTAATTTCCATTCAATAATCTTTTGATATAGCTAAGCCATATACTTATAATCCATCTAACATTAATTAAATTTTGCAAAAAATCTACCGTTACTATTAAGCTGTTTTATGTAATTTTATTACTTTGTGGTTCAATAAAGAATATTTGTGTTGTATTGTTACTGCTTCTTCAACTTTTGAGATCTTATTTAGATTATTTTGCAACATTATTTTGGATTCTTACAGGTTACATGTTGAAAACATATAACAGGTTGAAAACGGGACCATATAACTAAGCTTTCCTTGTCCGTCTATCTGTCTGCGAGCTCGCTGCTCTTTCTAATGAATCTAGTGGCTGTATTTTGTACTTTAAATTTTCACAGATAATGTATGTTGTGTATATATGTTTCACAGATAGCGGTACAGCGCTATAACCCGGCTATAACAACGAAAAATGCAACACAAAAACTTTGAATTAGTCTAAAAAATCTTATTAAATGCATCAATCTTTCCTCACCACCCAAGTCTTTTTGTATATTTTGTCACTTGAAAATATTTCACATTGAATTTTTTTTGTGACTATAAAAATGTATTACTTCACTTTCTTATTTTTACTTTTGTATTTTAGTTCACATATAGGCAGGTCATAAAAGACACAAGCCCTGAGATAAATCGCGCGTCATGTGCATAACTGCGGACATGGCATTATTTTCATTAAACGCATACTTGTGGTTGCGACGTGACGCGAATTTATTATATCAACGGGTGGCTTTTAATTTATTTGTAAGAAAGAACCTTATTCTTATAGTAATAAGTCATCATCATTTCCGCCATCAGCGTGTTCCAGGTTGTATCTTAAGCTCTATGGCCTCGGGGACTTAAGCGACTCTCTTTTTGCTTTCCATCTATGGGAATTAGGGACAATTGAGCTACGTCTGGGCCAAGTCTTTTATTTATAAGTTTCACTATTGTAAGTAGAAACCAAGCCCAGATATCGCTGGAGCGATGTTGTGCAGGTTGATCTGCGTGAGATGAACCCTGTGAACCATCACGCAGAATAGAAAACTGTGGCGCTCTTTAGTTTCGGAGGCCAAGATACACTTTGGGTCGCTGAGCCAGCGAAGTAAGTTAGTATTGTAAGTAAATATGATAAATTCAATCAAATAGTGAAAATTAATCGTTTTTTGATTCCAATATTAAACGCGGATATAAGACTACTACTACATATCACTAAACGTCAATGCAAACACGTCCTTATCTTAGTAATTTAAGTTCTATATGTTTTATATTTAAGACGTGAAACGCTCAAGTATCGTACAATTATCAAACTCAGTTACTAAAATTTCTATATTTTAATAAATATCTAAATCTAGAAATAAAAAAGTAGGTAAATAGTCACTACATAGCATAAAACAAGGTCGCTTTCTCTGTCCCTATATCCCTATGTATGATTAAATCTTAAAAAATTACACAACGGATGCGGCTTTTTTAAAAGATAGTGATTCTAGAACAAGGTTTTTATGCCATGCGAAGCCGGGACGGGTAGTAGTAGTTAAGAATGAGATAGGTACATTGAAAACTTATTTTACTTAAGAAGTTAGAATTTTAGAATTCTCATCTAGTAGAGAACATATGGAATTCAACCCAGGACTTGCATTGCATATTCCATATGACGTTCTAGAAAGTTTTTATCTATTTCTGACTCAAGTACTCTGGTAATCTTACGGATTCTTTTCATATTGAATTCGTCTGATGTCGTTCACCTTCATTCTAAGGGCAATATCACACTATTTCATTAAGGCTTTAAACATAGAAATATAGCCATTAATAATTATATTTAGTCTAGATTTAGTGAATTTTATACCAAAGATATACACTTCAAGTAATTATTGATTTTTCTTCGGCGGCAAACCATCCAAGTCACAGCAACAGCCCGGGTTACTTGACGCGCTTAGTGATGCGCATCACGGTCTTTTGAACTCCTTCAAGTTGTAAGCCAAAATATGCCTAGGCAGATCAAGAGAAAAAAAAATTGAATACTAAGTTAAAATCAACAAATAAAAGTCTTTTAAGTTCCTATCGCGGGTCTGCTGGAAGAAATTTCCACAGAAATAATAAACATCCTTGTACAAAATATCCTAATTTTAAGTTTCCTATGTTTGTATATGATTATACATGAATTACTTAAATAAATAAAGGTCATATACATCAAAATTAAACTCATTGTCACATATTACTGCCACTAAACAACAGTTAGTTACAATTTAGATCAGGTTTTAAGCGTAATATGGAAATGAGATTCGACCGAAAAAATGGCAGACAACAAGAAGCGTAAAATTAAAAAAAAAAAAACGAATGCGTGATATTTATAATTTGAAATAAAGGTTATTCCGCATACATATATATTTTTCTTATTTAATTTATTAGATAACAAGGCTCGTTATCTGAACAAAGCCTAACATCTTTAAGCCCGTCAGTTCTACCGCCATACGCAATAACTGTTTTATGTCAATTTCTTTCCACATTCGCATTCAGACCGCAAGCATTCTACGTATTGCAATCCAACTTTTATGACGGGGTTGTATTAAATTTCAAAACAGTTTTGTATTTACGACATAAATATATTTATATGTATTAAATAATAAGTTATAACTTATAGAGATCATAACAACATTATTGAGAGCCTCTCAATTAAAAAATTATAGGCGTTTTTGTTATGTTATATGACATATGGCGCCTTTATATATTAATTGGTCATTGCAGGGCTTTAAAGCAGCAGAACGGCAGACTATTCCTTTTCCAAGATATATCTATAATTCATTTTAATATTAACAAATATTTATGTATTTATATACTTATTTCTTTTTAATTTATAAAGGTAATTTTATTATTTACTTAAATTGTTATGCACAAATAAATACCTTAAGAATAATGGACTTATCCTAAACCAATTATGTGATTCGGTCTGAGAGACAAAAATAATCGCGCATAAGATAACCTCGTTCAGAGCGAGTTGCTATCGTTGTACTAATTAACTGCACAAAATGGCGGCTTGATACTCGTAAAAGTAAAATCAAAAAGTGTCTGAGAGTTAAGTTTTTAATTTAAATGTTCCGTACATTATAAATCTTGTATCTATATATTTATAACTATCCATTCATATCATGGAAGTTTTTACCTGAAGCAATAAAGTATGTAGTACGATTAAAAGGGTACGTAGATATACGTAAAGGGGACGTATCACTATGACTGAGCAAAAGAACAGTGTCATAAGTACTTTACTATCACTACATAGTATAAAACAAAGTCGCTTTCTCTGTCCCTATGTCTCTATGTATGCTTAAATCTTTAAAACTACGCGTTTTTTTAATAGATAGACTGATTCAAGAGGAAGGTTTTTATGCCCATGCGAAGCTGGGGCGGGTAACTAGTTATTTTTTAAATTAGTACAAACTAGATAACCATCTATATAAATATAGATGAATTCCGAAATTTGAGACTGCCGTCTGAACTCCCCAACCCGAGAGGAAAAACCCCACTATTCACGTTAAAAAAGCTCCTAGCCCTAGGATGTTGGTTGATAGGCCCCAAAACGCCTACTAGAAGAAGGCTTTACTTACAGAATACATAGAGTAACCAATCAGAGTAAACCAATCGGATTCATCTCTGCAATCCCCTCTGCCAAAGGTTAAGAAAAGCAATTATATTGCTTATACTTTCTGTATTTGATAATTTTGTCATATGATTAAATAATGCATTGTGTGCATTTTTTAACCCTGCACACAGTAATTCACAGACTGTTTCACTTAGAAATAAGTGCGAATGTGCTGATTTATTGTCGGAAAAGTTTAGGATATATTTTTCTTATTCTTGTCCAAATTTGACCGCGGTACCCTGAAAGTCGCAAATGCGAGCGTCTGCACTAGGACAGATAACCGGCAATTTAGTCGAGATTAAGTCGTAATGTTTACAGCGGCGTCGACGTCGTCGGGTGGCCGCGGCAAGTCGCGATACCGCGAAACTTTGAGCTAATACCGCGGAATAACTCAATTAAAGAACACTTTTATTATTTGTAATAATTGGTGCGCAGTTTCGCTAAAAATATGTCAATACATCGATTTGTAGCGAAAGCGAACGTATTATGCTTAGTGATGTAGATACTGGAAATTCACAAAATTTACGGGATGTATCCCTTGTAAATTCACGGAAATATTTCCAAAGTTATTTAGTAAAGAAACTTTGAAAATATTTCCAAAATTTCCGGGAATGTTTCATAAGTTTCCGGAAACAGCACATTACTAAAATACTTGACCGCTCTAAAATACAGATTTTTTTCGGTTGTCTTGCTTGCCTTTTACACCCGACTGCATGAAGAAGACTTAGTTTTCAATATTTTTATCATAACACCGATAATCCCTCAATGATACTGGAGGATCCTAGAAAAAAAATCGATTGTCTGTAAAGTCGGTTTACTGACGATAGTTGAACGTGACAACGTCATAAGAAATGGAACGCCTCAGAGCGAGGTAACGCCACATTGCGTCATGTTTTTTCGTGCGTGCAGCCGGCTCCATCGAATTATAAGACGTAGTCACGTCAAAATGTAAAAAGTTTCTATATGATCTAAATACATAAATAACAAATTTAAAATCCTCAAGAAATCAAAACACAAAAACGTTTTATTACACACAAATCTAGCAACAACGTTATCGTGTATTGGCATATTGACATGCCAACCGATCATGTCCTGTCGACCCTTCTGTCACTCCGAGGCACGTATGGCCCGGCTTACCGCATATTGTAAGATATCGCCCCGAACCCTGATGCATTCCAACAGGCAATTTTCACTGATCCCACAAAAATTATCGCCTATAAACCGAACGCAGTCCCTTTTGATACCCTAAAAAATTGAACGCAGAACGGTGGAGGTGCAAGTCGTAAACGTTGTAAGGGCTGGTGTACATGAATACTATGTGCAAATATTTACAAATACTTATAACTACGCGGGTAACAAACGTGTACCATTTGCAAGAATTTACTAAAATTACTTTAAAACACGCAATATTTTGATCTGATGTTTAGTTAGACCTTGTCTTTTTAAATTCATGCGAGATTACATGAAATAAATCTATCTATGTGTATATTGAAAGCAAAGTTGACTGCAGTGAACACGAAATCTCAAATACTTCTAGAATTATGAAGCTTAGTAGGTACTTAGCTTATAGTTAGAAGACGTCAGGTAAAATCCGAGTAGCTACTTTAAAAAAATACCGTTATAAGGTCGATTGATCATATAAACAACTCTAAAACACCAGTCTTCGTAATAAAACTAATGAAATTAGCTACCTACACAAACACAACAGAAAAAAGACAAATTCAACAAACGCTTTCCCCTCATCGTGTGACACTACTCTAACACTAACACGCTCCGTAGATGGCACGACGAATGGCACAACATAACACAACGGTGGCACGACGGTCATGGACGGCTCTCGACGCGACAAAGTGAGAAAAATATGGTTGTTCAATATTTATAGGAGTTTTATTTCCGTCGTTTAGCCTCGGATACACGTTGGTAGACGTACGGACATTTGGTGATGTTTGTTGACTAGATGTGACATGATATATTGTATCTGTATATGGACTCGGGGTAACAAACTAGTTTTATACCTGTGCAAGAAATAAACACACAAAGGTTAAGTCTTGGCTGATGCCTATTGACTGGGTCTGGAATAATATTATCCATAATTTTGTCTTCTTCTTCTTTTCGAGTCATAATGGCTATATGGACTCTATATTGGCTTTGCCCAGTACTTGGCCACCACCACTTCGTCTGCCTCAACACAAAATATTTAATACAAAATGGCTATAAATAATGTTGTCAAATTTCCGATAGTAGAAGAATACAAAGAAGAAGAAGTCAAAGTAGTAAGTGGTTTATATTTTTAAGCCGGATACTACACGGGCAAACGCTTTGTCCAAGAGTTAGCTTTTTGGATCTGAAATGATGACTATAGTAAAGTTGGTCCATAATCAATTTCAAATCAAGGCCAAATATTGGCCAAAAATATTTCTGTTAGGTTCGCGCACAAAATTGACAGATAACTTTTTTTTTTTATTATGTCTGGATTTTTCAAGCCAACGGGGCACATTCGAAAATCGATTTTGTGACCGATTGTACTTTTTCCATACGATCGATCGGTTAGAAATCGCTTTCGGTCGAACGGTCTTATATTTTATGGGGTCACATCCAGTCTTCTTACAATTGTACGATGTTTTTCTTGGCCGGTGCATTCATTTGGGCGGGCTTAGGGATAAATAATGCATACGCTGTGGGGGGCCATTGGTATTCCGACTGTACTCCTGGCGATGTCCGAAGCCACGAACTCGTGTCGTTACGTTTTAAGTGCCCGCGAATTACTCTTTATATAAATATTAATCTTTCATTGTGTTCTGTTTTAGTTGGTGCGTTAAAATGCTGCTGCTCGCGTTAAGCAGTTTTTGGAATTTCATTATGTTACTGGGTCTGGATTCGTGAGAGTAGGCTACGTCTTTTGTGTGCAAAACTTGATTCATATTTACTGACCGATTTCGAAAGTAATTGGTGAGTTCTTCTTATGCGGGTGTAATGAATGATTTATTCACAAATGTTTGATTTTAAGACGGAGGTCTGTCTAAAATTTAACTCAAAATGAGACTCGAAGCCTGGACGGGTTCAATTCTCACTCCACCTTTTACTGAGAGATGTACCATAAACGGATGGTATTACAGTTTCTAAACTGTACGAGTATCACGTTTGTGATACTTATATCCGATGGTAGCTAGGTCAACATATCTTCAATAGTACAAACAGATTCATCAATCAAAGTGATAGAAAATAATGACTACTCAAACCATTATGATTTGGCTTAATAATAAGAACTACTTGTGCATATTCAGGTCATTAATTAAAACAAATCAGATTAAGCTGTCACGTGTTAGTACCTAGCAGTTGTCACTGTCATGGTGACATATTCATTTTAGCTTCATGAATAATTTTAATATGTGGGTGACCATGTGTATTGGGTGCGGTTGGTTGTCACAACTAATATTATAAATGTGAAAGTGTGTTTGTTTATTTATTTGTTTGATACGATTTTACGCCCTATCTTATTAACCAATCTTCATGAAATTTCGCAAACACATAGTTAGAAACACTGAGAAAGACAAGAATACCTTTCATCCCAGGAAAAAGCACTGTTCCCGAGGGAATTTCACGTGAGCGAAGCCGCTGGCAAAAGCTAGTTTTGATTCTATTTGCCACATGCGACCAGCCCTGGCTTTGACTATGTCGAGTACAGGAGTATTAAATTAGTTAATACTCTTGTTGCCAGTAATCGTCATCACCATAACAGCGTCATTTCTGCTCACTGCTGAGCATTAAGCCTTTGTTTATGTCATTGTGTTTGCCTAATTGGCATACACATATTCGAAGATGATGCCTTAAAACCCACGCTGGCCATCGTGTATTGGCAAGTTTTTTTCGCCACGTTTGCCTGAGCTGAACAATTTAATAGTGTAGAAACTAGATAATAGTCCAACTCACGATACCTGGTATCGCCAACTGGTGTGGATTAAAAAATGGTATCACAATAACATGGCAAAATCCGTTTCAAATCAGTTTGCTGGTCAAAAAGAAACAGAGTAATAGACAAAAGCAGTTATCGAGTTCCTTCACGTGGAATTTTATGAGAGTCTAAAAATAGCTTTTATTCTTCCCGCCTATAAAGGGAGATCTCGTGCGGTCTTCTTTAGTTTATACTACTCTTCTACTACCCCTCCGTGGATGGCGTCAGATTTAATTTATTTGAGCTAAATCCGAACTTCATGACATGCAAAAACGATTCTGAAAGACTTTAAACACGGCACAGACCCTCTGTTTCAGAGATACTTTGTTCTATTTTAAATCAGCCCGTAAAAAGAGCAAATCCCTGTGTTTCGAGGAGTGTTAGCGAAATAGTCGAATGTAGTATGTGATAGCTTAGTCGAAAGTTCCTCTTTGGGGGTCGATTCGGTAACCGCTCGAGATATTTGCCGCTATTGTCATTTCATGCACAGCTTGCAGGGGTGACCGAAATGGGTACTTACTGATAAGAAATGGTGATGTTTTGTTGAATATCCATTGTATTTTCATGTTGTTATTGGCTTGATGTGGAGAATATTTTGCAAGTTTATATTTTGTTAAATATCACATACCCGCGTCATCGATAAAATCACTGGTGGATACAGACCAATGATTAGTCATAAATAAACTGTAAAAAGATTAAGTCGAAGTGAACCTGGTCTAGACATATGTCTTAGAATCCGAAGGTGGACCTGGAGGTGGTGACGGATACTCTAGGAGCAAAACTGGTATAAGTTGTTTGTAGACTGCTGTAGCACATTTTAGGCTTCAGGCAGGTTGGCAGGCTTGGGGTGCCCAGTCACTTGAAAACTTTGCGTTCTCGCTTGATCCAAACGGATCCGGTGAGAGAGCGGGTTGACAAGTGATTTGGGACGGTGCACCCTGGGCGGCAGTTAATAACTCCCTGATATTCGGGGTCTTATTGACTGTCGGCCAATGTCCTGCAAACTGTGGGGCACTCCCCCCATCTTTTAGTAGATGGTGAGCGGATGCCCCACCCCGAGGTGAGGGCCTCCTTCTGTGGAATATTTATTTCACAGAGGGAGGCCATCGTTAGGGAGCGCTGGGCTTCTGCCCAGCGCATTTGAGGGGGCCGAAAGGCCAGGCTGGAGGGCGTCGTGGTAGAATGCTAACGCGAACCCATGGCGTCCTCAACGGCCAGGTGCGGAAACGCCGGAGGGATTTTAGTGGGTAGTCCGGGCACTCGGCCTTGGAGTCCCACACTCTGTGCGTAAATGCATTTCCCCTCCGTTAACAAAAAAAAAAAAAAATTGGCAGGCTTCCGTACCAGGAGCCGTGTTGCTCGAAATATTGCAGGATAAAACTAGCTTAATGATACCGTACTTTGAAATGCTCTTGGTTCTGGTTACCATCTAGCGGTACCATCTGCCAAATATATCACATGAAAGGACAAAAAGTTTGTTTGATTAATCTTGCAACACACGATATTAATCTGCAACAAAATGTGGTACAGAAATAAATACCTATAAGAACCTTTCATAAGTAAGATAGGTGCAAATTTACGAGCAATATTCTATGCACATTTCGTGCACTTTAAGGATAACCTCCGCAGTTCCCAACAGGCTCCACTTTCATACCGTTCGCTATTTACTGCCAGCGTCTCGCAAATCGATATTGCACGGTGCAGATGCTTTGCTCCTTAAAAACTTTTCACAAATTTCTGAATATATTTTTAAGATATTCAAAACGCCTTTGCTAGTTGTTCGCGCGTTTGAAAACGAAATTTTTCACGATATTTTGTGGATTTAAGAGGTCCTTTTTAGAATGAAATGGTTGGATTTAGAATATTGACTGGTTCCGTAGTTCGTTTAGCTGTATTTTTTATTTAAACTGTTAAATAGGGAACAGAATCTGCCATGCAACTGTCTCGGGAAAGTTCTGATTCAAAGACACTATTTGACTAAAGAATAATGAATTTTTTTTTTATCCACACTAATATTTTAAATGCGAAAGTCTGTCTGTCTGTCACTTCTTCACGGCTAAACTGCTGGACCGATGGTCATTAGGAGTCAAACATAGCCTACTTTCGGGCGCAATATAACCGAGGCGCACGCGGGCGGAGCCGCGGGCAACAGCTAGTACTCTATATACAGTAAAACCCGGCAAAAAAGATATAAACCAATACTTACAAACATACTTAGCAGTCAATTGATAGAAATCTCTTTATAGGATAAGTACGCCATTGCACGTTCCTTTAAATACTGTTTTTTTACCTTTATGACTATGCATTAAAGTTAGTAATTCTATTACACCTGGGGTGTATCACAAACATATGGTTTCCCTTTGAGAATAGACATTCTCATCTCTTCCCGTACGGAAAAGAAGAGATGGATTGCTAAGAACCCTGATCGATTGAAAGTAATAATCCTACCTACTATTGATGCAAAAGTTTGAATGTAAGTGAGGATGTTTGTTCCCAATCACGCTTAAATCGATCAATATACTGACTAATTTTACTAAGGGATTGCATTTGAAAACGACTCAGATTAGATGCGCGATATCGCTACCTTCAAAATAAACTTCAAATACCCCACGCTAGGTAATCAATAAACGTGTTTTTCATCTATAATTCGAAACATGTAAGATATTGAAACTCAGGCTGGTCATTCGAGTCTAGACTGGCCGTAAACTTTAAAAAGTAAATTAGATTTCGTCTGGAGTGTAAGAGAAACCGTCGCTGGTTCTATACTCCGACTCTGCACTTATCGAGATGCGCTGTGAGCGTATCCATTTGTTCAATTTCAAATTTTGAATTCTAGAAATTTCTTTTTGTTTTTTTTTTTTCTCTTGGAACCTTTATTAACCTATTTTAAGCCTTGTATGTAACCAGTTATGTTACTATGTTTCTTTGAACGGTAGAAGGGCTATTCTTTATGGTGTTATGTATAATGCTTCTAGAATTAAGTCCGCCAATGGTATAAGTATTATTTACTTGTAAAACATTAAAGTCTTTAAAAAATAAACGGGTTCCGTGTATAATGATGACAAAATGAGACATAGAACACTCGTTTGAGTTGCGTCTTCAGCTTTTTGCCTTAGAGCCTTGTGTAAGTACAGTGGGCTGCAGAGAAATCTGAACCCCATGCCACAAGTTTCGCTATTGAAAGGGGGTCAGATTTCTCTGCAGCCCACTGTACGTTTCAATCAAAAACGGTTCTCGTTGTACATCGAAAACAGTGTACAAGATAAAAAGTCAATGAGAACCGAAACGCGGTTCGGTTATAAATATTATCATTATTATGTACATTCTTGTTTTGTATATATTTGAGCGTATGGAATAGAAAATACTTAGGTGATATTTTCATATTTGTCAAATAGTGGAAAACATGTTGCCAGTTTCAAATAAAGAGGAATGTAAAATAAGATAGAGTTGGAATTGTTATGCCAAGGAGTGCAAAATAACATTTAGTCCACCAGGATCCCCCAGTTTTTCAGTTACAATAAGATAACGTAGTGAATATTAGAATTTTTGTTTTCCATGCATTTTTGTCTATGATTATTGAATTCCTTTATTTATATCAATGGCTATAAGATTCACTAGTATATTTTATCATGTTTAAATTAATGCAGAATGTGACATCAATGTACTTTAAAAAGTTGGTGTTTATTTTGTAGCAATATTACGTAATAACATAGCACACGTGTCGACCTAAATCCATGTAAATTAAGAATCCACGCCCTTATTAAGTTGGTTAGACAAGTAATACATTTGACGAGTATAAATTAAGTCCAATAAATACTGGATAAAGAAAAACTGCGACTGGTGTAATTTTTACGCAAAATATTTTTCGACTCCTTTTTATTCTTGCGCTATCTTGTTTGCAACCTCAGCTGGTTGCTTCGGAGTCTTTTATTTATATATACATAGAAAAAATATTAAATATTAAATGACATCTTCTTTCAAGTCGTGTTCCTCATAGCTGAGGGTCGTGACCACCATAATCCAAGCTGGCAGTTAGTATCCTCCAGTCAGTAAATGAACATAAACAATATGAAATAAACATTAACAATTAAACTGCAATAATGAACTAAAATTCAACTTGATTCGTCCGTGAAGCATAGGGTAGCAAAAACACTGGCTGTGTTTTCTCTGAATATTATTTGAAAGAACTATATACTTACCAGCAAAGAAATCTGATTGAATTTATTTACAGACTCACTTCGACGTCTAGCCTCTTTTCTTAAAAGTTACATTTTTGCACAGTCCCGTGATTGATATTAGTTCAAAAAATGTTGTCAGATGTCAAAGCTAATAAAGATTATGATGTAAGAAAAAGGTAATTACTTTCCAACTTATGATTTTAATACAGAAAATCAAATGTATATTAATTGATAAAGGTGATGATAATATAAGGGAACTCTTCAGCTCCTAATAGTGTGCTCTGTGTGATGAGTTCAAATATCATGCGAGAGCTTGACTCGACCAATGTGAATAATAAATTAAAGCCGTGACTTGAAATTATCACTGGAAGCGAGTATGAATCGTTTTAAATAATTATCTTCCTTACAAAGTATATACAATGTGTAAGATATAATAATACGAGTATTTTAACTAAAAACGTATTTATTTAGTGAATCATCTCTCTTTTATAAGTCTATTAACTATATAGGCAATCAATGTAAAATAATTAGTCTGCTGCAGTTAAACTGAATTGCTTGTGAATGTAGATTAGATTTTTTAAATTATTATTCCGACTATTAACCTAGTCTAGCATAACTACAACCATGTTAGACGGAGGGAGGTGTTCTTTCGGTCATAGTAACCAGTAATTTTACTGCCTCTCATCAAATTAAGCACAGCTTTTGGCGAAGTACCAGACCTAAGCCAACTTTTTTTGACATGGGTGTGATTCTACAGTTTTCTTATTTTTCTTTGTTATGTGGTTATCCCATAGATTAAAGAATTTGCTTAGAGCCGCGCGCGATTCCTAGTTCTATGGGTTATCCTATACTATCGATCAAAATCCTTAATTTAATGTATATTGAATTAGCTTTTGAATTGACAGTCTATGACATGTGTAATAGACGACAGTCTATTTGCAAGACAGTCGTCTATTACCGGCGTACTTACAGAAAAAAAGTTGAACCAGCGTGGAGTGGATGTACTCGTGACGAGAAGTAGAAGAAACAAAAAGATGACATGAACGTATACAATGTATTGAGTTTTGCATACAAGAAAACATTGCACAGTCGGTACAACCTGACGTATCAGCTAGACAAGCGGCTGTATTTAATCAAAATGCAAATTAAAATGCTTCCGCGGCTCGCGTGACGTGACAAACCGTCGCTCCAGTAGATGTGTATTTTATGCCGCCCTCAGGCTTTGGCTAGCATAGAAGATATTATACAGAGGCTAAGCTTCTATTCTTCTTTATCACCCGTCTTTTATTGTGGATCATAATCTCCATATCAAGAGTATTGTATGAGATATCTTGAATCTGCTTTTGCTCCTCTCTTCGCTTAGTATCATCTACTCGTAGCTTTATTTATTTATGGGACTTGATTTGAGAATGAGTTCTTTCTTAGTCATTGTTTAAAATTTATTTACTAACAATTATAATTCTTACAGCAGTCCGGTTTTAATAGTAGTAATTTTCTCCAATGTTTTATTGAATTTCCTATGTTTCTCATTTTTGTATAATTATGCACTACTACATTCGCTGTCTATGTAATTTTTCTTATTCTAAAACTCCAGAGTTTTAGCGTTAGATTCCTGTAGCGCGATCCCTAGCTTCTGCTTCAGAACTTAACTTAATAATCATCATTTAAGCGTTATCTTATTGTCGCATCACAATTTTATCAAATGAATTATCTTTTATATCTATTAAGTTGGAACTAAGCAATTTTTATTTTATGAGAGTTTTATTTTGATAATGTTCAAACTTTTGCCTCTGCAATAAATATCATCTGTAATCATAGTATCGGATAGTCGTAAACTAATCAAGTTCGTATCTTGGGGGTAGTTTCTAATAAGAGCATAATTTTCCCGCTGTTTTTGACGTTACAGTAAATTAACTTCATTGCTGTATACTTTGAAAGAAAATAGGATTATGTAATTAGAAATATTGTGTAGTTTAAAACTTACTTAAGTAAGAAAATGTATAAATAAATAAAATGCAACTAAAACATCAGGCAGATAAACCCTGCCTGATGTAACCACTATTATGTTAAGTTGTATGTTATTGTATGAAGTGAGAAGATCTCTACTTAATCTTAATTTTGTATAATGCTTTTTATGCAATACTTATTTTACATAGCAATGCATAAAAAGCAAAAATATAATAAAAGCGATAGTGAGTTTGTTTATTGATTTGTTTATTACGTTTTCACGCCCTATCTACTGAACTAATCTTCCTGAAATTTCGCATACTAAGTTACTAAGAAGTATTGAGAAAAATAGTAGGGTACCTTTCATATCAGAAAAAAAGCACTGTAAACCTTAGTTACTTTCTCCGCTGGCTCAGCAACCTAAAGTGGATCTTGGCCTCCCAAAAGAAAGAGCGCCACAGATTTCTATTTTGCACGATGGCTCGCCAGTTTACAGCGTCCACCTCACGCTGGTCTGCTTGCTAAGAAACATTAAACAATTTTAAATCTTTTTATAGAAAGTGAGCATACTCTCAAATTTTGAAGCAGTTCTCGCGTCTCTACATTAACGTGTTATAATTATCTAACAACAAAGCGTCTGTCCCAGAGACTTGAAATTCCAATTTGTCATAGAACGTACGGGCAACAAAAGACGCGGCTGTGTTCAGCATTCAGCTTTCATCCGTTCTTAGCTGCCTTTGCTATTGTTACGTTTGTCCGTTTGTTCGTGAAATTGTTCGTTATGTTCAGGTAATTGTATTTAGAATTCATTTTTGTTCTTTCTTTTTCCTCTACAGAAGTGTGAGAGAGAAAATAAACAAATTTTTAGATCATTCTCACTTTTTCTAATAAAATATCACTAGTTTTGATTGCCAGTGGAACTAGCGACTGCAAATGTTAGCGACTGCGTTCGGATAGTTTATTTGTGCATATTTTTTCATTTATTAATATATATATATATATATATATATATATATATATATATATATATATATATATATATATATATATATATATATATATATATGTTATTCTTGTTTTATTACAATATCGCGGCTGCGTTAGCAATGGTGGTATATCGTACACTCAAGCAAGGGAATGGAACAGAAATTATTTTTATATGCGGTGGGCTTCCAATTTTAAATACCATTTACAAAATTTATGATATAAAATGGTGGTTTTTAGGTATAATAAATTTAGGGTCTATCTTATTTTCCGCGAAAAAACAATACATATCTATATTCTTAAAATTCTAACTAATAAAAGAACTTTTAGTGAATATCAAAACCATAGTATAGATTTAGCAATTATGTAATTATTATACAGCTAATAAAGTTTTACAATCCCATACAGATTACGGGGCCAACAATTGGGCATTTCAATACACAGAGCACAAAGCTTTGTTTGTAAAAGCACCCCTTTCTCATATTGTTTCGTACGAGTGGTTTCATATGTGTTTGCTCAATCTAATTGCTACTCAGTCATAGCGGGCATTCATCGGGATAAAACATAGATATATGAAGAAATAGATATTAATTTAATGACACAATATCACTACATAGTATAAAACAAAGTCACTTTCTCTGTCCCTATATTCCTATGTATGCTTAAATCTTTAAAACTACGCAACGGATTTTTAATGCGATTTTTTTTATAGATAGTGATTCAAGAGGAAGGTTTTTATACCCATGCGAAGCCGGGGCGTGTCGCTAGTGTAGAATAAGCAATATTTTTATTTTTACTGGATCCTTTTTAAAGTTAAAGATTTTATTTGTTGCCTTGTGGTGGTATACATACGCAATCCCTTTAAATCGGTTTGGTTATTCTAGTAATTAATTAAACTTATCTCTAATAACCATAAAACTTATTTCCCTTATCTATGCTAACATTTATAGTTAGTCATTATAATAATACTCTTTAGATACACTTTAATGGCGAAAAACAATTTTGGTTTTAAAAATATATTGACGACTTATAAAGAACTAGCGGAATGTAAATATTAATCTCAGCTTTGCCTACGAAATAAATGAAGTAATATAAGGGAGAAAAACAAATAACTTGAAGCAAAGTGGTGAAAAAATGAGAGTAAAACCTTGCCTAGCAGTGTGTATGAAATTGTCAAAAATGTGCACATTAATATAAAAAACATACTTTATAATAATCCTTATCTATTTGGATATTAAGTCAACGGAATGAAATCATATTGCGAACAAACGCAAACCTGGGTGCGTTTGTTAGCTATGTGTTGTTTGCAGGCCATGGCTCGTTGCAGTGCACACGTTATTGAAAATTAACGTTTAGTTTCAGGGTAGTCCGGGCTGCTGTTTTAGTTTTACCAAAAAAATATACATATTCATATTTTGTGTGCAGTAAGGTTATATTATATCTTATTATTTCCATTCATGAGGTAGATACTTACTATAAAAAGTAAAATGATTATGTTGGACTGAAGTTAACTTTCTACGCAAACGGTATCGTTGGTGAAACCCGCCACCAGTCAGAAAAAAATACAGGAATAGATATTCCTATCTTCTATTAGTAGCCTTCTAAGATATTCATAATAAGTGAGTTGCAGTGGTCTATTCTTAAACTGAATTCCACACAGCGATATCAAGATAATTGTCCACGGGTCAACCGTAGTAAAAATTTAAATAAATAAAGACACTTAGTCCAGTAAGCTGGGCATTCTCACTAATTCAAGTATGCCACCCTAACGACTGGATATAGTTTCAAAGCTATCTTGAGACTAAATGACACTAGCAGCTTATACCGATATCACACCAAGTTCTCCTAATCTTGAGCTAGTTGGTGTAACTTAGTCTGTAGCTAATAAGTTTTGAAGATTCGAAATTTGGGGCAGACTTGCCACCCAATTGTCATCACTACATATAATAAAGCAAAGTCGCTTTCTCTGTCCCTATGTCCCTTTGTATGCTTAAATCTTTAAAACTACGCAACGGATTTTGATGTGGTTTTTTTTAATAGATAGAGAGATTCAAGAGGAAGGTTTTTATGCCCAAGCGAAGCCGGGGCGGGTCGCTAGTTACGAAATAAAGACATAATTAAAAACCTATAATTTTTTATTTAAAAGTGATTTTATAACGGTTTTCTTAACATTTTTCCAATCATTCATCTGTGCTGAGAGTAATAGACATTTTCCCTTGTTACTAAACATAACAACATTATAGTCTTACTAAACGACAAATAGTTAATTTAAGATTAACATAATGACCGTTAATAGTTTCAAGCGAATCTGTTCGGATTAAACTCACAGTTATTTGTGGATTAAACTCTAAACACAGATTAAGCCGACCACACACTCGCTCCGCATTGGCTCATTGACGTCAGCCTACGAGCGACCTTAGTAATCCAGCAGATTACAAATTTTCTCTATGTCACACTAAAGTACAACATATTAGCTTTTGTCCTTGTTTAGCTTTTGCAGTATTCGATGAAGCCGTTCTCATTCGGCGTCTCCATAGCATTTTCTCTGTTGCATTGCAAGCCGGATAGCTTATTCAATAAAACGCAATACCCTGTTTGTCTTTATTAGGGTACATAAGTCATATTAAGAGAGGAGCTCGATAGCCTAGCGCGGTGCGCGTGTTTGTAACGATAGTGCGCGTCAAGCGACAGCGACGGCGAGTGCGCGGCCGTGTTTGGATTGGTCGCCATTAGTGGCATTTCTATCTTGAGCTCCTCCGTGTTTCGGAAGGCACGTTCAGCCGTTGGTCCTGGCTGTTATCGGTAGATGGCAGTCGTTAGGCTATGTCAAATGCCTTTAGGCAGCCTGAAAAATCTGATAGTGTTGGCCACTAACACACTCTGGTCATGTTCCTGTGGGTCTGGTTTCCCTGTAAAAAGAATTACGGAGGTCAGACGGCAGTCGTTCAGGACTCAAATCAGGACCATGATTGATAGCGTACCCTGAGCTCTGAAGCGTAAGCTCAAGATGTAACCGGGAAACATGCTCGGACGAAGAAGTCATATTAAGAGATTTAGCATTATTTTTATGATCACTCTCGTCCTCTTCCTCCTCACGTCATCGCTTCTCGCGAATGGTATTTTGTGGAATCCGACACTATTATGAGACGTACCACATTATTTAGTCTTCTGTTTGTTATTAGATGTCGTTTACCATTTCCACATGATAAGATAGTGAAGTGAGTTTGCTGCGGTAACATACTGATTGATATTCTTACGATTAAGAAGCTCATGTCATGTCGTTCTAGCATTAGCAACCAAATTCGGGTTACAGCAAATCTTAAGATGCTTTGCCACATTTATCTCTTTTTGGCCTAAGCTATTAGTTAGCTAGTATCCGCCGTTTATCAGCTTTATTTTGTAACATTTATTTTCATTTTCATCGGCAGTCTTTTACATCTCACAGCTGGGTATGATCTTCTCTGTCAATCTTCCTTTCTATTCTCATCTTATGAGTGGACATTAGAATATTTTAATATTTAAAAAGAGATAAACCACAAACTTAACTTGTAAATAAGGTTTTTTTATATATAGAAATAAGATCACTATCTCTATAAATTGTTGACAATGCGTTTATGGATTTTTTTTTCACGGCTCATTCCTGTTCTACTTAACATAATAGTGGGATAATCCAATTCACAACGTTTAAAAGACAAATGGACAAAGAATGTTATGTACTTTTATTAGGGTTGTGCAAATACAATCAGGTTGGCGACTGCGGGGCAAAACGCACGCGATGGCCCTCTTTGTATGCTAATTTACGTTTGTTTTCATGCGAATTGTAGGGTTGCCAACAATCCGCTTTAATGTTCTAGATTTACTCTCAACAAGGCCTATCTTTAGTGTCATCTCAGTAGGTTAGTAATGGGCTGGTCCAATCGTTGTATTTATTTTATTTTCTTCACTTTACTTGAATTTCCTTATTTGTAATTCAAAAACGATACTGTGTTTCAAAATTGTCTAAGTATTAGAATTTACTTATATTTTTTTATCATTCCAACCAAACCATTGAAATTTTTGAAGGTGGAGTGCTTAGGATAAAATAAATAAAAAAAACTTCTTTTGAGTAGTTCCTTGGTTTTATTTTAACTTATTTTAAGCTGTAATTTAAGCCAGCATTAAATTATACGCCTTAGCTTTAAAGAGTCGCTTCATTTCTTTGTCTTTAAAGTGCTGTAAATATTAATTTGAAATAAGCATGTTTCGTCTAATTTGACACTTTTTAGTACTTGGTAGTTAGATTACTAACCCCTTTTTTTTTATGCGATTATTGAAACAAGTGTCAAAGTAATTACCGATGTTTTAATTTATTTATCATGAAAATAATGCAGAATCCTATAACATATTGACATATTGTTTTTTTTGGACCCGAGTCCCAAAGCTGGAGTGCTATCTTTGGGTTGGTGCTTAGATTATATTGACTAGCTTTGAATAATAGAAATAAATCGAAAGTTTTATATGTATCGGTAACTGCCATTAATTCCGGGACAAATTTTAGATTTTAGCGATATGTAAGCATAGTGCTATCTGGTTGCAAGGCTCGTGACTGTCAATAACAAACAACCACCACACTATTATTTATTAAAATACATTTTTAGATTTCACACAGTCTTGTTACGAAGATTTTCCGGCTGCGTGCCGTAATTAGGTCACAAATCAGACATAACTCCACAAATAGCATAACGACTCCAACCGTAATCGAACTTAATATGTACGCCTCCCTTCAAACCTTTGCCAATTTGACGCAAGATTGATTCAATTGAATTCCTGCCATTTCCATTCTCTGTGCATCCGGATAATACTTCAAGTGGTTCTGCTCATTGGAACTACCAGTTTGAATAGACCTTCTTACATTTAACAACCGCAGAGGGTAAAGGTGAGGTGTTAAATTGTCTGGGATCAGGTTATAATGGCCGCTTTGGTGTCTCCTGACGTTTGAGGAGTCGAATCGGCCAAAACGGACCCCTTTGTTGGGCGTGAAATTGAATCTTGTTGCGGATGAAGGGTGCACAGAAAACTTAAATATTTTAGGGGAAATTACCATTTCGAGTGCCAACCGACGGTTCAGAGGTAAGGTATTAATTTTACGAGCCCGTTGTAACTGTAGACGGGGATGTATGAAGTCGTTAAGTTTTAGCAGTCGTTTGTAGGCCGGATTTGGTGGGGTGCTAGAGTTGTGACATGGCATGTGCAATTTGAATTAATTAAAATTAGCGAAATTACTGGAGCCTCATATAATTCCCTTGTGTGACGTCAGTTGATGAGTTGGTGTGCGCTCGTAAAAAGTTTAAATCAAATTGTGGGAATGTTACTGAGTTATGCACTCCTCTCATATCGTTTCATTATGATAAAATTTACGCCTTGTGTTAATTAATTTACTAAGTAAGTACTTTATGGAGTTTTAACTCGAGAATTGTGTTTGTTTTATGCTTTAAGTTTAGTATTTTGATTAATTTACTTAACAAAGTAACAAACATTTATACTCGTTGATAAGTACTTTTAGGTGTAGTTTTAGGTGCTTGGTCAGTACACTTCCATCCGAAATTCCGGATCTAGGCATACATCAAAAGCAAAATTCCTTAATAAATAAGGATGCTGAAGAAGCCGTATAGCTTTAGAATAGACTCTTTCTCTTCCAGTAGCTAATAAGGGAATAATAAGCTTATTATGATATTTACTTGTTCCACTGTCCTCTTTCATTCTGCTGACAAAAGCATTTCTAAAGGGGGTTGACATCAGGCAGGCGGACGTTTGTCAAAATAGAGGGGGGAAAAACAAGATGGCGTTGGTTCGGACCTGGACTCTCAAAGACATACGGCTATTAATGTAACTGGGATAACGATTAGATGATGATGAACCAAGAATGCTGAATACCATCCGCAGGGTAGAAGACAGCGGGTCAAGCAATCTAGTCCTAAAACTAGCTGAAAACGTGCCAAAAGAACAAACAGTAAGACGAGGCAAAGAGAATTTCAAATATTCATTATTAAGATCAGTGTTTGTAAGTTCGGATTTCTCGTTAATTTGATAAAGCATCGATACCTTTGTTTCTAACTCTTGAATAGGGGACGTCACGCGAAGGGCCTGCGTCCCCTAGGGAACTCAATTTCATTAATACTGCGGTGTGGTACCTCTGCTGAAGGGAGGACCCTACATTTTTAAGCATATTAACCTTAATTGAGCATCGTCTGTTTTCTTAGATAGACAATGAAGATAAGATTTTTTTTTATTACTAATTGCGGCATGTGAGCGGTACTGAAAAGTAAATAGAATTGAATAAGTATGGAGTATATTCAATACAATCACTATCACTACATAGTATAAAACAAAGTTGCTTTCTTTGTCCCTATGTCCCTATGTATGCATACATCTTTAAAACTACGCAACGGATTTCGATGCGGTTTTTTTTAATAGATAGTGATTTAAGAGGAAGCATTTTATGCCCATGCGAAGCCGAGGCGGGTCACTAGTTACACATATATATAAAATACAAATAGTACAAGGTATACCGTAGTTAATTATTGTGTATCAGTAGCCACTTTTAAAATAACATTATAATTGTTTTAAGTAATTTGGTTTTAAGTACAGCGTATATAATATATTTTTATTTGTATTGTAATCCTCTCAAAATTCCATAACGATAATTTATTTTTCCGACAAGTTTTGTAATAAATTAAGGGAGACCAAATATATTTCTATGCGGTCTTCTTTAAAGCAAACGGTTGTTTTTTAAGAAAAGCTAATAAGTTTCTCTGTTTATTATTCTAGCCGGGAACACAAGATGCCACAAAAATATATTTTTTGCATAAAGAAAATATGAAGGCTTAAAGAGTTTGAGTTTTTTGTGATATAATCTTAAGAGATTACCTTGAAATACTTTCGGAGGGGAGTAGAAGGAAAGTTATTTTAAAAAGTCCCTTTGTTTAGATTACTTGAGATTTTAAGAGATATAATATCTGTTAACTTGAATGGACTACAGTCATAAATTAATATTAAAAATGAATTAAAATCTTTTTGAGAATATAAATTAAAGATAGTGTATTCAAATGTTTGTTTCTTGCTAAACATATTCCACAAACAATAACAATATACTCGTATGTATTTTTGTAACATCAACAAATTTTGAATTTTTCATTTTACTTTTGTCGTAAGTAAACACGTTTCGGATATATACCAAACGCTTTTTAGAGTACTCATTAAAAATCCGATGGCAGATTGTTATGAATAATTGCTAAGTGTTATCAAATAAATTTGATAGATAGATACCGCCATCGATATAATGCCAAAATAATCTTATTTTTATATCGATATTCTTATCGCAATTTGATAGTGATACCTACGATAATATACGAAATCCATTTAGACATATTAGAAATCTAAGTCAGTTTGTGAAATACCATATAACAAGATTGACGTAATGGCATTCAAAAATTTTGTATTTGTTCTATGTCTAATATTACCAGTGGCATACGCTGAACTGCAAGTTGTAAATGGAAAAATAAAAATATCAACTGGTACAGGGGCATTTTGTGGTGATACCGTCGCATTCATTACACAGCATTTAGCGCCAGCCTATGAAGAATATGGAGAATTCTTAGAGCTAGAATTCATTCCTTGGGGAAGGTCCTCATTGAATGCTGATGGAACAGTCACTTGTCTCGCTGGATCTGATGACTGCTGGGCCAACCGACTTCACAGGTGTGTTATCAACATCCTGAAAGACGATCAAGATGCTCAAATGAAATACATGAACTGCGAATTCACGGATCGTTCAGCCTTTTTGTTAGGAAGTTATGCTTGCGTTGAAGCTGTTGGGTTAAATCTTGTAGAAGTTGATTATTGTGTGAATAATGCTCATCGTGACACCTTAGACGCTGATGCCGCGGCTGCTGTGGCTCCAGCGATGGAAACTATCAACTTCGTACCGTCTATTGTCTTTAATGATCAAGTTGATGTAGATTTACACAATCAGGCTAGAACAGGACTTGGAAGCATGATTTGCTTTGCATTGGCTGAAATCCCTGAGACCAATATTACTGGATGCAACGTGGCGCCCTAATTTATGTTTAATTGACCAAGTGTTTATTTTGATATTCAGTGGCTACTACTGGCGTTCGTTTATTCATAGAGCCAATTGTTTTATCTCCTTAAAATGGTGGTTTTGATATTTTTTGTGAATAAAATTATAACATCATATTATTACTTTTTATATTTTAAAGCTATAAGTTTCCACGAGTTAAAATATGTTTATATATTATTGTGATGTCGTGTACACTTTTGTATTCAGGAATAAATAGCATTATTTATATTTGTCTAGTTACTTTCTCTGTCGACATGCAACCATATATTTTTTAATATATATTTCAGTAGATTAATCAAACTGAACGCTTTAAAACAATGTAAATCTCATGCAGTAAAAATTAAACACACAATTTGCCCCAAAAACATTCGGTTTTAAATGAGCAAATTAACAAAACTTAAACAATAACCATGAATTCGTGGTCCTCAATCGGCGATCCTGAAGTTTTATCTCTTGGCCTCCGAGTCGAGAGCTCAGCGGCTCCAGAGCTAAATGTCCAACTTTAGCTGGTAATCTACGAACTTGTCCAATTGAACAATCACGAGGGTGTAATGCTGATATCAGGCAGAATCATTTTTACTGATAACACTAATGATGTCGAGAATCGTGATTATGCAGATTGTGGTGATGTCAGCAGAGCTAATTATTTTTTAGATCAATTTATATCGGGAAAACGATATCCTTTTTCTTACTTCTTGTAGTTTTTTTCAGTTTAGTTAACAGACTCTGAAAATAGTTTTTCTATAATAGATGTTGTCTGAAAGCGGTTTTTAATAAAAATAATGTTAAAATCTTATTATGACTTTATAACATACTAGCTGTAACCCGGGGCTTCGCTGCCATGGAAATTCCGTAAAAAAAATTAACCTATGTGTTGTTTCAGGGTCTAAGCAGTCTTTAAGTGGAATCGAGTTTTGTAGCCAGTAGTGCTTGAGCTAAACCTAAAAATAACACAGGAATGATGATATCTCTAACTTTGAGAGTAGTATCTGTTCCAATTTTAGCTAGTACTCCTAAAAATATTTAAGTATTTTAACAATACCCACGTTCGTATTAGACGTGACATTAAATTTACAGCATTTAATAATAATGTCTTTCTATTTCAAAATAATGATGCTTTCCCTACGCGATACTCTTACATATTAGGTATAAACCCCTAACATTATACCATTACGAATGGGTGCACGAGCCAATAATGTCGCACCATTAGGCGATTGAAAAATGTCGCAGGCCACTTTGCAACACCGATGCGCTACATTAACCCGCTTTAAGAATGGCAAAGCTTATGATTGAAGCGCCTGAAGGTAGATTTTCTGAAATTCGTTTAACTATTTTCTTCGTAAGTTTATAAAAATATGGAAAAATAAATAAATATTTTTTGTGAATCATATTTTTTATTTTATAATTATACTAGCTTTTGCCCCGGTGAAATTTCCTCGGGAACGGTGTTTTTTTCCTGGGATGAAAGGTACCCTATGTGTTCGGTCTAACACCAAACAGTGACGTCAAACGCATCGTATGACAATGCGCTTGACCCAGAAATCAGTGCAATATTCGCCGTGACGCCAAACGGTAGCGCTCATAACATTTTTCATTATCATTTTAGTTCGTAACAATTTTGGCTCCAAATATATTTCTTTATCATTTAACATTTCTATCATTTAACTCAACTCACTGTAGTTCAGGCACCAACATATGGTCTTCGGCACTAACTTTGTAGGAGCCAACAGAATTATACAAGAACAACTCCAACAAATTCAAGCATGTTTTACCAATGATTTTCTCGCAGAACTCAGAACTCAGTGAACATTGAGTTCCACTTCAGCTGTCCTTTGAATCCTCATGCAAATGGACTGTGGGAACGAGCGGTCAGAAGCCTTAAACATCATTTGAGAAGAGTAATTGGTGAACAGAAGTTAACATTCGAAGAGTACGCTACCATACTTGCCCAAGTAGAAGCGTGCCTTAACTCCCGGCCGTTATGCGCCTTAACTGAAAACATAGAAGACTTAGACTTTCTTACCCCTGGCCACTTTCTTTCGGGAGACCCAGGACTAACAGTCATACAAACAAAAGAAGACGCGCGTACGCGTTGGAACTTGATACAAAAAACAACACAAGATTTTTGGAAGAAATGGAAGGTGGAATATCTGAGTCAACTAACAACACGTCAAAAATGGAAAAAACCTAAATCTAACATTGAAATTGGAAACATCGTTGTTATACAAGAAGACAATCTTCCGCCCGGGAAGTGGGCCTTAGGCCGGGTGGTGGACGTCCATCCCGGAAGCGACGGCTACGTGAGGGTGGTGTCTCTGAAAACAAAAAACGGCGTAATAAAAAGACCGGTCGTGAAACTGTCTGTCTTACCTTTGGAAGAAGCAGCGAATGAGAACACGAATCCACCGGAACAAAAACCTGAAAAGAAAACAAAACATAGTCTCCCAAAACTAGCATTAATGTTAGTTTACTTCGCTATGTTCATAACATCTTCACAAGCCTTCAACATTACTAAATTACAAGAAAATCAGAAACTCTACTTCGATAAGGTGGCCAACATACAAATCATTAGAGATAAATGGAAGATGATCGCCTATTACGACATTGACCCTTATTGGGAAAGTACAAGAACATACTTAAAATACTACGAACACTTAGAAACTATGTGTCATACATTAAAACAGGTGTTCCAATGTGAGCTTATCCTGCTACAATTACGTCACAGTTACAACGAACTGGATCGCAACAACAAAGTTCTGCTAAATCATCAAATAAGTACCCGTGCCCATCGCCGCCGCCGCGGTCTTATCAACGGTGTCGGATACCTTGCGAATAGCCTGTTCGGAGTATTAGACGACCACTTCGCGGAACAATACGAAAAGGACATCACCTTAGTTCGCGATAACGTAAAACATCTGGCCCTCTTATGGAAGAATCAAACATCAATTGTCGAAGCGGAAAACAATCTTTTAAAACGTACTGAAGAATCTATCCAAAGGCAGCATAAAATCATACATCAACACCTCCTTAGTTTAGATTCTATTTCCTCAGTTTTGAGAAATCAGGTCAACATAGAAATATTAAAAACTGAATTTACACTTTCCGCCATGGCAACGACAAACATTCTGAATCATCTCAAAAACGTCCAAGACATTTTATTGGACACTATCACCAGCATTCATCAAGGAAAAATGAATATGCATATCATGAACCCTGAACAACTCCAAAATGAACTTGGTATAATTTCTGGACAGCTACCGAAAGATCTCGCCGTACCTATTGATAACATTCAAACCAACATGCGAAACATTTACCCTTTGCTAACAGTGAAAGCCAAAATGACCTCAAACTTTCTGATATTTGAGATAAAGGTACCACTCGTTAGCCGAGATAACTTCGATATATACCACATCTTCGCAATACCTTATCAGGTAGGGAACAACAGAGTCACAGTAACCCCCGTGGAAGAATACCTAGCAATTAACCTTCACAAGGACTCCTACCTACCTGTAACTCAGACTGATTTATACCACTGTCTCTCACGTGATGAAACCTACCTCTGCCAATTAAAAACTCCTATTTACAAGATGAAGTCTGATAACGATCTCTGCATCCGAAACAAAGTTCATCGGGATCTCTGCAAAACAAGCATAGTCGCGTGCCAGAACAAGTGGATAAGTTTATCAAAATTAAATAATTATTTCTTTTATTGTTGCGACAAGTGTCAAGTGCGGTCACTATGCAATGATCGAGTTACCGCTCATCAGCTGACTGGAGCGAACATAATAAACATCGATAATGATTGTGAAATAAAAACAGAAAACTTTACGATCTATTCCCATAAACATTTTGAGAAAAGAATAACTTTAGAAGATTCTTTCGAAACATCTTACGTGGCTCCTATCAACCACATAATTAACATCACCGTGGAAACTATAACAGAAGATAGTCAACCCCTGATTAATAAACAATTACTGTACAGCATCGACGACAGAATTCAGTACATGAAGAAACAAGAACCCATAACAGACAACATAAGTGTGCATGACGTTCATCACTACGCCCTAATTTATAGCATACTAGGCGTATCTGCTATTGCAGTAATAATCATCGTGTGCCAACGAGTTCGCCATAGGAGATCTTCGGACGTGGCTGCGCTCCCGCCGCCGCCCGCCACAACAGCGCCGCGCCCGGCCGCGCGCCGTGGCCGCGTCGCCGCCCAGCTAGCTGACTCAGCAGTATCAGTGTCAGTGAATGAGTGTAGTGCGCGAGTGCAAATGAACGATTCGCGGCCTAAAGACAGACTCTCAACTCCCGTATTTTTACGAAAACTTTCTATCGGTGAAAATCATATATGAAACAATCATTTTTAATTATGGACCTTAAGAGAACACTGTTTTCACCTTGTATCACACTATCAAAGCACTCATCTCATATTCATCTCGCACCTCATCTCTCGCCCCCGGCAAGATGTTCGGTCTAACACCAAACAGTGACGTCAAACGCATCGTATGACAATGCGCTTGACCCAGAAATCAGTGCAATATTCGCCGTGACGCCAAACGGTAGCGCTCATAACATTTTTCATTATCATTTTAGTTCGTAACAATTTTGGCTCCAAATATATTTCTTTATCATTTAACATTTCTATCATTTAACTCAACTCACTGTAGTTCAGGCACCAACACTATGTCCTTTTTCTAGTTCTAAGCTACCTCCCCACCAATTTTCAGCCAAACCAGTTCAGCCGTTCTTGAGTTATAAATAGTGTAACTAACACGACTTTCTTTTAAAAGATTGTGCCACTGATAGGCCAATATTCTCTAAATCTTATATTTCCACCACCAACTATTTATGTACTCTGAAAATTAAAGTTTTAAATGGTATACATTCTTTATTAATACAAAACTTCTAACAAAAAGCTATGATTCGAAAAAGAAACAACATAATCTTGTCACTCCCATGGATCCCATGAATTTGATGGATAGGAAAGGACTAATATTCTAAAAGACAGTAAAATACCCAAGAGCAGTAATACAGGTAATTAATCTATGTGACGTAAAACATAAACTGATCCAATCTATAAACCAATAACATGGTTATGAGACTGCAGGGTAACAAGTCTATAACCATTACCTATTAGGAGCTTGTCCCACTATAAGCGGAAAGTCAGAGGCGATTCCCAATTTCATTTTTACTTATAAAATACTAGCTTTTACCTGTGGCTTTACATGCGTGGTCAAGGAAATTGCTTGGCCTTCCGGGATAAAAAGTATTCTATGTGCTCATTATCCAGGTCAATCAATCAAAAAAAGTCAAATAAATCTGTGTTTAAAATTTTGCCGTTTTTGCGTGATTAACTAAAATCCAAACATCCATCAAATATATAATATTATTAGCTGTTCCCCGCGGCTTCGCCCCGCGTGGGACTCGGTTATATCGCGCCCAAAAGTAGCCTATGTTTGACCTCAGGTCGTTAACTACATCCCTACCAAATTTCATCACAATCGGTCCAGCAGTTTAGCCGTGAAGAGGTGACAGACAGACAGACAGACAGACTTTTGCATTTATAATATTAGTATGGATTATTAAGACTAAGATTGATTAAGCTTATTAATCAATAATTCTTAAAAACAATTTAATGATAGGTATTACGAGCGTTAATTTATACTAAAATGTTTTCTGTCGTTACTTAGATACTTTTTTATATGAATAAGATGTTATTTTAAGTCGTGCTTAGAAAGTCTTGGTCACTTCATAATATGACTGACAGCAAAAAAACTATCCATACTTTTTATCTTGAACCATAATAAGTTCAATCTTTTTTGTGACTAGCCAAATATTTTTCTACCAGTCAACCAGTAGTGCAAATAAGAAAAGTATAAAGGTGTACGAGAATTATGCAAATTAATAAATTTTATTTATTACAAAATTCTCGTGCACAATAACTATTAGGTACACTTAGCGACTTGCAGAGACTATACAAATATAAAGGTTTATCTTATATTTAAGTAGTTATTAGTCTTCAATTAAATTTGGCAAATTCACTATTAAAAATTTGTCATAGAAGAACATGATTACAAGTTATTCGTTTTACAAAACTCTAACAGTGAGGCTGTACCCTAATGTTATAGCGTGTAGTAACGTCGAGCATAATGCTGCCTTCAACGTAATACCTATGCTTATACGCGATACGCTCTATATTGCCTCAGAACCATTCACATGCAGATATCCTGATACCGGCTAAGAACAATGAATTTATTTAACAAGAATGGGGTTATAATTGAAAAGTAAACCTAAGGCCACAAGGTTAAAAGTATATAATTCAGTCCACCTATTGTATTTTTTAAATTGCATAAATGTTAACATTAATCAGATATAACAAAGTAAGTATATAATAACTTGGACGAAACCCCTGTACCTTAAATATCAAGTATTTTTGCTTGCATTTTAAATTTTAATTTCCTTTTTTTTTATTAATATCAAAGCCACCTCAGTTGTACCGAAAAAACAAAAAATTATCTAACGTAAGCACGTATTATTGCCTGCTTTTGTCATTTCTCCGATTCTACATTTTTCTACTGATTGGTCTCTTACTTCATCTTAGCGTTTTATCACTTGCATCCTAAGCAGGTTACTTTGGCGATCAATGGTTTTCTTTCTTGCATTGTTACTGCAGTTCGTTCGGTCTTCGATATCCTTAGTTATGAGACCATTTGCATTCATAGGTTCTTCTACGGCGTCAAAGCAGCATTATATTTTTCTCTTTTACAGGGCTCTAGCTGTGGCAACATGGCTAGACAGATTTTGATATCTATTAGTATAGTAGTATAATCATCCATGTGTGGCTACTTTTAGACTGCATCGATCGAGGCGAGGGCGAGACTATCCGACGACTGGGACCACACTTCTTCAATTATTCAGCCGCATTGGTACCTCTCGTACGTTTGTTACATCTCCTCTTTGGCCTTTTTTCTATGTCTACAACATGTGAAATAATTAAAACGAACATTCATAAAACAAATGTAAGTACTTACCCGATTCCATAGAATTAGGTACTAGACACGAAATGTATTTGCTTCGTGGGACCAACCCATGTAAACTTTTGACTTGGTCAGAATAATGAAAATATTAATATATAAATTTTGAGATCAATTCACATTTTGGTAGTGTGTTGTAAGTGCGTTGTGATTGCTAAATATTTTGTTGCATAAAAGTATGTTGTTTCTAAATTCAATCCTGTACAGTGCATGCTTATGGCGACGACCACTTTCTGTTTAAACTAAAGGTTGCCCACTGACGCATGTAGATATCTTTAAATAATCAAAGATATATACCAATACTAGCTGTTCCCCGCGGCTCCGCCCCGCGTGGGACTCGGTTATATAGTGCCCAAAAGTAGCCTATGTTTGCCCTCAGGTCGTTAACTACATCCCTACCAAATTTCATCACAATCGGTCCAGCAGTTTAGCCGTGAAGAGGTGACAGACAGACAGACAGACAGACAGATTTTCGCATTTATAATATTAGTATGGATATGGATTATAAGCATTAGGTCACTTTCTCGTAGTAAACAACAATCTCAAGAACTACCGTAGCTATAAAGCTGAAAATTGATAAGTATGTAGTTCAAAGGCAGAATATATTTGTTAAGAATGGAATATGCGAAATTTCCAAATTAGACAAATTTAAAAAATGGGACTAAGGGGAAATTTTTACTTAAACTGAAAAAGGAGAGAGCGGCACCAAGTGTGTATAATAAATCTATATAGTTACATAATCTTAATACAATTTAAATTCAATATCAATTAAAATACAGACACACAGATTACATGAAATTTCCACATACTAGCTCTTGTGCTTTTTATTATAAGCATAAGTTTATTACCTACCTATGCAAATACAAAGTCTAAAGGCTAAATAATTAGACCTATAAAAGTAAAATTCGGCAGTTAGGCAATTTGCCGAGCTAAGCCACCGCAGTTAAGATTTTTAACTTTACAATAACGTTAAACTTTAAAAGTGACTTCATAATTTTATACTTTGGAAACAACTCCTACATTCAAAGTCAATATCAAGAATTCTATTTCTACTTTCATACATTTTTAATTATGAGAAATGGCAGCAAAGTTTTGTCGATAAGAATCCACGGAGCTACTTCAAATTTAGTTCTCAGTTTGAGTATTGATATCTGACTCAAAGTTTTATCTGTTTTTGTTCGGAAAATTTGAAATGAGAAATTTTTAAATATTATTTTATTTTTACTTTTTCAATAAAATTGAAGTCATATCGTATTAGGATATGAAAAGAGTAGCGGAAGATGGACTTGCAACGCCGCAGCTTTTAAATTATGATGACTAGCTCTTGCCCGGGATTCCGCTCCTATGTTTTACCCTGGATCACCAGGGTCTAAGCAATCTCCATTCCAAATTTCAGCCAAATTGAAGAAAGGCTGGTTCAGCTGTTTTCCTGTGAAAGAGTAACAAACATCCATACAAACTTTCGGGTTTAAATTATCAGTAGTTAAAAAAAAAAAAAAATATGTTAATCGGCAAACGTTTTAGCATGCGCATTTTCTGATTAAGACTCCAACTTAAGATTTTTTCCACATAATTTAAAAAAAAAAACAGTCACCCAATAAATTCTGATAAACATAAGACATGGTAATAAAATACCACGTGGTGGGAATTTTATTGCAAGAAACGGAAATTTAATTAGAGAGATACTGTCTGGAAGCGAGGGTGAAAATTTTTATACCCAATATTTTCCAATTTAATACAGTACCTACAGTTATAAATTATTTAATGTAAAAACGCGTTTATTTATAATTGGTTTTTATAAACTTCGGTCGTCTAATAATGTTTTTTCTTTTTAATTTTATGATATGTTTGGCGATTCTGCGTAACAAATTTTTTTAAATACATACTTGGTTAAACTTTTTCTTTCACTTATAATTCCTTTTTAACGATGTAAACGAACGAAGGTTGTCTTAAATTTGTATCTCCGTCTCTTTGAAATCCTTGCGTCCCAACGAATATATTGAATTTGATGGATTTTTTATTCTAAAGCTTATGTGTGCCTTGTTCTTAGCTAAAATTCATATGATCTTTTTGATCTAATTTTAATATGGAACCCTAAAAATTTAATTCTACAACACCCGTCATATGGTTTTCATTGTGGCTTATTCTTAGATAACCGTTTCTATTTATTAGCTAGTAGCAACTTGGCACAGCTGCGATTTGAGGCAAATTGTCGAACTAAGCACCTATTACTGGCATGGACAACGCTATTACCATTTCTATTATGTTCGTTGACTCACTTATCCTCTATATTGTTATATGTTCCTGGGTTACTGTAGTACAAATACGATACTATTCTGAGCTCGTTTTTAATATTACTCCTAAGCTCTTCCGTGCTTCAGCAGCCGTTGTTAGGCTGTATCAGACATGTCTTTAGAGAACTTCTTCCAGTAAATCAATTATTCATTGTTTAGTTTTACTTTGAAATAAACTTTCAAAAATGTTTTGCATGTGACAAATCTAAATACAATTTTCCAGATTGTTCGATTTTGGGCTCTCTATCATCGAGCTCTAGTTGATATTAGGATCACGTTAATAAAATTAAATTCATTATACAACGAGAACTCATTACAGTCCATTTACTTTTTAGGAACGCCATCAAAAATACGGATATCTGCTACTGAAATATTATTTGGATGATTGCCCATCTCAGCACGAACAGCGTAATAATAGTTTCCAATAAGCAATATCTTCCATGCGAACGGACTTTTGGACTGGCTAATTTATTTACGAGTATGGTTACGTTATGATTCTGTATAGGTTATAAAACAAAAGAGTTTTGTTCAATGGCTACAGGTTGATTTAAAAAATTATGTTACTTTTTATTATAAGTATTAATTTTTAGCATTAAGTCCGCTGTGGAATTTGTATTTAGATATATTATGACTAAATAATAATAATAAAAAATAAACAAATAAATTATTAACTTAAATTGTACAGTCCCGTTAAAGGCTCCACTTGTATTTTGAGCAATGAAGTAAACATATTACAATATGTTGTAGAATTCAATAAAAAAATAATACTATTAAGGTGAACGTCGACACGCTAAGAAGAATATTACTATAATAATTTTAAAGCTGTTTTGGGTGTAAATGAAGAATTTGTGCACTGGAGCCTAAGTTTTAGGTCATAAAACCTTAGGCTCCCGTTCATAAAAGTCGGTTTTATATGACGGCTCTGTCTACTCCGTATGTGATAAAGACATGGTTATTTTAAATGTTTGTAAATTTAAGTGCTAGTCTTTTGTCGGTGAAGTTCCTGAATTTTTTATCTATCATGATCAACAGTCAGTTTCTTTAGTTATCGACACGACACGACGCTTCATATTTAGTACCTGGGCGACCGAGCTTCGCTTGTTTTATGCAGAAAATCTTTTTTGCGTGAAAATATGGGTTAAATGATTTTTTCCCCGACATGGGTATGGACCTAGTTAGATTATCTTTTTGACTATGTAAGAACTTATGTTTAAAATTACAAATAAATCGTTAGAGCTTTTTTACGAAAACGCGAGTTTTTTTTATATATATATATACAAATATTGCTCGTTTTAGGATTTATTTTTAGTTGTTAAATTAACAAGTTAATTTATCTAAACACAAGTTAAGTTATAACCCGCTTGGCTAACGTAAACATAAGTTATTTGTAATCTACACGAACACCTGCAAGATACATTTAGTTTTCGCATACTTCACGAGGTCTTAGCCGTTCTGTTATTCATGGCAGGAACTCGGCTTAAAACTTAGTTTCAAACATAACGCATATAGAGTATATTTTCATAGAATAAGTAATTGCCTCCTTCGTTGAAGTTAAATTAGTTTCATTTTATATTGAAGGAATATATTCCACACCGAGTTATATTTGTTTATTTTTTTAATGTGGAAGCTCGTGTTCCATTATAATTTTGGTACATTCTTTTTTTTTAAATTTAATTTAAACACATCAGCTTAGATGGATTTACTCATTCGTGCCTAATGTATTGAACTATATTCACGTCAAGGACATTAACACCAACCCCGCTACTATCACTGGAACCAAGCCTAAAGCGTACGAGTTCTCATCTGTGTCGATGCGCTTATGTAATCGGTTTTCTCTCTGTCTCTCTCAACGAACAGTTTTCTAGTTTCACCCTTAAGTCGGAGCACGAACTTGGGTTCAAAAATTTTCAACCACTACTTTTCTCTTCTAATTATGAACTTGCCCTTTTTCTTATACCTTTTCTCTATATCTGACAATTTTTTATAGAAACTGTATTCCTAAGAAGAACTGATATGTAGCATATCTTTAGTACAGATTACCTAAAAGTGCTAACGTATCTTTAGAATAACTTATGGAAGCATGTCAAGTTTTGGATCTTTTTGTCTGATATTACCTATTATCACCCTCTCAGCCATACTGGGATTTCTGAAAGAGGATTGCACGAGTTTATAGACATAACAACCTCCAAACATAAACATAGATACTTTCATTTATAACTAGGGCAGATTTACACGATGTTGCCTCAATTTTCCATGCCAGCAACCTCGGCAGAGTTGCCAATAAACAATTTCTTCCATATGGATGCGCTGGAGCCGAGGACCTGCTAATTAGGGACATGGGAACCGATCAAAAGGCCTTTGGCGAAGCTGAAGAGGTGACAATGAAGTTTGGTGAAGCGTGTGATATTAATTTTGGAAGTGTATGTATACCTAACTAGCGACCCGCCCCAGCTTCGCATGAGCATAAAAACCTTTCTCTTGAACCTCTCTATCTATTAAAAAAAGCAGCATCAAAATCCGTTGCGTATTTTTAAAGATTAAAGCATTCATATGGATATAGGGACAGAGAAAGCGACTTTGTTTTATACTATGTAGTGATTTTGATGAGGGTATAGACTATATTATTATTATAATGTAAATTTTTTTTTAAGTTTAATTTTACATGTTGCCTTGATTCTATAAATGACGATAATTAATTTCATGCATAAGATTGTTATTTTTGATATTTATTAATTTCAGTCTTTGCGAGTAACATTTCTACTACATAGGAGAGAGATCCAAAATGTAGATTAATGAAAATACTATACTACCCTTTAGTCAGCAAAGTATGTACACAAGTCTCAAGTACATCATAGATTTTGGTTTCTAAAAGCATGAATCCTTGGTGGTGTGAAGTCTACAAGTAGTTGTTTATGGTTGTTAATCTAATTATCATAGCGTTTACTTGGTTGCATTCCATGTCGTCACTTTGGAGTCCGGGAAACGAGGATTATTCCGCATACATGAATGTAAATCAACAGCGACATAAATAGGACGCGGGGTCGATTTCGATAAACGATAATTTCCACTCGAATGACGTCATCGCATCCCCAGTGTTTGCGGTGCCACTGATCAAAGAGGATTTGCCAATCCACTACCAACTATGTTTGTATTGTATACCTGCCCTATTTGTAACTAAAGGTTCTATTCAGGAAATTAAGGTCAAAAGTAAGTATTATAGAAATGGTACAGACGATTGAAATTATACGTGAATGATATGCTTTATCATTCACGTATAATTATCATACGTCCATTCTAAAATGAAAAAGAAATCAACAATTTAATCAATTTATGACATAGCCTAACGAATGCCATCTATCGATAACAGCCGGGACCAACGTGCTTTTCAAAGCACGGAGTAGCTCCAGACAGAAATGCTACTCATGGCGACCAATCCAAGTATGGCCGCGCACTCGCCTTCGCTCGACGCGCGCTATCGTAACGAGCACACGCGCCCCGCTAAGCTATCGAACTCCTCAACCTTTATGATCCAGCATGCCTGCTCTAATAGGTGGTTATGGAAGTCAGTCAATAAATCTAATAATATCAGTCGAAATTATATTATCTGCTATTTCTTCAATATTTTCTAGCTAGCAAATTGTTTCTTGTATTCACCCTAAAACTACACGTTCTCGGACATATAAAATGTGAATGCATTTCGTTCCTAAGAGGGTACAAGAAATTCATATTTTACACTTTTGACAGATGTGTCCTTCCCTTACAATTTATCGTGTTCCTAATATGGAGTAGCGTTTCTTCGTATGTGAACGTTGACCTTATATGATTTACAATACTAGACTTAACACAAATATTCTAGTACTAACTCTACTTTATTTTTACTCTCCTTTGTTTGAAATTAAAAAATATATATGATAATTTTGTGGTTTATATTTTTTTTCGATTTCTCGACTTCTAACTAAGTTACATAAAGCTTAGTTAGAAATCGAGTAAAGGCTGATAACGAGAAAGGTTGAATAAAACTGCTTGTAGAAATAATCTTTGAAATAAGTAACACCACTGAATTTAACAAAATTAACGCCGATGAATACATTTTCTTTTTTGGAACTTTTTGACTTATAATTTACAGTGGAGTTTTGAATAGACATAAATTCGTGATTCTTTTCTTAGTCTAGCATTTGAAAGATTTAAAATCAGCAGCGAATAAGAGTTCCGTTGTTTTCCGAGATAATATAAAAATAAGTATTCCTTGTGACGTCGCACGGAAAACGTGAACTTATAAATCAAAGCACTCCGTAGGAATTTATTCACTTATGAATAAAGTTCGTTGGCGGACGCTCTACTGAATGGAAATCGTAGTTATTTTATTAGAATCTGTTTTAACTTGAATATAACTACTTTATTATCAACTTATTTTGTAGGTTAAAGGGTCAATTTTTGTCAATTGATACACATTAAGATGTCAGAGTCCTTCGAAAATGCCTATCGGCCTCCGAAGCACGATATCATCTTCATTATGAGACAATTAGTAGATTAAAATTCAAGGCTGCAATGTCCTAAGCAAACTAGGAAAAAATAAAAAGTATGCTTCCCGTGGGAATCGAGCTCATGATCTCTTTTCTCATGAGTCTTTAGGCAAACGCCTTTTAACCTAATATTTGACAGAAAGCAGTGGGTAGAAAGGAGGTGCTAGAAGGATTTTTATTTATTTAAGCCCTATTGCACTTTGAAAAAATACAATAAGTGGAATTAATACCATAGTTAATAATTTTAATGATTTTGATGAAATTACTTATCTTACATTTGATGATCTTATAGCAATGTTGTCTTTTAAAAAGGACAAAGTATCTTTGATAGCTCAAGATGACTGTGTTAGATTGCCTATTGGCGCGAACTTTCGACAGCTGAAAGTCGTATTTATGATGATGAGATTCTACACTGTCCAACAAAGGGTTGTATAATTAAAAAGGTAAGTAAGTGAGCAATCAATAAGATGAAACATATAAAAACATTTATTACAAATCTATCTCTATCTATACGATATATACTAGTCCCATAAAAGCATAAATTATTTGCCTTCAATACCGGGGAAATGCTGTAAGAATGCTAATGTATGCAATATGTCCTCTACGGGCAAGTTTGTAGCTAGACACATTAGGGGTAATGGCTACGTGTCTAGAAGGATTGAATGTCTTGAATCGATTGATATTAGAAACTATACCGTATGTTTTTTTTCCAGCCGCTTTGTCATCCAAAGCATCTGATGCTTCTCGTTATGCGTCTCGTATGAAAATCTGTGTGGACTCTTCAGCTATAGTTGCCTGTTTATTGCTATTTATTAATAAACGTGTTAATAAAATAATAAGTTTATTATGCTCTAGTTAGAAATGAACTAAAGATACTTATACTAAAATGTTTACCAGTAATGTTTAATTATTAAGTATGTCAAAAATCCTTCTGATATTGCTGTGACCGTCCTTGAGTTTTCGCTAGACACTGACTGAATCGTCATTGTTTGAGAGTGTTTTTACAGGGAGGAAACCAGTATTTTGAAAACACAAAAATAACGGTCTTTAACCTGGTAAATAAATATAGCAGTTGATTTTAGTGTTCTAAATACCTTGACTATTATTATTTATTTTATTTAAGTTGCTATCTCTCTTATTACTTTAATCTGAGCTTCAGTAGACTGTAAAAGAGGACTATACAAATAAATTTATTTCAAATGAGTTTACTAAAGTTTCATTAGCGTTTGAACTGAAGGTATAAATGAGCTCATCACAAAGTTTAATGGTAAGATCATTGAACTCTAAAAGTAAGTAATTAATTAAGCCTTCTTATATAGTATACTAGCTGTTGCCCGCGGCTCCGCCCGCGTGTAGGTCGCTTTTCACGTAACCTGTGGAAACTACAACTATCCAGACCCATAGTTAAATCTATAGTATCCTATTCCCGTGCCAATTTTATAAAGCCATTACATTGCTACGATATCAAACTGAAAATATTAACATTCATACTATCACATCTTTGTCTCTAAAAGAGTAGACGCAGCCTATTACAGGGTCATTTGGACCTAAAAGCCACTCCTAAAGTTATAGTGGGCGTGAAAAGTGGAGAAAATCTCAATAAAAAGTGATAAGTTAGTTAAATTAAACCTTACGACACGACCGTATGTTCCATCAAACAACAACTGAACTGACTTGCCGATTTGATTATTCTTTAAACCAAAGCCAAACCAAACCAACCAATCAATTCAAATAGCTTACAATACAACACGACCGATAAACAAACCAACCAATAGAACTAAATCAACAACCAAATTTTTTTTTAATTAATTCAAATTAATTTTCAATCTGCTATACCATATGCGAAAAAATAATTAAAATAAAGTCAGCACCATCTATTGATATTTTATGTAACTAAATTATACGCCCACACACATTCAATTTGTTATTTTATTAAAATAGAGACTGGAGTGTGTTTTTCTCTTATTGATATCGATAAAACAAAGTAGAAATTCTAGCCCTAGCTAAATTAAATACGTTTATGTAAACCGCATTCAACTCTGTTTAAAAGTTTTGAAGCAGTGCTAGAAGTAAACTTCAACTGACCATAACTTCTTTTTTTTCCCTTAACCGATTTTGACGAAACAAAGTTTTGACAATGCTCCTAATTATATGTAATCCACCTGTGAAAACCGCGTTCAAATCTGTTGAGTAGTTTTGAAGTTATAACGTACCAGAGGAACAAAAATTCCAAAAATTGCTTTTTTTTTTGTTTCTGTTACTCTTCTTTAATCGCTCCGTATCAGTTTTTTAGAAAAATATTTAATGTATATACACTCGATTTTTACTGTCCTATTATTTGTATAGATAGATAGATAAGGACAAAATACTGATATATTAACGGACTTAACGCTAAGAGCGTTCTCTACCAGTCAACCATTTGATTAATCTTCTTCTTCAATGTCGTCAATGACAAACTATTAGATTTGATTTGATTGGGGTTGCGATATCGTTTATCCGGAAATAAATTTGCAAATGAATTTATTCGGTCCTTTTCAAAATTAAAATAAAAGTAAGAAAATAATTCTAGAAAATAAATAAAAAACGAAAACAGAAAATTATTGTTTGTGGCAGGATTCGATCCAGCAATTTCCAGCTATTTCTTGAAACATTTCTTTACTAAAATATTAAAAGCAAAAATAATTGAATTCTAAAAAACGAATACAAAACGAAAAAAAAGTAAGTAAAAAAAAGTCATGTTTAGCAGAATTAGAACCCTCTACTCAAAAAAATAATCCGCGACCTCTACCGATAGGCCAACATGCGTTGTTAGTAATTGGCGAAATTTTAAATGGAATTTGTGTATAGGTACGCAAATTCACCCCTTTTTTTGATGTAAGGGTTGGAATCGTGAACAACCCTTTCTTATATGGGCAGTATATAATATAATAATGAAGACACTAACCAAATTTCACGTTTATGGCTTTTATAGTTTCGGTTTTGTGATGATAAATTAGATAACCTCCCCCTTTTTACCCCTTTAGAGGTTGAATTTCAAAAAACGCTGAAACACGCCATTAGTTTTTTTTGTTGAAAAGCATTCTTGCCAAGTTTCAAGTACATCAGTGAAGATTTTAATTTTTTTTCATACAAACTTTGACCTCAATTTTGACCCTTTGAGCGGTCTAATTTTGAAAAATCCTTTCTTATCTGAGCACTACGTTACTAAAAAACTATTACTAAACTTCGGTCCAAATTTCAAGTTTATAGCTTTTATGGTTTAGGCTGGGCGTTGATTTATCAATTGCCCTTGTTCTTATATAAAGAAGAAATTATATTAATCTATTAACTAATTAGAAATTAATACAAATATACTTAAAGACCTACAATTTATTTGAGAAACCTTACAATATATTTAAGATATGCAACTAACTTATGGAAAATAACACAAAGATTTACCTATTTTCAAACTACTATTCAAACTCCGGAATCCGGAATCCGGAGAAACACTTTTCAAACGAATCAATGAGTAGCCCAAAACGCAGACATTATATACATACAATATAATGCCGCAATTGCCAATCCATACTCCAATCAATTCCAATTTTATTTATTTTATTATTTTATATTTAACAGGCACCAAATCGTCTTAACACACAATCAAATCGTTAGAAAAGCAAATAAAAAAATGTTTTATTTATTTATATATATATATAAATCTCAATTACTACACATGATGATTAAATGCGAACGACAAACCATATCGACTTTTAAAATGTATGGTGGCGCCATCTATTGACACATTACTGAACTCATAATATTAACAAATAAATAAAACCTTTGCACTCTGTCTTCTATAATTTAGTTGTGTACATACAATACAATTCAATAGAATACAAAATATTATACCAAGACATTTTCAATTTTAATTCCATGTATCTCACTTCAAAAATGACAAAGTTTCATACAAACTGGCAACCCCTATTTCACCCCTATAGGGATGTAATTCTCAAAATCAGATTGATGCATTATTATTTTTTACCAATTACAAATTCAAATTAAAAATTCCATGTGTCTCACTTCAATAATGACAAAGTTTCATACAAAATAGCAACCCCTATTTCACCCCTTTAAGGATGTAATTTTCAAAATCTGATTGGTGCATTCTTATTTTTTACCAACTTCAAATGTAAATTAAAAATTTCATGTATCTCACTTAAAAAATGACGAAGTTTCATACAAACTGGCAACCCCTTTTTCACCCCTTTAGGGATAAAATTCCCAAAAGTCCTTTCTTAGCGGACGTCTCTTAGTCACAATCTACCTTCCTACCAAATTTCATCTTCATCGGCTCAGCAGTTTTGGAGATTTCGTGATGAGTGAGTGAGTGTTTTTCGCTTTTATATATATAGATAGATAGTAGGCTTTTCATACATACTACTGTAAACGCAACAATTTCATTGAAGATGGAAATAATATGCTATTTGCTATTGTATTTTTATTTTGTGATAGTCCTGACTTCAAAGAATTTATTTTAGTAATAGACAAAATATATGGTATATTCGTTAGTATATAAGATTCATTTTTTAAACTACAATAATGGGTGGACACGCCAGCTATCGAAAGAGCCATTAGGCAGTGAATATGATGAAAAAATAACCAATCACATTTAGCTCAAGTTTCTTAGCCTACAGATAGTTAAATAAACAACAAGATTTTCTTATAACCTGTAACTTATAGATCCAATAAACTAACCCACTAACAAGCGAACTCCTTCAATAAACAGCAGGAATCCTTAAAAGAATCTCTGAATAAAACATAGGTGTGTCCAAGCAGCCACGTTTTATAAGAAAAGTTTTCTGCTGCCATGTCAGTTAATTTAAGAGACCTCTTACAAACTTCTGTAGTTATATTAATTTTTGTTGCCGTAAGCAGCCATTTTACTTTTTGTTTTTGTTTTGCTTTAATTTTCTAAGTTAAACTACGAAATAGATTACAATAGTACATAGTTGGTTGTTGGTAACCTGTGATAAAATGCTTTTAAAGTAAAAACCTGCCATAGTTTCTCTCTTTTATTTTAGATTTTTTTTATTACATCAGCTGATCAAGACATGGGTGTATTTTCATGTTTAGTTTCTTTCACTCTCATTAATGGACCTCTACCAGAGGTAATTTTTATCGTTTGTTCAAGAAGGTACACTCCCTCCACCTTAAATTTGACCCCTACTAAATATAGTAAGTATGGTACCCCTTACTGTACTTTATAATCATCACCATTTTAGCCGCAGGCTGTCCACTGCTAGACATAGGTCTCTCCCAAAGATTTCCAAAATGAACGGTTGGAAACGGCCGGCATCCAGCGCCTGCCTGCAACCTTCTTCAGAAATTTGACTAGGTATCTGGTCAGTAGGTGTCCAATGCTGCGCTTGCCGGTGCGTGCGTGGTCGCCATTGAGAGCTTTTCTACCTCATCGGCCATCGGTTCGTCGCGCTATGTACCCCGCCAGTATCGCGTGCCAAAATTGGCTCCGATGACCGCTTCCATATTTCTCATCGAACATTATATGCAATTCATAGGCAGCCATAGCGATGTATTTTTTGATACCAATTAGTAGACAAACTAAACTTTATGCTTATTTTGCATAAAGTCGAAAGTCGAAAGTTGAAAGTCTGGAAAATACTTTGATTTTAATTAAGACGCAGCTGTGTAAGATGTATATTTTTCAATAATTCTAAGTTTGATTTACAAAGAATACTTTCATTCCTTTGTAATTTAAAAAAAATATTGCTCAAAAGAAATAAAATATTCACAAAGAAAATGCTAACTTTGAAAAATGCAATATTCCAAATTACTTGAGTAATCAAACAAGAACGTAAAAAATATAGTTTTTTTATTCAAAGCGATGCTTTCAGAATAATGAAAAACACACAAGTTGCGCCTTTCTTTACAATTCACTCAGAAAAAGTCCACAGGAGATAAGTACCGATGTATGTACATAATTTGGTACCCCAATATCGACCCCTATAACCTTTACGACCTCCATGAATTATACAAAGCAATTTGTTCCCAGATAAGTTATCTAGCTGACTGTGAAAATATACGTATTTGGCGCGAATTAGAGTACATTGGAAAACGCTGATACTGGCCATTAACAATATTAGAAAAATTGGCTTGTTTAAAAAAATGCTCAAATTTTGTTTGGTTTGCCTTTGATTCGGAAAGTATGTGTTAATTTTGATCCCCGACTAAAGCAGAGGTTTAAAACTAGCTGTGTAGTATCTGACCAGATCCTCATTTCCCGTGGATGTTGTAAACGAGACTAAAGGTAATTAGAGGTCAATTTTCTTTTAGGTACTTGTGTTGACAAGTAGTAAATTCCACCAACATCAGCAGTTCCTAGAGTATGGCAGACAGTTGGTCAAAGAATAATACCAGAAACTTCGTGGCTTAGAATATGGGATAAAAAAGTGTTAAAATTATTGTACAATACAAAACAAAAGTGCTTTTTATAAAATATCTATACCATTATACCAAACGTCCGTTGTGAATGTTCGAATGATGAAAGGTATATTTGATTATTGTAAAAGGGTTTCGACATATACGGATAGCTTGAATTGAAATAGGGTTGGTGGCGCGCATGGTGATCTGTAAGAAATATGCGAAAGTATTGGTATCTATCTCTGTTAGAACCTTTTAGAATTGCGAAAACAGAAGTATCAATATTGCTACGCAAAAGTCGATTAAGTAAATAAATATAATATATGGACAAATTACAAAGGCAATACCCATTTCTTATTAAAAATAGAGTTTATAATAAGCGACCCCTTTTACATGTTCACAATTTTCATATAGTTGACGAGGAAAACAAGATATTTAATTAATTTAAATTTCAGCAAAAAAAAATACACATTATTATTTTTGCAAGTATAGACTCATAGTTTATTGTCCCTAAATTTACGAGTAAGATTTTAGAGATTGATTTACTTTCAAATATTTCTTTTAAATTGCAATAGCTGATACAATAAATATTTATGAAATTATGCAATCAATAGTGCCTAAAAAATTTACATCATTGCGACCACGGAATTTTGTTCGACCACTATTTCTCCGCCTTATTTACTATTAAAAAAAAGTAGCCAAATTTAAATAAAAGTTTTTAATTCTAAAGACAACAGAACTCCATTAGAAAGACTCAATTCCTTCCCCATGTTTTACGAAAACGTCATAACAACAATAAAAGTGGGATTAAAAATAATGTGAAATATTTCGTAGGGGACATTTTGGCAACAGCTGTTTTTGAGCTTAAGGCGATTACAAGTTGGCAGTTCAAGTTTGATATAAAAATAAGAAAGTAATGTTATTTTGAGTGTATTTTTTTGCTTCCAAAGTTATTCCAAGTCGGCATGGAGGAATTTAAGGGGAGGGGAAACGGTCTAAGTAAATGCTAATATTTGCTTAAGCCTATAATATAACAAGTGTCAGATGCAAACTTTGCACTTATTTTGAGTTTGCTTTGAGATTTGAATGCACTTTTCAATTTAGGAATGGTTTACAGTAGATATTTTAATACCTAATATGTTTTATCACCTTTCCTATATTTATTTAACTGAAATATGAGATTATAATCTAATGATTTAAAAATTGACGAGTTTTTATTTATTTATAATAGGCACTAATTTCCAAAAAAAAAAAAAAACAGAAAATGGAAAAAATTAAGGATAAATATTTTTTGTACTAGCATACCTCATGGCCTTTGAACGGGTTTAAATAATAAGTAACAAACCTTCCAGAAATATACAGTGTCTAATTGACGAAGAATTACATAGTTTAAAAAAATAAACACATGCAGAAAGCGACTATAATTAATATTAAAATATGTTTTACCACTGTAAAACTTATAGAAAAATTGTATCTTTTTGACATTCTCAGTCTCAACCCAAGCGACAACCGGCTGCCGCATAAAGTTATCGATTCTATTATTCCTTCCGGTAGTTGAAGTAAAAATGCACTGATAAAAATGTTATCCTCAATAATATAATTTCTAAGCACGTATCGATTTCAAAGTAAATTAAATTTTGTATACGATCAAAGTAGAATCGACCTACAACTTGTGATGTTAACAGCGTTTGTTACTCAATATAACTGATCAATATGGCGCCCTGGGGCTGATCTCAACAATCTCGAATTTCCATTACAAGTAAGAAAATTAAGTGCTTTAGGTACAAAATAAATTTCTAATAAGATTAAGTTGCTACTTGATATGATTATGAAGTTTTCTTCATTTTCTTCCTGTCTATTTATTTGTTCCATATGCTTCTTCTTATTAAGATATTATTAAGCTCTTTTGCCAAAGATTTTTTACTATCCTCTTAGCTTGAGGCGAGGTTTTGAAAACAGATTTATAAGTGTTGTACAAACCAAAACAGAAGCGTGCTTAACTGTAAGAATAAAAAAGAACCTATATTTTGCCCGTGGCCTCGCCCCGGTAAACTTCCCTCGGGAACAGTGCTTTTTACCCGGGATGAAAGATACCCTATGTCCTTCTCCTGGTTCAAAGCTACCTCCTCACCAATTTTCAGCCAAATCAGTTCAGCCGTTTTTGAGTTATTAATAGTGTAACTAACACGACCTTCTTTGATATAAAATATATATACGAGTATATATATATTTAGATATATAGATGTGACAAAATCTTAAAATACTGCAGTTGAAATTACATTCAATCTTGAAACCGCATTTTATCATGAGAAATAACCAATTCTCAAAAAAGAATTCGCTATTCTTGTTATACTTTGCAAAAAGTTTACCTCACTCGCGTTCTAAACGCCCCGTTTCTGAGGCTTTGGCATTGCATTCCGTATTTTCCATATCTCGCCGGTTTATCGCGCGATCGACGCCCCCTGCCGTTCTCGATGATCCATCTTCCAAAGAGCTGGGTTGCGCAGACGAGCAGTTATATTTGACTTTTTGTGTCGATCGTGAAAGAACTACATTCTATGTCCTTTGCACAAAGCTGGTGGCTTACCACCATCTCTTAAAACCATGTTAGAACGATTGAGTAAGGGAGATGTCGCCTCAGATCATGTATCGCGCTGTCTCGCTTACTCACTGGATCTTGCATGGTTAAGAGTATGAAGTGTTTTTAATTATGTTCTAGCCACCGGAACAGGAAAAACTTACGACGTTTTAGTTAACACTTTTTTATTATATTTCTTTAATTTTCTTTTTACATAACGCAATTAGTAAGCGACAAAAGACGGATTTAAGTTTTATATTTCATCTTATAGTCAATCTTATATTCTAGTTCCATTTGCCAATTTAAAAAAAATATGGTAGATAAATATACTTAATATCTGAACCTATAATTTTTATGTCAATCGTTCAATCATTTATACAGCTGTGTTATTTGCTCCGTTGAATTAAGAAATATCTCTATTTATTAGGAGAAAAATTAAGGTCTGCTGAGCGAGACCGCTTTAATATCAACAGATACGGAAGTAGCTCTCGATTAGCGTTAATCAGGAAATTCATGTAGTCATAGATTCACACGGACTAAGCTTCATTCCTCACACCAAACATGAAACATTACAGTACAATTTAAATTACAACAATACTGTCATTATTTCATAAACGCTGCTTACCTATATAATAAGACAACAGCGTTCCAACCGCTCGACTGACGCTCATCTCTATTTATTACAGGCGTTCTAACAGCTCGTCTGCTGCTCACATGTCGCGCGTACCGATGATCCATCTTCGTGAAAACACGCGCAGCAACGCGTGATTCCAGCAACAAGGGTGCAAGTGGGGAGTGAAATATTTATTTTTTCCCTTTCTTTGACGACCAACTCCGTTGTCAAACTTATGGTGCATGCGACAAATGTTCGCGTTGGTATGGTTATTGTCACTTTGTTTCTAGCATTATGAGGTTTTAAAGCGAATCTGTGATGTTTACTTAAATGGTAGATGATGGAAACTTTTTGTATAGTTACATTAATTTTTGTTAGTCAGAGTAGTTGCGAAACTTTGCATGCATGGGAATTTCAGATACCCAAATTTTAACAAATTTTCGTACATGCTCTTTGTAATAAATTGCTGGCGATAGGTTTTTGATGAGTGTGTATTTAGTACTTGAAGAAGCTTCGTATAAAACCAATTGTGTTGCAATGGTTATATGTTTCTAATATTAGTGGCGGGCATGCGGGGACCAATAGGGTTATGAGTGGGAACCAGCTGGCAGTAATCTTAGTCTTAGTCTATGGCAGGAACTGATTGCAGAAGCACGCAAAACACTGGTAGATTGTATTTTAACTTCCGCAATATAACACCTAAATAAATAATTAAAAGCTAGTACTTTTTACCCAATACCGTTTAATAGCATAATTGAGTAACATACATCCACAACTTTTCATTAAAGAACTCCATAAAACAAATCACCGTTTGATTGAATCACCATCAAAAACATTACCATATTTTACCATTTCAAAGCCTTAAGCTTACTCTATAAACTCGCGATTAAATTACACAAGCTCACTGCGATAACAGCGCGACAATTAAAAGTTTCGAGTCTCCATATTTTCAGGTTATTAACTAAACCATTTGACGAACCCTCCGAAGTAAAAGCGAATAAATTTTCGAAGGCGATTAAATACGGGTACAAGTCACGCACATTAGCCACCCTATGAGTTACATATTTAAACATACATTAGATTTCGTCATAAGTCATTTTTAGGTGCGTCGTGATCGAGAACAAATTTAAGTTCGCAATAAGTATAGACAATTTTTTTTGTTGGAGCCGATACCTTCTTTTCGGTAGATGTCCATATCGGATTGATATTACTTTTGTATAAAATGTATAACCAATTTGTTGTTTCTTTGTGATTTGTCCCTATATATTTATTTATTTATTTACTAGCTGTTACCCGCGGCTCCGCCCGCGTGTAGGTCGCTTTTCGCGTAACCTGTGTTACATTGAAATGAAATGACGCAATCGAAGTAGCCAGGACATTATTCAAATATAAACAAATATCATGTTTCAGAGTTAAGTTCAAAGAATCTCTTTGTAGACAACATTAGCAGTTCTTCCCTCAGAGGCTAATAAAAATAGATTTTCGGCGCTACTGACCCGCGAGCAAGCCACATACAGTTGTCCATGCGAGAAACATCTTGTTCTTAGGTCGATGCCAGCTGCTTTTAGGGTTTGTCCCTGCGACTTATTTATCTTATCGTCATGGCAAAGCATACAGCAACTGGAAACTGGGTGCGTTTAAATTGAAAGGGGTAATTTTTGGGGATGAGTGGTATTCGAGGTATATACACCGTTTCGCCTGAACCACACCCTGTGAGAATTTCGGCCTGTATTAAGTTGCGCTGCAAAACCGTTACTTTGAGTCGGGTCCCGTTGCATAGTTTAGACGGAGAAAGATTTCTTAGGAGCATAATGGGAACGCCGACTTTAAGGGTAATGTTATGAGCAGGAAGACCACTTGCAGCCAATGAACTCAAAAACTCGATAGGGTAGGTGGTAGCATCATCCTGATGCACAACGCTGTTATGACGTGTAAATCAATTCCGTTTCGTGTAAACGTTTCCGAAGCCCGAGATGAAGCATGACGCTCGCGGTCAGCGGACAACCGAGACTCTCTGTCAGAAGAAGTTTCTAAAGACCGAGACAATGCATGGCGTTGCCTATCTTCATCGAGTCGTATCTGTCTATCCGCATTAGATTCTTGAGATCTAGCTAACCTTCTGCTTTTAGCTATTCTGGAATGATGCAACAGATTAGATCGTTTCTTCCTAGGCATTATTTAAAATAATTAAAATCTATATATATAAAAGAAAGTCGTTTACTCCACTTATAACTCAAGAACGGCTGAACCGATTTAGCTGAAAATTGTCAGGGAGGTAGTTTAGAGCCAGGAGAAGGACATAGGATACTTTTTATCCTGGGAAGCCCACGCGGGCGAAGCCGCGGGCAAAAGCTAGTTCTTTATATAACGTGAATTTAAATCAACTGCAAATATTTTAAGGGCAGATTCAGACCACTAAACTTTCCCAAATAAACTTATGTCGAAATACGAAAAAAAAATTTTTGGCCTCCCATACAAATTGAGAATCAGCTGATCTAGTATAGTATGGAGAGTGAAAAATAAAATTTCGTATTTCAATATAAGTTTATTTGGAAAAGTTGTTCAGTATAGTGGTCTGTATCTGCCCTTAAAATATTTGCAGTTGATTTGTGTCCACCTTGTATACGATACACGATCGTATGTTCTGTCAAACAACAAATTCAACTTTCAATTCAAGCAAGACAACTAACAATAGATAGCGAACCGAACCGTCCATTTACCAAACCAATCAATAGACAACACCAAAGAATCAAACCAAAAGAACCATAAAGACAAAGACCATCAAATTTTTAAATTTGCTGGGGTTAATTTCAATCTGCTATACCATAATGCGAAAACGTAACCATAGCGAGTTGTAAAGTAAGCGCCATCTATTGAGATTTTATGTAACTAAATTTACGATCAAATTCAATGTGTTATTTTATTAAAATTAATAGGTGCAGTGCGTGTTTTCGTCTTTATTGATATGGATAATATAAAGTAGAAATCCTAGCCTTATCTAAATTAAATTAAACGTAAGTAAACGCATTAAAAGTTTTGAAGCAGTGTTTGAAGTAAATTTTCAATCGACCATAACTTCTTTTTCCCTCAACCGATTTTGACGAAACAAAGTTTTGACAACGCTCCTAATTATATGTAATCCAACTGTGAAAACCACGTTCAAATCCGTTGAGTATTTTCGAAGTTATAACGTACCAGACAGACATACATGCATACAGACAGACAAAAATTCCAAAAACTGTTTTTTTGGTTTCTGTTACATACTCTTTTTTAATCGCACTCTATCAGTTTTTTTGAAAAATATTAAATGTACAGACACTTGCATTTTTGTGTCTTATTATATGTATTGATTTATTTATTTATTTATTTATTTAGTTGTTATTTGCTTTTCTATGGTGCGGATTTTCATAGCTGCACGGGATTTTTCCTAGGAAACGGCATTTTATTGTATTATTAGAAAAAAATGTGATAATAAGCTCTTACTTGCTTCAGATGGTACGTTAAGTCCGGTAAAGTAAGTAATAAAATAGCCCCGGCTGCTTTTCGTAGATAGGAAGCTGTTAAGCTAAGTCAGATGGCTTTAGGCAACTCAAAAATGTAATACACAAGTATTGGCCACTAGCTCACTTGAAAAGAAAAAAAAGATTAATAATTTCAACTCCATTCACATAAATTCATTTTTCATATAAATTAAGTCGTGTACAAATAATACCATACAGTGATAAAAAACCTCCAAAAGAAAATGTACGTTTTACTTTTTGAGTCAAAAAGTAAAACTAAATAATTTTTGACAATAAATAAAGATAAATTTATAATTTCCATAGTCCTTATAATAATTTTCAAAAAACAGCCAAACAACAAATGTTACAACAAATGTTCTCAATAACAACACGCCCTAAAACTTTTCTCATAAGTGATGTTACACACATTCATCATTTTTTGTTATTTTGACATGTGCAACGAAGGCGAAAAACAGCTAGATCAGCGAGCGGGGTGCGGTGAGGGGCGGGGGACGTACTCGAGGGTCGTAAGTGAGACGTCAGGGGTCGATGGAAATTGATTTTCCGCCATCAGTCATAAGTTATATGCGAGTACACAGTGGGCGCACAGAAGCGGGTTTGTTCTAACCGGAGTTAGAGCAGATTCAATTAAGTTTCTTACTTCCAACAAAAAGAAGGGTTTGAAAGGTCACGCGTGTTCTTTAGCGAAATATCCAAAAATTGAGGGGGATTTTTCGTTAACTTTGTCATACTAATCATATAAACGCAAAAGTTTGTAAGGATGTTTGTTACTCTTTGACAGGAAAACGGCTGAACCGATTTGGCTGAAATTTGGAATGGTTAGACCCTGGAACAACACAAAGGCTATATTTTATGTCGGAATTCCCACGGGAGCAGAGCAAGATTATATAACTCAGGTAGAGTAAAAAACTGAAAATAATGTATTGACATAATTTTTTTTATCAAACTTCTAACTGAATTACTTACAAATATTTTTCATTTGTGTAATTATTATTTACTAGCGAACCGTCCGTTACTCAGTGGAGATTGTGGCGCCGCTTCTTCTCCACTTGTGCTTGGGAAGTTGTGGTAAACCTAATCCAGAACAAGGTAACTTTATAGATAAAATAATGTTTTTGCATAAATGAGATTAGTATATCAACAATAGAATTGTATTTTTGATATATCTGTGTAAACATTTTTTGGTCTTAGTTTAGTATATTATTTTTTAAATAACAATATGTATTGTATCGCATATCGTATTGCATAAATGAGATTTGTATATCAACAATAGTTGTATTTTTGATATATCTGTGTAAACCTTTTTTGGCCTTAGTTTAGTATATTAATTTTTATATAACAATGTATTGTATCGCTTTTGGCTTTCCAATAAAAAAATACGTTTAAATTATATCCGCAAACAATTACCCGTATACTATTACTAAACTGATATGACGTGAGCGCTAATGGCCGCGTACACAAAGTAATCGGGCGTTCAATTGATTTATGATTTGAATATACGCTGCAAACGGCTGAGCCGACGATCGGCTTTGATTTTCACTATTGCACTGTTTGGATTTCAGAAATTGTTAATTAATGTGCTCCCGTGTAATGGGAGTTCCGTGTTTCAGGTCTCTAGTTTAATTTGGATAATTTGGATCTATGGATTTTATGGACATTGAATGTCAACTCTAACTGAATGAAATTGAGCGCGGCTAAATGAACTTCAAATTCAAATTACCGAATTTATCTTGTTCAGGATTAGAAAAAAAATAAACAATTGAAAAATAATTTAATTGCTGCACAACATGCTACAGGATTACAAAGAAAATCCTTAACACATAATAATATGACACAATTAAATCAATACTGTATTTTCAATGAGGTGCTACCAATAAAGAAAAAATCTTTAAATCCAGCATTTAAAAACACAAGATAATGCTTAGCTTTATAAATTCTTATTTCGCATATTACTCAGTCCGTATTATCGCGGCAAAAAGTAGCTTATGTCTTTTTCGAGACTTTCGTCTACATCTATAACTAATTAAATTTAGATCTCTTTTGCGTTTTTAGACTCTTGTCATATACGCTTGCATACTATAGTTCTTTTTATTACCTTTTTTAAGTACCACCTTCTGTTCACTCGCCTCTAGTGTATAGGTATGTACGATAACCTATTCTCCAGGAATTAGGCTATCATATGTAGAAAGAATTTTATAAATCCGACCAGTAGTTTTCAAGTTATAAGCGTTCAAACAAACAAACTCCTAAGTATTACTTTATACGTATAAAAGTATAGATATCTATTATTATATATCTGCAATTTGGTAAGTATGTTCTCTGTTCTTTGAAGGAATCTAACCATTCTTCCAGTCACATTTTTTTTTTACCTCTTATCATTAATTCTTTATATAAATCAAAGTTATTTGGACATATAATTTTTGATATTGATCACTATTATACATTCATTCCTATGAAAAAAAAATAGTCAGCACATTCAACCACATACCAACTATAAAAACATCGTCTATGTAAAACAGTTAGATGCATAACCTGCGAATGTGCTAATGGCAGTCCATGCAAAATGCATTGATTTATGAGTCGAACGCACGACCGTTGTTTTCCTATGGTTTTGTTTGTCCATGGTTCGCTTTGTATAAAAAAATTTTGCTGCGCTATTGGAAATTTCTATTGCATTTCAAATCGATAGAAATTTATTTATTAAGCTTTTTATTGAAGTTTTGTATTGTGTGATTTATAAACGTACTTGTTACCTAAGGATAAGTTTATACTTAATTTTTAACTATGTATATTGATAGTGATAGCTTATGATTATGCTTATCACTATTTACAACAACTAAACTTCACTATATAGTTAAAAATTAAATATTAACTTATCCGTAGGTAATCAGTACTTTTATAATAATACTAGCTGTTCCCCGCGGCTTCGCCCCGCGTGGGGCTCGGTTATATCGCGCCCAAAAGTAAAAGTGTAAGTAAGCCTATGTTTGACCTTAGGTCGTTAACTACATCCCTACCAAATTTTATCACAATCGGTCCAGCAGTTTAGCCGTGAAGAGGTGACAGACAGACAGACAGACAGACAGACTTTCGCATTTATAATATTAGTATGGATATGGATAAGTGATAGGCATAAGCATTTCACTATAAATATATAATTACTTAAACATTTCTTACAGATGTAGATTGAATGAGAAAATCAAAATTCGTCTAATTCGGGTGTTGTTATTGTTTTTTTTTAATCATTCAATATTATTTGATGCGGTAACGAAGTGTTTTAATATCACATATTATAAGTGTTTTAATGTCATGCCTTCATCAGTGCTATGGCTTTGTAAAGACTGCACCCAGCTGACCGGAACATTTTTTAAATTTATACTTTTTTTTATTCCTGCGTTCAGTTTGATTTATTACACTTTTGTACAACGTAAAACAATTAAAATTTAGTTGATACGGAAACAAGAAAGCCACCTGATCAATTGAAGATAAACAGTTAGGCTCTTTACGACTGTACCCATCACAGACATGTCTCTCCTGTTCCAACGAAATCCAATTAAGAAGGCACAGTGGTAGTTTTCAATGTATTTTCAATAGCATCAGCTAATAGGGCCCAGTTGTCGGGATGTACCGACAGAAGCTTTACAGCCTTCGGTAAATCTCACAGGCGATAAAAGTGTTATAAATCGAAACCGTCAGGTTAAAGAATTAAATGGATCGTAAAAATTAATAGGTGTCTGTCGCCCGACGCGAATCGACGCAGTACTAGAGTTGAGCGAGGGCCACACTGCTGTAGTATGCGAAATATATATTTTCTTTTTACCTTAATATTTGGAGCCATATCTGCCATACAGCAAATATAACGAATAGCAAGTTAAGGTTTCTAGATGAGGTCAAAATGCCAAACTACAATATTAAATCAGTGGAATAGGGTAGGAGTGAAATTTTTTGAAACGCTTGAATTTTTTTCTGTCGGTAGGAATAAGGTTCCTTGATACCAGAAATAAATCTCAGATTTTTAGAATGAGCCAATTATTTTAAATAAAATATTATATTTTAATGAGGAATTAATGGCGTCGCTACGGCCTTTGCGGTCTATTCCTTTGCTTCGTTCGGTAAAAAAAATTAATGTCATTGTCATGTTGGTTTTGGTTGTCATAAATGACATTTATGACAGCCAAAACCAACATGAATGACACTAATGACAACCAAAACCAACATGACAATGACATTAATTTTTTTTACCGAACGAAGCAAAGGAATAGACCGAAAAGGCCGTAGCGACGCCATTAATTCGTCATTAAAATATAATATTTTATTTAAAATAATTGGCTGATTCTAAAAATCTGAGATTTATTTCTGGTATCAAGGAACCTTATTCCTACCGACAGAAAAAAATTCAAGCGTTTTAAAAATTTTCACTCATACCCTATTGGGCGGGTCGCACGTGTGCCACAAGCATTCGGAGAGATGGACTGGATTACTAACAACCTGGGTCCTAGTGGATGGGTATAGAAAGAGAGGAAGGCCAAGAAATAGATGGTCAGACGACTTTAGGGTCTTCAAAAAGGATTAGAAAGAAGCGGCACAGGACAGGGACGCATAGAAGAAAAGAGGGGAGGCTTTTTACCAGCAGAGGGACAAATAAAGCTAGAAAAAAAACAGTATTAAATTGTAGGTTATAGAAGATGTTTGAGGAGAGAGAATCCATAAATAATTGTGATTTTCCTCATTGTGAAATCTACCTCTGTATCGTAAACAACGGTCACAGTTGCAGAAAAAATATAATAAACTGTTTAGTGATGTAATTTACTATCACCCTTTACATCAACATTAAATAAATCTTTTGCTAGATTGAAACATTAGATAAGTTGACTATGACTAAGCTTCAAACCACATCTTTCTAAGCAGTGTGACTCACGCCTAACACTTTCCCAGTTTATGAATTACTCAGAAACTTTATGACATCTTTGTCAGGCTCGACTTTTTTGTGCGTCACGTGTTGAAGACGGATCCGAAATTGGATTTTTTAGATAGAGAATGAGAGAAATATTGCGATTTAGGGTAGGGCGAGGAACCAGCCTGCACAATTTAGACTCGATAACCCTTTTAAGAATTTGTCACAAAGTATGTAACTATTTCTTGTAGATGCGTATTCGTAAAATATTCCTCAGATTTCCGTCAAAGACAAGCAAAATCTCAGATGTTACGCTTTTTGTTGATGTGTTGTTTTGTTACCTTAAAGTCCTTATATCTATCATGTATATGTATTAGAGAGTAATGCAATTCAAGTAATTGGCCATCTTAGATGTAAATTCATTATAGACTAATTTATGTTTTTTTTCACGGTTTTCATTTCTTTTGTGAAAAATTTTTCATTCTTAATTCAGCATCTTTAATTTTGAAAAGTGACTAAAGAATATTCAAAGGAAAGTTTAACTGATACCACACAAGCTTAAAATTTTGAGTCTTGGACTTTACTAGTAAATGGAAGCTTCCATGTAGAAACACTTTGTGGGGCAGTTTCATTAGCTTTAGAATTCCAGTGATTCGACGTGTCTAAATAAAAAGAGTCTGTTCAAAGACGTTAACTTTATTTTCTTCTGATGACGACGACGGCAGTACCAGGGTGGTATAAATAAAAGGAAAACATATCACAGTCGACCTTTGTACTGCGCATTCACGCGACCTCCCGCGGCGTTCCAACGGAGCAACTACTGAAATGGCGTGGAATGGAAATGTTTTTAAATATGCACAATGCAGGAAATTTCAAAATTGGAATTTATGTCCTGAACGCTGTAAATACCGATGCCTTTTTGTTAGCGCTGATATAAATTGCAACCACTTTTGTTGAAAATAGGGAAATACAATCTTAAACTACCCATAGTTTTGTATTTCGTACAATATGTAGCATTTTTCTACTTGACTTTTGCTTTTGCTTGAATAATATAGGTGTTATTATTATTTTTGCTACAAAAAGTTGTTACTTTTTATTTCTTCTTTTAAGTACATTGGACGGAACTTCGAAAATCACTTACATCCAGTATCGTCCTGTGACCTTAAGTAGGTCAATGGATCATTATTCTTGTAAGTAGACCCTCATCAGTACCAAAAAGTTACTTAATTCAAGTTTACTTGAGGTATTCTTATCAACTCTATTCTTTATACGATATTTTTGCGATTATACCATAAAGATTGCAATTGACACTTGAGCGAGTAAAATACCAGATTAGCGTGAAAACATACGACTTATTACTGCCCCACTTTCGCAAATGTTTATACCAGTACTAAATGCAATGTCAGGACTCCATACCGAAAATGGTGTCCACGCTCAGGGGCGTAGCAGGGGCACACAGTCGCCCGGGGCTGTCCCATAAACTGTATGCAACGAATACTCGCTTGGTCACGAGCGCACCTTGAGCGCTCCCAAGATGGCACTTTTGGTGTATTCCTCTGGGGTTCGCTGAGACGATCCAACTTTTTCAAGCAATGATATATGAGTTGAAAAAAATAATCAAATTGTTTGACGAAAACATTAAAAAATGATTAAATGAATGAATGGATAAACACTTCATTGCACCATTTACATATAAAAACATCACTGGATTATACAGGATCAAAAATAAAAAAGAAACTTAACAACTGACGTTATTATTAAAAATCAATATACGTTGGCTATTGTAACTAAAACATTTTTAATTATTTCACTAAAAATCTCGGTTAGAAAGAGAAAGCACTTAGTTTTCTTGTCGAGTCAAAATGGTAATAGATTGCAATATAATAAATTGTGAGTGATTCGCTATAATTGGTTTAACAAACGTTGGTTGGTTGAGTTTTATGAATAAGGGGGCAAGACTTTCCGTGTAGGTACTTTTTACAATCTTAGTCGTCAGTACTGGTTGCTGTTTTCGTTAAAATGTTAAATAAATGGATTCAATTTTATTAGTGCATGTTAAGTAATTGGGGACTAAAAATGAATTGGTGTAGGGTACCTAAAGGCAATATGAATGTCCTAAGATTTTTCTTCCAGTCTGTTCAAACTCACTTTTACCTTTACGTGGTAATTTTTCGGTTACGATTCTTGCAAACAAACTCAATTAAATCATATCACTATCACTACATAGTAAATTCAAATTCAAATTCATTTATTACATAAATCACTACATAGTATAAAACAAAGTCGCTTTCGGCTGTCCCTTTGTATGCTTAAATCTTTAAAACTACGCAACGGATTTTGAAGTGGTTTTTTTTTAATAGATAGAGTGATGCAATAGGAAGGTTTTTATGCCCAAGCGAAGCCGAGGCCGGTCACTAGTTTTATATAAAAAATGGTACCAAGGAGAATAACTGTTCATTTTGACCATACATCGGTGAATCGGTCCGCTTACTGTCACCATGTAAGCATGACATGTATTAGGCTAGACCCCGCCGGCTCTAACCATGTTACAAACTCAACGAATGATCCGTGGTAATGACCGTATTGAAGATTCAAACGGTATCTATACGGGTTAGATTTTATTACTCTATTAACATCGTGTGTAGTACAAAGATAATATAGAGTAAAGAAAAATAAATAGGTATACCTTAGCACCCAAGCGGTCACTAGTGGCCGCGTATCGTTATGGATTATACTCTTCTATCCGGCAGCTTAGACATTGGACATTTTTCTTACTTTTATTAAAATTCTTATTTTTGCTAATTCACACAATTTTAACAAATACTAGTGACTGCCTGGGGCTCTGCTCTTGTTACAATCGAAAACTTACGAAAGTATAGCTAAATTGAAAATGTATTATTTACTCAATTCTATTATTCTAATATTTCACGTTAAGCCGTTGGTCCCGGCTGCCATCTGGTAGTCGTTAAAGGAACCACGTCAGAGGTCGAGAGGCGGTTCCGAAGAACTCTGACACCAGGATGTGCATGGTCGATTGACCATGACACCTACACGAAATGAATGAACTCACTTCTTAAAGTTCTTATCTCTTAATTCCAGCAAACCTATAGAGGATACAAGAAGAAAAGGGAAACAGTATGTATAAGTTTGCCAAAGAATTTCGAATCGCGAGCGGCAAATTATTTTTTTTAATCTATGATATAGGCTATTCAGAAGTTAAAGTACTAATCTGTAATACGTAGACATTGCTATATTACCAACGTAATAATGAATAACAGCTTTAATAAGTGTGATTATAGTGAGGCAAACGTTTTGTCTAGAAATAGTGCAATCTGATCGATAGTAGAAAATTACAAAGGGAATGCTAGCAATAGAGTATAATTGGTGTCATTATGTAAAATTTCTTATTATAGAACTGTCAATAATTGAAAACAAGGTCATATCAATAATTCTTAGCTATAGATAGATATATGCTATCTGATGCACTCAGCGACTCCTGGGCATGGGCCTCCAAAACACGAGAGTACCCGAGTTCTATTACGCGCGATGACACATGTTTACGACTCCCATTCAATAGAAAAATATTAATTCTATTATAATAGATACTTACAAAATATCTAATTACAGTTTTTGAGACAGTGGCTCTTTGACAGTAGATACTCAGCAGGTAGTAATTAAGTTTATGAAAACTTGAAATTATAATTTTCTGTGTCTACATTATTTCAAGGTTCAAAATAAAAAGTTTGTTAATTGTATTAGAAACTCATATGTAATCAAATTATCCTGAAAAATGTCCATATAATATTTTTATAATGCCAAACTCGGAGGCATACAGTTCCTAATACTACTCTTGCTATCTATATTTATCAGCTGCAGCTGCATGTTTAAATCAAGGATAGTATTTTTTATTATTACAAAACGAAATATTCTTTTTATTTTAGATACTCGTAATAAAATTAAAATTGAAAATACATATTATAAGATGAATGGAGAATATACAAGGTATAAAATTGAAATAATGAAACTTTTTGAAAGACAAAAAAATTATATTTCCTTGAAATTGCGTTATATACATTCAGTAATATTAGTCTCAGGGACTTCAGCCAATGCAGAGCAGATCATTTCTCCAAGTCGCGTTCTAGCATCTGTATATAATGGATTAGCCTCATCGAGTCGATCATTAAACACTATTGATGGTACAGCGTTAAGAGTTTCCAAAATGAAAGTTGCTGCCGCAGCTGCCTCAGCATCTAAATTATCACGATGCGGGTTATTTAAACAGTAATCAACTTCAACAAGATTCAATCCAACATCTTGAACGCAAGCATAACTTCCGAAAAGAAACGCTGAACGGTCTGTGAACTCACAATTCATGTATTTCATTTGAGCAGCTTGATTATTTTTCAACATATTAATAACACATCTGTGGAGACGGTTAGCCCAGCAATCATTTCTTCCTTGTACACAAGTGACGGTTCCATCTTCATTCAATGCAGCTCTTCCCCAAGGAATGAATTCCAGGTCCAAAAATTCCCCATATTCTTCATAGGCCGGCGCTAATTGTTGCGAAATAAAGTTGACAGTATGACCACAGAAGGCTCCAGTGCCCGTTGTTATTTTTATTTTTCCATTTATCACTTGCAATTCACCGTATACCAGTGATATAATAAGACACAGAACAAAAACAAAGGGCTGCTTAAAGGCCATCACGTCTTTAGTTTCAATAATCCGAATATCGACTAAAATGTCTGAAATACATGTAAATAATTATAATTTTATTGTAGGCTTAGTGTCACCAATAAACTTCGATAAGGTTACAGATATGATGTCTAGTTCATTAGATTTCGTGCATCTTATCTACCGGATTTGACAATTACATGACAGTTTTCATAATCTATGTCTGAATATTTTGAGTACTCTATGTACTTAAGTATTTAAAAACCAAACGAACCCAAATATAGCACGTATATTTTACATATTGATAAATTAAAAACAGTTTTAACCACTGATTCAAAGAGAATTAAAAATAACTAATAATAAAATAATTTAAAATCTATGTAGGTCAAATTTAAATCTTCTCAGGTTAAGTGTATTTCTTGAAAATAAAACAATATACTAGTGGGTATTGTTTTTCGCCAACTTGCCCCAACAATTGATTTAAATCACTGTCAATAAACTATATAATAATATAACTTCATCGCAAATTATACTCAAAGAATTCATATGACTCAATGCTACAAAAATTTAAACCCTTTGCTTAATTCCTCGAGACCGACGCTGGGTATAATCAGCATTCAGCAATGACATCTCGTGGTTTAATTCTTGATCCGGGCCCTTTAAATAATTCCTTCGTTTATGTTTAAAGACAGGCTTACGATGATAAAAAGTAGAAGCAAGCGAGCGTCCTCGGATGAGCCGCTTTGAATAATTTACACCTAAAGACGGCCGAAAAGGAGGCTCAAAATTACAAATCCTTTGCATCATCTTCACCTTTATCTACCATCTTAATACGAACACCTTAAAAGCTATTTTCTCTTGAATTATTCTTTTAAAAGTGTATAAGTAAATTTGTTTTGTTATATCTTGGCATCTTGGCCTGTCACAGCGCGTCTTCTTTATTCGTATCCACGTCTCGATGTCAGTTTTTGTTGCTTCTGTGTTGCCGTTTCGTTTTAAAAGCTTTTTAATACATGTCTTATTAGCTTGAGGGTGTTCCAGTATTTTTTATCTTGCAATACTCAGTGACATATGCACTCTCATTTACATTCGTAATTTGATATAGCATTATTGCTTGACGTAATGTAGATCGCATTTATGCCTTCTGAGAGAACTTATCAGGATCTCTAGCGATATAAATTTTTGTGTTTTGTTTTCGTCATATTGAGTTTGCGTATGTATGAGTAGTATATGTCTGTTTATAGATGTGTACATAGCTTTTTCTTGTAGGAAGTAATTTTGAGATAGTTTTAAAATTATTTAAGACTAGCTGTTCCCCGTGGCTTCGCTCCGCGTGGGACTCGGTTATATCGCGCCCAAAAGTAGCCTATGTTTGACCTCAGGTCGTTAACTACATCCCTACCAAATTTCATCACAATCGGTCCAGCAGTTTAGCCGTTAAGAGTGACAGACAGACAGACAGACAGACAGACTTTCGCATTTATAATATTAGTATGGATAATATTAAGTCTTGCGCTTTTAATTTTAGCTATTTTATTTAGCTGTTTAAGGCTAAGGAGTAACAAATATCCATCACCCCTTTGTGTGGATATGACAAACTTATCTCGATATCATAGGATACAAAAAAAGTATACCCACTTCAAGATTACATTAAATATTCCAGATTTTAATTAAAGCTAGAAAACAAAAACGAATTATATTCGTTTTCTAAATTCTACATTCAAAAACGCTCATACAAAAAAAATATCTGTGTACCTATTCCAAATTAAACTCCTAGTAATTGAAATACCACAACAACTAACCTACGAAAAAATCTCATCACAGAAATAATTATATAATTACCCTATCGAATGTCATGCGGGCGTGAAATTTCATTAGGGTGTCGAACTGGGCGATCCGTCAATATGACAAGACTCACATTGGTCGAATAGGCGAGTCGTGTTTATGAAAAGCTGTCGTATTATGTAAAGGATGAGATACGAGCTCCCATATCATCATTTCATATTATCTTAGTGCTTTCCCGGTTGCTTCCCCAGCTGTCTGCTTCGGAGCCCAGAGTTCGATATAAGTATGTATATCACGAATATACAGTGGCTGTATAAGCGGGAATACAAAACACTTCTTACTATATCAGATAACTATAGGTAGTTTGCATGGAATATCTAAATAAACTAGTACAGTATTTGAACATTGTAAAAAAACTAGTGTCACATATTTCAAAGAGAAACTTGTATAAGGTGGACACAAATTAATTGCAAATATTTAGACCATTATACTGAACAACTTTTGCAAATATATCGGAATACGAAAGAAATTTATTTAACCTCGCATACATATGAATCATCTGATATAGGTTAGTATGGAGAGTAAAAAAAATCGTATTTCGATATAAGTTTATTTAGAAAAGTTTTTCAGTATAGTGGTCTGAATCTGCGCCTAAAATATTTGCAGTTGATTTGTGTCCACATTATATAGTAAATGCAACTTGTCTGTCTACTGGGCCAGTGTGAACCAAGCAATGATCCGTCAATCAGGAGTGATTGATGACGTGTTAAATTGTTTAGATTGCAGCTTGGTTGTCGGGCTATTATCGATATATGGGTATTTTGATTTGTGAAGTTCTCCTTGATGGAGGTTTCAAAGTTTCATGTTTTGACACCTTCTTCACCAATGTAACTTAGCCATGTAGGACTTCTTTTTATTTCACTAAATCAGTAGTTGATATGACTAGCAAATATGCAAATGTGAGATCCTACAAGAATGAAGTCAGTAATTTTTGAATTTATTTTTCTAATATTCATTTTCTTTGAAACATCTATGACTCCGTTATCCGTTAACCATTTCCTATCCCAGCGTAAACTTTTACGTTTAGGCGCATAATGAAAAAAGCGCAAAATGGTAAAAGAGCAAAATGGTAAAGGAGCAGAATGGTAAAGGAGCAGAATGGTAATAGCGCAAAATGACAAAGCAGCATAATGGTTAAAGCGCACAATGGTAAAAGAGCAAAATGTTAAGAGCGCAGAATTGTAAAGAAATGCGCAATATATAATAAAATACAAAATTTTTGGCCAGTTATTAATGAGTGAGTATTGAGTGTTTAAACAATTTCTGTGCGTATCCAGTACAAATTGCACGTAAACTAGTAATGCAATAAATATTAGACTCAGTCACATGGGAATTAACAGCTGTAAAGCATTCATAACCTGGTTCTTTACTGCTGAGCAAAATTTCACACGAAGTTGGCTTGGAATATAGTTGAACCTAAAAAAAATGCAATCTTAGTATTTTAAATAAACTACCACTACATTAGAATTCCAATTAATGTTATAATTGCGAAAGTAATTTTATATTTGTTTGTTTGTTACCTTTTCAAGCCCTTTCTACTGAACTAATATTCCTGAAAATTTGCATACACAAACCTAGGAGTATTGAGAAGGACATAGGGTACCTTTCATCCCGGAAGAAAAGTACTGTTCCCGAAGGAATTTCACGCGGGCGAAGCTGCGGGCTAAAGTTAGTAGTTCATATATAATAGTTGCAAATGTGGGCCGTTGGCCTGTTTATCTACTCATTAGAATAGAAGACATATTGTCTGCAGTTAATCCGAGTTAAATTTATTTTGCCATAACTGCTAGCGTTAGGAATAGCGGTTTTACAAGGCATTACCGATTGTGCAATGGGTAAGTAAGTCAACGGAAAAATCAAAGAGCAACACGGTCTACCGTCGAAACGAAAAATCGTTTTGTTCTCTGAAAAAAGAATTCAAATTTAAATGTGAAACTTACTGTCTCAAACACAGTTATGTGTTGTTCTTCTTTGTCCGAGCGTGTTTCGCGGTTAATCCTCAGCATTCGCTTCAGAGCCCAGAGTACGCTAGTAATCATGGTCCTGATTAGGCGGAACTGGTTATTACAATGGAGCGACTGCCGTCTGACCTCCATTACCTTTTTTACTGGGAAACCAGACCAACGGGTACTATTACTAATTCTGTGCCAACGGGAGCATGATTCGGCTATATTAGTGGCCAACTCTGTCACATTTTCAGTTCAAGTTTCACCTTGTTCCTCTTCCTTAATCTATTTATCAAGATTTAAGATCATACTTATGATCTCCTTTCATCTTGTAGGTCGTGACCTTCCATCATAAGAATTATCCCTTAAATTATCTCTGCGCAGTGGAATTTGCATATAAATGGGCCGTTACATGCGGTTAGCTTCTCATAATGGTTGTTGTTCTATTACAGTATAACAAAGCTTATAATCCAAATGGAACACTTAAAACACTCATTACGTTTGATTTAGTTTAGTCTATACCGGATTTAACCGGTTAAGGGTGGTTAGAACTGAATTGTGTAATTTTTTAGTCTGCATTTCGCTCTTTCATCATAGTTTACAGGGTAGCATCATCTTAAACAAGTAAAATACTTTTTTAGAGCTTTCGCATAATGTAATTTCTAGAACGTTAGTGTTTTTTTTTTATTGGATATCATACGCCTACGGTTGCAAATCTATGTATTTCATGATAATGATCGTTCAAGTTTCTGCTCTTTTGTGTACCTTATGCAAATGCAAATAAAGACTTTCTATATAGCCAACATTGCTGAGATATATTTGGATGTCGTCTATGTAAATGTGTTTGAATGCTAAAATTCTACTACCTAGGTATATTTATAAATTACAACACCAAATGATGAATCTACAAGGGTTCCGTTTTTGCAACTTAGCTACGGAATCCTCAGTGAAAACTTTACTTTCATGTTTCTTGATTATATATTATGTCAAATATAATTTTCTAAAAATTTTATAATATGTCGATTGTTAATTAGTTTGTGTAATCAATCCACACATATATTCACTGATAGATCGGTGGATAGTACATCACACACAGCTAAGTGTTTCAAAAACAAAGGTAACTTAGCACGATACCCTAAATTTACGGTGTTGACAATGCATTTATTTTGGAAACTAAGTACTAACATAGCAGAGCTGTGAAATCAAATGCGGTCGGATGTATAAACCATTTGGACATAGTATATTTTTTTGATGATCAGTAAGTTAACTGTTGAACGACATGTCGAATTTCAAATACAAGAACAATATTTAAGTAGAGATTCTTTAAAAACCTAACTCAAGATCACTTAACGCGTCAAGTGTACAGTTAATTAAACTTATTGCATGGTCGGACCCATGACTTGATGGTTATCTTATCATTATTATTACAGAAGCGCAGAAAAAAAACGAAAGCCTATTAATTTAAAAAAGTGTCATTAAGTGCACAGCGTTAAATCCACATTTTGGTGTTAAACTTTTTCGAAACCGCCTAATAGTGAGATTTCTTCAACGACCACCAGATTACAGCTGGGCCCTGTGCCATCAGAAATTCGAAAGAAAAAAATCTTTATTTATTTACTAATATATACAAGAAATCTTTCTTGTTGGACAACAAGTATACATAAGGCAGACTTATAAAAATGAAGTTTATTTTATATGCTTCCCTGGCATTCAAACACGCGATCGTAAGACAAATACCTGTACTACTAGACCACAGAATTCTGTAAGTTAACCTTCCCTTCTTGTCAATTTATACCATGTTCATAACGCGAACGGCTATGCATCAAGGTTGCAATTTATGCAAGCGATCCAACCGGAAAGAGATAGCAATTTGCGACCGTTGAAAAATAAACCTTATGGTCATCTGTAACACTTTGTTTTGCGTTGTGTTCTTTTGGACAATTTATATTTTGTTATTGTTTAGGAATGAGAAACAGAGATTATCTGACTTTAGCGAATTTACAATAACATTATTTGTTTGAAAACATAAGTAACAAATAAACTAAATTCATACATAAAGATAACTGTAGTATCCGAATAATAATCATCATCATTATGTGTAGGTGACACTCGTATCAGAGTTCTTCGGCGCTGCACTCAGCCTTCGACGTGGTTCATTTCTTTACTCGGTATCAGAGTAAAGAATATACTACTTTTCCGTTGATATCTAAGTATCTGTCCAAATATAACCTTGCACCCATCCGACTTTTGGCAGATTGAACCCACAACAACATTCCCTTAAAGACGTTAGAATAACGCTGATGATGGCTATGGTACAGTGGGCTGCAGAGAAATCTGACCCCCATGCCACAAGTATCGCTATTAAAAGGGGGTCAGATTTCTCTGAAGCCCACTGTACATACCCTGTTTAATAACATGGGCACAATAACAAATAATACATAACAGGATTTTTAGTTCGTCTCGTACGCATACGCAGCTCGCAGTTTTATGTCTACAACAAAAGCAGAAATCTGTTACTTGAGTACAAAAAAACTACCAACAGTATTTTTTGTTATAACCTTCTCACCTTGGACCTGATACTGGCTATCTATCAATCGATCTCTTGTCGACGTCAAAAGATCCTGTTCTGGTCACAATGGCGCCACTGTCTTTGCTAGCCCGTAAAATCTAATACTTATCATACATAGTTCATATTTTAGCCGCCAGAACGAAAAATGTTGTGGAATTTCCTAACACAGGCTACCGCGATCAATCTTCTCTCTAGAAAAAGAAACAAAGTGGTCTAAAATTTGATATAAAACATTGTTCGATATTCGGTTGCAAATCGGGGGCCTAAAATGTTTTCACCCAATTTGAGTGTGTACCTATCTCTCTGCTCTCGTTTTGTAGGCTGACTTCGTTTAAGGTGTGATGAGTAAGATCACCTGAGCTAACCGCGAGACCATAGGTTCTGCAAGCAAGGCTCTTCGGTACTCGATTATTAAACAAATGTAATGAAACAGACTATGTCATCAAATTAAATGTTGTATAATATTCTCGTAATTTATATACAAATTTTAGTTACTATATAAATAAATAATTAAGGATTCAGAATTTAATGAATTACCAATTATTTCCCAAATACTAAACAGTCCCACCGAGCCATTTTTCCAAAAGAAAAGAAAGCTGAAAAGAGCAAGCAAAAATAAAAATTAACTAATGCTAAATTTTAGCGCTCCTGCCGCGTCACGGTGCACCCATCAATAACTCCTCGACTTTCATATTGGACGGAAAATTCAATAAAATTTTATCAGTCGATTTCATAGTTTTCAGTGTCAGCCACGCGGCCCGCTGCATCGGCTTTATTTGTAGCCAAAAGATTTTTTTGACAAAGCAATTTGTAAATTTTACACGGATATTGTATCATAAAGCAGTGTACACGGCTAGTGCGCTAACTGTACTCAAATTGCAGGATATTTGCAACTGGATTTTGTTTGTTTTTCAGCAAAATACCTATGTCAAGGCAGATGAGCAGAAAATCAATATAATTGAAACGCGTATAGAAAATTGTAACTTACTAAATAACAACAGTTACTTACATCAGTCTGCGGTGGGCATTATTAACGGCAGTAAAATCCGATCAGGCGCCAGGGGTATACTTCTCAAACTGTCTACAGCCTGCAAAATATAAGTGGAAACTTATGGAGAGTCCTATTCTCAGCATTATAATACAAAACGACTGACTACTAGTAATGGGCGAGTAAAAAATCAAGTAGAATCATTCAATATGACAAGCCTCTGACGGTATTTGGATCCCACATCCTAAAATCAGAAGGAAAGACCTATTCAAAGGTGTTCTGCTAGGTACTGACAGACAGAAGTTTTTAGAGTAGAAGTTAATCTGCTTTTGTGGATGACTTGTTGTTGAATATACATTTTAATTTATGTAATCATTTCAGCCGCAAAAAGTCCACTGCTGGACAAAGGCATTGACATATGGATGACATACATCTAGCGCCTTCATACGACCTCACCCTAAATTTGATCAATACATTTAAAAGTAACAACCACATATAGAAGAACAATCATTCACTCAACAAAAATCGAACAAAACGCCGCAGCAGCAGACGCTAGTGTAAAAAATGAAGGGTTTTCAATTCCAAAGCCCCCGGTTAAATCTTGTATGTAGATATAAAATTGGATAGAAGAAAACTTCCCGAAAGAATTTTCATTTTTATAATGTACGGAGGTTTACAGTACTAAAACTCAATCGAGCGAGTGAGCCATAATTCAATACCGCGAACTTTAAAAGTCGCTCTTTCGACAAAGAAATCGGGAGCAAAAATTCAGGAACCCTTAAACGGAATGCAACCGAGGGTACATCTTACAAATAGGGGAGAAGCGGTCCTTATTGTGCAGAACCTTCCAAACCAGACGTCCTAATCGACCCTTTTGAAATTCCAACTAACGGGAAATTCGTATTTCCATAACAATAAAAATGTGATCCAAGCGTCTAGAAATGCCTGTGCGATATTCACGGATCATAAAATAGCATTCGCGTCGAATACAACACAACTGATTTAACTGGACCTAACCGCAGTGCCCTTCTTTGAATCATTTGAGTGTGTATTACGACGACAAAGGTATCAATGTAAATTGGTTTCATATTTGGAACCGGTCGCCGGTCGCACGCGGTTGGTTTTATTTCATTTATGAAAATTATATTTGTGTCTGTATCTGTTTGTCGGTTTGTTTAAGTGATTTAAGTGTTGTTGACCGGTTGAATTTTAATTATCACGTTATTATCGATTTTTAATATTCATTTACTAGCATGGTATTTTGTAATGCTACATGTTATCTACAGATCCCAATACGTGATACTCTATGCTATACAAAGTAGCTTTATGTCTTATTTAGTTAAATTCTAAACGCACTATACTTTATATTCTTCGCATAAATTTTGGAGTAATTTTATTATCTGTAAATTAAGTTGTTAGTGAAGTTTAAACATTTGCTCTATTTAAACATTTCCATTCTGTCCAGGGAGTCATCAGCCACGACTATCGTGGCCCCGGGGACCAATTAGTTTTCCAGTTATGAACTTTTGAGCCCGTCAGATTCGGCACCTATGGGATTTCCAAGCCCAATTACATGTGAATTTGAAATTGTAGCTTTAAATTTCGAATGTTTTATTTGTTTTTACTTTTTAGAGTTATGTAAGGTAATGGGTGTACAGATGCAGGCGTGAATTTTTAAATATTAAAAAGTAAGTACTTGTGTGAGATTACGGGGTGGCTCAGTAATGGTAGATTGTTACACAAGGTAGTTATTTAATCATTTTTATCCTTAAAAATATATAAAGAAAAAAACTGGACGTGGAGACAATCACCTATCATTTCTGTCTGGAGACTCTACGAGCAAAAACTGTGACAGAGTTCTATGTAACGTAATCTTCCCAAGTAGGTCAGTGTGGCGTGAGATCCCTTGTCAAATTAACGCTTCCACTGTCTGAAAGTGACAAACGACGCGGGCATAATAAAAAACCTGCTCATGAATGCTCTGGGTTGGAAATGAAGCCATTTTGCTGGCATTTACATGGAAAAAGAAGGAAAAATTAAAATTTTTGCAGAACTAATTGGATGTAATTAAGTCGGACAGGTACACCGACTTTGATAGGCGAAACTTTAGCAATTTCACAAGTTTATTGTCTTTTAGCATAGACAACTTTGGTTCCTTGCACGATGTAGCTCCGAAGTGAGTTGCTCTTTAGTTTCAAGTAGGAAACATGTTCGCTAGTGATTCAATCTTTGAGATTTTGACATACAATTGGCGTAGTTGAAGTAACCTCCCATTATTCAGCTTCAGATCATTTTTTATTTAATATGTCACTTAAATAAGAAAGTGACCCTTTTCATTTTCCTTCTGAATTACTTTACATTAAAATTCTTATATTATTAAATGACCAAAATTGTTTTTAGCAATAAGTTAGGCTTTAATAAGGTATACCGATGCAGCTACTCGAATACTATAAATATTTGATTTAATGACCACATTTATTTGAATCTTGAAAACTAATGGGCAAGAGATTAATTCCATAAAATGAAAACTAATAACTTCGATTTTTTTACTGTTTATAAAAATTCTAACTGTAATAAATTAAAAACAATGAATATGAGTTAAATAATATTAATTTAACAAACAGGAAAGTATGCCACCTGAAAAAGCGCTTATATGAAGAATAATAATGATTAGAACATTGAAGTTTTGCAGTAAACTCTTACATTATTACGTAAATAAATCACTCCAAAACTCCCACATCACGATAACTTCCTCATAGCAATTCAGACTAAGCCTCTTAACAAAATAAACAGTATTAATCTTGGAACCTTATAAGTTCGCTTCACTATATCAAACTTAAGAGTATTAAATGTAAAAAGACCGAGCCTGCGACTTGGCTGCCTGCCCGTTTCCGCCTGATTTTTCAGAGCTTAGCAAGTAAAATGTAATTTGATTTTGTGTAAGTAGTCTTCGAAGTTAATGATATAGTAATTTTTGAAAATATTAACTAGAACGACATTGATCTGAACCTAACAATTTTTGAAGTCCCTGAAATATATTGAGAAATAAGTTTACGAATCCACTTTATTATCCATTACTTCCATTTATATGACATTCCATCTATACCTACTAATATTATAAATGCGAAAATCTATCCGTCAATCTGTCTGATACGCTTTTACGTCTAATACGTTGGACAGATTTGACGAAATTTGGCATGGATATAGTTAAGACCGGGGGATCAGATCAAACATAGACTACTTTTTTGCGCGATATTTGAAAAAGTTTTAAGTTTAGTGGTCTGAATCTGCCCTTAAAATATTTGCAGTTGATTTGAATCCACCTTATATAAGCAATACAGAGTATATTAGCGTTAAACAAACCAAATGGAGTTTGCACACAACTTTGGTCGACTTTTTATTCAAAATAAAATTTGTGAACGCGCGGTCTAATGTATGCGGTGCGGCTCTAATAGTCAGGTTTCTATTTCGCCTCTGAAAATACCCAGAAATGTTTACCAACGGCTGGAACACTCGTGCAAAAGCATTACGTATTCAGTGTTCATCGTTCAGTGGGATTTCCAAAATATTTTAAAAATTGTATTGATATCCAACAGATTCGCTAAAATTCATCATTATCCAAGCTTTATGTTGGCTTCAGACACAGAATATATAAAAGAACTAGTTCGGAGTTTACCTAAACCTACCTACCAAAATACGGATCTTACCTATATTTTTCTCCTACCATGATAAATATACCATGATAGATAGATATACTCATTAGATTTTTTGATCCCCTACATTTTTATCACCGGTTGTCAGCCTGATTTCAACCTTCCTTGGGAAAGCTTTTGTTGGTGGAATTACGTATGTATGTTATTTACTTATTCGCCTATTCAATACCGACTCTCGCATTAATATACGAAATACTATACACGTTTGTTCTCAAAAATAATAGCCATGATGTAAATAATGTGGTAAAATTAATTAAAAACAATTAAATCGAAAATGTGCGATAATATTTTGAATGAATTTTATTCTACAAACTCCCACATCAATGAAGTCACGGGCAGAAACGACTAAGATAGATATTCAAACAAAATAAACCCATATTTACTTTTACAAGGGTTTGAGGGCTCAATATGATTATTTAGATTTACATTTTATCGTCTATAGTGTTTCCATCTTTCCAAAGTAATCCCTTTTGTGTCAAAGGCTGTACTCGTAAAGATCTAGAATTTTTTCTCAATAAGATTAGGGCAGAGAGCTTTTTCTTGTTGATTACTGCTAACAAAGTGCGCTTAGAATAAGTAAGGAGGTCGAGTAAACCGCTGTGGATTTTTTATGATCTGCGTTTTAACCCACTTTGAGGGCGAATTGGCTCTGGTTTTGTAATGAATTATTTTATATTTTCTTCTATCAGTATTATAAAAAAAAAATGATTTCATGGCACAAGAATAAGAAAGATAATAAGTATAGGTTCAACAACGGAGTTGAAACTTCTGCTCCATTATTAATTAAAAATAGTTGTAACGAGGCTACAAAATAAACTGAAATTTAGTTTAGCTGCCTGCTGATAGATGTTTACATATTAAGCAGTATGAACCGTGACGTCACTCTCATCATAGCATTTGTCTTTCGGAATCTGATTTCCATGTTGTTGCATCATGTTGGTGGTGAACCATTTGCATGTGTGTCAACAAATTATGACGTCAAGCCAGCAATTTTTTACCGACTCTAAAAAAAGGAAGAGGTTTACAATATTCTTCGTTTTTTTTTTTCCTTTTTATTATATCAGTCGGTACTCGCTAAAGCGACATGACATGCCACAAATGTCTAACAAAACTTTCTGGTTACCAAAATACGGTTTAATTATAATGGCTTTTACAGAGCAAAGCAAAAAAAAAAATTATCCTCAATAATAAATTTATCGCAACTTCATAAAATATGATAAAACTTCACAATGTTCTATTAGGGACATTACAAAAAGAATGAAGTGATTCCGCCTAAAGAAATCCCGAGTTTTGGTGAAGGAAGCAACAGAAATAATGCCATTCTAAATTGAATCATTTGTAATATTCATTCTTTTTTACTCTTGCTTCTGCGGACGCTTTTCAAGAGTTAGTTACAATGACGTATAATGAGAAAATGCTGGATGTGGTTGTTTACTATTAGCCTTATGTCAGTTGTTTAAAGTAGCCTAGGGGCTTAGCCAAAGTCATAATTGCAAAACGTTACCGAAGTACGACAAGAACAAAATGTATGGGATTGACATACGATTGACCACGTCATTTGGCGCGGCTTATGTCAATCTCATACATTTTGTTCTTGTCGACATTCGTTAATGTTTTAAATTTTGACTTAAGCTAAGCCCCCAAGCTACTCAACTGACATATAAATAGTGGTCAAAACTTCTATGTGCCTTATCTTTGGTATTTCTTTCTACCAACAACAGCGTTTCCAAGTTTCATTCGTGTTTCGTAAGTATTGAGGGTTCCTTAGGTAGTGGGTTATTTCTAATTTGTGTTGTGTATTCTACTACTACAACTACATTATAAATGAGTTAAGAGTTTCAATGTTTTTATTTTTGAATATTGATTCAATCACACTTTAACTGTTGAGTAGATATTGATGAATTTTAATACATGTTCTGGATTTGAACAATTTCAAGCGAGACCAAGAAAAGAGATTAATCTAATCAGGTCAGGTAAGATTCCATCAGCTCTCACAAAACGTTTTGCATCCTCATTTATAATTCGTACGGCTAAACAGTGGAACTCTCTGCCAGCAGACGTATTCCCGGACACATACAATTTGGGTCTTTTCAAGGCTAGAGTGAATAGGCTATTAATGTGCCAGCGAGCTCCATCTTAGACCGCATCTGCATTTAACATCAGGTGGGATCGTGGTCAATCGCTGGACATGATTATAATTAAATAAATAAAAAAAAATTGAAATTGTCTTTGGTAATCAAGTGCCATATCCAGAGCGAAATCTTTAAGACATCGGAACAATTCTCTTTTATGAAACTCGTTTTGCGATAATCAACTGTCTTCAGGATTCCGCGACGTCACCCTTGGACGAGGAAGGAATTATTCGTTTCTAAGTATCTTTTACTAACGATCCGTCATTATGAAGCTCCACAGATGTAGATATACAGCTTAGATGGATTATTATAAACAGCAGCGTTATAAAAATACGTACATATAATCATGCAAAATAGAAAAAGAAAAGTGTCCTAATTAAAAATTATTTATTGATACCCTAATTCGCGCTCCAATATTTTCTATTTCTCTCTACCCTAAGGTTGGCTGGAAGAAATTGGGTAGAAGATTCCGTACAATTCAATGATGTATTTATGTAATTGGTGCAATAAAGTGATTATTCATTCACTCATTTTATTGTTCTTACTGTAAAAACCATCAATGTATACAAAAATCCATACAGTTGTTAAAATAAATATATAATAACAGACAAACGAAATTAACGAAACTTTTTAAGTTATGATGTGACTAAGGGAAATTTTAATTCAAAATAAATATACTGCCGTATATATAAATTAAGCTAAAAAAATTAAAATTCGGTAATGTAGAGCGCGCATTTTAATGCCAGAACACAATCACCTCGTGTATTAAATGTAAAAAAAATGATTTACCACGCATTAAAAAGCAGGTACTAAAACAAACAATTTTATATTATAAAACGTAGATCCCTATTTTCTTACCCTATTAACCTGCTTCATAAACTCGACACCCCATAAAATCCTAATACAATGGCTCGTTAAAAAATATTAAAAGTAAGTATTTTATATCAACCCGCAAAATAAGAGACGTGGCAATCTAATTTCATACTTTGGTTCAGGTTAGGGGGAAATGAAATTGTCGTTTCATACTGAAACGGGGTCGGACATGCTACTGCACCCGGTTTTGGAATGCGGGCATAGTTGACTTGACCCCCTCCCCTTTCCTAGGGGGAAAGTCCCCTAAGCGACGTCATGCGCTATCCTGACTCGCACAAATCACGCGAAGCAAGCACGCGACCTTACCTCTGTACCACGATACTCTGTAAAATTCAATACATGCGCACTAAATCGTTTTACAGCGTGAACATTACTTCTTTTCGTCGTCTTTGTTAAGATTCTAATTTCGAAATGCGGCAATGAAATCAAATATGATTAGGTTATCGTATGATAATTGTTTATTGGTACAAACACCGGCTAGCTGCCCTGCGATGTGTCAATAGCTCTGTTTATTTTCTACTAGACGCCCTTTTTAATAAAAGAATACCTTCGTTATAAGTCAGCCGTCGTGACCACGATGGATAACGTTTCACATTCTTCGACTGACAGTCTGACACGAAGCGAAATGCTAATATTAGGGTATTCTAGGGTTCAGTTCATTCGTTTGTTCTAACCTACTCGATTTGATCCTTTGTAAGTACAAAAGGTTTTTGATATACTAAGGTAGAAATGATCGCTAGTAAAATTAAAATTATAGGTACGTTGAATACATGTGGCACAGGGCGAATGAAAATAGGGCTGAAGTTCATGGCATGATGATACTTTTCCTTATCGAGTCAAAATGGCTATAAGCAGGTATAATATAGAATTTGCTATATTGAATTTATCCAATGCTTGGTCATTTATTTTACTCTTTTGATGATCATATAAAAATTTTACTTATACAAATTTTCACGTAATTAAACGTTATGGTTACGTAACTAATAACTGAAAATTAACTTGGGGTATAATAACGCGGTCAATGACCCCCATTTAACGCATAACAATGGTGTTTATTTGGTCGAATTACTGAAAAGGCCGCGTAAGTGTACTCATTTGTATAATCAACTGGTATAGGCTTATCCTGTAATTAAGAGCACTGTATATTATAATGTTTTGTGAAAATGATTAAGTTTCTTTATTTATTCAGTTACTAGCTGTTCCCCGCGGCTTCGCCCCGCGTGGGACTCGGTTATATCGCGCCCAAAAGTAGCCTATGTTTGACCTCAGGTCGTTAACTACATTCCTACCAAATTTCATCACAATCGGTCCAGCAGTTTAGCCGTGAAGAGGTGACAGACAGGCATACTTTCGCATTTATAATATTAGTATGATTACAACATTGCACTACACAATGTTTAAAACAAGTTTAATACATTTGTATCTTATCAGGCATTTCAATGGAGAGATCGCTGCATCCAGACATAATAGGAAAACGATTGTTATTTGGCGTATTCGTGCGCGATCGGAATGGAAGCATTAACCATAAATACAGAGAACCGTGGCCGCAGATTTCATTACATAAAAGAAGTAACTAGGTACTACAAGAAGTATTTTAATAAAACCTCCTCTTCTGACCTATTTCTTTACTCCGTTCACTTATTCCACTTCGTTTGGATGCGTGAAACGTATAAAGTCTCCAAAACTTTGTTATTCTATTTGTCAATACTGAATCAGGTGGGTCTCAGCTTGTAAAACTAGGGTTTGGCACAGAACCAACTACGGTAAAAACTTTTCTCGCTAGTATTTGGAAATTCCGGTAAGCTGGCTGCTATAGGCTGGAACACATCTGGCAATTTATTTGAGCCAAAATGTAATTTATCATCTAAGTGAACAGATAAGTAATGTGTAGCTGCAATGGACTTTCTGGTATCGCTTCTTTTATACGGTAATTTGAGTACCTATAGGGAGGTTAAGTTAATTAATAATCATTATCACCAAGTCGTGTGGGTTACAGGGTAAATTGACCATGCACGCTCTGCTTGAGTTCCCTCGGGCCTCGGAACCTCTCGACCCTTTAAAAGGTACCTTCTAAAACATGGAGTCATCTTTATAATCAAAAAATCAGGTAACTCAAGTCTTGATCAATCGGAAAACCGGCCAAGTAAATACTCCTTCATTACCGATAACCGCATTTTTTGCTTAGTTCTGTGGCGACCGATCGCACGCTACGACTCGCCTTCAATCATATCCAATCCATCCTCTTTACTACATATCACAAACCATTGACATTTCACTAGAAGAATAAATTCATCATCGACGTTTGGACTAGCAAAAATATCTGTCTGAAAATTACATTTTATAGAGTCATTTAATCTGGAAATCTTGTAAATATTCATTGTAAATACCTACTTCATTAATAAATTAATAGCAGAAACAACCGTTTCATCATTCGCTATAGTTCCATGGTCGACTGGTATAGAATGCCATATGACATTAGGCCCACCTTTTGTACACTTTATTTTTTTTTACTAACCATATAGATACCAGTGCTGGGTAAAAGCCTCCCCTCTTTGTTTCCATTCCTCTCGATTCTGTGATGTTACCCTCTAGTCCTCATCAATATCCCTCAAATCATTCGTCCATTTTGTTCTGGGTCTCCCTTTCTTTCTTCGTTCATATGGATTCCAGTTTGTAGCAATATATCGCGTTAGAAATACTACACTGCGCAATTTGTGCAATGAAGTTAAACAAATCGTATAGTGCGTTTTAACCGCACATATTGCCCTAACTGGTAGGCTGAGTATGCCGCCCTCTGTCATATTACGGGCGGGGGGCGATTTAAAACAATAACCGCGCTTTCATTTCAAAGCGATACTTTATGATTTGTCGACACGCAAAACTTTACTACGGGCTTGTATACATTATTTCAATTCTTTCAGAGGTTATATTGTTATTCCATTATCATGATCTTGGGTACTCCCTTTACAATACTAAAATTTTCTTTATTTTAGATTGCATCGAAACCTAAACTCTACAATTCTCTCTCTCATCTTAACTCTTTCTCAAACATTTATTCATTAACATTATTATTCTTCTTCTTAGCGTATCGCCTCCGGCAAATTATATTTGAAATGACCAGAACTCAGCCACTGATAAAGCATTATCAGTGGCTTCATACATGATCTTGAGCGTGCAGGTGGATGGGCACGCAGGGCTAGACAAAAGATGTGCGATGGTCTGGGGAGAGACACCACACTGGCAGGTATCATCTGAGGTGTACCACCAGCTGTACTTTGTTTCTTGCTTCGGCCGATAAGGATCCGGGGTCAGTTGAGAGACTTCCATGTCATTCTCAGCTGGTCCCGTCCCAGTCAAAGTCAATATAGCCATATAAGTAGCCATGATGACTCGAAAAAAATAAGCGTAGCTCTAGAACCTAGGGTCCACTTAGAAGCTTCTTAGGGACTCCTCAACATAATGCCTTAATACATTATTTCTGATAAAGTACTTATTATGACTAAGATTAAGTATACCTAAAAGTATTCAGTTTTTTTTGAGACCGGGAGATAAACTATAATTTTAGAGTTCCATACATAAAAATGAAAAACAGAACTCTCAATAATTATTATTACACTGCCAGTTTAAAAAAATAAAATGTAAGTATGTGTATTCATAGCATTATGTATTGGCCTTGTTTCGCTAAACTAGAACGAGCTTGCAAATGTTCCGTTTATAAAGCTCCATAGAGCCGCCATTTAGGAAAAACCAGTTTGTGTTGCAAGTTTAGAAATCTGCAGTTTACGAACTGCCGGGCTAAAAATATAATAAAAAAAATTATGCCAGTATTTATAAAGGAAATTGTTTTAAAAATGATACAGACTAAAATAGGTGTTTTGATAAAAATCAGATAAAAGCTCTTAATTTTTATATTTTTGATGAAAGGCCATGCAAGTTTTCCATATAATTGTACTAATAACGTTAACGCGAATGTATGTTAATTTGCCATAAATGACCATAACCAACTGCCTGACTTCTAAAATGCTTCATTAATTTAGAACATTGATGACATTTATGATTATAGGCAAACTCAAAACCTTGTTGATGAAAACTGCCAGATCAGAAAGAATTACAGGGAAATTTAGAAATCTTGGTAATATTATGTGTTCCTAACCTGAAAGGCATCGGTTATCTTACCAGCAGATGCGGTGTGTTGGTTGAGTTCTTTATTGTTTGCTTCGGAGTCCAAGGTTCGCTAGAGATCCATAATTCATTAACGATTTTTCTTAACCATTACATCCAATTTCAACCCATATACAAACCTAGAGGGATTTAGTCTAAGTATATATAATTATAATCATAAAATTCTGGTAACAAAGTAGCAAAACCAGCAGAAGTTTTACGAGAAGGTCGTAAATGCTGGACTATCATCGACCCTAAAGTTTTGGCTTTAAAAGATTAAAGCCATTAAATTTTTATGAAGACCCCTGTCAGTGAACCGGCAATCCTTATGATAAGGACTGACTCGGAACTCTAAGAAATATTTTAATACCACCCTATTTAGAATAGACTTAGTTATTATGTAAGGAGATATAAAGGTTAGCGAGTTGAATAGAAATGAATATGCCGCCCTCTGTCATATTACGGGCAGTTTTTGTTTTTTCATGATTTTTTTATCCTGGAATTTTTTAGTTATATAGCAGCTATATTACTACGAAATTCCGGGATAAAATATAGCCTTTGTGTCGTTCCAGGGTCTAAGCAATCTCCATTTCAAATTAAGGCCACATCGGATCAGCTGTTTTCCTGTGAATGAGGAACAAACGTCCATACAAACTCGTGTTTATTAGTAAGGGGATGTATGTTTATGTAATTGCTTAAAATGCAACAATTGATAACGAGTGGAACTTAATGTTAAGTGCAAATGTGGTCTCAGATAGAACTAGCTGGTTCATTGATTTCAAAATCACTTAGCTTTTATTTATTTATTGTTTCAATTATACTAACTTTTATTGCACAAAATGCAATGTGATTATTCACTTTTTTTTACCATTATGTCTATGTTATTTTTATTTAGCTACTAACTTTCGTCCGCGGCTTCCGCGGCTTCGCCCGCGTGAACTTCCCTCGGGATCTTTTTCTCGGGATGAAGGACATAGGGTACCTACCCTATGTCCTTCTCCTACTTCTAATTAAGCTACCTCCCCAAGAATTTTCAGTCAAATCAGTTCAGCCGTCCTTGAGTTATAAATAGTGTTACTAACACGACTTTCTTTTATATATATACTGATTTCCTAAATTTGCGGTCAGAAAAACAGTTTAATATAAAGTTTAAGTATCTATAAAAATAATAGAATCATGGTTAGATTTGAAATAAAAAAGAAAATTAATTTGAAAATTTACACAATTTTTGTGAACAAAATAGTTTACCATCCTCAAGGCCAGAAAATATAAGATCTCAAAGAACTATTCTATTTTCGTTCAACCCTGTTACAGTCTGATGCGGGTGAGACGGGGTAGTAAGAGGTTTTATATAATTACGTTGAGAATCTTTCGGTTAAATTCTCAATTTGTAAAAGAATAAAATGGAAGGTTAAAGATTAAACACTGGCATTTTATTGGTAGACGCTTTAACGAATACTTACTTAGTTTCTTTGACTGAAAATAAAAATAATTAATTTTCAGTGAAGGCATTATTTGTGAAACTTGACTTTACGTTGTTTACTTTATCTTTAACTAGCTACGGCTCGCGGCTCTTCTCGCAAAGGACTCAAAAGTAGTCTATGTTTGACCCCTGGTTCTTAACTATATCCATACAAAGTTTCATCAAAATCGGTCTAGCGGTTTAACTGTGAAAGCGTAATAGACATAGAGACTTTCGCATTTATAAAAGAAGTATTGATTATATTTTATGAATTTTTCATACAAGAAAAAAAAAGTAAAAAAATTGTTTATTTGGTACCTACAATCAGAGATTAGTTTAACAGTAAAACTAAATCTTGCACCAATATATAATATAAACATAAAATCTGATACTAGTGTATTATGACTATTAAGGATTAAAGAGTTTTTCAATTTCAATTTTTCCAATATTTAATTTTATCATAATATATCAAAACAAAATAATAAACATAATAAATTCATACTTCATTTATGTAAATACGTCTATAACATGAAAGAGATATGTATGAAAATTTCCGTTTTCAATATCCTATCCTATTTGGGAATTGGAAGCTATCAAATGATTGAAACTTCGACCTAGTTAGCAAACAGTCAATCTTTGTTAGAAAGGGGTTTGCTGAATATGTTAGTAATATTTATGGCGTTCATTTATTTATGTGGAGCATATTACGGCTTTTATCCGAATATTCGAAGGAGGCTTATGTATCTCGAGCATTTGCTTTTAGTTTCAAAAATCAGTAAAATTTTTTACCGCCGTATTAAGAAACGTTTGATAAGCCCATTTTAACTAAAATATGTTTTGGCTCTTTCTCTCTTACCTGACACTTCATGTGAAAGAACGAGACGAAACACATTTTAACTATACCAGGCTTAACAAACGTTTCTTAATACGGGGGTTAGTGTTATGTGGTATATGAAAACAACTTCACAAATAAAATCCAAAAAAATTATATTTTTGTGCTACATGTAAATGCTATACATTCTTGCTTTAGTACGAATATCATTTGCTTATGTTGTAGAAAACCTGTTAACAATTGGTAGATACATCCACCCATCCATAGGAGCCCTTATGATAACCTTATAAGCAATGTGTTATGAGATAAAAAAATAAAGAACCATTGTAGAAATGTTGCTGCAGTTCAAAAATGTATTTGACATAAAATGTATGCCAAATTATAAGCATTAAATATCTGAAGTAATAAGAACACATATATGAAAGAGGAGAGTAAGTAAATTTAATTTATTTACTTTTCTCTTCATATTACTTCAAATAATTATTATAGAAGATATCTTTCTTTGTAGTACATTGCGAAATATACATAAAATATAAAGGATATATGGAAAACTGATTGGATAGACAGTGAGCGGTCGAACTTGCTCGTTATCTTCAGCCTCGGGCGAGTGAACCGACAAAGCAAGAGCTCTTATGCTGGATCCTAATTCTGAAAGCTTAGATTTTCTATTCATACCTTTAAGTGAATTCATATATTTTTTGTGCCATATTTTTCTGTTGAATCTCTTTTTCTTATTGATGAATGTAATAGTTATTGATCATAATATACTTACATTTCATCACGCCAGTTTTCCGCATGGTTAGGCAGGAACTAAAGATGTTCACATGCTATGATCTTTACAGACCTTCGCTTCCTCCATACTCATAGTCTCGTCATAAACGCTCGCGGATTTCGAGTACTCGTACAATCTCTGCAATTTGGTCGCGGTATGTTTTTTGAGGCCGACCACGGCCGTCTCCTCCAGTCAACTCTGTTTTGGTATCTTTTGTAAGTCTCCTTACATCCGTCCTCTCTACATGTCCAATCATCATATCATCAACATATGGTTTTCGATTTCAAAAGAGCGCAGCGTTGGACACCCACTGGTCGGATCTGAAGAATCGCAGGCAAGCGCTAGATGCAGGCCGCTTCCAATATATAATTTCGGAAATTCTTGGGGAGGTCCAGTTAGAATGATGATTGTTGCAAGCAAAAATAATAATTGTAGTAACAGAATTATACGACAAGAAAAGCAAGAAATTTCTTGTATCACATAACCTAGCATAGAAATAATATAATTGTATTCAAATTCACAACAAAGAAAGTTGGCCTTTTGTTTCAGACAACGCATAGCGTTTCCGTGACTGTCAACTAACGTATTTCCGCTTTTATATTAGTTAGTTAGTGCTAACTCTAAGTCTGAAACCGCTTCCGCCCCGTCAATTCCACTACAGCGACTAAAATGTACGGTTAACGGAGGTATGAGTATACAAACTTGACAATTTGTGTTTATTTTTATTTTCTATTAAGTGTGTTGTCATAAAGTCTATCTTTGATTACGCATGTCTAGATACATAATTGGCATTGAAAAGCCTAAAAAAATAGCTTCACTGATTTGATTTTTCGGTTTTTCAAAACCACCTTTCATCCTGTGATGGTTTCTTTAACGATCATCAAGTGGCAGCCAGGATCAACGACTTAACATGCCTTTCAACACACAGAATCATCATTATTATCAAACAATGGGTTTTTTAAAGCTTGCAATATCCTTATTAAACTTCCTGTGGGAATCGACTTCACGACAAAGGCCCCGTATGAAACTCCTGCTTTGGTGCGGCATTCATATTAGTAGCATAGCGAACAAATTGCAGGATAGTCACCTAAGACGATATGGTCACATCTTACGAAAGCCGGCAAGTTACGTCAGAACCAAGTGTCTGGCCACCTAGCCACGAAGCAAATTGCTTCAAACAAACCCAAAAATTGCGGGCTTGACATCGCAGCGTAGAATATGTGTGCTAATTAATTCACTGCCGAAAAAGTTGGAAAGTTGAAGTGTGGGTTAAAAAGTAAGGATATCGGTCCCTGGCTGAGGATGAAACCAAGGAGGTGCGAATATGTAGAGAATGCATGCGGTTTGAGCCGTATGCAGCAGCTAGCTAGCAGTTTCATTTCGTAATTGTTTTAATTAATTCAGACACATGCAGCATAAAACCGCGGCTGCTTTGATAGACCAGTTAGTAGGTATTAAAGACACAGTATTTATACTCAACCGAGCATGTCTTTGCATATTAAAGAGAGATACGAATAAAGCAAAAATCATGTTGACACGCAAACTAGTTGTGGTACCCGTACCCTCGATTTATGCATGCATTTTATATTCCATATTACCTGACTGCCCCAATGAGAGTTATGTTTTCGACCGAATAATCATGAATTTATATCTATTTCTTTGTTTCTGTCTGTAGCCTACTGCTGGAGAGATTTGAACCTCTTCAACATTTTGAGGTTGAAATCCTTACAACCAAAAGTTTGTAATCTGTTGCTTAAAATTGGAAAATATGTCTTAAGCATCCTATCAATGGAAAAACAAATCGTGATACTTGGTACCTGAAAAACGTTGAAACATATTACTTGAAAAATATAGTAAATACTTATTCAAGCCTGTAAAATATTTTACGTACTTAAATTGGTATAAACTATACTTCATTGACACCAATTTTAACAATGTAGAGATCTCCCAATCTAAATAAACTTACACTGCTAGTATATAGTATCACATCCCGTGGACTTTATGTTATTGCATAACACGTGGAATTTTATAATCTTCTTTTTTTCGATTCGTAATGGCTATATAGCCAACATAATATAGTCCATATGAACTCTATATTGGCTTTGCCCAGTACTTAGCCACTTTTATTCCCAAATAACCATTTAAAACAAATTAACTTTAAAATACCCTGTCAAAATAAATTATGTTAATTAAGAGTGTTTCACCCATAAGTGATGGTTGATATAGCGATAACGACGACTTATAGCCACTTTTGGTTCTTAAACAGATTATATTGAGATAAAAAGAGTTAAATACGTGAGCAACCACTGTATTGAATACGAGTCTGGGATTTAAGAATTAGTTTTTGGATGTGCTTAATAATACCTGTTAGGCTTATGGCTTAACACGTTAGTGTACACACGACATCTTTAGCAGTTGTTACAATAAAACTTCCTCTGTGTTTTCGTCAGTGTTCGCGGACGTGTTAAGAATACCTCCCCTCTCATTCCGTGGTGGTAGAAAACTAGTAAGAGGCGACTAAAGGAATAACAAATGTCCTACTGGCGGATTCCACCAAAAACAGCATTACTTAAGTAGTAGAAGGGAGCATAAAAATAATGCTAAATACCTTATTTTGATATATCTCATGAAAGAAAAAATAATAAGACAAGGCGTTCAAGTACTCTTGGCTCTCAGAAGCCAAGTCTTTTGAGACAAGCTACCTGATTGTTAAGTAAGAAAGATGATTCCGAAGACCGTGCAAATTAGAGAAGAAAAAAAGAAAAGCAGACCTTGTGTTCTGAAGCAACTAGGTGAGAATGCAACGATAAAATCGCTCATATGAGAGAAAGAGAGAGAGAGAGAGAGATAATACGATAAGAAAGATCACATCATTATTCGGAACGCAATATAAGAAATGGTACAGACTATATTTCAGTGGACGTTAAAGATACCACAGCTGATGTCGAAAGGTGGTTTTCATTAAACTTTAATTAATTGCTCAGATTTAACTTATCCATTATAATCCCTTCTATAATCCTCGATATCATTGTGATTAATGCAAACATCTGAATCTTTTATACGACGGCGAACTTAATTGGTATTATAACATAACTCGATTCGGACGTTCCGATATCGATGTTAACATTTCAATAATATCAATGTTTTAATTAACATCCCGATTAACGACCGGCCAGTTAACGAATCAACTCTGCAAATGGTCAGACGCTGAATGTTGTTTTTGTAACTGCGATTATTTTATTTTATTTTTTATTTTATTTAGGTGCTTTGAGCTTATATAATCTGAATGGGTAAAGTTATAATAATTTATGTACTTTTATTAACAAGTGGTTTCATCTATATAACTTTTAAAACAAATGCTCGTTTTATCAGTTTTTTTGTTTTTAAACCGAGTTTTAATAGGGAGAGAGTTCTCACAGTTTCAAATACAGTACTTCAAAAAAAGGTTACATCTAATGTGAACCAATAAACTCGAGAGTTACACCATATTTTTAAATTTTTTATGTGTTTTTTTATATACTCGATCCAAATCCGTCTGGGATGTGCAACAGTACATTTTTCACAGCCAAACATGAAACCCAGGCGAGACAGGGCAATCTTCGGGAGTGCCCGATAACTCCCAGATGGATCGAAAACGCATACAAAGCGGCAATCGCCATCCTCTACAATCGATTTCAATTTAGTCAAATCAAGAAACAAAAGTAGTCGGGTGCTTAGCCAAAGTACCAAATTCAAAACGTTGATGAATGTATGATAAGAACAAAATGAATGAGAATGACATAAGCTGCGGTAAATCACGTGGTCAATCTTATGTCAATCCCATACATTTTGTTTTTGTAGAACTTCGGTAACTATTTGAAACTGTAACGTTGGCTGCTCAAATTAGTAGCATTAGATATTATAATAGACTTACTAAATTGAAAACGTTTTTATTATTCCTATTATTTTTCTTACTAGCTGTTCCTCGTGATTTCTTACACTACTTGTGTGCATCATACTCTTTACAATTTTTCTGATTTATATATATCCTTGGTAGGCCTATGTCCAGCAGTGGACAGCCTTCGGCTAAAATGATGATAATTTCAAATTCGACCAGTAGTTCTTCAGTTATAAGTGTTTACAAACAAACAAACTCTCAAATTTATTATTAATATATGTAGATTCATAAGATCTAGCCGATGGTAGCAAAGAACAGATCAAAGGGGAGATCCTTATTCTTCCGATAATAAGGATAAGACTAATTTTGGTTTGGATTAGATAGTAGGTAGTCACACGATTAATTATAAGTTGTAAAATAAATAAGAAAAAATTTATGACTTTACTTTTTAACTAGTACATACCTAAAGACAACGAAGAAAGAAATCCAAACGACAAAAAGTATTTACGCCTAACAAGACAAATTGATCAAAAGATTGAAGCAAAAATAGTCAAAGAGCGAGATGAACAATTCCACAACATTTTTCATTTAAGTACGTAAAAAAAATATAATTTCCTTGTGGTTATTGCGACAGTGCCGCAAGTGCCTGAGGGAACTGGGAATTGCTCCTGACAGCTCGTCTTCGAAGCCTTCTGTTTAATATTACTGCATTTCTGCAAGATAACCCTAGGGAAGGGACCCGAATGAAAAATTTAATAACCGAGTTGCCAATGTTTTATTGAATGGCACGTCATTTCATTATACTGTGGGAGTTGTTTAAGTACTTCAGTGTTTTCAACCTCAGGTTAAATTGACTGCAACTGCAGTAATTACTAGTAGAATGATTCTAGGAGACTGAAACTGTTATCTTAAAAATGCCAAAAGAGAACATTAAATTTGGAATAAGAAGTATGTATTCTTATTGGCAAAACAACTAATCTATATCTAAATATATTTTTTACAGCATAGAGTGACTACTTCGATCTATATTAATTTACTAGCTGTTGCCCGCGGCTCCGCCCCCGTGCGCCTCGGTTATATCGTGCCCGAAAGTAGGCTATGTTTGTCTTCTAGTGCATAACTATATCCATACCAAATTTCATCACAATCGGTCCAGCAGTTTAGCCGTGAAGAGGTGACAGACAGACAGACTTTCGCATTTATAATATTAGTATGGATTAATGGATATTCTTTGCTCCAGGCTTCTCGTCTAAATTTGTCGCATTATTTAAGACTAAGAGTCGTCGTAAAACGTCAGATGTTGCATGAACGTTTAATTAAGAACGCCTTCCAGTGCAGCCGTCGGGGACTAAAACATTTTTAATTTAGCACTAGAAACAAATTAGTGCGTTTATATGAAATATGATTTTGTTTGAAAACATATTTAATGTACCTACATACAATACTACTTATAACACTGAAGGTTTAGAAGTATATTTATTCCGTATTTTAAGGTTAGAATAGGTAGTTTTAAAACATTGCGCCTTTTAGAACGAAGGTAGAGCGTTCCATAGACGAACAGCTTGGACAGTAAACGAATTAAAATAGAATTGTGAAGAGTGAATTGGTATTACAAGACGTAACATTTGTTCATAATGTAAATAGCAATATACGTTAGGTACAGCACATCGTTTCTTTACTAGTATTTGGGACACCTATGTAGGTAAAGGACCCGGAATGAAGATAAGCCAGCTTCGAAATGGGAGTTTTCATTCCCATTTCGAAGCCAGCTACGAAATCTAGATACGAAATTGGACTAAGAAAAAAGATTATGGTAGAGTTAGAATGGCCAATCAAGGCGGTATCTGTCATCACTATTATTGACTTAACTCAATGAATAAATAAATATAGGTAAATCTGATGAAATAAGAATCGTTTTGAAATACATTCTCTTGCATGTTATTCTATTAAACTAGTACATACATATAATCACGTCTTTATCCCATGCGGGGTAGACAGAGCCTAGGGCCATAAGACTTTAGGCCACGCTTAGCATAATGGTAGTTGAAACAGGAAATCAATAGTGATAGGTTGCTAGCCGCATTGCCTATGACATGATTTCCCCATTCGGCGATTCCCTTAGACGACTTTTACGGCTTGCGCGGGAAGAGAAGCAGCTGGTACATTCTATTATTATTAAACTAGTTCACCTTATAAAGCTTTAGATCTGTATGTGCAATGTTTTGGTAACGGTGGTGCTTTCGGTGGTGCTAATGATTGAAATACTTTATACATTTAATTAATCTTCTGGTTATAAAAACTTTTTTTTAATTAAGAAATTAAAACCTTTCAATACATATTTATAGAAATAAACCATAATTTTATCAAAAGATTAGATTATTTATAAATAAATTGCAAATTGGTTTTGAACACTTCCGGGTAAATTAATAACATAACCCCACGCAACATCCTACGTATTTTCATGAAATAATAATGAAATCACATTAAAATCTAAGCCTATTGAGATTACAAACTTCAAACACTATTGAATTATATTACTCTTTGATTCGCGAGTCAAGTTAATGCAATTCTCTTTGACGTAAATAACGTAGTTTCTTCAATAATGGTCGATTTTGTGAATTTAATGTCGAAATCGTGGGTTACAGAGAATTTTGTTATAAAATTACTTAAAATATTTGTTAGTAAGCAAATAAATAAGATTGATATTTTTTTCAATTTATAATAATAAAAATAATATTGATTTGATAATTCCAACTTTAAGTTCCTTTATGTAAAAAGATAAACTATAAAATACTAGCAGTTCATCCCGGCTGCTCCCGTGGTACAAATATAGCCTATGTCACTTAGGGTGAATGTAGCTTTCGAATCTTCCTGTACAAACTAAAGTTATTCACAGTTTGTTGAAAGAACAATATTTTAATAAAAATATTCAAGAAGGTATAAGTCATGAGATCAATACCAGGAAAAAAGCCAATAAAATGCTTGTGACTATTAAAGCAAATAATAACTACGGCGAAAGAACAACAATAGTTTGCAAAGAGATTTGATTGAGAGTATCACTAGTAAAAACATTAAACAGAAACTTAAAAATTATTTCTTGAACAACCTGTAGATACTGTTGGAAACCGGTCAGTGCAGTTTTGCAATCGTGAAGTTATATGCCTACTTATTGTTCTTTCGCTGCTAGACAGACCCATAATGACATTGATCTCACTGATATACATCTGATTTGTTAAATACTATATACTAGCTGTTGCCCGCGACTTTGTTCGCGTAGGGATATGTTTTTTTTTTGTTTTCTGTTGTATATGTATTATAAAAAAAAAAGATTGAATGCAGAAAATCACTGAAGTATCCGGAAAAACCCCAGTGGTTTATGGTATACTATTATGTAAAATATTTGTTTTTTTTTGTTTGTCAGTAATAAATAATAAAAAAAAAAAAAAAATGGTGAAAGAGTTTTTGAAATCGGCACAGTTTTACAAACAGACACATAAAAACTGTACACTAAACTATTACACTTCCTTTTAAATCCTGTGTCCCACGACTGTGGAGCCGCGGACAATAAATTGTAATATATACGTAATGATGTACCTAGTCTATAAATTTTTCAATCTATTTTTTATTTTTTTTACTATCCACGGACTTTTTTAAATGACACCGGCGGCGCTGGAAGGTTTATTTTTCTCATTTCAAAACTATAACATCTTATCGAAAGTGAAAGTAGCGGCAAGTGAATCAAAAGCGGAAGAATTAAAAAAATACTATTCATAATAATATGCAAATAAAATGAGTTAGCCGGGATTAATTTAAATTGAATCATTATAAGGAAAATGTCTCACAGATACTTAATTTCATTCGGTCGTAAATTAACCAGTCACTTTTAAAGGGTCACTAGAAACAAATTAACTACGCGGCCACCTTTATAGACTGGATGAACTATAAACTGAAGATTTATTGTTTTAATAAACCGCAAATTTAAAAAGAAAACAAGATTTGTATATTCCTTTATTTATTTATGGTAAAAAATTAATGTTGATGACTCAAATAAGTTATTTAAAGGTGCAATTTAAAGGTAATCTAAAGACATCGCCATTATTATCATCATCAGCTGTTTACAACCCACTGCTGGCCCTCTCTCTGTTAACGCCATGCATTCATCCCTACTCTCAGCCATCGCAATCCAATATTAGCCATGTAAATCTAAATCTCAAGTAACTAAATTAATAGTAATGAGATAAATGAACAAAAAATTGTAAAGCATTGCCCTACAGTCTACAATATATACCAATCCCGATTTTAAGGTTGAAAATTAATAAAAAACAAAGAATTAATTAGTAGTTTTTTAAATCATACCTTTTATTTGAACCTTTTCTTACCGCAACACTCCCCCCCCCCCATTTCCTGTTTTATAGCATCATCGTATTCAAAACCAACCTGCTCACGTATATTATATATTTATAGGATTCATACATTTTAATTTAATTTATTTTAAACTGTACATAATACAAGAAGTTTGGGACAGATAGTGAGAGAGAAAATGAAATGGTATCAAATTCTTTTAAATGTTTTACGATTTCAAAAATTGTTATAATAATTAAATTTTAAGTATAAAATTATGACCGCAATCATAAATTACAAATCTGTGGTCGATGACTGACTGCTGAATAATTTTAGAATTTCTTGGTAAATTTCAATTCCAACTCATAATTTCCCCTAAAATATGTCTTAACGAATAAGAACCACTGAGTATTTAATTTTACAACTTATTTTCTAAAATCTTCAAGTGTCACATAAGACACTTTGAATTTAGACAATATGGAATTTGCAAAACCGCGAATGGGCGTGAGTAGTATTGTGTTGAAATTTTTTAATTTACTTTCAGTCTCGTCTCATACATCATTCTGGATGAGTCATATCCTATGGGTATCTTTATGGCCATTCTAATTTACGACTGTGATTGCAGTATTAACATTTGTAGCTGTTTTACGATTGTGGACCTTTTACGCTTATCTAGAATTTGCTATCGGTAATGAATTCTTGGTATCATTTTCATTGATGTCATTGATGTGATTTGTCTTATCTTTACTATCCAATTGATTTAGTGTCACCATTTTTAGGTTATGCAAAGTAACTATTATAAGTTTTGGTTTCTGCTCTACAGCAAGTTTAATGAAATAAGCTACTCATAGATATAGAGAATGGTGTTTCAGTTGCGATTTTGTTCAATAAATTTTGTGCGCCTAAAAATTTGTGTGTTAAAATTTGTTAAGTACTGATATAAAAAGAAAAATTACTAACTATTACACGAAAACACTTCGTTTTTCCTTGGAAATTGCGCCCAAAGCCTATCGTCTACAGCATAATTTTTTAGATGTTTTTATAGAAGTGCCGCCTAAAACAGTTAGTAAATTAGCAAATCAAACAATGTGTAAAATAAGAGCAAACCTGCGGGGCGTGTTTAGTCGCGATATAAATGCAGAAGCACGCAAAAGGACGGTTGTAAAGCATGGAGTTAGAGAAGCTACCTTATTAGTAAAAGAGCGCGCGCATTCATTAAACCAATTGGCTTGCAGTATCCAGACACAATAGAAAAAGGTTTTTCTTTTTCTATGTATAAATTTTGTGTGCAAACCCATCAAAAGCATGATACCGCAGAAAAAAAATATATTATAACAAGTTCTCAGAGCCCCTAGACATAATTAATTTTCTTAAGTTCAAAACCTATGGTATTTTAAGTTTTCTGTTACTGGGCAAATAGTCAGTCATCCAAAAAGCAAATTCCTGACCGATTATACTTTTCTGTAAGACTATAATTGAGATAGAGGCTCTCTTTTCCTTTAGCGCTTTCCCGGTTACGTACTCAGCTGGTTTCGGAGTCTAGGGTCCGCTCACATTATGATAGGCGCCCTTTCGTCCATCCGTCCGAATAATCGGATGTAAATTTAAAAATATATATATGTCGTACTTAGTTTCTTGTTAAAATCTTGTATCATACAATAAAGAATATGACAAGATGATGAACAATGAAACAAAACCAAAAATAAGCTAATAGCACTAAGAGTCACGTGTTCTACTCAAAATAGTTACTCTATGGTTGGTTGTAAGTCGAGCCGTATAAATTGCAAATCGCAAAGGGCGGTACTCTCGTCATTCAATGTCACTCCTACCCTTTAATTAACTTTTTGTTGTTTCAAGATAGAATATAAATTTACACTACTGCGGACATGATGTGGAATGTATGTCATTCGAGGTTACTTGTAAAAAGAAACTAATTTAGATCGTTTTTCTTTTTATTTTTTTGTATTGCTTGAGTCTTACAGTCCTCGAAATAGTCACAAGGCGTGATAGGATATGAAATGCAACGCTTTGTTCCTAGAAGGGAATCGCTGATTTGGGACGCAGCTTGATTTTTAACACGCTTTTATTAGCTTCACCTGTATGTTTGCTTGCTTGTTTGTAACCGACTTCTTTGAACTTTATTTTGACCCACTTTGAACGGTCAGATTTAATTCAAACTTTATAGAATTATCAAGGACCGATGACAATACAATCCATACTAATATTATAAATGCGAAAGTCTGTCTGTCTGTCTGTCTGTCTGTCACCTCTTCACGGCTAAACTGCTGGACCGATTGTGATGAAATTTGGTAGGGATGTAGTTAACGACCTCAGGTCAAACATAGGCTACTTTTGGGCGCGATATAACCGAGTCCCACGCGGGGCGAAGCCGCGGGGAACAGCTAGTAATTCGATAAGTTTATCGCTACAAAGTGGAAAATAAATATAGTTAAAAAAAAAACAAAAAAAATACGCTTTAACGAGCAATCGAACTAAAAAACGAAAAATAAATTAAACCAAAAAGCGTGTGGGGTGCTCGACAAATGAAAAATATGGCACAAGCACCCCACACGCTTTTTTTTAGGTTTTTTTTAACTATATTTATTTTGATTAGTAGTCCCACCAATAATATCACATCGGTCTCATAGTCCCACTAGCTTATGGTTCGTATTCTAATTATTATGGTCATCACGCCAGACTGCCACACGGAAAGTTCTGGGTTCGATCCCCTGTAGGTCAAGATGGAAATTGATCTTTTGCAGATTGATCTGGATTGTGGATGTTTTACTTCATATGGATTTATTATGAAATATATAAATAGCATCGTTAAGATGGTATCTCATAATCATAACACAAGTCTGAATATTATTTTGGGACGAGAACTACCTGCGTAAAATAAATTAAAAAAATTAAGGAAGATCTGATGAAAAATTATGAATCATGAAGATTTGGGTCAATAAATAAATAAGCTCAATGGTCGTCAAACGTGGGCGTACACTATCGTATGGTGACGATTTTAGTTCCAATAAAAAATAAAGAAAATAGATACTGTCATACCATCATTAGGTGTGTATGTTAAACACCTACACCAAAATCCTACATAAACGTAGCAATTGAATGTAAAAGGTTAAGAAAATATTATTTGATTGTACAGTTGTGGGTCGGAATCGAAATATACACCGAGTGAAATTATGTTGAGTCTTTTAGAATTATGAGTCCTTGATGGTCACTTGTCTTAAATAATTATCTAGTTCTGTGATAATTACACTCACTGTTAAGAAAAATAAAATTCATTAAATAGTAGTGCCACATGCTTAAGGTGTTGTCTCTATATATATTATATTGGTCTCAGGCAGCACGGTATCCATATCAATACTTCCATACTAATATTATAAATGCGAAAGTCTGTCTGTCTGTCTTTCTGTCTGTCACCTCTTCACGGCTAAACTGCTGGACCGATTGTGATGAAATTTGGTAGGGATGTAGTTAACGACCTGAGGTCAAACATAGGCTACTTTTGGGCGCGATATAACCGAGTCCCACGCGGGGCGGAGCCGCGGGGAACAGCTAGTACATAATATTCCTACATAGGGTTAGTTTAATGATTCATAAAGGACCGAAATAAAGTACTCTCAGGAATGAATGTCTAAGTCATTTATTTCTGTGTATATTAACCTAGGTGTATTATTGTAACACAGGAACTCACATATTAACAGGTGAATAAATATTGTTAAGATTTATATAGACTTTTGAAAACGATGGAAGATTATTAAATTTATCTGATTTGAGTTCTTTTTATATTTTTCTTTTCATATTTTTTTAATGGTAATAATAAATATTTTCATGGGATAAATTTTGTTTTGAGAACAGGTAATTTTTGTTTGTAACGTAATTGGTAGTAAGTAGCTTTGATTTTCTTTTATACTTGTGTAAAAAAATAATTTCATCCCAAGTCTAACATATCAAGATTTTCGACAAATCCTTATAAAACCTCAACAACCCGACACAGACATATGGAAAAAACTTTTCAATACAGAAACTGAAAGCGAATAAACGTCACTCACTTGGCGAAAATTCCCAACTGACTTGTTCACAATAAAATTACTTTGACAACGTACTTTATAGTAAGAAGTTGTTCAAGAACTTTTGTGCAGTAGGTACTAGAGCTCAATCTGACGTTTTATTATTAACGACTTTATACAGAAAAAAGTAAAAAGAATATTAGGTAATATTCTTCAAAAAAGACGTGAAAACATTGTACCCACAAAAATCAAAACAGGATAGAATTGTACCATATGCAACGCGTATTTGGCTCTGGCGGCAGGCTTACAGTATGATAATACCAGCGATCCAAAATCGAGTAAGCTGCTACCATGTGCTCCCATTCCCTAAGACTAAGGAAAACATTTTGTTAATTTTCCTGCTTATGGTTGCGCCACAAAGATAGAAAAAAAATAGTTAAGATCCTACTTATTTTTGGCGAAAAAAAGAGTGGAAATTAATAAATCACGATTTTTTAAAATCATCCTACCACAAACTGATTTAGTGCTTAGTTTAATAAGTTATCACATTTGGTATCAGTATCTCAAGTGATTAATAGATGGCGTTAATATGTCTCAGTATGGGGAGGGCTCTATTTAATACACTTAAAAGCGGCGCGTTTCCTTGAATATCTGTGCTGCTGCTGCTACATACTATTTACGTAACCTATGACCATCGTACCACCGCCAACCGCAGTCCACTCCCGACGAACATTACCGGGAATGAGTGTTCATTACAGGGAAGGTATACCTTTGTCTCTCATTTCCAATAGTTTGCTAAATGCTCGTAATCACATACTCTACTCAGTTACATAAGTAGGTATACCTCAAAGAATTTCGAATCGCGCGCGGAGGCAATTTTTTTTTTTTTAATCTATTGTATTTAATCTTCACAATATAATAGTGTAATTAGTTTGAATGTCGTCATCTTTCACGTGTGAACTTATTTCTATATTACTGAATTATTACTTTACTTAAATTACTTTCCAACAATCTTTTTCTTTTTATTTTATATCCTGGAAATCCTGGAATCCAATTAATACAATGTTCATCTACATGTGTTGTAGGAACATTTTCCCAAAAAAATATTGGTGGATAAACCACCAACTGTCAGATTTTTCAAATTAACAAAACGTTAAGTTGGGAGTTATAAACTCGCTGCACAGCAAACCATAGCCCGATTTAAAATGAGAGCTTTATTGACAGCGCCATCTAGTGTTTTTTAATCAAATTAATAAATATCAGTTGAGGACTGATGATAGAGTTTGACAAAGATAACGCTCTAGAGGGCCAAGTTTCAATCATCATCATAGCGTTTTTCCCAGTGATGATGACGAGAAGATGGTAGATTTTTCTTATTTATCTCGAGTACTGTTAAAGATTATTTGAACAAATAAACCGGACAACTGCGAGTCGGACTCGCACAGTGAGGGTTCCGAACCACTACACAGTATTTAAAGATTTTATGAGTTTTCTAATTAGCTAACATGTTACTGAAGAAATGTTAAATATTTTTTTTTTAGAAATTCAATTTAATCGACTCTCAAAAAAGGAGAAGGATCTCAATTTCGCTGTTTTTTTATGTTTGTTACCTCAAATCTCAGTTATTTCTGAACTGAATTTGAATTTTTTGTTCGAATGGATTATAGTTTCAATTTGGTCCCATAGAAATTTTATTAAAATCAGCAAAGTATATTATTCATTTCTGTGAAAATCATCGCAGTAGTTGGTTTTATAAAATCATTTTTTTTTTTTAATTTATTTATTTATTTAAATAATTTAGCACAATACATCAATGCAAAGTCTGCCAAACTGTGAAACAGTTTGTCGGCAGTTGTTCTCGTACTTATTATTTTACAAACTATTTTAACATGCTAATTTAATAAACTAAAAACCTTATATTACTTGCTATATCTCACCCTTTGTTTATCTCACCTTTCTTATCTATACATAATAATAAAACCTACTCTTCTTACACATCTAGCACTTTTTATTGAAATGGACAGAGGGACACTCAAAAGGAACAATAGAAATTTATAAAAATAGATATATATTTTTTTTTTTTTTTGACAGATTGTCTATCTATATGTATGAACACGCCTATCTTCGAAGCACTGAACCGATTCACTTAAAACTTTCACCAATTGCTTTATTTTAACTCAGCAAAACATTCAAAGTTTGTTTCATCAAATTTGACCAGCTGTTAGACTAGTGCCCATGGCACAGAATAAATAATAGTACAAACGGTTAGGTAGGATCAACTTATTTAATCAACGGAAACTTTTGTTTCTCTCGTTAAAAATCACTAAAATGCTCAAACTTATATCTTATATCTAAGGACAAAGTGAGAGATAGTGTTTTTTTAAAATAGTTTTTAAAGTATTTTTACTACCAGCATTAAGCACTTTTTCAACCAAATCTTGCGGCAGATTATTTATATAAACCGGCGTCATCCACCGTCTCTCACGCTTTCCATAGTAATTTTCTACCCTTGGAACTACCAGCTTCTTTTTTAGTGATAATCGGGTCGGATATGTATAAGTTCTTTCCTGTTTATATTCTGTTTTACCATATTGTTCCAAAATAATAGTCATTTTTACTTTTGCGTCTACTGGCAATATGTTGCATATTTTATACAGATTTTCGTAACACCTTACAGATTTTTTTACACGACTGTCTACCAAAAGTTTAAGCATACGAATTTGAAGATCTTTTATTTTGTTCAGGTGTACAGGAAAGGTAAGACCATACGCACCGAGACCATAAGACATTACCGCATCCGCCAAAGCGTAATATAGCAGATACATTATGTCCCTAGATACCACATACCGTAGACTATGCAACTTACATAAAATTGATCTTAGTCTATTACAAACTAAGTCTACATGGTGATTCCACCCGAAATAACAATCTACAGTTACACCTAAATATTTATAAGTAGTCACTTTTTCTAAATTTTCACAACTACAGTTTTTCCCAACTTTGTTACTGTGCAAACAATCATATGTATGCCCTTTTACTTCAATTGTTGAATGTTTGTTTCTGTTGTAGGGCGACCTTATGTACATACACTTCGTCTTTGTTATATTAATAATTATCCCATTATCGTGCGCCCAGCGCACCACATTGTCAAAGTCATTTTGGACTGCACGCTGTATAACAGATTGGTACTTATGGCTATATATAAGGCATGTATCGTCTGCAAACATATAGACATCACAATTCTTAACCACATTTGGCATACTATTTACATGCATTTTGTATCCAGTAGGACCGTACACTGAGCCAGTAGGGACCCCATATTTAATGTCACCCCTACTACTTATAGTACCACAGATTCTGACTTGAAGTTGCCTACCCCTGAGATATTCCCGAAACCATGCGTTCATTGGTCCTCTAATACCACATTCCTCCATGGACTGCAATAACCCGTCGTGATCGAGAGTGTCAAAAGCTTTTTTAAAATCTATAAAAACTACCATTGCCATTTCTCGCTTATTTAGAGACCCGTTGATCCTATCAACAAATTTGGATAATACACTGGCTGTGCTTCTATTAGGCCGAAATCCATGCTGGGCCTCACATATAATATTATTATTTTCTAAAAACATTGTAATTTGGTTGATAATAATTTTTTCTACAATTTTGTTGATAACATTTAATATCGCTATAGGTCTATAATTTGTATAATCTGTATGAGTGCCCTGTTTGTATATCGGCCTTATAATTGCTAACTTTAATTCATTTGGATAAAGTCCTTTTTTCACACTTAAATTTATAAAATGCGCGATGACCGGAGATATCTTATCTTTTATTGTTTTCAAATCTTTAGCCCTGATCCCATCAGATCCCGACGCCTTATTACAGTCCATCTTATCGATCACCCTTGCGACATCCTCAGGTAACACCCTTTTAAACCTAAAACTTACGTTACTTTCAGAAACATATGATTTTCTGTCTAGGAATTTTTTTTCACATTTATGTTTATTTTTAATATTTTCTATTTCCTCGGTGAAAGTCTTGCAAAAACTATTACATACTTGCTCCTTCGTTTCTGACTTCAACATGTACCTTTCAACTACCTCGTCAACTGATAATTTATTTCTTCCCAGCCAATTATTGACCTGACTCCATATTTTTCGCAAGTCCCCTTTACATTTTTCTAGATTCTTTTTCCGGTGTGTATTTTTAGCGTTTATTAATAATTTGTTTGTATAATTTCTGTGTTTTGTATAATCCAATCTATAATTGTTATTTTTTGGGCTGGCCTTCCATTTTCTAAATAATATATCCTTTTTTTCTATCATATTTTGCAAGTGTTTGGTGACCCATATTTGAGTATTCCTTTTTTTATCGCACGTGAGTTGGAAGGTACATGTCTTGTATATTTCATCAAATATATCAACAATACTACAATAAATTTCATGGGGGTCCTGTAAGCTTAACAAATCTAACCAATTTATTTCATTTAATTTTTTAATAATTATTTGTTCTTTAAAAAAATCTTTAGAAGATTGATTTACTACCTGTTTATTCATTTCTATTGATAGTCCAATTACATAATGATCCGCTATCCTACCTGACACTATATAACTATGGATAGTACCTGGCAGTTCAGTCCGAACAAAGACGTGGTCGATGCAAGACGCCACGCGCTTCCCGTTAACAATGCACTCCCGTGTAATATCGCGTACACCACACTGCATTCCACACTCACTTAACAAATTCAGATATGTATTCGTCAACGGTTCCGGCACTTCCAGTTCCTCGTGAGATATATTTATATTTATATCGCCGATCATAATTACATTATGACGTCTCGGAATAGATTGCAACACACTCTTTAACTCCGTAATAAATATCGACTTACTCGTTCGAGGCGGCCTGTATATAACAAATAACTGTGTACTATAATCATGCACCTGCAGCTCTCCGCACAGCATTTCGCACTGAGTCATTGTCACGGGCACGTCTGCCGGTTTAAATAATATACTATCTTTCACATATAGTATTATTCCTCCTCCACGTTGAATTTCTCTTGTGCATGAATAACTGTTAAAGCCATCTATCTGATATAAACATTCCTCCTCTTCCTTTATATTTATTTCCGTTAAACATATTAGGTCCAAACTCTGAAGACATCCTTTTATTAATGTTAAAAATTCACTAAAATGTTTTCTCAGGGAACACAAATTTACATGTATAATATTAAGTTGGTTTGTTTCTTCATTTCATTCAAAATAACTGGAAAACGTTTAAGCCAAATAAGTTGAGCAATTTTTGATTTTTCGTATGTTTACAAGTTGCTTGTTTGATTCATTTGCAGTTCATCAACCCTGTATCCTCCGGTATTAGCTTTTTAAAACCGTTACGGCCGCTATATTGGTTTACTTGACGTTCGATTTTACTTATTATTAACTTATATGAGTGTTAATAACAAGCTCCGTTGACCCTGCACACTATGCTGTCAGTGTGGGCAATCGACCCTGTATGCCGTGGTATCATGGTTTCAAATATGGGGTACTACCACAGGCCACTGTTATTATTTGTAGTCTATTGGAGTACTAGGTCAATTATACCTAAACTGCACACCTATGTGTTTAAGATAATTGACGAAGTTTAAGTTGGCTCATATGGAAGTCAGTTTTTGTTTTTTTGGGAAAAAAAGTTAGTTTTAAAATACTCATGCCACTATCATAAAGATTCGTAAAATTAGTCACTAGTGATTGCTTCAGAAATTTTATATGACAAGACAAACCTGTATAGCGCCCCTGGCGGATAGTAGGGTAACTAAAATTTGCATACAATCCTATGCTTCCGAGCACAGGGTACGCTTTTAATCATGGTTCCGATTTGGCGGCACACTGTGCCCCTAGTATGAGTTTTTCTTAACGCAGACGCTAGCGACTGCGTTAGGATTTTATATGGAATTTCTTAGTTGCCTTACTATCCGCCAGAGGCGTTGTACAGGTTTGCCATACTAAATCGCTAACGCAGTCGCTAGCGTCTGCGTTAAGAAAAACTCATACTAGGGGCACTGGTTATTACAATGGAGCGACTGTCGTCTTAAGGTGATACCTCGGTGAACACTAGCGCCACCGTCATTTAAAATCATTACTCACTGAAAACACAAGTTATCAAAAATTCCTCTGCTGTAATTATGGTTCTGGGTCTGAAGTTAATTTTAAACATATAAAACTATTAAATTATAATTCCCTATAGTTACAAATTGTATTATTGCTTAAAACGGCCACTTTTAGCAGTTTAGCAATTTGTACTATATGGAACTATAATTTAATATGATAGGCTCTGTCAGACAGAGCCTAACGACTGCCATCTAGCGCTAAAAATAAAATGAATGAATCCTGACGTATATCAATCCTCCCCTTTTAATTAGAAATACCATACCAATCCCTTGTTTGTTACAAATGTTCAACTAAACACTGGAACATCTCCACTTCCATTCCTATTTATTTTCTCAAATTACCTACCTTTCTAATAAATGTTCAATCAATTCGATATCCAACTGGTCCAACTAACCAATCTTAGTCGAATTATTCAATTATTACAATGTTCAACTACATGTTTTGTAGGAACATCTACCCAAAAAATCTGGTGGATAAACCACCAGGTGTCAGATTTTTCAAATTAGTTAGGCATTAAGTTGGAGTTATGGAACTTGCTGCACAGCAAACCAAAGCGCGATTTAAAATAAGAGCTTTATTAACAGCGCCATCTAGGGTCGTTTATTAGAACTAATGAATACTCGCTGAGGACTGAATAATATGATGGTAGAGTTTGACAAAGATAACGCTCTACAGGGTTAAGTTTCAATCATCATCATAGCGTTTTTCCCAGTGATGATGACGAGAAGATGGTGAATTTTCTTATTATCTTGAGTAGTAGATTATTTTATTCGAGAAAATAAACCGGGCATGTGCGAGTCGGACTCGCATACTGAGGGTTCCGTACCACCACACAGTATTGAAAGTTTGGTTTTTATCTTTGTAATAAATTAAATTTTAATTTTTAAATGCATTCCCGAGACTAGACTAGCCCAGAGTAGGCTTTTAATGATTTGGCGGTACTGTGCCCCTATTATGTTCTTAAGGTGATACCTCGGTGAACACTAGCGCCACCGTCATTTAAAAATCATTACTCACTGAAAACACAAGTTATCAAAAATCCCTCTGCTGTAATTAAGGTTCTGGATCTGAAGTTAATTTTAAACATATTAAATTACTATATTATAATTCCCTACAGTTACAAATTGCACTATTGCTTAAAACGGCCACTTTTAGAAGTTTTGACTGCAGTCGCTCCATTGTAATAACCAGTGCCCCTAGTATGAGTTTTTCTTGACGCAGACGCTAGCGACTGCGTTAAGATTTTATATGGAATTTCTTAGTTGCCTTACTATCCGCCAGAGGCGCTGTACAGGTTTGACATACTAAATTGCTAACGCAGTCGCTAGCGTCTGCGTTAAGGTGATACCTCGGTGAACACAGCCTTACGGCTGCCATCTAGCGCAAAAATAAATTAATTGAATGGATCAATCCCCCTCCCCCTTTTAATAAGTACAAATCCCTCTCTTTATTTTGTTTGTTTTAAATAAATGTTCAACTACAAGTTTTGTATGAACATCTCCCCAAAAACATCGGTGATTAAATCACCGCGTGTATTTTTTGCACTTTGTGTTGGATAAGTTAAGTTTGTTTTAAGTTAAGTATGTAACTCGCTGCACAGCAAACCATAACGCGATTTGAAATAGAAGCTTTATTGACAACGCCATCTGGTGTCGTTCAATAGAACAGACAAACATGAGCTCATGAATATAGCTGCGGACTAATGATCGAGAGAGGTTGACAAACGCGGGGTCAAAATCATGTAAAGAAGAGGGTGGTTAGGTCAAATTTTTTTTGATTAAAGCAAAAAAACTGGGCAAAGCAAAAGCTTGAAATAACCTGTTGTCTTTAAGTAATGTATAGTGTAGTAATACGGAACCCTAAGAGCGCCAGTCCGAATCGCACTTGGTTGATACTAAAACGTTTGCAGTATCCAGTGAGTAAGCAAGACAGCGCGATACACGATGTAAGGCGACATCTCTCTTACTCAATTGTTCCTGCATGGTTTTAAGAGACGGTAGTAACCCCCCTGTAGGTGCTGTAAACTGGCGATAAATCTATCTAAAAATAATATTTCACACTCTTTTTGCCAAAAATAGGTGGGTTCTTAGTTTTTTTTCCAATCCTTATAGTGCCACCTATTAGCAAGAAATATAATTTAAAAAAAAATCTGGGAATTGGAGCACATGCCGTAGGGCTATTTACCTTCGTGATACCTTTATAGTGTCACTAGCGCTCTGTCAACTCTTGTCTTAAGATGTTTTAACACAATACGACAATTTTAATTTCATCCTAAATACCTACTGCCCTACCGCCTTTGGCTATCTGTGCCAAATCAGACAACTCAATCATCCGACTCCCATTCGGAACATTGCGGAAAATTGGAATTTGTCACCCTTTATACGAATGATCTTTCTCAGCCTTGATTTGCCCGCCATATTGATTGGAGTGCGTAACCGGATATCCGGTTAGTTATCGTGCTCTTTCACGGCGAAATGGCCGGTTATTGGGTTTCAGGTGGGTTTGAGGTTTTCATTTATTTGTTTTTATCAGATAAAACGGATAAGGTTGAAATTGAATAAGGGTTGCCTCTGTAACTTTGTAGATTGTAGGAATTATTTGGCTTTGTGTTTTCCGAAAGGGTATGAACGATGTACTTGTATGGACGGGGTAATTTTCGTGAATTAGTAGAGAGACCGCGCGCGATTCCAAATTCTTTGATTAATCCTATCGTTATAGCGGAGAGAACAATAGAACCCATAACGTTACGCGGCCACATGTGACCGCTTCGGTGCTGAGGCAATTTATCACTATTATCATGAAGGCAATCGTGTTCGTAACAATGGCTCGTGTTAAGCGACGGCGTAAGCGGTCTAGCTTAGAGCTGTCGCTAATTAGTGAACAGTGGCGAAATTTTTATTTTTATAACTGCTTTAGTCCGTTAACGTGTTAAGTAAGTTCTTCAGTGCTTCAAAAGGCACGTTAGGTCGTTAGTGCCGGCTATTATCCTTAGATGGCAGTTGTTAGTTAAGCTATATCCTTTATGCCCTAAAGGATATAGTAACGACTGCCAGGTTTTGGTTTCTGACAGTATTAGTCAATAACGAACTATAAGTCTGGTTTTCTTATATAATAATAAGGGTAAGGGATATAAAACCGGATTTTGTGTTTGATTCGTTTACTTTTTTACAATTTAACCGTTTATTTCAAAGAGGAATGACGACTAGCAGGCAGCCGGACGCCGGATAGCTTAATGGCGAATCTTATAATATAGGATTGCGAAAATATTATATAGAAGAGGTGGCCGGCGATCACTCAGCCATACAGCAAAGGTACCTACAGTTAAACTTTTTAATATTAGTCAAAAGTTGTGAATAAACCTTGCGTTTATTGTTAACCATCACGAAACAAACGACAAACGTAAAGTGTTTACAGCTAATTTACGAAACTTCATAAAAATCGATAAATGTCCCATAATTACGATAACGACGAACCATAAAAACCGGTAAAATGACGCCGTAGGGCCGACAAAACTATTATTTATCACCGAACCGATCTCATTATTTTTAACGAGGCACAATTTCACGTGGCGAAAATCTGCCCAATTTATTGGAAAAAAATGAAATAGCAATGATTAACCGCTTTGTCAGCGAAGGACGAAGGACCAAGCTTTTGTTAGCAGTTTCATGGGGCGATGTCATTGACGTCTATTGTATTGCACTTCTAGACAGGTTACAAATAACTAAATACCTACATAAAATATCTAAATACGAACATCAAAATGAAGATACTGATATTTTTCTGTTATGTAAAAGCTTGTAAGTATTTTTTTTTGTTATTTATTTGCCACATACATGAGCATAGAAAAAAAAATTACAAAATAAAACATATTATAATGAAGAACATAAATTAATTTGTAATGTAATTAGTTATAAAATTTATTTTTTAATCCAGATAAATGTACCCAAAAACTATTAAAGTTTTATCCTCTTCATTAACTTTGAGTTTTCATATTCGAATGAGTACCTGATTGAGTCATTTGTTTCATTAAAGATTTGAATTTAGCATAAGCAACAGCAATTAATAAAAATAACTAAGTTTATTTATTTAAATGTAATTATTTTTCTTTTTCGTAGCTTATTCGCACCGCAAGAAACTCAAATAAATCACTTTTAATCGAGTATATAGTACAATATAGGTCATTGGTCAGCCATTATTTTACAATAACCAATCAGTTTCAAACATGCCACTTGCCTGACGCTCCACCGCTGTGTTGCACTTGCAATTAATCACCCGAATTTCAACGTTTTATTTTTTAACCATAAACAATAAAATTGGACAATTGGCACTTAAATTGCTACTAAAGTATTAGAATAAGGGAAAAATATACGCATGGAGCTTAGAGGCTACGCTTACATTTTATTAAGTAGAAAAAATGTATCGTAGCCACAGTATGTGAGCAAAAACAACAGTAAGACGCTAAAACAATTCTACATTAGGAACATGTAGATAATTATGCATTGTATGTAATGCAAGTCTTAAGCTCCTCCATGCCGTTTATCCCAGCTGCAGTAACCCTTTTTACCGGGAAACTAGACTAAAAGTAACTTGTTAGATAATTTAGGTTGCCTAAAGGCACCTGATAGTTTACAGACTACCGTCTAGTGATAACAGCTGGGACCAATGATGACTGTGCGAAACACGAATTATCTCAAGACAGAAATGCTAACAATCTTAGTTAGGACAGAATACCTAATAGTACTAACGTAGCAAGGCCGTCATTCGTAATGATAACGCGTAACGTAACGTAACGAACTCGCATGCAAAGTAGCAACCCCATGTAAAGTAAAATAATACCGCAAACAGGTACTGAATACATACGCGTATCATAAAGCAATTCCGGTTGGCTGGAAGAGATCTCTTCATGGGATAAGTCCGCCGTTGCATTTATCTAGTGTAATGTATTTTTTTGTTAATTTTGTGCAATAAAGTTATTACAAACAAACAACTTCAATTAATTCATTTTATAGTATTCTGTAATTTGTGATTAACACGGCACAAAAATTAAAGCGTTTATAGGACACTAGCTGTTCCCCGCGGCTTCGCCCCGCGTAGGACTCGGTTATATCGCGCCAAAAAGTAGCCTATGTTTGACCTCAGGTCGTTAACTACATCCCTACCAAATTTCATCACAATCGGTCCAGCAGTTTAGCCGTGAAGAGGTGACAGACAGACAGACAGACAGACAGACAGAAAGACAGACAGACAGACAGACTTTCGCATTTATAATATTAGTATGGATTAGTATGGAAGTATGGATATGGACTAGCTGACCCGGCAAACTTCGTACCGCCTTTCTTAATATTTTTTTCCGTAAGAACCTTGTACAGAGTATTAGAAAACTACAAAAAAAAATCAGCCAAATCAGTCAAGCCGTTTTCATGCTATGTCGTGACAACGGAAAACGGCTTTTAATTTTATATATATATATATAGATTATATAATTTTATACTTAGTTATGTATATCCTAGCGTTGGGTATAGGATATCTAATATACCTATAATTTTATACTTAGTTATATCCTATATTTGAGCCGTAGATTCAAGTGATCGACCAAATTTATACACAGCAGCAATTTCCAAGTCGGAATCAATCTTCATAACAACTTTATGAACTCCTTTGAGCCCAATCGCAAGTCCAATGAATTGTTTACTTGTAACTCAATTCTGTGAACTGTATTTCCGAAGGGTGAACGTTTATTAATAAACGATTGTAGGGCTGAGTGTAATCCAATTCAAAGATTTCTGTTATAATTTGACGCATTTTCTGAAGTCGGAATAATTTAAAAAAAAATAAAGAAAGCCTGCTACAAATTAATTAAAGAAATACAAAATAAAATAGACGTCAACTAAGGGTATAACAAAGTCTCAATTTATTTTGCCTCAATTCTACTGGTGCCAGATTCCAATAATGAATGAAAGTATTCCAAGAAGGAAGCTTGTCATAAAAAGTAAGATTAAAAAAATTGGTCTTGGCTAAATAATGGTGATAAGATTTTAAATAATATTTAAATCATTTTTATCATATTATTACATAATAGTAGGTGAAAGTTATTTCCACTTGCTACGATATTATTATATACAGTATTCTTCCATGCTGGTCTGGGAGAGAAAGAAAAACATAGAATGTACCAGCTGCTTCTTTTCCTGCGCAAGCCGTAAAAGTCGTCTGAGGGAATCGCTGAATGGGGAAATCATGACATAGGCGATGCAGCTAGCAACCCATCACTATTGATTTTCTGTTTCAACTACCATTATGCTAAACGTGGCCTAAGGTCTTATTGCTCTAGGCTCTGTCTACCCCGTATTGGATAAAGATGTGATTATATGTATGTATTGTATGTATGTAGGTACAGATCTTTCTCGCTTCTTCCACACCCATTTCGCTTGTCATACACGCTCGCCGATTTGGTGTAATCCTGATTCCCCTCTTTCAACAGGTCAACTGTTTGGTCACATATTTATTAATTTATTTAACTTCATCCATAATAAATCAATTGCTGTTCGTTAGTCCGGCTAAAACTCGAGAATGGCTCGGCCTATTTGGAAATAATTGTGGAAGTTCAGGGTAAATTTAAACGGTGAGAAAAGTGCGTTCAGGCCGTACGGAGTTCGCCATAAATTACTTAATTAACAAGTCATAATTATGCATTGTGGCGAAAATGTGTAAGAAGTGCCGACCCCAAATGATATGGGAATAATAAGGCAAAGCAGAAAAAGAATAATGACGCTGCGTGTGTCCCACCCCTACCCTCGATATTCACTTTGCAATATCTTTGTTTAACTCAAGACAGTGCCGGATTAGGTTAGATTAATTTTGATGGACTGTACAGAATTGTTTAGTTGACAGGCGGCTTAAGGCGAAATTATAAAATAATTTTCCATTTATTCCAAATTGTTTTAATTAAACTCGTGAAATAATAATAGGGTCGTTAATGCTTTCCGTTGACGGATTTTCTGAAAGATGGATAGCGATTAATATAAATAATTGAGATTTCCATTTTGTAAATTCGAAATGGAATATGGATATTGATAAAATGTCATTTATTTCTATTTTTGTTTATTATTAACATATTATATTTACTAGTGGTTCTGTGAACAGTAGACCTCGCGAACCTCATCCGTTAACCCCCTTTTCGTTTTATTTATTACTCTATATAGAGTATATACAGGTATTTCTTATTCTGTTAATTTTTTCCCTCGTATATTCTCAAAAGGATTTTTTCAATATTTTTTTATAAAAATAAAAAAAAAAAAAAAAATAAAAAAAAAAAATAAAAATAAAAAAAAAAATAAAAATAAAAATAAAAAATAAAATAAAAATAAAAATAAAAAATAAAATAAAAATAAAAATAAAAATAAAAATAAAAATAAAAATAAAAATAAAAATCAAAATCAAAATCAAAATCAAAATAAAAATAAAAATAAAAATAAAAATAAAAATAAAAATAAAAATAAAAATAAAAATAAAAATAAAAATAAAAATAAAAATAAAAATAAAAATAAAAATAAAAATAAAAATAAAAATAAAAATAAAAATAAAAATAAAAATAAAAATAAAAATAAAAATAAAAATAAAAATAAAAATAAAAATAAAAATAAAAATAAAAATAAAAATAAAAATAAAAATAAAAATAAAAATAAAAATAAAAATAAAAATAAAAATAAAAATAAAAATAAAAATAAAAATAAAAATAAAAATAAAAATAAAAATAATAATAAAAATAAAAATAAAAATAAAAATAAAAATAAAAATAAAAATAAAAATAAAAATAAAAATAAACGTCTGACCAAAACAAATGACCGAAAACGAATTCAAAGCGCAAAGTTGTAAAAGAACAAGTACCATGCGGCCAGTGGTATAAGCAATATAACAAATAGCAAACTTCCCCCATTTTTGCCCCCATTTTCCTTCCAATCAAAAAACGCTCTCGACAAAAAATTTCAAATAAATCAACACGTGTGTCAAGTTTCATTAAGATCCGTTCGTAAACAACGTCACAGAAAACTTTCCCCCTTTTTTCCCCCCTTTTCCCTCCAATCAAAAAAAACTCTCGACAAAAAATTGCAAATAAATCAAGGAACACGTGTACCAAGTTTCATTATCCGTTCAGAAATGCGACCTCTAGCCCGGAACAAACAGACAGACAGACAGACAGACAGACAGACAGACATCCGGACAAAAGCAAAATTTGCCAGTCTCGAAATGGAGACTCTCGCTCGCTTCGCTCGCTCGGTCAATAAGTTATAGTAGGGATAAGCTACTAAATCACCATTAGATATTTTGAACACTTTTCACTGTGGACTGCGGTAAGTACCTTTATTTACCAAAAGTAAATCCAAAAAAGCTCTTGATAGATAGTCAGGTAATTAGAAATTCCATACAAAATCGTAACAACTTGCTCATGACTTCTATATAAAAAATCCTTATAGAAAATCCCATAGCAAAGAAAAATTTCATAAGATTAGGATAAATAAATAAAATTTTAAAAATAACATTGCTTTGATTTTTATTATATTGATTAAAATAAGAAAAACCTCATATCTTGGTCATATCTTAAGAAACCCACAATATCATCTTCTGCAGACCATCATAATGGGAAAAAATGCCGGAAAGCGCAGAGTGGGAGGACGCAAAATGTCATGGCTGAGGAACATCCGCCAATGGACTGGTATTAGAACTGGAACAGTTGTTCAGACTCGCTATGGATAAGGCTAGATTTAAAGAGTTGACTGCTAACCTTCAGTAATGAAGTAGCACCAAAAGAAGAAGAAGATTCAATTAATACAATTACTAGTCAATATTTCGATAGTTTATTAAGTGTACACGTGAGTGATAGCTTATTAGAGAAACAACAAGCACTTACTGTAGCGTCATCTAGCAGTGAGTAGCATAACTTGGACTATGTAATTTTAAAAATCACCGCTAGATGGCACTACATGTATCGTATGCGCAAGAGTAACAACTTACAACAAGCACTAAGATGTTGTAACCAAAATTAACTGTGTGTGTGCATTTTAAATGCAATTTTTACTTTATTATTAAAAATTATGATGAGGCTATACTTACTACGGTTACGGTACAAAATAAATAAAGTACATAGAGAAAAAATAATGCTAATTCGCTTAACATAAAGAACCAAAAAGATAACTAATAAATCACGCGAAACATGATTATAATATTTTGAATACTTCCTTCCAATCAAAAAACGCTCTCGACAAAAAATTTCAAATAAATCAACACGTGTGTCAAGTTTCATTAAGATCCGTTCGTAAACAACGTCACAGAAAACTTTCCCCCTTTTTTCCCCCCTTTTCCCTCCAATCAAAAAAAACTCTCGACAAAAAATTGCAAATAAATCAAGGAACACGTGTACCAAGTTTCATTATCCGTTCAGAAATGCGACCTCTAGCCCGGAACAAACAGACAGACAGACAGACAGACAGACAGACAGACATCCGGACAAAAGCAAAATTTGCCAGTCTCGAAATGGAGACTCTCGCTCGCTTCGCTCGCTCGGTCAATAAGTTATAGTAGGGATAAGCTACTAAATCACCATTAGATATTTTGAACACTTTTCACTGTGGACTGCGGTAAGTACCTTTATTTACCAAAAGTAAATCCAAAAAAGCTCTTGATAGATAGTCAGGTAATTAGAAATTCCATACAAAATCGTAACAACTTGCTCATGACTTCTATATAAAAAATCCTTATAGAAAATCCCATAGCAAAGAAAAATTTCATAAGATTAGGATAAATAAATAAAATTTTAAAAATAACATTGCTTTGATTTTTATTATATTGATTAAAATAAGAAAAACCTCATATCTTGGTCATATCTTAAGAAACCCACAATATCATCTTCTGCAGACCATCATAATGGGAAAAAATGCCGGAAAGCGCAGAGTGGGAGGACGCAAAATGTCATGGCTGAGGAACATCCGCCAATGGACTGGTATTAGAACTGGAACAGTTGTTCAGACTCGCTATGGATAAGGCTAGATTTAAAGAGTTGACTGCTAACCTTCAGTAATGAAGTAGCACCAAAAGAAGAAGAAGATTCAATTAATACAATTACTAGTCAATATTTCGATAGTTTATTAAGTGTACACGTGAGTGATAGCTTATTAGAGAAACAACAAGCACTTACTGTAGCGTCATCTAGCAGTGAGTAGCATAACTTGGACTATGTAATTTTAAAAATCACCGCTAGATGGCACTACATGTATCGTATGCGCAAGAGTAACAACTTACAACAAGCACTAAGATGTTGTAACCAAAATTAACTGTGTGTGTGCATTTTAAATGCAATTTTTACTTTATTATTAAAAATTATGATGAGGCTATACTTACTACGGTTACGGTACAAAATAAATAAAGTACATAGAGAAAAAATAATGCTAATTCGCTTAACATAAAGAACCAAAAAGATAACTAATAAATCACGCGAAACATGATTATAATATTTTGAATACCTATTAAAAATTAAAGATTTTAGACTGTTTGCTCTCTAGAAAGCATCAAAAAATAGAATCACATTGAAGAATGGAAATCTTCATGCTTCAAATAGGTATGTTTTAGAAATTTAGAAATAACAAAAACCACAAATTAAGCAGATCCGCTTTAGGTTCTTGCGACTTCACAGGACAGAAAAAGCACATTAAATAAACTGGTTTGAAATTGTTTACGATGTAAATACTTCATTAGGACAAAACCAATCTCGCGGTAACATTACAAAATTACTGTGCGCCTCCTACGTAATTGCACATTAAAACATCCCACCGTATTTAAATAAAGAAATTACGCGGAACTCGTAAATATACTCCATACCTCCTTTATACAGATGTAGGTTATTTTATATCTTCCACCTTGCTTTTACACTTCTACAGCTGTTTTTCATAAACCGAACGTGTCTCAAATTAACATCCAACGAATTCCCGCCAAATCCGTTCCATTTTTAAAACTCAATTGTCATGTTTGTTTTTTTTTTCTTAATTCCAGAGTTCCGGTGCGTGTAATTGGATACGAGCCGTTTGGCCTCCGTGAAATCACTAATCCTACTAATTCTGACAGCCATATGTCATGCCATAACGAGTGAGTCGGGAGCGACCTTTAAGTGACGTATTAAAGCCTTATGAGACAGAAAATTCTCAGAAAGAGGTAGATTGATATCGCACCAGTTTTTGTGAGTGGCAACCGTGAAATAAATAAACTCTGTCCGAATGCATGCCGATTTTGTTTTATTTGTGGTTTTAACATATTAAAGTTATATTAATAAAAATATTGCATAAACAATTTTTGCAGCCAAAGAATTTCATTTTATGTACCTAACACTTTACAAGTTGTAAGAACTTGTACACTTGGTTGAAAGACTTGCAACCTAGAGAAAGAAAGCAGTAATTGGACTTAAATTTAAAATAAGCATTGATACCTTGGCTTTAATTTCGAGTGGATCTAGTTAATAATAGTTAAATTTTATTAGCTTAAGTATATTCAAATATTCAAGTTAAGAGAGAGATATTATCTTGATGAACATAGGTCGTAATTATGCTTTTATTTAATTTGTTGAGCGATATAATAAACTTTAAATCGGGCAAAACCTCCGAGGAAACCTATTGAGAGAAAACGTAGGAAACAACACAAAAACGTGTTACGCAACTCCGCTTTTTTAGAAACGTTTTTTTCTTTTTTTTGTTTGTTTGCTAAAATACAGATATGTTCATAAAAGCCGGGCCGAGTGCTGACATCCGACCTACGTATTGCGTTCAATCATAACGCGCCCTCGGGGCTGGATAAAAACCTCGTGTGAAAATTAACGGCACATCACTGGGTCGTGTTCAAACTGTGATGCCTGACGGGCGAGCATCGAATTCGACACCAATATTGAGTTTTGGTATTTGGTATCAATTGCAAATCATCCTTTCTCCAGCTCTCCTTGGTGTGATCGATAAAAACACTCCCAATCAAGGGTATACCCTATAATATCCGATCAAGGCATCCGATCTAGCTAATTTGTTCCATTAACCATTGAAAGTCAGAACTATACCAGTGATACAAGTGTAAGTACTAGTGGGGCTATTAGGCTACATTATTTTAAAGAAATATAATGAATGAAATAGAAATGAAAAAATATTCTTTGATACCTGAAGGAGTCAATTTTTTTTAGTAATTCTTGGTATATATTATAATCTTCCTATAGATATTGATCATCTCAATCCTTATTTTATTATTTATGCCATTTCCTTCCTGTTAGATGTTCTTGACCATCTTAACCATCTACTTTCAAATTGTTCGAATGTGTACCAACGTAACATACGTTCGAACAATTTGAAATTCGAACTGAACATTTTAAATTGGAACCACATTAGAACACGAGAAGATTGAGAAGTACCCTTATCCATTTATAATGTAAGTAGTCTAATGAGAACAATCATAATATTTTTGTGCACATCCTTTTTAACTTTTTCTTCCATCATAATCGTCTATCATCTGGCTCATGTTGGCACTTTTTACCACCGAAGAGCTACCTTAAGTGGCTGTATGAACAAGGGTAGATAAGATAGATGGCTTTGCTAAATATAGTTCTATCGGTGCACTGAGTGTCAATAATCAGCCCTCTTACCTTGTGGAAGAGATATGTAAATAAAAAGTCACTTTTTTACAATCCCGCAATTTTAAAGATTCACCTATTAATATGAAAAACGCTATTGCATATGATATAGGGTAAAATGAATGTTGAAAATTTCAGTTTCTAGATTAGGTCATATCCAGTTATATTTGTTGAAATTTCATTTTAGCTTTTAACAGACAAGCAAAGGTAACAAACAACAAATTTTAAAAATCTATGAACTAAATAATTTAAAAATAGCGATCAGACATTTTTTTTATTTTTTATAATTTTCAATAACTTTTCTTAGTTACGAAACGGAACGCAATATTTCTCTATTAACAATGACAATAAAAAAAATGTATCCGTTCCTACTTAAACTAAACTTAAATTTACTTCCAAACAGGTGGTCCCGTTTAAGTGTGGTTTAAGTTAATCTCTGCTAAGCCCACATCTGTCTATCTAATAAATGGTACAAGGCGTTCTAGCGTTGACTTAAAGGAAGTCTCTTTATAGCAATTTATCTTTATTATAATCGCAGTACAGTGGGCCTCATTAAAAGCATACTACTTGAGGTGTAAAGTACAAGGGTAAAGTGGTATGGTTTTATATCTGGCTACCTGTACATTCGAGTATTTCGAATCTACTATATTTGTTTGGTTAAGCATTAGCTTGCAAATGATTGATCACACATTGAGAAATGGCTAGTGAATATTATAGTGGTTGGCTAAATAAGAAGACAACAAAAGTGTAGGAGCGACAATTTTATAAAATTTTATAATATCGGTCGGGCATTTTATATAATCTCCCAAATCTTTCTTTACGCGGAGCATTGAGAGAAAGATGGGAGAGACCAGCCATTGAAGTGGGACAAAATAGGTTAAAATCGTAAAGAGATGATAATAAACAGAAAAAAGTAATTTGGGGAATCGGTCTCTAGGTTAATATTAGATTTTTTTTGTGCAGCGTTTAGTAGGCAAATAAAGCATTATGTCCTAACCTGATGGGAAGTGGTATGTAGCGCTGCTCTTCTCTCTCGCTTGCTCTCTTGGTTGCATAAGCTGTAACTTCGGAGCCCGAGGCAGGCTAAATCATCTTAATAATCCTTTAGGTATTATTAATAGATTTGGAATTATTTTCATGACAGATTACCTACCTGACGTGTCTTGTACAGAATGTGGTTGTTTGATAATCTTATAAGACGCATCGTCAAAATGAGTCATAAAAAAGTCCCATAAAATGAGCTCTTGCATTGGCTGACACATGTTCAAATCTGCTTGAGACATGGGATGTGGGTCGTGTCTTGTGGTGTCATAGTTTTTTGTTCCTATTCTGGGTCCTTTAAATTTCTGCTTTGGATTAGGTACCTAGTGATATACGTATGATGTGGAGAAAATAATGTTTGGAATTGCTGGTTGAGTCAGAGTGAATGAGATCGAAGGCGGACGCTCAACGTCGTTAAAAGTAACCCAACAAATTTTGCTTTAGCAAACTTTGCTGAATAGTCGTAAGAATCATGTGTCTTTCATGTGACGTAATAATGTCGTAATAACATAACTATTGCTCAGTTTGTTCTTAATTTAAAACTTTCGTTCACGTTGTTTCAAGCTATCAATAATAATAAAATAATTGTAAAAACAGGGTTACGGGTTACACAGGTCAAATGCTAGTCGTGACGTCATTTCTAGGGGCATAATTAAAAGCGTGATCTGGGCTCTGAAGCGTCGGCTGATGCAACTGGAAAACATACTCAGATGAATAAGATAACAATCTCAGCAACGAGGTGATCTGAAAAATTTTGACAAAGTTGACCATTGACCGACCACAACTACAAACACACCCAGATCTTTGTCCTATTACCTAGGCCATGCAGCTTAGGCTGTGACACGCTAAGGATGCAAGTAGAAGATACGCTCGTTTGATGACGATGATTGAGAACGGCAATATTAAAATACAGCATCCATGCTTATATACTAATATTATAAATGCGAAAGTCTGTCTGACTGTTACGCTTTCACGGCTATAACTGGTAAACCGATTTTGATGGAATTTCGCATGGGTATAGTTAAGGACCAGAGCTCCAACATAGGCTACTTAAGGGCGCGATATAACCGAGTCCCACGCGAACGGAGCCAAGGGCAACAGTTAGTACTTAATAAAATTAATTTCACTTTAAAAGCTGCCATATCAAGCGAAAAAAATAATTAGAATGGTACCAAAGTGAAACGTTCTAGGAAATAGGAAAAATTAAATCTGGATGTTTGATGAGAAACTCTTCCGAGAAGTGTCATTTTTAATTCGTCAAAAGTACGATTCTGTGAAATTAATAGAAAAGCGTTTTTATGGAAAGAATTTTTAAAATTAAATTAAATGATGCTCCGCTCTTTTAAGCGACAGAGATTATTAAATGTATATGACGACCATTTTCAACCCTATGTTCTATTCATTCATCTATTCATTCATAACTCTTAATATACTTTGAAAAATATATAAAACCATCATATAACTTCATTATTTTTATTGATGAACACACTGCACTGTTGAGTACCAAAAAATAATTATGACCGTATCACTGTTATTTTCTTTTAAGATTTGACACACGACATCATCTCATCAAACTTGTACAAAATAGCGAAATGTAAGTTAATGAGGAGCTCGATAAAGCGGGGCGCGCGTCAAGTCATATTTGAATTGGTAGCCATTAGAAGCATTTCTATCCTATTGATGTCCTCCGTGCTTCAGAAGGTACGTTAAGCCATGAATCCCGGCTTTATTAAGCTATGTAGATGCTTTTAGGCAGCCTGAAAAATCTGACAGTGTTAGCCACTAACACACCCGCATCATGTTCTAATTAAATTCTGTTTCTGCTGTCTGTTTCTCTGTAAAAAGGGTTACAGAGGTCAGACGGCATTCGCTCCATTATAATAACCAGTACCGCCAAATCAGCACCATGATTAATAGCGTACCCTGGGCTCTAAAGCGTAATAGCTGAAAATGCAACCGGGAAAAACGCTCGTACGAAGAAGAGGTCAGATTTCATTCGCTCCGTTGTAATAACAAGTACTGCCTAATCAAGACAATGCTTATTAGCGTACTCTGGGCTCTGAAGCAGGTGAAAGTGTGACTGGAAAACACGCTCGAACGAAGAAGCGGAATAAGTCAACAACGTAAACCTCCACAAAAGGCTGTTGTCGAATAACACCATTGTTTTAAAAATGGGATGTAACAAAAACCTCGTTCATGTACTCAAGAGCACCACTTGAAACCAATTATACTTTTAACTAAGCCCTTAGCACTGTGAGGGCCGAAAATAAAACAGGCCCCGTACGTATAGGGTGTACTTTTGTGCGCCTTGTTATCTGTTTCTTTTTTTTAATTATTATGTCTTTTCGTTGTTTTTTTAATGTGTTTTTCAAATGTTTTTTTTTTTAAATATCACCGTGACGTTGTAATAGACTTATTAATATTTTTTTTATATAATATAGTTTTATTACTTAGATATAATAATTAAAACTATGTATTGAACAAAAATATAGTGAACAAATGGTGGAATTAACGAACGTAAATGGATCTACCATTACACTATTTTCCAGTCAACAATATGTTGGCGATAAAGAATTAAAGATAAGATTAGGAAAGAGGATATATTATATTATTTTCATTCTATATTTATTCATTTATTTTGTACATACAAAGTTGGATGATGATTCCATTGCCTTTCGATGACAATGTCATAAAAACTAACTTAATTTTTGCGCTAATGGGCCTATAACCTTCCATTATAGATAATTAAAAAAAGGACACTTTAAAAGGATACCTATTTAAATTTTATTTTTTTTCATCCCATTAAGCTGAAACTCGCAACGTTTCAGTCGATATAATTTGTTGACAATCACTTAACTTGTTTACAAAAACGAGTTCCTCGTTTGTTTTGGGGCGGTATGATATCGTTTTATATAACAAATAACGAAAATTAACGGTTATTGCGATTTTATTTCTATTCAGCAAAGTTTATAAAGCAAATTAAATTATTTGCATGAAAATATCGGTAGCATAGCAGTAGTTTAATTTAATATACAGTATAGATGTATAGATATAAATATATATATAGAATACGATTAAAATTTGTCAGTAAATAAACTAAATGTATAACACTTATGTATTTTATGCGAAATCTATATAAAAACCAATACCAAATTACAGCTTTCTAGTCCTTAGAGTCTCTGAGTAAAATAGCGGACGGACAGACAGACAGACACGGTGAAACTATAAGGGTCCCTTGTTTACAACGGAACCCTAAAAAGGATTAATTAACACAAAAATAGCGTAGCCAAATAAACTCCATAACTCAATCAACATCAGTCCACTGCGATTCGTAGTAAATTTACCAACTCCGTCGCTGTCCATGCTTGTTTATTTGCTGACTGTAGTGCCGCATCCATTTTGAATGTTAGAAAGGATAGGCAATATCATGTTGCTACAGATTAGCAATGCGGACGTGATAAAAAAAGAGTAATGTAAGTATATAATGCACACATAGTCGACGGTTATTTGAGAAATAACCAAAGTGTGACAAGATACTAATGAAGTTAACTTGATTTAACAAAAGTGATTTACAAAAAAAAAAGAAAAAGACAAAAGTTTTGGTTACATATTGCAGAGTTATGTAGTTAGTCACTTTTTATGCTATAGATTGACAAAAGTTTGGTTGTGTATAAGTAAGTATTTTTTTTCAGTGTAGGTAGTGTTATACTGAATTTTAATAACGTGACTTTTATCAGCTAATGCTTGTTTATTTAATGCTGAACGTAACTATTCAGAAACCCTTTCTCTTTTCATTAGAGTAGGATGTAAGCCTATTACTGCAGATAGTCTAATAACAATGTGTTATTGTAAACAGATTATGATTCTAAACTGACAAGATGTGAGTAAAGAATCGAAATGTATACACACAAATATGTGTCAACCGCGGAGTCACATGCCACATCCATATTAGAAGAGCCGCATACATATTGCAAATTTAGGCTTCTTTGAAAACATGGGTTTTGAAATCAACCCGTGTAGTCCCAGTCCGGACAGGCTTGTCGGTACAATGAATGTTCCACACAAATCACCATTCGACTGCCCAATTTTTTGTCGTTCGTTCATTTCGCTGTGGAATTGAGTTTGGTTTACACTCGAAAATTTGACCCGTCTACACTCGGGTCATAGAATGATTAGAGATAAAGCTATCTCTATTATATTTCTTCACCGCAGAAAATCCTCAATAAATTTACATCTGGTTCGAGGCCTTATTTTTAAGTTGTGGAATAAAACAAGATACAGATTCAAAAATACAGTACACTGAATGTTTATGTTTAAAAACAAAGAATTCGCAATCGCGCGCGGTCTCAAGGCAAATTCTTTAATCTATTTTTAAAAATATGTGTTTCATTTAGAATTATTTCGTTTCAATGTTTTGCTTTTTATGAGTACCTACCTAAAGACAGGACAGTCATATTGACTTTTTTTGTTGAAAATAAGAGTAGTTTACCTACTCTACTACTTAAATTCTTTTCTAAAAATAACATATTTCTGGAAACTAAAAACGATTTATTGTTAATCAAGAAGATTGTTATTTGAAATTAATCTAGCAACTAAATAGATTAATTTATATGAGAATTTCTTGGTAACGATTTCTTGGTAACATTATTCTTGCTTATATATTTTCGTTAGACAATATAAACGTATAGGCAATAAATACATAATCATTCTTATGCTTTTGCGATATTCCAAACATAAAATGTATCTTATCTTCCGTTCTTTCAGTGTTTTAGGCATTTGTAAACAAAAATATTTTGACCAATCTATCATAGTCAAGATGGTTCGGATATCCTGTTTTGTTTTACGTTTAGACTGGCCAGGGTCGATCCTTTTTCCGGTTGACAAATTCGATTCAGAAAGTTAAATTTTCGTCTAAAAAATTAAATAGATCTTTTGAGTTGTAGTAAAATTAATCTGAGATAAATCCACCAAAGTGTGGTTTATAATACAAAGCCATGTGTATAACTAGTGCCACTATGAAGAGAATTGTGAACTCTGAAGCGAAATCAATGAAATCATACTAAAATAAATGCGAAAGTGAGTTTGTTTGTTTTTTTATTGGTTTGTTACACTTTCACACCCTATCTACCAAACCAATCTTTCTGTAACGCTTACACATAGTTAGAAATATTGAGAAGGACAATGGATACCTTGCATCCCGGGAAAAAACACTGTTCCCGAGGGAAATTCATGCGGGAGAAACTGCAGGCAAAAGCAACAAATTAAATCATCAACAAATTAAAGTGTAAAATATATTTTTCTATATAGCTATGTATGTCCCACTGCAGTGGAAAAGGCTTCCCGCTTGTCTTCGATGTATTGCCTTTCTCCATTGCCCTTTAGTTGTATCTACCTATTTTATCATTAAAATATTATCTTATCCCAATCTACACAAATACTTTTAAACATAAAGTTATCGAACATCAATAATTTAATTAATAAAAGAGGTTGTTACATCATAACATTCAATAAAACTCAGCAATCTCACCTTCAATCACGATCGCTATCCATATAATTTACTAAAGTCGGTTATACTCAAGTCATCAATAAATCCATAACTCAAATAATATATTAAAATATCGTTTTGTGCACTCGGAGGTTCATTCTTCAAAGGGATGTGCATAAGTTTACTGCCCATAATGTAACTCGACTCATGTTATTATATTTCAAAGTTTTAACTCATAAATTTCGAAGGATTTAATTTTTATGTGACGTGCGGTGATGCATTTTGGGCTTTTAAAATTGGTGTTATTTTAACGATATATTGCTTTTGCCTGTATCTTTTTGAAGATATAAATATATTTCTATTAGGTACTAGCTGTCGCCCGCAGCTCCACCCGCGTGGGACTATAATTAACTATATCCATAAAACCGAACACCAAATTTCATCAAAATCGGTCCAGCAGATTAGACGTGAAATCGTAACAGACAGACAGACTTTTGCATTTACGAGTATAATGTATGGAAATACGGATTTAGATTTTTTATATCAAGTTAAAAATGTACTTAAATTGATCTGGTTGGCAGCTTTAATACATAAATTGGAGATTTAAAAACACCTCAAGGTAAAGCAGAATTAAAATTAGCTAGTCTGCAAAACGTTGCCGACTAAACATCTTTAGTAGCTATATTATTACTGTCTGCGCTCCGTGGTTCCATCTATCCATGGTACCTAAGTGTAAGCATAATCTTTCTCAAGATATTATGATTCTTTTATGATAAACTCGAAACCTAAATTTTTTTCATGTATAATGTATATGTCTCATAAATGTATTTAAATTGCCCTAGCTTATAGCATGCATTAGAAAACTGTAAGTGCTATCAGTGACTTTATTCAATAAATAATTAAATAAGAATGGAACTAAGGATATCAAAAGCAAAAAGATCCTTTTACGGATAAGTTTTTATAAAGTTAACGGGCATACCAACAAACAAATTCTTTTACTTTAATAATATGGATTATTTTAAGATAACTATGACACAATATATTACATCATCAACATTGAGAAGACCTGACAAACTTTAATCAAAATAAACTGTTATAAAAATATATTTATTAATGTAATAAAAATTTAAATGAATGAAGAGATGAATTAAAAAAAAACTAGGTATATAAACAGCTACTGGTTTTTATTCTGTCATTCAACTGTCTTATATTTAACATAACTTAATCTAGAATTAGTCATCATAAGTCATTACTAAATTTTCAATAATGATTTCAAGGACTTAAATGAATATTATTGTAAAGTAAATATAAATATATAGGAACAAATAACACAGATTGAGTTAGCCAAAGTAAGTTCGAGACTTGTGTTATGGGATCATTTTTCATCTTGACCAGACCGGAGATCGAACCCGGTACCTCCTGAGCAGCGGGCAGGCATTACTTAACGAACATTTAAAACTTATATTAAAATGCATGCCTGTTTCCTACTATTGAATAAAAATAAAAAGGAAAGTTAAAAACCTCTGAAAGTATCTACGGAACTCTCCGTGTTGTGTCGTTGCACACTTGGATAATTTTATTGTTATTTTCGAATTGAAAGCTGGTTATCTACTGTGCGGACATTAAACAAATTAATAGACATTTTAAATATTTTTTTACCATTCTCCATCTAAAGTAATAGATAACTATAAAACTGATAAAAATCTGCAGATTTATATTCATATGGTAATTATATATGTGCTAAAGGCTTTATTTGATGGTAATATTGTGTAGTATAATGCCAAAGTTATATAAATTTAGCAAATTATTGACTATTAGTGTAATAAAACAGATTCGTTATGAATTTTACGTTTCCAAAAATGACATTTTGAAATGCCTTATATAAATTATGCCTTAATAAGAAAAAAAAAAATGAAATTACACATAAATCGAAATGTTGCGATTTACACATCACAATATTTATGTACTGATTCTGTAAAAAAAAAAATTAATATTTAAAAAAAATATTAACCAAAAATAATTTCGTGCATGCAACAATATTAATGGTTATTTTATAGTGTTTTAAATCGCTATCGATGCCTGTCCGTCTGTCTGCATACACACATACACTTCTATTAAAAACCCCGCAACAGATTTCAATGCACCTTTTTTCATTATTAAGAAAACAAATCTTCCGGAAGGCTTATACCTATAATTTGAATGAATGCAAAGCCTAGCGGGTCGCTAGTTAAATAATAATTTGATATACGAAAAGCCAAAGCCCATTACCGAGGCGTCAAGCTGGCACAGTCACTCACGAACACGAACGTTCGAGCGGCGGAGTCAGAGGCTACGTTCGTCCCATCACTCATCGTGCCCCTAAACCCTGAGTAGATTGGCTACTTTGAGTTGCGACTTAAAAAATTTTCAGACATAGATAGATATCTTTACCGGGTTATCGTAAACTTGCCACATAGTTAATTCGTCACGTTTTTAAAACTCCATACATTCAAAGTTAATTCGTCACATGCATAAAAAAGTATTAGTTAACTCGTCACAGGTAGGTATGCGTTATAGTTAATTTGCCACAATTAGCAAAGTACCGACAGCAAGCAAAGTGATTTATTTATTTAGTGGTTTAAATCTACGCTAATATGAAAAATGCCGAAGAGTTTGTTTATTTGGTTTTATGACATGACGACAGGTTAGATTTACAAAAAAAAACCACTCTTGTAAAGATGAAGGTATGTACCATGGGCGGAACTGAAGCGGACAACAAGTTAAATACATTTATTTACTACAAATGTCTAAAGTATTCAACTACATACAGGGGTTTATTTATTTGAATTTAATGATGGCCAAATTATATAATTTAATTTTCTATATTACTCAATTTTATTTTTCTATTGTCATGTGATCTATGTATTGGAATGCAATGTATGAATTATTATTGAATAAATTAATGATCACTTGATCAATTCAAATAGGACATCATTTTTTTTTTAGCTGCAAAATGTTGATAGTTATCTTGAGTTCATTCATACCCTAGGAGGCTGTTGGTGCTTTTTAAATAATCCTTTATATGAGGATGAGAAAATTTACAATCAGACAGCTAGGTAGCACTCCTGCACATGCTTTTATCTCTCTCGCTCGCTGCAACTATCTCTTTCTAAATGTAACAACTAACCCTTTCGGTCAATGCATTCTTGTTATCAGTCCAGTGACTCACATGACCTTGCGAGAGGGTGGTGACGTGTTTTGCAAAATTACTGTGCAATTTTAAATGTTGTAATTTGTGCATCTTTGAAAAAATGGATAATCAGCCGGGAACAAGTACGGGAGGACATGGTGTAAGTATTTTTAAATTTAATTCTATACAAAAAAAAATATGTGCTATTTGTTTATTATTTTATCTCTCAAATGCTCTTATATAAAAGGAGTTCGATTTTAATAACAGTTATTAAACAATGATTTTATTTAATTTAACTTTAGATAGCCTATGGTTTTAAAACAAAATTAATACTTAACTGACCCCTCATTATTTTCACAGCAATGTCAATTTAATCAAGTGTTTATTTAATTGATTCTAGTAATTATAATCTGCAAGTTAAACTGCACTAGATCTAATACGAACTATTAATTATAATTAAATAAATATTTGAATAAAAGAGTCACATTTCTTATTTTATTTATTAGCAAAGGTACAGTTTAAAACTTTAGATATAATTTTAAATCATACCGTTTTATGCTGCTTGTCTTAACTAGACATGACGCATGACAAACTTTAAACAAAATGGCCGACGGCTCAGACGCCAGCGGTGGTGTGATTAATCATACATTGTGAAATTTGACATGTATTATGCTTATTGTTTTCTGTAGACAAACACAGTTACAAATTTCTATACTATACCCGTTTAGTTTTAAAGCATGTAGTAATTTTTATGGTGATTTTATAAAATGCTGACTATTTCCCGTGACTTCAATTGCGGCATTTATTTCCGTTGTTGTTAAGAGTAAAGAGTATTCTTATATTGAAAGAGTTATCAAATTCCGTCCAGTAGCTTTTTTTCATCTTTATAGTATTAAGTATAGATAAATTTATGATACTATTTCAACACCTTTTCAGGTCACATTTACGAAAACTGAAAGGGGACGGAGAATGCTTGTGAGAGGTGGTTATATGTACACCTTTCATCGGGAAACTAAGCTTGGAACTGTTTGGAGATGTACGAATCGTGCATGCAGTGCAAGTATAAAAATTTCGGAGAATCATAGCGTTCGAGTTTTGCATGAAGCGGCTCATAAGTGTAAACCAAATGTAGTGAAAACAGAGATTATCAAGACAAAGAATCTTTGTAAAGAAGCAGCAGCAAACACCAGCACACCTATGCCTCAACTATTTGAAGAAGTTTTTCAACCAAAAAAAGACGCGGGTTACGATTTATTAAGTGCCTTACCGAAATTTAAACACTTTTCAAGATCACTTTATATCGTAAGGAATCGTGAATTAAACGTACCCAAAACACATTTTGCTAAATGTGAAGATGTAATAATCCCGTTCAAATATACAGATTGTTTTTTATTATTTGACGACGACAGTGATCCTGAGAACAGAATAATAGCTTTCTGTACTGAGACAGCTCGTGAAGCTGTAAGAAATATTCGAACATATTTTTCGGATGGAACTTTTTCAAGCTGCTGTAAACCATTTTATCAGCTTTACTGCATACATGGTGATGTGAGAAGTGACGAAAACTTTACAAACGTAGTTCCTCTCATATACGTTCTAATGCCTAATAAGCAAGAACGGTCTTATGAGCGACTTTTTATTGCTCTCAAGAAAAATTTGCCATATTGGAACCCGGTGACAATGATTGTCGATTTTGAAATTGCAGTTATCAACGTCATAAAAAAAATGTTTCCACATATTAAACTACAAGGATGTAACTTCCACTTCAAACAAGCATTGGCTAAAAAAGCTCACGCCTTAAATATGAACAGCATCAACGAAAAGAGACACTTGGCTTTGTGTGCTGCATTGGCGCATGTAAAGCTAGAAGACATTGAAGACGGTTGGTTGTGGATTATGGAAGATGCGCCACAGAGTGAAACAGTAACAACATTTAATGATTATTTCGTATCCCAGTGGTTAGAAAATAAAAATATACAATTTATTTGGAATATACATGGTTCTCGTCATAGGACAATAAATCTCGCAGAAGCATGGCATAAGCGTTTGAACAATATGATGCCTCAAAAAAAACCTAGAATGCTTCAGTTTCTGGAAACACTCAAAAAGGAAGCTGATTATGTAGATACTAAAATAAAAAAATTGAATCTAGCCATACCATCAAACTTAAGAACGCGCAGGTCAATTGCATATGACAGGGAGTTAAAAACTCTTTTAGAAAATTATAATAACATGCCCCTGTCTGAATTTATATTGAAAATTTCTTATATGCAGCATTTTAAAGAAATGTAACATGGATGTAGTTAATTCTACATTTAAGATTTAAATTAATAATTTTAATGTATGATTTCAAAGAAAAACTAATGTTATAAACAAAAAGCAATATCTTTACTTTATATAATAAAAGTTCTTTTTACTATTGTTTTATTGTAGGTTGTTCTAATTTGTTACATAGATGTAGTTAATCCTATACTTAAGTTTTAAATTACGACTTTAATCTTTGATTTTAGGGGAAGGCAAGTGATGAATTATGACAAAAAATACTGTGATTTTATCTGTGATTCATTAAGTAGATATATTTTGTTTTTTTTTTATGTTATACACGTAAGGTATATCAATAAGGTAGGTAGGTAGTAGGTAGGTTGTGCATGTTACCTAGGCAAATCAGCCGCTTTCTATTTATAAAGAGAACTGTGATTTTTACAAATTGTTACATAATATTTTAAATAAAACAGCTGTAAATTTTGAGAACCTTCCTAGAAATTAACAGCAAATTTATTTTTGTTTGCTTCTTCTTTGGTTATATTTGTACGTAATATTTAAGTAAATCATTCAGATAGAACTGTGATTTTTGTAATAGATGTAGGTAAGGTTAATATCCCAAAACTGTGATGAAAGAAATAAATGTTGTTATTTAAATTTTTGTTTAATTTTCTTGCTGTCTGTACAAAAATAATCAGTGTGACGAATTTACTATACTAAATATTAGACTGTGACGAATTAACTATAAAAAAATAAAAGTGTGGCAAGTTTACGCATACTTTTTTTCGTGACGAATTAACTTTGTGGCAAGTTTACGATAACCCTCTTTACCGTATCATTAACACGTTGACGGACGCACGTGTATTGTGTTTTCGAAACCGTCCGCCAACGTGTTAACATACAAATTATACATGTTGAGACAAATACAAACAAACAAAAAAAAAGCGGACTTATCGCTAATGCAATTTCTTCCAGCCAAACTTAGGGTTACTGAAGATATATTGAATGCACCACAATTTATTTGACTTAGTTATTACCCTAGTAAGATATAATGAAGTACCTATATATATATATAAATTTATATACTAAAATTCATTTAATTAAGAACATAATAAAAATAAAATAACCAAATTAACTATAGATATTAGAGTCGGAATTAAACTTTTAGGCATGAAATTCAATAATTGCAGAAGTTTTTATATTTGTACAGCAATATAATTTAATAAGTAGCTGTTTTCTTTAGACATTGAATTATTTCATTATTAAATTTTTACGTTATGCTCTAGTCATTCATTTAATAATTATTTGTATTCATTATTCTGAAATGCGGCATATTTCACTTCAATATATTAGTATTTTTTATTATTTGATTTCATTTATTCTAACACTATACCGACGGTTCACTATAAAAATCGTATGAAAATCACAGTGAAAATCCTTTTGTTTTCAAAACCATTTTGGTAATTCAGGGTTCTGTCCATACTAATACTATAAATGAGAGCTAGTCTGTCGTCTATAAATTATAAGTTTCGTCTAAATATGATAAGTTAACGATAGTAAATAACAATCATTGTGGCTTCATGGTGAGTAATATTTATTACTATTTATAAATATACAAAAAGTAGCAAGTCTGCTAAGAACTGTTTCTCACGTGTGCCTTACCGTTGCTGCAACAACTTCGTATGCAAACTTAAGTAAACCTTATCCAATCGTTTTAAGACCTAAAATCTATAAACAAGTAAAATGTTATTGAACACTTTAGATTCCAAACTGAAATCGATCTTAACTTCGTAAAATTATGGTTCGATTTCATATCAGATAGGGGAACAAGAGCAAATGGTAACGTGTCGGCCTGTAATTCAATAAGGGCTACCTAAATTGACTCAGATGCTCAAAGTTGCGGTAAGGCTAATTTGTTGGCAAATAATATTGTTTGATAGAACCTGGACCTTGCGAGGACAGATTTTAGGGTGTAAATAAAGACACGCCAATTTAATAGGCAAATAGATCTTGATTTTTAAATTGATACACACATTATATAGGTAGCAAAATTGTATGTTATTATCACCGGTAGCCGAATTACATAAAAATGAGAAATCAGATCAAACCTAGATATATAAAACTAATTGTAAAATAGAAAATTAAAATTTTTCAAGTTTGTCTTTAGAACTTTATGAAATCTTTTTATATAGGTTCGACTGAAAAAACTAATCAGCACTCTGTTTATCAAAACGCGGCATATTTTTCTCCGAAACGGTCGAACATATTCTTAGAATCCTATACTTATTATCGCGATGTAAATGCTAAAGTGAGTTGATTTGTTTCTATGCTTGCTAGCAATTTCACAGAAAATTACAGAATTAAAAACGGATTAAAAATACTGCTCGAGTTTTATATGGTTAAAACTATATAAAATTGGAATTATTCCATGCCAGTTTAAAAAAGGGATTTCACGTATAACACGGCCAATTAAATGAAATATCATTTTATCGCATCAAAAATATCAGGCTAAACGAAAACAACTGTTCAACTCGTCTCGAATTAACCATAGTTAACTTTTGATCGGGTGTCAGCGAAGTCACGTTTTCGGTTGAACTCTGAGTTAAAATTGCACTAACTGTTATTTACATCAGCAATGTCAGGTTAACACCTGGGTGATTCCCTGGCATATAGTTAAGTGAATCACGGCAGAGATGATAGGGTTGATTTAGAGATAACTGTACTTCTTTTTTACATATTACGTAATCTCACTAAGATCGTCTCAGTTGGTGTTAAAGTTTACGTATACTCTAACACCAGGTTTTTTGGCTTCTGACGTAGTTTCAACTTCTAAATGCAATGTCCTAACCAAACCGGAAACAACTAAACGAAGTATGCAATAACTAAACAAAGTATGTAACTAAACACTATGTATGCCAACTCTTCTTCTTTTTCTTAGTCACCGACATCCATTTTTTTTTTTTAATTTTAATTCTTATTTAGCATGTATAATTAAAATGATATTTAACATATTAAGGGTTTTACTTTTAGCCTAAAGGCGCAACAAACACAAAACGAAATGACTTCGAAAATGATATGCAGAAACGAAAAAGTCCGAAACTTATTTATTTTCGACGATAAATCATGAAGCCGAACTTCTAATTACGGCCGCGCCAATTTGCATTAGTGTCAAAATTTCACCATAAACAGTCTAAATTCTTTTTTATCTGTATGGTCGGGCTTAATTTGATTGATTGTTATTTCTAAGTAAAAATGGCAAACTGTAATAAGTACTATACTTTAAATTTCTGCTTCTTCTTTATAATATTAATGATTGTGTCAAAATTATGTAACAAAGAGTATTTACCACATTTAGCATATGGTAAAAACTAAAAGTATTAATATTTATAAATTTCATTTACATATCCTTCCTGAGGCTACTAAGTACCAGTACCTAGTAAACATCTTGCGGCTGAAATGATGATGATGATTTAGATATTATTTATATGTAAAGCAAACCATGGTGTTTTCATCACTCGATTGGTCTCTGCTACTAGTGGCATGTCTCCTCTGTATTTTACGTGACAATCTTCCTTATCAAGTGTTAGAAGTACTATGATGTCAGATATTAAGATTTCTGTCTGCCTAAAAGAACGTAGCTAAATAACTGTCGAGACCACGACCACTTCCGAAGGACGGAGAGGAGATCACGAACGGAAACCAAGCCAACACACTGCTTAAACTTAGGTTACTTTACATAAGTAAACGTTCCACAAGCAAGGGTTCCGGGCTATCAAACTCCTCTCCGAGATCTCAAACACAAGGCAATTACACATATAAGAAAATAACTACAAGAAGAATAAAAAATTGCAGTGACAAAATATAGCCATTTACATATTTTAATATATTAAATTGATCAAAGATAATACCTATACGAATTCACAAGAAATATTGTTATGAAGCAAACAAGATCACATATCATCAAACATGGGAAAACATAAAAGATATGATAATTAATTTTATTAATGACTACGATCATTATATGTCACAAACTCTTATATCGAACGGTTTTGGTGTATGTTATAATTGCCTTGTCATATTAAATCATATTTTTATTGTTTTATAGAATCACCGTGAGGATAATGGCCTTATATTTCATGGTTTATGTGTTAAATTTTTTAACAATAGGTTTAAAAATATATAGTTTCAAAATATTATTAGTCACTAGCGACTAGAGAAGGGTGGAGATTTCATCAAAAATAAATTCCGAAGTTCTTTCAAGTTCCAATTGATAATAGATGAAACAATATTTGCTGATTTAGTCTTTCTAAAGATTTAAAAATTTAACATACACTCGAACGCGCCTCTTCAAACCAAAAATAGATACATGCCTGCACAATATTAACGCAAACCCTTAAAATAATCCAATCAATGGGAATCCCAGATACGAATGCGCATTCTGTGCTGAGATAAAGGTCGGCACACACTAGACACGTGGCCAGCTCGTGCCGACCCCCCAATATGCCACCAAATGGATGCGCAGAAAAACATTCGGATTTAATTGTGGATGCTGCTCACACCGTCATGTAATTAAACATCTTTAGAAACACCTTTATGCAAATGCTCAAAGCGCTGACAGTAAATTTCTGATGTCTTTTGAAGTATATATGATTCCATAGGAAAATTATTAACATCGCCATAACTTTTTGTATCATTTTACTCAATAGATCATATCCGATTATTTTTCCTTTATGATCAAATTTTTAAGCTACAGCAGACTAAAAAAGATTTTGTGATTTACAATTAAATCATTGCTCATCTGATGTACTTACGTCAATTTAAATTTTGGAAGTGGCCTTGAGACATTTAAAAAAAATGACTGCCAAAGTCATTTAGGTTACAATTGGAACTTATTACATAAATTTATTTATTCAAAACTTAACCTACTAGAATAACTATTTCTTATGCGAATATATACTGAGCTAACCAAAATTTTGTTGCTAATCGGTGTAAGTGTCGGCAAACATCCGGACGCGTGTCATCTTCAAATACAAAACTAAAAATAAACCCCCTACAGGAGTTAATGTGTTAACAACGTTCGTACATTTCGGACCCATTTGTGGATTCGCAAATAGCCGATATCGGTTTTGGATAATACAGAAAAAGATTTAATGTACCAGCTGGGACCAAAAGCTTCGCAAATGGTAAAATAGTTAGCTTTGATAATTTGTTCAGCTGTATGAAGTCGCTGTGTGATGTTTACCTGAATATAGCTTTTGTTAAATATTTACATAATTATAGTTATCAAAAGTCCCACTATAATGTAGAAATTTTCAATGACATGTATCAATTTTAATTAAGTACGTTGTCGGTTGGAAAAACGCAAACTTAGTACAAATATTTTCCCTTGAAATAAGGAATTGACCCCAGGACTACCAGAGTAATGGACAAACCTAATAAACAGTTCATCTAATGAATATTTTACAAGCAATTTTGTGCTTACACACCATAAGTTCGGCGTATCCGCTATGAAAATAACTCCATTTTACAAAACTCTCCGCCAGCAATAAAACCGCAAAAGCGCACGTTAAAATTTTCGTCCCAAAACGCGAATATGACCCGCAAACGGGTACTAATGAAAGCCGCAATTACACCAGCATACATCACCGGAATGAGCTCTCCCACTGGCAATAAACGTTTAATTAAAAAATAAAAAAGCCCGGCCTCCCTCTACACATAGTTTCTCATTAAACGCGCGCAACGTGGTTTCACATTTCAAAGGCAGTCGGTGTGAATTAGGACGTGATACGGGTGCCTTCTGGTGTCATATCAAAGCGTTTGATCATCTTATACGTCTTAAGAAGCTTGATTATAATACAGATCAGATTGTCATCATGTTAGATATAGATACAAACGAACACGCAGGACTAAATAATTTGTGTCTTATCTAGAATGTAGACAGTAAAGATTTGCATTTATTAAAAAAATGGTTTTAACGTTAAACAATCTTAAGAAAAAAAGTGACACTGTGTCTATTATTGCGAAACTAATTTAAATTCAATATTCATTAGATTCATCAAAATAATAAAATTGATGACTACTCCTGTGCTAGGTGCTATGTATCCTTTTGTGTGATATAATAATAGTAGTAGGAATAATAATAGTCGTTGGGAACAAGTGTCTAGCCATGCCGCCTCCACCAGGGCCAGGTAGAAGGGGCAAGCCTAAGAAATGCTGGCTCGACGTCGCAGTAAACGATATGCGCGCAAATGGTCTCACAACTAGGGATGCCGAAGACCGGGCGAAGTGGAGGAGAAAAAGCAGGAAAGCGGACCCTGGGCTCCGAAGCAATCAGCTAAGGAAGCAACCGGGAAGGCGCTAAGATGAGAGAGAGAATAATAGTAGTGGGAGTAGAGAGTGGAGAGTCTGGAGAGACCCTAAAATGTTTCATGACACTAAATAATTTGTAACGAATGGCAAATTCGATGTATAATGTCAGACACATCGTTACTATCAGAATTGTACGTTAAAACCATTTTACGGTGTTGGTCTCGTAAATGGAACGTAAAACTAAGATAAATTGGCGCTATTAAATCGACTGATTTGTCAGCAATTCGGAATGAACCTCAGTTTATGGACTAAGGGACAATAGTAATGTACTGTAAATATCTATCGTCTCCGATACGATTGCTGTCTATATCTTGTAAACTTAAACATTATCACTAGCTTTCTATCTCTTTTTTAATAGCTTTTTTCTACTTCAATCCATACCTTCCCTGCTTTAGCCAACTCACTTTCTTACTGTTGCCTATTCATGAGATTCTTGTAACATTATAAACGGTTTTATTTTTTGCGATATTGGCCTTGTTTTAATTATTATATCTAGCAATCGTACCAAATAGATCAACATTAAAATTTATGTATGACTGGTTTTAGATCATTACATTTAATTTATTCATCTTTTTTAGAAGAAAAAATTGTTTTTATTTTAGGTAGAACACACCAAAATAATAAATGTTATAGTGCATCGTTATCACATCCTTCTCCATGTTCCGATCATTAACTCAGAAGAATTACACTGTGAGTGTCATTCAACGTTCCTTACTTACGTCTTGATGGGGGCATGTGTGGACATGCTTACATTTAACGACTGGAATGTAAAGTTATGAACAAATCAATAACAAGCGATGAAAGAATCATTTACTCTATAACTTCTAAAAGGAAACAGGTCTAATTAGCTGCAGTCTTTGTTCAGTTCATTGTAAGTAGCTTTTGTTGTTTATTTCAAAAAGTTTCTAACAATAATGAATTACTATTTAAATAATATAAATATTTATAATGCTTCACATTCGTGTGAATATTGGATAAAAAGTTACAGAACAACAAATAGAAAGTAGAATCGTTAGCTTATGCAAATCCATACTAATTTAATCTTAATTTCAGTTTTAATATTTTTTTACTATGAGGGCTACCATTTCAACTAAAAAATATTTGGTATAATTGCAACTAGAGATAAACTTACCATTGACTTTCTATTGTGAGTGTTTTCGATGAGTTGAGTACTGCCTACACCTACAAATGATAAGTACACGCAAATCAAACGGAACCAAACTACAAATAAATTATCAGAGAAAAATCGGTCGATCAACAATGAAGTTACACACCTCCGCTTTGATATCAGATCATCAATCCACACCTACAACCCACAGACGTAGTAATAGACACATTGTGTGAACACAAAAGAACAAATGATAGGTAATCAGTACATCGATCTGTGTAATGTCAAGTTTAATTCGGAATTAGGGACGCGACAGTAATTTAAAACTTTATTCGATTCGATTCGATAGGCATTTGTTTTATTTTTGTTTGTATTTATATTATAATTTGTGAATTCGAATGTTTTTTTATTTAATTATCAGTAACTAAAATCTCTATTTTGCCTAGTTCCTCTGAACGTGGTTTTTCAACTCAGTGTTATGTATGTTATAAAGAAAAGAGAAAAGACTTTTCCCCACCAGTTTTATTTCAACTATGATAATTAATATTTCACATTGAACTTTATACTTCAACAATCCTGATGCACAAATAAGCTATAGTACCTAACATACCAATCTTTAATCAGGTAGAGCACATACCTACTAATGTCAAAACCGACTATAAGTAAACTACAAAACTACGTATCTTAAACGTACATTTTCAAATCCCTGTAAGACATTATGGATCTCGCCTCCATTCGGATCGCCCTACATCGTCATAATGTACAAAACAAAGCAAAGAAAAATCCCCGGCACAGCGCAGTTTCCACGCGAAATAACCGTGTAGTGCCGGGGGAGACTAGCGAGTTTTATCACGACCTAAAGCTCTAGTGCTCCGGCGACTCATTAGGGACCCGCGAGGGGCCTGAAGGGGCCCAGCCCCAAGCAAAAGGGGTTCTTCAACGCTTGAGAGTCATTTGAGAACGCGCTTCCACACTACGCTACCAAATATCACAGAACAAAAATTAACTGAACAAAAATTTGCACACTGAAAATAGAATATGAGATAAAGATGTAATTTTGTTACACTATGGCACTAAGGAAAGAGTTGGTCTCGTAATATGCAATAATAATACCTGTCCCAGTAGCAGCTAGGTCGCGAGTTCCTCGTACGAGTAATTCAAGAACGTATGCCTTGAATTCTCAGTGCACATATTTCAGACTTTGCAGTCTCTGTTAATTTGAAATTGTCTTAATTTGTTTTGTCGGAGAGGCACATTTGTTTCTTGGACTCTAGGGTGGGTGTTACGTTTTGTTTCTCGGTTACGTAAATATGCCACGTTGAAATATGTTGTTGAACTTCGCCCGTAAGGGATTGTCCTCGTAATTTGATACTTACTGGAGTTTCACGTAATTAAACTGCTTTACTGCGTAATTCAATTGCCTGTTATATGGGAATGAAGGAATAATGTCAGCAATCATGTAGAAGGCTAATTGTGTTGTGTTGCCTTAGCCTAGAAACACAACATTTTCTTTTGAAATTAAGAATGACATTCGGGCCGGATCTTATGCTAATAGTGAAAGCAATACATATATTAGTACATATACACATGGTTATTTAAAATAATAAAACTGGACTTGTGTTAGGGATCAACCATTTATTTCCTTTTAAATTTTAAAGTTACGGCTACCTTCGACAACTAATTTAAATTAATTTTTCATATCAAATAATCAATACCTATATCTAATCAAACAATAAAGAATTTATTAATCTTTATTAATTAATCAATTAATATTTTATTTTTAAAAATGGAAATAGGAACGTTAATTAAAGAGGGGAGTCCAGTGCAAGTCACCCGTTCAAAGGTTAGACCAAAAGTGCCTCTTGTCGATCCAACTCGTGCGCCGCCGGCTGTTGCTCGATTCCCACCACGCCATTCATCGCACAGGGCGCTGATGACGTCACGGATTGATGGCGCGCCACGGGTGTTGCCAACACGGCCATTCTACAAGGCGACTGCCTCAGGCGCCCCACGAGTCTAGACAAAACGCTGTAAACATAAAACATAGTGTAACATACTTAGTGATATGTACTAGTCAGAAAACTTGAGCGAATACTTGTTTATACAACATTATTAACCAATTCCGGGGCATACACTATTTCTCAAAGGGACTGTGCCGCACTTGGGAGCATAGTGGTCCCCCCCCAAGCCTTACTTAGGATCACTTGCATTTAATAAGCATTTCGCTACACTTAAATGTACCAAGGTGTTTCCTTTGCTTTATCATTTGGATAATTATGTTGCATATTTACTCATTTTTAACAGTTGACCAGTGTTTTGTCTAGTCTCGCGCAAAATAAATGTAAAATTGTAAAATAGAAACGGTAGTAAAATAAACAACTTCATTAGATAATGTTAATTTTATAAAACTAGTGTATAAGTGTATTGCATGCCGTAAACAATAAAATGAACAGATACCTCTACGTAATGACTTGCCAACACGGACGAATTTTATTCCGAAACCCAATTGTCAATTTGTATCCAACGCTTCATATTTTCAGCAGCTGTCACGCCGTTATAGTGCTTGTTGCTCCTTTCAGAACCTCTTAAATCCGTCACCTCATATCTATCATTGCCCAATACCTTTTTTTACTCGAAATGGCCCCTTAAAGACTGGCAATAGCTTCTTGCTTCGACCATCATTGTTATGGCTTTGAATCCGGATCAAAACTAAGTCACCAGTTTCGTAAATTGGAGCTTTAGTTCGAGTTTTATCAAACCTTTGCTTTTGTAGAATCGCATCGGCTTTTATATTTTTATCCACGTTTGCTCGCAACTTGGTCATGTCCACCAACGATTCATTATCAAACTCGGGTTCAAGGCTGTCATTGTCTGTACGCAAACGGTAGCCTAATAGGACCTCACTTGGAACGGCTTTAATAGTTTTGTGATACGTACTATTCAAACCCTGCTGTATAATTTTAACATATTGATCCCAATTATCCTCAGTTGTATTTGCACCGATTGTTCGTAACGATTCTAAAATAGTCTTATTAAATCTTTCTACCTGTCCATTTGATCGGGGCATACCCGTTGCCACAATATGATCTCGTATGTTTCTAACTTCACAATATTCTTTATATTCGTTGGAAGTGAAGCATGACCCTGAATCCGAAATAATTCTTTTTGGATTTCCAAAAATTTTTGTTATGATGTCTAGTTGTTCGATTAGTTCGGATGTTTTTGTAGATTGAACAGCGGAAATGAAAACAAATTTGGTGAAAGCGTCTACTACTACCAACAAATATTTATTTCCACTTGTAGTTTCGACGAATGGACCCAAGTGGTCTGCGTGAAGGGTATGAAAAGGTCGAGCATGTTTTGGCAACGGGTATAACTCTCCCTCCTTAGGCCCACCTTTATTTTTATAATATATACAGTTTATACAGTTTTTAATATATTTTTTTACGATGTGTCGCATTCGAGAAAACCAATACTTGTGTCCTATCCTTTCGACCGTTTTATCTACGGAAAAATGTCCAACGTCATCATGGTTGCATTTAATTATTTGCCAAATGCATTTTTTTGGCACTACCCATCGACGACCTTGAGTTGTCCTACGGTACACTTTCCCGCCTAACAGCTCGTACGTATTAAAAACATTTTTATTGTTTTCGATGTCACCTGTTTCTAAAATCGTTTTTGTTTTTACAATATCTGGGTCCTGCACCTGTACGGACAGTAACCAGTCCCCTTCAGTTATGGACAAAATTATTTCGCGCTCTGATTTCTCGCCACATGGTACAGGGTTTCTACTCAGGGCGTCTACGTGCTGCATACGTGTCCCTTCCCTATGTTTTATATCATATACGAACTCTTGAGTAGAGAGAACCCAACGAGCAATCCTGGGAATAATATTTTTTTTTGTCAACGCGTACCTGACTGCATTACAGTCCGTTACTACGGTGAAAGGAGACCCTATGAGATACAGACGAAATTTTTGTAGGGAGCATATGATTGCTAGTAACTCTAGCTCAAAAGAATGGTATTTCTTTTCATCCTCGGTCGTTTGGCGACTATAATAGTATACTGGTTTCTCTCCTTCTTGAGAAACTTGAACTAGAATTCCTGCAATACCATCGCGACTTGCATCTGTGTACAAAATTGACTCTTTATTCGGATCAAAGATAGATAATACGCTATCAGACGTTAATTTACCCTTAAGTACCTGGAATGCCTGTTCGTGTACCGAATCCCAAGACCAGGGAGTATCCTTTTTTAACAATTTCGTAAGAGGGGCAGATATTATTGCACAATTTTTGATAAATTTGCGAAAGTAATTAATTAATCCTAAAAATTGACGAAGTTGATGCACTGTTTTAGGCACAGGGAATTTTTTTACAGCTTCTACTTTATTTTCGTTTGGCATAACACAATTCTGTTTTATTTTATACCCCAAAAACTGTATTTCGGTTTTGAAGAAATGACATTTTTTTAGATTTAAAGTTAAACCGTTATTTTTAAATATGTTCAAGACTTTCTCTAGCAATAGCAAATTTTCCTCTACTGTTTCTGTAATTAGATACACGTCATCTAAGTATATTATAACATTTTCAAATCTTAGATTACCTAACACTGTATTCATCATTTGCTGAAAACAGGATGGTGCATTTGCCAAACCAAACGGAAGTCTTAGAAATTCGTAGTGGCCGTCTTCGGAAATGAACGCAGTTTTTTCAATCGACTGTGCGCTCATAATAATTTGATAATAACCACTTTTAAGGTCTAAACTTGTGAAGTATTTATAGCCTTGTAATCTGTCTATGAGATCCTCGATTCTGGGCATCGGGTACTTGTCTTTAATAGTTATTTTATTTAAAGATCGATAGTCAATGCAGAGCCTTTTTTCGCCATTTTTTTTAGCTACAAGTAAAGCCGGACTCGCGTAAGGTGAATTACTCTCCCGAATTATCCCATTGTCTAATAAATCTTGAACCATGTCTCGAATAATCTTGCGATCTGCATGAGATGAGCGAAAGGGTCTGCATTGAATAGGTCTAGGATCTGTTAAATTTATGACCATCTCATGATTATCTACACGTCCTAACTCTTTTATATTTGATGCGATGCACTTATTGTATTGCTTCAACAAATTAATTAATTCGTTTAAATGCGTATCTGTATCAACAATTATTTCATTAATGTTGTCACAAAATTCCGTAAATGAATTAGCGTAACTAAATGTAAATGAATTGCCTATTCTCGAATATATTAAATCCCTTCGTTCGGTAATATTTCGACCAATCAGTACATCGCAACCTACTAATTCGTCAATTACATAAAAATCAACACCAGGCAAAAATACATTGTCAATTTTTATATTCACAGAAACCTTTTTATTTACTGGTTTTGAATTTTGTTTCGAAAATCCTTGTAACAAAACCGGCGATCTTAGAAAGCTAGTCTCAAGTCTATATTTTTCTACCACAGATTCAGAAACCAAGGAACAGCTACTTCCTGTATCAATAAATGCTTCGTGTATAAAATTATTAATGTGAACTAATTTGACAAATTTATTTCGCGAATCTTGAGTAGAGATACATTTAGTTTCCTCAGTTTCTGGTTTTATCACACCTACATTTTTCTTACGGTAACACACAGACTCTTGGTGACCTCTCTTTCCACAAAAACTACATTTATTAAGATCACATTGGTTCCTTTTATGATTACCACCGCACGTATAACATTTGACGGGTTTTTTTATTAGTATCGAGCTATTTTGACTAATTTCGTTTGAAGCCGAACCTCGAGACATCATACCATTAGAAGTAGTTATCGAAGGAGATTGACTAGCATTGTTTGAATTATCCGTGTTATTTTGTTGTTTTTCGCGGGTGGAATTAGAAATAATTGTTTTAGAAATTTTTGGTTTGTGAGTTCGACCGTGCAGAAAACTTGCTAAATCATGACAGGATTTAAAGTTACTTGCTTCAATAGATGCTCCTATGCTACTATCTCCTATGCTTCCCACAATAATAGATATGATGTCTTGCTCAGTAAAGTTCAAAGATAATCTATCTATTTTACATTTTAAATCAAAATAAAATTCATATAAGGATTGATTTTCTATGGGTTTCTTATTAATAATTTCCTTTAGTAAATCAAACATATTACGCCGAATTTGAAAACTATCAGACAAACGACGATTCCAATCGCTCCATTTCCAAGTGGGCCACTGACTATCCGTACGCAACAATGAGTCATACCAGACCTTGCCTGATCCTTTCAATTTATTCAGCGCTTGATAACGTATCGTTTCATCGGACCAGCCAAAAGTTGTCGCATACGTTTGAATTATACTAAGCCATGCATTAATATCATCGTTTAAGGGGTCAAACTCCGGTATAATATTGTTCAAGGTACTCACAGTTTTAGCTTCTTTCCTACGCGATACCTTGGATTTCTTTTTGGGCGGAGGCGACGGCGTTCTGGAGCTCGAGCTCGTACTGCTACTGCTGCTCGACGATGATCGTGCTCGTTTATTACGAGAACTTCCACGTTTCCCCATGGCGTGTGTTTACTTCGCACTTCTGATGAAAGCAATACATATATTAGTACATATACACATGGTTATTTAAAATAATAAAACTGGACTTGTGTTAGGGATCAACCATTTATTTCCTTTTAAATTTTAAAGTTACGGCTACCTTCGACAACTAATTTAAATTAATTTTTCATATCAAATAATCAATACCTATATCTAATCAAACAATAAAGAATTTATTAATCTTTATTAATTAATCAATTAATATTTTATTTTTAAAAATGGAAATAGGAACGTTAATTAAAGAGGGGAGTCCAGTGCAAGTCACCCGTTCAAAGGTTAGACCAAAAGTGCCTCTTGTCGATCCAACTCGTGCGCCGCCGGCTGTTGCTCGATTCCCACCACGCCATTCATCGCACAGGGCGCTGATGACGTCACGGATTGATGGCGCGCCACGGGTGTTGCCAACAATAGTATCCGTTGACGATACTACTTTTTTCATTATTTCTACAAAACAGTGCTAATATTATTGATAAAAACGATATAACCAGGCTTTCGGATGCCTTGTGAAATTGCCAAAATCAACTCCGCAGAAGCCAATACGGAAAATCTTTCTCATATACGATCTCTATTTCATATACGATGGTGTCTAAGGTTTTAAATTATATTGTGGCCTCTGAAATTAGCAAAGTGTTGTCATAGGTCCTGTGTTCTAACAAACGGATGAATGCTTTATACTTGCATGATTTAAATTAAACCGGATTTCAGTGTGTTTCTTGTTTACAAACTGTTTTATAATTATATCCCTTACGAAAGCAAACCAACAGGCTAATGAAAACCACAAAACTAACTTTGCAGTTAAAAAATTACTGTGACAGACGTAATTAAAATTTACAAAAAAAAACCTTATAGAGGTTTTGCTCAAATTCAAACCGTCTGACAGACAAAACCCTTTAGCTTTTCTCATCAGTTTACGAGCATTCCTACCTCGAGTCCTACGACCTTTTTAAGTGTCAATTTATGTGACAATGTTTCACAATATATTAAGCTCAGAGCCAAAGCCGCTACTAAAATATACCGGACCGGGATCACTGGGACTGGTTTAAGATAAATAAAAGTTTACGAGGTCGAGTTGGAGCCGATCATAACAATCAGCTTTTGAGTCTGGGATAAAACCGCGCTTTAGTCTGACTATCAACTGTTTTTAAATACTAAAAGCAATAGTAGCACTAGTGGTAGTTCTCTTATCATCATAAATTTAAGAGCTAGGCTCTTGTCGGTGGAGTTCCTTCCATCTCTGTCTATCATAGGCAAGTTCCTTTATTTCTTGATAAGACACGACGTTTGTTTTAGTGGTCTCTTGTCCATCAAAATTAAAATGATTATAGAAGCAAAATTAAATGGAAGGACCCTGGAGAAAATTAAGAACGCTCCCCGCAAATATAGTACTCGATTTTCTTCGATATCCCTTGCAAGAATGAGACTGGATCGAATATGAATTTAATCGAGTATGAATCCATCAGATGGAGACCACTCGCTAATACAAATCATCAGCTATTAACATATATTATCACACATGACAATAATAAGTTCACTCATGTAGGTAAATTGCTCAAGAGGTAATAAAGCTCTTGCGATATTTATATGTCCGTTCCCGGTCGTTCCTCCATTTAATCCGGGATTAGAATTATTTAGACTGCTGAACTTTAGCTTATCCTAAATTATGACCGCGGTCGTATTATTTCTGATCGTAAACGAGGTAATTTTAAATTTATTGTCTGCTAAATTAGTACTGTTATTCTATAAGTAGTTTAGTTTGTTTGTTTACTCTTTATTGCATGTAAAGGTATATTTAAGGAATAAAAGAAGTTCAACATCTATATCAGCTTTTAGCCTTTTCTTTGTGGCTGTTATTCAACTATCAAGCAAATGTGTTTGGTCTACTTTGGTCTGGTAGTCTACCACTTTAACATTATTAATGGCTACCTTACCTTCCGCCTTGTCTAACAACTCTTTCGCGCGTCGAGTCAACTACCAATACAATTTTGCCAGTTTTCTGTTATTGGGTTCACTCGTATCTTTGTACCATTATCAACACCTGAAATAGTAGCTCTGACTTTACATGCTCCTCCTTTGTGTTTCTTTGCACGACAGTTACTAAGGTAAGATCAATCCAGAAGGAAACAAATCGCTAGTACCTCATCCACCTTATCATACCTGTTAAAGCCAAATTTGCTTGTTGAGCAGGTGCGGTGGGCTAAGAATTCCAGATATTTAATATAAGTACAAAATTCATATACCTATTTAGCTTATTAATATATCGCAGAAATATAATTAACATTTGCTTTAAATATATTTATATAAGCAAGGTATCTCACCTCTTAGCTTCACCCCATGTTTCATCTTACCCCTAGTTATCAGTCGTTAGAGACTGATCCTGGACAAATCTGCTCACCCATCAGGATCCATCACTCTTAATAATGAAGGATCATGATTTAGATTGATAAGCACACCCTTAGTTTTGGCAAGTAGAGCGATAAACAAATAGATATGTCATTAATTTATATCATTGCATTCGTTGACTACTTTTTTGTAATATCGTTCGATTTTATTCTTGAGATCCTGATTTTAAGACGTATTACCACCAAATGGGACTGGATTGAAATAAATAAAATTTTTAACATCTATCAACTTGTTTATTCTTAATTGCATTTTTGCCATCAGGATCACATCTTTCTTCTGCTTCTTTATGGAATAATAATAATCTTTGTAAGAAATCAATCTTAGTAAGAAAAACTATTACTGTTGGAACTTGCCATCTAAAGATATATAATAAAGGAATGAGGCCTTTACATGCCGTATTGTCCGGCAAAATATACAGTTTTCTTAATCCATGAATAAAATTACTATGTCAGACATTGAGTTGCGCATAGCCTCGTCTTAGTACCTATCTTTTGTAAACTAACATAATATCCACTCAAAATATATTATGAACTTTGTGCAGCCAGTATACAAAATGTACTTATTCACTTACAAACAAAATGAAATTGAATAACCTTATGTAAATATTACAGTGAACGGATACTACATTCGCTCCTGTAGTCTGTCTGTACATACAAATTTAATATATCCGCTTGGTCGGTGTTTCCTTAAATCCGTTTCTGTTACGTTTGTATTATTCCATTGTTGGTAAAGTAGGTCAGGAAAGGATTAAACATGCAAGCGTTCTCTTACAAAGAAGCCATATTGGTTCCGACCTAATGCCGAAAATTATCCTCTTATAATTAGCACAAAAAGTGTCGTGTTGTATTTTTAGGGGCAGCTCATATTTCTGAATATTATTTTCCTACTAATTAGAAGAATGGTGATGAAGTGCACAGATCTGCAGTTTTACTGGAACCTCTTTCCGTCGGGCACTATTCTTATGGATGGTCGATGTCAGGCAGGCAGTTAGTCTTGATCTGCATAATATTTCTAAAGATATTGGTTCAGCTGTGGAAGCAATCACGATTTATTTATATAATCTATACATAACTTTACTATAATAAAATCTTAGAAATTGATTATAATTGATAAATATTAATGGCGATGGAAAGTCTAAGAATTAAAAAGCTTTTTCTTCCATACATATTGCATATTTATTTATTTCAGGCAACACAAAAAGTTTACATAAAATAAACAATTATAAGTAACAACCTTGTACAAAATTTCCTAATGTTAAGGTTCCAATATTTGTATTTGAGTGTACATAAATTAAATAAATAAAATTAAGGACCATAAAAACAAATATATAAATATATAAAAAATGTTGTGTTTTACCATTTGTGTGCTTTGGTTCCTCTAAATATTAGTTACTCTATATTGTATAGGTACGTACTCATTACTTAAAAGGCTTACAGTTTTATCCCGTGCTGTCGGTCGGCCTATCTGCCGTATTTGGTATAATCTCAGGTCTGCTAATGATTGATGCGTATACCCACTCATTAATGTAATTAATGTTTCATTTGACACCGACTCGAGATTTCGATATGGATCTGAATGCAGTAATAGCATTCTTAATCTGTGGCAGGAGTAAAAACAGTTGGACATTTGGACCGGTGGTCATTTTAAATTGCTTCTTATGTACTTGTTTGACAGTTTTAAATGTATTTTTTGTTGTTGAGAAGTCGCATATTGTATTAATTAATATGAAGATTAAAAGTTTCTGAATTAGAAATTTACTATTAAATTTACATTCAAATTGTTTATTTTCAATACTATAGGATATTCTTATCTCTTACTGACGTCAATCATAACTTATATTAAGTAATTATTGACGTCGATTCAAAAAGCATTCATAAGCTCTTCTCATATTTATTAACCGACTTAAAAAAATGAAGTGTTTATTAAATTCGGACTATATACCTATTCCTCCTCGACCTAAAAATAATGTATAATTTAACTTAATGTCAACTAAATAGGTTGAGTACTATAACTGTGAAAGCATTAGAGACACATTAAACGCATTTATGATATTTTAATTTTAAAATTTTGTTAATTTTTGGATTCTTACTGATTTGCCGCCCCAACAATGCCGCACAAACTACTGCTAACAAAATTAAAAATAGCTGAGGACTACGATTTAACGGCAAAACCCACATAAAGGGGATGATTTTACTTCATTTGGGAGCTAAATCCTATAAAGCACTAAATATAGCGGGACACGTGTCGACTCTTCTAGGGTAGCTCCTGGCAGCTCGTTAGAGTGTGCTATGACTTGGAGATAGATAGGGTAGGAAATCATTATTTCTTTAGTAAAATGTCCAAGGTTCTCGATATTTGAGGTAGTATAACTGATTCTGTAATATCTATTATATCTTAATTTTTAGTTTCGATCTTGTCGGTAGGTTCGATGAAGACAATATTGTTGACTATTTTTTTTTATCTCTGATGCATACATATTCAGTCTCGTAATAAAAAATCATAAGTATGTATCCCTACTTAATAACTAAGGAGTTCTAAGATCCAACCTGAAATTGTACAATTTAGGAGAAATAGGTATGTAGATACATTTCTTGGTATATTAAATCACCCTTTTAAAATTTTCGGTGATGTCTTCGAAACCAAAAATAAATACCAGCTGATCCAAATTTTGATTATCTAAAATGTCTATCAAAAAATCACCAAAAACTTTAAACAACTTTAAGCATGTAAAATTATATACATACAGACACATTTACAATTTTACATATTTTTAAAAGTCGTGTGAAAATAATAAGTATGGCAGTTACTCCACGATTTACTAAATGGAGTTGCGTTAAAACAACGATCGAGATAATGATGCAAACAGCACGATTGATTGAACTTGGAAAACGGTTATTTTGACACTTGTTTTGTTTCATTATAAGCCTAAAAATAGTAGATATTGGTCGAGTTGGAGGCGAGTCGAGTAGCAGATAGTTTTCAAAATTGACGACTGTCTTGTGTTACGTACACAAGACTTTTTCTTATGTGTAAACATATAAAAGTAACATTTATAAAATCTGTAATAGAATTATATTGCAACTACCACACAGTGAGTAAAATATGTATGAAAGTACCTATGTAGAGTTTATTTTGCGTTAAAACACCGATTGTATGAGTAGAAAGTAATTGAGGAAAGCTAACATAAAAGCCAGTAGGATAAAATTGTTGTAAATTTAGTAATATATATAAAAAAAAAATTACTACTAAGTACTGTTAACTTGATATTGCAGTAACTTAAATTACAAAATGTCTAAATATTTTGTAAACTAAGACACAAAAAAATCCAAAAGAGCATATACTCGACCAATATAAACCAAGTTCAGATCCATCCAAATATCGTGAGTTTTGAAAATCACTATCATTAGATGTTTTTTGGGAACTTGAAAACGTTTATATCTTTTGAGAAACAGGCAAGGTAAGTGCTTAAATTGATTTTCATTAACCAAATTAGGGTGTTTAAAGCAATGTCTGTACTTATGTTAGTAATTAGTTCATTTTGAATTTAAAGTCATTCGCAAGAAATATGTTGCTTGAAAATAATAATGGAATTTTAGGAAGCAAAGGTGCTGCAAATGCGCATCCTTTTTTTTTCATGTATCACATCTACAATGGAGGTCTCAAGTAGATATTAAAATATTTTGAAATAACAGTTACATAATATTTAAATAGATATTATTAAAAAAAATAAACACCAAAATTAAACGCGATTGATAAAAAACGATAACTTGATAACAACAAATAATAAAAATAAACACAAGAACATCAAGAGATCATTTTACCTGATCCAAATGTTGATTCTCATAATCTTTGAAATCTAAAAGCACGCAACGTCTTGACTTGGCTCTTGATTGATATTTAATAGCGACCGTTTATATTGGCATTGGGTCCGGGACACCTTGGCCCCACGATAATTTGATCTAATAAAAAATTAAAAGCATTTCCAAAACATCATAATGGTAACAACAGCATAATTGCCTAATGACGACCTTAATTGTGATTCCATATTATTTATTCATGAGTTGTGCTGATCCTAACATGCGATTGAACGTTTGCACCAACCTTAAATTACGTATCCCATTATGTCATCAAGAGTTTTATGAATCTAAATTCTTTATTATATGAATTAAGCATCTTTTTATAATGGGCCAGCGTCATGGTTGCTTACACCCTCAAGATTAGCTATAATAAGCGTTTAACAGTGGGTTGTGGCATACGATAACTAAAATATTTTGAGTACAAGTCATACCGATTACTCTGGTTATATGCTAAATTATCTCACGATCATTATAATATTCATTGTATTATAGATGGGAATTTGTATCTTAACATAAGGAAAAAGATAGAGAGAGGAATATTTTAGGTGTATCTCTCTCACGAGATTATATCAGTAGAAATGAGATCATCATAAACGTGTACAGAACAAATATTGAGGGTAATTGTTCATTTTAATGGAAAATAAAACTTAAGCTATTGTAAAAGATTCTAAAATAGCAACTACGTACCAGTACGAGTAAGTGTGGGGCATATAAATGTGTACTAGACTCTTACGCTACCAGTAGAATCTATGTGTGCTACTTATTGGGACCAATAGAGAATTCTTGATGCAGGTCAATCGAACTAAATAATCTAGACATGAGTAAAGAAGCCTAGGTCTCCGTCGTATGGCAAATTAATCTTCGCCATGAAACAAATACGTAAGTTTAGAAACCGTCTAATAATCAACTCAGTTAGTGGAACCTCTTCCTCTAATAACATTAGTAATTATGTCATCAGGATATGCAGATAGGTACCTATTTTACTAAAGCAGCGATATAAACGTTGTCAGCTTATTATTAAACTATCCAATCTATTTTAATGCGCAATCCATAAAAATATTAAATTAAAAGCCTAGTGAAAGATCGTATGTATATAATTTACTAAATAACATAAGACAAAAGATTGTAATTTTGTTTGTGGGAACGTACGGACATCAAAATCGACAAGTCGTTGGCCCGTAAAATTAAATGCTAATATAATATAGCATGTCGAACCTTCTAACAACAATATAATGAGGGACCTCTGAAACAAGATCGCTCGTAGCTACAACTAATTTGACTAAGTAATCTAGAGGTTTTTGTGTATTATAATTTGTACACGGATCTTAGGAAAATAAGGTTATATGTAGTTTTATAATTAGATGATGAGTAATATTGCTAAGAAGTAATGTTCAGTTTAAGTAATAAAATTAAGGAAAAAACTAGGCACTGTAATCAGTGCGCTAATAAAAGGTATCACGAATAAATTTAATATAGTTTTCTTTGTCGATTGATTGATTGTCAAAATAACATAAGTAGTATTAATACTATATTTGGGATACGTATTAGTATTGCTATTTCATATTGGTGGATTATTATTTGCAAAATGTTTGTGAACAAGCGTGTATTGGGAAGTGGTACAGTGTCGATTAAGTGATTTTTATGTTTGTTACAAAAATCTCCAAGTAAATTTTTTCCACCGCTTAACTTAGTATCTGACTCTGGCTAGACTCACTTACTTGACTGGACTAGACTACTGACTTACGTTTTGACTTGACTAAAGTAGGACTGAACAAGATTAATAAATTTAAGAAAGGCCTTAAAGGACTAGTTCCTATGGCCGTAAAAACTATTTAAAAAAAAAACTAGTCTAGTAGTACATTCGATTTGTTAGCGACATACTGTAAACCCACGTTGCTTCACCAAGGTGAGGAATTTGATATTGTCACCCTGTTACATAAACATACGTCACCCCTTAAGAAAGCAATCCTTGTCGACAGAAATAGGTGAGGGTCATGTTTATGAGCACAACTTACGGTAATAAAAGTACTATTGTGTGACAAGGACGTGACTAATTCCATATACTTTAACTACTTCAATCAGTATACGACATAGTAAAAGTAAGAAAAAAAGGAACATAAATATATACTAACAGGGTTTCGTTGAGATGACTTTGATCATAAATATTCTGTGACTTGAATGAATGCGAGGTTGCATTGAGGTATGTTATAGGCAGGTTCAAGATCAAAAACTCAAAATGAAAAATTGCCTTAAAAAAAGCAAAGAGGAATTTTAATTGCTTGTTGTGTGGTGACACTGAAAAAACAAAATGCTGATGTGTAAAATTTTCATAAAACATAGAGGTACTTACTTTCATTTAAAGCCACTAGCAATGAATAGTTTGTAGGACACATACGAATATTACAATTTAATAACATAGAAATTACTATGTAATAATTTACCTATGAAATATATAGATGCTACTTACATTTACGCAGCCAGGCGAAGTTTAAAAGCAAGCTAAGTGCTAACCGCCGATTATCCAGATTATATGACCATAGTAAATCATCTAATACTTAGCCCCTTTCTTTGAGGTCCAGTGTGAACTATGAACTATAAAATTGAAGTATAGCTTATCATACAAAGGGCGCATATCTCGTTATATTCTAACAAAAGGGTCGTCGTAAAAATTGCAAATAAGCTGGATTTTATGGGACTAACCAATGAAATGAGATGGATGGATATTATAATGGAATTTATTATACCCTAAATCAGATTTTTTCTATATTGATATTAATTTTTTTTTATTTGTGAAGCCTTCCAAAATATATAAGTAAAGTAGCTACGAAATAACAACATTATCAATTTTTGTAAGATTTTATGAATTATTTAATAGTAGGCATAAAGTGATTTTAATTTACCGTATTAATATCAAAATTGTTATTTCTTTTTAAATAACAACAGGTTTATACATTATCATTACTTTATTCTAAATATTTATAAAGCGCGTTTCGCCACGACAGCATTACAATTAATGAAAATTTTGAAAAAAAAAAAAACAAAACGAATTAATGCTCAATGCAATGTAACTATATTTCAAAAAAGTGAACATTTATTACCTAAATTTGTAGTAAAATACTTCTTGATAGCAAAATTATGCACTTATTATATCAATTCTTGTTCCACTCTTAGTCTATGGGGCGTTTCACAGGAAAAAGAATATCAAAAATAGTGACAGCGGTCTAGACCACGCATTTTTATTGTTATTTGAACAATATAAAGTATATTATTTTTTAAATAAATGCATGTGTAAGTGGCCAACACAGAGAATAAAATAGAAACATGTGGCATAAAATAAAAACAACCCAGATGTATCACTTCTTAAAAAAAAGGGTATAAGCTTTACCTTGAGGTTTTAATCAAGAAAATATTTAGATGCTGTATGATGATGGTATAATATGAACAGCCGTGATTAAGAGCTCAATAAATCTTTTTGAATTTAAAATTGTTTAATGTTATTGAAGAACAAGTTACTGTTGTAGAATCTAGATCCTATTTAATATACTAATTTACTTCCCCTGCATTTAACTTTATCACTGGCGATGTGACATTTCTTAAATGATACAAAAATATTACAAATATTCAAAAAAAAATTGTCCATTAAATTTTTACTCTTGATATTTTTAGCTACTTATTCTGATTCTGAAATAGCAAAATACATATTCAAAAACATGATAATCGAACGCGCATTCCACTAATTTCCAAAAAAAAGCGCATGGGTGTACTCGTATTACGAGTAGTTTCTGCTACCGTTTTTTACGAACCACGTCAGAAGCCGAAACGGTCGATTGACCGTGTCGGCTACACGAAATGATGATGATGAAGCTGCTGCTTCTGCAGCTCTTGCGCTCTTTATAAGAAGTAAAAATACAAAATGTAGGTATAAATGAGTGATACACCTGTACTATCGATATTTGTGTTTGCGGCTTCCAATTACGGACAATGTGCAGTACATCACCGTTCACGAGTTCACTTTTACGACAAATGTTGTACCACAATGCAAAATTTTAGTTGTTTTTTTTTTTTAATAAAAAAGTAAGTATATAAAAGAAACAGCATAAGCAACTTTTATAAGAATGTATTGAAAATACATATTTTTCATTTATATTTTCCAAGTAACTTAATTTATCCGGTTTCGCTAGCTAGGGTTTGTCTGATGTCTGACTGATAATATTAATCCTCATTATCATGGACAGGAATTTAAATCCTATTCGCAGACAATCAGTCAAATAAGCAAGCGGGAAAACGTTACGATAAGAGAGCCTACATGCAAGTATCGAACACATTCAGGGTTCAAACTAATTGAACAGGCTTCATAAACACATCGTCTTAATGAATGTTAAACGTAAAAAGTGAATTTTATTGGAACAATTAATTTATCTACGGTTGGAGGCGTATTCTGAAACACATTTCATAGACACTTAAAAAGTTGATGTATTTATTTTTTATAGAGCTTAAAATGCTGAATATCGTCATATTGAAATAGTAAATACGCTTGTGACATACTTGTATTGACATGTTACTCGTAATTTACAATTTCATAGGTCTACAGGGTCTAACAGATGCACGAACAGATGAACATGGAGAATTTACATACTTAACAGATTTTTTTAAAAGTTGATATTTCAGCAAACTAAACAACAACAATTTAAGTTGACAACAAATTATCATTATAATATAAAATTTAATCTTAACTTAATTATATCGTGGAGGAAATAAATAAAATATATCTCGGAAAAAATCTTTAAAGTTTAAGGCAGTTATTGGTTTACCAAAAACAAAAATTGGCGAAATAAGATATAGCCATGATAAAGATGTACTTACAAGAAAAGTTCTCATCAAAATGGCCCTCAAGTTTCAGCCGTTGCGTGATACCGAATCAACCAATTAAAAACTACTTTAGTACATTTAAATAAACGACTGTCTTGTCTTAATGAACGATTAATTACAGTATCTAAAGTGAAAGGAATTACGTATGGTAATGGTTTATTAATTTAGGGATGGGACCTTTTGTAATAATGTGGGACTGTGTTTTGTTTCTAAATGTGTACTCTTTATATTACATAGCAATAAAGCAGAATATTTATTGCCCGAATATAAGATACTTAAGGTTGAATAACAATAATTTGTTCAATTAACAGTACATTTATTTGCAGCCCTACATGATATTTTTATAGGACGTAGTCCACCTCCATTAACTTCCATCTCTGTCTCTCCAATGCCACCTGCATCTAGTTGAGGCCCGAATGACACTTGATATCGTCCATCTAGCGTAGTGCGGGTATATAGGTAATAAAGTAATGAGGAAGAATATAAAACAGATAAGCGGAACTTAAGTTATACAAAATTTAAATACATTTAAATTATACAAAAATAATCTTAAAAAACTTGGCATTTTTGCAGCTTTCAGCGCTTCATGATCCCTCTAACGAGACACGCGGTAGCGTGTCAAGCATAGTTCAAATAAAAAGATTATCACTTTTCTATTACTACATAGTATAAAAAAGGCGCTTCCCGCTGTCTTTCCCTATGTATGCTTAGATCTTTGAAACTGCGCAATGTATTTTGATGCTGTTTTTTTTTAATAGATAGAGTGATTCAAGAGGACGGTTTATATGTCCTATAATAAATTTATTATATAGCATTACACCCGTGCGAAGCCGGGGCGGGTCGCTAGTTCATTTACAAATTCACAAATATACCAACTTATATTTCTTAATCAAAAATAAAATTTCATAATAAACATAATTTATTTTTATATAGAAAAGTCACGCCAATCTAAAACATGTCACCAAATTTGTCGGACCGAAATATCCGTGGCGTTTCACTCAGCACCTTTGCATTCGTCCCGTCATTCCGCACCAACGCATGCACTAATTAGGTGACACCCGACGCCGCTCGTCTAGCTCCCATAGGAAACTCACGGGGGAACAACCAGGTGTGAAATTATGAGGCAAAAACATAAATGGATGTGGCGGTTAATAAGAGAGTAAATTTAGACCCGTCCGAAATTAAAATTAAGATACAAATTATGAAGGGTAAATTTTGTAAATTACTTTCTATTTTATTACTTATATATTTAGCTGTCGTTTCGCTTGTTATTCTTTTAATTTCCATGAAATATTTGATCAAAAGTAAATAACTTCTGGTTATATTTTATTTTCTTACCCGTTTACATCGATTCCCTTTCAATTGGGAGAAAAAAATAACATATTTTTTTTATGTTATTTGTAAGTATAGATAAAAATGTAACAATTGCCAACCCATGGATTTTAATTTCTATCCGGTTTTTAGAATCGGATGAAAAGTAGCACTCAAGATCTATGTATAACTGTAAAACTTAGACTACTAATTAGCTGCTACATTTCAAAACCTAATGACTTGCTTTAGAAATACTATAGGAGAGTGAATAAACATAAAAATAGAGAAGGACTAGTTTTGAAATGCATAATGAGTAAGTAAGTATTGAAATATATAACCTACTAATTAATAATTTAAAAGCTTTCGGAGTAATAATGTTAAGACTTACTCATTTAACTTCAATTAAGTTTCTCAATAATAAAACTTAGAAAATAATCAAATACTATTTTTTATTATTATTTGGGATTGCTGAGCTACCTTGCTATGTTTTATACATCGACATATATATTCATTATAGCGTGACAATCGCAAACTTTCCCTTTGTCCAGCGAGTCCGCTAATTAGTGACCGGCCAGACTCAGAGAGTTGGCTAGAGTAGATCTGATCCGAAGTACAAAGGGATAGGGTACAGACATGAAAGATTGTATAATTTCTCTATAAAACCCAGTACTATATTAATACTGCGCCAACACCATTTTCTTATAATTTTTCAACAACCCAAGGTTGACTTGAAGAGATTGCTTTGGCACCGCTTATTTTAAGCCCGCCTTTGTTTTCACTTTTTTGAGTTGTTCTTTCTTTAATATTAAGGTTTTTGTAGTTAATTAAAGCATATTTGTATTATATTGAGAATTAAATTAAGGGAATATAGCTTACTTATTGTCGAATCCCCGCCGGACCATCTGTACCATTGGATATGGCACTAATTTATCTCACTAGTGCCAGAAAAAATAATATAAGTATGACACCCGGCGTCGCTTGCTTGTACCATTAGGTAGTAGTACCATTGATGGAACAAATGACACTGATTCTTCATTAACTTCTGCAAACATTTAACTTTAAAAAATATAGAACAGGTGAACTATTTTAAGAATCATTCACCAATATTAGTCGCACACGATTTTAAGGTCACTGAACAAATCGTAATTAGTGTCCGAGCCTGCAGCGGAAAGTTCAAAGTCTGGTTCACCTTCTATCTATTATATATATATACAGTGCGGTTGGCTTTTGTTCTTCTGTAATTGTGTAACATTCCGAGTATGTAACGTTAAAAATGAACAAATAAATTAAGATTTGATTTTAAATAATTTTTTTTATGAATTCAATCGAGGGCATCGTCTGTTGTAAAAATAAATGTTTTGTATTTTTTAACCTTTCAGATTTAACGCTGGTATAGGTACTTATTATTTAAAAAATATATTTCGAATTCAAATTTTTGAGAAAACAATTTGAGAGCCTGCTTATTTTTTGATGTAAAATTAACTTATTCACTATTTAACTATTCAAATGTACGGTAAAACTTAAAATTGATTGACTAAACATTGTCTATTAGTAGTATTTTTAGTTATTTTTGTATCGGCATCAGACAAATTATGGAAACATGATTTTAAAATTTCTGATTTTCTACAAATATGACCTTGCTGATAAATGCAATGTATTTGATAAAGTGACTATTCTTTTAGAGTATAACAATGAACTAAAATCTAAATTATATTTTAGTTGTACAATATATGTTTTATGAGTAGATGCCATAATATTTTTACGTGTGATAGGGCTAAAACATAAAAATACACATTTAAATAATGAAACTCATCATTAACTCAATGCTGAAGATTACTATCAAAACACCTCATGAATATTTTTCACACACTATATTTTTTGCATCAACCGAATCATCAATAATCTATTGTTGATAGATTTTCTATTAATTTAAAATTCAAATTAATATACCGCTGATGCGATCCCTCTCTTAACACGTGTGCTTCAAAAGTAACCGTGGATATCATTAGCAACGCTTCAATAATAATAAGGGATTCAGCAGAATAGCCAAATCATTCTCGAAATGTCACTAAAGCGTGGATAATACGCAAACCCAGGCCACATGTTTTGTTCACATTAAGTAATAATAATAAAATCGTTACCTTCACTCACAATAGGCAACCCTTACACCACAGTCCAAAAAATATCCATACAAAAATCACACTAAATTATAAAAGTCCAAATAAACGTTCGTATTAAATTTAGTCTGTGACATGTATGGAGGGTTGAACAATCAGTGAATTAGGGTAAAGGGGTCAGTAGTGGGCCAGATAAAGATGGGCTGCACTGCAACAAATTGTGCTTGCCTTTTGTTATCGTCCCCGCTGTATTTAATTGTCCTTTTGTGCGCCGTTAGGAACAGTCCCGTGATTGGCCAGTCCTTGTTCTGGAGATGACCGGGGACTGAAATAATACATATCCGCGATGGTAATTGATTGTTCACATTTAATCATTAATCTTTGATATATGTGACATTAAACTAGTAATTTGTGAAATCAAATTTATGTTGACACACCGATGATAGGAAAGCTTTAAAAATAATAGTTTTATTATCATCATCAGATTTCAACTATCCATTGAACTCTACATAATTAAAAAGGGTGATGTGAAAAATAGCTAAACAAGAATATTCAAAAAAAAACGAAATTAAGTACCTACTAAAGGAATTTTAGAATATGTGAATACAATTAAATAGCTTTAAATGCTTTGTTTCTACATATTGCATTAAATAAAACATCATAACATTATTAGTAAAGTACTTCAACATGCATTAAATATAAACGATTCGCCCACATCCAATAATTGTTTTCAACATTAAACACCCACAGTTGATGGATGAAATTACTTAGAATTAGGAGCGATTGAAAATTGAATTTCATAACTTCCTTGAGATATATTATTTTGAGTTCGTGTGGCCTTTTAGATTCTATAAGACCGTAATGAAAGTGTTGTGTAACTAATGCGATTGTTTTATTGAAGTCAATCTGTCGTTACGAATCCAATCACGTCCCATAAAGGTCGCATTTACCTTGCGATCGATACTGTCGTGAGTTGGAACTTATCTACTTTAATAATATGTTTTTTAAAGAACATCTTTATTTCCGACAGTTTTAAATGATTTCAGACATTTACCATTTAAATCATTATTCCTCCCCTTCAATCACTCTCTTTTACCATATCATTTTCAATGTCTCATCCTTAACCCTTAACCTCCAGAATATTTTTTAGTTGTCGTGCCCCCAGCGCCAGAAAATGTCAAAATGTATTTTTTCGGACGTTGGTTATGTAGACACGAAAATGTTTGTCGGAAAAATCCAACGTTGGCGGTGAAAGGGTTAACTGGTTGTTCCGCAGCCCGGGGTCCAAGTTCCTCATATTATATTTGATACCTATTTATTATTATGAAGAAGCTCAAGATAGAAATGTCACTAATGGTGACCAATTCAACCTAGGCCATGCTCGACGTCGCTTGACACGCACTGTCTTTTCGAACACGCATTCACTAGACTATCGAGGTCCTCAGCTCGAAGGGTAGCTAGTTAAATCTTTAATATTAAATGTACCTATATTTAGAGAATTAAACATGTCCAATTTTTTTTAGATTTAGTAATCTAATACTATGTTGTTGCACATGCTTGTCCCTTCCCGTATAAAGTTTCAAGGGTGGCGCTAAAACCTTAGGTTGCAACCCGTTAATTAAAACTTACTGTCGTTGTACTTTATTAAGGCACGTTGGACTTTTTATGTCCTACTATTAGCACAGAATATCTAATAGTACTGTAAGTAAAAAGTGAGAAAGATTTTACGATGTCAGTAGTGATTTTAAATTATTAAAAATGTAAATTTATAATAATGCTATTATATATAAACATATATAAACTCTTTTTACGGCACTTAAAATATTAAAATTGTAATGATGTTAATACGCCACTCTAGATGTTTAAACACAGGACAAGTTCAAAAGTAGTCGTTTTATTATCTCGTCTTGAACAAAATATAACATTTGTAATTTTATTAATATGTAAACAAAGAGGAATTTAATTCTATAAGGTCATTATTTTACTTCAATCTTTATTTTATCGAGTATTGTACTATTAACTTGTGATTCTGTAAAATATTGTTTAGCGAGCATCTTGTAATAATACAAGTTTAAGCTAGACTCAGCCCCCAAGCGGTCACTGGTGGTCGCGTAATTTTATAGGTTCTATTGTTCCTTCCAGTAGTTGAGGCTTTATGGCAATCTTACTATTTGTGTGTATTGTCTTTATTTATTTATCATTAAACTGATTTTGGAACTCTATCAACCTAATACAGTAACAGAACCAACAAACAAAATATGCGTAATCAAACCCTACATCGTATTAGGTACCCTAATATCTCTATCCCTTCAAAATAGCCACATCAAGTGTTATCAGGACATATTCTGTATAGCCGTGCGGACAATCGCATTAGGACACGCCTCAGAAACGGCCACTCAGCAATTCGCCATCCTAAATAAACAATAACAAGGGGACACAGCTTTTAAACGCTGTCCGACGGCTCAGCTGACAGATTAGTCAGATCCCATTAGGTCTGGGAGTGAAGGAGATATGACAAAAGGCCTGTTTGCCATTGCGAATACTTCAAATCAAACAAATCAATAATTGGGTTTAAAGTATTTTTCGCTGATAGACGCCGAAAATTTGCACCTTTAAAGGGATCTAAGTAATTTTCTTACACATTTGGTTATTGTTCCTTTTTTTGAGTTCCAAATCCAAAGGGGTCCTTCCATCTGTATGTCGATCAGTGGGCCATATGGAACTTTTAAATCTTCTAATAAACCTAGACAATATTATATTATTTGGCTCTACATAGATTAAAACTAGATTTAAAACACTCCAGATCACAGAGGTTTTATTTCACAAACACACGCGTAAAATAGTTAGAAGAATGAAAGAAAAATTAAATAGCAAAAATGTTATCTCCTCATTTCTTCTACCTAAGCCTAGCCCCATCAACAAGCGTTTACATGCCTGAGGTCGGATACAGCCTTAATGCAAATATTTAAAGTCGAGTTTGCGTTAAATCCGTAGAACCTGAGCCATTTCAATGCAGATGGGCCAGTCTGATAGGTGCTTATAGAGTTTTTGAAGAGACAAAAGGGTGTAGGACGTGATCCGACCACGTGGTAATGTGTCCTTTGGGCTAGAATGATTTTTATCATCGTTTAATGTGCGGTGTGAATTTCGAAGGGTGCGTGGATCATTTTATTATTGAAATTAATGAAAATGATATAATAACATTGCAGAAAAATTTCAACCAATGTTTCGTATTTATTATAACAGGTTTGTGTAGTTTAAGTAGTGTAAATATGAAAAAAAAAATGTTTGTTAAAACTGAATAAACGATCATAAAACCTACGGTTAAATATACATAAATATGTATAAAGTTAAATGAATAAAATAAAAAAAGATAAGTAAATATTTTTTGAAACGTCGCTATTTGCAGCGTTTGTCCAACTATAATTAGCGTGTTTGCTGAAGCACATATTAATATTCTGTGACAATGATAAATTTGAAATCTGTCATCATCATTATATACATTATCGTCTATTTCTCCTTTATGACAAAAAGCATCACATCCTCAAATTCCATGTTTCTCTATGCTATATGTCTTGTTGTCATCTTTCAAGCAACAAATTGGGCAAAAATTTGTAAACAAGTAAGTACTTAAAACTTTACAAATACGCAAAAGGAAAATTGTACAACATCCAGAATCAGGAGCTTAGTAATAAATGGAGACTGCGTTATATAATGTTTGTAATTTTTATCAAAATAAATGTTGCTATTGTATATTCAATTCAATAATAATTTATTCCAGACATCCATGATCCATACAAGATAAACAAAATGGATTAGTAGCAACAAATCAGCTTAAAATGGGTTTTAGTAATAATTATTTAAAAAATTCTTCCTAGGTATTTTTTTAATACGGATACTCTATTAAGTTATAAGCTTGCGAGTTAAAAGCTTCGTGGGACAAGCAGCATATGTCTCGTTATAATTAGCGAACAATGTTTGGCTTTAGCAAATCCCTTTGGGCGTAAATTAAGAGATTTCGTACGGACGGCTTACGAATACATTTGCGTTGCTCCGAAATGTATGATAAATCTGTGTGCATTCCTCTTTGTGGACACTGTTGGGTTCGTACTTCCTTGGATTATAGTATAAAATTTTATTTGTTAATAAATCAATGTCAGTTATAAAAGTATAGACCTCATAAGAAATGTAGAGCTTTACACAAGAGCCACCGTAAGGGTTATGTCTGGGATTATATGTGAAATCCTGTCTCAATAACTAGGTGATAAGTAGAACAACTATTGTTCGGGATAGCCAATAGACTAGGTAGGCCAGCTAGGGTGAGAAATGTTCAATATGGTTTTTTGAAAACATTTGCTTAATTTAAAATGAATTTAAGTAAACAATAAAAATAATTAAAAAAAAAGATCATATTTATAATTAAAAAAATAATAATATATAATAATTTAATAATTATTAATAATATTGTTGGAAAGTAAAGCTAGGTTGCAATATTTATTACAACATCCATCCAATTCATTTTAGTGGTAACAAAATATTTTATTTTATAGTTTATTATTGTAATATCGTTATTAACGACTCTCGTTACTGTCAATTTATTATACTCAAGTACCTATAAACCCATACAGAACAGCTTTGATACGAGCTTTAGATAAATTAAATTTTACTTGAACCTAAACTGTCAGCAGAAAATTAATAACGGAACGGAAACCAAATACTCTTGAAGCTTTGTGATAAATACAGGTTGCTTAAATTTGTTCAGTTAGAAAAGAGTACAAAGATAACGTATTTGTTTTATCTTTGTATATAAAAAACCCTTCAGCTCATTTATTAGCTAGGTTTTATAACTGGCTTGGATATCCTCTTATTTATCAGTCGACAGATTAGCTCTATTAAAATTTGACGAGAAAAAGTTAATTCTGCTCCACTTCTTGGTTACCTGTGAAAAAGAAAGGCTTTATCATTGTATTTAAGATAAATACACACCTAAATAAAATAAATTTTATATAAGTGAGCAGCCAAAATCACTTATTAAGTATCCAAATAGTTTTTCTGAAAATATTTCTTTAGATTAACTCATAGATACAAACAAACAAGTAACCTAAATTATACTAGAAAAGATGAGCTTTCCTTTAAAAAGAATTATATCTATTTTCTTGATGGTCAACATAATGTATTGTATGGATACTTATATGTTTCATAAATAAAATTAGATTTCAAAAGTAAAGCAAGCATGACTAGGAGCTATTTAATAGGAATTTCTACATCCTGTACATAGGCGAAACAATTAACGGTAGTGTAATAAATAACTAGTTTATTTCTAACATCGCGTGCTAAACAGACATAATGCAATCTTTTGTTTTATATTAATAAAATAATTATGCAATATATTGTGATATACTACCAAGAGAAAATATTTCTTATTAACATAGGCGTATGCAAAAATAGACCGGTTATATTGACTTCTTACATATAGGATTTATCATTATTTCTTTATTATATTATATTAAATAGTATAAAACATAGTCGCTTTTCGCTGTCTGTTCCTATGGATGCTTAGATCTTTGAAACTACGCAACGGGTTTTGGTGCAAGATTGAGAATAAAGAGAAGGAGAATATACCTAGCTAGTATAATATAAAATTCTTATAAAACGTATTAAAATTGCGGAATTGGCCTAGCGATATTTTTTTTAAATCGCTTAATGAAGAAAAGAAGCAGGAAAGCCAACACTGAACCTCAGAAAATAAAATAGCATTAACATGATTGAGCTTTAAAGAGTTAAGCGGCCGGGTATTTGTTTGTTTGTATTTGTAATATCTTTATTGCTTTAAAATACATAGTAAAAGGAACATTATTAAAATAAGAAGACAATGGCGGACTTATCCCAGGATGGGATCTCTTACAGTCAACCGGCGAATGAAGAAAGAAAATGCACAAGAAAAGAGTAGAAGTGCAAACAAAGACTAGCAAAGACATAAAGGATATGAAATGAACATAAATATTTATAGACAACTACATACATAATCAGTCACAATAATTATGTAAACCTTCTTCCGTCAGCTGTGCACTACGGACGTGTGCAATGCCTTTAGCGCGATCTCCGACTCGGTTACAAAGTGCGAATCAAAATGTTGAAAATGACAAATGTGACTCATCGGTGAAATGCTCTGCGTGCAATGTGGTTATAAATGAACTTTTAGCATTCATTGCGGATAAGGTGGACACTTTACCAGAGACTGGCATCATACAGATATGTTTGGGTTCATATTCATATGAAGAAATTGAAAATGCCCGTCAAATTGCCATATCGTTGCTTGCCCCACATAAGAAAGTTTTGCGTAAGAAGGAGGGCTCAGAACAAAAAAGCCTACAAGAAATAATAAAACTTATCAAAGAGTATGAACCCAGCAGTTTGCCTATTTTCGTAGCTCGAATAGTATCAAAACTACCCGCCGTTACCTTTGACCATGTTGATGTGACAGCGTTTCTCAAGGAAATGGCCTTATTAAAGAAAGAGGTAGCGGAACTAAAATCGAAAGAAATTAAGGACTCGGTGTCTAACAGTTCGACGGCTGATATGGAAGAAGTAAAGAAAGATGTAGATGATATTAAGAAAATATTAAAAGAGCTAAAAACAGCTATGCGAGACAATAATAAAAATGTTTACATTTCGAAAAGTAAATCAGAAAAACATGAGAAACAATCCAACTGCGTAGTGGACGAATTTCAGGAAGATATTCATGATGTTCCTCCGAAGACTCGTCTTTGTGAAAATATAATAAATCAAAATCCGCTTCCGCCTATGAATGAACGCACTACCGCATCTGTGTTATCAGTTGCAGAGCAACCGGTTTCGCAATCGCTCGTGGATGGTGACGTACGCGAACAGATGCACACAACGACGTATCGAGACATAATACAAAGTCAATCGCATTTCTGTGCAAAAACGGACTCTGTTACTATACACAAGGGGCTAGCGGCCAATAGCTCGGAGGATGGTTTTACTATTGTAAGCAATCGTAAGCGTAATAAACAGTCTCATAAGAAAAATAATATGTGTGGTACCGCACAGAGGCTAAGTAAAATACAAGTAGCAGATATACCTATTAGTATCTATGTTTCGCGTCTTTTGAAGACTACAAGTGTGGAGAATGTAAAGGATCACATAAAGGAAATGGGAGAGGAATGTGTGGATGTTAAGTTGCTAGTGCAAAACTATGAAATGGCGTTCAGCTCGTTTAAAGTTACGGTGTCTAAGACTAAAATAGATACTTTTCTCTCCAACGATTTTTGGCCACATGGAGCCAAATAAATGTTTCAACAAAATGTAAGATCGAATGCGAACCAAAAACAATTAGTTTTATGAACTGTAACCAATTGAATAAAACAACTATTATGTCTTTTAATTGTAAATCAATTAAAAGGTCAACGGAATTTGTAAAAAACATGTGTAATGATAGTGATTTTATCTTACTCCAGGAGACCTGGCTTCTTTCGCATGATTTAAGCTATGTACACAATATAGATAGTAGGTTTGGTTGTCATGCGACGTCGTCGGTGGATACCACCAGTAGTGTTTTGCGTGGGAGACCATACGGGGGTTTGGCTATTTTATGGCGGAAGTCTAGGTTTCCAAATGTAACAGTGTTAGACAGTTCCAGTGATAGGATTACAGCTATACAAGTGAAAGTGGGTTTGTGATCTTTTGTAATAGTAAACGTTTATATGCCTACAGACGCACCTGACAATATTACCGAGTTTATAGCCTGCTTAGGTCATATAAGTGCCATTATTGAGGAAAGTAGTGTACAGGCTGCATTTGTTGTGGGAGATTTCAACTCACATCCGGATGCTACATTTGGGCAGGAACTATTTAGTTTCTGCGACGAACAGGAATGGTTATGTGCTGATATTGAGAAGTTGGGTATAAATTCAGGAGCGTTTACATTCGTAAGTGACGTTCATGGTACTCCCCGATGGCTGGACCACTGCATTACTACTCGAGCTGCTTGGAACACTATAGATACGATTAGTATAATTAATGACGTTTCCTGGTCAGACCATTTCCCTATGCGTATTGTGTGTAATTTGGGCGAGGTGACGGAAGATATTTTACCTAAAAACAATATCTCTACGGGTGTTCGATGGGGGATAAGGGATCTGAGTCAAATTGAGCAATATTCTTACCACTGTGATACTAATTTACAATGCATAAATTATGTTTTAGGCTGTGAAAGCTGTAATGATAAAAAATGTATTAAGCTTAATGAGCATCTTCAGTTTATTTCTGTTTTGTACGATGAAATTGTGAGTGTTTTACAACAGGCGGCAATGGACTCTTTCGGTTCTCGCACTGTTAAGGCAGTAAGAAACAAGGAAGTAGCAGGGTGGAATTTCCACGTAAGAGAGCATCACCAACGCTATAGACAAAATTTTAACAACTGGGTCTGGCATGGCAAGCCATCCACGGGCGCGGTTTACGAAGATATGAAAGCTAGTCGGAAAATATTCAAAAATAAATTAAAATGGTGTCAGAATAATAGAGAAAAAATTAAATTAGATATTTTGGCCACACACAGAAAACACAATAATTTTGTTAGTTTTTGGAAAGAAACAAAAAAGTTTGATTACAAACAAAGTCTACCCGCAAGCTTGGATGGTGAGCTTCAGCACAAGCTAATAGCGGAGTTGTTTGCTGCTTCATTCAAGAATGAACCCTTACCTGTGCCATCGGGCACACGTGAGGATAGCAAACCAAGAACTGTGGACTTAGTTCGGTTCTCTGTGGAGGATGTCGCACGTGCAGTGAGGGGTATAAAGAGTGGTAAGTCGCCTGGTCATGACGATTTGAGCTTGGAACATATTCTATATGCGGGACATGAGTTATACCCTAGATTGGCCGCCTTATTCACTCTATGTGCGAGATTCTCTTTCCTGCCGCACAGTCTTATGAAGACTGTTGTTGTCCCTATCGCCAAAAATAAGACGGGTAATAGTGGTGTCTCTACCAACTACCGACCTATATCGCTTGGTACTATTATTGGAAAGATATTTGAGCGTCTGCTGCAGCCCGAACTTCTAAAGAATGTGAAGATGGAAGATGCTCAGTTTGGTTTCCGTCCTGGTCTTTCGACGGACTCGGCTATAGTAACTTTAAAATACACCGTTCGTTACTATACAAGTCGCGGTACAACGGTGTATGCGTGTTTTTTGGACCTGAGCCGGGCGTTTGATTTAGTAAATTATCAAATTCTCTGGAACAAGCTTCTCTGCTTGGGTGTATCGGAAACAGTAGTGGGTTTGTTGAGATACTGGTACGGAAACCAAACAAATTATGTAAAATGGGGCGACGCGACATCTAGTGAATATAGACTAGACTGCGGTGTACGTCAAGGTGGGCTAACATCTCCGGATCTCTTTAACGTATATATTAACGGCCTGATAGAGGAGTTGAGGGGTACTGGAATTGGTTGTCATGTGGGTGGGGTATGTGTAAACAACCTCAGTTACGCCGATGATATGGTGCTCCTCAGCCCCTCTATTAAAGGCTTAAGAAAGCTGCTTTCAGTCTGTGAACATTATGCTAATGCTCACGGGCTGAAATACAACGTCAGCAAAACTGAAATGTTGATATTTAAGTCGGGCAAGGGTCCGGAGAATGTACCGGAAGTAAAATTAAATGGGTCGGCTGTTCGGGTCGTGCAGAGGTTCAAATATTTAGGCCACATCCTTACTCCAGATCTTAGGGACGACCAGGATATAGAAAGAGAAAGACGGGCGCTCTCGGTTCGGTGCAACATGCTGGCACGTAGATTTGGTAGATGTAGTGACCTGGTTAAGTTGACATTATTTAATGCCTACTGCCAAAGTTTCTATACCTGCCAGCTCTGGGTTGATTTCACGCGGAAGGCATATAGTTCCATGAGGGTGCAATACAATGATGCATTTCGCATCCTCATGCGTTTACCACGTTACTGCAGTGCTTCACAAATGTTCGCCGAGGCGAGAGTGCCGGATTTTTATGCTGTTGTGAGAGCGCGCGTAGCCTCTTTCTGGGAGAGGTTGCGTCGCTCTGATAACAGTATACTTAGGGCGGTAGGCAGCGGACTGAACAGTCCTATATTAAACCACTGGGTGGAGGTTCATCGGTGCGAGAACCGGAAATGACGCACGGACTATAGGTATAATCTTACCTATTGCAATTTTAATGTTATTATTTTAGTTTAATTCATTTTAATTTTTAATTTTTATATTGTGTTAATATGGCAATTTATGGCTGCAATAAAAATTTATTATTATTATTTATATTTTTTATTTCTTGTTCTCTCAAAAATACTTTTGAGGATGTGTATTGAATACGCGGGCTTGTGGCCAAACGTAATCAATTAAAAGGATGTTTATGATTCAGAAGATAGAAACTTCCGAACCGTACGGCACGTATTTAAAATGACTGCTTTCTGCATTGTTATAAAAGTAAGTGGGTGGATCTTTAGTAGCTTCAGACTTGTGTGTAAGGATTTAGGAATGACGCCTGTAGAAGAAATTATAATAGGGACTGTTTTTACTGTTTCTACACGCCACTGTGTTTTAATTTCTATTGATAGATCAGTGTATTTTGTTATTTTGTCAGTATAAGTAGTGCTGAGATTATGGGTGTTAGGGATAGCAACATCGATCAGGTAAACTATTTTATTTCGCTTGTCATGTAGTGTTATATCTGGCCTGTTGTGATGAATGGTCTTATCCGTTATTATAGTTCGATCCCAGTATAATTTGTATTCAGGAGAATCTAAAACAGTTTGTGGTGTGTACTTATAATACGCAGTTATTTCTTGGATCAAATTATATTTACTTGCAATGTATTGGTGTATAATGGAGGCAACTTGATCATGTCTGTGTTTGTAATCTGTCTGTGTTATCGATCTGCAGGCTCCTGTAATATGCTGAATGGTTTCGGGACTACTATGACAATGGCGGCAGTTATCATTTTGGGTGTCACGGATAATGTGCTTTCTGTAGTTTTTAGTATCTATTATTTGATCTTGTATCGCCAACATGAATCCCTCCGTTTCTGGAAACAGTTCACCTCGCTTGAGCCATGCGTTTGACGCAGTTTTGTCAACATTTGGATTTATCAAGTCGAGGCGATGTCTACCATGGAGGGATTTTTGAGCCCAAGTGTCTATTTTTTGTTGAACTGTAGTTAATGTTTCCTTATTTTGTTTGTAGTTATCTTTTAAGTTCAGTGGTGTAAGTTTATTATCAGCATGTACAATAGATGTGTGTAAAGGAGATTTGAGTGCATTGTGGTGAAAAAAAAGAACGAAGAGCAGTTATTTGCTTATTGTGTAGATTTTGAATATCAATAATTCCTCGCCCACCTTCATGTTTCGGAAGTGTCAGTCGTTGGATACAAGATCTTGGATGGTGTTTTCGATATTTTGTTAAAAGAGTATTAATAGACCGTTGTAGGTTTTTCAAATCACTTTGCGACCAATTAATGATCCCAAAGGAGTATGTGAGAATCGGTATGGCAAATGTGTTTATAGCTTTTATAGTATTACGAGCATTTAAATATGTATTGAAGATTTTATGAAGTCTAGATCGGAAATCATTTGCAAGTTTTAATTTGGTTTCTTTGTGGTGAATTTGTTGTGTTTGCTGGTATCCAAGATATTTGTACCCTACGGTTTGGTCTACAGGATCTATCTGTTCTTCTGTGTGTAGTGTATAGGAATTATTAACTGGTTTTCCTTTTTGGATCGATTGAATTTTGCATTTATCAATGCCAAACTGCATTTGAATGTCTGATGAGAAATTCTCTGTTATATGGGCTAAAGTATGTAGGTCTTCTAATGAACTAGCAAAAAGTTTTATATCGTCCATGTACATTAGATGGGACAAGGTATGAGTTGTGTTATTAGATCTTATTTCAAATCCTTTACCACTATGTCTGAGCAGACTAGAGAGTGGATTTAAGGCCAAACAGAACCAGAGTGGGCTCAAAGCATCTCCTTGAAATATTCCTCTACGTATTTGAATAGAGTCTGTTTCAATGTTCTTGTTATTGTTGTTAAGTATAAGTTTAGTATTCCAATGTTGCATTATGGTTTTCAAAAAATTTACAAGTGAGGTGTGTATTTTGTAGTGCTCGAGTATATAAACTAACCATGTGTGAGGTACTGTATCATATGCTTTCTTATAGTCAATATACATAGAGTGAATATTTCGCTTTCTTGACAGTGCTTGTTTGGACACCACTGCATCTATGATTAACTGTTCCTTGCAGCCTCGACTATTCCTGCGACACCCCTTTTGCTCTTCAGCAAGGATATTGTTATCATTAATATGTGTGTAAATGTTTTCATTGATACATGATGTAATAATTTTATATAGTGTCTGTAAACAAGTTATAGGGCGATATTTTGCTGGATTGGTAGCATCTGTTACATCTTTAGGGAGCATATATGTAATTCCTTGCGTTAAGTATAATGGCATTGTGTCTGGCGACTGAATAAAATTATTGATATGTGTAAGCAGAAAATGGTGTGTACAAGTGAATTTTTTATACCAATAGTTGTGTACTTTGTCAGTTCCTGTAGCTTTCCAGTTGTGCGTTTTAGAAATTACTTTTGTTAGTGTGTCTATAGTAATATTTTCAAATTTCATATGTGGTAAATCTGTAGTATGCTGTTTATCTTGTTCTATCCAGTTATTATTATCTTTGTGGTCGATGGGGTTGGACCAAATGTCAGACCAGAATTTATGAAGTGATTCGGCTTGGGGAATTTCTTGGGTACCGTCTGTTTGTTGTTGTGCAAGTGACCTATAGAAACCTTTTCCATTGGCTGTAAATTGTTTATTTTGTTGTTTTCTTATTGTAGTCTGTTTGTACCTCCTTAATCGACTAGCTGCAGCATTAATTTTTTGTTTAATAGTATCCAAGAAGTGTTCTAAGTCTGTATTCTGATTTTCGTGTTGTGAATGTATACGGTGTTCCTGTTTAATTCCCTCTATATGTCGTTCAAGCTCCCAACCACGATTACCATTTATATACTCCGTCAGTCTTCCTGCTTTGGCTCTGAGAGCTTTAATCTTTCCCTCTAATCTCTTTTCCCATGCTGGTTTTTTGGGTTCAATTTTTTTGCTAAATGGCTTTTCTAACATTTTAGATCCATTCAATTTCGATGCAGCATATGCCGCTGAATATATAGCCGTTTGGAATGTTAAAAAATCTGTTTCATTATCTAGGTACTTTGGCAAAATATTATTGTTAAGTGTGGACACTATTGCTGCTAGCTTTTTTGAGGTTTTTTGTTTCGGTATGTGTGGTCGATTAGTAGGCTCAATATCTTTAAATTTTTCTAGCAGCGTTTTAAAAAGTTCTTCTAATTCAGTTTCTGTTTCTTCCGGAATATAGTAATTTATTTCTAGTGAGTTGTGTGCTTGAGTTTGAGGCGTCAAAGTATTTGTTTCACCTGTTTGTGATTCCTGTTGTAAGTATGGTGTGTTATTGGAAACCGGATTATCTTGTGATAAAGTGACTGTATGAGAGTGGAGTGAAGTAAGTGTATTATCTAAAAATAGATCGCGTGATACTCTTTCTCTTATTTCTTCTAATTTTTCTTTACTTAAAAGTCCATTATTTACAATTACTCTACGCTGATCTGCAATTCTTTGCTCCGATACATGACTTATCTCCGGATGTTTTGCTATAACTATTTGGTGTAAGGTTTGCCTATATCCCGTTTTGTTAGTTTCTAGTGCTGTTATTGTATAATACGTGGACATTATTGTTTCATTTATTTCATCTGACCATTTCATTCGTTCTGTTTGAGTGTTGTGTGAAGTTTGAGAAAGATGCGAGGTGTATTGTGATGTGGTTTGTAAGTGTTCTTTAACTTGATGGCGAATCTGGTTAATTTCCTCATTTGATAGTAATTTGTTTCGTACTATTGCTCTACGTTGGTCTCCTATGCGCTGTCTACTAACTTTTATATTTGGGTATTTTTGGGTAAAATGTTCATATAATGGAAGCAAGTAATTTCTTTTATTAGTCGTTTCTAAAGATGTTATTGTTAAATATGTACGCATTATGAATACATTCATATCATTAGTCCACTTTATGCGTACTTTAGGACCAGTCGTGGCGGGTGCAGGCGAAATGGCGAGAGTAGCCTCCTGCACAACATCCCAACTGGGTTCAGTATTAACTGAAGAAACTGGGGAGTTTTCTCTACCCAGATAAGATGGTGGTGAAGAAGGAAGAGATAAAAATAGTGATGAAAATGATGATGTTGGACTTATGTGATTTTCTGTTACTACATGGGAAGATGATTGTAAATGATCGTCGGCTGTAGTCGTTTGTTCGAGGGGAGCCCGCCTGTTCAGCCCCCCGTCGCCGATGGTTCGCATACTGTGGCACTCAGCACCGGCTCCAAGTGCGCCCCGGCGACCCCCGGGCAGCGGCCGCAAATTATATCTCCTATTATTATCCGAACTCATTTTTTATTTTTGAAGTTTTGGAACCGTTAGTTTGGGAAGAGTAAAACTAAGATGTTATTAGTAAATCTGCGTCTCCTAACATGGAGGTGATTAAGTTGGGCTGATCACAATATAGAACCTCTGCTTCCCGTAAGCCCCCCCACCACGTCAAGGTGGTCCCCTGGGGGGGTTATTATTATTATTATTATAATAATACACTTACATAAATATTTGCTAAATAAATAGGTACCTACATACATAATATAAACTATATATATATAAATTATTAAATTTCTGAAGGATACTCAATTAATTATTAATATTTTTTTAATCCGCTACCAACCGTATAAAAAGTAGGCAATTTAGCTCTTGACCAGGAAGAGAAATCCACATAGTTGTATGACCGTCTTGTAAAAATTACCATACATTCATACAAATAAAACCTTCCTCTTGAATCACTATCTATTAAAAAAAACTGCATCAAAATCCATTGCATAATTTTAAAGATTTAAGCGTACAAAGGGACATAGGGACAGAGAAAGCGACTTTGTTTTATACTATGTAGTGATAGTGAAGCCGGAACCGGCAACTAGTATAATATAAATTCCCAACAATGCAAATATAAATTGAACCACAAATCTTGCGGACAGAGACTAGCAACAAAGTACACACGTAATATTTGAATATGGTCAGGATCAGGAATCGTATTTGCATATTCCTATTATTGTCCAGTCCCTTGGGCTTGCCACAATGTAATGAGAGTACAGAATTGACGCAATCTGCTTGAAACATTAAACATTCAATGCACGAAACGCGAAATCGAATATCACACTAATATTATAAAAACAAAAGTTTGTGAATGAGTTTGTATGTTTGTTACTCTTTCACAGGAAAACGGCTGAACCGATTTGGCTGAAATTCGGAATGGAGATTGTTTAGATCCTGGAACAACATATTGGCTTTATTTTATCCCGGAATTCCCACGAGAGCGAAACCCCGGGAATCAGCTAGTATGTTATAATGCAATAAAGGTAAGAGTTAGATTATGATTATAGTCTAACTGAAACTGCTAAGAACCTCAGATTACGAGTTTTGATAAAAATTTAATGATACAAAATTAAATCAGTTTAAACCATAGAACTAGGAACGCGGCTCTAATAGAAGTAGCATGACAAGCTAAACTGTCTTACCACTCATACACGATATTTACGTGTATGCCATTCCATAATATGTGTATTTGGTGACGGACCCCCCCTCCTACCCTCCCTTACCTCAGCCCTTACCCCCCGCATAAGGCGCGCACGGTTCCCATACATTTAATGTCATATGTTATATCTATTTTAAGTGACGCAATTTTTTTTTTAATCTATGGTTTAAACGAACGGTAAGTAAACATTCAAAAGAAGACACAATTTTGAAAGACTTTCAAAGTAAATAAATCCGCACTTCCGTTTTTATATTATTATTATTTACATTTTCTACATTTTGAAATTTATTTGTCTGAAATCATGCAATTAACACTAATTTAGAATAGGTATTAATAAATTACTTGTAATATTATGTGTGTTTTTTAAATTTCTGCCTTATTTTTATTTTGTTGGCTTGCCAGAATAGTGTGGGTGGCTCATATTGAGGGCAAAATTATGTTAGAATGACAGTGTCTTTTCGATGCAATGAAGGCCTAAAAATATTTATAATGTAAAAAGGGTGAAATCATTTCATTAAGCAGCAAAAAAATCCACTGCAAGTATTTATATAAGTATTTAAAAGAATCTCACATCACTACATAGTATAAAACAAAGTCGCTTTCTCTGTCCCTATATCCCTTTGTATGCTTAAATCTGTAAAACTTTATAACGGATTTCGATGCGGTTTTTTTAATACCTAGATAGAGTGATCCAAGAGGAAGGTTTTTATGCCCATGCAAAGCCGGGGCGGGTAGCTAGTAAGTAAATAAAACTTTGAAGTCATTATAATAATAGTTACCACAATCTAATAAGGAAAGTAATAAATCTCGATTTATCATAAAAAATTAAACCTACAAAATATCCGAAAGTTGATAAAGCAATAAATTCACCTTAATTTCATATTAAATTCATTGTTGCAAAATGATTAATATCCGCGATAGAGCCCCAACTCCCAAGGACCCGCAAGGAAGCGACAGATGGCCGTCAAACTTTTAATTAATGAGATTTTTTCACACTTCACAAATAAAAATCAAGTTAGCGATATGTTCATTAACGTGTTCTGAATTCCTTGGAGTCCATTAGGCAGATATTTTAATTGTTAACGTCCCTTGAAGGTTCGCATCTGGCCCGCCTACGACGAACTATTTAAAGACAAATTGTTCTGTCCACAAATACACTAAATTTAACGCCCATCCAAAGTTATCTCTGGTTTTAAAATGTTTGTGGTGTTCGAAGTTTGAATTGTTAATAATGACATAGGTAAGTTCTAAATTCGATTTTACGATTCATTTGTGTTGCTATTTTCATTTTCACGACTCGTTTATGGCACATTATGTTTTATTATAATTATTGGATGAATTTAGTTTTAAATAAAGTACGTTTGACAAATTAGAGTTACTTTCATTGCATATGTATTTTAATATTTAACGTATTGCACAAAATTATCGTGTTTTTGTATGGACTAAATAAATGTTATTAAGTTATATATCAAATGTTTATCTGAATACGATGAGTGAAAAAAATTTAAATAGAGAAAAAAAAAATATTTTTGATATGGGTCTTATTTCTTCTAAAGAAGCGCTCAGTTCAGCGAAGGGAAAAAAAGATGAGTTGTTTATTTAATTTCATTATTGATTTTATTCCATTTTCCGAGCCTACTTAGATAAAAATAGATTAAAATTATTTTCAAATTAAAATTTCACACAAATCAGTCCCAAACTACTTATTGTCTATAACTTAGCAGAAAATAATGTGAGATAAATAACGATATCATAACTCACTCAGACACACTCTATCTAATCAATCGTACACTCAACAATTTCACAGTACCCACACCCCGATTCCGAGCACCCTATATATCATATTCAAATGATAATTCAATAACGAAGTGATTTCTGACCCAAGTCCCTTGTTTGTGGGGTCGAGATAAAAGAACTAATCCATATAGGCATAAAATTTCTCAATGCCACGCCCGAGGCATGTTAAAGCTAAATAATTTATGCTTTTTTAGATAAAATCCTGAGGAGATTAACAGGAAATATAATGGAGAATACAATTTATGTGTCTCCTTATCGCTAATGTGGCTGGTCACGTGTCTCTTATTGAATAAAACAAAATATTTCACGAAGATTATAATTTGACTTATTTATGGCAACTTTGGTGGTAATAACACAGACAACCCTATTCTATAATTGAATTTAAATATCTATGGTTATTGAATTTGAAAATATATTTCATAGTTCGTAATCCGATAAATTGCGACCCCTTTTTAATGCATACTTAATGAGGATTATGGAAAATAATATTAACAAAAGAAATTGTTATCTTGATATCAAAACAAATGTAATTTCATAAATTAACTGTTTTTTTCTAATTTCAGTCATTTATTCTATTTAGTTATTTGATTTGAAGCTATTTATTATCAATTTAAAAATTTTGGTCACAATATCTAAGAGCTAAAGCCAATTCATTGCAATTTAGACCGTGGAAGCGCGCTCAGATGACAATAAGACTTCTGGCGGCTGAATATAGATAACCTTATACAATTTTTATAATCAGATTATTCTAAAAGCTTACTATTGCTGAAATAATTTATTCACATTTGATATACACAAAGAAATTCGAATTGCGCGGGGTCTCCTCAATTTTTTTTTAATCTATGGATATACATCTAATCAAAATTGACATACGTCATTGGACCTTCCGATTGCATCTTAATTATTTTCCACTAGCTGTTCCCCGCGGCTCCGCCCCGCGTGGGACTCGGTTATATCGCGCTCAAAAGTAGCCTATGTTTGACCTCAGGTCGTTAACTACATCCCTACCAAATTTCATCACAATCGGTCCAGCAGTTTAACCGTGAAGAGGTGACAGACAGACAGACAGACTTTCGCATTTATAATATTAGTATGGAGTATGAAAGTATGGATATGGATTACAACGATAAAACATAAAAACATTCGAAACTACTACTAAGTTTGGCATAAATCTGTATTGAATAAAAAGATCTCATAACAAATCTTAGCAAATTAAATATCAAACCAATAAACAACAAACTATTGGCGAACTATTTGGGTAAACAACAAATAACCCGTACAAAGCATTAGGCTCTGTATTCGGTTACAACTCAAACACGTAACCCATCAACTTCCTCTCGAGTTACGCAGTACAGAGGAGATTAACATGAGAGTACAATGCTACTGAAAATAACTTTCCGAACAGGCCACCTGTCCCATGAATGCCAACTATCCCAATCACAACTTCCGAACTAATATTATAAATGCGAAAGTGAGTTTGTTTGATACGCTTTCACGCCCTATCCACTGAACTTATCTTCCTGAAATTTCGTATACACATAGTTAGAAGTATTGAGAAAGACAAAGGATACTTTTCATTCCGGGAAATATCACTGTTCCAGAGAGAATTTCACGCGGGCTAAGCATAAACAAATCAATGGATATAACTATTGTTTCAATTTTATTTACTAGGGTTGGTTAAATGCTATATTCAGTGTCCTTCTCATCGTAATCGACTGACTAAAATGAGTACTAAAGTTAATTATTGTTAACCTAAATTGTATCAGTACAACAGCAATAAGTTTATACTTTTGATGAAAACATATTATTATTATTTATCAGTGGCATAAAATTAATCTTTGGAAGTCAAAGAGAGCAAATGAACTTGAGGACTTTGTAGATAAATTAATTTAGTAATAAACGAAAGTTGTGAGGCATCAATGCCCAAGAAAAAGAAAAGAGAAAAACTTACCATTCCCTGGTGGTCCGACGAGCTCGCAGAGATGAAGGCCGAAGTTGCAAGACGCCGCTCCAGGATTCGCAACGCAGCCCCTGTCCGCAGATCCGACGTGGTAGAAGAATACCTGAAAATGAAAGAAGACTATGAGAAGGCAGTGGTGAAAGCGCAAACAGACAGCTGGCGTGACTTCTGCACCAGACAGGAACGAGAAACGGTCTGGAAGGGCATTTACCGCGTCCTAAACAAAACTGAGAAAAGGAAAGAGGAAATCCCTCTACAAAAAGACGGGAAAGCCCTCGACATGGAAGAATCCGCCAAACTTTTCGCTCGGACATTTTATCCGGAAGATCGAGAGGAAACTGATAATACCCACCACAAAAACGTTAGGGCTAAAGCAAAAGTGGTGAATGGAATAGACCATGGAGATCAATGTGACCTCCATTCACGGAGACGGAACTTAGGAAAGCGGCAGCATCATTTAATCCCAGGAAGGCGCCTGGAGGAGACGGCTTTACGGCGGACATCTGTCTCAGGGTTATCGGGGGAGACTTCGATCTTTTCCTCGAGCTCATGAACAGATGTCTGGCCCTGGGTTGCTTCCCCAGGCAATGGAAGGAGGCGATAGTGGTGCTGCTGCGAAAACCTGCAAAAGATTCCTACGATACGCCTAAATCGTTTAGGCCGATAGGCTTGTTGTCAATAATGGGAAAAATCCTAGAAAAAATGTTGGTTGCTAGACTCAAACACCACCTTCTTCCAAAAACCAGCAAGAGGCAGTATGGCTTTATGCCACAACGGAGCACCGAGGACTCCCTCTATGCCCTTATGAATCACATAAATAACAAACTTAAACAAAAGAAAATTGTTACTATAGTATCATTGGACATAGAGGGGGCCTTCGATGGAGCCTGGTGGCCGGCCATAGTGCTTCGGTTGGCGGAAGAAGGTTGTCCTATCAATCTAAGGGTTATTATGGATGACTACCTATCGAACAGAAAGGTGACTATTAGGTATGGGGGTACAGAAGCAACAACGAGCACCACAAAGGGTTGTGTACAGGGCTCAATTGCCGGACCAACTCTGTGGAATGTTCTTTTGGACCCCCTCTTACATGACTTAGAGAATCGAGGGATATATGTCCAAGCCTTCGCGGACGATATAGTCTTGGTTCTAGATGGGAATAACGCCACGGAAATAGAGGCTTTAGCTGGAACAACACTCGCCCTTGTTGGGACGTGGGGTGTCAATAATAAATTAAAATTTGCACCTAGTAAAACCAATGCTATGGTTATAACCAAAAAACTTAAATATGACACACCACGCCTGAGCATGGGAGGGGTTGATATTAAGATGGTCCAAGAAATAAAAATCCTTGGTTTAATTATTGATGCTAAACTGACCTTCAAAAAACACGTAAATTATGTATGTGGGAAGGCTCTGGGGATATACCGAAGACTGGCAAAGGCAGCAAAGCTGGATTGTGGTTTGAACCCAGACATTATAAAAATCATATATACGGCTACTATGGAACCTGTAATATTATACGCGGCTAGCGTCTGGGCAAAATCCACAGAAAAAATAGGGATAAGGAAACCGTTGAACGCTGTACAGAGAGGGTTTGCCCAAAAAATTTGTAAGGCCTACCGTACGGTCTCCCTGCACGCAGCTCTGGTGTTGACCGGTTTGCTCCCCCTGGACATACGGATACGGGAGGCAGCCTCACTGTACCGCGCCAGGAGGGGTGAGCCGGTGCCGGAGCTGTGTGACAGGGAGGTCGAACGAGTGGCCTCAGCTATTGATTCTCCTCATCCGGCGGAACGTATCGACCTGGAATACACCAGCCTGGTGAACCAGCAGGACATGGATGAGAACACCAATATGGATGTTCTCATCTACACCGACGGCAGCAAGATTGACGGGGGGGTCGGCGCCGCCCTCTCCATATGGAGGGGCGGGGTCGAATCCAGACCCGTCAAGCTCTGTCTGTCGCGATACTGCTCGGTTTACCAGGCTGAACTCCTGGCGATATGCGAAGCCACGAAGAGAATCAAAGCAGTAAATGCTGTTACGTTTGGAGTGTACAGCGACTCCATGTCGGCACTGCAGACAGTCGTCAACTCTTCCTCTCTACACCCCCTTGCAATAACAGCGCGAGAAAATATTACAGCCGCTTCTCGGCAGAACAAAGTAGTTAAACTGTTCTGGGTTAAAGCGCATGCGCGGCTGGAGGGGAATGAGCGGGCCGACCAATTGGCAAAGGAGGCCGCTGCATACTCCAAACGAAAGGCTGATTATGATATGTGCCCGACGTCACATGTGAAGAACATCATCAGACAAAAATCGCTCATTGAATGGGATGACAGGTATGAGAAAGGTCATACAGCAAGCACGACAAAGATGTTCTTCCCTGTGGCATCGGGCGCATATAAAACTATTAGGAAAATCAAACCCAATAGCCAAATCACGCAGTTACTAACGGGGCACGGAGGCTTCGCGGGATACTTACACCGATTTAAGTGTCGCGCGGAGCCTTCGTGCGTCTGTGACCCCGAAGAAGCCGAGACAATCCCCCACCTAATCGCAGAATGTCCAGTATTTGGTCCCCAAAGGATGATGCTCGAACAAAATATTGACCAAAAGGTATCTGTAAACAACTTTCCGGAATTAATAAGTGGGGAAAACAGAAACCACTTTCTAGAATTCTGTATCAGAATAATAAACATAGTTAATAAGAGACATAGCAGTAAGTAATGATGACCTACTATATTGTATTATAGCAGCGATCAGCATTAAACAAAATAATAGTAGATATAAGTATATAGTGGAAAATAAATAAAAGCTAAAATATGTATAGCATAAATAAAACTAGAATATAAAAAAGGAAATAAAATGCAAAACGTTGGAAATATATTATAAAATAAGAAAATAAGACATGTTAGAAAATAAGACATAGAAGTAGAAATAAGAATAAAACTAAAGTGTACCCTCATTTACCCTCAATTACCCTTTAAATAAGATAAATAAAAATAAAAATAGTACCAGAATAGGATGTAATAGACGGGAGTCCCACCCGTATGAAGAATGAATGAGAGAATGGAATGAATGTGTAGTATGCAGTATGAAATTACGAGAAGCAGTGATAGTGAGAACTGGAATGAAAGCAGACGCGTAGACCAGGACACCAATATATTCGTGGTGGCAATAGTATAAAAAAAAAAAAATCTTTGGAAGTCTATATTACATATTTAAATTATTATAATAAATGTTTGGATTTATATAAAATATTCAAATTAAATTGACAGTATTAGAATTTTATCACAATATTTTTATTTAGTGATCCATAAATTGGAATTTCGTATCAACATAACAAACGCTTTATTGCACCAAGATACATAATGACAGGTTACAGATGTGATGAAAGCTATATACAATGGCGATCTTATTAATTAAGCAACTTGACTCGTACTTGCTAGATAAAAATCTAATTCCTATTCTATTGCCAGATCTATATAAAAAAATAATATTTTATCCATAAAACTAAATTTACAACACAACTAAATTTTAAAAATTTATTTTACAAGCAGAAATCACTAATTTATATAATTGAGCGAAAGAGACTTGGGCTCTGAGGTTACTCTACGGTTACGGCTAAGTGAGCCGTTGACCACCAAGGATTCCATTATGTTCCCTTTGCTAAATCTGTCTTGCGCAAATAACCCTTTATTTTGCCAGAAGAAAGAATTAACAGTGATGAGCAAGAAACTACTTATTAAGAAAATCAAATCAGGGAACAATTTTAATAAAAACAGAACGTTTAGTGTCCTTTTTTAAAAACAGAAGACGATTAGAGATCATTTTGGTAATAAAACATCATTAGGGTTAAATGCAAATATTTTTACTTCATCTGAAATACAATTATTTTTTCTTACTTGAAAATTGTGGAAAACATCAAGCACTAGTTTATTTAAAAAAAAAACCAAATGTTAGCATTAATACTAGACAAATTTGACTGCTAAATAACGATAATACTAGATTACATTACCAAAGTAACTGGTTCAATCCAGTATAAACCAGATAACAGGACAAATATAGACGTCCTAAATAAGCCGCTCCCAGAAACACTAGTACTTATACCCACGTTACTGATACCCATTTTGCAACAATTAACGTTGTTAGATTTTAACGAACCAATTGTCTCTTGTTCCTCCTCATCTATGAATATGGTTTATCCGCTTTTGATCTTACAGATCGAAGGGACGATAGAATTAGTTTTCATTGTAAGTCGTTTAGGCGAAACAATGACAATGGACGTTTTAATTGACAAATCAATCAATATTAATACAAAAGGGAGATATTATTTATATTATTTCGGGCTTAAATTGTTGTTTTAAATACTATTGCTCTATTACTCGTTACAACACAAAATATTTAGATAAAGAAATAAAGAAACTTGCTGATAATAGACAGAGATGGAAGGAACTCTACTGACTGACTAGAGCCTAGCTCTTATTTATGATGATGATTCTTATTTTATTATTATTTTTACTCTCTGTGATGACATTAATGTTATTGCAGCTTTAGCCATCTTTTTCTTTTTAAACTTGGATGTACAATTATGAACAATACTATTATGACTTGGTTTTTAATTATAACATGTGCTTTCATAAATAAATTGGATCCTGTAATAATTTACTACATGCATAATTGTATGATCTCGATTAATAGCCCATTTAAGATAATTTAGAGTTATGTTCTTCTATGACAACAGTAATAAAAGTCATTGATCGTTAACCCATTTTGTTCCAACCAGGAACACTCGTTAGTGACAACTTGCTATATCCTTTTCAAAGTGTCCTACTTATACGAGTACAAAACGTCCTATATTATGGCTAACTAATACGTTATCATTTTGAAGAAGTGCTTAATTTTTATTTTCTGAATTTGAATTGACTGTAAAAATCATGTTAGAGCTAAGGTGTCACAGAAACTTGTGAGTTATCCCGTAGTTTCTTCGACTAGCAAATTACTAATTTAGTTTGAAATAAAATTAAGTACCTAAATATGTTAAATTTAAAATGCAATAGTATATGAGATGAGAAAGGTGACCTTACTTCAAATCAAACCTCTTCCTGGCTACTTTGGGACTAGTATATAGTTTTCTGTAATCTGTGGTTTGGGTAATAAGAAATACGATAAAAGACAGTGGTGCAAATACGAGTAGATTTGACTATTGAGTATTTTTATATTAAACTTTTTGAAATAAGCCTAAGATTATAGGCAAAAAGTCGCCTTATTTCTTAATTTGCCAAACAAAGCGGTCGGCTTTAATCTTGTTTACATAATGTGATCCCGTTATTCTATTTCTTTCCCTTTTTCCAACTTTGTTCAGGATTTCTAAGATTCCTTTTGTTTGCATAAATGTTTACTGTTATCTTTGAAACTGAATTACAAGTTTCTTTTGCATTGTTTCCTTTTCTACAACGCGAAGGCTAATGTTGGAACTTGAAACTACGTTTTCTCTATTTTCTTTAACATTTTATGTATTGTTTGTGGAATAATGAAATACCGTCATATGATGCTTAATATTATTCTTTCTTTCTTATCAAATGAGTGACCAATTACTGGTATTAGAGTTTTGATACTGTTTGAAGGCTTCAGAAATTTAATCAAAGTAATTTAATAAATTTACTAATTAGTACAAAGTAATTTAATTAATAATTATGGTTGACTGGAAGGGATCCCTATTAGGGATAAGTTCGCCTTTTGTTGTGTTCTATGTTCCTTCTGTACAATAAAGTTTTTTACATACATACATACAATTTATTAATAATCTTAATTATTATTACCTATTGACTATGTGCATATCTGTATCTATATTATCATAATCAAGCTTAATAGTTTGAACAAGTAAGGTCAGAAACTAATTGATTTTAAATAAATATTCACATAATATTAAATAGGCTAGTGGAATTGCTAGGCAAAGCTAGTTGTCAATAACTATATAATACATAATAAAAACTATTAAGTGTGTATTTCTATACTACGAGTATAGTAGTACATTTTTTTATATAAAATAATTCATTGTTTCATTTCTGTAATTTTTAAGTTGTGTTGCTAACTCTGCCAACGAAAACTTTAATTCGTGGAACCAAAACCTAGCGATTGTAATTTAAACAGTCACGCAACTGTTCTTACAATATAAATACATATACAAATAATGAATACTAATTAATAATAAAAATTCATTTATAAATATGAATATAACAATGAAAATATTAATTTAATGGATTTATTAACAATGAAAATTAAATTAAGTAGGTACTTGTAACTCCAGTAAGTCCATAATAAATGTCTCGAGTAGTCCGAGTAACTTAACGAGATACAGGTTTCTCAGTCTTAAAGTTTAATTATAACTAATTCTAACTTTTCCTATGGTATATTAAACAACATCTAAACACTAAACATTTTAATCTAAATGAACAGATTCAAGTACCATAGAAGTTTTGAACATTAATTTAGCAGAAAATATACATTAGTAGCAAGACTAAGTGAAGTTTGAGAAGTTTAAAATTCATATTTATTATTTTGAATAATTTGAAGGGGTGACCTTTGTGATATTACTCCTAAAGGTCACCTATAATGGGCAGTCTGGCTGAACTGTGATTTAAAATGCCAAGTTAAGTCAATAATATTGTTTGATACTATTTATGAGCTGGATAGCTTAGCGGGGCATGCGTGTTCGTAAGGATAGCGTTTGTCAAGCGACATTGGGAGTGGCCTAGTATGGATTGTACGCCACTAATGGCATTTCTTTCAACGAACAGACGGCCGATGTGGCAGGAAGGTTTTCGAATGCCGAAAACGCACCGGCAAGCCCAGCATCGGACACTCACCAATCAGATGATCAGTAGATCTGAAGGAGGTCGCAGGCAGGCGCTGGATTCAGGTCGCTTCTAACCGTTCATTTTGGAAATCCTTAATTTATCTCATTTTCGGAAGATACGTTAAACCACTGGTCCTAGCTGTTTACCACTAAACATTTTCTAATTGCAATAAAAAGTAATTGAATTGTAAACTAAAGAAAAAAAGTTTCTCATTTCACTCCCAAGTAATCCACCTTATTACTGCGGCTACAGTGGCCTACAATCAGAGACATTTTTTCAGTTACGTACGCGCCACCGCTGACGTAGTGTGTTTGTTTTTATTTTTATTTACATGCCATGTAATTTTAATGTTTCTTTATTTCTGTTCGCGGACCGCTCGTGTGACTAGCATTATTTGGGAACGTGTTTTCATATTTATAGTTTATTTTACTTGTGATTTTATTTTTGGAATTTCTATTTTTAGATACAATAAAAAATATTTTCCAGTGAAAAAATTGAGTATTTTTGACAAAAGAACTAGTTAGGTAGATAAAATTATACTGTTAAGCATATGGCTATGTTTAAGAGATCTAAACTTTCTTAGCTGGACTAAACTGCCTTTATATCTTCCAGTTTAATATTATAATTACAAAGTTTTTTTCAAAACATGTGCAGCTAAACAATTTCCGTATAAATCTAAATGTATGGTAACTCCATTCACGTGTGTATTTTTACTACTCGCGATTTCACTTAACCTAAATATTACTCGTGTGCTGTAATCCATTCCTCACGTTTTACGATTCCCTGATTTATAGACTACTGAAATGTAGTGTGTTTATGAATATAGTGGTAATAGTAAAACTTTGTTTAATTCATTGTTTTTATCACGGGTTTCTTCAATCCTTCCTTCTGGGAGATAAAGAAAAACATAAAATAAACCAGCTGCTTCTCTTCCCGCGCAAACCGTAAAAGTCGACTGAGAGAATGGGCGAATGGGGGAATCATGACATAAGCGATGCGGCTAGCAACCCGTCACTATTGATTTCCTGTTTCAACTATCATGCCAAACGTGGCCTAAGGTCTTATGGCCCAAAGCTCTGTCTACTCCGTATGGAATAAAAACGTGATTTTATGTATGTTATATGTATGTTTAATCATTCACACTGCTGACTACCTAGCGTAATAGTTATAAAGTGGTAAAAGTACCTAACTCACATAGGTTTGCAATTCTAAAATAAGGCCTGTACGAGTAATATAGGTTTATTTTGAATGTAACCCATTGAAAATTTTATTTACCACTTCATCTTAAGTTCTCTTGCAGAATACCTATGTCTGGATAATGGAAGACAAGGTAGAGGACAGAAGGGAAAAAGGAAGACCAAGAAGGATTAAAAAGAAGAAAAAAAGTACGAGTTGTGTCGCATCAGGATGTGAAAAGAATAGAGGAAGACAGAAACAAGCAGGAAGAGATTCGACTTCATAATACGTCTGAAAACGTGTCTCCAGTATTCAACCATTGCCATACACGCCGCGCTTGGCGAACATGTTGGCGTACCCAGTGGTGTATCTTTTCTGCATTCGACGATCGACAAAATATGCAATAATACAATGTTTACCAAAGGCTTAACGTGCCTTCCGAAGCACGGAATCATCTTTTTGTCAGACAATCAGGTGAAATTTTACTACATTAGCACTATATTATCTATTCTGAGGTTTCAATCAGTGTTAATGTTAAATGTCGCGGATTTATTAGCTTTAACCAGCACCTTGATACCGATACTCGATTGACGTATAATCTTACTTCTTCTTCTTTCTAACGTGTCAATAGATTAAATTAAAACTAGATATATGAATTTGACACCGTAGAATGCAATACATAACATAGAGGAAGCGAGAGAGTTATGTAAGGATCGTAGCCAATGGAAATCTCTATGTCTCTGCCTAGCCCTAGACAGGTGTGATGATAACATATGTATGTAGGATGCAACATTCTTAACTGAGTTAAAGGCCATATTCAAATAACTCTTTGTACGTGAGGAAGGGCATTAACTCACTTGATATACCAAAAAAAAATTAGATTTGTCTACAAACTCTAAAACATTTTCGGTTTAATTCCATCACAGACTAGTATTATCCCTCATTAATCATATTCGCGTGACATCTGGCCAAGAGCGGTGAAATTAATAAGCAAACATAAAATATTTATTTTAATGAAATATTACTAAGTATTCGTTTAAATATCTTGTTTATTTATTTATTTTAAATAAATAAATAAACATTGTACAAATCAAAAATAAAGTATACAAATAGTGGACTTAATGCCATATAGCATTTTTTACCAGTCAACCATTAGACCAAGCAGAAAATCTGAATCTTGTTCACATTCTTCTTTTATCTCCTTTTACACGTTGCCTTCCTTTCTAAAAAAATATCCATTAGATTGGACGATGAGATCGAAATTTTTAGTAAAATACAAAAACCGGAGAGAATGCTTTTAACAATTGCTATTTGCCAATTTGTAAAAGTTTTTTTACGTGTGGTACAATAAAGTCAATAAATAAATAAAAACCTTCACCGTTGAAATAGATAGCAAAATTAAATACCTATATCTTATTATCAATTATTCAAATCTGATGCACAAGTGAACCTAAAGGCGAAGCTAGTATAAAACACGCGCGCTCAAATTTATAGTCAGGCCATAAAGTGCGATAAATTAGAGCGCTATCGTGTCCTGTAACTATTCATAATTACTGGTATCGACTTCTTTGTGCCCCGACCATGCAAATGTCCTCGACGTATTTATAGCCGGTTGAAACCAGTTAAATGTTTTAAAATTTTGTTCCAAAGCGGGGCAAATAAAATTAGTATTAATAAAACAGATCAAAAGCGAGTTGGATTTGTGCACTAAAAGTGTCGTGCTGGCTTGGAATCCAAATATATATATAATTTTTGTTAAATTTTGTTGTAAACAGTCTCAACAAACAAATTTAACTTACATTTGTATATCTTGAAAAACAATATCCCTATAACTTTTTTAATTTTCTGTTTCTCCCAATAGTAGATTGGTAACGATGGACATTAAGTCCGTCAAACGTATATGTATTTGGAACTTGTAGAAGAATAAAGTCTTAATGTATCAACATATGTACGTACGTTATATAAGATGTAAATTTATAGTTACAATATCAATTGCATTGAATACAGTTGAAAATATAAATTAGATGCCTGAAGTCATCGTTAATAAAAAAATAATACATTTAGCTGATACCCAGTTCAAATTTCAAGAATAAACGAATTTGCAGAGAGAACAGGCCGACAAGTAGTTCAACAAAATTTTCGTCAAAGCTGTTTACAAAGCTAAAAAGCCACCGTCGCATGTTTTACGATAAGTCGTAATTAATGTCACTGCACAGCGCTATATTGTCGCGGGGTTGGTCGACTGTGAACATCGCCCTGAATTATAGAGGGAGTTTGACTAAGTTTGTTAAGTTTAGCAAAAATGTAACAAAAGGCGTATATTTAACATAGATAATGATACTACTTGTTAGGAGCTCGTTTGTCTAGAGGCACTTGCGTGATTGTGACAATAATGCGCGTCAAGCGACGGCGAATGCGACCATACTTGGATTGGTCGCCGTTAGTGGCATTTTTATCTTGAGCTTCTTCGTACTTCGGGAGGCACTTTAAGCCATTAGTCCCGGCTGTTATCTATGGATAGCAGTCGTAAGACTATGTCAGGAGGCTTTAGACAGCATGGATAATCTTATAGCGTTGGCTACAACATACTGTAAATAGGGTTACGGAGGTCCAGTCGGCAGTCGCTCCTAAAACCAGCCTGATTCTAAAGCTTGATAGAAACAGAGAGTCATAAATAACCCTATTGCCAATTCGATGCCAATTTATTATACAAACAAATCATAATAACACGTGTTTCTGCAAGTAGGTTAAGCAGCTGTTAAACAGATGTTAGTGGGTAGGTATGTTACTGCCAAATATTGCTAGAATATCCCCTGGAAAGTGGCCAGAGGTTGTTAAACGAGTTAATTGTCTGTTAGAAGTTGATTGTAATTATTTTTTATTAAGTCTAGAATGTAGATTCTTATATTATTAACACAAAATTATGTTTTAGTTTAGAAAGCAGTAGTATTAGGTTCTTATATAAACAATCAATGTGGTCTCCATCTCAAAAATCTTTAATAATTTTAAATTTGTTTAGTAGATTTGCCATATATAAGTATACTAGTAGTATTTTGCCCGTGGCTTCGTCCCGGTGAAGTTCCCTCGGGAACAGTGGAACAGAACTTTTTCCCGGGGTGAAAGGTACCCTATGTCCTTCTCCTGGTTCTAAGCTACCTCCCCACCCACCAATTTTCAGCCAAATCAGTTCAGTCGTTTTTGAGTTGTAAATAGTGTAACTAAAACGGCTTTATTTTATACACTTATAAAGATTCTGTGGTATGGGCGTAAAAAGATAGAAGGCGTAACCCACAAGAAATAATGAATAAAAGCGTGGATTAGTTTTAAAGCGTTCACTTCCAATATACCTCACCACTTAACTTACCAAAAAAAAAGAACATTTCAACAAATTGTAAACCTCTTTATTGAAGTCTGTTAAAAATCTGCTTTCTTATTAGAACAAAGGTTCCTGTTGCGAACTGGTTTAAAAAAAACATGTTATTTATAAAAATATTTATCTACAACGATGAGAACAGCCAAATGTTTGAAAATTGCCAATTTATACATGGAATAATAAATTAAATGATTTCGTTTGTCATCCTACTCCCACACAATTCTCAATAGCTACGCATTCTTTATTGATTCCAATAAGGAATAATGACTTAACATCTGTAAATATAAAGTGGGAAAAACATTAAATTATATTGTAATTAGATATGTTTACTCCAAAAATTCTTGTTTCAATATTTTTTTCTGGCTTCTTTTTATCTTTGAAAATTTATTTTTTAATATTAAGTGTGTATACATAGATAGTAGTTAAGTTTGTAACATAATAATTAATTTATTTTTTTAAATAATTTGTCGTTTTGCAGTCGTTTTAAATGTCTAAGGCTGGGTTGCACCAACTTAATACCTATGGCAATAACTGTATAGTCAAAGTACCGGTTAGATGAAAAATGGGTTGCACCATTTTGACAATCGTCAAAATACGTTATAACTTTTACGCTAACAATAACCGCCCAAACTTGACTGGCTAGCACTATTGTTATTGTCAACTTATCTGTCAGACGGGTCAAATAACCTCCACGGACGTCATTATACTTGTAACCCTGGTAACTAACTATGCTACAAAATACGACGGTGCAATCTATGTCGCTTCAACGGTTATAGTTAGCAGTAATGTTACTGTTACATGTGACTTTCACTGTTACGATAACTGGTACTTTGGTGCAACCCACCCTTATAATGTTGATTCTTATTTGTAACTTAACAAAATATCTGGCTATTTAAAAAAAACACATTAAGTTACGTTGTGAAGTGATGTGTTTTTCACACCATATTCCGTGTTACATTGTGCATAGTGCATTCTACTGAAAATAGTTCTGTAATTAATGAATAATTAAAGAAAAATCATGCAATAAAGCAAGCTAGACTTAAAAAATATATATTTTATTATATCCGTAATTAGTTGAGCTCATAATGTTTTACGAGGTAGAGCAAGAGAATCTATTTATATTTAATATTTTGTGTCAATACTACCTAAAAAATAATAATTTGCTAATGATATATAGTTTATTTTATAAATAAATCCATCGTAATAAAGGAAAGGCAAATCCCTATTTACTTTAATATTATGCTAAGAGGATTACAGAATATTTATGAGAAATAACGTTTCCGTTTCTATGGCATTTTAGTATGTCATAACTATCGATTTTTGTGTGGTATTAATATTTGATTAATGTTTGGGCGATTAATTTATACATCTCTATTTTTATACTAATCACTACACTACATAGTATAAAATAAAGTCGCTTTCTCTGTCCCTATGTGCCTTTGTATGCTTAAATCTTTAAAACTACGCAACGGATTTTGATGCGGTTTTTTTTAATAGATAGTGATTCAAGAGCAATGTTTTTATGCCCATGCGAAGCCGGGGCGGGTTGCTAGTATTATAATAAAGAGGAAAGATTTGTTTGTTTGTTTGCATCAAATAGGCTTCGAAACTACTAGACCGATTTAAAAAATTGTTTCACCGTTGGACACTATCCCCGAGTGAGATATGCTACATGTGTACCACAGGCTGGACTAAGGGTGGACTGTTAGTATAGGATAAATAAGTAAACTTTAAAGACGTCATAGAAGTGAAACTTGTAGTTTTGTATACACGTGAATACATACGTGAATTTACTGAGTTTTAAATTAATTTCCTTCAGATTTTTTGGTTTTATTTTAGAACTACCTATAAAAAAAATCCACTACTTTTTTTCATGGAACTAAAGCAATGGCCTGCCTTATAGAACTTATGAGTATAGGTAATTTCATACCCTTTAAGATCACTCACACCCTTTAAAATTATTAAAATCACTGCAGTAGCTATAACCGTGAAATGGTTAGTAGAGCCTTGCTCGTATTGGTACACATTAGCAAAAATTCATATTTTCTACCTAATCTTTAGATCTACACGCTAGGTCTGAGGCTATGTCTTTCGCATTTAGTATTTAAGACAAGTGTTTACTTCCTACTGTAACTTAATTTAAGAATTCTTCTCCAGAATAAATGAAAAGCCTAGTGATTTATGTGAACGGCGTATTAGTTGGTTGTTCATTTTTTACAAAACAGTTGAGAGCACATCCATCAACGTAACACCAAGATTGATTTCTTTAAACTCAGGCTAATGAACTGAACAAAAAGGGCTTACGTCGCAAATATTTGAAGTAATTAACGAAAAAAAGACAACGGTAACTGAAAATATTAAAAATACAGAAATGGAACTTCATAAAACACAAGTTCATGTAACTACGACAAGGTCGTATAGAACATAAACAAAAATTGACAATGTTTATGTCCATGGGGGTAATAGGAAGTAAAAAAAATTGGTATTTTATTGTTTCCGCACTTCTTTGTCCAGCAAAATAATGAAAAATTAGTTTTGCCTTTGCGACATTCCTGGTGACCTAAGAGCCGACGCCTATTTCGGCCAGCCTCTTAGGCACTTTACCTTCCTGTGATGACATTAAATTTGTCTCAATATTATATTTAATTTAAGAAATAGTTATTTTTTTTATATTTACTTATGTAAAATAAAGTTTATTTTATGAAAAAGTCACTGTTTAATAGTATAATGTTTCATCTAGGTTAATTTTTAGAACAAATAAAAAAAAGGAATAGTTTGATCTTAAAATAATAAAACGTTTAGATTTTAGTTTCCTATAAACATAAGCATCTCACAATTTTTTTGTTTTTCCTTTTGGCTATCTGAAAAAATGCTTTGAGTAACTTGTTTTTAACTTGTAAAACAATGATTTTTTTTATAAATCAATTAATATATCTTCAAAGTAATACTTGTATATTCTCGTTATTTTGTGACCAAGTGTCGGACAACCGTGACCTCTAGGCATTGTATTCCATTAATCTATTTAATAATTTATTTAAAAGCTGTTTTAAATTACGAGATTGGAAAATGAGGAACAATTACCCTCGTAGGTCAACGCAAAAATGTCTTAAGAATCAAAAATCCTTCAAAAGAATGTAAAGCTAGATTTACAGAAATGATGGAAAAATGGATCGTGGAGATTTCACCCCTTTACATCAACTATCTATCCTGGTTATACAAGAAACTTCTAATCGGATTCACTTGAAGTCGCGAGGAAGTGTTTTTCAGGGTTAGCAGTGCGGGCGTGACACTCCTGATGTTATAGACATCCCTTTGTTGATGTTACCTTAGTTTCCGCGGGCTATATCGAGTTTATAATATAGCGTTTTATGCTAAACACAAATCGATCTTTCATCATTTTAAAGCCATAATGACCAACTAGGTTAAGAAGTTGTTGTGAAGAAGATCGCAGCTAGGCGCTAGATACAGGCCTCGTCCAAATGGAAAATTAAAATACTTAGGGTGGACTGCTTACAGCTTAAATGATGTTGATGAATGATGACCTACGAGTAGTGTTAAAGAAAGAAGATAATCAGAGATCAAGTTCATCAAAAAAACTTTAATCCATCTTAAAAATCTTAAAATGTCCCAGTTCTTAAACCCAACTCATTGTAATTCTATGAACAGAATAACTTTATCATTCCATATCGAATAAATCTGCAAGGGTGCAGTGAAAATTTTAATGATTCCACCGCTGTACCGCTGAGATAAATTAAAAAGAATGGCTAGGAAACGCATTTCTCCCTCTTGCTCTACTGAAATCGCCCCAAGACACATAAAGTAAGTAAGTCGATAACATAAAGTAGTTGAACTGAGTTTCTGTAAATAACATGAATTTTGATTGTTTTGAGAAAATTGAGACAAAACAACAGTGGATCTCTGGGAGTGCCTACAATAGTAAAACTTTAACATTAATGTGTATATTTTTTGAGGTGTGGGTACGGTAACGGTTCGTTGAGATTGACGAATTTTTTCATGTCAAAGAGCCTAAAAAGTTTTCGGTTCAGAAAAAGTCAATTAAATTGATTGTTTATTTGCATTCAATAATGCAAAGAAATACCGAGGGTGTTGCAAAATTTGACGGAAAGATTCAGAGTCAGTCAGTCTCCGATACTTATTTATCTTACACAAGTTTTGACCACAAATTAAAAGACAATGTAAACATGGTATTATGAGATCATATTTGATTTGAGAAATCAGATACACACCTAGATTTTTCTCACTTTTTGATCTAGGTACATACTCGTAAGTAGAGTTATATAAAAGCAATTAGTTCTATCTATTCTGTTAACAAAACGTGTGTAAAACGAAGTTATTGCGATTTTTTGGGGTATTGTACTATACCAGCCATTAAAAGTTCACTGCTAGACAAAGATAAATATTCTTCAAGTCTTTACTACCCACTCAAATTCAGAACGATTTATAAAATATCTAGTTCTTTTCCAAATTTCCAATGAGAATGCAAATAAGCAATTAGAATTTATTTTTATTAGTGTACGTATAGTCAGAATGAAAAAAAAATGCGACTACTGATTAAAGTGTTGATATTTAAATGGAGCGATCACCAGTGACACAAAAGGAATAAACCGGAAACGCTCTCTTCGCTTTTTAATTTTCCGTTCGCCTACGGCTACTGGCTTTTTCAGTTTGTGCTTGATTCAATCTTCAATGGCTCGTCCGAGCTTATTATGAAGGTAAAATAATGGATGAATAGCTGAGGGTGTTCAAGTGCATTGTAGAGCAAGGAATTAAAATATTTTATGCTTGAACTTACATTCTAATATTGAAATTATCATTTTCAGAGCTACATATACGTGTTTGGGCATGGCCTTCCTTCTTTTTATAAATAGCAATATATGAAGAGTATTTTATTTTATTATGCACATGTATTTTTTTAAATGTTTTTTGACATTCGTCTCACCATTCACACTTAATTTTGTTTTATGATAAAAATAGGCAAAGTTACGGTAGTTTAATCCACAGCCGTGGGTACAATAAGGCCAAATAGGTTAGTAGGTAAGTACTAATTTGAACATGGTTTCACCATTTAACAGATGTAAATTGTAATTAATACCCGAGTATATAGATAGATAGATAGATATACTCTTTATTGTACCATTATCATACAAATTATACATGTTGAATACAAATACAAACAATGTGTACAAAGGCGGACTTATCGCTGATGCAATTTCTTCCAGCCAACCTTAGGGTGGATAGGAACAACGTGGAAAAAATGCGGAGTATATATCTAAATTAAATCAATTTTGTTATTATTTATTACAACTCTGTGTAATAAGTGTGAGCGTTATTTAAAATTTCTATTAAATGAGTTGGATACTTTTACCATTTAATTGTAAAATATGTTATGTAAATATTTTTTTATAATTGTTCCAATCCGTTACAGTGTTCATGTACTTCTACAAGCAGAACAATCCAAAACCATCAAGATTCCAAGTCAAAGTTAGACGCAACATATAAAGGCGACTGAAACCCAAGCCGATGTTCTCTGTAATGAGATTCCTCCGATGTTATCTCCCCTGACAATGAATCCCCAATTTGTGGTCAGTCAATCTTCCAGAGGAGATTTTGCGGAATTCAATTTGCTAAGACAAAAGTAATGTCTCTCTAAAGCGGCCGCAGAAATTATTACTCAGAAAGGAAACTTTTTAAATCCGCCATAATTTCGGCGGGATATAATTTGTATTCGTAATAACATGAAAATTACAAATAACTTAATACAACTGAAATAACACTGGCCGTAAATCATAAAATTCACAAACAAAAAAACGAATATTTCAAATTTAGAATCGAATTTATTTTTAATTTCCTCCCGGCTAAATTTACACCCACCTATTTGTATTACAACGAAAAAAAACTTCCTAAATGCTCTCTCGTATTTAATAGTTTTTTACCGACCACACTTTGCTTAGAAGGTGTTGACGTACACTAATATCCAATTAATATGCCGTTTTATTCGAAACCTCTCTAATTTATCGTGTACCAAGTCCGTATATATTCTCATTAGTTTGACACTCACTGCCTATTATAAGCTGACCGATCATTAGATGCCGCTGATAAATGGCGATACCGAATCGAAATAGAGATATTGACCCTGTCTATAAATTCTTCGGGCTACCGTTGAAGCGATATGGCAACATTTTTCTCATTTTTTTTTTGTTGGCAAGGTTCTTATCAGATGTTTCAATGCGGTTACCTTGTATCATTCTGAGTGGGGTACGGGAATTTAAAGCAGGTTTTTCTTTAAAAGTTTAAAACCTCTTTTAGTTTTAATGGACGGTGTGAAACAGAACATTAATGGGTCATTAACGATTGTCATTCCGTCTGACCGTGAACTCGCGAACAATAGGGCCCTAAAATGTCTTTGTTAGTGTGTAACCGAACACATTTTATAGAGATGCTTACAACAATAAAAGTTACTCGTGTCTTTAACAACGTAGTATAATTGAAATTTTCTTAACATTATTATACTCTTTACGGATAAACAATGAGTTAATAATATTAGTAACAGTTATTTTAGTGACCATATTAGAAAGAACTGAAGAAAATTATAAATTTTTCATTACATAAATAAATAAATAAATATTACCACATACAGTACTTATGTACTTCATAATTGTAACACACAATCTACTTATTAGTAGTTAGTATCAGAAAAAATACAATGTGGTGAATAGATTCTAACAAATCAATCACAATAGCTGAAGTATCAATAAAAGTAGTAATTGATTGGTTGGAACCTAATTCAAAACCAATGTTTAAAAAGACTTAATCTTTGTGCTCTAAAAAAAGCTCAATTTATTATTTCGATCATTATTTAGTAGTGGAGTAAAATAAAAAAAAAAAACAATTTTTACGACCATCCTCTTACACGAAGAGATCGCGTGAAACAACATTCAGAGCGTCCACGGAGAATGGCCCAAAATTTAAAATAAGCAAGAAAAAAAATTAAAAGACAGAGAAAGAGCATTTTATTTCTTAAATTATAGACCCAATAAAAAAGAACGCAACTATAATGTATTCAAACGAGAGTTGTACCGAACGCGATCAAATCGATGTTTATGTTAATATGCTCTAGGCTCCTTATATTAAGATGTTGTGTATTTTATTTCTATCTGTTGGACGTATGCCTACTGTGAGCTACAGTTTTATAAGTCTTAATTATTTGATTTGTAACAAAAACTTTTTCTCATTGTACTTAGTTTCTTTGTTAAAGTTGCAACAATAGGAATTTAATTATAGTGTTGTGATTGCGAGATTAATTTGTTTTTAATTCTAAAATTATTAATTAATTTTTCTCGTTTGTCTTGAAGAAACGAACCCATCACAAAATACAAAAGTCTATTAGAACACAAATATCATAATCATTGTTACAGCTAAAAGGATACATTTTGGATATAGGATTTTCGGATAAAGTAAGATGTAATTATACTCATCATTTTTTGGTCATGCCATACTCACCGGAGTAAGAAGAATTAAATAATTAAAAAGTTGTTGACAGCTATTTCTTGATATCCTTATTTCCTTATACAGTATACCAACATTCACGGTTAATCAAGGCTATTTTGTTAAGGATTGAACATATTTACACTTATACATACCCACGTTCAATGAATTTCTATATAATACGTGACTTTAAAAATAAAAACTACCCTTATTACCCACCACACCTATTTTACTCAAATTTGATACACTTCAAGCTTCAAAAGACATTGAATTTCACGACGTTTATACAACAATACCATAAACAAAGATATCTTTGTTCAAAACAACATCAATCTTGTGTAACAAATTTTAAAAGCTCACAAAAACTAAACAGTCTTTATGACTCACAATCTGTTCATTAGGTTCAATGGCAGGTAAAGAAAGGACATCTCCATTTCGTAACAATTCAATCTGCTACTGTATTTGACAAGGACAATGCGGGTAGCACATTTAGAGGTTCCGCAAGGGCGTTTACTATGCTAAATGCAGCTACTGACAATTGTTTCACCCAGCGGGATCTCATTGAGTTCTTCGAAGGCTGTAAAACGGCGTACAAAAGCGAACGCTCCCGTTTCACATAAGGCCATAAGTTTTTATGCTCTCTATGAGGCAAGGATGAGTATGTATTCTCTTAAGCTTGGAAGCAGTCTTGAGATGATTTTGTCGCGTGCTAAGTGTGAAACGTGTCGTTTTGTTCTTACTGTATTGTCATTTGAATAAAATACGCTTCTGTTTTATTGCAGCTGTTACCTAGAAATACATTTATTTGGATTTTTTAACACAAGGATAAAACGAAGAAAGATTTGCTTTGCTGTTTTTTTTTTCCAAGATAAGCTTCGAAACTAGAACACAAATGTAGTGTGGTTGTAAACTAAAATTACTACAGGGCAGTTGAAGCCTAAATAAGAACATAATAAAGTCGATTCCTTCTATCTAAGAGCAGGGTAGTGCGCCGCCCAAGATACTTTAATATAATACGATGATTAGAGAAGAGACTAGAAAGCAATTTACTTGTTTATGCGTGTATCATCTTGAAATAGCAGAGCAGATTAAAAACTATATGACTATGCTTCTCATGACTCATAACGAAGCTTTAAGTCTACACTCTACCTCTCCACTTATCAAGGTCAAACTATTTCGTGGACTTAATGTTATATTAAACGTCGATCGTTTTTAAATCGCTTCATTAGTAAAAAAAAGGATTAATGATACCTCGAATTAAAATGAAATGTAAATGATAGAAACTCAATTTGAACGAGCAAAGGCGATTATATTTAATCCTTGTCATATCTACGGCTGTCTTCAAATCACCTGCGCCTGCGACGTACGTCAGTGTAATAGGATTAATGTGAAGGGACCCTAAAATTTTTAAATTACGAATTGTTTTTTTTTTTAAGTTTTGACCCCGAGGTGTCCTCAAATAAGTTTATCTACCTATGACGATCTAATCTAAAGGAATCTATGTAAAAGACCACACGCTACGCTAGTCGATTCCCGTTTCGAAATAAAACGAATGAATAAATTTAAACGTAATGAATTGAATGTTACGTGATTGTTTTATATCTATATGATGATGAATATTTCTTTGTACCAAGTCATTTTCTGCAACTTATAGTAAAACTAGCTTTCGCCCGTGGCTTTGCCCGCATGAATTTCCTTCGGGAACAGTGCTTTTTCCCAGGATGAAAGGTACCTTATGTCCTTCTTAATACTCCTAGCTTTATATATGCAAAACGGTGGAAGGTAACAATGAAACAAACAAATATTCAAACTCACTTTTGCATTTATAATATTAACTAGTAAAAACTATATATACTTCTAATAAGTACCTTATGTCTCTCTCCCATCTTAGCGCTTTCCCGGTTGTTTTCTCAACAGCTAACTGCTTCGGAGCCCAGGGTCTGCTTTCCTCCTTTTTCTCCACCACCAGTCTTCGGCCAATATCTACCTAATGTCTTTTAGCTTAAGAGTTTGTAACAAAATATTATGTGATGTAATAAATATAAGTATACTTATTACTAAAATGTTTATCCTAATACAGTATTTACAACATGTGTACCTAATATCGACATCCACAGTACGATCGAGAAACGTGTGTGATGTTGTTACGTAGATATCATTAGAACTAGAATAGACTGGTAGGTATTAAGATATCGCACGCTTAGAACAACAGTGCACTAAGTCAAAAAATATCATTTTTCATATTCGATGAAAAACTGTTATTCCACGTTGTATTAGGATAATTTGTAGGATCTTAAAAACTTGAAATAATTCACTTTTGTAGAAATATTGAAGTAAATAAAAAAAAATATTTTGATACGCGCGCATTTTACTGACTAAATTTAAAATCGACCAATACACCCTGGTGTCAGAGTTCTCTTGGACTCTGACGTGGTTCCTTTGACGAGTACCAGTTAGCAACCGGGACCAAAGGCTTAACATGCCTTCCGAAGCACGGAATCATCTTTTTTATTCGACAATCTGGTGATTATAGCCTGCAATGTCTTAAACAACAAATAAGTATACCATTTACAGTACAAGTTTCTCCCAATGGTTGACTAGTAGAGAATGCTTTTAGTATTAAGTTCGTAAATTATATAAGTGTTTTGAACTTATGGAACAACTAGCTTTTGCCCAGTGAAAGCATAACAAAAATTTAACAAATAAACAAAATAACAAATTCACTTTCGCATTTTTAATATTAATTAGATGGATAAAGTTGTTCTTGTTTCTCTCTACCCTAAGGTTGGCTGGAAGAAATTGCATTAGCGATAAGTCTGCCTTTGTACTAATTTTCATCTTTGATCCTGTACAATCCAATGATGTATTTTTGTAATTGGTGCAATAAAGTGTTTATTCAAGTGTTTATTCATAAAGTTTTAATAAATAAAAATAAATAAATATGAGCATTAGGGAAAAGTAGTATTATACTTAATGTGGCCTACTGTACAAAAGACAATAAAAATGCTACTGACCTATCCAGCATATTGTATTTCCAGTTTATTGGGGGTTCGCCACAATTTACCGTCGCAATACTAAGGTGGCTGTGCCTGTGATTAAACAATAAATCGTACAGTCGGGCCTTAAGAATGGCGCCTAAGTGTATTCCGGGTTACGACAATTCATTCTACCTATATGAATGAAAATTGTTAGAACCATGTGTTGAGCACCGATGGCTCAATCAGCCTGTTTTTTATATTTATTTTTGTATACTTGTTTATTTTGATATGTTTTGCCTTTTGTTTTTTGCTCTGGTTGAGTATATCAGTTGTGTTGTCAAAGACTCTTTGTGTCAAAGAGCCATAATAAAGGCCGTGTTTAATATCTTAGTTTTTATTTTACCAAAAGACGCCGACGCCTATTTCGGTGTCCATGTTTGGCAGTACCATGTATATACCAAATAGGTATGAACATTAAAACATATAAGATTCTATTTAAAGAAGAAACAAATGAAAAAGATGTTCATATAAAACTAAAATTCAAAACTTCATACTTGCCCGTGAAACATGGCAAAAACATTGGCTGCGTCTCTGCGAAAGCAGCCAACCCTTTTCTCACCAGCGGCGGAAATCAGTTGCGGAGATATATTATTTTGTATGAATCTTGTGTATTTTTAAGTTTTTTGGTTATTAGGCAAACATGTTTCCAGCCCTATTTTTAATATTGTAATACCTTTTTCATCAATGTCAAGTGTTTTTACTACTACATGTTAAAGGAATCACTTCAAAAAACATTTATTTTAAAATTATTTTTTCTATTTTTAATATTGTAATAACTTTTTTATCAATGTAAAGTGTTTTTACTACTAAATATAGAATCACTGCAAAAAATATTTCATTTCAAAAGTAATATATTGATATTACTTTTGAAATGAATAATGGGTTAGCACGCCTCGATAAATTTGAACAAAATAAAATAAAAAGAACACAAATAGAAACAGTTGCAAGCTACTCAATTGCTAAAAAAGCTTAGTTTACTTTAAAACATAAAACCATAAAATAACACTTTTCAGTGGGATTTAAAAAGGCGACGCGACTAAAACATAAAACCATAAAATAAAACTTTTCAGTGGGATTTGAAAAGGCGAAGAGACAAACGTTAAAAATCAAAACATAGCCACTAGATCCGTGCCAATGGAGCGTGAACGCAAAAAGCGTGCAATCCAAGCCCAAACAATGGGCTCAAAGCACGAGCATACATCAAACAACAAAAACAGAGTCTACGAGAGCACGAACGAACGAACACTATCATTTACGCAACGATTTGTCATCGAGATTTGGCGGTAGCAGAGAGGGACGTTTGAACTGGGGTAGTACTATTTGCTCGTGCCCGAAATCCTTATGTTGCACGCACGCCTACCTGAGTCTACATGTTTGTTTTGTTCGCTATCATTAGTAGGTAATTAATGTATTAAAAAATGGTTACTATCGCTTGCAAGATGACAGTTGTTAAGTTCGATGCCTTTAAATGCCATCAAGAAGCTTGATGAACTTGTTTGCCAACTTTTGTCTTAAATACCCAAATGAAGTGCTCCCAGAATTTTGCCGCCATATGGCTTAGAATGAAACAGTGAAAACTCTTATTATTTTTGACCATCGATTAGAAATTTAGTATTATTACGAAGAATTGTTGACATTTTTCAATTCGACATCGACTGGCTACGATAGTAGGGCCCCGGAAACTGGATTAACGCTTGTCAACTTGATGAACGATGTGCGTAAGTTACACGACAATGGAATGTGGGCATCGCTTTGCCCCCTACTACGTCCGATACGCTCGACGACCATTAATTAATTATGAATCGCTTTGACAAAAAACGGAGAATTTTCTACAAAATCTGTTATCTCTAGGGGGTATGTCTGCTATTGTAGGTCGTCATTGTATCCGAATTATTGTTAGCAAATTAAGTGCGACGTTTTGTCACCTTTTAGAAGAACACCGTGATTGTAAGGACTTGTCTGTGTTTGAATTAGTTATTTGCAAAATACTGCTTTGTACTTTTGTTCCATTTTATGCTTATTATTATCATTATGCTTATTATCAGTGAAATCGACACTAACCTTAAAATTCTAGAGAAGAAACAGAAAAACTATTTAAAAAAATGTTTGGGTGCTGGTCTTTGAATGTTTAATCGGCGTTATATTGGCTTAATTACATTTGATGACTTTTGGTGATATTATTTAAGTAGATTAGTACATTAAAAGTTAACACTTAGTTAATATTCTGATACAAAATGCGACAAACAAAAAGTTATTGCGTAAAAATATTTTATTCTTAGCTGCTTATTTTCACAAATATCATCTTTTGGTGAAAAATGTACTTGTATCAGATTAAAAAAATAAAAATAAAGCAACATAGTAATAAATAGAAGCCTTATAACATTCAAAAGACCTTTTAATAAACACTCGAATTATCTTAGGTAGCAACAACCCGCGCAGTAGAAACATCTTCCCCGCTACCAACAAATTTCCTGACCTTATCACAATGTCCATTTAAACCCCTTTTACGCTGAACAATCAGATAAACTTCCACCTGGCTTAAGATTAGACTGTTAGACCCACCATGTGGTTCGATGACATGGTCCAAATTATATAATTAATCATTACAGAACCCCTTATAAAAGTTCTTTAAACGGATATAATGATATATGCCTGCGGGTGGCGTTTTATATGACCATACGTTTCCTGTTTCTATGTTACGTGCCGGCTTGCCTGTGTTTCATCTATTAATCAATAAACCACACAATAGATTTTTTGATCAAAGTTTTTGTAATTCCTTTTTGTTAAATTTTAATTTTGTTGATTGTTTTCTAAGGCATTATTTCGATTTGCGTGTTCTTGTAAAGTACCTTCTGAATGAAGGGTGAGGTTTTTACAATGGTATTTTTCTACTTAAAGTTGGGCTATAGCGAAAGTGGCTGGTACAAGTCAAATTATCACTGCAAGTTAGTATTTAAACTAATGCAGCAATTTGTTTTAGAATGATGTGCGCCATATTAGGTATACGAAAAATTAGACGATTCAATATAAACCTGTTTTCTAATATATCTTTTAAATAAAACTTATGACATGTGTATTTATCAATCATGATACTGCAATTTTTTATCAAACAATGATATATATAGTAAACGTTTATTTCATACATTCAGTACATAAGCTAAATAATTGTTTCTGGGATAAATTAAACCAATCAGAAATTTTTTTCCGCAGTATAGTAATTTAAGAAATAAGATTCAAATCATAAAAATCGATTTTAGGCAAAGAATTAGGAAACGCGCGCGGATTCGCTAGGCAATTTTTTTAAAAAATCTATCCTATACTATTAAATGAGTATGATTTTATGTGTGACTCATTCAATCCGTGAGAATTTAATATCAAATAATTTGACATGTCAAACGAAAACATGTCACATTTAATATACGGGTTGAAAAGATTGAGAAAAAAATAAATCATTTTACATTTTCTAAAAAATATTCGATTCAAATTGATTTCCTGAGACACACTGGAACCCAACACTGCTTTTTATATTTAAGAAGAAAAAAATTAAAAAACGTCCTTGAGGGGGTTGTTCGGATTTCAATTACCGAACATATTCGGGTTTGTGTTTTGCTTTCATTCATTTCAACCGAAATAATCTCTACCGCAAACAGCGTTCGTACAGTCGACTTGTCAAATATAATGTGCCCTTTGTGTTCCCAAAATCGATTATGGCCTTTTTGTTGTCAAAATTGAGGTTCGAAAATCTCGAGTTTCATAATAGTTGCGATGTTTATCGCGACCAGGTGCGTATGGGTGTTTAAACGTATTTTAATTGACTCAGAAATATTGTGTTGCCTGTTTTGTTGCGTGATACATCTTACCTGGATATTCGTTTGTGAAGCATTTCAGTAATCTAAGTCAGATTGACGGATCAGTGCTAAGGAGGCTGACATGTTATATGTAATCTTTAAAATGTAAAAAAAAACCAGAAGTAAACTAATTATTACTTAAGCAAGAATCAAGCTAGTAGAGTCAATTACACATTGACATAATGTAAACAGGTTGATCATAGGATTACACGATTTAGCTAGCGCCGAAAGAAGAAAGCTGTACCTATTTAATGTATGTGTGCATAGCCGAAACTATTATCTAATACCTGAAGCCGATATGCCTTATTGATGCTAAGTAACTCTATACATAGAATTATGATTTTTTACCATCTCTGAGTTTCTATAATTTTATAATTAAGTCATTCCCATTCACCCTTCCAAAACGTAATAAAGATAGACAACAAAATACTTTTGGGCATTGGTTTAAGCAACAAGTATATATGCAGGTACTCTTTAAGAATGTCTGCAAGTAAAATTTTACAAAAGGTTTTTAATTAAGGTGATACCTCGGTGAACACTAGCGCCACCGTAATTTAAAAATCATTACTCACTGTAAACACAAGTTATCAAAAATCCCTCTGCTGTAATTATTTGTATTATGGTTCTGGATCTGAAGTTAATTTTAATCATATTCAATTATTAAATTATAGTTCAATATAGTAACAAATTGCAAAACTGCTAAAAGTGGCCGTTTTAAGCAATAATGCAATTTGTAACTATAGGGAATTATAATTTAATAATTTAATATGTTGAAAATTAACTTCAGATCCAGAGCCTTAATTACAGCAGAGGGATTTTTGATAACTTGTGTTTTCAGTGAGTAATGATTTTTAAATTACGGTGGCGCTAGTGTTCACCGAGGTATCACCTTAAAATGAAAGTCTAGAACTTACACCGACATGAGTAATTTAGGCTCATTTATTTATAAAAGTTTGTAGATGGTTACTATAGTTACCAGACGTAACGTTAAATTAATAAATACTTGGTAGAGAGGAAATGGAGGTTGTGGATTCATTGTGGTGATCCAGCGTTATTTTTTATATCTCTGGCAGGTAATTCATTTTTGTCTAGGCTTTTCAAATAGAAGTTATATGTTATAGAATCTATTTGAAAAATTTAATTCTCAAAATAAAAAATAAAATTGTTCTTTATTTAAAATCTTCACTTGCACTTTTGAAGCGTTGACTGATTGACGCTTCAAAAGTGCAATCTATAACTTAATTTCCCACAACTACAGAAGATTACACGTTTCACAGCAATTTTAGCAAAAATATTATATTATATATTTAGAATATTAAGAAATTATATATTTAGAATATTAAGATATTATATATTTAGGATATTTAGAAATTTGGTAGAGACGAAGTGATATTCTTATGCTAATGTCGTGATTACATGAAAATTTAATCAAAGGTGTACCCGCTACTCTCAATTCTAAGACCACACCTATAAGGCTTGTAGCAGACAGGCGGCCGACGACACGGCCGGCCAGTGGCCGACAAAGCTGCACCAATTTGCAGATTAGCTGATGCGTAAATTGTTGCATTAGCCTTACGTATGGCGAGCCCGGCCAATTATATCGGTAATTCTAGACTGCAGTGTGTACACACCACAATGTTTAACATTTTACGAGCTTCGAATTTTTAATTTTGTTACGCAAGTGGGTAGAAAATTATTAATTGTATTAAAGTTGACTATCACTTTTGCATGTGTAAGGCTTGTATTTTATAGGACTTAACTTGTATAAAATATTAATAAAATGCAGTAACTTTGAATATGTTCACAACTAAGACAAACTAAGCAAAAATATGGTTTCTTTTCCTCCATAATTCATGCCATCACCTAAATAAACACATAAAAAAATACAAATTTCAACTAAGATCGACATCAATTGTTTTTTTTTTACATCTGAACAAACAAATTCCATTTATTTCGATAACCATTGCTTAAATATTATCAACAATCACATCTCCCGTATGGTCTAGTGGCTAGGATACCTGGCTTTCACCCAGGAGGCTCGGGTTCGATTCCCGGTACGGGAAAAATATTTTTGTTTCATTGTTTTTTTTTATATCAGCGTAACAATAGAGCAACTTTATTATTAGTTTCAACTTACTTATAATGCAAAATGCAAACTAATGCATATAAATAATTTCCATTTCGAATAATGGTAGGTAAAATTTGTTTTTACAAATGTGATTAAAATGTGAAACTTATAAAGTGAAACTTGTTTACTTTTTTGGGTTACATAACATAGGTCAGAAGGTTGCTCCCTTGTTTTGAAAACACTGGATTTTATAAAGTTAATCATCTTCTTAAATATCTGGGCTCATAAGCATACGAAAGGATCTAATTAGAAAAAAAAGCTCGGATGTTGATGAAGCAATGTACGAATATTTATCAAAAAGTCCAACTACTCTCATACTAATATTAAAACATTCGAATTCATAAAAATCATTTATTTATAAAAGAGGTATATACTTGTTTAAATTTAATCTGTGGTGACATTTCACGATGCATTGATGGTACTCAGCAGAAATATTTTACAGATCAAAGGATTTCTATTTCTATTCGAATCCCGTCTACTTTGACTAAAATTGCAACTCTCCACCCTTATTTCTGTAATTTCATCTGATATAAAGAAAAGAGCAAAATTCATATCTTATACATATACGTTTACTAAATTAAAAAAAAATGCTAGTTAGTAAGATAAAAATATTCTGGATCGTTGGAACGAGATTTGTTAGACACAGACAACTAAAGATTAATTTTATTTTTCACGAACTTAAATGTCGGATTTTTGTCGTTTGAATATTTTTACTATATAGAATATCTTTAATATGAATAATATTTTAGGTAAGGCGCACTTCAAATTTGTTTGATTTTTAGCGCTACATCGCATACCTACGTCTTAAAGAATTTAAATAATTTTTTAAAAGGTTTACATTCATACGTAAAATAAATCTTCGTCAGATTGAAGTTGACAGTAGTAAATACTTTTGTCTTATAAATCAAAGTAGGAGGATAAAAAAGTTTTCTTTGGGTAGAAAATTTATATCTTTTCTTCACATTTCGGTGGTTGAAGTTTTAATTATTTAGCGGATGTAACGGACGCTCCGTTTAAGATCAACGGTCTGCTTGGCTCAGTGAATTTAGTTTCCTTTGTCGAAGATATTTTAAGATTTTTTCTTTACATTTGGTTGTCTACTTAGTAAATTAGTTTTTACAAAAAAAGATAAACGAAATAGAAAAAGGATCTCTTAGGAAAGAGACGAGAAAGAATAGTGGACTTTGTTGATTTAAAGAAGGTATGCAAGTACTGCATGGGGCAGAAGTATACCAATATCTGCCTTCTCATTTTGATTTCTCTTACAGTTTAAATATATATATATATGTCGGAGGCAGAGATATAAGGGGGCCAAGTGGAAGTCAGGATGGATGGCTCCGAGCATCAATCATAGGGTCATAGAATGGCTTTCGTGGGCAACTCTTTAAAGCAGAGTGACAGTTCACTAACAGGGTATCTTTACACAATCTTACAAAGGTCAAGCGAGGGCATAATTGTCCCGGCAGAGGGACAGCAACCCAAATCACGGCTTAGATCGGTGCCCCACACACGCACACGATAGTAATCTCACAACCAAGACTCTTCTCGATTTCCTCCGTGCTAACACAACTGATAACCAACAGCAATTGGTGAAATCAAGGGTCAAGGGTACACAGACACTCGCGCATCTAGGCGCCTCATCACGAGACTTCTGAACACCAGGCTTCTCGCCCATAGGTCAACAAGGGATAGCTAGCTCTCAGGACACATCTAAACATATCGGGTCACACGCACGCGCTAACACTTAAAACAATTAACATCAACTAATCACGATACTATTTCGTAGCTACTGCAGTGCACTGCCGCGCGTCTACATTCGAACTCGGCCCGATCAATTCTGTTCTCAACTGCCATTGCAATCACTTTCACCGTTACAAAAGTAGGGATAACCTCACAAGTGCACACGCCCGACGCCATATTCAAAAAGAACGTTCATTTCGATTCCCAACCGCTACTTCTATGACATTGACATTTGACAATGTCATTTGATGTTGCCAACCGCATAGTGTCACCACTATAGTTAAGTTGCTTTCAGATTGATAAAGACCTTACGTTTAGTACTTCATTCTGCGACATATATATATATATATATATATATATATATAAATTTAAAATAACAATCGAATATAAAATTATAATCTGTAATATCTGACTCAAATTACATATTTTGTGTTCGATAGCTTATAATTTGTACTTTTTTGATCTTTGAAAATAGTATCTACTAAGCCCAATATTAAGAAAAAGAAAAATATATTTATTTTTCATAAAAAATAGAACCGAGGGGGAAGGCCTTTACCCAGAAGTGGGACATATTAACAGTAGGCAAAAAAAAAACATATAGTACATCATGTGACAATAATTTCAAAATAAGATCGCATATTTAATCAATAATGTGGCCGCTCTCTGGCCATTAAACTCGAAGTGTGGTTGGTACCAAAAGTTCATATAAAGGCACAACACCTTTAGGCTTTATTTTGTATGACTAAGAATATTGACGTAATAAAAGAATAAATTGAAGAAGATAATGAAAATAACGATATTATTTTATCGCAAGACCTAGGACCTAATGCCTACGCATTCGACAATGGAGACGTCGAGATAGCGTATAATGACCATTGCACCTTGACATACAATATCACTAGCATAAGGACGCGGCCAATGGATGAAATGGCACCAGTGTTCTGGCCCTAAAATGTTCATATTAGGGCCGAAGCAACTTACTCGTCTACAAGCCGCTTGGTTGTTTATTTTTAATTTTGTAGTAACCTAAAATAAATGTTTTTAGTTAAACGACGTCAGAAGCCGAGAGATACTTTTAAAGAAATCTGACACATTTTTGTGCACTGTACATGGTCAATTGACCCTATAACCCTCAAGATATTTTTAGGGATTCTCTGCAGAGAAAGGTTGAAAAAAATCTGACATCAAAGTTAAGAAAGTTCAATAAATATCGCATAGCATCAATGTTATTTGTTGCTTGTATGAAAAATACGCAAAATGTACGCTTGTGGGCACATCCTGAGTTGTAATCATTGCCATTACACCTTTATCACTTATCTGAGGCCATTTCTTATGCTATACACGGAATGAACGAAGATACGCTAGTACGGGGCAGGATAAAACAAAAGATTACAGTAATGTATTTTACTAAAGCTAAGGTGGTCTTTTAGGATTGATATTGATTTGAGCCTCGAGTATTTCGAGTTTCATTTGTTCCTATATTACTACATTAGATGTAAAAGGCTTAGATCAAGAATAAATGATCTAAAGTAAAAGGATCGTAAAAATAATTGTTTTTTTCGTTTAGATTTTCGTTATTACGATGTTATGAAAAATTTGTCTCTATTTCAATGGCAAAATATATTACATACCAATGACCTTCTTGTGAAATGTTAGAGATAATAAAGAAAACTATTTATTATTTTAAATCGATTTGTCAAAGGTCTTTCTCTGAAAATGGGTTATAAAAGGTTACTAATAAATAAATATTGAAAAGGTCATAATGTCTAAAGTAAGTACCTATTTTACTTGTGTGTCGACGAGGTACATATACATTTCTGGTGGCTTACCATCATTTCTTAAAACCACGCAAGAACGATTGAGTGAGCAAGATAGCGCAATACATGATGTAAGGCGACATTTCCGTTACTCACTGGATCTTGCATGGTTTTAAGAGATGGTGGTAAGCCACTGTTCATCATTAATCTGAATCTGAATTGAATCTAAATGTCACATTTTAGCATGAATCAGGCGAGTTTGTAGGCGTTAAATGAATACAGTGTTGTTATAAATTAATAATACCAATATCAATCATAGCTTTAATTATAAAACTTCATCAATCAACTGAATCACTGTCATATCTAAGTAAAGAAAGTCAGAGGGTAAGTTTTGACGCGTATCGATCGAAGCGGGTACATCAATCACTATAGCAAACATCGGTCCCATTATATCGGACAAACATGCCCATACTAGCTTCTGACTTGGACAATGTTTCTTTATATAATGCATAGACTTACAAAGAAATGTGACACAAATTAAAACCAAAATATCAATATAATAATAGGTTATAAAAAATAAGAAATGTGGATAAAGCAAACAAAAATCTACGGTTTATTTGCGTTGCGTTAATATTCAGTGTTTCAATATGACTAAACCATTGGGCACATAGTAGGGATAGAGGGCGTCTAGTCTATCTAAATAGTGCTTACACATTTAGGTCGGTCTTGGCCCACTCGCTTCGTTTCATCACCAGACTGCGGCTGCCCAGGTAATCCAAATGTTCTTGAGCTATCTGCTGCGATCGTACGTCTCCAGGTTTTGTGACTACCGAATTTCCGCTTGCCTTGGGTCTGCTTCATAAATTGCCTCGGATATGTTTTGTTTAATTATGTGGCAAATCGATGAACATTTATTGCATCTGATTTGGAGATATATTGGCATTTCTCGGGTAATAGAGGTTTTAACTTAAAGCATTTTTCAGTTCCTTTACACCACCCATACGAAGCCAAGATGGACGACTAGCTAAAAATTACAAAAGCAATGTAGGAGCATGATAACATAAAATTAACGTATGCACTATGCTATCTACATTATTATCGGATAGTAAATTACTTCTCATTATTTCATATTTTTCCTCCTGAGTTCGATCCTGGTCTTGTAAAAAATACTCATTAGAATATTTTCCTTTAAACTGTAGGGAGTAAAAGTTGGCAAACTTTTAACAAGCAGTAACTGTCAATCAGGACATCGAATCTCGTTATTTTTTGAGCTCCATTTGCGATTTTACATTCAGATTTTTTGTTATCTGTGACAAAGGGCCGAATCAGCAGTCACACTGTATAGTAAATGTCAAACTGTTTTCAGAACACCAGTTTTATGTTGTTCTTACTTTAGGAACAATAGCTTGTTTTAATGACGCAAAAAAATTATATTCAACATTTTTATTTAAATTGTTTTTGAATATCTGTTGTGTATATGTTTTTTTGCCACCCAACTAATTACTAACTCAATATAATCTGCGATTACTAATACCTTCTATCTATTGTTTATTTTAGAACTGTGATCATTTCAGTAGAGTCTCTAGCAAGATTTTCCACTAAACTTTTCTCATTCTCATACTACATGACTCTTACTCCTAAGTTTCCAAAACTATAAAGTAAAAAACTTAACTTCATTTTTGGCTTTACCAGGGCTAAGTCTTAAGCTAAGTGTAAGGCGACATCTCCCTTACTCACTGGTTCTTGCATGGTTTTAAGAGATGGTAGTAAGCCACCTGTACTTGGTAGGCTGTTTCCACTCGCACTTTCTCGATCTCCCTACAAGTTCTCTAATTTGTTTGTGTCAGCAAAGTTTTCTGTTCCGGTAGCTAAAACCTGAACTAAAGAAACTTCATACAGCTTCCTGCAATAGAGATAGATTGTGGCGCATTCACGACCGGCACAGATAAGTTTGTGCAACTATAGGACGTATGCAAACCACAAAAGACCAAAAAAAAAAGAATAAACTCCTGAATCCTGCTCGTTAACTTGAAATCATATTTATTATGAATGAATTTACATAAACAGTGCACGAAGCATGCTTGTTTGGGAAACAATATTCTTGTTATGTTCGTTTTGCATTTTTTGAGCACTCCCTTTTGTTTTAAATTAAAGACTATAACAGATATGGGATGTAAATAATGTCATAGATAAAACTAATTGCCAACTTGGATCTTGGGCCAATGACCCTCAGATATTTTCATAGCTAGCATTGATGTTTAAAATTTCATCACTTTAAATTCTAGACCGCGAACTACGCACAAAATGGTCAGTCATTTCCTTCCGAGACACTTGTTGTTGAGCATCTCAAGCACGTATAAAATAAGTGAGCTGTATAGTGGAAGAAAGCTGAATACTACAGTTTAGTGATAATTTGATTTCTATTGCCAGCAGTAGTTTTGCTGTAGTACGGCTCGAAATAACTCAAGTAGTCTTATGAAGGTTCGCTGGTTATGAGGATAACAAATCTAAAGGAAAGACACAATCTAGCATACAGAAACAGGCAGACTATTGCAACGTCAATAATAAAGTTTATTTATAAAAGAGACAGTTAAAAAAAACACTTCAGAATGAGAGTCCAATATAAAAAAAATTCCTATAATTACCTATGTAAATTGCCTCCAAAACTAGATGTGTTTCTGTACTCATATGTTTTGTAATTTCATTCTTTTGTTGTCTGCGAATTACATTTTAATTATGCCTACAAAATGATATAGTTTGGAAAATTTACATTTGTTTGTAGAGGCTTGAAGTGAATGCCGCTTCTGCCGCCTTTTCGCATATAGTTGCTTACTTATGTTACTGTTCTTATACGCTTTTTTATCATTGCCGTTATTACAGACTTTGTCTTATTTTCATAAAGAACGGAATATTTAGGTTGTAAAATAGCCAATGTTGGTAACGATATACTATCTATTTTGTAGCAATGCTTCTGTGGCTTGTCCACTGTCCAGTGCTTAAGACGTTTGCCTGCAGACCCGTGGGCCGTCGGTTCCATTCCCAAGGGTAGCATGCTTTGTTTGTTGTTTCCAGTTTAGTTAGGACAGGCAGGCTTGAATCACCTGATTGTCTGACAAAAAAAGATGATTCCGTGTTTCTGAAGAGACGTTAAGCCGTTGGTCCCGGCTGCCATCTGGTAGTCGTTAAAGGGACCATGTCAGAGGCCGAGAGGCGGTTCCGAAGAACTCTGAGACCAGGGTGTGTATGGTCGGTCAATGATGATAATGTGACAATGGCCATGTAGCGCCCTTGGTGCCACAGGCGTACATAGGCTACGGTAATCACTTTTCATCAGGCAGACCGTGTACTTATTTATCTTTTAAATGGTATAGAAAATATTTGACAAGCACTCATATATTCAACAAGACTAGTAGAACAAAACTAAAGTACAATTCGCCATGTTTACTTGCAGCTTTTACGAAACAAAACTGGTTTCCTGCCTTTGCCAAGTGAATATTGAGCTGTCAAATAACTCGTCAGACACAAGGCAAACATATAATTATTTTTGTGAATAGCAAAGTAGCTAGAAAGCATTAAAATTATACGCTTCTGATTCCGGCCCACTTTATGGCGATTTTTCACACGATAACTTTTTGTTCTTAGCCGAATGTCTTTATTGTTTAAAACAAGTCAACATTTTCTCTTTTTTGGCTGCTATTAAAAAGTTATAACGTTGCGACGGGAGATATCTTTATGATTCCACAGAGAGCTGGTGCTAATGCAGAAAAATAAATCATAATGAAAGATCTACATCATCAAATATATGTGATTAAAATATATTAAACCTGTATCTATTTATAAAAAACTAGCAGTCCACTCGAGCTCTGCCTGTAATACTTACATAGCCTATGTCACTCAGGATGAATGTGGCTTTACAATGGTGAAAGAATTTTTGAAATCGGCATAGTAGTTTTTGAGTTTATTCATTACAAAATACACACAAAATAAAAATCTTTACTCTTTCTAAACCTTTTGCGTTTTTTCCAAATCCAATGTTTATTCCAAATCAATAGTGGTTAAAAGACTGTTCGCCATTGGAACGTGCTACCAGAATCCATTAGAAGATGCTCTTAATTCTCTGATTTAACAAAAGGAACCTTAACAACAAATTAAACAAGGTTCTAAAAACAAGAATGCTGAAAACTGTTTTTGAGCTCCAAAGCATTCGATCGGGAATGTAACTAGAAAAATGTTATAATGGGACAATAGACACAAGTAAAGAAAAAATATTGAACACACGAGATTTTCAAAAGAAAAGTCCTAGCTCACCCAAATCCAACTGATAAATTAAAATTACTCAGACAAAGTGCCAACTTGAATACGGGCAACGCTTGGCTGTCAAACTTGTTTATACAACTTTGAACACTTGGAATAACAGTCCTTTGTTGACAATTTTCTTTTGAGTCTGTCCGTGACGAAATCAAAGGATTCGCTGGCAGTCGTGTCCACTCGAGATGAGCACATCTGTTAAATTCAAAGACCTGTATCAGTGAATGTACTCGACGAGCTAAAATGTTTGCATTTGTGGTATCCGATATAAAAACACCATCCTCTTACTTTCCGTGGGTGTCGTAATATACGACTAAACTAATAATAATAATATTGTCAATTCACATGTACTTCTGATTGTATGTTATAATTTGTTCTCTGTCTGAATTGTAGTGGATTCAACCAACAACAATTCCTAAGAAAGATTAACCCCAGGCAGGCAGAAGTCATAAAATAATGACAAATCTTATTAATGTCTTAAGCACTTTATGGAGGAGAATAGGTACTAAAATATCGCATTAAAGCGGACAATTTTTTACATTTTTCAGAATTACAAGTCTCGTGGTTGTATCCTACAAAGAATATACAGAAAATAACTGAGACTTGTAATTCTGAAAAATTTGAAAAATTGTCCGCTATAATGCGATATTTTAGTACCTATTCTCCTCCATAAAGTGCTTAAGACATTAATAAGATTTGTCATTATTTTATGACTTCTGCCTGCCTGGGCTTCTAATTTATTGCAAATATCTGGGCCAATTTTCCAACTAATCGGTGACAGAAGCACAAAACTAACTTTAACTTTTGCAAATGCTAATTAAATGTAAGTAAGAAAAAATTGTTAAAAAAAACGAACCTTAACCTTGTAGATAAATAATCTAAACAACAGATTAACCGTTTTAATGTTTCCGTTTAGTTCGCGCATTCAACACTGGTACTAATTTGGCAAGTATAACTACTCCAGCATATTGTAAGTCGTTGATAATAAATGAAATGTGTACTTACTTACTAAAAATAAATTTTATGCGACTCAGAAGCATGAGGTGTTGTTTAGACCGTAGCAAAACATATTTTCAGAATCATTATTGTTGCTTGATGTTGTTTATTCTAAGTTTAATGATATTACTGTAGGACCATGTGTAGGTATTTCTATAGGTACATTTCACTCGGCTATAGAAATGAGTGTTATTTTTTTAAACATCGGGTTCCAAATTATCATCAACTAGGAATGTAACAAACAAAATACAATAATAAAGTAAGAAGGAAATAGAGCTTAAAATTTATTTAATTAATAATATATGCATTAGCTTTTTAAAATTCTTGTTCTTTATTGCACCATTCATAAGTACATCACTAGTTCATACAGAATTGATAACAATATAATACGGATTCATCTGTATTATAATTTAAATGTCATGAGTTCTTTTGTTTCTGATAAACATAATACTTATCTTCTTTTATTTCCTTATGGAAGTGATAAGATGTTTTTTAAGAATTAGTTAATACTAGCGACCCGCCCCGGTTTGGCATGGGCATAAAAACCTTCCTCTTGAATCACTCTATATATTAAAACAAACCGCATCAAAATCCGTTGAGTAGTTTTAAAGATTTAAGCATACATAGGGATATAGAAAGCGACTTTGTTTTATACTATGTAGTGATAACGATAAATATTTTTACCTACAAAAATACTATTTCTATCACCCAAAACGCAAGAAAATTAAAATTAACAAGTAATTTAACGCCATGCTTCGCCAAATGTAAACCGTCATTAAAATATCTACGAAGTTGTCATTTCATATTCATGTAATGAATATGAGACGATACGGCATTACTGTCACATGATTAAAGATGGAACATAGGAATGTGATTTATTCAAATTGGCAAACTTTTTTTCGATAGAGACTTATGCTAAGGAGTGGCAAGATGACATGACAAGCTTGCTAGAGCGGAACTTTAAGCTCGTTCTGGGTAATTAAGATTCTACAATGACAGGTGTCCAGGTGGGATAAGGTGATCACTTACCATCTGGTGGGCCGTATGCCTATTTAACAAACTAATTGTAAATTTTTCCAATAGACATTTTTTTTCACATGTGCCAATACAAAAATGCAACATTTTAGTTCTATAATACAAATTCAAGCGATTTATTCAATTAATGTGTAAAATGAAAATTGAGTTTTGGAAATAGATACTACGCTGAAAAGAGTTTTGAGTCACAAGTCTTGTTCGTGCACTATAGTATCTTGTCTTTACTCATTAATAAAACTGCCTAACCACATCTGGGGAATTCGCGAAATGAAAATTAGATGGCTAAATAATGTTGCCATTTACGGTGTTCAACAAACCATGAACGAAAATTATAGGCGCGTTTCGTTAAAGGAGGGCAACATTGTAGTAATTAAGGCAAACTACCAGAAAATGTTTAATGTTTTGTGACAACGCTGTTAAGTAGATTTAAAGTATTTATAAGTAACTAGCGACCCGCCCCGGCTTCGCATGGGCATAAAAACCTTCCTCTTGAATCACTCTATCTATAAAAAAACCGCATCAAAATCCGTTGCGTTGTTTTAAAGATTTAAGCATACAAAGGGATATAAGGACACAGAAAGCGACTTTGTTTAATACTATGTAGTGATACATATTATAATGTCTCATTTATTTACAGCAATATAAATCTTGTGCACCAAGTATATTTATAAAAAAAAGTATTTATTGCACGAAGAACAGCAGTTTGAGCACATAACAAGCGTCCTTACCAGTAAAGTAAAGCAATCTTCACAAGAAGCATTGCCCAATTAGTACATATTTAGGTCCTAAGTTTCAAACCTTTGTTGGCTCGTTATATTTTGCTGCTTAAATTTTGTTTACCTTAATAAAAAAAACAAAATGGATACTGATTACTTGTGTGAATAGTCCACAATAAACCAAGTGTCTTGAACAACGCTTTAAACAAATGTGTAACTTCAACGTTAATCGATTATCGAATTCAATTGATGGTTGTTAGTTAAATTGCCCTTTACGCTTTGAATCGCTCGAGATTTTTATGTATCACGCAAGGAAACAATCGCGTAGTAAATATATTGAGAAGCAATTTAAAATACATTCGGAGACTTTACAACTAGTGATATTGAATCATACCGCATTCGATTTCGAATAAAGAACTCTTAAAGATGGGGACTTTAAGCTGGACGTCGTGGGGACAAGTATGCTAATGGACTCACCCCCAACGATATATTATAAATTACATTTTTTACATTACATTACAAAATTCTATATTGCACCAGAAAAATAAACAATGAAGGAATTCAGAATGTATTCAAGATAAGTTTATTTGTTTTAGTTTCGAGTACGCATTATTGTAGCGGAAATAAAGAGCGGAAATGATGATTCAATGCTTTCTACTCTAATAATAAGTAGATATTGATTTTTTTCGAGTACTTTCTGGAATCCCCTTTTATCTGGTGACAACGGAATGATACAATATGTAGAAAAATGACGTTACCTTCATATGAGTCAGCTGATTGTTAGTACTATCAGTTGATATCGATCGTTTGTTACTCATCCTATACCGAGCAATAAATTTATTTGTACTCGCGTTTTCGAAAACGGCTCTAACGATTTCTTTAAAATTTTAAACGTAAATTCTTACATAGTCAAAAAGATAATCTAGCTAGGTTCCATGTCTGGGAAAATTCATTTTCACGCAAAAAGATTTTCTGCATAAAACGAGCGAAGCTCGGTCGCCCAGGTACTTCAAATCTTATACAAATAGTGATAGTATATTTACCATAGATTAAAAAAAATTGCGTCACTTAAAACGACGCGCGATTCGTATTTCTTTGATATTTTCACAGGTAAACCTATCATGCCAGCGTTTGACTGGTTGCAAAACCTCTTTAAAAAAGGAACAACAACATTTCAAAATGACATACGAAAAAAAAGCACTCGTAAAAATACTGTTTTTGATACAAGTAAAGTAAAGCCACATTATTACTCATTGGATTACATAGAACGGCTTACCCAAAAACACGTCCACGGCTCATAAATTACTCTTTTCCAGGTAACATTGGCCAGAGAAAGTCCCTGGAGCAAATAAAAAGCCTCTGACACCTTGCGTGTGACCCTTTTGAGAACCAAAGATTTATACGTCAAGAGTAGATAATGAGTCATGTATGACTCATAACAAGGAGTGACACTTTTTATAATTCAATATTTTTATTACATTATAAACATTTATCGCGTAAAATATAACTGTTTAGGTTTATATTTATATATTTTTAATATATTTTTGTTTTCTCATCTGACTTACTCCTAAAAGATGTTCTCTGCACCACTGGTTGGTTGACTGGTAGAAAAAGCTTATGGCTTTAAGTCCGCCATTTACATTAATATGTGATGAAGTTAAATAAAGAAAATAAATAAAAAGACAGCTGTAGTCTAGATTTAATCGTGTCAGAAAAAATAGTACATATAAACTAAGTATAATTATGATAACTGTGAAGTCTTTATGCCAGTAATGGAATGGATCAAACGCAATGGACAGTAAATATAAATAAAATTCACACATTATGACTTCCGCGCCTATTTTGTGTGTTTTTCACTTTTGAAATAGACAACTCAACTAGTTGTTGTAAACGCATATTGATATAAGTGAAAACACTAAAGAACTTAAGAGCATACGTGTCACCTCTATTCACTATATTGTATGAACTCAATAACAATCATATTTTTTTTCTCATCTTAACTGTTATCATGGCCTAATATTTGGACATCTTATGAGCGTCCATTTTCCTTTTTTAATTTAGAAAATGTCTTAAAACGTCTTGGTTATGACAAAGGGAAATTAATGATTCCAGTGACGTTTACCCAGACGTTAAATTTCCGCTAAGAAAGGGTTCGTTTGTTTTTAAAGATAAAACACAGCTACGCGTCATTAAGAGAATATTTCTTGATGGTTTTTGTGTAATCAGATTTTCGTCAGATTTTAGTTGGTTTGTTATTTTAATTTTGTTTAAGCTTAGAAATATAGTAAAGATAATTCATTTTTTACTTATATGGCAAACAGCATACGGCATGCTTGCTGCCTACTACCTACCATAGAAACCCTGGAATCGATGAAGTAAAAAAAACAGTGACACTTCAAGAGTTCCGTCGAAGTGTAAGCTTGAACAAGTACCTGTGTAGGTTTGAGGTGTCAGTGACGGTGTCGCGAGTTCAATGAATTTTTTTTCATCTCAAAAAAATGCAAATGTCAAGGTCAATGCTCCTAAAGAAGTTTTAACTTCAAAATAGTATAAATCATAAACAACAACATGCTAGACATAGGATATAGGAATAGCTGGACTGGTTGGAATCGGCCTGCATCCAACGCCTGCCTGCGACCTTTCTCAGGTGATCCGCCATCTGGGCGATGGGTGTCCGATGCTGCGCTTGCCGGTTCGAGAACATTTCTGCCCAATCGACCATCGATTCGTCGCGCTATGTGTCACTCTATAGTGAGTGCAAAAATATATTAAGGCCAAATCGTCAACAAGTTTGACTGCTAAATACCAATTATTGATCAACAGGTCCAAATGAATAGGAGTTGTTAAAGGCCTCTACTTAATAAAGTTCAGTTTTTTAACCTAGTATCTATGTATTAAACTAAAGATTACAAATCCAATGTATCGATTCAAAACCTCTGACACATTTTTCGTCTATTGAAATGCATAGAGTCAGCAGTACTTCGAAAAATGAATATGAAATCAGTTGTGTCTATTCTTTTACCCCTACTACAATACTCGGATACTTTAAACTCGCGAATAAAAGTTATTCCATATAAAACTATGTAAGGTTGTATGATGGTTAGACTCAAGGGAATTTACAGGTAAAAATTGAAGAATAAATAAAAATTATAAAAAAGATTGATTTAAATTTCGAATTCCCAGCAAACAGTAGCGGCCAATAATTGAAATTCGAACTGGGACGGAGTGGCCAGCGGCCCGTAGTGAATACAGATGGACTGCTCTTTAAAACTATTTCCTATTCCTCTGGTTTGTGGTGAAGAGGAAGTTCTAGTAAATATATTCATAGGTAATGTATATTGGAAGATTGGAATATAGGTACTTTATAAGGCATTCTAATTTGCACATTGTATTGACAACCCATAACAAAGAAAAGTCTGTTAAAATTTAAACTGTTATTTACGTTATGAAATATTTTTGAGTAGTATGAGTAATAAATTTTTAAATATTTCGTCAACATTTTTGTCCTTTATGTTTAAGCATATCTACATAAGAGATGAATTAGAATACATTCTATGTTATCCACCTGTGATGTCAGCAGATTGAACATTAATTTTCTACATATATTTTTTAAATATTCTAATAAAAGTTTGGATTATTATCATTATAAGGGTTCAGAAAATATAGATTAACTTTCATAGAAATTTAATTTTCGAAAACCTCAATATATGAAACTTTTCATTTTCATCTTCTAGAAGAAATATATATTTCAAGAAATTAAAATTAAGATATTTAGGAATCATGCATCCCTAGTCCAAGAGAATCAGTCATTTTATAGTTGTCAACTGATTTCGTCTAAACAGAATAGTCTCTATTTTCAACTCAAACACGTAAATCACATTGAAAACTTTTACGTAACTCCGGTGAGTTACGAAAAGCATCAGTTTGAGTGACAATTTAATGAAGTGTTGGTTCATTGTGTAATTAAAGGTGTATATTAAATGGAGAGCCTAATGAATAGTCTCATGATAAAGGCGGATTTCGTAATGCACAATGATGATATTGAAGTATCTATCTTTAAATTGAGTTCGGCTGTCGATCACTGTTGCATAACAAATGTTGCAAAATCACAATATAATTTATTGATTTTTTTGAAGTTTTAGTGGTTTTTTTTTTTCATTTTTATTTTCAATTATGTCAAAATGTTAAAAGTGTGCAAGCAGGAACCGTTACTTAAATATGTTCTTCGCTAGTTGTCTTCGTCCGTCTACTTCTTCTTACGCTTCAGGGTACGCTATCAATCATGGTCCCATTAGCTATACGTATAATTTTGAATCATGATAAAAAAATCATATATTTTTCCTTCGTAGTTTATTAAAGTTAACAATATTGGAAAACCGCAGAAACCTTTTTTTTAACCATTTTTGTTTATTACCGTCTGCTGCGTATATATCACCTACATATAAGTCCCATATTTTCGTGTAAAGTCTCATATTTTAAGCGGCTACTATCTCATCAAATTCGGTTGCGATTTAATGCTTACAGAAAAGCTAGTCTTACTTAACCTTGTATATATTATTATTTCGATCCATGATATTTTCAGTAGCCATTACATTACCAAACCCCTCTGTCTAATTTAAACCTACAAGATTTTGTAAAGGCAATTAGTTGTAAAGTTTTATATCAAAATCATAAAAAAAAGATATTAATGGGTTTTGGCTTTAAAAATGTTTTACGCATAATTTTTGATATTTAGATAATTAATTAAATAGACGAAACATGTTACCTTTTTACCATTAAATGTTTACCTTTCAAAACTGTAATAATCGCTTTTGTATTTAAAATAACAACCCTGCTGAAGCACAGACTGAATTCTACATGAGTAATGAATGATAATAATATACTGAATCATCTAGTTAAAACATATTGACAAACAAACATGTTTCATTAAAACGTATTTAGGGACAAAAGGCGGCTAATAACACAGTAATAAGCAATTCCATGCTCCCTGCGCGAGGACAGGGACGTATTCATCACAAATCTGATTGATTACACTGTAAAGGCGTGGATCCATTGCTGTGTTCACAGACACGCTACGTGATATTAAGTAAATAGCAATCTATGTTCTTTTATAACACTGACTGGATTCCACTAACAAATGCATTCAACCAAAGCCTGGCAGGTGACCGGTCATGAAGATACTGCTAAATATTATGCACTAGTTGCTCGGGGCTTTGCTCCCGTGAGGATTCCTGGATATAATATAACCTATTTATTTTTTCCAGGGTTTAAGCGATATCCACTCCGAATTTCGGCCAAATCGGCTCAAAAGTTTTTCTGTTAAAGAGAAACATCCATACAAACTTTAGTGTTTATAATATATATTAGTAGAATAGAATTACGTACAAACCAATGCTGCGAAATGGGTTGAAATGCAATCGTAAAAGCGCTGGAATAATGATAATGAGGCACCAAACAACAATCTTATCTCTCAACTATCAACATCTCTTTTTATTAATGCTGTAATTATTTTTACTTACATGTAGGTGTATCTACTATTTAGCTGTATCGATACTAGCTACTGAAACGCAGCAATCTGTGTTTCATTGCTAATTATGTGGGCGTAGCATAGCGTGTATTTTATGGTACCAGTGGATTAGTAGCTTATAACTTTGGAATGAGCAATTAACTAAATACTATCACGTTTGTTCCTAAATCAAAAGGTAGATATAATATAATATATTAAGTTTACATTCGTATTCAACCATATATAATACGAATTTGAATTCAGATTTCGGCTTAGCAAAGATGATCTATCATTAGTAGCATAATATGATTTTAAAATTAAATTAATCTTTTAGGTAGTAGGTAGACTTTGTACAATGTCTCATTTTTGTCAAAGAACATTGTACAAATATTTTTTTAGGAATCCAAAGCCAAATATTATTTAGCCTTCGCTTTTTGTACGTTTAATTTACTAGCTACCCGCCTCAGCTTCGCGTGGGCATAAAAACCTTTCTCTTGAATCCCTCTATCTATTAAAAAACCGCATCAAAATCCGTTGCGTAGTTTTAAAGATTTAAGCATACACAGGAACATAAGGACAGAGAAAGCAAGTTTGTTTTATACTATGTTGTGATAATTTGTAATATTTTTTTATTAAACAAAAACAAGCAATAACTGTAATAAATTAAACACAAACAAGAAAATAATATTGTCATGTTTAAAGTTTTTGGGAAACCCATTCATTCATCAATTCATCATCAATTCATTTCACACACAGATTGGGGGTAATCTGTGATTCCATACTAATCCCAAAGATTAAAATTCAAATTTCAGAAATAATTCACTTGTAATAACTTACATAAAAATTAAATACACTGACCCGAACCCAAATTAAAATAATTAACAGTTACAATTTAAATTATTCGCAATGATTGATTATGGGGTAACACAAAATTAATTATTTTGTCCCGATTTCGTTCGCACGTAATAAGTTTCATGATGAAGTTTTTGTGGATCACAAAAGGTCGGGCTATAGGCTAGATTTAATATTGCATGTGTCACTTACGCAAATTGCACGTAGGAAGGGATAATGCAATATCATTACCTTTTTGTACTTCGTTTATTAGTGGCGTGCATACCATAAAGACATTTTAGAAATTGTCTATCCCATACTGACAGTAGTAAGTAACTAAATAGGTTGTTTCCGTTTAAATATCCGCATTTCATACATATTTATCTACTATATGGCAATCTGGTAAGTACAGTTGAAAGTTAAAAGTTTGGTGTTTTAGTTAGTTTAGTAGTTAGGTGGTGGTAGTGGCGTTGATTTAGATAAGAAAATGTGCTTAAAAAATAATAGATATATAATCAATTTAATTTAAAAGTCATCATTATTACATTGTGTTGGGTTGCAATCTAAATTTGTAAATGTGGAGAAAATATTCTTCTTCTACTTCTCGTGTCATAATGGCTATATATTATCGGCTCTATATAGACTTTGCCCAGTACTTGGCCACGGCTACCGGTCGCCTCTATCGGTCGACGCCTGCTGTTCTTAACGTTTATATGGTTCTGTTGGTGAAATCCAAAATGTTTAATTTATGGAAAAGTACAAGAGTATACAAACATAAGTTTTATTTAGGTTATAGGTTTTTTCAAAGCTCTACCAGTACAAAAATTATCGCTTAGTATTATGACAATGTTTAGTTATAATATCCATACTAATATTACAAATGAAAGAGTCTGTCGGTCTTTCTGTTTACAGTTAAGCCGATTTTTGTAAAATTTGGTATGGATAGATTTAAAGACCGGGAGTCAAACATACTTTTTAACAGGATATATAGCTAGTAAAATATAAAATTATTTTTAAATTATACTAATACCACCTGTATCTACTATGCTGTAATGTGTGCAACTATTACTTTTTTCACCACAGCCTAATCTAAAACGTGAATATCATTTTTTTAAGTCGTACACAACAATTGATGATTTAAAAATGTACAGATGGGGGCAGATACATTGACTATCGTATACTGGGGATTAAATTTATCTGCCCTTAATTGTACTCACATTTGCTAGCAGTAACACATCAAAAAAACCTTATCAAAGTCAAACAAAAAAAAGCCAATCCAAGAACAGCTACCGTTTTCAAACAATTTTTTTGTTTATCTCCAGCATCCTTATTTACAATACCAAGATACCAAGGAATCATAAAACTCATGAAACGTTATGGTTCATTGTTGACTCTCCTTTGAGGCAATAAAGTTATCCTTAAGTAAGGCCAAGCACATTCTTGTGACTACAATAACCTTCGTTGTTTCTTGATTCAATAAGGGCGAAGGGTGTTCAGATATATAAATTCAATGAAAAATGCTTCTACAGTGTTAAGGAATTTTTAAATAGCAAATTGTCATCATACTTTAAATTTTGATATAATATTATATCCTATTACATATCTAGACTAGTGACTACAGCAATGCAATTTTAATATTAGGTACGTAAACATAGGTTTATTTTTATATTTGTATGCAATCATAGGCTGAATGTTTGGAACCAATTTTGTTAAATTAATACCCATTTATGCAAATAAGAACATACTTTCTTTGTTTATTTTGTGTAATTGGTAACAATTTTTTTTTTGTACAATAATAAAGTCATAAAAATAATGCTAAAAGTAAGTATCTCATAATGTCGCGTTATAATTGACCCCGGGCTCTGAAATGATATAGCTTGTTATGTTATCAGGAAATAGATGACAATAAACAATAAATATGTACCTACAACTCTAGTTCAGATCTCTCTCAGCTTAATTACAGTTTGCATCTCCCAATACATTCTTACGCAGCGGGAGCCATCTCAATTAGACCCCATTTGCGTTAATCCCCGGTTCAACGACCTATAGGATAATAGACGCGACTCGGTATATAGGTCAAGCGAAGGAGTTCAGAACAATGCGGAGCTATTTCACTTATGAAAAAAGTAAAATGCAAGTAGTTACATAAATAAAAATAAAAGATTCAACATTTTTTTTTCACAAACATATGATGACATCGGTTTTATGCAGTTATATTAAACATCAAAGATTTATATTCCTTCTGTCCTAATAGAACGTTCTCGTTTACTACACACTCATCAACATACACACACACGCTCACTGATTTTGAGTATTTCGAGATTTGTTCGCAGTATGTTTTTCAAAGCCAACCCTGACTGAATCTCCCAGTCAATTCTACTTGTGTATTTCGTAAGTTTCCATTCAGCCTCTTCTCTACACGCGCAAACCTTTTAAATAATCCTTTTTAGGGTTCCGCACAAAAATGTAAAAACGGAACCCTTATAGGATCACTCGTGCTGTCTGTCCGTCCGTCCGTCTGTAACAGCCAATTTACCAAACATAGACGTGCAAAGTAAATAACTTTTTTATAAAATAAGTATGTACCATTTTCGGGGGACAAATTAGGAATTTAAAATATAAAGTTTAGCAAACCTAACCGTGTAATATATCAAAAGAAAGGGCTCGTTATGAGGATTTCAAATATATATGTTATTATTGTAACATAAATAGTCTTGATTTTATTCATGAAAGAAGAAAAAAATTGACCATTCCCCCCCTGATCTCCAAAACTACTGAGCCTAAAATTTTGAAAAAAATACGAAATATTTGTTATTGCCTGTAGATAACAGAAAAACCTACAAGAACTCTGAGAATTGACAAATAAGTGGTAAATTCAATATAAAACATTTTAGTTCACTAAAACACCACTAGATGGCGATAGTAGTAGTTAGTTGAAATACCGGAATTGAATTTAAAAACTGACATTGGTATTGTACGGAATCCTCTCCACGCGAGTTCAACTCGCACTTAACCGGTTTTTTGATCTATATCACTATATCCTCATATACAGTAAGTACACTTTGACACCATATCGTTAATAAAATGGACAAGACTCCTGTAAAAACTACAAAATATTAAATAAGTATCCTTTTAGAACTCCATTTGGTGAGATGCTCTTCGGACCAAGTAATAACTATGCGAATGCAGTCATCTGGCATATTTTATCGCCCATTTTTATATTCATCTTTAGTGTACACTTGTAAACAAGAGGCATATGTTTGAACAGTAATTAATGTCATAGTATGTCAAACTAATACGATTAATGAATTTGACCTAGTTATTTTGATGTTTCAGCCCAGATGTAAAGAATAAATTAAATTAACAATACAAAGATATAACACATGATCTTGCCACGAAATGGTGTCATTGTATTTTAGAATACATACATATAGTCACGTCTTTATCCCATGCGGGGTAGACAGAGCCTAGGGCTATAAGACCTTAGATCTTAAACCGGTTATTTTAGAATAACTAAGAATTAATTGTGTTGAATCTCAAGATATTGGTCAATCAGAATATGATTGATTTAAGTATTTCTCAATTTTTATTCTTTCTTATTTATATTTTATGAATAGTAGGTAATCAAAATATGCCTTAACATGGTTTTGGGTTTTACAATCAACATCTGAACTCTTTTTTTTTTCACGTCTAATGAAATCAAGACGTAAATTCTTGTATTACATTTGTGCATTTAACTCAAGATCTTTTTTAAACTTGTAGGTATTTCAAATTACGCTTTATTTATTGGCTTTGGCTTGGCCATGATACACAACTCACCATCGGGTTATTTCGACTTACACAAACCATACCTACCCACAGCGAGATTCCAGAAGAAAGTTGCGTGAGCTTCAGAAGATCATCTGATGACAATATGAACAGTTTGCTAGTGCCTCTTCCACTCTTCCTTTGGATACGCTGCTTCGAAGATGTCCATTTGCTCCGTTCTTTCATTAAGAAGACTCAAAGACACCATATAACATGGTTCATGTACCTTATTCTGTTTTACTTTGCAGTAGTATCACAATGATAAATACCTTTAGTACCTTTTGTAGAGGGAGAAAATAAGACATCGCATTAAAAATACGCCTTTTATACTTGTTACTTTCCGACTTGTAGTGGACTCTACAGATGACTGATTACAAACATAATCTAAATCATCTCAATTTCATTTTGGTGATTTTCCAGTTGAATCTTCAACTGGATGCTTCGAAGCCTAAGGTCCACCTGCCTGCTTTTTGAAGGTACATTTTATTTTCAACTATCTTTTAGATACCATTCTCGGAAGTCATCCTGCTTGTAATGCAACCGAAATAAGGCTAAGATAATCATGACTTAGTAGTAACAAATTATTTGTTTAAATTATACTGTAATATAATATATTTAATAATTGCTCGAAAAATACAGTTTACGATTGTATTTAATTTTTTTAAATTTAACAGATAATACAGTCATCTATTTCACTATAAAAAAACTACTTGTTACATTGTCCTGCATAGCCCTTGTTTATTAGCTTGCAATTAAAAAAATACAATCGCGACTTCTTAATTACACGGCTGGCATTACATTCAAGTATTAATCAACATTGCATTACATTGTGAAGAAAACAACAGACAAAGGTAAATAAATAATGATAGGTTTCCATCTTTGTCTCTCAGTAGGACAAGGTTATTGTACTAAAGGTCAATAGACTGTGACATGATTTAGTATTAAATTCTATACTATTGAAATGTCACTTTGTATCCTGTCATTTATGATTTGCTTTCGTATTAGAATAACATTAATATTAAAGAACATACTTTTTAGTTTACCTGTGTAATATACTAAATTATGTCATATTTTGATTTATTTGCATGCTTTCTTGATCTTTTCTATCAGTGAATATATTTTTTGAAGTGCTGTTATTTGACTCGATAGCGAAGCTAAAAAGAGGGTTATGATTTTGATCAGCATGTAGTATGTTTATAAAGATAATCCAAAGACCTTATCAAGGTTGCAGGAAAATGCTAGATGCGGGCCGCTTCAAATCGGTTAGATTTGAATTTTTTTGAGGGAGGCCAAGGTTCAGTAGTGGCTAAGAATATTTTACCTCTATTATGTTCACTACTTTGTGGTGTAATGGTTAACACGCTAGCCCTATAATCTGGAAGATCTGGGTTCAATCTGCATTTAGGAGAAAAATTGCAATTCTCAAATTTTCCTGTGTCTTGGGTGTTGATCTATTTATTTATGTTTTGTTAGTAAATATGCTATCCCTGACTTTCCTATTCCACAATCACAAGTTTTAAACATTGTATTGCTAAGCTAACTCTGTGTTAATTTATCCATATACATTTATTTATTTATTTAAAAAAACTTACCACTTGTAGATATACTAATGCCCCTATTTACAATAAATAACAAGCTAGCTCCTTTCTTTCTTATCGATATTAAAATTAAACGAATGAGACAAAACACATTTTAGTTAAAATGGGCTTAACAAACTTTTGTAATTTTTTATGAATAACGGTAATTAAGTGTAAATCACATTTTTTGAGAGAGTATAAAAAGTATGTCTATCATGAGAATTTATAAAGGCTAGCGACTGCGTTTATTAAATCTCGTGGTAGGGATACAGATCGTATAAGGAAAGTAAATATAATTTCTAAGCATGTGTATTATAGTGAGAAATGAAATAATGAGCTCTAACAGTACTCATAAAATACCAGGATTGCAGAAACGTGTCGGCGGTGCCTTTCAGGTAGGCTAAGTACGTGTTGTTTAAAATTCTGTGACCATCTTCTACGCGATTATGATATGAACCGTCGTATAAGCTGACCACTATATTCTAATCACGTATGGTACCCTGGTTTTGTTAGATTTGGTTGAGCAGGTTGAAAGAATATGATTATAGAGGTGTACAGTATTCCTGTTTCTTTTCTGAATTTTACTAAAACTTATATTTATTATGTCGACATTGAATATAAGCAAATTAATCCGAACTTAATATTATAAATGCGAAAGTGAGTTAGTTTGTTTGTTACGCTTTTACGTTCTATCTAATGCATCAATCTTCCTGAAATTTCGCATACACATAGATAGAAGTATTGAGAAGAACAGGTATACCTTTCATCCCGAGAAAAAGTTGTTTCCGTAGGAAATTCACGCGGGGGAAAGCTAGTATTATTATCAAAAAAATTAAAGATGTCTGGTCAATATGACTATTAAGCGGAGATGTCTAGTGTTTAATTGCGACATCCTGAGTATTGCGTGTTCAAATTAGTCTTAATTTACGTCAGGTTTTGTATGGCAAAAAGGTTTTTTATAAGACAATAAAGTTATTGTGTTAAATTAACAGGCGCTAATTTAACACAATAACTTTATTGTATATAATATATATCTTTACTCAAACTAATATATTTACTGCGTGATTATGTGAATTGATAAATAAGTAAGTATTGTACAATATAGCAACAATTAGTATAATAATTTTCTCCTAATAATTTTTTTGTGTGCATGAGAGCAAAACTAGTTAAAAAACCTTAATGTCACAAATTGTTATAGGGCCGTGCAAAACTTTGCATTGCGAGTTATTCAATTGAATGCCTACTCAATAAGTTTAATGACAGGTCAGAAAAAAATAAAAGATGGATTTATGCAAAAATTATCACAATGGCTTTATTAAAGTATATAAATAGTATACTTGGACTTATATGGACATTTATTTACATAATATATACAAATTCACATAATATACTACAGCAGTCTTATAGAATGTATTTACACCAACAATACGAAACGAACGCCCTTTCAAACGGCGAGAAATTACAAAAATAGATTAAAATCTTAATTATTTGGTAAAGCGCGCGTTGCGATTATTACAAATATTCACATGAAGCTTGACTAACAGTGTTTATATTGAGTTGTAAGCGCAAAGACTAGACAAGGTAGGCTTGACCCGATGACTGAGTATCGATAAGAGGCGGCGGCGGCGGCCAATGTCTGAACTCTCGCCGCCGGTTCGGGTTATTCCCACCTAGCTCTAATGAAGAATAATCAGAATCTATAGATGAGTATATATGATCTGATGGAGGCCTACCATCTGGCCCGTATGCAGAATGCGCCTGCTGTCTACGTTCTTCCAAAAACTCGGGAACAGAACTCACACCGTCCGCTGATCCTCTCATCTTATCAGTAAATGAAAAAGATCTCATTGTACCATTCTGCATACCACTTCTCATTGTGTATGAATTAATGTTATTCCTATAACCTGATGTCGCCTTGAATTTACGATCAGGCATCGCGTAGCGCAACCTTTCCCAAAACTTATTTTGGCCCCACTTTATCCTCAAACTCGTTTTTAAATATGGCCTCAAATCTGGATCACATTCTGCCTCTGGTAATACTGAACTTTCTTCAATAATAACTAATGTGTATATACGAGTTTTTAGTATTTCGTGAAGTGCTTGTCGAAATTCGAAACGTGACCATTCTGTTTCAATGAAGTTTCTAGTTAATATTAAAACAATACGCTTGGAAGCCTCTGCTGCTTCTTGAAGGGGTACTGTACACTGCATATAAGCAACACCGTGTTGAGGTATATCTCTATAATGAAGACATAAATGATATGATGGACTTCCATTTTCCAATTCGGTTGCTAACGTTTGAATAACAAAATCATCATCCTTAGGGCTGTAGCACACATAAGCATCGTATAATTTATCAGTGTCGTCGTACGCTCCAGTGAACGGAAACAATCTTATTCCGCAGCTTGTATACATCCATACGCGAATCGTGTCTCTAAATAAGAACATAACAACGATGACAAGCATGATCAACATGAATCCACTGACCGTAGTTACCATCATGGGCATGTAATTTGAGACCAGCATGTTATCTATAACAGAATCTCCGGCGTAATAGTCGCTGCATATTGTACCATTAAGGTTCAACTCTTTCTTTTGTGGCAATTGTGACTCGGTATTCCAACACCACACGTCTGTTACATCGACTATTTTATGAACATTTTCGGATATGAAAGCGGTAAATCTCTGTAAGTATCTACATTTGCAAGACCACATGTTGTTACCAAGTGATATAGCATTTAATTTCATATTATTACTTAAACTCCACACCGAGAAATCTATAAGTCTATTGCCATCTATTCTTAATATTTTTAAGGAATGTAATGATGAAAATGTAGAGTTACCAATATAGGTTATAAAGTTGTTTTGTAAATAAAGCTCATTAAGCTGTGTCAGATGTTCAAATTCGGTCCCGTTTAAATTTTTAAGTTTATTATTTCCAAGATGCAAAATAATGAGAGAAACTAAACCAGCAAATGTTTTATTCTGAATATTTTCAACTTCACTTGAATTTACATAAAGAGACCTCATATTTTTTCTCCCGATAAATGCATAATTCTGTAATTCTTTTAAATCATTGCCATCCAAATAGACTTCGGTAGCATCCATGGGTATTTTTTCTGGTATTTCAATAGCACGTTGGCCGGAACAATCGACTACGTTTGTATGCCAAGTTGGGTCGTGGTAACAAGAGCAATTGTTTGGGCATGTCATTTGACAGTCACACGCGAAATAGTCGCAACAGTGACATAATGTGAAACAGTGTGTCTCATATGTACACAAAAAATCTGTCGATTTCAAATTGCTTAATGGTATGTGTGTAACGCCTCTTGCATGTGTCATTTTGCACAGTACATTTTCCAGGTCCATTATTCTTGGGTGTTGTCTCATAGCAGTCATATTGTTTATCAAAGGCAACCATTCCATAGAGCAATCACAGTTAAACGGATTTCCTCCGATATAGAACTCAGGCAGCGATTTGTTTGAAGGAACCGGGGACAACCGGAGGCTGTTGATATCTAAATGAGATATCTCATTTGCGTAAATATCAACTCTAGTAAGATTGAGTTTATCCATAAACGTATTTATTGCTATGTTGTTTATGTGGTTATTATTTATGAACAACAATTCAACGCTGTTTGGGATTGCGAATGGTGTTATATCTACAATTCTATTATGGCTAACATCTAATGTTTTTATATGTATTTCATTTTGAAGCTTGTAGTAATTTCCCAAATGTTCGATAAAATTTCCATGAACATCGAGCCATTTTAAATTGCTAGGAACAAAAGCATAATCAAACCACACTAAGTGATTATCTGATAAATTTAGCCATAATAAACTAAGTAATGTGGAAAATACTCCATTTATGTCCGATATGAAATTTCCGTCTAGTCTAATTGCTTCTAGTTGCTTATTTCTTTGAAAACTGCCTCGTTCAATAGCTTGTATTTTATTTTTAGCTAGATTAAGAACTTGTAAGCTTGGCAAATCCCAAAACATACCGACAGAAAGGTTGCCTATCTGATTGTCGATTAACCTCAAACCGGTTAGTTGATCTAAATTTCTAAAAGAACCATTTTTGATATCGGATATCTGATTTTCGCCGAGATCTAACGTTTTCAATAGAGATAATTCCCAAATGGCTGACGGAACATCTGTTAGCTGATTCGAACTTAAATCCAGTTCTTTCAAATCTGAACAGTTCTTGAATGCTTTTGGGTCTATATTTATAAGCAAATTATTATTAAGGTTTAGTTTACTTAGTACAAATAATCCATTAAATAGGAACTCATCTATTGTGTGTAAGCGATTTTCTGCTAAATTTAATGTATGCAAATTATACAAAGGAAGAAATGTGTTTTCTTCAATATATCCAATAGAATTATTTCTTAAATCTAATATTTGTAGGAAAAATAAATCCTTGAACGTTTTCCCGTCTATTCTCGTCAAGGCATTATTAGATAAATTCAGAATGACTAAGCGTATAAGGCCAATAAACGTTCCACCGTCGATATGAGCGCTCGAGAGCTGATTATTCGATAAATCTAAGACAAGCAGCTGTTCTAATCGGTGGAAAACGCCTCTGGCTAATTCAAATAAGAGGTTATTATTCAAATACACTTCTCGTAACTCTTTCGTGCTAGCGAATGTGCCTTCAGGTATAAACTGTAGGTTGTTGTAGGAAATGTTTAATATTCGCAACGAAATAAGTCCATTAAACGTTTCACCTGAAATATCACTGATGTTATTATGTTGTAGTCTCAGCTCTTGAAGCCGCCTTAATCCAGTTATCTCTGATTCCTCAGTGAGAGACTTAAGTTCATTGTGACTCAAGTCTAAGCTACGAAGTCCGGAACCACAAATTTTCCCAAATCCGAGGCGGTCTACACTTCGTATTCTATTCTGTGTGATATTCAATACTTGCAAATTGTCCAACGGGCAAAATACATCTGACGGTATGGCTTTTAAGTTGTTGTTTCCCAAATCAAGGGTTTGTAATTCCCGCAATCCGTTAAAAGTCCCAAGAGCGAGTTCCAAGTTTTTGTTAGGGCTCCAATCGTTGTTTTTAGATCGAATTGACAACTTTTTCAGTTCACGTAATCCTTCGAACGCGTTGCCTGGTATCCGAAGAAGTTTGCAGTTTTGTAGCGCAAGTTCAAATAGTGATGGAAATCTTTGAAAGTAGTTTGCCTCTAGATAACTTTCAAAGAGAAGCAGTTGGTTGCACTCGATGATCAGGCGTCTTGTTGTCTCCGAAGTTGCAGATGTTAAACTGGATCCATCGGCGTCGAGCGTCCGCACCCGGCACAAGGTGCCACCTTCATCGTCATTGGGCAGATGATTACAATTATCCACTCCTTTTGGTGCGTATGCGGCATTGACACCCAAAGTCACTAACAAAAGAGTCAGCAATTGAAACATTTTCTACACACATTTGTCTTTTCCAAACTAGGCAAGATCGTATTTAAAACAGTCACTAATTCACTTAAGTCTTAGTGGTATTAAACAGACAATCTGTAATTATTTTTCACTTCACTGGTTTATGTTTACGTCGCGGTGCACGTACGTTCGGTGTCGGAGACGACGCGGACGCGCGCCATCCTCATCGTGGTTCGAGTGCGACTGACGAACCGTTCGGCCTGCCAGTTTGGCGAGAGTGGTGCGCTCATAACCGCCCCCCTGACTGCAAACCCCCCGGACGCCCTACTCCTACATAGTAACACGTTCCCTCGTACGGCGCCACTTGCGCGTCGAACCGCTCTCGCACAATTATGTAATGTTTTCATAATCGAGCCACCGCTTCGGGTTAAAAAAGGAAACCTGTGCGGAGAGAATTATTATAGAGACAACACGGCGTTCAAACGACTTTTGAATTGAGGTAATTATAGACGTTCCGATGAAAGACTTGTAGCCATTAATTGGAGTTTGATTCGTACTTCCATATTTCTTCACTCGAACAAGTTTTTTGTATCGATTAATTAATGAAAGCTTTTTGTCTACAACGAACTACAGTTACATAACAAAAAACAAAGTAAACATCAAAGCGACAATCAAAAACTTACAGCTACCGCACTATGGACGCCCTTAATTCTTTTTGCTGTCACTTATTGAATTCCCTACTCACATACTTTGGCAAAGATACCCAATAAAGCTTGTTTGGTGTCATGCGCCCCTCCACATGTTTTTGTCTAGAGAAACGCACAGAATTTTCAAATAGAGAACGGTTAGGGTTTTTGGGAACAAATTCCGGTATCTCGTACGGCCTGGAAGAGGTGCAAAGTTCGTGGGAGTTGATAATTTGATTTCCTTGTTCGACACGTAAAGTCGTTTACGGGACTAACTGGAAGTTAGTTACGTTCAGAATACGGCTGAAGTTTTGAAAGCAGGCGCGTGGGATAAAGATACGTAACTGTTTTGTTTCCTGACGTTGTTGATGGTCAAGGTAGTAAAAAGTTTTAATTAAATAGTTAATTCTTGCAAGAATGATTCATGGTTATAAAAGAAAATTAAAAAGTGGAAGTAAATTCGAACAACAAAGTCTCGTTAAAGAAAACATTGCAGAACAACAAAGTGTTTTCGCAGTGCACAATAGAAAAACTAAAGTTCCCCTATCTAGGTCGCTGTTAACGCCGTGGAGCAAAAACTCGTGACGTTGAGAGGAAAGTTTGCCGGCTTAAGTGATAAAACACGTTGAGGACATCCTAAAAAACATTCGAGAGCTATGATATCCTTGTTATTAATGTCTGCTTGGGTATCCTGTATCAAAAGTTGCGCTGTCGAGAGTTCTTAGCAGCTTGATAAATGACTTCTACCACTTTTGTGAAAGTTGTTCGTGTATTTTTTCCCTCAGTATCAGGAAGCTGAGTGTCACAGGCTGGGCAGGACGTGCCGCGACTGCCGATGACGTTTCACTAACGCTCGTATCATCTCACTGGATTATTCGGATCGCTATCGTTTTCCAAATTGCCTACATTTTTTTTAAGAAGATTATTGAACCAAGATTGCTTTTTAATTATTTATTCATTTTTATTAGACTTTATAGTCATGTTAGTTATTTATTAATAGATAAAGTATATCTAAACTACGTATTTTTTAGGTTTTTCAATTCGGCAAGAAGCCCAATTCGCAACAAAATGTTACTGATTAATGCTTTTCATATTGCTTATTTCTGTAGAGTTTTAGTGAGATATTAATAGCCTGTTACATCGGTAATGTCTTACATAGCTTAATTAACACATCTAATTTAAGAGCTATTTTCTTATAAAGTCAAGTTTAAGTCAATTCTAAACCCTTCGGAGCCAAATTTCCAACATGTTCACATCTTTATACCATCTGAAAATATAGTTTTACATAACTTCTCTTCAGACTTCCTCTTTTCCGTCTTTCTTTAATCTCACTTAAGTAAATATAATAAAACGTATTAGCTTTTGACAGGTTCTATAAATCACGGACTCTCTCTTATCTTAGACTATTCTAATTCAAAACTGGTTACATTATCATGACTAATTTGTATTTAGTTAAACACCATACCATAATTATAAAAGGTGAAATTTACGAAACAAGAGAAGTATAATAGAATTAAAATCGAAAACCCAATTAGTGCCATCTGGTGGAAAAAACATCATTCACCTTAACTCTGCATCTCAATATTCTCAGTAGCAAAATTGTTCGGGATTTTATCAGGCCTATTAAGAATAACGACACAGCTCCATGCATAATTTAGAAACGGCGGAGTAATTAAAATGCACATTATTTTGCGCCTCCAAGCGTAGTCTATTCTATTGTTATCTAAGATCAAACGCCAGGGAATATTTCTTGCGCGAATCCTCATTGGTTGGTGTTATCTTGGATATTAACGTATTGCTACCGTATATCATGAACTTCTCTAACTTCGAAGTTAGGGCACAGATTATTTCAAATTTTGGTACCAATAATTTGCCTACACTAAATTATATCAGAAGATATATTTAGGATATATTGATAGAGCACATAAATGAATTCACATTACATTGAGATATTTTCATACTGTAAATTTCTTTATAGCTTTTGTATATAATCTTAATTTAAAAATATAGAGAAAAAAACATACAGGAAGATCGTGTCTGGTTTCTTAATTCTATGGTTTAATAATAATATGTGAGTAATATAATTTTTATGATAGGAAAATTAAATATAATGTTTGATTTTTACAGTCATTAAACACGTGCCGCCTAAAAACTTATTTTCCACTGGCAGAACGTACTCTCTTACTTGTTTCTATTCCATAGAACTACACGGTAAGATTAAACGTATTTCTTACTGTCTAAAATATTTTGTTTTCAAAACTTGTTTCGTCCCATTGATAGGATAAGGTTTCTCCATTTTCTTATAAATATATTTAAATTTCCAACTTAAAGTTTGCAAATTCCAATCCAACCAACACTTTTGAAAACCTTTCAGTTTGATGCTCCTACGTTTCTGCGGCTTGCTTCGTATTCTAATGGTACTACCTTCAGGTGTCCAGGTGGTTGTTGCAATTGCCTTCCATTCAGGGTGCCTGCGACAAACATTACCACCCAACACTTAATTTTTTTAGTTTTATGCTGATCGAATTCCAAATAAAATAAATAAGAGTGTTGAATTTGTTCATGTTCAGTTTTGTTACTTAAATATCTATCATAATGTAAAATGCTGAGCATATCGAGTTTGGTATTTTCAATTTCGTTAAGTGACTTATTCTAAACACCGTAAGTTACAATGGAGAACTACATATTATAACTCAGTAAATAAAATCAAGAAATCTCTACATGGCTTGAAAAACCACTTTACACTACACGATACTCTAAGGGTTTTGCTTAACGACCTAGATTTCATGGGCTTTAATCACGCGGGAAAAAGTACCAGTACTTACAAGTAGTTTCCAGTCATTAACTGTATATTCTAATAGGATATTGTAGGTTCGAATCATTGAATGTCCAATAAGAAAAGATAAACCATACGCTCAGTAAATAATAGCAAGAAACCTCTGCTTTGCTTAGTGTTTGCCCGGTCGGTGGGTAGTTGCGTGCACCTCTATCTCTTCGGAATCTGCTCCGATCGGCACCTGCGGCCGTTCCGATACAGAACTATTCGCCGGCGACAAGAGCCAAGCGCGTGTTCTATTCAAATTGAAAAACCACTTTACACTACACGATATTCTAAGGGTTATGCATAAAAATCTAGATGTCGTGGTTTCAAATCGTGTCATCACATGGAAAGGGTATTTTAGTTTACAGTACTTATAAATTGTTTCCATCCAGTTATAAGACTGAATATTTTATTGAGATATTGTAAGTTTGAATCACAGATTGTACAATAAATAGATAAATTTGTGCTTCGAAAAGCAAACAAATTAGTTTTGACCTACAAAATATAAGTGCAATTGGACATAATGAAACAAAGAAATTGTCATTATGAAGTGTAACGTTAAAACACATTTAAGTATAATAATGTACCCTTAGCGAAAACTGGTAATGCAAACTGGTATTTTTTATAAGAAATTATAAAGCATGTAAAATATCGCAAAGTGTAAACCAAACCATAGTCCGCTCAAGGCGATCCCATAACACATTTGTATTGAACCGACAGTAAAATAGACAAAGCTGGGTATAAGCCAAATCTATTCAAGTTAGATGACCGGACCGATAGTAGCACACACTTTTATTGTTATTAGTCGTAATGCTACCGGCGGTAACACTTATAATTTTAGTGTTTTTGAACTCGTATGACCTTTTGATACGTAAAATTGACTTTTTTCATCAAAAAACAAAATGGTTGAACGTAAACTTGTAGATCATGGTTGCAACGACAGAAGTTGATAGGATACCATGCTGTATCTATAAGAATAAACGACCTTGAAACTTACACGATATTATTTAATGAATTTTATAGAACGGACGTCAAATAAACGACGAAGGTGGTTACGACTAGTAGCAAAACGCAGCAAAGCATACTATGCTTTGATGCAACAAGCTGAAGACACAAATAGTAACAACGCTAAGTTGAAAAATGTAATAAATATTATCGGTTAAATCATACATAATGAGTTAGCCACAAAGTAAATTCGAGACTTGTGTTTGATGAGAGTATAGAGGTAATATATATACGTATATAGATAGAGAGTAATGATCACGTATATATAAACATCCAAGTTAAAAAAAATAACTCAGTACTAAAAATCAAACTTTTATACTTCACATATAAATACAGTATTCTTGTCTAGATTCCAGATGTACACGATTTCAATTTTAAAGCTTCTGGCTCTTGTTTAGACATGTCCCCTTCCTGTCTAGACGTTGTGTAGCCTGTAAATTAAAATATACGACTTGTTTAGATTTAACTCTAAATTCCACTTCAACAATTTAAACAAAGTTGCTCTATTGTCTAAAGGTTTTAATGCAATAAACTATTTATGCAAATGAGATAAAAACTTGTTAAAAAGAAAGACTCAAGACAACTATATTGACGACTTTCTAACAATATTGTAAGACAATGTCATTATCTTATTTTTGACATTGAAAAATTTTGGCTGGGGCCTAAATTTAATAACGTTTATTGAGCTAATCTCAGCTAAAAGAGAGCAGCTCGATAGCCGACAGAGAATGCATGTTGTTCATATCGTTTGGGTTAGGTACAAGGTCAATCAGCCCTGCAGACCTTACTTGATTCGTATCAAGCTAGATTTGACTCTTCCGTGATTCAGAAGGCACGTAAAGACATAGCTCCCGATAGTTAGAGCAGTCGTTTTTGGCTGTATCATACTTTATAAATTCTATAATAGTATCACTTACTTATTCTTTGTATTATCTTCAAATTTACCTTTTAAACGCGCGAGTCTAGCTTCTCACTTGTGAAAGTCTATCTTAATTTTTTGCGTCAAACACTTGTGATAGTCTATCTTAAAATTTTTGCATCAAAAACCTTACCCATCAAAAGACACAAGTAGTTCGCTGCATCGCCAAGGAAATGAAAGCATATAGGCATTGTGATTGAGTTTTCGAAGAGGATATTAGTTGAAGATTGCTCGTCAACTCTAGTTCTCGCTCCAATCGCCCCAAATAGTTCCAATAGTGCAATCCGACCGTTGATTAAACAGAATAGGTTCAGTAGGGCACTGGTACTCGTGCATACGAATGTCATTTCGGATGCCGGCATGCCATGCCTCGAACGAGATAAGGCGGAATTTGCGTGAAGATTTACTGTTAATTAACATTGTATTAATTTTTAATAGTTTAGGAGGATAGATTTTAAACGAAAAAAAAAGACGTGTGGAGTGTTCGAGATAATGAAAATGAAAATAACAGTAAATTACATTTTGAATAATAAAACGAATTAAAGTAAAGGACAATGAAAATGTTGATGGTAAAAGCTAAACTAAATCATTTTGAATAATAAAACGAATTAATGGAAAAGGACAATGACAATGTTGATGATAAAAGCTAGCTAAATTTTAAAAAATGATAATAAAAATAGGTATTTCATAGATTAGCCATCATAATCAGGTAAAATATCTACATACATTTCAAAAACAAATAATATTTAAGAGAAACTCGATATTCAAAATCTTCGGTGTATCAAAGGTGGGTAAAATTTATTTAATCAACTCCCGTAAGTAATTAACGTAAACGTAACATCTTTACTTTCAGTTCAGAAATATTTTGTATACCATCATTTTCCCTTTAGTAAACTTTTTGCGCATCAAAGAACCTTGATTTATAAGACGCTAAGATTAATTCAATATTTAGTTACAAATTAAAAATAAAACAGATGCATTTTAAGCGTTTTATTTGTTAATTATTGAAATTTTTATTAAATACCATGTTAAAGATACAAATACCGAAGATCAGGCGAAGTGGAGGAGAAGAGGCAGAAAAGCGGACCATAGGCTCCGAAGGAATCAGATGAGGGAGTAACCGAAAAGCGCTAAAATGAGAGAAAGATTAAAGGAAAAAAACGCAAATTAATATCATACAGTTTCTATACAAAAGGCGGATTTATTTCACAACCAATAAGGAAAAGACAATGCGGACATCCGATGAAGATGGTCCCGAAGAATAAGACAGATAGTGAGTAGAGGTCAAATAGCGCTTTTCTAGAGTAAGAAACCGAAAAAAAATACAAAAAGAAAAAATCTGAAATTTACGCAAAAACAACCTTTAATTTTTTTTTGCCAAAAAAACGAAATCGACTCCAATGACCCAAGTAAACAAATGAAATAATTAATACATTGTTGTTTAAATATGCTTCATATCAAACATTTTAATAATAAATTCGAAGTTAGTGCCAACTCTACGAATTAAGGTCCAGGCATCTTCGAGTAATCGGGTAATATACATTAAAAAAAAACATTCCGACGAATTGAGAACCTTTTTTTGAAGTCGGTTAAAAGTCTTAAACAGGTTATATGTCTTTGGGCCTAAATTGTTTATTTCGTGTAATTTTTTGTTTCCTTAAATTGATATTTACTAAGTAATCGAAATTCGTCTTTGCTGTTATTTATTTTGATCATTCTGTTCTTTTTATATTTTCATGATTTAGCGTTAACTTCAGTGATCGAGTTCATTAAAACTTGGGCACCCTTAATAAGACAGTATCGGTTGCCGTTTTATTTACACGTACGAACAGAATCACGCAACAGATTTCGATTTATGACATTTTGGCGTCTAAAATGGTGCTGTATTTACATCTTCATGTAAAAAAACGTAGCCACTGTAATTCTACTAAGTAGCTACTTTTTGATTTGTTGAAAAATACACACATAAAATAGAACAGGACACTTACAAAGTAGATATAATTGTAGCATAACAATAAGTATACCGAAGATGTTCTTATTGCAAAAGCAATCTCTTTCTGCAACCTCAAAGTTAATAGTGATGATGCCTATATTGGTTAAAGATTATTCAGAAAGTAAGTTTTATATTAGTTTTTTTTTAATGAGTACACGTTTATGTCTACTTGATGAATAACAAAATATCGACTGCAATCTAGTGATTGATGACAGTCATTATGATAAGAGTTGCTGTGTTATAAATCCGATTGTCTCTTAATTAAGTTTATCAAACATCTTACACACAAAAACCTCAAATTACAGTCATTCTACAATAACCACACGTCATTTTAGCGCTCCAGCTCCAGTTATTATTTGCATGAAATTTTCACTGATACCGTATTTGAGTTGTCGCAGGTATTTGTACTTAATTATGGTAATGGACTGCAATGTCAACAACAGGTTCCGTTTCGGAGTCCCGTCCCGTGTCTTGTTTGCGCTCCAAATTTCGGTTTGTGGCACGAAATAATTTCGCCGGCTAAGATGTATTTGCGGACGGGAGCTGGGACGTCTGTTACCATTGAAATAGTTTCGTTTTAATTATAGTTGTTCGATTGAAGTGGTTATAACTGTAGTACAAGATTTAATTGTTAATTTGGTGACTACATTACATTTTGAAAATTGATATGGATATGCTATTAAGCTTAGAATAAAAATAACGTAACATGTATCGTTTAATCGTCGATCGAGTTTTTAAATGTAATTACGTTTCTAAATGACGTCAATAATATTTATTCTTTTAAAACCAGCACTCTATACCCTCTAACCTCTTATAATACGTCTAACTTCATTTTCAAAAGTCACAACTCCAATATTTCACAAAACGCATCTATTTCGTTTCCAAAATAGTTTTGCGCAACCAGAACAGCACAGTCTAAAATCTTTCTCAATAGTTTTTCAAAAAAACTATCAGTTAAACTAGATTTTGTTCCGAATTTTCGTAATCTGTGTCGTAGAGTATTTAATTTGAGCGTTGAACGATGGAAGCAGAGAAAAATGAATTGTGATGAATGTGCCTGGCTCGGTGCGGTGAAATACTGCCAAGCCTTTTGGCTGCGAAGTTAGTATTGATGGGGGTTTTGACAGCATCGAAATATGACCGCAGTACTAGTAATTGTTTCCTTTTTGTGCCCGGAGGGTGTTGGAAACTATTAAATTGAATAGTTTTAGTAATAGTGTGGTTCGTTTCGTCTACGCGTTCGTGTTTGAAAGTAATTATGCTTTTTCTGTCGAAACTTATTTTTTTTTAACTATCTACTATAAAATAGATATAGGTAATCATTCCGCGGTTTCGTTTGCACCATTGATGGTGCAGGTCAATGGTGCAACCATGACAAAGAAAGTAAGGTGAACTAGTTGTAATCAAATTAATATAGCAATAATAGCAAATGAGACTAATTAGTCTCATTTGCACCACTGATGGTGCGGGTAAATGGTGCATTCGGTACGACGACGGGAATAAATGTGGTCAAAGAGTGATACATTTTTATATATTTGTATTCATACGTTCTCCTATTTTTCCTGAACGTCATCTATATCTGTAAAAATAGATTACATTTTAGGATGTTTTTATAATATTTTTTCTTTGATTTGAATAAAAAATTCAGGCTATTTCAGTACTATTTCCTCGTAACATTGACGTGGTCGCCGGCTGCTTGTGACTATGAAACATAGATTGAAAACTAAACAAATCTACAGTCGGTTGGCAACATTTTGATGCCTTTGTCGTATTTTGCGCTACATTTCACCGATATTTTTTGACATTCCTGATTTTAATATTTTGAACATAACGCAGACCTTCAACTCTTTCCTTGAAGTCCGTTATGCAGTATTATTTCAAACAGTAAATCAGAATTTCTGATAACTTTCCTTCTTGTAAAGTTATGGCCGTCACAATCCTGTCATCTTTGCATTTTATGCTCGTTCGCAAACTTTTTTCCCTTGCAGTTTATAACAGATGCGTAAAAAATCTCAAAATACAACGCATTGTTCCGATTTGTAAACAAACAAAGATCAGTAAAAAACATCGTAAAAACCACCAAAAACCGACGTCGATATAACCGCGTCATAATATATCTCAGTTAGGCTTCGTCGTAAGTGTGAAATATACTGATGTTCAATATTTATAGGAATTTTATTTGTATTTATTCAAGAGGCACGTTTTGTCGCGGAGACAAAGGGAAGCTTCTACGGATACTTTATTTTTCGTTAGCATTTGTTTTGGTCTTAGGTCATATAAATAATGCATTATCACGCATAGGGTCGCGTCTCTTAAGATTTGAGATGGTAGAAATGTAGAGATATAGCAAAATGAATAAATACATATTTTCCAGAATGCATGAAATTCTGACGTTCTAAGGTGTGTAAAAAAGCACTTACATTTAAGTATAAATAAATGTTATTTATTTGTAAATAAAATAATTTGTTAATATTGTATAAAAATAATAATTGAAAATCAAATTTACGTTCCAATTTGATGCTCTAAAATAGAAACCATAATACAAACTAATTTAAAGACTGCTACAGATACTCGTAGATCTCTTTTTTTCCCATATCAGTGAGGACATCGAATAAAATTATTTCCCAGAATTTTGCACTTATTACACGTTTCACTATCATATGCTATATTTTTATTTGAAATGCTAAATTGTATGCAAAACTGTTTTGTTCTGTCTTTTTAAATATTCAAGTTATTATTTTATCGACTCGATCAGACATGGTGTTGAATATTCGCATGATATTTTGGTCAGGTAGTCTTATTTTTTCTTCTCTTACATTCTGGGATAGAATAAGAATTATAAAATGATATAGGCTTAATTTTGCAAATATCTGATTTGAATCCTAAAGTCATAGATAATAAAGCAAATGGGTAGAACAAAAAAACAATAATACATACAGCGAAGAAGTTAATTGTCACAATTTATTTAAGTTATTTTACAATAATTATTATTAAATAGGCAGAAAAATAACTTATTTAATTTATTTACCCAGGCCGACACAGGCTGTATGATAAAACCACTACAAAGTGTAAAATAAAGTCGCTTTCTCTGTCCCTATGTCCCTTAAATCTTTAAAACTACACAATTGATGCGGTTTTAAAGGTTTTTTTTAATAGATAGAGTGTTTCAAGTTTTTAATGCCCATGCGAAGCCGGGGCGGGTCGCTAGTAAATAATAAAATGCCAATCTAGAAATTTTTTTAAAGAAGGTAACTGACACTGTAATCTTTAATTAACATTTTTGGATTTCCTCTCCACTTAAGCATTCAACACTAAGCAAATTCTCAGTCGTCTTAATAATTATCTCTGAAAAAACCGTACTCTTGTTACCGTCTACTTGTTCTATAATTACTTTAGAAAAGAACTCCTTAGTATAGATTTCTCTCTGAGACCTATACTAAGAAGTCGCTCACGGATTTCAAAAACTATGGATGTGATGAGTTGTATGGCGCAGGCACCACATCAGTGCCCCTAGTATGAGATTTTCTTAACACAGACGCTAGCGATTGCGTTAGGATTTTGTATGGAATTTCGTAGTTGCCTTACTATCAACCAGAGGCGCTGGACAGGTTTGTCGCTGGAAAATCGTTAACGCAGTCGCTAGCGTCTGCATTTAGAAAAACTCATACTAGGGGCACAGATATCATCGAACTCAGTTCAAAATAGTCCCAGTCGTTATTTAATTGCGAGTGCTTTTTAAAGCGCTTTACTGCAACCATGACTGCATCAGGTATACGGCTGTCTAAGCACCAGGTCGCATATCTGCACAACGGACATATTATGTTGTAAAAAAATTGCAACAACAGAGTTTGAGAACAAAAATTAGGTAAAGCTAAAATCTATACCAGTGCCTGTTTTAATTAGAATGCAAATTTAATAGCCCCGAGGTATTTACATGTCAATGGTTGCCTTTAAATAATGCTATTAGAGGCACAAAGGAAGAGAAGACTACCTTTTGACACAAAACAATGAAATTACGGAAGTATCATCAATGTGATTTCAATACATGAGATCTTTGTAAAATAAATTGAAGGGGTAACGATACCTTAGGCTCTTTTCTGGCGCAAATTTTCACTTTTTTTATTTAAATATATTCATTTTCTCACTGACTTATTTTGGTAAAAATTTCAAATCACCCCTCATGGTTTTTTACGTATTTATATAATGCAAAACAACAATTCTTAATTTCATCTTAATTTATCCTAAACCTTATCCCACATTCTTATTTGGGGTCGGCACAGTATGTATCGTATATGAGATCTTTTGGCACCTATTTTCTGCGTCAAACCCCTGGTATCTATCATAACACACAATCCATCCATTACAGTTTAACATGTTGAGCAGCAAAAATAAAATTTTTGTTTTATTTTTTTATTTACTATGCGCTTCTGTACTCTTAGTATTTTGTAGGAACCTCTGACTTCTCCATATTGATCCAGGTTTATGGAGCATCAATTTTCCATGAATATCAATTTGGATTACGGGAGGTATTGTGTCTAAGATATAAAAATAAAGTAAAGGTAATTTGGTTATTGCATTGGATATAATTATTTTATTACTCCCAAGCAAATAAAATCGATATAGTAAAAATAATTCTTATAACTTAGGATTAAAGATGAATTGTTGAATTATATTGATCAAATTTAATTGATTTGGATTGAAATATAAAGTAAGTAATAGTAAAATTACCTTAACTTACAATCAGTCATGACTTAATAGTCCTTAGATTACATTAAAAAAAATACACATGTACTTTATACGAGTATAACACCCTTATTTAATGAAATAAAAGTAATCCTTTATATCATATAGTAAGCACTCCACTTTGTTATCTATCTCTATGCAATATTTCATCTAAATCCATTCAGCAGCGATTCATGAAAACAATTCATTCATTGATCATTTGCAGAAATAAATATACTTATACGGTGAACAAACTATTCAACTCTTCATTTTACTTTTGCAACAAGCTAGTGTAAGTCGTTTAGAATAGCAAAAGCCGCCTTAAGAAAAAGTTATTTCCTGAACACAATAAAAGTATAGCTTTTCTTAAAGTCTGCTCCGAGACACGAACACAGATAAAATAGAAAAATGTTATATCAAGAAGTTGATAGACGTAACTAGAACGTATATCGCGTTCTTAAGACTTATATTGTTGCTCTATTTTTGATTGCCATGACTAAAAATGTTTTCTAGAATAATTCTAGTTTTATTGTCCTTTTATTTTTTTACTAGCGACCCACCCCGGCTTCGCATGGGTATAAAACCAACCTTCCTCTTCATTCACTCTATCTATTAAAAAAACCGCATCAAAATCCGTTGCTTAGTTTTAAAGATTTAAGCATACCTACATAGGGATATAGGATCAGAGAAAGCGACTTTGTTTTATACTATGTAGTGATTGATAGTGATAGTGATTATATTTTATTTTATTATTTTGATTTAATTAAATGTTATATAAATAAAACCGATTCACATGACAATAAGTGGACTTAGTGTTAATAGTATTATTTAACCGTCAACCTCTGCTTCAGGCAGAGATCATAATTATTGGTATATAATAATTATAAATATAATTAACTTATTGAAAAAGTAATCACACGTATTATAAACATACAAAATATTTATGCATAATAAGTAATGCCATATTTAAAAAAATGCCCAACCAATGCTCATTAGTGGGATAAAATAGGAGTTATAGTAAGTTAATACTTACTTATATTTAAATATAGCTCAACTATCAGACTTTAAATAATAAAACCTAAAAAAGGCAGGGACAATAATACTATATTATATATTTTAATAAATCCAATGTAACCTTTAAGCTTGTATTACCTATTTACAAAGAAGTTCAAATCGCCCTGTCTCTCTGAGGCAATTTTTTTTAATCTATGCCTATTTACTATATTGAGAGAGCTCGATGTGCAGTCGACTTTATAAACAAAACTAACAAGATCCATTGTATTTAATACCTACAACGTAATTAAGAAGAAATAATGGCAGTTAACTTTCCAGCCGGATGTTCAACGTAGCTGGCTTTAACTAAGAATCCTAGAGAGCCGCTGTAGAGCCGGCCCTGGGGTAGAGCGAGAAGAGCGGTCGCTCTAGGCGCCAGTTGGGAAGGGGCGCCAAAAAGCCAAATGCGAAAATAATTTTCAGCGCAAAATACAATTTTGAAACATAAAACTGAATAATTATAATAAAAAGGATTAAGCTCATATACATAATAGATTCATATTTTGGACGTTTCAACCGCTTTTTTTATTATAAGTATGCGTTATTTTAAAAGTTAACGAAGTATAATGATTCTTGCTTAACTTAGAAGTTTACTGTAAAATAATACTTCTAGCATATCGTTAATCTGTTCTGATGTAAAAATGTAATTTTACGATAAAGTATTATAATAAATAGCGTTATCGAAGAAAGCGATGAATAAAGGGGCGGAAAAACAATCAAGCCCTACAACCTTAACTCTCTAGGGCCGGCGGTGGGGCCGCTCCTTCTCTATTATATTGTAATTATGATATATATGTTCTTGTTGGCTGTAAACTTCTTTTTGATTTATATTTTAATTCTCGTCTTTATTAATAAGAAACTAGAGTTTATTTAAAAACATGGAATATTTCTGCAGTACACAGCTATGTTAAATTATACATAGTATGTTTGGATCATCGTCTTCTTCATCATGTCGATGTTCAATTATTTCATATGGTGTCGGACCAAAACTCCGCCTCTATTATTGCATTATCCGTGCCCTGGACAAGGTTATGTTTTGGATAACTTAAATAGTTACGTCTTGAATAACACATAATGTATGAAATATTAGATTATTAGATAAGCCAAAATAATAAATATATTCATTTCATTCGTTTTATTCATGTAAAATAGTTAGAGTTTGTCTTATCACAGATTTAAATTGTACATTATTATAATATTTACGAAAGAAAAGAAAAAACTTTATTTATTACCTATTAAATAATTATAAAATCTTCCTTTATAAATAATTTCCTAAATCGCATTTTAAAATTCTTGCAAAAAGCTGTAACAAATTCTTAAATCCCATGCCAGAATGTAAATACATTTTTTATTGCAAGTAATTAAGTAAATCTGATTCAGTTCTTTGACCTTCTCATCCATCCAACGACCTTTTTATTATAATTTCCATCAGAATTAAAACAAAGCACACCTTAATAAATTACCGGGGTTTTACGAGATACTATATAAATAAAGACATGCGAATGCCATTAGTGTTATTACAGTTTTATAGCGGCTTATAGCAGGTGTATCAAATATAGGGACAACAGTCGCGGTGACGGAAATCTCATTACTGCTCGAGTCCAAATCATAGAATTTCGGCGAAAAAAATATATAATTTTTATAACGAATAAATAGCATTACATGTAAGCCTAATAGCTCTTTCATTTATAATTATGATAAAGCATTAGAACTAGAAGCAAATTGCAAAAATTTGGGCACAAGGTTGTACAGAGTTAATTCACCTTGTACCACACGATATAATTATGGAAATCTCTTCGCGAAATATCTACTCTTGATGTGGCTACATTTTGACTGGGAAATGATATTGGCTAAAGGGAGTAATAAGTAAGAATACAATAATTACGAGAATGTTTAGCCCAAGGATTAAATTCGCCAATTAATATTTTGCTAAACAGTTGATAAATAAATTGGTTCACGACGTATGATAAATAGTTTCTGAGATAACGATGATTAATTTAGGTAAATGATATGATCCTTTCAGCCGCCATCAGATTATCATATAATTTAAGGCTTCTTAGTCCCATTTCGTAGCTGGCTTCGAAATGGGAAATAAAATTCCCATTTCTACCTGCAAGGGTGGTGTCTCTCCCCAGTTCAAGTCACATCTTTTACCCAGGCCACCTGAAAGCTCGGGGACCTATATCCAATGACAACAGCTTATCAGACCTTGTCCGACTACTTTATAAATTTGGATTTCGAGCCTATGTTCAGTTGGGGGCAGATGAAAGTAACCAACTACCATTCTTATCATAGTAACCGGGGGTCAGATTTATCTGCCGACTGTAGGTCGCTATTTTTATTGCTTTCTGCTCTTAACTTGCTCCAAGCGCTATAAGCTTCATACTCAGTGAGCGGTTGTCAGGAATAGTTTGCGGGTATTACTTGATTATGGAAGTGAAAATGATTTACTTGACGTCGAGTAAACAAATACTACTGAGAAATTTGTGTTAAATATATTCCAAGAGAAATGTTGACATATTTTTAGGCAAATATTATTTTGGGTTTTTCTAGATCTAGTAAGTTGTGCTTTTTAGGCTTCCGTATCCAAAGGGTAAGATGGAACCCTACTGTAAAGACTCCGTTGTCCATCCGTCCGTCCAATTATCAGGCTGTATCTCATAAACCGTGATAGCTAAACAGTTTAAATTTTCACATATTATGTATTTTTGTTGTCGGTGTAACAACAAATACTAAAATCCCCTGTGGCCGGACACGAAGAACCACGATGTTGAAGTGGAGAAATAAGTATTTAATTGTAATTTTATTATATTTATTCAGATAATATTGATACACTCTGTTAGTAACAATTTAACTTAAATCTATGTTAGTAATTGGCACACACATGTGAATACAAAAATCATGTTTTAATATGATATATTCAGGGTAGGTAACTTTTTCTCCTAGAAAATATCAAGTAACCGCAATATCTAAGTTGATTTTTATTCCTTTTCAGAAATTAGATCTAAAAACCAAAGTGTAGTCCAATCTTCGTGGCTGAACGAAGCACTAGTCCACACAGATTCGATTAAAGACAACGATCGCGTTTCCTATTAGGTTCAGTTGCAACGGGTCGTGACGTCACGCGCCTCCCCCACCCCTCTTTTTGTTTTAGAATTCCGTTGTGGAATAATAGAAATTCTGTAAATAAGAATTAAAAAAAACGTCTGGACCTTGCAGCTCACTTAAAAAGCAAGCATGCAATAAGATAAATATATTAAATTGCGTTCAACTGCATTTTTATTTCAAGTTCCTGTCTTCTCTAACTTAGTATCTAAACTTCATCGAAATTGGCTTTGCAGTTATATGTTTGTTTGACAATGTGTTTTAATTCATAGAAGATATTGTTACTTATTGTTATGAAAATCATAATCAAAGCATGTTTTCTAATCATATCCTCATCTTGCGCTTCAGAACCCGAGGTACGCTTTTATCATGGTCTTAGATATTTATAAGGTAATCAAAAAAGCATACGGCCCACCTAACTTAGTAGTTTTAGTGGGAAACCAGACCAATTGATTCATTATCCGATTAATGGCTAACAATGACCGATTTTTTGGTCTGCCTAATAAGATCGGTCCAATTTGTTAATGTCTTTAAATCTGACAGTGATAACAACCGGAACCAATATGTTTTAATTAAAAAAAATATATTAAAAATTTTCTTACCCGAAACCTTCATTACACTAACCAACTCTGACTTGACCGTTTCTATTTTTTCCGGGAAATTCTCCCTCAACCATTGAAGTAATTGGAGAGTGCATTGAATGCGAAGTTTTAAGGCTTTAAAATGACGTGGAATCATAAATAACAAGTTTTACGAGCGGAAGTACTTCTAGATATGATACCAAATGAAAGAACATTTTATTTTTTAGTTCTTATTTAAATATTATAAAACAATGTTTAGGTATTACTCGTTTGGAATACATTATTTATGAAATAGACGCTTTTGGAGGAAGAAAGAAGTTTACAAAATATTGTTTGCTATATCAAAAGTGTTTATTTTATTGTGTCTTTGTCCAACTAAATATGATATAAAAATGAAAAAATAAATAAAAATAAATTATTCAATTAATTAGCGGTAGTAAAATGGTTTTTATTAATTTCAGTTTGTCAAATCCGTTTCAAGTAACACTTAAAATTGAGTTAGCGTAACACCGGCCAGTTTCCCTGCTAGTCATTTTCACTAAGTCATCAGTTTACTTACTTAAATCAATAAAATTTGGCAATATCGAAGTTATTTGGCATGGGATGATTTTTATACCATCCTTATTTTCACATGTTTACGAAAAATAAATGATTATTGATTATTATTGATACAAACAAACAGTATTTAAATGATAATGAAATATAATAACATAATATATATATTATCACTACATAGTATAAAACAAAGTCGCTTTCTCTGTCCCTGTGTTCCTTTGTATGCCTTACTCTTTAAAACTACTCAACGGATTTTGATGCGGTTTTTTAATAGATACAGTGATTCAAGAGGAAAGGTTTTATGCCCATGCGAAGCCGAAGCGGGCCGCTAGTTTATTGATATAAAAATAATAAAATTTAAATAAAAAAAATAATCTTAGTCTATAACTTCGAAATTGATACGTATATAGTGAAATATCTAACCTATATGACAATCGATTTCCACATAGCTTCTGGTTTGAGTGTCCTCTCCCAGGATGCGTGCGAAGATCGATGCCTAATGAATCGCACCAGCATCCTAGTCGAGATGAGTGCCACTTGACTCACCCTATAGCCGGCATACACCACTATTGAAACAAAACATGTATATTATTTGTGTATTGTACAACAAAAGCCTAAATAAGATTCTCACAGATAGAAATGAGTATTAGTAATTAGAGCTAGGAGAAGAAGACCAAAAAAAGGGAGGGATGGATTGTGTTAGGGGGGAATTAGCTGGAAATAGTATTAAATGGAAGGAACTTACATACTGTGCCATGCCGATCCCAGATAGGAAAGTGGGATAGGTAAAGGAAAAGAAAAAGATTTGACAGTTTGAGTATACCCGTGCGAAACCCGGGCAGGTAGCTAGTTTTGTATAGAAACGAAAAAAGACCGATTTCTCATTTATTGGTCTATTATTTGCCTGCGACTTCACCCGCGTGAGTTTTCTCTGGAACCGTCATTTTCTTTTGTGTCCTTCTCAATACTTCTGTTCGGTCGTAGATAGGGCGTGAAAGCGTATCAAACAAAGTCACTTTCGCATTTATAATATTAATTGGATTTATGGATGGATACAAAAAGTCAAAGGAAAGCAAAAATAGGTAAGTAAACGAACCGCTATAAGGTTTGCCTACGAGTATCTCTGATTCCGTGGAGACAGAGCAGCCAAGTTTATCCAAAGACAGTGGTAATGAATATTAAATAAGGTACTAGATCTAGATTCGTATCAAGGAATTAATAATGGTACTAACCTCGTGTCGTGAAGGTAGCAGGGAAGTGCCAGATACAGGACGTTTTCAATTCATCCGATCGATTGTAGAATTGTATTACAACTTTTAAATATTAAAAAAAAAAACGATAAGAATCGAACGTACAATCAGCATGCACAATAATAAATAAATAAACTTAAATAATATATATTTTTTTATATATTATATAAATAAGTAGGCATTACGTAGACTGAAGAAAAAATATATCGTAAATGCAGTAGGTAAGTATATAATGAAATATTTATACATAGAAAAATGATTTATACATATTTATATATTAATTAAGGATCAAAATAATTATCCAGAAAGAAGCTAGAAGAGAGATATTAATGCAGCCGGAGTTCTTGGCACTATGCCACAAGAACAATTACTAGATCTATAGAATAGTTTATATTTTAAATTAATTTGTTTATTTAAAGATAGAATTTTAGTTAAGGAGATAATAATTGAATACCTTATTACCAAAGCAGTATGCGAATACCGCATAACTTTATGTCGAATGAATATAATTCAAAAACGTAAGATAATCATGCGCCACCGAATTTGCGTGAGTTGTACATCTTTAAAATAACACTCCAGGTGAAGCTGCAGGCCATACACGGAAAAAAAATAATCAACAAAATATTTAATAGTACCTCATCTATAAACACTACTTGAACTGATACTAAGTGCCAGTTCGCAATCCCTGATACGCTTGATTTATTAACATGGGTGGTTTGTAACTATGCACATAGAAACTCCGTCTGTCTGGTTGTTAATATTCATTAGAAGCTTTGAAGACAGTCGCGTAGACAAATCGACGCTGCAGCTTCTCTTCAGACGCGGAACCGCCGCATTAATAATGTACAGTCGAGATCAATCGTCATTTGAGGCGGACTTTGTGCAAAGATTATTTCTGTAGGTAATAGTTTGTTCACGCTTTATTTGTCCTAGTAAATCATAAAAAAATTATATGGTGGTAGCTGATACTTTGGTGGTCGCCATTTGAGAACTTTTTGCCTCACCGGCCATTAGTTCTTCGTGCTGCCATTTTTGTTTGTGATAGAGGAATAAAAATCTAAATTTTCTTTTATTTTCTGCGTTGGAAGAAATAATAAATTAATCAATATTAATGTTTTTTCTTCCAAAAATATACATACATGATCTGTATACTAGATCGAATCATTAATATTCCGATTGTATATATCGGAGCTCTTGCATTATTTGTCTTTAGCTGAGGTTTCCCAGAGGTAAGCGTAATGAATATTGAGATGCAGCCAAGCAGACAGTTAATAGATTGTGTGTATTTAGATCTCATGTACTATTATTATGGTTAGTACCTATTCCGTATTTAGGGTTTAGAGATCTTGCTTCAAATTAAAGATTATACTTATACCTATTGTTGCCTGTTTTGGGTACCGATTTTTTTAAACGAATTCATATTTTTTTAAATGCCAATTTTAAACTTTTGATAAACCAATGTTGATCACTATTATAACATAATTATAATCATACAAAATGTTTCACAAAGTGTATATTTTCTTTGCTTCGGTGACTTTTTGACCAGTTTTGATGGACAAATCACAAACGAATCAAACCATCTCTCAGTTTACTGAGTGGCAAAAAGTGCTAATGACGTATCAGTGGAGGATATACATACACGTAAAAATTGACTCACAAAAAGGGATATATAGAAGAACAGAGAGTAAAGTGATGAAGAAAAGGCAAAAAAGTAGAGCGTAGAGTACGCTGCTGCGGATACGCTTAATGAGAGAGAAAAAGAGGTGTCTCAGCGCCGATCAAATTTGGTTTGTATGTATTTTGTCAATGTAGTTGTATGAAAACAAAGAATTTTGAATTGCACACGGGCAAATTTTTCTTTTTTAGTTTATGCATAAAAACTTATCTTTATTTACGCCAACTATAAAATTTCCGTTTTGTAGATGGCTTAACTTCAACTTAAGGTAAACCTATATTAACACTCAAATTTAAAATAAAGAATATCCGTATGCCTACAGCCAAAACACTACGCGTCTCTGCATACAAACTAGCAAGAACTGAAATTTTTGCTATTAAAACAAATTTAGTGTACGTGACAAAAGGAAGTTTGCAAGGATATGCGTCACTTAGCATAATCCATGCATCAAAATCCGTTAATTTTCTTTTAATGCAAGCACAGGATGCAACGTTTGCTCGTTAAGAGTGTACATTGTTTTGCATTAAGGTTTTTATGGACTTAAGTATAGCTGGTACTTTTAAACTGCATAATCGTTTTAGAATTAGCATATTACGGCCACAATGTTGGTTTTCTTGTACAGAGGGAGTATTGACAGGGTAAGGGGTGTTATGTTAAGAAATATTTTTATTGATATTATTTAAAAACTTAGTACTGCACAAGTCTAATTAAAGAATATTTTATTTGACTATAAAATATCAAAATTATACAATACCTAATAAATACATCGCTGTATCTATTCTTGTTTCAACTCTAGCGTAACATTAAAAAAATAAAATAAAAATAAAAAACTTGCTACAAATAATATATTCTTAGTATCAGTCACATAATCAGTTATTATATGTATGAAAAAAGCTATCTATTTTTAAGTAGATATCATTATCATCATAATTTCAGCCACAGGCTGTCCACTGCTGCTGGCCTCCCCCAAGGATTTCCAAAATAACCGGTTGGAATTGGCCTGCATCCAGCGCCTGCCTGCCTCATAAGAAAGCTCAAAATCGCCCAAAGAGCCATGAAGAGAGCTATGCTCGGTGTTTCCCTACTAGACCGAATCAGAAATGAGGAGATCCGAGGAGAACAAAGGTTGCTAACATAGCCCAGCGGATTAGCTCTTTGAAGTGGCAGTGGGCAGAGAACATAGCGCGACGAACCGATGGCCGATGGGGCAAAGGTTCTCGAATGGCGACCGGAAAGCGCAGCAACGGACACCCACCGACCAGATGACCTCAAGAGTTGATATTATATCAATCTCGAAATACTTTCTGTTCAAATAACTCCTTTTATCTACAGAAATACTAAATATTCGTATTGATTCCATTACGTATGTAATGTAACAAACAAATGTTCAATAAAATAAAATGAAAATGCATATTTATCACGACAAAATATCTTTACGAAATAAACAGAAACCCCTCGAAAATTACAGTATCGTATAACAATAATTCACTGAATTCTCCTTTATTTTTCCATTAAGGGGGAAATCGTCATGCAACATTATCTAACCAGGTATCTATAGCTTGATTTGATAATAATAAGTTACTGGCAGGAAACGTGGAAATAGGGGTGGATTGGGGTGTGAAAATGTTTATACACTTTCATAATTTTGTAGGGATGAAATCTAACTGAGGGGCGGAGACGGCTTCACCAAAATACTTAATATGGAAAATACGAGGTGAAAGGTTTTGGTCATGGTATTAGGGTATTTTGTAGGATTTGTCGCAAGGAACGAATTACTATACATATAGGTAGTTTTTTTGTGTTTCAATTTTATTGGTGTTTGTTTGTGGTTTGGTTACTTTTTATGATAGATCTACAGTGATAGTTCATTTGTATATAAGCCACATGAATAGTTTATTTAGAATGGTAGGTAACACTACCTTACCTGCAGTACCCACCTAACTTTTGTTGGGCTCAATAGAATTATTGTATCAGAAAATAGCTTTTTCAAATATTTGAATAGAGCAAACCATCATTCAAGTGTATTTCTCGAAAGGGATTTCTAAATTCTTTGTAAATAAATTACAAATCAATTGCCTTATAAAATTGGCTCTTTCGAAAGAATACCTATGCTCATTTAATAAAGACTAAATTTAGACTTTCATATAAAAGATCAAACGGCCTGTGCGAATTCCAAGTTCTCATGTAAACAAACCTTATTCCAGTGATTATCCAGCAAATTCTTTTTTTAATTAAAAACCGTTGAGCGAAATTGGATCGGCTTTCTTTGTTCTCTAAGGCTTTAGGGATATTTATTTGAGTATTTTTTGCACAAATTATTCAGGCTTATTGAACATTGGATGTCGGGTGGGCAATCTATCACCGAATAGCCGAGACCTTGTAAAGAATACGGATAAATGGGTCACAAATCCAATGGCGAGCGAACCTTTGAAAATTGGTTTTATACGTTTTACATGTTTGTGGATTTGGTATGGGACGTTGTGAAGGATCCTGGAAAATATCGTAAGGGTATTTTGAGGATTGAATAATGTTAGACACATTATTGAACTAGCTGTTGATTCTGGATCTGAAGTTTTGAGACTTGTCAAATTCAAGCTTCATAAATCAAGGAAATTAAAGAATTATGAAAATATAATCAGTAGACATTTTATTAATAATAATAATAATTTTATAACCGTACGAACTTTTTAAGTTCAATTATATAAACCCTTCGAGGGTTTTCGACTAATCACATAAAGAATTAGCACCTTCAACTCGATTGAAATATAACAACGATAATTTCATTACAGTACAATCCTAAATTTACTAAAAACAACAAAAGACGTCCTTTTAAGGGTTAACTCTAAAGTGATATCTATAAAATTAACCATCAAAACATAATAAACATAAGAATTTTTCATACAAAAGCCATACTCTATTAGTACTACTATAAATGTACTTACCCTTCCGTATAATACGCATAAAATTTTATGTTCCTAAGGAAACTGACATTCTACAACAAATGAGAAATTGAAAACGTCTTAAATCCTCTTAGGTTTCCGCGAAATCTTTACTACATTCATTTTTGCTTCAACTACCACGAAATTGCGGGTCCCTTATATGGCTCGTCTAGTGCGTATCTGATATCCAAAGAGCTTACCGGGAATGATTCCATTTCGATCCTACAGAACTTTTATGACCGTAGTAAAACACCAACGATTTGCAGTAGGATTTTCCCGACAGGTAACTGCTTCGTACGAGAATGGACGTAATGCTGACCGATTTATATGTGATACACGTTTATTTCTGGAATTAAATATTATATCATATTTTACGTCAAAACTGGTGAATCTAAAATTCTGAATATAATTTTCAATATCGGATATTGGTGTATTAAACCCTAGCGTTAATTCTTGTTCTTTATCATGTTTTTCGAATCTAGCCATGGAGAAAATGAAAAACAGAAAATAATCACTTCACCACATAGTATAAAACAAAGTCGCTTTCTCTGTCCCTATGTCCCTTTTTCTGCTTAATTCTTTAAAACTAGGTACTCAACAGATTTTGATGCGGTTTTTTTAAATAGATAGATTGATTCAAGAGGAAGGTTTTTATGCTCATGCGAAGCCGGGGCGGGTCGCTAGTATTGTATGAATACTTAAATGTAAAAGGAAAATAAACAAAAAATAGTAAATAGACTGTAAGTAAAAGCTGTTTTTTTTCTCTCGTAGGTCGTGAAGGTAGACCGAGGTAATCGGCAAATGCATACCGTGGTCTAGTCTTAAGAGCCGAGACTCTGCCTACCCCGTAAGGGATAAAGACTAAATTATATGTCTGCCTTCATCATATGTTGGTCCCAGCTGCCATGTGGTCTTTGAAGAAACCACGTCAGAGGCCTAAAGGTGGTTTACAAAAACTCTGGCACTAGGGTGTGCAGACCTTCTAACACACAGTTTATGATCATATAGCGTCAGTTATAAGCTTGGCAACATACCTCTTATTTTTAAATAGCCAAATTTCAACTTTATCCTTAAAACTCATTTGTCTACCCATGAGCAATCCTATAAAGATTTCGTCTTGTCATACTAAGGCACGGAACTCTAAAAAAGAGTTACTTCTATATCATTACCCAAGAAATATTGTTTCTCTAGGAAACCTCTGAAATGCCTATCTACGGTTCACAGCCGGTCATCTAATAGAGGAATAGTTGAAAACAATTTTCCAATCTCTTTGTACCGGTGGCCAAGGTTCGGTGATAAATTTTATGACAAATTGGAACCCCTCGCAGAAGCCAGATTACGTTTGAGTTCCAAGGCTGGAGAGGTAGCGGAGAAAACAAAGTTTATCACTAACACTACATAGTATAAAACAGTCACTTTTTCTGTCCCTATATCCCTATGTATGCTTAAATCTTTAAAACTACGCAACGGATTTTGATGCGGTTTTTTTTAATAGATTGAGTGATTCAAGAGGAAGGTTTTTATGCCAATGCGAAGCCGGGGCGGGTCGCTAGTATATGTATAAAGGTCGATCTGCTACTTTTCAAGCCTACTAATCATCTAACTAATATAAATTCGAAACTCTGTCTGTTACTCTTTTACGGCTAAACTGCTGGACCGATTTAATATATAACTGATTATACTTATGCGATATATAACTGAGTACTACGTGGGCGAACCGTAACAGCTTGTATTAAATAAATACAAATCTGTGGACGGAATGGACAATGGACCCTTATTAGGTTTTAAAAAAAAATAAACTGAAAATATTTTATTTATATTTGTTTTTTTTAATAGATTGAGTGATTCAAGAGGAAGGTTTTAATGCCCATGCGAAGCCGGGGCGGGTCGCTAGTTATTATTATAACACACAAAATACGTACATATGGCATTTCATGTTTCCAGTTGGCTACGTCTAAATATCTACTGTTATTGACACACAAATGGATGATCTATATCACTAAAATGTAAATTTGTTTTCAAATCTTAAATAATCTATCAAAAATGTATTAGTAAATATTTTAAAAGCCTTTATTTTTGATAAAAACTACATTTACTTTTCAGTTAAAAAAGGAGCTTAAAAATCAAATTTTTAATACAAATTGTGAGGTAAAAAACCCTAAAACCTTAAACTTCATAAATAATTTTAATTAGCGTAAAACAAAATCCATGTTGTAATTTACAAAACAGAAACAAAGCAAACAGTTGACAAAGCATGGTAATATTTTCCTTATGAAAATTAAAATAAAGTTTAAAATAGAAATACATGACGGAAATAAGGAAATGCATTACCATAGCTTAGGGGAGGGCTGTAAGGAGAAATGCACTCAAACATTCCAGATGTTATGAAGTTTTAGAAATATAAAAGGTACGATGAAGCTGCTGTAATTTTATTCAGTTCATAAAGGGAATTATATTTTCTTTTCTTCTTTTTTTGCCTAATGTAATATATTTTATAAGAAAATAACGTAGTTTTTGCTATTTAAATAATTTTTGTATGTATTGCATCAAAACAAACGTAAACATGACAAAATTGACGAAAGGTAGCCCTTATCACACACTTAACTTAATTTCATGCAAAAATATATTTTTTTTTGTTGATAAACTAAGTAAATTCCAGGTCATCAGGTCGGCCATAGCAGGGACAACATTTACAGATAGGGGTTCAGCTTAGAGGATACCTGCAGGTGTGGTAACTCTCCCCTGACCATGGCACATCTTCTATCTAGTCCTGCGTGCCCGCACACTCTTGAGACCTGTACGAAGCCACTGGCAACACCTTGTCAGTGAGTTCAGGTGGCTTACTACCATCTGAGTAAGGGAGATGTCGCCTAATATCATGTATTGCGCTGTTTCGCTTACTCACTGGATCTTGCATGGGTTTAAGAGACAGTAATAACCTCCCTGGTCCTTACAAATATAAATTTTCCAGAGTCGACTCGCTAAGAATAAGAAGATATAAAACTAGAAAACACTAGTAAATATCAAATTCCTTAAGAGCACGAAAATGTCATACCTTTACAGAGCAGTGCACTTAAGTTTTTCACACTGGCAAGCTTCTTGGACGCTTTTAATGCAAATTTTATTTATTCATGTAAATTAATATCTATTCGAGACACCAAGTGAAGCGAGAAATTGAGTACGTGCAAAAATAAAGGTTGTATCACTCGGCTTATGCAAACTCTTGCCGCCTCCGTGGTTACCAATTAGGTTGTTGTGTTATTTTTGTAGATTGGACTAGGAAAAGGTTTCGTGATAAAAAATACATATTTAGAATTTATTTCTTCCTATGTCAACAATTTTTAGTTAAAATCAAAGGTGTCAATTGTGTGTGGTCTAAATTAATATTGGTGGATATTATTTAGAAAGTGGTTTAAATTGCCGACAACTATTAAAAGCCAGTTAAGGAAAGTAATCTATACATATAATAAGACACTAAAATGCGAGTGTCTGTACATTTAATATTTTTCAAAAAAACTGATTGAGTGCGGTTTAAAAAGAGTAACAGAAACCAAAAAGACAGTTTTTGGAATTTTTGTCTGTCTGTATGTATGTATGTATGTATGTATGTCTGTCTGGTACGTTATAACTTCGAAAATACTCAATGGATTTAAACGCGGTTTTCACAGTTGGATTACATATAGTTAGGAGCGTTGTCAAAACTTTGTTTCGTCAAAATCGGTTAAGGGAAAAAGAAGTTATGGTCGATTGAAAATTTACTTCAAACACTGCTTAAAACTGTTAATGCGTTTACTTACGTTTAATTTAATTTAGATAAGGCTAGGATTTCTACTTTCTATTATCCATATCAATAAAGACGAAAACACGCACTGCAACTATTTATTTTAATAAAATAACACATTGAATTTCATCGTAAATTTAGTAACATGAAATCTCAATAGATGGCGCTTACTTACTTAACAACTCGCTATGGTTTCGCATTATGGTATAGCAGATTGAAATTAACCCTAGCAAATTAAATAAATTGTTGGGCTTTGTCTTTGTGGTTCTTTTGATTTGGTTCTTTGGTTGTTGTCTATTGATTGGTTTTTTCCTATTTCGACATAAGTTTATTTAGGAAAGTAGTTCAGTTGAGTCGTTGAGTGGTCTGAATCCGCCCTTAAAATATTTGCATTGTAGTTGATTTAAATTCACCTTATATAAAGAACTAGCTGTTCCCCGCGGCTTCGCCCCGCGTGGGACTCGGTTATATCGCGCCCAAAAGTCGAAACTCAAGGTTTTGGCGGAAATTGTCGGGGATGAAGTGATTTACACTTCATATAACAGTGTTGTGCATCAGGATGATGCTACCACCTACCCTATCGATTTTTATTGGCTGCAAGTGGTCTTCCTGCTCATAACATTACCCTTAAAGTCGGCGTTCCCATTATGCTCCTAAGAAATCTTTCTCCGCCTAAACTATGCAACGGGACCCGACTCAAAGTAACGGTTTTGCACCGCAACTTAATACAGGCCGAAATTCTCACAGGGTGTGGTTCAGGCGAAACGGTGTACATACCTCGAATACCACTCATCCCCAACAATTACCCTTTTCAATTTAAACGCACCCAGTTTCCAGTTGCTGTATGCTTTGCCATGACGATAAATAAGTCGCACGGACAAACCGTAAAAGCAGCTGGCATCGACCTAAGAACAAGTCAACAAGACGTTTCTCGCATGGACAACTGTATGTGGCTTGCTCGCGGGTCAGTAGCGCCGAAAATCTATTTTTATTAGCCTCTGAGGGAGGAACTGATAATGTTGTCTACAAAGGATTCTTTGAACTTAACTCTGGAACATGATATTTGTTTATATTTGAATAATGTCCTGGCTACTTCGATTGCGTCATTTCATTTCAATGTAACACAGGTTACGCGAAAAGCGACCTACATGCGGGCGGAGCCGCGGGTAACAGCTAGTTTTTAATATAACGAAGTTGTCGGAAACAAAGTCTGAAGGAAAGGACATTCTCTAAATAACATCACAGACCTTGTTAACAACATGACTTGTATCATAGTACGTGCAATGGAAATTGGTCAATTTGTGACTAAATTATTCAATTCATAATTTCTTTTCGTATATCCCGATCTTCTGTAAAAAAAGACAAAAAGAAGGCCAGATGTCAGCTTTATTTTCTACACCTAAAAAAAATAAAGCTAAGACAAGAACCAAAAAAAATAAAGTGTGTAATAATTAATTGAATAATTTTGTTTAAATCAACACATGACCATGAATCCGATATATCTGATAAATCACATCCCTTCTGTACATACTATAATAGCTGGGAGGTCAGGTTTATCTGCCCCAGACTGTACATATTAGGGGAAGAAACAAACGTACCTACGCATAACAAAAAAATATTTCGTGTCCCGAAATTACTCGTATCCCCAAACAAAGAATAGAATGAAACTAGGAAAACAGTACACGACAAACACTTCTAACAACATGTCATTAACACTTACCAATGTTGACAAAGGGGAATATCTGCGTTCGTGTATGACAAACTGAATTATGTTTGGGACACACTGGTGTAGAGAAAGGAAATATTTTTATTTGTCTTGAGAAATAAAACATAAAAACGACACACGTTTGTTTTTTATACTATAACTAGCGACCCGCCCCGGCTTCGCATGGGCATAAAAACATTCCTCTTGAATCACTCTATCTATTAAAAAAACCGCATTAAAATCCGTTGAGTAGTTTTAAAGATTTATGCATACTTAGGAACATAGGGACAGAGAAAGCGACTTTGTTTTATACTATGTAGTGATATGATAGTGAAGTGATAGTGAAGTAGACTAACAGGCTTCCGTTGGCATCTTTTATGAGAAGCGGTTTCCGTAGCATGAGTGTGTGAGACGCCTACAATACTAGGAATGTAATATGACTGTGCTTAGTATTAAATTTTCTGCATAGGCATTTACAAAGATTAAGCCAATGACAACATGCTAAACTTTCTTTTCCAAAAAAAAGGAAGCTTCACTGTATGCTTTCTATGGCATAATCTTAGAGAATAATCGTATTTTAATCTTCATTTGTTTATTTTATTTAAATCTAAAATGCAAATCGCAAACATAATTTAATTTTTACGTGTTAAATATAAAGCTACAATTTAAGCTTTTTCATTTCAAATGCCACCAGGCTGTTTGATTCCGGGTCTGAGACTAGATTGACATATTCGCAACACTCAATTTCAAGCTTCAATTTATGAATTCATTGATAAATATGATGAATAACCAGTCAGCGGCAAATCCATTAAATGGTATGTACCTATGAACTCGTATGAAAAAAGCATGTATTACTGTTTTAAATTAAGAACGTTATTGGAGATTTTTTACCATTAATTAACCGATCGATATTTTAATTTTACATCCGTGTGTATGATCATTAATAACGCGGTAAAACAAAAACCGGCGATAGATAAACAGCGGAATTAATTAAAAATTAATGTTATTTCAACACCGGAGGGTTCAAAATGTATTAGCAGTACATATCTAGTACATTTCGAGTACGCACGTGTTGTCCGTTAATGAGATAATTCCTCTTGGGATACGTTAGGAACGGAATAATCATGGCCACAGGATTGCAAACGTAGTTATTTCTGTCACAATGCTAAACTATATCCACTGTGCAAATACTGTGGTCTAAATAATGCAAATTGAATTTTGGTTTCCAATGTAGTTTTATTTGTTTAACAATATAGCGGAATGTGGGATGGAAATGTATAGATAACAAGAGGGAGTCGCACTCTGTAAGAAAATATTTATTGCTCACACGATAACAGTGGTTGAGTTTCTCTTTTGAACAGATATTCTTTTAGCAGATATCTGATTACGAGAATTATAAAACTGAATAAATAAAAATAAACATTGAACTGAAAAGTAGCTTTATGAACATATTCCTTTCAATTTCCAACGCAATAACTTGCATCTAAGTTCAGCAACCTAGAAGTCACTCAATAGACTTCAAGAGTGCTATTTTTGAGATGTATGACTCACCCAAAACCGGTGAGTCGAATGATTGTCGTTCGAGTCACTAGTTATGTCGCATAAAAATCATTCGAAAACGAACGATAATCATTCGACTCACCGGTTTTGGGTGAGTCATACATCTCAAAAATAGCACTCCAGGCTGGTGTTGGAAGAGCGGTGCTAGATGGGGTTTCTCTGACAATAGCCTGTGTGACAGCGGCGCGGTGCAGTCGATGTCTCATACCTTCTGTCGTGCCCTATCTGGCCAGTCTTTTGAACAATGAGGGACTTGAACGAGGCAAACGACTTGGCAGTGAGAGTTATATTGTTTATCTATACTAATATAATAAGAAGAAAGATTTGATTGTATGCATCGAATAAGCTTCGAAATTACTGGCCCGATTTGAGAATTTTTTTCCATACCGTTGGAAAGGTACACTACCTCCAAGTGATATAAGCTATGTGTGTACCACGGGCGAAGCCGGGGTAGACTGCTAGTCTACTATGTAACAGTTTTACCTTTTGACTCTGGCCAATCATAACACCACATTAATTAGCCAACTCAATGCTTATCTTTCAACTCTTTGATAACATATATGTACTTCGAAACGAATAAGAGTTTCCAATCCAAGCTCAAAGAAAGCAGTGACGCAACATCTGCGGATGGCGAGTATAAACAAAGATATCATTGCTTGTTTGATCACAAACAGAAGATTCGTGAGAAAAGTATGACGGAAGACGCGCCGTTCAATGGTACTTGACATTGTGATGTAACAGAATAGAATGGTATTTCGATTTTTATCTTTGTACGATGTTTGAAACATATGTGTCGTAATGATTTTATTAGCTGACTTCTTTATCAGAGTACGTTGGTGTATCATGTAGACTGGTTGTAGTTGCAGCTTGCGGAATTTTATCGTGATGGTCGATGTTCCTATTGATGAAAATTAACTAAATGAAAACAAAAATGGCACACAATAATTGTCATGGTAATCAGAATCTGTTATAAGCACAGTTCCATAATGCAAGATGCCATGCTGCTAAAAAGCCTTGTAAAAAACTTACCAATAAAAAGAGGGTTGCCATAGTACGTCTATAGTTTTAACTTCTAAAATGCTCTTCGAAGAAGAGTTAGCTGAGCAGTATTGCCAAAGAAAATATAACTTGACGAGTCCTTCATGTCACGTTTTCGTGAGCTAAACAAATTAAATTTAACCGCTAGATACCGAAAACACATATTTAGTTAAAAAAATAAAAAATAAACAGAGTTTTAATTCTCAATAGTTGTCAAACATATTATATTAAGTAGCCAAAGGCAAACTACTAAGAGACTAGAACTTATCCAACTCTTTCTACGATACCCGTGAATATATAATATTTTGTTATTCCGTTAACTTCATCGCAAAAAGCTCAAGCTGTATAATCCGAAACACATTTCTTTGGAACGGCGTCACGTTTTCAAAAGTATAATAAAAACGTTGCTAAATTTGAATAATGCATCCGCCTGAATGCTATCGTATTTCATACCTCCATTAGTGAACCCCATTTTCCTCTATTTAGATACGGTTTCTGACATTCTTTACTGTCAAGATATAAGGTTCAATTTCAGGATGGGCTCTTTCTTATTATTCGTCAAATTATTTTTTCATATGTATTTCCGTGAGATGTATTCTTATTTATTTATTTATCATTGACATTTAATTCTTCGTTTGAGTGTTTCTTGTGAGTAAATCTTCAGTTTACGCTTCAGAGCCCAGAGTACGCTTTTAATCATGTTGTACTACTGATTATAACAATGGAGCTACTGCCGTTTGACCTCCGTAAATATTTACTTTACATACATATTTACAAATTTTAGCTAACTATTTTTTGTTTTCGTACTTTTGTATAAAATAAAAAGGGAAAGGGGAAATTTCTAGTACAAGAAAATGTAATCATTGATAAATCATAAAATATCAATTCATTTTCACAATTCAGCAATAATTTCTTAATTTACCTCTATATGATAGAGATTACTCAGCATAAGTTAACTAACAATATAACAAAATATATCAACAGACAATTTGTTCAACATCTATTCATAAAAATATCACTAAGATATTATCACACTACGAAGACCCTCGGATGGCTTTAGGAAGTTTTTCTCCACATCATTTACCACGAAAGGGGATACGAAAAGGGTTCATGTTAATTGTGACGTCACTTGGCGAGCTAAACTTCGGTTCCATAAGTAATAAATCTAGTTTTATTTATATACTGCTGTAGCCCGCGACTTCGTGCGCGTGAGCTTCGTTCCCGTTGTCGTGGGAATTGCCCGGGAATCTCTCTTTTCTTTTATACAAAGTATGTCATGATAGTTACCAACACAAAAAAAGAATTATCCTATTCGGTGCATTCGTTCGAAATTAAACATGCCTTGAACTCATTCAAATGACGATAACTTTTTTTTTAATGAACCGACTTTGATGAAACAAGTCTATCATCTACAAGTAATCCCGTGACTGTATCATAATCAATAAATTGTATACACCCGTTAGAGATTGCAACATTTATATTCTGTTTATTTATTGTACAATGGCAACATTTTCTTACTTTTTAATTGTATTAGATACGTCAAAATTGTAACTCACTCTTCCTTCACTTCTTGCTCAAATAAAAGATAATCGTAGTTTTTACCTACTTTAATCCTGTCTCCAACAACACCAAAAAGTTCAAAATACCGTTACTCCTAGCCAAGCTTTATCCTACAACACTGTATTTAGTGCCCTAATGCTTACTACAAAACGACTTCTCACATACTTTATACAAAACAAAGCACATACAGATTCCGAACAAAAACCACACGTTCCAATATTATCGCTTTAGGATCATAAGAAAACAATAGGGCCCATGCTACTTTCTGCATTGTCGTGCGATATTAATGCAACCAGATTAGATCTGTGATAAGCTTAGGCCACAGTTCCATAGGTAGATACTACGCTGAGCACAGCAGCTGTTTAAGTATACCTAGTATATTATTAATAATATACCATGCTAGAAGTAAGAAAAAAACATCTAAATAAGAATCGCAAAGAATTCTTATTACTAGAACATGCAAACCAATTTCTGAATATAAATGGCGCACTTATTTTTAACGCAATCGTATGGAACTATAATTAAAATTTAATAGAGTTAACAGCAATTCAAGCCCAAATGAGAATTGATGTAAGATAGTGGAATTTTATTTACCTATGTAAAACGCATAAGTTGTGATTCTTTTTAGAGTTAAAAAGTATATGGTGGATACTAACGCCTCTTGACGTAGCTTTATAAAAATTAAGCTTCTAAGTACTTGTTGTCCCACAACCGAATCATTGTATAAATGTATGATGGATTTGATTGATACTACATCCATTATTTTTAATATAACCTTTATTAAATTTGATAGGTCTTCAAAATGAAGCTACGTTAACAAATACATGTATAGCGTAGCAGTCCATAGCAATGGATTGCCGCCTTTTTTCGTACGGCGCGGTACCTACTGACTTTTGGCTATTGTTTCCGAAATGTTTCATAATGTAGTTCATTTGGTTGAACTTAAATTATGGCTTGGTTCTGCTCGTGAGTAGGTACACGTAGAACTTTAGTTATACTACTAGATTTGCATGTAACATGATTTAGAATTTATCATTGCAATGTTGTTGCAAAATTTAATCAGTTCAAATTTTGAATTTAAATAATGTAAGTATTCTTATTAATTGAGTATGATTTGATATCGTGAATGCTCAACCATGTAAATTGGGAGATATCAACCTTAGAGCCATCGCACTATTATAACTTTGTGGTTATCTTATATAGGAGGCCACGATAAAAAGTATTTAATATATTTATACCTTTTGTTGAGAAGTGTTCATTTGTTCCTTACTCAGAAAAAAGTAAAGTAAAAAAAAATATTATGGAATATTATATATACATACATTTTATTAGGTCAGAGTTTTTTGGAGGGAAAGAAAATTGTCACTATGTCCGCGCTGTATTTAATTTCCAAAACTTAGGTTTTTACGAGTATTTGTGCTTAACATTGGTGGATTATTATTCGCCAAGTGTTCGTTTACAAGCGTGAGTGTTGGGAAGTGGTACAGTGTCGATGACGTGACTTTTTATCTTTGTCACCAAAATCTCCATGATATAGCTAAGTGAAATTTTTCCACCGCTTCACTTAGCCATCTGACTCTGACTAGACTTACTTACTTGACTGGACTTGATTACTGACGACTTTTTGACTCGACTGACTTAAGTAGGACTGAAGAAGATTAATAAATTCAAGAAAGGCCTTAAAGGACTAGATTCCATGGCCGTAAAAACTATTCAAAAAAAAAAAATACATTTTATTATTAACGGCAAACACAAACAAACCCAAAAAAGTTCGTTACGGTCATTTTCTTACTAGTTCTTGCCAAGAATCGAATTCTTCTTCGAATCGAAATCGAAACCTTCAGAGTAGCGGACCCATTTTAAGGATGCGAAGAACACAAGAAAAATTAAACTATTATGTACGGTCTTCTATCGTTTTCGTATCAGTCTGCCTGCGACCACGAGCTCTGTAAAGTGCTTGAAACGTTAGGTATAAATAAGTAAGCAATAAACGCGATAGAAAACCGTATAAAATAGTTTAATTTAATGTATAACAATCGCGTAAACATAAGAAATCATTAACACAAGAAAACCTAATTTATTAGGTAAAAATGAAAGTCGAAATTGTATTTCGCGTCAGCAAACACTAATCTGTAAATCTATTCAGACATTGAAACGATAATCGTGATGGCAACATCAAAAATAATGTCGATAACAGACTTCGCTCTCATTCGCTCTCCCTTTCGTCTCATCACAATAAAGGAGCCATTAGAGTTCGTTCTACTGAGAATATTATCTTAGTCTTAATTCTGTAAGCTTTCATTTTAAACTTCGAATCTGAATCCGCCGTGAATTTTTCGATTGGGTTGATAATTCGAATCTATACTAGCGCTACCCTTGCGGGCGTAACAGCGAGATCAACTAGATTGGACATGAGATTTTGTATGAGATGACGTAAGATGTGACATTCTGTAAGGTAATTTCACCGTCACTTCGAAGCTCATTTTTCACTTGACATTTTGAGCCTTATGCGAAGTGTGAGTGATAGCGACGTGATAAGCAAGTTGTTGTTTGAATTTACAGAATCGACAGACTGTAGAGTCAGTTCATGGTTCGTGGTTCATAGATTGCGAGATTTGATGGAAGTAACATATTTATTTCTTCATATAGGTATTGCGTTGCCAATTTGAATGTTGGTCCAAAGGATTAATTTATTAAATCAAGTTGTTTTAAAAAAATGATTCTTGTCATTTTTAACTACGCACCGGTTCATTATTTTGTTTGGTTGGAATTTATGAACAAATCTAAAATAAGGTAAGCGTGATTAAGATCAGAGCAAGAAAGATTCCAGCAGCTTCTTTAAATTTATGAAAAAGTAGATAAAACTGTATTGTTCCTTAAGTAAAAAAATCTTATGCTATTGGTGATCTTAACGCTTAGAGCATTTCCCCATACCCATGTCATCCATGAAAAATTTGTTATTTGTCCTCTCTTTTCAGAGAATCAATGTTCGGCATTGAGATGGCCCGTCGAAATATTTACGACGACACGAACTGATGGTATAGTCATTAAATATAGAGAAACAGAAAAATACTCTTCAAACACAAACAAAGAAATAATCAGGAAATAAAATTAAGAAATTAACTTTGACAAAAATGAAATGAATATTAAGACATCACGGACTTTATAATAACTGGCTTGTTTAGTCATTTACTTCTACTATTTAAAATTTGAAATGCGTATAACCGAGGTGTGCAATATCATGAATGCGCACTATGCGCAGACGTTGGATGCAGATCACTTCCAACCGGCACCTAATTTTGGAAATCCTTGGGGAGGCCTATGTCCAGCAGTACACAGCCTGCTGCTGAATGATGATGATAATGATCATGAATCATATTTTTTAAGAAGATATTGAGTCCAAAAAATTTCTGTACACTCTCTGTTTTATGCCTTTGTCCACTAATGGGCACGTGATTCTGTTAAATCGCGCTAATTGTGTATTGTAAATCATCCGGGAAAAGGTTTTATAAAACGGGACTGAGTAGGAAGTAAGTGTGAATTGTCATGTAATTTATATTTGTCACTAAACGATGCAAAGGAATGGACTTTTGAGAGTTATTTTAGGATTTAAGTTTATCTAAATTCCTTTTATTTTTATTTGATTGAATACTTATTCATGGGTGTTTATTTTAAATGGCATGAACGCTAAAGAAATTCAATCGCTGCGAAATATAGCAAAACACTTGTGATTTTAATATTTTCAAAAAATACTGAATTTATTTTTCACTGAAACTATAGGGCAATACGATTTACATGGAAGTTAGCGTTACCAATAATCATTTTTATCAATAGTATCACTTAATGAACATAACAGATTCAATTTTATCCACTATTTGAATAGTGGACCTCTTTTTGTTTATGGTAAGATGGAAACATAGTCGGAGAATTTCAACGCATTGCTTGCCAGTGTACATTGTATATATTATTTTAGATGTAAGTTTTGCCTGCAGTGCGCACCGTCAGCATTTCTTTCTTCAATCGCTCACCACGCATCATAATAGTTTTATTGAAGGAAAAAAAAAATAAAAAGTTCGTCTAATATTAACCTACTTTCACAAACATTAGAAAGAAACTAAATGAACCCACAACCACTAAACCTCGATCAATTCCACCGTAACCAGACCCATCAGAATTCACTCTGTCCATTAGAAACTTTATACAAATCGGCTTCTTAGTGTCCGTGATAAAACGCGACACATGGGACGTTTTACGAGCCAGTTGTAAAAGTATATGTCGTCTTAAATGAGACATAAACAGAGGGATGTGTAAACGAATGTTGCACATTTATTTTATTAGTGTCATTAATTCTTACGGTTCCGTCGCGTCCGAAACAGACGATGGGGTAGAGATGTGGACGTCTGACGTTTGATGGCACTTTTCCCTATCTCAAAAATATAAAGAGATCTATTTATCTTTGTTCAGAAATTCTAAAGCAGAAAAGCGGGCTTCTAAGCAACAAGTTGATGTAATGACGAGAACGCTAAGTTGAGTAAGTGATATAAATTCTGAAGTTTAACTATCACTTGCTTCCACATATTTATGACATAATTCATTTCTTTTTAAAATGAATATAATTTTTTTAAGTTTTATTCATAATAAGAAATACCTTCCACGACCAGGTCGTCTTTGTAGGTATACCTTAAGTATAATTATATGGTATAGTTAAAAGATACGAATACTACCATTCTCTGCCTTTATGTACTTATATTAGACAAGCTGTACAGAACAGACACTATAGACTTTGCTATTTCTACTCCAAACGCAGTCTACGCTGTTTCCTAGTAATTTCTAGCTTAAAATCACAGCGCCATTTCTGTTAGCACTACACAGGCAGTAACTAGGTACTCTATCAATTTTCTTGTTAAAGCTTTCTCTAACGTGTGGTTTATTGTTCTATGTAATATACTATAATTTGTATAGAATTTTTGTCTTAGCAAAGATAAAGTAAAGCATTAAGATAATATAAAGGGTTGTGCTAAACATCATGGATTTACTCATTCATACGTCTTTTTGTGACTTTGATAAGATCAAAAGACCATCTCGTAGATAGAAGTACTACGCTGCATTTCCGGTACGTACAGAGTTGAGACCTCTCAGTCCCATTTCGTAGCTAGATTTTAGCACGCGTATATTACGTGGCGTTGCATAGAACTAGGAATCGCGCACTAAGGCAAATTATATTTTTTTAAAATCTTTGTGGCGTTTTGACGTCAAGCCAGAACCTTTTAAGCTTGCTGTTTCTTCCGAGTCGGAGAAGGTGGCATGGCCAGATACCAGTTCCCAACGTTTGTTACAAATTATATTTACCACTATTTTATCCAGTCCTCAACTAAAATATATCTGTTATCGCTTAAAACTCAACTTTGTAAGGACGCTTGAAAATGGCCCGCGGAGTTCGTCTTTCTGTGTCGACCATAACGTCGCAGTTTTCGAGTGTGTAAAGACGCCAAATGGCGAAATCCACAAAATCGAGTTAAACTTAGAAATCTAAAGGGATTATTCTGGTCTTTTTTTTATAAGCAACCATTTATTATGTATTTCCGAACAAGTTTAGTCTCAGCACTAAAAGATATCTTTTGGCCTGTCGTAGTAGCCATAATAACACTGAACATAATGATACTGAATGGCAGATCAGTTTTCTGTCAATATATGCTTTAAAAAAACTTGACTATCTAATTACACAGGGGACAGATTGAGTTATCTATCACGGTTTAGCGGATCCTAAGCTCCTTACCTTAGTATGCAACCGAGAAATATAGTAATCTCGACAAATAGTCTAGTTTAATTGTACTTCTCTATACTGATAAAATATCGAAACAATAAATTTTTTGATCAATTCAATTGTTTGCTTGTTGTAAAGATTTTGACTCTGAAACAAACACTGGTCAGATTTAAAAAATATTCTTTTATTTGGTGGCCTTATTCTAGGTGAAGTTTAAAGATTTATATACTTCATTTAACACGGGCAAGTCATTCAAAAGTCATCTCTACATCAGACCAACCTGGCATGCATGAATGAAGCCAAAGGCTCAGCAGTGGCCTTAATACTTATAATCTATTTTGTGATGAAAATTGCAGTTATGTTACATGAAATTAGCATTATAAGTATTTTATACAACATTGAAATTGATATCGTTGTAACGAAACCGGAATAGGTCCCCTCGATCACTTATCTGCACTAGCGAAGATCGAAACTCCGAGAGCTGATAATACGTTCAACTTGTAAGTGCACTTTGTTCCTAAGCTTTTTGGAACCTTGTTTAGACACTAGTTCTAGAAAATTCCACTTTGATTGGAAGCTTTTAGTTTCTTTGAAATAATGTGTTTGGAGACGGAGAGGAGGACAGACAATAAACTAGACTAACTAAATCTAAAAACGATAGATTTTCAAGCTATCGAAAATTATTGTAATGATTTGGTACAATATGTAAGTTAAGTTTATATAGTAGTATGTTGATAATAATTAATTGAAATTGTTTTAGAATTTTTATTTTCTACTTTTACAAACTTGTATGGTTTAAAATTGTGGCCAATAACTTACCACGACCACGCCCTTCGTCTATTTTAGTAACTAAATTTACCTAACCAGTTATAAGAGAAGATTTTTCTTTCATTGTTTAATAACTTTTCTTTTGGCCCAAAGTAAATTATGGCTCCATATATACAACACTAAATGACGCCATTTTGTCTTGCATCAGTTGCCACCAGTCGTCGAATCAAACGTTTCGACAGCACTTCATCGTTGTGTTCAGCTGGTTAGATAGATATTTATATATGTATTTGTTGTAAAAATATAGTATCGTTGAGTTAGTATCCCATAACATAAGTCTCGAACTTACTTTGGGGCTAACTCAATCTGTGTGATTTGTCCCTATATATTTATTTATTATTATTATATTCAGCCGACCTAGGTGCTGCCTACTATCCGACCTTCCCCCAATATCCCAACATCACGGAACCAGCGAAGTACAACGATAACTAGTTGTAAAATAAAGGGTACGTCAAGTTTTCAACTAACGAAACAAAGCAAAACACGTCGCGTGTTGGGGTATGTATAAAACTGGCGTGTTTCACGTTTCACGAACCAAATTCGATCAGACAAAGCGTGTGGAGCTTAGAATAACTTGTTTGCCTATAAGTGGATAATGTTTGTTTACTTGTTAAGTATTATGCTAAACGAAAAACATAAGGTAATATTTTATATTAAATTTTGTATAACTCCTACAGCCAATTTTGGGTACGTATTTTTTAGTTAGCAACTTTTTTAATTTTAAATACCTAAATATGATTATAGCAGCATATAAACTATTTTTGAATTCTAAGACTCAAGAACTCGATTTCAAGATAACGTCATTTTTGAATAAAATCATTGGAATTACCGATTGTGAAAATGGATAGTCATGAAATATTTATAGGTACGTCTAGTCGTTTGCAAAGTTTGTCTGTTTTGTTATTTAATTTTCAAAACCTTGTAATATACTACACTAAAGTTCTTGAAAACATAATCAACAGTAAGTAGGTAAGTACATTGTTTTCATCGAAGTTCTCATAAAAAAAAAAACTTTGCCTGGCGAGCCGCCAACTGAAATCCATAGATCGGGTGTGGAATATAAATTCTGTCACCTCGTTACAGCTCGGAACATTGCACTTGCATGCCCAAACGACATTATTACATGGAACCTTGGATTCTCTATGCATCCTCTGTTTTTGTCTCTTTGTATTTTATTTCAAAACGTAATTTTATAATGTTTTTCTCTCACCTCTAATGTAGTGATGTAATATTGGAAACTTTCCCGGGAACTTTGGAAATATTGCCGGAAATATTCCGGGACTTGCCAAATGACTACGGCAACTTTGGGAAAGTTTCCAAATTCCTTGATATAATTGAGAATATTTCCGTAAATTCCCATACGGAATATTCCCGTAAACTGTAAATTGCCAGCCGGCACATCACTAATTGTAATTAACGTTTCTTCGGTTGTATTATCAACTGTCTACTTTAGAGAGAGTTTGAATGAATTAATGAAAAAAAAACACCTAATTGCATCAATTATAATACATGATTGGATTGTGGCAGGATTGTATTATGTGGTATATACAGTATCGGAAATAAAGTTAGTGCAAAGGCGGACTTATCGCTTTGTGTCGCGGTTTGCTTTCTTACTTTTTTAAAATGATAAACATAGTTTAATTAATTACAATAGAGCCGCAAATAATCCACTATTTGAAACAAGTACCTACTAATTTGTATAGATTACAATGGAAAGTTTTTGGCGATATTAAATACTATTTATTATCGGCGGAAAACATGTTTGAATTTTACTTAGGATTTTTCCTACTTCAAGGCTGTCTCTTATTTGTAATGGCGATATTTTTGTCTTAATTCATACCTTTTATGAATGAAATATGGTGAAAATTTGGTAGTAGTGAGAACATATGAGCAAAACTAAATGACTGTGCAACGATGCCTCGATAGATTTTAAGCGGCATGATTTTTTTTGCAACATCGAACGCCGACCCTTCTTCATAGAAGCATTAGAATTATTTTAAATGGACATAAATAATGATAGATAGATAAAGATAAAAATAGGTACAAATATACATTTTTTTCTCGAAGAATGATTTCATATTCTTGAGCGCAAAGGGAACAAAACAATGAAACTTGTGAAATTTTCCGAATATTTTCACATGATTTTACTTAGCGTCTCTATAGATATAGACACGCGAAGGGTAGTTGGCCTTTGAACGTTTTCATTTGAAACCTTGCCTGTGGACATTTTCTAGGAACTTTGTTGCTATTTACCCATTTTATTTACACTGTATTTTTTGGCCTTCTGCACTATTTGTGAACCTCTTTAGCGTTTATTTTTTTATTTTAGTGGAATTTTATAGAGTAAAACTCATAGATAAGTAACTCAATGCTATAATATGGATAGAATTTCAACGTTATTTTAAAAATAAAAATAAAATATGTCAATCTTCAAAAACATTGCAAAGGCAAAGAATAAAAAAACAAACAGCTGTTTATTTGCATCTCTACATCGCTATCACTACATAGTATAAAACAAAGTCGCTTACTCTGTCCCTATGTCCCTTTGTATGCTTAAATCTTTAAAACTACGCAACGGATATTGATGCGGTTTTTTTTTAAAGATAGTGATTCAAGAGGATGGTTTTTATGCCCATGCGAAACCGGAGTGGGACGATAGTTGTATCAAAAAAATTGGAAAGTAATTATTTATATTTAGTTTTAGGAAATGACTTAGTCTAGTTTTAGAGACAATGGTATTATCACCATTTATAAACAAAGGCAATCGCTGTTTTTTTTTTACCTAAAAGAGCAAAATTAATTAGTAACTACCTTTTTTTAAAATGTCATACTGTCAACTAGTTATTTAAGTACTACGTTAGTACAATTATATATTCTGTGTAGATACACTGATTTCAACCAGGTGAACGAGGAATCTAATTAGAAAATCTTTGTGGTTTATTAATTTTGAAGGTATTAATTATAGTAGCGCAATTACCGCTTTTCAGATACAAAGGCGTCTACTAACCGTATAAAATGTACATAGATGGTATATGGTATAGGGCTCTTTGATGCACATGATATAAATACTGTTGTGTTTTTAGCATCAAACACTTAACGTGATTTTGAAAACGTTTGCTTTTATTTATTATCTCGCAAAAAATTACTACGGTTTTCTCTCCTGTACGATTTTCTGTTTTGTCCTAAAGTTTGGCTAGCAGATAATGCCTGATGTCCACCTTAAGTACACCTTTATATTTTTTAAAGTGCAATTAATTTTAGTACTTTTTTATGAGACCCACTATCAGTAAAGTCTCAAATGTAGATTACCTTGGTACAATTTGTAGCACAGAATGTAACTACAAAAAAGCCATTCCGAAATCTTATAGTCAGTCGGGAAATGGATATTCAACTATGTTTATATAATAATAGTACAAGACAACGTTTAAAATATATAATTGTCAAGGAAACTAGTCCACTCTCATATTTACAGCAATAAAAAGGACTAGAGCCTTAAAAACTCCACAAACATTCATCTGAGGCCGCAGTAAACTCTTGTTTACATTTCCTTTGACCAACCTCGGCCGTTATTCTTCTTCAAGATAATCTCGATTGCAAAAAATGTGCTTGGCTTGACACTTAGGTAACAGAGCAGATGGGCGTTTAAAACACAAAAAAAATTTTTTTTTTCACCAGTATGTGTGTGTGGTCAGTTGACCTTGTACACATTATTAATAAATACGTAAAAGAAGAAATATAATTTCAGCAGTGGACTTCATGCGGCTAAAATAATGATAATAAACTGGCTTGAATCCCAGTTAAAAAAGAACAATAATTTTGGCCCAAATTGGGACATTACCTACATGGTATATGCATTTTTTTCTACTTGAGCCGTCGTTAAGCCGATTACCAATTAAACTGTGCGAATAATTAACATCTAAAGTATCTGTCATTTAACTAGGAATGCTTAACAATCCCAGGATTACGTATTGTTTAGTTTTATCTGACTACTCAGTCAATATATAACAAACGGCAAAGCGTTTAAATAAACGTCGTAGAACAAACGCCGGTCTGGCCAATTCGAGTTTTGTAGAACACGAAAGGAATTCCACATTACTTAGTATTTCCTCAGTTTTCAGGTCGCTACGGGCGCACTAAAAATGCAGTAACATAAATAACCAACATTAACATTACCACGCGACTAGTTACCTCGTTTGTTAAACGTTCTTATGATAAAATCAATGTGACGTCATTCATTCATATTGTGTAGGTTACTTGGTCAATTGACTTTGCACATCTTAATGAAATAATAAAAAACGATCCTTCAAGCTGGCACCAAATTGTTTCGTGAGGTTGTACAAATTGTGGTTCAGTGGTTTAAGCGTTTCCCTAAAAAACCGTTGGTCATGGGTTCGATTAACATGGGAGGTATATTTTGAATGAATGAATTAACAGTTTATTGGTCACATACATACAAAGATTTGATAAACAGTTTATAAATTAAATAAATAATTACAAAGACGGTCTTCTCGCAAAATTGTTTTGTTTCAGTAAGCCGAGAGGAAATTTCGAGAAACTGACACTAGGGCGTACCTGTACAGCTACCCATACGACATGAATGTATAAACTTTTTAAATCCTTGTTTATTATTTCAAAACCCGAAAAATCGCAACTTAACGTGGAAAATATGACAAGCAATACATCAGTAGCACCCTACTCTATTAAAGCAGGTCCCGCGTGCATATTGTGAGCTCCACTTATTTTTCAACGTCATTAGCCCCGTCACAATGTGAAAGGATAACGCATTATTTGCAATATAACGTTATATTGCTGACCTGCTTAAATTTTTAGGTACGCTGGACTAGCTATGAACTGAGTTGCCAGCACGTTTTTTCTGGTGAATTTAAAACATACTTACATTTTCTTGAAACTTAATTCTAAGTTGTGCTTGGTTAAAATCATTACACTTTAGATGTCTTATGTTTTGGTCTTATTTTACTGTGTTATGATTTTATTATACAGAGTATAAAGCAGACAAGGACAAATAGGCTTTTAGATTTTTTCCTTTTCTAATCTTTACTGTTTTAATTTCAGAATTATTTACAATGGGTTTCAGTAGATCACTAATTGTTAAAAATGTTAATTGCAATAAAATTAATTTAGTCACCTTTTTATAAATAATACAAATATACTCTTTATTGTACCATTATCATACAAATTATATATGTTGAATACAAATACAAACAATGTGTACAAAGGCGTTACTTATCGCTAATGCAATTTCTTCTAGCCAACCTTAGGGTAATATGTACAGAATTATACAAAAAGATTAAATACATACTATGTTATTCACACTACTACAAAATAAATATCACAAAATACAATTACCTCAAAATTGTGTCAATGCTAATGATCTTTTCATTTTATCCAGCATTACAAAGAAAATTGACGTCAATATACTATGCATATAACGTGACAGTGCATCGTATGGGGATTATTATGACGTGACGAATATTACCTTTTTATTTAACTTAACGTCGGAAAATTGAATATGTTTACGACAGTTTTGGGTAAATGCAAAATAAGGGGCTTTATTAAGTAGCTTTATACAGCTACTTTTATGTACCAATATTTGTTGTTTTTATGTCTCATCAGTGTATCTATTTTATCTTTAGTTACTTAGAATGTATGTTATCTGGAGTAAGTTAATCGAGTTTCATTAAATGTCGTAGCCCAATCGTTAAGCTTAATTCAAATAGGTCAAGAAGTATTTGCACGCCAAATGTAAGACTTTCTAGGTATTTTGTATCTGTACTTGCTCCTTCTAACTGTCAAAGTATATATCTGAATGTCTTCAATCAATCGCTAAAATAAGCTGCGTCAATGAGCAATCCCGCACTTGTATCTTGTATATATACTTACAATAAAGAAATTGCAAACAAACAATCGAATTCCCAAAAATAACAGCCTCAGCATAGTATTTAAAGCGAATTGAAGGACTCCCTGAATTAGTTTTAGTAACGTATGTTTATTTTGTGTTAGAATAATCAATTAATGAAAGCCGTTATATCGCAGAAACATTAACAGCATGGAATTATCATTTCGCGAGGGTTGTAATGGCATTGGTGGGGTGCGTCAAGTGACAGCGCAGACGCTATCCATTATATCTTGGATGTATTCTGGTGTTTTTCTAAAGGAATTTATTATTATTACTAGTTCATTAATAATTAATTGTGATTTATGCCAAATACCTGGAGTGGAACCATTTCCGAAGACATGAGGACGTTGGGCATAGGCCCAGAAATGACGCTAAATCGCCAAATATGGCGAAAAAGTATTAGGGGGCCGACCCCGTATAGAGATAAAGGCAAGGAAAGAAGAAGAATTGTGAGTTAAGAGAGTTAGTAGAGATCGTGTGTGTCAAGCACCTCGATCGTTGTTTGATTGGATTGGTCACCACTAATGAAATTTCTATCTTAAACTTCTCCGAGCATTGGAATTGGTGACATGTTAACTTTTTTTTTCTTGTCCATGACTAAGATTCAGACAAGAAGAAAAAAGTCTACATAAGTTTTGAGAAACTACCAGCAAGATACCTATGACATTCCACGAGTGTTGGGCAAGAGCTGGATAAGAGAGGCTCAAGACCCTAAGGGAAGACGCACGCATCAGAAGACCAACACTCAGCAGTGTGTGAAGAATGGTTGAAGAAGGAAGAAAGATAAGTCAAATTATACCTATATGTGTAATATTACATAATCTTACACAGATGTAATTAATGGATACTTAAACTTTGAAGGTCCAGTACTATAGTCGTTATTATCCAATCCAACCACGCCACCTCTCTTTTCCGATGCATCTGTTTTATATTTATTTTGTTTTCAGAAAAATATAATAATAAATCAGTTTCGATAAAAACGTGGCAAAAACCGACACGTTTCGCTCCAGCCTCCGGTGTTGTTTCACTCGATTCCACTTTTCAATGACAGTGACGTATATTGTCTTTTGTTCGACAGCCGTATGGTAGAATGGCGAGTGAGGAATGTTTTTTGGAAGCCATTATTGAAAGCTTGTTCTTTTTGTAGCTGTATTTTTGTTTTTAGTATTTTAACTTATCATGGTAATTGAATCCAGATATACTAAACTACAAATACTTGCCACGGGTGCAAAATTTTTAAAGTACTTATATCTTTAGCACAATACATGTCGTCCACCAGGATCCCCCAAACCGATCCCCTAGGGATCCCCGTGAACTCATTAGTTCAATTGGATCCCCTGCAATTAAACAAACACAGGGCATTTAGATATGCATCTTACTTGGTCCATCGGTCCGCCGTGGAATTTTTAATAAATTTAATATATGTAGTTATTAGGTATTTAATTAGGCATATTTATTAATAAGCTTTCTGCATTGCTCGCGCTACAATATTTCCTGTTTCTCTTTGGCTGAAAGAAAAATATTGCATTAGCGACAAGTCCGCTTTTTGTCTACTCTAATTTTACTTTTGAAAGAAAAATTATATTATAATCAAAATATCTGCAGATAAATCCAGAATAGGTACGCTGAAGACGCAGCACACGATGTTGGCTCCTACTGCATTCATTAACTAATGTATAGACTTTTAAAATATTTGCACATAAATTTTCTTTAAGGAAAAAAGATGGGTGGAACGCAGGGTGAATAAACGGAGAGCATTTTTTTACGGTTATAGTTGTTTGGTTAAGATCTTAAGCTAAACAAATTAGATAAGTACTTCTAATTCAGTTTTAAAGAACAATATTGTGTTATTACAACAGAGGGTTATTACGATGGGTAGCTATTTTCTTTTTTTTTATTTAAAATTATTAAATAGACTGCGAAAGTGACAGTATACCGCATGGGAGCAACTACCATATTGTTAAGTTTAAAAAGTTGATAGTAAGACATTAATGCTATTAGCAGTATGATCGTCTATACTTTACAAATGAGTTTCTACGATAAAAGGTAAACCTTTATTAAATAATAGTATAAAAAGCACAGATTAGAGAAAACGAGTTTTTATAAGTCTGAAAATATCATCATAAATAATCATGGTATTAAAAAAAACTAATCATTAACATTTAAATAAAAATATTTAAAATCCACTAGATAAAACAACGGAATACTTAATTCAATTAATAGAATAACAGCCTTCTAAAGAACAAAAAATTCAAATATTTCATTTCTATTATCCCAAAAGTTCAGTTAAATGATTCCGTGAAGACCACAAAGACAAGGTTAACCGCAGTTTTAACTTAGATAAAGTCATTTGAGCTCACATTTTAAAACTACATTAATAACGTGCAAGGATGGGAGACAATCTCGGACTCAAAAGTTTCAGACACGGATATAAAATTTAAAAGGATATGACTTTAACGTGGTATTAATAAAACCCATTTTATTATATTTATATTATAATTTAACAGTAATGAGTGGGTGATCTCTTCTTCTATTTCTTTTTATTATTTTTATTTAGTTTTATTTAGTAGATATTTAGGTTTTATTTATTAGTTTATTTATTATTGTTACAAACAATTATCTAGAATAATAATTTTATTATTACTACGTAAAAGGCATATCCAAGGATGCAGTGGGATCGTATAACGAAAAAATTTGAATATATTGATATTGCTTTCCGTTAAACAATCCCGTGGTTCCGTTTCAAGCGGGATCGAATGACGGATTACGAGATCCAACATAAAAAAGAAAAGCCAGTGTAGAACTAGAAAATAACTTATGTTACATTCAATAATTTAAGACGTAAGCATGAATTGAGAATCAACACCAAGTACCTATGTATCTTTAAAAAGTAAGGAATTTTTAGACAACATACAATACAAATCTACCTACCTTTACTTATGATACCTGCACGATGAAGGATGTGTACAATGTCCCAGAGAACGCTGTAAGTATGGCCCAGTTTTGAATTTGGAAAAAGGATAATTGGCTACAGTTTATAGATAAACTTATTTAATTATTTCACAAAATAATTTCGAAAAGGGTAAAATAGATTTATAGCTATATCTTAAAAGGTAAATAAGGAAACACTTACCTTACCGTGGTGGTTCGAGAAACTTGCTGCAGCGCAGTGAAGAAGCTCGTTACCACCAAAAGGCGCAAGGTCCGATGCGCGGCCCCAATCCGTAGAACCAAGGTCGTGGAAGAATACCTGAAACAGAAACAAGAGTATAAGTCATTAGCGGCCAAGTATGTATCCATGTAATTTCTATTACTCGACAACTGTTCCCTAGCCTGGAGCATCTAGTTAACGATGTCATTTCTTGTTCTTTCTTTTTTGGCTGCTGCAGTCAAAATTCAACACCAATGTACCAATCTTAAATATAAGGCATTTCCAGTCAACATATACAACAGAAACTTACATCCATGTAAATTCTATTACTCGACAACTGTCCCCTGGCGCATCTAGTAAACGATGTCATGTTCCATGTTCTTTATTTCGTTGGCTGCTGCAGAGTCTACCAAGTCTAATATCTCAGGGTGTCGCGAGAGTGAGCGCAATCACGCCGGGTGTCACACCAGTGTCAGCTACAGTTGCTTTGTTGCCTGACATTTCTTGTTACCAGTACTTTGCCTACTTGGTCTAGCTCTGATGCGGAACTTATTCTTATTATTTCCGCTGCGTTTTGTTGGGAGTTTTGCGAATGAAAAATGAGATGAGAATGTTCAATTATGGTGACTTTTAAATTTGTAATTATTACGTATTTCTTGTCAACTTTTTTGACGTGACAACGTCTTAAATTAGGTTGCGGCTGGGAGTCACTTATGAAAAAGTGTAACGCTCGGTAACGTTACGATGCGCTCACAATGAGAGCGAGTGAGAGGCACGCGTCCCCTAAGAGCGAGAGAGACAGACTCAAAGTCGTTGTCACGTAAAACTTTCGCCCGTATACCGACTTTACAGGCAACCAATTTTTTTTGAATTTATTATCATTGTTATTTCAGATTATTGAAGTTATTAGTCGTATTCAAGTATCAAAGAAGAGCTCGATAGCCTAGCGGGTCATGCGTGTCTGTGACGATTGTACATGTTAAGCGGCAGCGTTTTTTATTTTAAACTTTATTTCATCAAATGTTTTCTACTTCACTATCACTACATAATATAAAACAGTCGCTTTCTCTGTCCCTATGTCCCTTTGTATGCTTAAATCTTTAAAAATACGCAACGGATTTTGATACGTTTTTTTTTTTAAATAGATAGAGTGAATCAAGAGGAAGTTTTTTATGCCCATGCAAAGCCGGGACTGGTTACTAGTATAGTATAAAATAAATTTAAATATTACAATCATAGTACTTTTATCCTACTAATTGTTATAAAAAAATATATGTCAGATATACGAGAAGTTTCAAAAAACAATTCCTTTTTTACCGTTGCTCCTTACCATTCCGCCATAGAAGCAATGGTCTAATTAAAACGCGTTGAATCCAATACAGAACACCCATACAGATGTGACAAGATACAATCCTCGGACGTGACGGCGGTTATCTTGGTTCCAGTTTAATTGAACACGGCCAACCCGACCGCTTGTAGTGTGGCCACTAAAACAGCGGCTAAATAAGAGAGTAGACACTGCTATCAATGCCAATGCATAAGCGAAACCCTTAATACGTTGACACGAAGGTTTTTCTGACAAGCTGTGTAGCTGAATACTCGTCGGACTTTCTATATTTACTCCTGCCACCAAAACAGATATGTACAGAACTACTTAGGGGTTAGCTTAATATGTGTAATTTGGTTATACTTATTTATTTATACTAGTATAGATGTTACTAAAACGTTAGCTGAGGATGTCACACGAAAACACTCTCAGACGATAAGAGCAGATTTTCAATCCTATACCAAGATAAGACAAATACTAATTTTGTATACGTGTACATACAACATCAATCATGTTTGAATGGTCTTCGATTTCATTATTTTATTTGCTTGGGAATCTAATCGCTTGTTTCATAGCTCGATTTGGAATATATCGAATGTGAATTGAACGTTCTACAATTCATTTTTAATTACAATCAAACTTTATTATTATTTTTGTCTTTGTAAGAATTTGTTAAGAATAAAGTTTATTTCATTCAATCCCATTCCATATTTGTTAGTTTTAAATGTGATTGAAAATTAAAAATGCTCTCTCTCTTTTTCTTAGCAATTTCCCATTGCATTTGCCATAGACTTTACGATCAGCTTTAATGTTATTGAAAATTAAAAAACTGAAATATTTATTAAAATCTTACAATAATTGAGTTTGAGAGGGCCAACCTCGGATTTCGAAGACTTTGAACTTGGGATAATTAAAATCTTCGAATATAATATAACATATAAATTTTTTCGCGAATAAATATTTACAATATAAGTATCCAATCGTTACAACGCGGCATGTTATAAGCATTAAAAAATATTATTTCCCAACAACTAGTTTGCTAATAACCCTCGATCTCGACCTTATATCGCCGAAATCACTGTTCCCATTCCCAATGAATAATAAGCAATAACCTGTCATAATGATTGGTCACTCATGGGCGATTGTACACTTGATAAAGAAGTAATTTGAATCTAAAGACTTGTATTGATTTATACAATCTGTCTAGTTAAATAGTTGTAGACTTCAAACGATTACAAACAGTGGGAATAATATTCCCACTGTTATTTCAAGTTATACCTCTAGAAATATATCGGCGAAAACTTCACTATGATTCTTTGCAAAGATGCTTTGTGAGATCGAAAATAAAAAAGAAAAATGTTTTATTATGTCCACAGCAGATAACTTGATTTAGATAAAAATAAACCTAGCTCCACTAAAAAAAATTGCGAAAATCCATTGATGGATCTTCATGCACTTTTTGAGGCCTCTCTTTTTAGCAGACTTGGGTCTGTGGACTCAAAAATGTTGTCTCATTCTGTATTCGAACCAAAGAAACAAATTTTTTTCACCTCTGCAATTTCAATACAAAAATATCCAATTGCCTTAGGTCATTTCAAATATGACAGCGGATGATGCGTATGTAGCTTTTTTAATTACTTTTCGTCAATATGAAACAATCATTAATCAATAAGTCAAAAAGATTGATGATTGTGCTCGAAAAATCAATTCAGTGATGATGTGTTTTGAGGCTAATTTGACACTAAACACGACTGATGGTGACTTACAATGTCTGGAAGTAAATTAAAAATACGTTTGTGGCTTACGAAAAGTAGAAACAAGAGAGTTGTTTCTGATGTAAGACCGCAGATGCTCGATTGTAAAAACCAGTACCGTTATATCTAGAACCATGATTTAAGCTACCCTAATTACATATAAGATTCCATATATATATATTTTTATATTTTTGTACTTGTTTGCATCTATTTAAGTTAATTTATATTTTGAGCTTGATGTGAAGGCAGCTATACTTTTCTATAATGCGTTTACTCTGATTTTTATCAAAACTGGTTGTTTGTTTTGGTGATAAACAAACTCTACAGCTTTACAGAATAAAGAAACCATGTAAAAATTATTTACAAAAGGCACTTTAATCAAAAACTTACAGATTAATAAAACGAATCAAATCAAAACAATTGAAATATTTAAACATTTCAATTCGTGTTTTATGAAAATATCTTTCCGCTTCGGATGCAGGCGAGCAGGGTTTCAATAGACCTCTCTGGCAGGCAGTCAGGGCTCCAGTATTGTCTGTCAGTTGAAAACCTGGGCCTTCGCCGCGAATGTCTTCTGAGGCGCCGAACCGACGTCTCCCGGGTTATTTAAGGCTTCATTGTACTCTCAACGTCCAGATTTGACTGCCGATAAGTAGTGATTGTTTCGACTGATCGAACTTCACATTAAATTTCAAAGTGTTCAGGGGCAGGAAGTTTTTTTTTATAGTTACTTTTTTTAAACTCGCAAGAAAAGAATCACAAAGTTTTCCCGGCTGCTTTCTTAGCCGTGATCTGTTATTTTTCTTCTCTGTGGAGTGATTTCCATCTCTCCTCTGTCTTCAGCCATCCATTTCACATCTCTACACGATACGACTATAGCCTACTCTTTCTTAAATTTTCTATCCTTGGCGTCCCTTTAAGCCGTGAAGCTTGCATCAAACATTAGAGATTTAAATAGCTCAAGTAAATGTATGTGAGTGAGGTCTCATGCAAATGATATTTACAATGGTCTTCTTCTGCTACAACAAAACTCTTTGCGAATATTATAATGTAATCCAAAACATATTTGAATTTTCAAAATGAAGTAAAGATTACACCACAATGTCTGTCAGTCAGTATAATTGACGTTATGTAACTCATAAAGTATGTTATCACAATATATCATTAAACCCCACCTAACAATGTTTTGACGTGTATTCATAAATTGATGTTACCTTCATATAATGCATGTCAATTAAAATGACATCAGTTGATGTAAATTATTACCTATTCTATTTCTTAATAAATTTATTTATCCTTCTGTTATGACAGAGCAACGAAAGTCCAGAAATTACTCTTTTATGGAATCGAATAACGTATTTGTATGAAGTTGCATGACGCTTGTAATTACCTACTGTAATCTTTTTGTTCATAAAAAAATTTCAATTTCAAATTATCTCTTACCAAATTTTTAACCTATTCTAGAGAGTTTCGAGAAATAAGAACATATAAGATTATCTTCCGTTCGTCAAACAACCTATCTATTTTCTTTTTTTACACATATTATTTTTATCTTTGTCATAGAATCATGAACAGTGTGAGAACTACCCAATATAATTCCATGATCTTTGTACACTTTTTTATACTTACCATCTAATCGCGAATCATTTGCCTAATCAGTGTACAGACAATAAATTATAACAGTTTAAAGAAAATCATAGAATATCATATTCTTTGATATTTTTTTGCTTACATAGAGGTAGAGTCAGAGTCCAATGTAATGGAAGAGCAGCTTTACAGAGCCCATTTCAGATAAAAAAATACATAACCTAAGCTGTTAAAATCTCGTAAACTTTATCCTTTTCGGAATATATGTGGGTCGTTTGACAATATTTTAAACAGAATAAGTACATTGTATTATTGCTTGCTCATAAAAACGAAAAATACAGTTTGATAAGAGCTCTTTGGTATTTTATGCATTTTTCTTTATCATTAGTTGACATTATCTTTATACGAGTACAGTGGAAAAATATGTAGTAATTGAACTGTTGATTTATCTTCTTCGTCCGAGCGTGTTTCCTAGTTGCTTTATCAGCGTACGTCCTGATTCGGCGGTACTGGTTATTACAATGGAGCAATTTTTGGACATGTCTATTGTAAGAGTTATTTTTTTTTCTTTATAAATTAATGTTCTTACTTAATTTACTAAACTTAAACTTCCAAATCTTATAACCTCACTATATATTTGTTTGTTCGACGGTAACAGCTAAGCTCCAGACTCTTGCAGTAGTTTCTTGCTTATCACCTCGGTATATTTTATTATAAAATCTATTTATATTTTAATGTGTACACAGTTCACACGTGTACAGAGATTTCTACGTGAAGTTATTATTTATAATTTTGGCCAGTTTTATTCAAAGATATTACTACTATATACTTTACTTAAACCATTGTGTTCTTATTACCCGACTACGGCGAAGCCGAACTCTATACCACACTATAATTACTTAAAATGGGTGCGACCACGGCTTTACCATGACGAATTTTGTACCTATGCATTTCTGATTTTCTATCTCAATTATTTCCTTGTTTCATCCTTTTTAGACACTACGTAGTCGGGTTATAGTTTTTTAACTTAATTTTTATTAAACATCTATACCATGCGTTGTTTTATCTATAAACCTAGATATTACGGCATTCAATACAAGTGTATTAATTAAGTGGTTACTATCAAGAATATTCAATAAGGAAATAGATACAAACTTATATTTATCGTTATCGACCGTTGTTATAAGTACATCAATGAATATACACACACAAAGGGAAGATATGAGCGAGTGGTTTAGTTTTGTAATGTAAATATCTACAAATACGTAAAAAAAAAATTTTAATAAATAAATAAAGAATAAATATAAACGGAAAAATCACATAGATTAAGTTAGCCTCAAAGTAAGTTCGAGACTTGTGTTATGGGGTACTAACTCAACGATACTATATATTACAATAAATACATATATAGATAAACATCCAAGACCCAGGCCAATCAGAAAAACACCAATTTTCAGCTTGACTAGACCGGGGATCAAATTCGGGATCTTTTGAGTAGCGGACAGGCATGTTAACCATTAAACCACGGAGGTCGTCTTGTTGTCAACTATGAAGATGTGGTCATTAATATTCTTGTTTAGGTAGCGAACACAATTATCATATATCAGTAGTATTTTTATTGTGTCTGGATTATACGAGACAAATTATTAAAAAATAAAAACATTAAAACGAATATAGATCGCTCAAAAAATAATCCAAAATCAGGTGTAGAGTGAGTGAGCAGGGACTTAAGCAGTTTCTTCAGAAATTTGTTCAGCCATTTTGGGTAACGACATTGCTATTATGCACACTTCTTCAAATCTTATCTACAGTGATGTTGTAAAACCTGCAAGCATTGCTGGAGCCAACTTCAATCTTGAGGATAAAGCAGTTTTATGGACTGCCGGTTGGGTTTGGTACACTTATCTGAGTTAAATTTGTGACTATTATCTAAGGATACAAAAGACTGCGATTTGGAAAAGAAAAACATGAAAGCAACCCTGGTCTTCGAAACAATTACCTGAGAAAACTCTGACAAAAGAAAGCAGAATATCTCCACTCCAGTTCCAGTATGATTTGAAACTTAATTACTTACAATTATTGTAATTTAAATTAGACTTTTCCAAAGGATTTCCAGAACCTCCATATGAAAGCGACCTAGTTCCAGCGCTTACCTGTGACCTTCTTCAGGTAATCTGACCATACGGCCGGTCGATGTCCAACGCTGAGCTTGCCCGTGCGTGGTCGCCACCAAGTCGTGGCCTGTAGGTCGACCGCCTATCTCGATTCTCTCCTCTCGCAATGGCTACTTGTATCGCTATCGCCACATTTCGCAGAGAATCGAGATAGGCGGTCGACCTACTGGTAGTGGTAATTAAATTAAGGTAGCAAATATAAAAGAAATATAATGAAACACTAACAAAATCCGTCATATCACAGAGCGGGGGATCGCACGTGAAGCAATTGCGAGACGTGGATGTCAGGTCAGTCAACGCTGATGTTTGTAAGGACAGGTATGCCCAGAACGGGTATACTATCACGGATAACATGCTGTGTTCTGGATGGTTATATTCTGACGGTTATGGCCAATGTAGAGGTGATGTCGGAGGACCCGTTTATTATAAAAAAGTCGTCGTTGGTATCACCTCTTGGGATATAGGTTGTGGTAGTGCTTGGTATCCTACTATCAGTACACGGATCTCTCATTTCACTAAATGGATTCTAGATATCATCTAAAAATATGTTCATTGGAATTTTAGGCATAATTAATTAAAATTATTTGATGTATTTTAATAAATGTAACCACCAGTAGCTGTGTTGTGTGTATTATTGATTAATTTTTATTTGACAACGGCTAAATGAAGATTAATCAGAAACATTTCATCATCATCTTATCGTTTTGGTTACAGGGTTTATTAACCATATTGACCCTGGTTTCAGAGTTCTTCAATAATGCCTCCCGGCAGTGCGGTGGTTCCTTTAACGACTATCAGATGGCAGCCGGCTGAACGTACCTTCCAAAGCATCTTGAGCTAATTAGCTAATACTTTAAGCTCGGGTAAAAACTGTAAATATGATCTTAATAATGATGATGACATTTAAACCTTTCCATTCTTATTAGTTTCACTAAATGTTCGCCCCACTCCTCTCGTTCCTGCTGTTTTCGTAAGATTTCATTCTCCTTCTAGGATTGTAGAAATTTTATAGATTTAAATAAATAAAAACGCATCTGTTTTTGGAACTTCACATACTCTCCAAAATAATCCCCTCAATAAATCACAAGTCATAATTTTTTTCAACCTTTCAAAGTTTTCGCATGTCCTTAGCCAGACAACATCCATCTTCCACGTGTACACAGGGCGTAGTCAAAATTACAAATTCAAATATTATTTCGAGCGAAACTTTCACAAATCCACTTTGCACGAAAGCCTTCTTTATGACACGCCATCGTAGTAAACAAATATAAATTATAAGAAGGTAATATATTAAATAGTATTATATAATATTAGTTTTTATGTAAAGCCAGTTTTAGTATTTATGTGGTTTCAGGAAATAAAATAATTCTAGTATTTATAGGTAAAATTTATACTTATACTAAATATAAAAATGAAGAGACTGTTTGTTTGAACGCTTATAACTTGAGAACTACTACTGGTCGGATTTGTAAAATTATCTGTATATGATAGCCTGATTCTTGGGGAGGGTATAGGTTATGGTACATACACGTCAAGGGCGAGTGAAATCGTGGTAAACAGCTAGTCTTAAATAAAAAAAAAATAAAAAAATTGATAAGAATTCATGTAAAAATAGCATATGCGATTATGGAATAAACTTCCTCTCATGGTTATTCTAAGTGATTACAACATGGAGTCTTCAAGAAGGTCGGCAACGTGCTCGCAATGCTTCTGATATTGTAGGCATCCCATAGGCTTCGGTTACTGCTTTACATCAGGTAATTGCCTGCTTATTAGTATAAAAAATATTTAGTATATTAATCATTTGAACTTGTTTCTTTTTTTGTGCGTTTATTTAACACAATTTTGCGCTGACATTGTTTTAGCTATTATAATAATTTATGTGTTGTGTGAGACAAAACGACTGTCATTTTGCGATACCAGTCAATCCAGGTTTCAAAGCACCGAGTAAAATATTTTATTTAAATTCATTTGTATGATTCACCTACAGAGATCACTTTCTGATATACTTTTACATACACCTGCGGCTCCACCCTAGGGTGGCAAATGTGATTCAGATTTATATCTTAGCGTTTTTCAATACAAGTCTTCAAAGATAATGCATATCATGGCTGTGGTTCAAATACCCTCGTGGGGCACAGATGTTCATATCTATTTTATACCAGATTTTAATTTTATGTCCCAAATTTATTATTCATTGATCGATTCACTTCTTTTTTTACATCTCAAGGAAAATATATACTTTGTTATCTTCTTCTATGAAGGCTTTTATGTTAGAATCTTTATCATACTATTTCTATTTATAAAATAAATTTAACTATCAAAAATATAGGCTCAAAAAACAAGATAGGCTCAAAACTTTTGCCGCCATTTAACTAAACGCTACTAAACAGTCCTAACTTTATAATTATTAGATGATTTGTTAATTATATTACTACAGGCTACATTTATTTATTTATTTATTCAACTGCTCACTACACTTACAGTTTCCCAAAACGTGTAATGAGTTAGGTACCATAATTAGGTTGTTTTTGACAAAAAACTTATACATGCATAAATAAAAGAGAAAATTGATATAAAATATGTCAACTTGAGGGAGTTGAGCAACCAGAGCGAATATTAATAATAATAATATATAGCGAATATATATAAAGCGAATAATACCATAAATCTTTTTCTATGTTGTGAACCATGCCAGAGACCACAGAATTAAAAAATATTAACAAGAAGTGGCATTGCGCATGAAAAGCGTGTCACTAGTTTGGCTTGCAAACCAACGTTTCACACAGAAAAAATGGGAGGAATTTGATTGCGTCATTAATTGCCACTGTTATTGATCGATAAAATTAGGTGGCTTTGTTGTAAAATGTGTGCTGTGGTTTACATGTATGAATAGAAAGTAAGAAGAGAAAATACGCTGGCCTGATCCTGGAACTAAATCCGCGTCAAAACATTTCTATTCGAATAATGTTCTGTGCCAGAGACCGAGGCCTCTTCTTGAGGCGGTTCCGAAGAACGCTGACACCTACACGAAATGATGATGATAAGTGGAGCCACATACAAGTAACCCCCTAAAGTGTTACTTTTCTTTCTGGTCGACTGTACATCTTTTTAAAAACAGTTTAATAAATTTGAGAAGCACTTGAATGCTGTTAGAAGGGATGTCGCGCCCGTAGGTTGCCACTTTAACTGACGTTTCATTGTTCGCCGGCTATTGTGAGAAATGCCGGCAAATAAACACTTTGTGAGGTTTCCAATGCTGAATGCTGTATTATTCTATAGTATTGTAACTCACTTAATTGGAAATGCTGGATATTTTCAGATTGAATTGTAACTGGCCATTCTCGCTGAACGTATTCATTTTATGATATTTAAAAATATTTATTTATTTTTTCTTTTTTATTGCATTACATTCGTAGATTATGGTAAAACAAGTAGATCTTAGTAGGTATACAATTAACCTTCATAACCATGACCACCAGGTCATGGTGGTAGTTTTGTTGGATAACTATTTAAGATCTGATCTAGTTAAATTTTTACACAGAGTCCGGAGCAAACACACAGAAAAACTCACAAGCAATGCCATCGGCAACGATAAGTGTACTTATTATATGTATGTTGAGTGCAAAGAGACGTACAAACACGGCCTAAAAGTAGTAGTAGACAGTTTTAAAATTTTAGTAAAATTATAAACATTTTTTTTTAATTTTGTCCAGTCAATTGCATTTATAATTTTGATGTTAAGCCATCTGGAAGTCGTTAAAAGCGTCAGAGGCTGAGAGGCGGTTTCAAGAACTCTGAAACCAGTGTGTGCATAACCGATTGACCCTGACCTACACTGTATAATGATGATGTATAGAGATTAGGTACTTAATTAAAATTTTATTTGGATTTTTTTAAACTTCTGGGTTTAAAAATGGAAAGATTCCTTCTTGATCTATGTTTATCCTCAATCCTTTTCCTTGTATCTAAATAATACAGTGCGTTTGATTATAGTACAGTACCTTTCCTTTATGGGGTGCCAGAAATATTGTAGCTTCTATTTATTAAAAGCTAGAAATGCACACGGGAATAAACCCACATTGAACTTTGAGACACATGCGAAAGGACACGAGGACCATTGATTGTTTCACACTCGAGGTGCGAACTGAGCGGTAGGGTGTCAGTTTTAATTGGTGCTGTATTTCAAGGCAAGGCGGGAATTCGTGCTTGTATGTGGCCGGTGTTGGGTGGGGTCCAAGTGTTAGCAGTGTCAAATTAATTTTCTACAACAAATACACGACCAACGTAGTCATACTTGTCAATTGCGAGAATAATTAACGCAAACAAAATGTATCTTTATTTATGAGTCAATATGCGACCAAACGAGTGTTACCAAAATCCCCGCTTACAGGACCTTATACATATATAAGGTGGACTCAAATCAACTGCAAATATTTTACGGGTAGATTCAGACTACTATACTGAACAAGTTTCCCAAATAAACTTATGTCGAAATATGAAAAACAAAATTTGACCCATACAAATTGAGAATCAGCTGATCTAATTTAGTATGGAGAGTGAAAAATAAAATTTCGTATTTCGATATAAGTTTATTTGGAAAAGTTGTTTAGTATAGTGGTCTGGATCTGCCCTTAAAATTTTTGCAGTTGATTTGTGTCCACCTTGTATGTAAGGTATTTCAAAACGTAAGTTCATGATGCTAAAATTGCATTCTATCTCTTTCAAATTTTACTGTATTACCGATCGCATCTCAGATGTTCTAATTTGTTATCCTCTGTGTATTTTACCATGTTCACCTGATCTTAACCCTTATAGCTCTGCTTACACCAAGAGTCTGATTTCTGGCGATGTGACGGCGTGTTATGTGCCATTCCAATTTAATATTAACTACAATTTTTATATTTGAACTTTTTATAACCGCTAAAAAAGGAACCCCACCTTTAGTGCTGTGAAATTTAACTTACAGTATCGGGGTCCTATTGTTCGTTTTTGAGACCGGGATGGTGTGTCTAATTGGACGGTAAGGGTTGACTGAAAAGGTTTTCATTTGTTTATTGAATATCTACGTCCTTTTCAATTTCTTATGCTGGAATGATTTCCAAAGTTAGTCATTGTAATTAAAGTAATTTTTGACATCTCATGATTGATATATATTTTTTTTTAATTATTAATAAAGTGATTTTTGAAAGTGTGGCATGTATGACGTAATGTCATATTTTTTCTTTATTAAATCTACCCTGAAAGCTATATACCATGGAAGTATATTTTACAATTGTCAGAATATTTTTCTTTTGATTATAGTCATATATTATAGTGACTAGTGTCAAATAATAATCTTATTATGTTAGATGCAAATGTAGAGTTTTGCTAGTTTTTAAAGACAAAAACATTAAAAAGGCTTTAAGTATTTATTAATGCACATAAATATTATCGAAATCATTTAGACTGGTCAGACAGTGTCGTAATGTTTCCTTAATTTTGTACAGAGCCCTCCAAAAAATCGTGGATCCGATAAGTTGGCTTGAAGATACTTTGTATAAACTTAACAATATTCCATAATGTGAAAACAATAGAATTTCAAATTTATGAGCCTGGGAATTAGGTTTCTTTTTGATAAGATTACGTAGTGGGAGAATACAAAGGGATATACAAGAATGTTGTCAGGTTTAAGCTTTAGTCAAAGACAATAAAGTTAAATAGACTACAGAAAAATAGGAAAAAACAGTTGAAGCTACAGTTGACATAGTCAGAGAATTTAAATTTACGACAATTCAATTATTTTAGTAATCTTATCTACTTCACTTATGTTCCTTCTTAGCTATAATTCTCCTACAAGTAAAAATAGGTAAAGTTTTTTGATGTCAAAAAAAGTTTGTTTATGTATAGTTAAAAACATAATAAAAATCATAATTTGAAATTAAAAGCTTAGCTGTAAAGACACTGTTTGAAATATGAATAGGGAGCTACTTAACTTCTTCGAATATAGGCTTATACTATTTGGCCTAAATAAAGTAAGGCCGAGTACTCAGCCTCAGCAGTGGGCGAAAATAGGGTCATGTTGATGTTGAGAGCAGGTAAGAAGACAAAATGCTTGCCGCCGAAGCAACCTGCTAAAGATGAAATAAAACTTTGAAGAAAGAAAAAGAACGACGGAGAGAATGAAAGAGAAAGACGATAAAATGAAAGGACGACGAATTTTCTACTAAAATATTTGCATCATCTACTCGATATATTCTCAATGCCTTAGCTGTGAAAAGGTTACCGAGACGAAGGTGGGAATATTGATTCGGTTTATCAATATTGGCATAGCGTTGCGTGTTTAAAAAGTATCCAGGGCAGTTTTAAGGCGTTTTCGTTTATCGATTTTTGCTTTATTATGCCTTTTTTTATGAACACACTTTTTGCAAAATATGAGGTCATCTGTTTCCATATAATTTAAGTATACTTATAGTATAAACATGTTCTTAGATAATTGTTTTTAGATAATATAATACATGATTCACTCATTTAAAGTGGAATTAAAATTGTTTGTTTATTGATTTAATAAAGAAAAGGTTATTACTTAAACCGAACAGCAGCTAGTTACTCGGTTACCTTTTTTAAACACCAGCCAAGTTTTTACAGTGTATTCAGCATGTGAAACTCGAAAACGATATGTAAATGTATATTTAGTTTAAGTAAGTATATTTGTATTTATATGGTATATATTTTTTTTTTTTTAATTATTGAAATATTTATTGAATTAATAATTATTTGAATACAATCTTAAATAGGTACTAAAAAAATTAATAAAAAAAAAAAATGAAAAACTAATCTAAGAAATCAGATTATTTATTGCAGCTAGTTTATTTAATTTAATTTTTATTTTTACTAAAATAGTATAAGTGGGTGGCAAGCAGGTGCTGGGTGCAGGCCGCTTCCAACCGGTCATTTTGGAAAACCTTGGGGGAGGCCTATGTTTAGCTTGATATCCTTCGGCTGAAATGATAAGTATACGTGTTATAAGAAATAAGTAAAAATCATTATTTTAAAATAATCTTTATCAAGACGATTTAATCCAAGTATATTTTAGTTATGAAATTGATTCAAATTTTATTAAAATGCTTACGTGACAAAATGAACTATTTTAAAATTAATCTGCTGTTAATAAGGAGTCCTGTATTTTTATTTAAACGCTAGATAGGTAGCTATTATCAAATATTTTACTAAGCACTAATATATTAAACCCAGATGGTGCAAATGATAAATCGCTAATGCCCAACTAAAGTTTGATATATTGTTCATGCGCAACGAAATATGAATTAAAATATTTGCTAGAGTAAAAACAAAATAACAATAGTTGTAAAAAATACCACTCTTATAAAAACCGGTCAAGTGCGAGTTGAACTCGCGTGGAGAGGGTTCCGTACAATGCCAATGTTAGTTTTGTTTTTTGGTATTTAACTACTACTATCGCTCTCTAGTGGTGTTTTTGTAAACTATTTTCCGTAAGTGAACGTTTTATATTAAATTTACCACTTAATTGTCAATTGATAGAATTCTTGTTGTTTTTCCTGTAATCTACAGGCAATGAACTATATTTTCTATTTTTTTTTCAAAATTATAGGCTCAGTAGTTTCGGAGAAGAATGCTGTGACAGACGAACGGACGGACAGAAAGACGCACGAGTGATCCTATAAGGGTTCCGTTTTTACATTTTTGTACGGAATCCTAAAAAAGAAAACAAACACACAAACAACACAAGGACGATTATAAAATCGTTATTTCAACCAAAGATATTTAGATCCAGACTCCAGCTGGATATAGGTTTTCAGCAAATGCGATTTTTGATTCAATATAACTTGATTATGGTATTTTATTTATTTTTCTCTTTCATGTAAAACTAGATAATTCTGTCTTACATTAAATAATATTATTATAATTCTCACTTATTTCATATTCTTCATTCAATTAGCTCTTATCAGACCTCGTGCTAAAAGAATTCTTTAACTGAATAAGTATTGATCTATGGCGCACGCTTTGCCTGCGGACGAATTGTGGCGTCAGATATTGTGGAAATGCAAAAGTTACGAGTAGTCATGCACACCATTCCAGGCTTAATTTATAGTCCCAATCTCCTAAGTTGAAGCTCAAAAGTGAATCAGAACGACTAAAATTATAAATGTGCTGTTCGCTCGTGCCCCGACAATCGATCCTTACGTAATTCAAGACAACAATTCGTATATTTATCGATAATGATCAGTTAGGTGTCAACACTGCATAAGACGATCGATTCGAATCAAAAATTCATTTGAACCTCCGCCCAACACTATTCTATTGTCAGCCAGCAATTTGAGCGCTGATGGCTATAATTGGAAGCGTTCAAAAGGTATCGATTATCCGGAAATATTTGATAAAAAGCGGTAATTTTAGTCGATTTTATGATCACGTAATCACGGTACGTTTTCGAAAGTTAAGATAATTAGGTTTTTAAGACCTCGGGCCGACATAGTGAAAAGTTATTTATTGCAGGCATTTTGAGAGGTAAGGAAGTCTTGGCGATTTGCATGAAAAATTATGGTGCGAGATCTCACTAAGTACATGAATTCTACAATTTATGCTTTTTACTAACTGAAACTGTCACTTACATGTATCATTTTTTATATATATTCGAAAGAACATGGTCAGTACTAATCGTAGATTTTCTGAATATACACTTAAATTTAATTAATAAAAAAAAAATTGAAATTAAATTATTTTACCGCTGTTTCCTCATGTGTTTTATACCACTATGACGACGAGGATATTCATGTTTCTGTTTTCATCTCATTAGTATAATAGTTTTAGTATTTTTACACATTCATCGAATCTAAAGTATAACTTTAACTAAAACACTTAGAAAAAAATATATAAAGAAAATGTCCTGCAAATCATTGCCATCGGGAAATGTTCCCAAAAGGCTGGCAGCATTTTTGCATTACCACGTTGTATGGCAATACTTATTTTCTGCGCAAAGAAATAAGCCTTTTGGTCACATGCAACAACTCATACTACCATTATATTTACTGACTTTCGACAAAAAAAGTGTCCAGTGATCGGTAACCTCAAGGCTTAATGTTTGTTATAGGTACAAATGTGATCACATATACTTCCAATTTGGGCAATCTAGTTTGTATCAGTTTGTGTTGTAATAGACAGATGGACATGATGTAAGTTTGCCATGTGATTTTGTAAACAATCGTGCTTTGTTTTATGTGAACTGCAGATAATGACATACTTATTACCTACTAACTGGTAAGTATGAAGCAAATATAGAGCAGCATGTAATAGACATTGTTTTTTGCTACCTATACGTATGAAATATCTTTATTTGCTATTACTAAACTCCGTACTTCTAAATCAAACTACATTATAAAGGCTAAAATTTCTCTGGTACGCTTTCACTGCTACACCACTGGACCGATTCTGATAAAACTTGATGAGTAATATAGGTTTATTTTTATATAACCAAGTACGAAAACAGTTAGTCTCTAATACAAAGTCGTATATAGTGTTCCGGTGGAAACGACAAACTATGAAATCATGGTCAATTTAGGTTGGACGAATTAATTTAAGTTAATCTATATCAGTGACAATGGGTTGTTTATTGTGCTTATAAAGCTTCAGCCTTTTTTAATGGGAAATAGAAATATATATATATAGATAGCACTAACAAAAGCATTTTCTAAAAAAAATCCAATACGATAACGCACTCATTGCACCAAAATATAGCCTTCACAAACATTAAAAAAGGTACAAACTCTTGCAATCTTTGGCATGTACTAAATCTAGATAATCTATTTTCATTTAACTAAACTTACTTTAATTATTAAATATATTTTCAACGAATCTACTTTAGAATAAATACAAAACGAATTTCACATCCCTTCCATTAAAATACAAATTGACGACCAAAAACTAATTTATACCGAATATTTAAATTTCAACTCGTTTCAAAAGTGACAAACAACTAATAGGTTAGGTTCATTCTCCACTCGGCTGACTGTTGATTTAACAAAAGCAATTACTGCCTCAGCAACTTGCCCCTAGTCTGACTATTCTTTAACATGACAGATGCTACTTTAGATTAATTAGACTCATTTATTAGTTGAGGGGAAGCGCCCGTACCTCTCATAATAACGTCTACGACGGCCTTAAGGTGATACAGACTAAACAACTTTATAGAGGTAGACGAATTCACTGCGAAAATTCATGGAAAATCTTTTAGTAATTTTCTAGACTGTGACGGCTAATAAAGCCTAGAACATATGATTGTACGCGTTGTAATGTGTAATAACGGCTTTCATTAGGGGAATGCAAAGGCACGCTTCTAGACTGTGGTTATTTTTTTTGCGGGAGCCGAGTGTATATTATTTTTTTATTAGATTATGTTGCAGTTCACTTCATGAAAATTTCATTCAGTTTCACTTATTTATCTCCATATTAATTAGTTACAAAATTATGCACATTATAGATGGCCATGAGCGCTGGATGCTAACTAGTAACTTTGGAAAATCCCCCTTAAGGGAGGATTATGATAACGATAAAATTGTTGTAATATTCTACTCACCTATATCTGGTATCTTCCTGCGACCTTAACGAGACAGGTCTAGCTGTGTATGTTATGAACCAAGGCGAAAAATTCAGCAGAGCTTTTCTTAATGCTTTCATATTGCAATTTAGCATAATATTTTGAGCAATTTTCTTCTCATATGAAAATTCCTAAAGTGTTATGGAGTATAAATTATGTGACCCAAGCTATGGGGATTCATAGGGTTGGCGATTTTACGAGTAAGTATGTAAAGAAAGTCTCATATAAAATTTCATCGTCATTTTAATAGACAATAATATGTCTCGAGTAAATATTATTTCTACAAGATACAATAATAGAGGATCATTCGAAAGGGGCAGAAAATTCTTCGGAATAACTAATACAGGATATGTTAGGGTTACCATTTCTTATCAGGTTAAATACCTATTTAAAAAAAAGGTCAGCGTAGTGGTAATTACTATAAGATAGTAGCCGAATTAGTGGTCTGTTTGTTTCTGTAACGCTGAAAATAATTGTACTTAAAGATTTTGAAGTACCTGCGAAGTGAAAGAGACAAAACAAAAATGAATGAATGAAATATGTACCTAACCCGGAAAACACTAAGATGAAATATATAAGAGGCAACCCTAGTTGCAAGCAATAATTTTATTTTCATTGAGACAAAATATTCATACAAGGGGATGGAAACGCTCGTGCGTGCCGAAAGTCCAGAGGGCAGCACTGTCGAAAATTTTCCAATTCAATAACGGGATTAAATTAACAGAATACTGGGAGTCCATTTTTCGTTGCGACAATAGTTCGCTGGGAAAATTTTGATAAATATTCATCGAGGATTTTTCTTTCATCTTTGTTTTTTTGTTTGTATTTAATTTTAGTAGGTGAATAAACAAAAGGGGGATACTTTATTATTTTGAAAAAAAGAACCCCGACTTTTAGGATTTACGAAAACGAACTAAAATATAAATAATTTTTGGTCAAAACCAAGATTATATAATTATTTTTGTACTATTTCATATTATATTATATAAATCTATTGATACCCTGTATACCAATAAAAAGGACGAGAAAAGATATTTTAATGGTCGGCAACGCGCACTTGACACCCCTGCTGTTTCAGGCGTACATAGGCTACGGTAACGAATTCCCTTCAAGTGGGCCGTATGCGTAATCGACAACAAAATTTTATGAAAAAAATAACCGCTTGCGATGTTCTAAAATACAGTAGAAAATCACTGTCTCTCTCACCCATTAAACCAGATGTAGAGAAACGTTTTTTAATTGAACCGTTTCTTCAAAGCAGTACCTCATCATCATCATCATTTCAGCCGCAGACTGTCCACTGCTGGACATAGGCCTCCCCTAAGGATTTTCAGAACGACCGGTTGGAAGCAGCCAGCATCCAGCGTCTACCTGCGACCTTCTTTAGGTCATCTGACCATCTGGTCGCTGGATGTCCGACGCTGCGCTTGCCGGTGCGTGATCCTGGAATTCGAGAACCTTTCTGCCCCATCGGCCATCGGTTCATCGCGCTATGTGCAAAAAGCAGTACCTCTTAAGACTTAAATGAGATAGATGATGTATCTATTTCATAAAACAATAGAGACAATAAAACCTGGAGTTGTAAGAACGTGGAATTTATATGAAGAAACAGAAATACTTTAGGATTCGTTCATTTCGGTGCTCGATTCGCATGGCCCCGCGCCTCGAGACGTGACGTGTATGAATTAAGGAGCCGTACTGAGTTACGACTCATGGATTATAGGACTACTGGATATGATATGATTTATACTGGTCCCAGATCTTCGCTGATACAGAATTATATGTTTGGTGTGGTCTGAATATGCAATGAAATGTCAATTGCCATTTTTATCTTGTTAGCTGACAATGTTGACGTAAGAATGTAATGGCGATTGATTTTCAAAATATTTTTTAAATTTTCTTTTAAAAAAGGGGCCAGTCTTAAAAGAAAAATGACACAGCCAATCATTTTTAATAACTTATTAGAATATTATCTGTAAAGATTTATTGTATATTGACCTATTCTTATAATTTTAGAGCATGTTCACTTCAAAATGTATTTTCAATCATTATCTATAGCCTCATTGAATCCTAGTTGAGAAAGTAAAATTCCGCTTGCAATAATTTACAAAACTATCCAACCAAACACAACTTGAAAGTCAATAATTAAAGCACCAATTTAAAAGTTAATAGATTATTATAAAAAAAACTGTGAGAAGATTGATAGCTTACGTTCTATTTTATATATGGAGAAAATTTATCTTGTAGATATTATCATTTCCAGTAAATGCGTATCAGGAATACGCCCCATATATTGTGGGGAGGTGTATCCTCATTTTGGAGTCATTACACGAAATAGTATCACCGTATAAGGTCCCAGGGGAGAAGGGAGTGACTTTGTGGCTGTTTATTTATGTACACCAATGTATATTTTGGTTAATTAAGTTTTTGTACGGTCGGATTAGATTGGGGCCGGTGGGGTTATCGTGATAAGTAGGTGATTTTACCTTAATATGGCAACCTAATTAGTGGTGGAAAAATATTTGTGAAAAATATGTTATGGTGTTATTACATTGGTCTTTTTAATCTACAATAACAACAATTTTTGCTACTATGTTTTCGCAAAACAAACATTTAATTTCAATACTTGCGATTAAAAAATAAAGCCTAAAAATGTAGAAGGACGAAATACACAAAAGATCAAAGTTTGTATTACTTGAATTGTCATAGAATTAAAAATTCGCTGTTGCTAATTCTAGAATAAAATAGTACATTTAATACCAAAAATCCAAATAGACCAGTTTTCAACTTGCTTTGACTGGGTATCAAACGCTAAATCTTTACATTACCGAACGAACGGTTAAGCCACACCAAGGATATTAAAATTATCATACTAAAGTTAGCTTTACTTAAGTGTATGTATATATACGTAAAATCTATAGTATACACAAATAAAAAATACAGGACACAACAACGATGGACTAGTGACGATATTCAAAAAAAGATTTTAGTTTAGATAATGTGTGTTTTTGTGCAGATAAGTATTCTTACTTCTGTTCTCTCGATACTTTGCAGTCTAGCATCTAAGTTTTGTTATTTGAAACTAGACGCTGCCCTAATGAGACTTATTGAATGGAAGTTCGTAAGAGGCTTGAGAAACTATTACTAGAACTAGCTACGATATGTTATGGATCACATTCATAGAGATGGCTACTAAAGATAGTTACAATTTTAGTAAATTTCTTTAAAGAAATATTAATAAGTTTATAAATTTTTTATTCAGTTTATTTATTTTCTGAATTTTGTTATCTGATCATTTATTTATTTTCATCATTTTGTGATCTGATCAAGGATATAAAAGATTATAAAAATAAGAGTAAAAGAAATTTGTATGTAAGGATCCTGTTTTCTTTAATTAACAAGATGTAGCAAAAGTATTTTTATAAATTAATAAATAATAAATAAAATTAATAAAAACAACATCAGCAGTTGTACTAGTTTTGAAAAACAAATTTAGTTTTAGAAATACATAGGTGGTATTTTGGTTAGCGTTGATTGGAGAGAACCAATCTGGCGTTCGGTAGACATCTTTTTATTTGTAGTTACAAATAACAATTCTAATAGGAGCGACTGTCTGTAGAGCCTTTTAAATGCAATAGACAATTTTCTCTTTATACCAACACCGCGGTTGTCTATGTTATATGTTGCGTTTCTTTTATCCATTCGCGGTCATTGCACAACATTCGAATACTACAAAGTCGTTTAATTTCACTACCCAAACGCATACAAAAAGTAAAAAGAGACAAAATAAAACGCAAAAGTATAAGAAAATAATGTATAAAATATAACTTATATATTTTAACTTTGAATAAAGACCAACACTATATTATAAAGACACGACATTGACTAAAAACATTATTATTTATTTCCTTTCTAGAAAATAATTGTATTTAAAATCTAAACATATTAATAAAATACAAACCGGATATTAGTAAAACCTACCTTATACTTTGAATATACTTAGATAGAGCCTATGCTTACGATAATTGACCACTTCAACGAGGTACCGACTCAGCACGTATTCCTGGTCTAGTGACCCTTGTTATTAGCATACCTCAAATGACTCCCGAGATAGAGCCTGAGGTTATCGTCAGTAGTATTTCTGATCTAAGAATCAAGAGTGTTGATATGTTATTTGATCGTATTAACAGCCAGATGAGCTTTGGCTTCTGGGTACTAGAATATAGGTGCTATTTGTCACTCCAAATCTTATACATATCTTTTATCGTAGTGTTTACTTTTTAACTTAAAAAAAAAAGTAGGTTTCTCTATTCGATCGTTAATATTTTTAGTGATTATTCTCGGCAGCTATGAGAGTTTTTGACTTTAGACACATCAGATAACTTAATTCTGACATTAATGTTGGCCACTAATAATGATGATAAGTTTCAAAATTCTACTACCTTCTACCTTTCTATCAGCACAGCTCATAAGCTCTCCACTTAGTCCTATTACTAGCCATTCCCTTATCTTACCTTATAAGATAAGATAGTAATTTTCTTTGCAAAACCTCTCCTGCTCATATTTTTACTTAACACAGTTTATCTATCTCTGTTTGATATTTTTTAACTCCTACACCCTTCACATTGTATATATACTCTTTCTCTTTCAGTACACAGCAATATCATACTAAGCCATATATTTCAAAATTCTCTACCTATTAACGTAAATTGAAATCCACAATTCCTTTTCATATCGATAGTTAAAGTCACAGTCTAGCAAACAGATATTTATACGAATCGCAGATGCTTTCACAAAGCACGAATATTGAAATCTGACAAAGGCAGTCATTGAAGCAGCTTAGTTGCCACTCCTTATAACTAGAAGATGCTCATACAAGAATCTTTCAGTATTCTAACAGCCTCGGGCAGTCGGAATTTTATTAAAAGTTTTCCCCTTTGAGATAACTTCTGTTTGATAGGAGTCGGGGAGTGTCCCCCTCAACCCAGACAATTAATGCCACAATTTACAAAATTTTATTTCATTTGCAAATGCCAACTCCCGCTATTTGATTATTAATAAAATGAGTTTTATTTTGTTGCCAATTTGCATAATTGTTTCATTTTCACTTTCGCCTTGAAATTCGATAACGTCCAAGCAGAAAACATGGATAGATACAGAAATAAACATTCTTACATTACATTGATATTTTAGCTACTCTTGGAATAAAATTTGAAGCTATCTTTACAGACTGAATTTAAGTTCATTTTAATATGCACAAAATGAGAAAAAATCAAATTGCTTCAAAAATACATTTCTAATCTTGTGCCTTGATGTGATAAGTTATATGTAGTGTACTTGTTTACATTTTATACAACACAAGTATATGAATTCCTAAAATTTAAAAAATGAACTTGCACAATTGATTCTTTTATTTATTTAATTGAAAACTGTGTAACTGAAAAGCCATTTAACTGTTAACTTAGATCATTGTTAATAAAGTTGTCTGCAAAACCAAAATTATTTTCAAAACATGGTTTATTTTTGTACTCTCATTGATTTATAGCTTAGGCTCGGAATTGCTGGAAAGAAATTAAACTTGCTACGCTAAGGACATTTTAGTGCCACCGCGAAATCCAATTTAGGTCCGGATAAAATAAAAAATTATTTCTCCGAGCGAACAATCTACATCTCGAATTTGGTTTGGTAGCTGGTAGCCGGGGAATTTTTAATTGGTACGTACCTACATACTCGTAGAAAGGCAAGGATTGCAATATGCCAATTAGATTTTGATGAAATTGAAACCCTTTAGTCTTCCTGCAGATGCCGTGCAAGGTGGTAAAAAGATTAACAAACATTTATTTTCTACTAGCTGTTGCCCGCGGCTCCGCCCGCGTGCGGCTCGGTTATATCGCGCCCGAAAGTAGGCTATGTTTGACTCCTAGTGCATAACTATATCCATACCAAATTTCATCACAATCGGTCCAGCAGTTTAGCCGTGAAGAGGTGACAGACAGACAGACTTTCGCATTTATAATATAAGTATGGATATGGATAGTATGGAAGTATGGATGTTGATCTCTAAACCACCGGGCATCGGTGCCATAATAAAGCTTGAGATACAAATGCGTAAACTCTAAGTTGGATGATGTATCTTGCAGATTTTCCAATTTTACTTTAAAAAAATATAAAGTCATGCAATTGATTTCTGTTCAATATTATGAAAAGCTCCACTCAAAGTGGCACTTTTGAATTGCACCTAATCTTTCCAATTAATTACGTATTTACAAAATAATATTCAAATAAACGCTCGTTTATTAAGATTCTGAGTTCAAAGAGACCATAAGAAATTTCGTTAGACTCAATTAAAACGTTACAGGGACTAAGTAAATATATACCAGTGTTACTTCGGCTGGTATTTATGGCCCTTCCGAAGCTTAATTAAGCCTTCTTTGATGTTCAATCTGTAACGGGAAACTTGGTAATTACGTACGTACGTAGTCGGGTTTGACTGATTTCGTTTCTTTGGGATTTCGTTTACTTGATATCTTGACGACATCATTCTTTGAGGTTCTATATGGTTTATTTAATAACTATTAGTACCTACCTTGAAATATAATTTAAATCGCCCCTACTAAAGATTCTAAAGATGTTTTACGTTTACTTAAGCTGTTAGTTACACCCTAGTTGCATTTAGTAACGAAAAATCCATAGAACATTATATTTAATCGATAATGTTTTATTTTAGTTAGTAGAGTCCTCTCTAAGCCCATCTATCTTTCACTTTTCATATTCTGATAAGATACAGCTCCTTTTTTCCTTTCATTCTTTCTAGGTTATCCTTTCTTTGTCTTCGTTTCTTTCTCTCTATTTTGCCTTGTATAGTAGTATTTATTTCACCTGTATTTATAATTGCAAAAGATTCTTTTTAATTTAACAGTTTTATTTTCTCTTGTTCATTATTTAACTTGTCACTTCGTTGATTGAACGTTTGTATAATAACACATAAAATACTTCGATACCAAGTAATTCCATAAATTCCACAATAACCATTTTCCTTGTTAGTTTTGAAAGTGGACAACAGAATAGAAACATTTAGCCAATTTTATGTGGATGGCAAATTGTTTCCTTGTGGTGAGTAATATTACGACACTAGAATAATAATATTATTTATATATTTGCGCTTTAAATTCTATAAATTATTGTTTGTCTGTAGTGTGTGCAGTAAGCAAATGTTTTTAGTACTTCAAACAAAATTAATAATTGTCATTAATTACAGAAGTCAGGATTTTCGTGAGTCTTATATTTATAATTATGCTTGTTGTTAATTATGATTATTTTTTAAGTAAGAACATTGGACAGGCGCTGGAAGCAGGCCGCTTTCATTCCAACCGGTCATTTTGGAAATCTTTGGCCTATGTCCTGCAGTGGATAGCCTACGGCTGACATGACGATGATGTTGAAATTTTTAAGTAAAACATAATGCTATTTACACTAACATCTAATGATCATGCTGCACTTCATCATATTTTTGCTTTCGTGCATCACATGAGAGAAAAAGAAACGATTCAAATATAGGAAAACATTGAAGAGTACCTTTTCCCTTTAGGCGACTAAAGGCAATCAGGAAAAAAAACTAGCTATAAAAATGACTTAAAAATGACTGTATACTGGTCTTTTATATTTGTCATTTATTTTGTTTAATATGTATGTTAATCATATTAAGTTAAAAAAGAATAAAAAAAATAAAAGCCATTTTTTTTCTTTATTAATGATGTATCTGAAATTGCAAATAAACTCAGTAATCTATACAAATAATATTTTTTTATTGAAAAGAAGAGGCCGGATGGCGGTTCCGAAGAACTCTGACACCAGGGTATGCATGGTCGATTGACCGTGATGCCTACTCGAAATGAATGAATGATAAATTACAAAACCAAAACATTTAAGAAAACTTACAATACAACAATCTAACATAGATCAAAAGGCACCTAAATACTTGAATTACACCGGATTAGAATATCATACCAGAACAGCATTCACCGTTAGAAAGGACAGTTTTGCAATATCCAAGACAGTTACTAAATTAAATTATGTATGGCAAGTGGACTGTGGGCCGAACAGCGACAACTAACACCGGTGAGGCCTATTTTATGAGATAGTTGACTATCTTGGGGAAATTATAGTGGATACTGTTGAAATTTATTGATTGTCAGTGAATACAACCGGCCTTTGTAATTGATATTATTCTATTTTGTCATATTTTAAACATCCATACTAATATTATAAATGCGAAAGTCTGTCTCTCTGTCTGTCTGTCACCTCTTCACGGCTAAACTGCTGGACCGATTGTGATGAAATTTGGTAGGGATGTAGTTAACGACCTGAGGTCAAACATAGGCTACTTTTGGGCGCGATATAACCAAGTCCCACGCGGGGCGAAGCCGCGGGGAACAGCTAGTAGTAAATAAGTTACGTACAGGGTGGTACAGGATTGAAGTGCGCCGGTGGGAATTTATAGAAAGAAAGAAAATAATATATTGATGTGAATAAAGAAATAAATTACCACGAATTAAATGAATGAATTCGATTCCCACGGGAAGCATACTTTGTTTAGTTATTTCCAGTTAGGTTAGGACATTGCAGGCTTTAATCACCTGATTGTCATCAGACAATCAGGTTTACCGTGCCTTCAGAAGCACGGAATCATCTTTATTATCAAATAAAGATGATTTTGTGCTTCGAAAGGCACGTTAAGCCATTGGTCCCGGCTACCATTTGGTAGTCGTTAAAGGAACCACGTCAGAGGCCTAGAGGCGATTCCGAAGAACTCTGACACCACCCTGGTGTCAGAGTTCTTCGGAATCGCCTGGTGCATGGTCGATTGATCATGACACCTACACGAAATGATGACGATGACCATGAATTAAATAATTAAACATACATAAATATACTATACATTAAGCACCACATTTTCATATGATATCCGTACAGGTTTCCTTGCATACAAATACTGCACTTCATTAGTGCTTACACTGCCGGACGTGAGTGGTATTGAATTGCAGTTCTACTTTAAATGATATACCTATGTGAATGTGCATAAGGCTTTGAAAATAGTAAATTTATCAGAGTTGATAATACCCCTTGATCAGTATTTTTTGTTTTCATTTATTTCTTGCTTAAAACGACAGTATTAAGAAAACAAATTTAGTGGTTCACTAAACTCGTATTATTTATACCATCCATTGCATCCATGCCATTTCACCCCTATACACTTACACCTTAGCTGTTATACTAATATTTATATATGCCACGTAAAAGAGTACCTATACTTACCAATTTAAATAAGGCCAATGGGTAATGGTATAATTAAAGCCAAAAGTTTCTGTAAATAGATTTTACGTTTAAGTGTAGAGTGGCGCATTAGAATATTTCAACGGAAGGCGCTATAGCAACCCTAAGCGGTCAAGATAGACATCCGTGAAAAGCAATTTCAAGCAAAAAAATATATCTTACGTCTAAAATAATAGGAATTTTAAAAACAGCTCTATATTAATCCTCAATATTGGTCGTGAAATGGTACTGTTAACTTGTCCTTGGTACTTTTACGTTTGATACTTCGTCGGTCGGTATCTTTGTGTATATCAACTACTAACTAAATGCTTCTCATATTCACAGAGATACAATTTTCTTGAACCCAGTTTTGAGTTGTTCATTCTAGTCAAAAAATAGATAAATTATTCTCGCTGATGAAAAGTGATGCAAAAAATCAACGGTCTTAATTATTTTTATCCATCTTTGACTTGTAATAGATTCCAAGAATAATATAGTTATCAAAGAGAGATATGATGTCCTAAGTATTTAATCATCATCATTTTGTGTAGATCTCACGTTCAATCGACCATTTTGTTCTTGTTTTCAGAGTTTTTCGAAACCGCGCCTCTAGGCCTCTAGCTACCAGATAGCAGCTGGGATCCGAAACACGGAAACAACTAAACAAAATATGCTTTCCGTGGGAATTAAACCTACGACCCTCGGGTCTAAAGACAAAAGCCTTAACCACTGGACCACAAAGGCAGTTTATAAGTATTTAATGAAGAATATAGTTTAAGACGTAAGGATCAGGAATCTCGATGAAATTCGATCAGGTAGATTATGATTTGGAACAGGACACAGAATAAGTCGTAAAAATCGATAAAACGAAGTACCACTTGAGCCAAGCCATGGGCATCAGCTCCTACCATGAGATTTTTTAAACACAGTCACTCACTCTCCCAATCACATAATCAAAGCCAACTTGCTTAAAGATGCTATCACATACTAAGTATTTTGAAATAAGTGACAGCGGACACCCACGCGCACGTAAATGTATAATTTATCTCTTTATCTCGTTATTGGTAGTATCCAATTTATTATTTCAACCGCAAAACGTCTACTATTGCAAAACAGGGATCTTAAATCTCAATTTTAGACCAGCATTTTAATCTTCGACCTTCTAGTCTTCCATAAAGTCTTCTATTAATTATATAAAAAACAATTGATGTTATTTCGTCCTGCTATAACTCGAGAAGGCTGATCAATTTTGTTACTTTTGATCTCTAAATATCTGTGGAAGTTCAGGGAAAGTATAATGGTGAGAAAAGTGCGTTCAGGCTGTATGGAGTTCCCCGGGTCAGCTAGTTTGTTATAAATATGATTTACACTAGAACACAAAAGATAGCAGAACAACTTTTTTATCATTTATTTTATTTATTAACTGTTTATTTTACTACGTTCAAAAAAGACCATTGTACAAGTACAACTTAATGATAGGCATTGTCTAACAGTTAACCTTTAGGACATGGTGAGAAGGTAATGATGAATTTCGTCGTAAATGACGCATAACTCCAGAAAATAAGATTTCGAGAAATGATTTTCATTTATCTAAAAATTATATTCGATTTTCGGTCTGAATCTCCAACATTGAATGAATGAAGAGAAATCACCTATATATACCTGTTTTTAGTCTGAACAGGTTCATATTTCATTCCGAGCTCCGTACTTCAAATGAATTGGTAATGCCGTATTGCAGTTTAGCGGAAGCAAATAAAGAACTGGCTTTAAAGTTTTAATTAAGGGAGGGTAATTATGCACGCTTGATGGATATGTTAATAAGCCTAAGGCTTTATTAACCAATGGGTTGATTCCTTAAAACAGGGCCATTGTTCTTTGCGCAGTAAAAACTGCGCGCTTTAGTGGTAGCGTTTTTGAATTTGGATTTTGAAATGATATGGATATTGACTGAATATAACTTGTTACACTGATTATTTTAAATTATTTTTTGATGTTGTTTATTTTGACTAACACTTAAGAACCTGGTGTGGCTGAATCAACTTCTTAATTTTTGACAAATTATTGTTGCGAAATCTGTTGACGACTATGTCCAAACTTAACACAATATTTTATGGCTAAAAAATAGTTTATTTTTATATGTTATTTATGTTCATAAAGGCTAGAGAAGAAAGAACCTAAAAGAGACTCTACTGACAAGAGCACAGCTTTTGAATTTTAGATCGCTAGATTGCAATAACAACGTTGCTAGAATATCCACTACAAGCTTTAGTCGTCGCATAAAGCACAAAGCATCGACGGTAGAGGCAAGACACGCTCGAAAGGAGAATGAAATTGAATTCCTCTATGCCTGTTATTTTATCGTTTATGAGAATTATCAGAGCAATTAAGGCCCTTAGTAGCTTAATTAAGAAGAATTTGAATGCTAAATTGAGAACACTAGCACTTAATGCAGAATTATGTGAAATTTGTTTCTGAGAAGTAGATCCATAAAAAAAATGGTAGAGGTCCGTGATTTGAAAATGATATTAGAGTAAACAGGGTCAATTGATGATTAAAAAAGTATCCTGGGTTTGGAAACGTAAACAGTAAAAAAGAAGTATACAAATCGATTGATCTTGAAGCCCCATTCGATAAGAAATAATCATTTTTGTAACGTTTGTGTTGACATAATAATAAGATTACAAACAACAAATGCTGTTAGTATGTTTGAATTTTTATAACAGAATACATCATGTTGTGACAATCAATTACTCACTGAGGTTTGACGTTTCTAAACTACATTAGTATCAATCAACGTCAAATTAATTGGATCAGATACGCCTACATACGGTCAGCAATATATATAAATGCGAAAATTCCATTCAATTTTCAACCCTCCGCTTTATAATAATAAGGGTGAGCGAAATCAGCAGATCATCAGGTCAGGGCTGTATGAAAGTTATACGGATGTGTATGACTATTTAGGAGATGTCATTCTGCTTACAAACAAAGATTAGGTGCTCTTAGTGTTATCTTTCTCAGAGATACATATTCATTCCGTTTTTTATGCCTCCTTTGTCGGAACTCTGCAGTCCATTGAATATAGGGGCATGGACTTTACTTATAATTTTTATGGGTGGCATCATGATGTAATAATCCAAGGATTTTTCAAAGAATTCCAACGTATAGTAACAGCGGCTGCTGGTTGTGTCTTTGATTGATAACAATAAGAATGCTAAATACCTTCTTTGTACTATTATATTTTTTCTGGCTACGAAGCTATCAGGTTTTTGTGCAGTTGAAAATATAATAACACTGAATATTAAAAAAAATGTTAATGAATAAGTGAACTAATTTATTGACAAATCTTTTCCCAATATTGTCAACACGCTAGAATTATGTCTGCCAAGATCTTCTTGTTACAAATATCCATAGGCTAATAAACCCCTTACCTCCTGTTCCCTATCTTTTTTTCTTGATTGAAGCTGTACTTAGCTGCTTGGTTAGTGAACATTGTATCAAATTTTGTTTCAAATCGATTTGTAACTAACCAGCGCTTATGAAAAGTTGTACTTTTAGTTTTCAACTTCGAAAGTTGAATATCCCGACAGCATTAAGTTTTCCTATTGCAGAATATTTCTCAATAAAGATTTAAACTAAGACTCCGTTGGCTGGGTCACCTGGAGATGATGGGAGAGGATCAGGTAATGATGTGTGACTGACTGTAGACTGGGAAACCGACTGGAAAACAGCCAGTGGGTCGTCAAGGTATCGCTGGAAGGATGAAGTGTGTAGAGAACTAGAAGCCCTCGAAAGAACCGACTGGCAAGAGTTGGGGCAGTTTGTAGGAGTGGGTAACTCTTCTTTCGGAGCCCAGGCTTTGGGCTGCGAGCCATCGCAGTAAGGTAAGTATATTTATAACAAAAAGCTGATCCGCCATATTACGATGAAATTGTAAGAATTTATGAACATAAAACTAGGTTCGAACAATTCAAAGCCTGCAGCTATTATAAATCAACTATTACAATAACTGTACTACTGCAATTTCTAAATCCCGTAGTGACAATAAAATTTTAGTTATGAACAAACCATTGTAAATTAATATGTAAGCTTCAACACGCCTAGTAATAAAATTTATAGTATCACACCTACGAGCGTAGTGAACTGTGAACAGATTATTTAACTGCTACCAATATTTGGATTGCTTCGAGTGGAAATATGTATAATAGGTTGGAAATTAAATGACCTTCTTTCTTCAGTTTACTGTAACAATTTATTATTTATGTATAGATAAAATTCAGATAAAAATCAAAATACAATAACATTAGTACAAAGGGTTCTTTTTACTTCAATAGAAATTTCGTTCGTGGTGAGATAATAATATGATAACTAGACGACAAATTTTAGTTATAATACCATTGCTAAGAAAGTGAAAAAAAAAATTGTCAGTCTATAATTTACATTGCACTTTTTTTTACCTTTATATTTAAAAATTACTTTTATAGGTAATTTAAGACCAATAATATAGTTATCACCTTCCATATTAATTTACACGGAAAATTTTCTTAGCACTTAACATTATTGCTTATTGTTTTTTAATAAAGCTTTATTATTTAATTGCATTATTCTAATAAAATGTACTCATGTTTATTTTATGTAGTAAATCACAAACAAACAAACATTTAATTACAAGGATTCGCCTATTGCCCTAACACAAATAAAGTTCAACAAAACAATATCAAAGCAAGAGATTGCTAGTGTAAAATAGTGAGGGACAAAATGTAATTGGAGTAAACAACAAACATTTATGATATTACGTCCTAGATAACGTTATTTAACGTGGGTTGTACTAAACTTTAACTGTTATTAAGTCCGCCCAATATAAATTCCATGGTAGGTACAGCTATTTCGGAATTACAATCAGAGAGCATAGATACGCGATCTAGGAGATATATATTGAAACGTACCACACTAAAATTGAATAGGAGATAATCAACAATTACTATTAGGGATGGCCATTTCAGTACCGTGTCCCGAAACGGTTCTTGGAATCTTTAGTAAGACATACATACATATCATCACGCCTATCTCCCGTAGGGGTAGGCAGAGACTAGAGATTTCCATTGGCTAAGATCCTTACATACCTCTCTCGCCTCCTCCACACTCATCACTCTAGTCATACACGCTCGCCGATGTCGGGTACTCCTAACTCCTCTCTTTAGTAAGAGTAAAGGGTGATACTTTTATTGTCAACTAGCTGTCGCCTAGGGCACCGCTCCCTTGGGAAGTCCGGGATAAAATGTGTTGTTCCAGGGTCTAAGCAATTCCATTCCAAATTTCTGCCTTTTTTGTGTGAAAGAGTAACAAATATCCAATCAAACTATCGCGTTTATAATATCAGGCAAGATAGTATTGGGCAAGACCTGAGGCCCTAATAAAGCATTTAATATAAAAATGTGATATTATTTTATTTAATTGACCAATTTTAGACTTAAAATTACACATCTCTTTCATTCTTAGATCTGTAGTTGCAAATAGGCTCAATTTTATTAAGATTTATAGTAATTATAACATTTCTAACTAGGAACACGAATACTAATTTTGACATAATGTTAAATGCATTACTAAGATATTTGCGGTAAGTAAATATTTACGCTATCTACCTCTACCACTTGCAATGCAGTTGAAATTAAAATATCAATAAAAGTTATCAGGTAAGTAGGTATACTTTAACATAACAAACTTGGTCTATTATTGTTTTTTTAAGGTTGAAGAGGCATCTTTATCATTTACGGGGAGGCGGAGTCTATTATTCTTAAATCAAGAAGCCAACAACAAAAAAGTGGATTTTGACTGAGGACTGCGCTTGAAGTTAAAAAAATCTTAGCCCGTTCCCGTGATCGCTCTTAACGATTTACAAAGGGCAAGAAGAAATAGCTTAAATTAAAAATAAAAGAAAAAGTTTAAAATCAAATTGACAGAATTTTTGTTATAATTTGAAGTTCTATGAAATAACGCAAGATGGCGCTGTAAAAATCGTTCGCAATATAAAACGCGCTTTGGTTTGATTTTGTCTGGTTGACTTAGTGATAACAAAATAACATCGTGTCAGAAACTCTGATACCTGGTGGATTGGTCATCCACCAAGTTGTTTTTGGATAGATGCTCCTGTTTACTTGTAAATAGGTGATGAATGCATCTACTATATATATTGTTTATAAAATAAAATTGAAAAGTCAATTAATTTAACTAAATTAAATATAATTAAAGAAATAAAAGTTAATTATTATAGTTATTTATAAAAATTTATTACATATGCATACTTAGACATCTAGATAATTAAATTTAATAAAATAATAGGTAGGTAAGTAAATTAGGTATAAGCGTATCTATAGTTTTTATAACCATCGATAACTAACTTCAAAATAATATTGATAAGATCGATTTTACACACCTGCAAATATTTCAATTTCAATCCGTGGTACAGTGGGCTGCAGAGAAATCTGACCCCCATGCCACAAGTATCGCTATTGAAGGGGGGTCAGATTTCTCTGCAGCCCACTGTACGCACAGCTTGGTACAAAAAGTAGTTACGCGTATATTGTCATGTTTTACTGAAATAGTTTCACTCATGCAATCCTATTTGACTTATGTATTGCGATTTTGATCTAAGTAGTCTATGATATAAGGAACACAATAAATTAGGCTCTTATATATTTTTATTTATTTGAAATTTGCTTATTTCTTTGTGTTTTTAATTTTTGCTACTTGGATATAGGGTCAGGGTAATTTTTGTTACTTAGAAAAATTAAAATTAACAGAACATAAAAAACGAAGATGTTTTATTTAATTTTGGTAAGGGAAAAGAAGCATTTAAAAGTATTTAAGAATAGATAAGAAAAATAATGTTGGGGCACTTGATACGACACGATGATTTTATTAAAAAAACATAGGTATATAATTATAAACATACTTTTTCTTCAAATATTTCAACTTATGTTGGGAACAGACTTTTTTACAAAGGTACACTGAAAAAAATACTTACTTATATACAACAAAACTTTTGTCAATCTATAGCACAAAAAAGTGACTACATAACTCTTTTGTCTATTTTTGTTAAAAACTTTTGTTAAATCAAGTTAACTTCATTAGTGTCTTGCTAAACTTTGGCAATTTCTCAAATAGCCGAAGTAGTTAGGTAAATCATTTTTTTTCAGTGAAGACTTGCCTCACTCTCACCACAGTTGATCAACAGATGGCACTAATACGAGTCAGTATGGGCAAGTATGCACTACAAATCAGCACATTTCTTTGGGAATTGAATGGGCATTGAACATTGTTCTGTACAATTAGGTATAGTATTCTGATCAGGTTCCTATTGGTTTGGTTTCTCTATAAAGGGTTACGTAGGTCAGTCAGCAGTCGGTTTATTGTAATAACCAGAGGAGTTTGCCAAAGTCACAATCACAAAATGTTAACGAAGACGAAAAGAACAAAATGTATGGGATTGACATATTGACCACGTATTTACCGCAGCTTATGTCAATCCCATACATTTTGTTCTTGTTGACATTCGTCAACGTTTTGAAATTGTAACTTTGGCTAAACCCCACTACCGCCAAATCATAACCATGATTTAAACCTGGGCTCTGAAGCTGAAGATGCAACCAGGAAACAATCACGAAGATAGTATTCTGTAATGTGTTCACTGATAGAAAAACCAAAGTGTTCTAAACTGTATGGCCGACACTAACCCAAATCTCTAAATAAATAATGTAGGCTTATCCTCAAACAAGATAACTCGGTAAGGGTGACTCCTGTATGTTCCTCTTACCTGTTATTTACTGCTTGTACAGTTCCGTTGAAAAGTGACTAACATGTACCTCTAGCGGGTTATAACTAAGAATTTTCATACAAAATACTAACCCAGTCATTCAAATAAGTTCATAAAATATCATGGTCATACACAAGTAGTGTAAAAAAGTTCTATTAAAAATATATGTCCTTTTCTTATCCTAATTTATACACCTTTTTAGCGTGTTCTCGTAAAGTCGATTAAAATACCAAATTTTCTACGCGTAAACGTTATAAATACTTTTTTGAAAACCGCTCAAATTGCTTCAGTCAAACGCGAGATAATCGCCAAACTATACATTCAGAACACACAGGTCAAACTGAGTACATTCTTTTCTGAAGCCGGTAAAATGTTATCTATCTTTTCTCGCCGACTATACCTGCGCATACAAAATCTGGTGTGAAGTCTATTTGTTCAGTACTCGATAGATGGGCGCCGATTATTGTGTTTAGCTAGCACGTGTTATTTTTGGTAATGGCTAGGCTCTCACATTTTTGGTGACAAGTATTTGACTTTCAATGTTTGACAAGCGTAATACAGATCGACTACTTTTTGTGGTCGTTTAGTAAACACCTTTCGGAATATAGCTCAAATTGAAATATAATAGAAATAGAAAATGAATCATCATTATCATTTCGTGTAGGTGATACGGTTAATCGATCATGCACACTCTGGTGTCAGAGTTCGCCTCTCGGCCTCTGTCGTGGTTAACGAATACCAGATGGCAGCCGGGACCAAGAGCTTAACGTACCTTCCGAAGCACGCGGAATCATCCCAATTATCAGACAGTCAGGTGATTAACGCCTGCAATGTCCTAACCGAACTAGAAACAATAAACCAAGTTTGCTTTGTGACTGATCACCACGAGAAGCAAACTTGGTTTATACCCATGATTCCCGGGTAAAATGGTCCGGGAAGGCGGAGCAACTGACTGAATAGTAAGAAAAACTGATCCTGGGTTCTGAAGTAGACATATCATTTATGACGTTTCATTTATGGTTTGAAAAAATATGACCACGTTTCCGACTTCCGCAGACAACTCAAGTGGCTCCCCATTCGTTTTCGCAGAAACACTAGAATTCTTTGCCTCCTATTTAATATCCTATACAACCCCACCAATCCTTCATATCTTAAGGAGCGCTTCTCCTTCGCCCGTCCTGCGGATATACCTTGCCGTTCCCACCTTAGGACCCTTCTCAAATTCCCTACTCATCGTTCCGATACTTACTCCTATTCCTTTTCGGTCCATGCTGTTAGGTTGTGGAATTCATTGCCAGCCGACATACGAGACTCAAAATCTATCTCTGTTTTCAAGAAACGCATAAAGGATTATTATCTTTCTTTAGCATAATAAATGTATATTTAGTCTAAGTAAGTATATTTGTATTTATATGGTATATATATTTATTTAAGTATTTATGTACTTATGTATGTATGTTTATTATATTATAATATTCTAGTACACGCCTGTTACCCTTTTCTTCTCGTTTCCTCTCTTGGGTCTGCTGGAAGAGATTTCTTTAGAAATAAGCAGCACCCTTGTACTTATGTTCTTTATTCTATGTTCTTTTCTTTTGTATATTTTTCTGTGTACATGAATTTGGAAAATAAATAAATAAATAAATAAAATATAATGTAACCAGGAAAACTATTAGTAGGTATATGAGAGTGAATCTGCAAATAGTATTCAAACAAGAATCCTACAAAAATTATCAACATAAACTATCCAAAATTTAATCTTGTCGTTGGAGTCTCTTCCAGGTGTATCTTTCTATCTAGCTTTTTTCTAGCCTTTTCACATCCTGATACGAACTATCAAGATAAAAAAAATATCTTTTAAGTTGCGAACTTCAAACTAGTAACATTAGATGATGTTCGTCAATTCATCAAGGATCTCCGCAGACTGAATACTTTATAAAATAATATTTCAAATGAAAAATAAAATTTGAAAAATGACGTCACACTCAATTAAAATGGTTTATAATTTTGACACATAAACTTTAAATAAACTGCGTCAGTTGCTCAGGTCAGTTGGCATATATATCAACCTAAATATAACGTTTAAATAAAAAAAAAAATGTATAACTACGAGTACCTATCATAATTTAATTTTTTGTATCATTTTGTTGCTTTGTTTATAGCACAAGACGAAAAAATACTCGTAAGGAAAGATATGTAACATCTGTTAAATAAAATTTTGCTAAAATATGCAAAAATAATAAAACAATATTAACAGCCAAACGTTTTCAAGTGACACTGATCATTATCGTTGGTTTAACTGGAGCTATGCCTACGGCTGTCTCATTAGCTGGCCAATTACACTTTTCAAAATGCCAGATGATTATAGACGGCACTCGCCGGAGGGTGGACATCACGACATATGCTATTGTTTGCTTCAAGGTAGAAGAACGGGACTCGGGACAGAACATATGGGAAAATTTGAAAGTAGAACGTTTTGAAAAGTTCGCAATTTTGTCAGGTGTTGATAAATTTGATACACGTATCATCTGATATATTAGTTGGCTTTTGGATCTGATGTGAAAGGTTTTGATTGAAGTAATAGTTAAGTACGCTTGTGCCGTAGTCATATTTGAAGTACGAACTTCATTAAACATATCCAACGCTCATGTTGTAGCTACTCTTTGCACCACTGCTCCAGGGCACAATTTTTTGTCTAAAGTAACACCTCTTAATATGAATGCATCCATTTCGAAAAAAATTGCAAGGTAACAAACACATCTGTTAATGACACATGTCACACGCCGGAGGGTAGTTGACAATTAGACTTCATGACAGACAGATGCTGTGTTTGCTTCTAGAAAGAAAGAAAAAACGGCATTCGGAGGAAATATCTAAAGAAAAGACGAACGCAGTTTTAAATGTTTTACGAAAACTTGGACTGGGGGGCTTCCACCGTCTCGTTAAACCATGCAACGATTAAGTAAGGGAGATGTCGCCTTACATCATGTATTGCGCTGTTTTGCTTACTCACTGGATCTGTAGTAACCCCCCAGAACTGCAATAACCACAGATTTGTAAATCTGTGAGAATCACAGTCATCGCCAACCTACTCGCCAAATATACAAGGTTGGCATGTTATCATTACAGTATAGATTGTTTCATCTTCTTTCAGCTAACTAATTATCATCTCAAGTGTTTTTCATTCATTAAAGTAAAGTTAGTATCAAATATTAGAATCCATAGAAACTACAGATATAGACAATGATTCTACGAAAATCGTTTATATTTTTGGCTTATAGGGACTTCTTATCAACTGAGATATTCAACTGAATTACTTTCATGGAATTTTCCTTGTACAAATTAAAGTGATATGATTTTAGGATAAAATATTGATACTTTGAATTAAATATTACAGTTTACTTAACTTGTGTAACAAAATTTAAGATTCCCGTAGCGATATTAATGGGTGCAGATTTATTGAAAGATCATATTTTACTACCCTACTCGGGAAGCTAAAACTTGTCTTAAACTTTCAAACTTCCATTTATGTTTCAGTAGAACTATACTGTAAGTTATACTTCTTGTAAAAAGGCAAGCGCAAGATCCAAGAGTCAAAGTTTCGCCTTAAAAATTCTTTACAGTTTTCGCTGAAGTAATGTTCGGTGTAAAATTGTTTTCTATATAACACGTAAAAGCAGACAACATTGTTTCATACTTGTGAGCGTTTTACGACCATCTTCTAAACTTTGGCTGTTAATGTTACAAATAGACGTTGCTGATTATTTTGAGATGTTCAAAATTTTACAGTTTGTTTTCAGAGATCGCCAACAAACTTAGTAACTTTTATGTTGCTTGTATTGCTTGATTTTTTTAAATCTGTTCGCAGCCTATGAGACGCCTGCAATACCAGGAGCATTGCGAGCGCGTTGCCAACCCTGGAGGAGTCTTTTTACGCCCTTTTTGAAGACCCCCATGTTGTAGTTACTTGATCTTGACATGATGTTGTAATCTTGCTCTGTAATTGACATTGATTGCATCATATTTCTTATCATGTAATTTATTGTTATTCTAAAAGTGTATTTTTTTTCTTGATTTGTTTATTAATCTCCCAGCTACCGGAGGGAACATTGATATTACGCGAACAAATAATTTCACTAGTAATTAATTCATGGAAAAATTTTAAGACCTACAAATATGACCATAATTTAAAAATATAGCATAAGAAACCGCCTGTATGTTGCATAAAATAATACATAATTGTTGTAACTTTAGTTACATAATAAAAATAATGAATCGTCATTGGAATATGGTACGACAGTGCTAAATGACATATGCTTTGCCGGAGGTGATGCGAACTTTTCATGTTTAATAATATTTCTTTAATATTAAAATGTCGCAAATACGAGTACAACACTCGATTGTTGAATGAGAAAATTAACAGCCTACATTTTTTTATTTTAATATTTATACATTTAATTCATAAAAGTGTCGCCACAACAATGTACAGTCAGATGCTGAGTCACCAAGTCAAAAGTCACCGCACCGTGGTCTAATTTATCTGCCCCCAAATCTAGTAAACGAGTACTCGTCTTATCAAAAGGTAGCAAAAGGAAAAAAAATGGATCTGTCAAAATCTTGAAGCACGTCACGTAGTAGAGGTAGTTAGTAAACGAGTTGGTAAATATGACGGACCTTAGCAGATGCATAGAAATTTTAAGGGAAAACGTACTATGGCAAAATGAACCATGCAAAGTGGGACTAGCGCTATATTTGTATCTCAAGTTGTTTATAATTATTTATACATTATGTGTGCTTCATTGCCAATGCCAACCATATTGTATAATAAATAATAATAAACTGACCTTTATAAGTATATATGTTATATTATAAAAGGACTGGAGTTAGGTGTACATACAATGATGAAAAAAATGCGAAGGACAAGTTATTCCCATAAGTTTCACTAATTAAATTACATTGTTTTGGGAGTTCGATAATTAATCAATGTCATTTCAACAATAGCACTTCTTTCAATAAAGCCTTCCAAAAGTATCGATTTCATCATATCTTTAACTAATAGAATACAAAAATGTTATGAAACATCAAACAAAAAAAGAAACAATGTGCACCATCACGACGTAACGCAATTAAAATCATGACTAATTAATAGATGAGCAATTACAAAAGCAAATTAAGAAGCTCATCTAACAGTTTGTGAACATCGTTGACCTAAATAGAGGCTTCATCGGCAGATGCTCGTTATAAGAGTCGATAATTAATTTCACAGAAGTATACTATCAAACATGGAATATGTTAGCTTTGATAGAACTACTAAAGTTTTCTGAAATTAATATTATGTTACTGGATATGTATGAAATACAAATTCAGTTGAAATTTATTGCATTTTAAAATAATACAATAAGGTGATTTTTTTCTGTCTGTTTAGTAACAGGAAGAACTTACCAACTTCACTAGTCACCGTAGAGTAAAAGAGCTAATTATTCTAAAAAAAAATGTACAATACAATATGTGCACGCAAATAGAGCCATGGAAAAGGTCTAATATGACGATGTTGATAATAATGACTCATACGAATATATTTCATACAAATCGCTGCATATTTTTAATGTTATATGTATGTACTGGCTTTGCAAGCATAGTTACGTAGCCATTTCGCTACTATACAATTACACTGACGACGGCTTACAATGAAACTTATAATTTTGTCATCATCAAATCTAAATGAGTGGCTACAGACCAAAATTAAGTAGTACCTTAATAAAAGATGTTGCGCAATTCGTAGTGTTACGAAAAGAGCATTTTGGTTATTCTTTGTTCGCAAATTTTGTGGAACTTTTTCTTGGACGATTTTAGGATTTATGTTGTGAAAGTTGGTCTAAAAAATTAAACAATGATCGTACAAAGTAAAAGCAAGAAATCCGACCTTAAACTCCGAATTAAAAAGTATGCAACATGGAATACACTTCTAATGGTTAACTCAATCAGTGTTATTTTTTAATTATTTATTCCTTTAAGTTTTTAAATTTTATTTTATATTGACGACTTGTTAAAGATTTAAAACTGTCTAAAAATTATTTTATTATCAGCCTAAATAATTCAAATTCAAATATTACCTTTAACGTTAATCCAAATGCTGTTTCGTGAACATAATAACTTTTGTATTTTCCTAGAATACTTAATGGGATACCTGATCCCGTCTATCCGGAATTTGTTGAAGCGTATTTTACACTCTGTCTGAAATTCTTAGTACAAGATGTGTGGGAGTTGACATCTAACGCGTTCTGTTTTATGGTGTCCTTGTTTTCTTAGGCTTTTGTATTTTGAAACAATGCTACGAAATAAGTCTATTTTGTCCCAGGTATTTTGATTTCAAACAGTTTCGTTTTTCAAGTGACATTTGATTTCAGATTCTAATTTTAGCAGGCAAATTCACCTACGGTCCAATTGATTTGCGTATTTTCTTAGGTTTTCTTTCTTATCCATTGTGTTAGTGTCAACATTAAAATCATGTTTTATAAGCTGCCTGAAGGTATCTAGCTAAACGACTACTATCTATCAATAGCAGCTGGGCCCAACATCGCTGGTATTACGTGCTTTCCGAAGTATGGAGAAGCACATGGTAACATGCCATTAGTGTGTCAATCAATTTTCAAAAAGCACGACCACACGCTGTATAGGCATAATTTTCTTTAACATTAAAGAGAATTATTGAAGTAGCTTCTCTAGCTCTGATTTATTTTGTTGCGTTTATGAATATTAATCGATGATGGATACACAATATGTTCCTGTGCTTCATTTGAACATATTTTATGATGAAATACGTATGGAACACATCTGTACAAAATGCAGTAGCACTCATAAGTAGGTACTTGAAATTATTGGATCGTCTACATAATGAGTTAACTGTTTCGAAATGATTGCATGAGTGTTCATAATGCTGCGTTTATTTATAACATCGGTAAAGAATTTAAGATTAACCACACATATATTTGAATGAATTTTCTCTCATTCTATCTAAGAATTATTTGTGTTATCGAAATTTAGTTTTCCTAACTATACTCTTTACTCTACTATACTATTTAATTGTTAAAGAGAAATATGAGCCTAACAAAATAAAGTTGATAAAGTTTGAAAAATACTCCAAATTATTAACAACCAGTATTTACTTATACCATAGATTAAAAAAAAATTTGCGTCACTTAAAATAGATATAACATATGACATTAAATGTATGGGAACCGTGCGCGCCTTATGCGGGGGGTAAGGGCTGAGGTAAGGGAGGGTAGGAGGGGGGGTCCGTCACCAAATACACATATTATGGAATGGCATACACGTAAATATCGTGTATGAGTGGTAAGACAGTTTAGCTTGTCATGCTACTTCTATTAGAGCCGCGTTCCTAGTTCTATGACTTATACCTACTGTCTTAATAAATATACCAAGGCTGTAGTTGGCATGGGTGGTGATAGGTAACAAAAAATAGTAAGTGAATTAGTGAAAAACAATACACGAACAGTATATTAATATAAGTACTCTTAGTCAAATCTAATTATTTTTATTAGGTACTTGATGAGTTTAATGAAATGTTTTTTTTTTCTTTCGTACCTAAGTAACTTTAAAATTCATCTAGCCGTATATGTTTAAAGACTCCCCCTTATTCATTAAATTTTACGAACGCGTATTAAGCCCATTTTAACTAAAGAATGTTTTGGCACTTTCTCTCTTATCGAAATTTACAGTGAAAGAAAGAGCCAATACACATTTTAGTTAAAACGAGCTTAACAAACGTTTATTAATTTTTATGAATAAGGAGGTAAGAAATAGACATTTATATGGAAACTTTAACTATTTTTAGGCAGTAGAGTAAAACGGAGAGACTTTTGCCCATATTTGGGTCTTTTATTTACCTACGCATTTTATATAGAAACATATATCACTTATCCCAAAAACAGACAGTACGTAATTGAATAGAAGAATGGGAAAGATACATAAGAATTTCCTGGAATTTACACAAAAGACATTTGGAGTAATTTAATCACTCCTGTGATATTGTACTTTGACTAACTCATTGCGGTAATAAAGAGGTAGACTGCCCGTGGCATTGTTGATATCTGCCGCAGAACAGGTTTGGGTCGTATCAGAGACACAAGATAACTGTGTAAGGGCACGTACATACGTTTCTCAGCTATGCTTATAATATTTTTCCATTGTTGATCAATTAGGAGAAATGAAATGAATAATTTAGCGTAAAAACGGTAATTGCAAGGAGGCATTTGTGTTCCATTTTGACGTCTACCTGATTTAATATTTTTTTTGGAACTATCTACTTACATTTTGTGACTCACATCGGCACTGGAAAGGTTAAATAAATAAATATTTCTTCTATTTAAATTTATTTTATTAGTAATCTGGATCAACTAAAGAATTTATTATCATTATATATATATTTTTTACGTTGTACATATTATGATTTTTTAATATGTACTGATTAATTTATTCCTGCTATTTGATACAGGATATCATTATATATTAGTGTGTGTACCATTACACAAGCACCTAAAATAATTATTTTTGATTACATATTTATAACAACGGATAAAAAGCCTATACACAATTATAACCTCTGCTTGACCCAAAGGTTGACTATTAAATAATGATTGATTCTATTGTGCATATATTAATATATTTTTCAATAAATATTAATTAATTAAATAAAGATATGTAAAAAGTTTTTTTATTTTTATGAATAAAGTGACAGCCAATCATTTAAATTTTTTTTACCATTTGTGTACTAAAATAAGTTTCTATCTAAACATGCCTTTAGCCATTTCTATGCATGTGTGCATTTGTTTGCGTCCAGTTTTGAAACTGTCCCAGAATTAAGTACTAACTTGTTTATTGCTTCAAATTTGAGATTTTTACGTTTTACGACCATTTGTATGTTTGTTTAGAATATTAAATCTGAACAATAAGCGAGTTGCATTATGTGAAAATTTTTGTTATATGTTGTGTGCTTGTGGCTGTATTTCTTAGAAATGTTAGAAATACAACATGCTTTAAAAAAAGAGTGAGTCAATGTTACTTAGTTAGCTGTCAAAAATTTTAATCAGCATTAATATGATAATGTTCATTTAAATTTGCTCATAACATAAGTACACATAATAAACTTCAATCGAAAATTCCGCTCCTGATCGTGCCTGGTTCAAAGGTACCCATTACATTCGCCGAGTTTCCTCTTTGGAGCGCTCGTCATTGACACGATATCTCGGGCGGCGTCCTATCTTACCCACAATTCCTCAGCATCCTTCAGTATACCAAGGACCAGTCGTCTATATGGCAACTGATTTCCAATTTTGATTTTCCGATCATATTTTTGTTTTTATTATTGTGAGCTATTTGTTTATAGTTGAGTACATATTAAATAATAATATAGGTACAGAGGTTCCCATTTATATAAAATGTTATTTATTTTAAAATGTTTAATCTATAGATTGCCGCTATAGAGCTGAAGTGGGATTGAGCAGATACGTCAATCTGATGCACCCTGAAAGATAGGCATATATTGCTTAAAACCAGAATCCGGATGGACGAAAAAAAAGAGGGAGACCCAGAAAGAGATGGACGGATGATTTGAGGGATTTTGATAAGGCTGGAGGGTAACATCACAGAATCGACAGGAATGGAAATAAAAAGGGGAGACTTTTCTCCAGCAGTGGGATCTAAATAGCTAGTGATAAAACTAAAGAGGCAACATAATTAGATAATCTGTGAAAATAATAAATCTAACTATTAACTGTTCCTAAGATACATAACAGTCAAATGATAGACATACCGATGGACGAAAGTAAAGACATCGGAAGCTTGCATTATAGTACGGAACCCTAAAAATAATGTTCAATTCAACAATCAAGAGATAATGACCTTCACTGTGTGACAAGTTGTTATTGTAATTTAACTCAAGATACATACCAAATATTTAATTAATAAAATTGGGGCACCATTAATAACCTTGTCAGCCGGGAGGTATTTTATCTATAATTATACTTATCAATGATCGAAATTCGGCTTCGACATTGGTATCAGATGTTGCGCAAAAAAACCCATGAGACATTTTATAGATCAGTCTTTCGACATTGTATTTCATCTCGCCGGTGATATTACAAGTGTTTTTAGGGTTCCGTAGAAGTCATAAACCTCCATTCTATAATATATTCAAAAGTATAACGACGTTTGCACGTTCTCTTTGCTGGAGGTAGTAGGTTCAACCCTAATTAGGGAAAGACCTTTTTCCAAAGTTCATACTATTAACGAGATTTCAAGTTACATATTCAGCTTACGCTTCAGAGCAAAATGCTATTTTAAACATGGTTCTTGATATAAAGGCATTAGATAGTGCAATAGAGCGACTACCCTCTGACCTCTATAACCCTCTACTACAGAGAAACCAGATTAAAAAGATAAAGATCTGAGCGTATTCAATTGCCAACACTGTTAGATTTTTCAGGCCGACTAAAGGCATCTGACACAGTCTAAAAACTTCACGGTTTAACGTATCAAAAGCTACTCGAAGTGGATCTTGAATGAAAAAGCGCCTCAGTTTTCCATTCTGCGCGATGGTTCGCCAGTTTACTGGGCTGCACGCACAGCATCGCTCCAGCAATACCGGGGTTTAAATAGATACCAGTAGAAAAACTAATCCAACTCAGTTTACGTTTGTGTCACTTGATAGGAATGATTGTAACTTTCCCCGTTTATTGAGGTGTTCCCGCATTTTTATATTAGAGTAGATTTAATCTAACTCCATATTACAAGTTTTCATAAATTTGACTCGCACTTAACCAGTTTTATTTTGTATACTATTTATGTCAGTCGAACATAATCTATTGCATAATAAATTATCATAAATGGGCGTTATTCGAATCGAATGTGTCAGGTTTGGTGTATTGTGGTTGTGTCACCGAATGTGGAGCATGGCATTTGACACTTTCGCAAATCAATTTGATATCCAATGGTGTCGCTGTCGAACCAATTATCACATAATGAGGCGTTTATGTGTAGGTATGTATTGAATTGTCGTATGCTAAACTAGGAATATCGACATCATCCGAACGTATTTTCTAGTAAATTGCAGTTTCAGCTTACATAATTACTATGGACTGGAGTAAGATTGAGTGGCACAGCGAGCTTAAGACTAGCTTGCTACAGTGCTTAGCGCCATCTTAGTAGTGGGCGAAATAGAATTCTATCTTGAGCTCCTCCGTGCTTCAGAAGGCACGTTAAGCCGTTGGTCCCGGCTGTTATCGGTAGATGGCAATCGTTAGGCTATGTCAGATGCCTTTAGGCGGCCTAAAAAATCTGACAGTGTTGGCCACTAACACACCCGGTCATGTTCCTGTGGGTCTGGTTTCCCTGTAAAAAGTTAACGGAGGTCAGACGGCAGTCGCTCCATTGTAATAACCAGTTCCACCAAATCAGGACTATGATTAAAGCGTACACGGGGCTCTGAAGCGTAAGCTGAAGATGTAACCGGGAAACACGCTCGGACGAAGAAGAGAGGGCAAAATAGAACCGTTATGATGATGATATAGCCTATATAGCTTATAGATACGTTTTGAAGTTGGACAAAAAGTCACATCTGCAGATTTACTTCCACAGTTTTTGGTACGAAACCTTTCTAATCAGGTTGTGAATCTTCCGGAGTTAGATTGAGTTACAACTTCGCTCCGAAGACACCGAAGGTTTGCGAGTATCGAAAATGCTGTTTGTTTTATCAAGTATCCAATACTAACTTCTTGAAATATATTTAGGAAAGTGATATAAGTCTATTGTCTGTTTGTGTTTGTTTTTGTAAATTATTTGAATTGAATTAGAAAATTGAGAATCATAAAGCAGTAGAATGAATGAATGAATGAATAAATAAACACTTAATTGCACCAATTACACAAATACATCATTGGATTGTACAGGATCGTAGATGAAAATTAGTACAAATGCAGATAAAGAAAATAAATAGATAATGGTAAAGTATAGTTATAAAGAAATTAACCCAATATTACATAAAAAACGAGGAATTTTTTTAACCTTATCCCGAATATAAGGTAAAAAAATGACAGATTTCTTTAAGTTCATATATGATCAATTTCAAGTGCAGAGAGACATACAAACAAACTATTCTTTCCTTTTTGTCAACACAACTCTGAAAATTAAATCTACATTTTGAAAATATCCATGCTTGAGATGAAAATTAATCGTGTAAAAAGTAATCAAGTGCTAACATTAATCGACGACCTCCGTGGCGTAATGGTTAACATATGCCTGCCCGCTCCTCAGGAGGTCCCGGGTTCAATCCCCGGTCAGGTCAAGATGAAAAATTATTTTTTTCTGATTGGCCTGGGTCTTGGATGTTGTTTATCTATATATGTATTTGTTATGAAATATAGTATCGTTGAGTTAGTATCCCATAACACATGTGTTATGGGATAAGTCTCGAACAAAGAAGTTCGAATCGCGCTGTTTTTAAGTGACGCAATTTTTTTTTTAATCTATGGTCTAGAACTTACTTTGGGGCTAACTGTGTGATTTGTCCCTATATATTTATTTATCAAAATATATTTACGTTTCACGGAGCACCTCATAAAACTACATTCTTGACAACATTATTATTATTTCTCGAAACAAATATATATCTTTGGAGATTCATAATGATACAATGCTATTGTCCTCAACAATTCTCCTGCATGTTACTGCCTTGTTTGCAGCCATTACACTGACCGGACATTCTATTCAAGATTACTCGTAATCGTAATTAATGTCCACTTTATGTTTAGAGCATCAAACCAACCGGAGACGCCAAGCGCTCTTATTTTTACTTAAAAAAATCTACCACATTTTGACACTCACGTATTATTTGATCATGTCGCTACGCACAAGACAAATATGATATCTAACACAAGCAAAAAATATACGCACACAAGTATAATCAATATGACAGGCAGCGGTTTTATACATTTTGCAGAGGGGGTCCTCGTGTCAGTGGCAACTTCGGCTGATTTAATGCTCTAAAGACTTTATGTTTAAGTCTTTATTATTTAAGGGAGATTATTGATGATTTAATCAGGCTCGTAAAATTTAATGGCGTCTACACCCCCTTTGTTTTCATTTAACACTCAGTGTGAAATGAAGAATTAATCAACATTAATCTCAAACCAAGTTTAAGACAGAAAAGAATTCAATCTATTAATTGATATTTTATATTATAATAGGTAACTATAAAACAAACTTAAATTTGTCCAATTACTACAAAAAATTGTTTAAATTTTAAATTTGGAAAAAATAAAATTACAATTCATCTAATCAAATTTATTTTGAAAAAATTGCTTTCTAGTTGACTGGAAGAGATCTCTTCAAAGGGGTGCTTCCAATTAGATCCTTATTACAATTTTTTTATCTTTTGTCGCACTACTGCAAACAAAATTTCATGTTTTGCGTACATACTCGTAAAATAATGATAAACAAAATTTCGTTTAAAAATTATGAATGAATTGAAATATTTAATTGAATTAATGAATAAATTTTATAATTAAACCTAACCTCCGGGATAAGTAAGGTACTTCCCACGCAAATAAATAGGTCCCTCAAAGTATACATCATTTATGACAATCAGTTTTCAATACACCCACTTGCTTAAAGGCTTGTGATATTTCACGTGTTTGCAACAGGTTGAGGGACATACTCATACTCACTGGAAATTAAATCCTAACTATTCTATACATGCGATTTTTATTTAATTAAAAAAAAATATTTGTTACTCTTTAACGCATTCACTAGGAGTTCGAAAAAGACATAGGAATTATTTTTATTTCCGAATGTCGATAAAGAATATTTAAATTGCCACTATACGAACTTGAAAGGAACCAACAAGACGATGAGATAGAGAGAGAAAGAGAGAAACATATTTTTTCTCAAACAACCATGTATTTGGACGATCTTCATGAAACTACTTGCCCTTGATACTTCCGTGATATTCAAAGTCGCGCAGGTCGCCTCTATAATAAGATCATTAGAAAACCAACTAGATGTCCAAAAGACTACTTAAATCCATTAGATGTGAAGGCGCCATGCCACATGCGACCAGCACACTAGCGGAAAGTACAAAGGATCAGATATTTTCAAATCGGAAATGTCTTTAGCTACAAGTCTGGATTTATGGCTCGCACATAGCTTCAATAAGGCATGTACAACAGTTATCGCAATGCGATGCGACTAGTATTGTACGAAGATTTATGTGTTGCTTGAATACGTCGTGGTTTTTGTGACATGTATTTCGATAGACGTATGCGTCGGGTTAAAAGTTAGTGAAACGTATGGGCACCGAGGATGATATTAAATAATGTGCTCGATATTTTGTACTAAAGAGAACACAGTCTTATGGAATAATGATATAGTATCTAAGGTGTTCAAATTAAAATATTTTTTGATGACCCACTTAACCACCGATTAAATTTGAACTTGGTTGGTTAATTTAATGACATAAATAGGTTAATTTAATTATACAATTAATCCTGCCAAGTTCAATTTATCTTAATAAATTCTTATATTGTGGATCAGGCTATGATCGATTTTAAAGTGTATCTAAACTTGGCACTGGTTAGATTGCAACCCTTTTTTAGGTGAACAATTAGCTGATAGGAACTTGGCCCCCTTTTTTTTCTTGTAGGCGTCACGGTCAATCGACCATGCACACCCTGGTGTCAGAGTTCTTCGGAACCGCCTCTCGGCCTCTGACGTGGTTCCTTTAACGACTACCAGATGGCAGCTGGGACCAACGGCTTCACGTGCCTTCCGAAGCTCGGAATCATTTTTATTATCAGACAATCAGGTGATTCAAGCCTGCAATGTCCTAACCAAACTGGAAACAAATAAACAAAGTATGCTTCCCGTGGGAATCGAACCCACGACCCCCGGGTCCACAGGCAAACGCCACTGGACCACGGAGGCAGTTATTTTGGTGGAATAACACTTTCTTTGCCTTCCTATTCCAAGGCTTCCCATACAATCTTTAAAAATATACCCTTTAAAAGTACTGTCAAATATCAGAGCTTACGGCTTTGACACAATGACTAACACCGGATTAAATATGCAACATTAAATTTTTTGCCCTAACTAGATCAAGCGGTGACCTTATATTTTGATATATGCGGTTCTTAGAAACTACGAGTATATTTCTCTATTACTATGACTAAGCGTAGTGATACAGCGGAAATGCCTTATAAAAAGATATTGTGGAAATGTCTATTAATTGGCTCTAATGTGGGCGAATTATATCCGTTAGGTTCGTGTTATGCTGTGGTTCAATTACATCATCACCAGGGTGTGCATGGTTGATTGACCGTATCACCTACACGAAATGATGACGTGATTTAATCAATGAATCAAAGCAGTAATCACAATATTCACATCATCCAAGTAATCTTAAAAAGGAATAGTTTTATTCGGTTAATGACAACAGTGCTTAGTTTGTTTTTGTTTATCAAATTTTAATTCTTCTTTAAAAAATACTAAGTACAAGCTCGAGCGCAATTATATAGAATAGAAATTTTCAAAAATCAAACAGAAAGCGACTGATAATTTGTGATAAACTTGTATAAAAATCCCTGGATAGCTTGCGGTTGAAAGAACATCGAAATTATTATGAGAAACTCTTACTTCATATTTTTTTTAACCTGTTAAATTGTTTCCAAAGAAACAAGTACCTGTGGTTTACACAACACTAGTATCCATATAGACATCGCATAGATTTCAAAACAAACTATTGAAATATGAAGGACAGCCGTGTGAAAACAGTATGTCAGTCGCTCTAGTTTCATCGCTATGATTGCAACACAGACTTATTAAAACTCCAGACGTAGTCTTACATACAACGTGTAGCCTGCAAACTATGGTCGTTACGTTTGTCATATGCACGCACACAATTAAACAAACTATTGACATTGGCACCAATAGCCATTAGGTAACCGTCAAATAGTTAACCAAGTTATAAGATTTTATTATATGTATGTTAGTCTGTAAGGTATTTATCATATGGATCCCTGGTATTAGTACTTATTTTGTATTAATGTTATAACCTGAAATAAATAATAATTATTATTATATCCTTTATTTATACTTCTCTCTTTTTTACATGTTTAAATATTAATAAAAAAAAAATATATTATTGTAAAATAAGTGTAAGTAGCCAACATTTTCAAGCTTTACTATTAATTTAAGGACGATGAGATGCGTCTGTAGTTCTTTTAAGTCTGTGGATTGCAATTGAATCTGGGCCACAATTAGAATGAATGCGACCAGTTTATTTTGCCCCAAGGTAGATATTTAATAGTCTATTAAAATGAGTTATATCGTATCAAATACGTTGTCTTCATCAAAATTGCTTTTTTCTTGAAATAGCGTATCATTGGTATCGTAGGTTATGTATGTTCATCAACTTTGGAATTAATGATAACCTCTTTTTGTATCTATATTTAAAAGTTAAACTTTTATCATGTCCTTTTACTAGTACTTTGAAATAATCGATTTTTTTTATATAATTTCAAACACTCTTATTCTAGTCACTCATGAAATAACATTACCAAAAATAGAGCAACAGAAAAACAAAAAAGTGTAATATTTGCTGACTACTTCAATTCAAGGCAAAGTCGGAAAAGACTTTGAAATTTTGATTATTTGATAGTCTACCGATTCTGATATAATTTTATAAAGACATTGGCGTGTAATCACGCTAGAAAAGGACAAAAATACAAGTAAATAGTTAGCATTAATAGTTAGGATTATAACTCCACGCAAGTATCACGTTTTCCTCATGGACTAATCTCACAAGTTATATATTTAGGTGACAAAAGTTTGTGGGGCAAATTTAAAATAAATTATACAAAACCAATTAAATTTTATGAGCCATTTGTCTCTGCTGTATTATCTTTTAATAACGTCTCCATGTCACTAAATCAAAATGAATCATACTTTAATAGAGTTTAGAAGCCTGAGGCTTTGTTCAAAAAGTGACATCTATATTGCAATTAATAAGTTTATCTTTGATATAAAACTCAAATTAAGATTTCCTTGCGGTGATTCTTAGAAGCGTTGAGTTTTAGAAATAATTATATAAAGATTGAGTCTTCGTATAGGTTTTTAATACAATAGAATTAACTTAATGGCTCGATTTATGCCGAAATCTAGCGAACTTTCGAAACTAAACTTATTGAAAAAAAAATGAAAGAAAATAAGATTTTTTTTTTCTAGATATGATTTTTTATGGCTAGTTTTTATAAGTTTGTGATACGCATACGCAAATCTCTAAATAGGTACCTATTTACATTGAATTTCTACATTTGAGTTTCAAATTAAGAAACTGCGTCTCTATCAGGGAAAGTTTGAAATAAGCCTTATTTAAATTATTCTGGGTCTTTTGTGGTGTTGCGTCCATACTTTTTTCATTTTTCATTAAATATAGTTGAGTTAGTACCCCATGGCCCAAGTTTTAATTCAGTTTAGGGCTAGCACAGTCCCTAGGGCTAGGGCAGTATCCCAGTGATTTGTGTATATATAGTTATTTATCGTTATAATATATGTTATATTCAAACTTTCAATGAACTTATTAGAAACAAAAGTTGGATGTCATCATAATAATATGATCTGGTAACCTCACTATCGAGGTCACTATAAAGTCACAAAGGTATCAGATTGAAGGTCATTCGCCGCTTGTGATATTAAAATCGAGCTTATAAACTTGTTCGTCATGTAATAACTGTCATTCGTTCGCAACTTTGATTAAGATTTTTAACTTTGGTAGTTTAAAAAAAAGTTATATAATTTTACGCTAGACATCAGTAATATTTGAATTTTAAATTACTACTTCTATTAATTATATTGTAAAGGAATTTTCCACTAGCTATTTAAGTCTCACTGCTGGGAAAAAGCCTCCCCTTTTTGTTGCCATTGTTTTCGATTCATTGTAAAGGAATTCCATAAAGTAAAAATACGATGTTACAAAAATATATAACTTTCAGTGTATTTTACATTTTTTTCATATCTTTTATAAATAATTATCGTGGAATATCTGTTTTAATTTTGTTCGTTAAATTATAAATAAGACATCAGAATCAGCAGCAAAGTAAATGTGCGAACCTTTTTAAATATTATATAGTATTTTAACTATAATATGTAGTATATAAATTGTTAACAATGTAGTATACAAAAAGTCTTATACAATATTAATCACATACAATGCTCGCCATTAATTGGCAATTACATATAAGATAATAATACAATAATATAAGTCCCTATAAAATAATGTGCCATGTGAAAATGCTGTAAGCGTGTCTAAATAAATATATAATCACAGATTTCATAATACTATACTAGTACAGATATTCCGATTTTTAGAGCAAAATAAGTTCTCCCCATAATGAGATATATTAACGACATCTATTGATCACTTGAAACACTGATTCTAAATCTAATGACTTCATGCATAAAGCACCATATCACTTAGTACTTAGTTACTGGTAGTAGATGGTAGTCAGTATGACGATACTTTAAAAATCGTATTTTAATAGTTCACTCTTTTCGTTTAAAATAAGCGGGATTTTTACTAAAAAATAGATTCTTGTGGCGCCACTTATTAGCAAGAAAAAGAACTAAATGTTTATCTTAGGCAATAGGACTACATGTTATAAGGAATCTTCTGCGCAATATCTGATAGTGTCGAACAAATAGACCGAAATAGATAGGGCGGAGATATCATCTGAGACAAGTAGCGATAGTAATTAGGTACAAATGTATGGGTATTTATCTTACCAATCAAGCAACCTTGGTTATTGGCTCATTAAAATTATATAGATCGGCTTGATCGCCTATTAGAAAGCAAGGTCGAGCTTATTTTGCTGGCTGTATGCGGAGGTTTGTTTTTGATGGTGATACAAGTGGTAGAATTAAAGCGTTTTGATGAAGCGTTTGAAGAAACCTTGTTTGTTAGTATTCCCCCTTTGTTAAGAAAAATATGTTTATTTCATTGCAACAAGAAAAGGTTAATAATTTGTGAAATTTATAACTCTACCTAACTATTCTGGATCATGAGATTCATTCGTGATGTGTAGGTTCCAACTTCAATTAACTCTGCATACCATGGTGTCAGTTTATCGGTCTTTACGTGGTTAGATACTTATTGTTTCTTCAGAAGCACGAAATCATCTTTCTTTTCAGACTATAAGGTAATTCATGCCTGCAATTTCCTAATCTAACTGGAATGGGAATTGAACCTATGCGTTCCGAGTTTTCAGGTAAACGCCCTAACAACTGAACCTGAAAGATAGTTGGCTAAAATGAATTCAAACCTTACAAGCTTCACGTTTTTAAATTTCGTAGAAACATTATAGAAATTCATGTGAAAATTGTTTTTAAAGAAGGAAAAAAATATCTTAATTCTGATATCTAAGTATATTTAGATCATACAAATATCTCATCATACAAGTATCTCACACAAATTTTAATAATACAAATATGCTTGTAAATTATACCACACACCACATATAGTAGTGTGATCCAGATAGTCAAGTCACAAAGAGCCGGCGACAAAGGCTGAGAATTGGAGCGAGCCGCTACACTTGCCGTCTGCGAGCAATTTCGCTAAGATACTACAATATTTTACAAACAAGCTTTTGTAGGGAAATTTGTAAAGAGTTTAGAGAAAATATGTTTGAGAGGACCAACTATGTTAAAATGAATTCAGCATATATTGTCTTGAGATTGGTATTTTAGTTCCAACTATTATTATAAATGCGAAAGTGAGTTTGTATATATGCTTGTTGGTTTGTAATCTCTTCACGCCCTATCTACTAAACCAATCTTATTGAAATTTCACATACACATAGCTAGGAATATTAAGAAGGACATAGGGTACCTTTCATTCCGAGAAAAAGCACTGTTCCCGAGACAAAATCATGCGAGCGAAGCCGCGAGCGAAAGCTAGTATTAATATAGATTCTGAGGCACTGGCAGGTGATATCACAGGTTGACTAGTGGAGTGCTATTTTTGAAATATATAACATACGCAAAATCGGTGAGTCGAATGATTATAGGTCGTTTTCGAATGATTTTCATGCGACATAACCGGTTAGATCACTCGACTCATCGGTTTTGGGTGAGTTCATCTCAAAAATAGCACTCATGAAAGTTTCGGGAATAATTTGTGTGTTATTTCTGATAACCATATATGGCACATCATATCACTACATAGTATAAAACAAAGTCGCATTCTCTGTCCCTATATCCCTATGTATGCTTAAATCTTTAAAACTACGCAACGGATTTTGATGCGGTTTTTTTAATAGATAGAATGATTCAAGAGGAAACGGAAACCCGCGGAAACTTGTGCGACCAGTAGCGGATTCCACTTTCGCAAACAATTTTTGGCGAAAACCCGAACCCAGACTCAGAAGCAGTTTGGCTTGGTATCAACTGGAATAACGCTTAGATCATAATGATTCCTAATGTACTGAGCTTTAGGAAAGTTCTGCAATCCGTATAATTGGTAATAATTATTTCATAGTTATAACTAGCTACCTTGTCTCTTGCACAATAGAGGACTAAAGCGAGGCAAACTAAAAAAAGTCAATATAAGATCCATGTAGCCATAATGACTGAAAACGAAGAAAAGTTTTAACAGAAACTCAACACCTTATACAAAGCTCTGTAGTCATAAACATTCAAAAGGCGTAAACAACCTGTGCAGCACAAGTTTCATGTACTAAATAACAGCCGAAAACTCTATTTCTCAAATGACTAGCATCAGTTTGAGCAATGTGCTGCTGTAGTAGAGCCAATGGCTTGTTCCTCATTCGTTACAGGTTTAGTTCACCACCCAGGATTGCTTAAAAGGAATGCTTCTAGGGTTTTATAAATAAGATAATTTTACGCTCCGATTTCTCAATTATCATCTAACAGTTTTCTTTAATGCATCATCAGCGGGCTGCCTTGATGTATGTAAATAAATTTAATACAAATATGCCTAAATGAATGCTATTGATGGTAATTATCTATTATAATATACTAATAATTTTGATTTTTTACCATCTGAGATTAACTATCACCTGTCATTATGTCAAAGCCAACTAGTATATAATGTTTATAATTAAATTATAACAATTATACTATAATATTTGATAATAATGCAACATAAATAAATAATAATAGCTAAGGTACATCAAGAGTAAGATAATTCTCAAAAGTATTTTTATAGAGCGAATCGAAACCGTAGTGAATGGGGAACGAGCTAGAGCGCACTGCAATCTGGTGCAATTAAAACTTTGCCACACTTTGTTTGCGAGAGCACCTTTGGCCGAAACTCGCCAAGTCCCAGAGTTTGCGTGGCGTTTGTCACAATAGCGTTGAGACAAGGTGGTACATTCTATCTCGAAAATTCTATTGTCTGGTGTTGTTTGACAAAGGTATTTGAAGTTGACCAAATTGAACGAAACGGGTGTAAAGAGAATAGTTCAATATTTAAAATTATTCCAAGTTATATCAAGTCCATAAAATATGTTCATTCGACATTAAGGATAGAAGGTAAAATAAATTATAAATATTTTACTGCCATTTTGGTAGGTACCTACATGGAATATATTACAGTAACAGAATATATACAGATACGACGTCGGATATATCAGAATAACATGTTCAAGCCCAATTTCGCGAGCGTCGGATATTTCAGACCGAAAACAGTACATTTAACTTTTCCTCGCGTTGGGGGCACGACAACTAACATAAAGGCTCGCGGTTAAATGTTAAATAATTAACTCATTGAAAATCATAGGGAGCTACAAGTGAACATAGTCCGTGAAGAGATTAAAATGGATTTGGTAAAATAGCAAGGAAAACTAGAGGTCCACCCTAATGAACTGGCTGACACGCTCATATCAAAAGCGGTTAAAAAGGAAATACATTTTTCCAAGTTTAAATGATGAGTAGAGTCGCTCACTGGAGAACTCACTATGACAAAGAGCTCCCCATAAATCTGCTTAAAGCGCAACATCGCTAATTGCAGATATACGATCGGAAAAAAAATTAACTTATAACTACACCATTTACAAAAAATACATTATTGGTTTGTACAAATTCGAAATTACAGGTAGATATATTTTTCCTATGAGGAAACCATTGTGATAAGTATGAATGAATAAATAATTCAAGAAATGATAAAAGCAACATACTTACTCTATTTAGACACAGTCTATTTACGTATTCCCATGGCTGACTATCAGTTCAGTCCCGCTTCAGCAAAGTTAAGCAACATTCTTTCCAAGCTGCCGTGACTAGCTCCATATTACTTTGGAACTTAGAAAATATTGTGTCATATATTGTCTACGGCGCGCCATGCAGCTCGTTTGGACTTTAGACATTTATTACAGCCGCCATTTTGAATTCAAATCGGGCTATTTTTCTTGAAATAATGTCTTTTGTTATGAATTTTTGTTATTAGGTACGGATTATGCTGTTTGATCGTATGTTTCAGTCGAATTCTATTATTCTCAGTAGTCATATCACTTTTTTGTATATCCATTGCCAATTTCGGAATCAGGCTTGTCAAGCTGCCTTATGACATCACATAGTAAAACGACTTACAGAATATTAATCGCGCGTGGTCTATACCAGGATTTATTTTTAAATCTTTGAAAACTGCTTCTATCATGCGATAACAGCAAAAATAAAAAAAAAACCGCGCACGAACCGAAATTCTTTGGATAACAGCCAGTACCAACGGATCTGCCTACGGCATTCCAAATCACGAAAGAGCTCAAAATAATATAAATCTCATCTAATATAAGCATATCGTTAAATAGGTCAGATATCGGAAATCTGGATTAAAAAAAAAATCAAATTTTTCTGGCTATACATTTAACGGTTTTCACCGGGTATTAAGTCCTTAATATCTACCTTCATTTCCTTTACCAGGATAAATACTCGTTACGGGATAAGCAGATATTCTTGGGTCTTAAAATACCGATTTTTATCTCCAAAAAAAAAGGAAGAAAGAGGTCATATTTAGGTATTCGAGGTCCTTTATTATTTTAATTATTACTGAAAAACTATTATCCTTTTCAATAAAATAGTCGACACATCCCACACATCCAATCACTCATAATACAGCACTACACTCGCCCATTCATTTTTAAAGTGTAATTTAGGTGATTGCGCACCATTTCGTGTTACTATTCGTTAATTTATTAAAAGCGCACCTGCAGTGGCCACCGAAAGGGTCACTTTTGATATACTCGTATGTGTGTGAATGCTTTTGTTTTCATATATGCTAGTATTATGTTTGTCAATTAACTAGGGTTGTAATTTAACTTATTCATACTTGAATATATTTATTGATGAAATCTTTAATTTGCGAATTATAATTTAAAAATATTACTTAATTATATTATTCTAGTATAAATAATAGAGATTTTAGAAATAATAAAACACGAACTGAGAATATTATAATGTGACCATGACTTATGTTACATTTCCAGCAGTTACATCAATATTAAGAAATACCACGGGATTTTTACTTACATGAAGGGGAGTAGAAATTTGATAAAATCAAGCTATATAATACTATATTAAGATTTAAACATACTCCAAGAGAATACATATGAGAGTATATGGTCAAGTTTTAATATAAAACATGTCAAGTGACCTTGACTCAGCCATTTCAATAAGTACGGCTAAACCAATTTTTAAAATACTATATGTAAACCAAATAACTTTATATATAAAACAAATTTATTGCGAGATTCAACTTTATCAACGATCTAATTCAAATTGACATTAGACATTGTTAAACTCAAGGTTTTACTCGACGGATTCGAACAGAAATACCTGCGGTGTCAAACAAGACGTGACAAATAAAATGGCAACTACAGCTCCATCGAACATAGATAGAACTGCACCTCTCACTTTCTGTAATAAAGGTTGACGCATATTGATAAATTGAAACTTTGTCAAATAAGTTCATAATCACTACATAGTATAAACAAAGTCGCTTTCTCTGTCCCTCTGTCCCCGTATATGCTTAAATCTTTAAACTACTTAACGGATTTTCAAGCGGGTTTTTTTAATAGATAGAGTGATTCAAGAGGAAGGTTTTTATGCCCTTGCGAAGCCGGGACGAGTCGCTAGTATTCAAATTCAAATTGTTTATTTTCAATATAGGACATTCTTATCACTTATTGACGTCAATCGTCATTCAATAAATAAGTCTTTTTTTAAATGAAAATTTATTTCTCATAAGTCAATTATTATAAACTGATACTAAGATATTATACTAGTATTATCATCTGTCACTAGATTTACAGTTACTCAAAAATAGCGCCTTAAAGATGAAACAATAACACATCATTTGTACTTATGTGTATTTTTTCTACATATATTTAGTATAAATAACATTAATTTTGTAAATAAATAAACAATACAAAACAAAAAATATATTTGATTTGTAAATAAAAAACTATCTGAAACACGCAGAGAAAGGGTTAAGCGCATAAATAAAAGAGTGAAACTTATTGATGATTCAGTGTGCGTGCTTCCTTATATACCGGTCGCCTTCTAACGCGATCAATAAATATAAATTGTGTAATGAGTTCGCAATATTTGATAGCAAATTGAACATAATATGTCCCAACGTTACAGCTCAATAAAATTATCTGATTTACCTACTTTTTGCCGCGCCATAATATCTGGTCATGATTTGTATCTATAAAACTTGTAATTCTTTGATATTTGATCAACCCAGTGGTTGATTCTATTATTTATTTTAGGTAGGTTATATTTTGTTTTATTTTGTTTACAGTTTAAATACAATTTATATTAAACTAGCTGTTGCCCGGGGTTCAGCTCCCGTGGGAATTCCGGGATAAAATAGCCTATGTGCTCCATTTCAAATTTCAGCCAAATCCATTCAGCCGTTCTTGAGTTATAAATTGTGTAACTAACACGGCTTTCTTTTTTATATAAAGAAGATAAGTATTATCCTTCGATAGGCCTATCAATGTTACGTAGACTGACGATACTATCAATAGTATTGTTCTATATCAATATTTTTGGTCGTAAACGGCTACTATACTATCAATAGTACTGTTTTTTTTTCAAACTACAATAGTGTATCAAAATTTTATCGATAGTTGACTAACGAGCGTCAACACTACTTTTTATGTCGTTAAATGCCCACGAACCATGTGGCTGGTGATAAGGCGGCCGATCATTGTAATAATATCGATTCTCATAAAGTAGGATACAAAAATATATTTTTCTTTAAAGGAGTATTAAAATAGAGTTTAAGTTACAGTATTAACTCTCAAGTAAATCGCAACATACCTGTATTATCAAAAAAATCGAACTTCTGACTGTTTAAACTTGACCGTTAAATCGCTATAACTTCGAAATCAAAATACGAGCTGAAAATATTTAAACTGTTTCCAGTGTACTCCAAGATCGCAGAGCACAGGTGCATGCACGGGATTCATTTAACCAAACCGGAGAGTTGGCGATTCAGTCACCACATTCGCAGGGCATAATTCACAAAATGCATTCGCGGCGCACCGGACTCCGGCAGTGACACTACTATTATAACTCGAATTGATTTTCACCCGTGCGCGAATGAGTATATTTCGAGTGCATGTATAGAGGTGTGTTATTTCTCTTTCTTTATAGTCCCAGCTGCCATCTGGTCATCGTAAAAGGAACCACGTAACGCTAGTGGTCGAGGGACGGTTTTGAACAACACTGATATAAGGGCGTGCATAGTTAATTGACCTCGTAACCCACACGATATGATTATCGCTCTTTGTATGTTGGTTAATTGTTCATGGGTGGACAGCTTTCAATATAAATAAAGATTTGGGGCTCTAGGATTTTACTATATTTATAAAGTTATAAAAGTATGCCTAATCTTATAAGTTTAAAGGGAAGGGTTAGACATTGCATTGAGATAGACTCTGGGCTCTAAAGCCATACATATATAGAAATGCAAATTATATAGCTTAGGTGATGATGATTACCATTAAAACAAAATTGAAGAGTAAGTTTAAAATTCTGAATGCGCTAATCTACCTATGAAACAATTTTATTTATAATGAGATTATATTCTAATGATCAACGAGTTAGTTATCCCAAAAAATCTTGAGTTGCTACTTACTAACATTAAGGAACAAGTTTTAAATACATCACTTTTTCCCTCACTCGGAAAGTTAATAAGAAATAAATCGAGAAGCAACTTAATGAGGCGAATAAGGTGTGAGTTTGCATAAATAGTAGCATAGCGGGGCAAAATTTATCGGAAAAGATTTGTGGGCGCCGCCGATGCTGCAATTTGACTATCGGAAAATTCGGAAAATATATTTTATGACGTCCACGGCACTTTGTTGAGCTTAATGGTAGTTTGGGGGCGTTTTTTCCGGACCGAATTTCGGATGTGTTGACGGAGGTCTTGATTTGTTGCCGCTATCTGTCGGGATTTGGATTCTTATTTAACTAGTGGAGTACGAACGCAAACGATCTAGCTGTGTAGCGTTTGATTGTGTTCGAATATTGGATATGTAATTTGGTCGCATATTCACGAGATTGCTGAAAAGGTGTATGTTTTTGAGCGTTCAGACCGCAAGGCTGAAGTGGGATTGGGCGAGTCGCGCCTACAAAATGTATTACGAAAATTGGGTTCATATAGTTACCCAGTGGCTACAAAAAGGAGGACAAAGAAATAGAGTAAGCCCAGGTTGTGTTGAAGCAATGACTAAAAAAAATTAATTAATAGCAGGAAATAGAAAGCTTCAGTGTGAGTGTAAGATTTAATTATAATGAGGATAGATTTTTAGTCACATTTTTAATCATTCACAAATTTCTATTTGTTATTTTTTACCTACTTTGTCACCTAAAATATGTTATAAAAATATGTGACATTTTCTATTACTTTTGTTTTATTCTAGTTAAAAAAGTCACTGTAATTAAACTATAAGATAATAATCAGATCGTTCTTTAAAAAAAATCCCAGGACAATAACAATTAACCGAATAAGATGAATATGCTTGTATGTACTACGCAGATGCTGCATCGACACAGTCTTTTTTTTAATTACAAACAACTTTGAAATACCAGTTTTGCGATAATTACACGACTGCCTCGCGACATACTCGTCAGACAATAAAAAATAGAACAAAGTATGCCACATAACAGACTCTTGATAAAGAATCGATAGTTCAATTTGAACAGAAACAAGGCAGTTTTGTACCTAAGATGACGAGACTTGATTTACATTAATTTGTGTAGCATGAACAAAAAAATAATAATATGGTTAATCACGATTCGGATCTACGCATGAAGGTATTCGTACTCCGAACTTAGAATCTATATGATATGTGACATTTAATTAAATTTGTATAATTTGTAATGAAAAACTAAAAATTATTAAAAAAATCCAACAAATAGACAAGATAAGTTTCAAACAAAAGGACGCATGGACGAAATTAGTTGTTCTTTCTTATCAAGTGGCACCACTGACTTAAGATTTTATAAACTGCCCAATGACTGCTTAACACTTTTATCTATATCAGCACAAAACAAAGGCAAAGAAAATATCACTGAAGTTTTAATAGAAAATATACACTAATAAATACTTAATAATACATTTCATTCGAGGCACGATTTTTTTAACTAAGCAGAGTTTCAATAATAGTATTGTCACGTTTGTCCGTATATTTATTGATTTCAATATGTTAATGGTGCTTAAAGTGTTCATTTTCTTTATTCTCTCTATCGAAGGCTATATAATCTTTGCTCTTCCACGTAGTTAAAGAATACCGGTCAGCTGCCTTCAAGGACTGTATCCTAAGGGCATTCAAACAATTATTTCATGAACCGCAGCAATGTTGCAGTGTAACGGAACACGTGCCACTTAAGTATATTTAGATATTTTTTGCAAAACATTGCTTGCAAACAATCATACGATGGCCTTATTGTAGGTAGTTAAAGTAAAGTAGGCGCCTGTAATATGAATGATAAGATGGACTTATACAAGCTGGATAAGAACCCGTGAAAAAATAGATTAGGAATATCAAGAGATGGTTGATTTGAGAAGATATTTGAGAAGGTGATCATGGTCGATATCTAAAAATTGAGTTGAACTCGCAGCTTGGGATGCAAAGTAGTATGGCTACAGAACTCGGGTTTCATATATAGTATATTCCTTCTTTATTTTATCCGCCACCACGACATAGACACAAGTAAATTGAGATTAAAATGAGACCTCATTATTTCCTTTGTCATCTCTTACAACATTCACGGAAAGGTATCTGTCATGGTTTTTGCCTTTGTTTAAGACCACTAAATTAGCACGTTGTCATTTAACTCCACTGAATTAAAATCAGATCCGAAATACCTGTTTTAGCAAATACGAGAATAAGCTCATAATGTTCACTCAAATCAGGTACGAGTGTCCTAGAATTTCAAGACAAATTTCCTAGCAGAGAAATACAAGTATTCAAATTCTGCAGTCGAATGAAGCAAGCGGTAAGAATGCTATGCAAGAATTCATCAACTATAAACTTGAATGGAACACGAAAATCTAGATGAGTTGTAAAAAGTGGTTCCTAGATGGGTTAAAGATCTGCCGGCACCTGCGCTATCAAAATGGATAGACAACATTACGCTTTATCTCGCGTCGCCGGCAGTTTTTGTGACGGCTACTGGTCACTTTATTTGCAGGAATCAGGGACGGTTTATATGCTACTACTTTCATATCTGCGTTTGTACGTAGTTTGACTGAATAGTCGCCACTAGTGGCAATTCATCTTAAGTTCCTCTGTGTTTTGAAAGGCAAGTTTAGCCATTGGTCTCGGCTGTCGTTACTAACTGGCAGTCCTTCGTGTTGGCCACTAACACACACAAATCATGATCTTATGGATCTGGTTTCCCTGTAAAAGAATAACCAAAGTAAGTTGTAATTACGAATGCAATTTTACCTAGGATCACAGTATTATGGGGTCCTTGAGCAGTATCAGAGGATATAATTTGGTAGGAATGCACAGATGACATTAACTTTATTCAAGGTCATATTTATAACCTGTTTATTATAAAAACTGCTGTTAAAAAATTCATATTTTATCTACAGCTTATTTATTTCTGTACCACATAAGTATTTATTACAATAAAACATTACACAGTTTGGTAGTGTCTTGATGTGTAAAAGACCAAGAAACCCGTCGTACTTATGAACAGTGCGGTGCAAGTTTAGCAGGTTATTGCAACCAGGTGTCGATCAAAAATAGAATTTATATTTATCTTGATCACAATTCGTGGTCTTCATAACGTAGTGGTTATCATGGCTGTCCTTAACAATAGAAGTTTTGGCTTCAGTTCCCAAAGCGTTGATTTGCAGACACTTCCAATAGTATACACGTTGGGCCCATGATGAATTCGATCTTAGTACTCCCTCCCACTTGGTGTTCAAAGTGGACTAGGCTAGGTGCTGAACGTGCAGGTACTGGATAACTGGGTGCTGAAAGTGGACTACCTCTTTAAATTTTGGAGCTATAAAAAGGGCCCCATTAGAACGCAGGTCTAATATTATCTTAGCTTTATACATACACCTTACTTGTAAATTCTGTGAAATTGATATTTGTATCTACCATGCCAGCAACTATATGGTGCAATCCTCAAAAATACTATCGTCACTTGCGAAACCTGTAAGTAGAGATAAAGAGGTAACAATTACTTATCAATATTTGTCGGTTATGGTAATATTGGCTTAAGACGACAGCTGGATATCAAAACCTATTTAATACAGACAACTTGATGACAATGATCCGTCATTCTATATTTTCCTATGAGAGAAAATAAACTCAAAATATTTTTTATTTAGCTCGGTGTATGAAAGGGTATTCGTAATTACTAGTAATGTGAACTTAGTACATCCTCTTTACAAATTATAGATAGGGCAAGCCAAAAGCTCATTGCAGGTGTCACCAACGTAGCCATCAGAAAAGCAATTTTATCGACATTATGATTACAATGTAATGACTGTAATTCATCTTTTATTTACATCAGCAATTTGACATATTCATTACCTGTTTCCGGCGTTTTAGTTTTGCTATTAATAAAAACATTATTTGCACTAGATTTGCTGATGTCAATTTATTCAAGAACCAGGATTTAAATGTTTTATTTTTCAACTGTTTAATATCTAATTTTGGGTGTTAGTGAATTTAAACAATGATGTCATCTTAATTGATGTTTAACAACTTTATCTTTAAAATTTTGATTGCGCATTCAGTTAAGTAAAGTATTTTTTTAAGAACTCGTGTTTATAAGATAGATAGTCTATTCAAACCTATATTTAACTTCTACAGACCATTATGGATGGATAGTACAAATGACACTGATTTTACTACAAGTACTATTGATTAGATAAATGGTACTCTCGCTCTCAAATTAACTTGTCGTTTCACATCTTTCATTGACGATTATACTTCTACTTATATAGGGTACATAGTTTTAACCATATATATTAGATTAGATGGTCATTATACATTTTGGCACACATTTTATGCACTACAAACAACAGTTTCTGTTGAATTCTGTACGACAATTCGATATTTAGGTTACCGCTAAACCCTGTCTATTGTGCAAAGTGAAACGTTCCTGTTTATATCTTGGCTTAAGGCAGAAGCTAAGTACTAAGTTGAACAATAATTGAAACATTATTGTTTGATAACCATTAAGTCAAATACTTTAATTTAAAATTATATTATTCAAAAGCTTTGGTCTGAAACTTTGACAATGGTTTTCAATTAATACAAACGTTTACTTAATACTTCTCTGTATGGAATCTGGCTTAAAAATAGATCGCTACCTCTTTTCGAGTAGATGCGTGAAAGGTGACTAAGGTTCTATCTATCTAAATATAATTGTTTAACTTTCGGATTGATGGTGGAATCTTCAACAACAGAGTTCCCATTAGAGCCACGGCTTCAGTGATCAGAGTCCACTTTCCTGCGTATTTTACTGAACTTTGCACTGCACGGTCTTCGGCAACCGTGACTGTGAAAAAATTTGCACACGACACGTGTTTTTAACTCCATCGTCAAGCCGGCACATTTTTTAATTGCCGCTTTTATTGATCCCAAAGTGTGAAAGACCTAGAAGACAGAAGCTGGCCTCTGGCCGAGAAGGCCGAGGCGTACTTGTGAACGTAAGCCCCCTAAGGATGGGGGAGAGTTATTAAAATGCAATGATTGCATAGATAGGCGACACTATAGAGAACTTGTAGGGAGATCAAGCAGGTGCGACTGGAAAGAGATGCGAAATGCTAGTACAGCGCACTCTCCCGAGATTCGGCTCGTATAACCGAGAGGTTGGTAGAGCCATGGGAGGTGGAGGGAAGTGATCCCAAAGTGTTTTTAAGCGTGGGGAACTTATACAAAAACATTGCTATCTCCTATCACTTGCACCTCAAACATACAATGTTTTATTCAGGCCCGCGACTCGTTAGCGTAGTGCATTGTGGTCGCTAAACAAACCGCTACATCCGAATGCGTCTGATTTTTGTACCCTCTTGGAAGTTTTGTTGTATCTAGTGAGTCACTGTGTGTGTAGTTGTGTACACAATAGGCATTGTAAAGTTGAAAAAATATGTTATGCAAGAAAAGTTTTTTATTATTTATTACATTAAGCCAGAAATGAAAGAAGAGACATGTAAACTAACTATAAAAAACCTAGATTTGTAAAATTAAAAAGTTAATGGAGTGGTGACCATAAGCAAACGCATGAGGTAGAAGATCAACATGCAGTAGCAAGCCCTAATAGGATAAATACAAGTTAGACATTAGAGATTAAAAATAAATTATTCGTGACACATACTTTGAATGAATTTGTTTCGAGAGTTTTCGAGTATGGTTGGAATATTGCAGAAACGCCCGACTATCAGAAAAGAAATTAGATGGTTCACCAGGTCACGACGGTAAATGTCAAACAAAATATGAGTCCAAGCCTTCTCTGATAATAAATAGATAACATTTAAAAAAAATCATTTTGCTTTGGACCATGAATCTAATTGTGAGCTACGCAGAACCTACCAAAACTTGGAAAACGCGTGGGTAAGAGATGGAAGATGACAAGAATAGTCTTTTAAGATAAATTACGAAGATTTCCTTGCAGATATATTAATATCTAACTAGATTTTTAGAACCATCCGAAAAGATACTTCTTGATTAGTTTTTGATGCAAATTGACATCGCTTTAACGTCATACAATAAAAACTCTTAGAATAAATTTCGTTTCGGAGGCCAAGATCCACTTCGGGACGCTGAGCCAGCAAAGGAAGAAAATAAGAAAGAATATTATATTCTTTATTAAAAATATAAGTTTTATCTATTTAGTTGAGATTGTCTAATCCATTTCTTATATCAATCAGACTATCACGATCATCGCGGTAGAGCAACACCTGGATTTTAAAGCAGAATCACCACAGATGTTTCCGATTATTATTTTTTTCATTTTATAATGCTTATTACTGAACTGGAGCTTTTGAGTAGGCTGACCGCGATCATTTACTTAACAATCGTGTAGAAAATAAGTACAGTCAAAATGATAGTTTTGGATTTGTAAACACACATATTAGCGTTCGGTGATTTTAATGAAACCTTGGAGAAATTGCAAAGTACTTCCAGCATATTAATAGCATGTTATTGGCAGCAGATGGCGGTCCACTGACCGTCATTCAGTACAGGAATACGCAAATTACTTGTAATGGCGAATAGGCTGTAATTAGACGGGCATTTCTGGAATCACCCAACTGTGTAGGTACAGTTGTGCCCGTTTTTTACTCGTGGTATTACATTTTGTTTTGTAGGTATTTTAAGTAATAAAAATATTTGAAAAATGACAAGAATTGGTAAATTTGTACTAAAAATTTTTTTAAAGTTATTTTTGTTTGTTGACACAAATAAAAGAAATAACAAAACAAATTAACATTTCTCTTAGGTTTTGTTTAACCTTTTTTAATATTACCGATTTCAATAACAATTGAATCTAAATTTTATTTAAACAGGTAAAGAGTACAAATGAAAATCGCGACGACTTTTTATGGGTTCCGTTTTAAATCATGTTTGCTTTAATTCTTTAAATTTTATAAATACTGTACAGTTTATTAAAGTTTTTATGAATTGCCTACATATGTTATACAAATAAAAAAAACACAGACATTTATCCATCAGACTACTTTTACATAGTCTTAAGTATAAAAAAATTTTTAAAAATACTGAAATAAATGTTTTTACCCTTTTGCCTAAAAAAATTATATCTATATAAAAATTTGTTAAAATTGCTTAATAATATAACACACATAAATAATAAAAATAAACATTCATAACATTACAATAAAACAGACGATCTACATACTTATATAATTAAAACATTTCCGGAATTTCTGAAAGGGTAAGAACTTAGTTGTAAAAAAAAGAAATATTTTATTTTCAAGTCCTTTGTTTGTATGTGAATGAAATATGGGGTGAAAATTGTGACCAATAATTATGATGGACGGAAGTTCACAATCAGGGGACGAAAAGGTGTATTCCTCTTAGGGATAATTGTGTAGTCTCCTTTACATCTTATATACTACTTTACCTAAGCACACACATTTAATAAAAAATAGATGAAAATAAAAGTCTGTTTAATACTGTTCAATCACCAAATGCAATTGCATTTAATAATAATTATTTTTATTTCAGATTATAAGTGAACAATAATATTTAAAAATTCAGAAATATATACAAAAATAGCATAGTACTTACATAAAATTGAAAATAATAATTTTTTGTTTGTACTATCCAATACCGATACAACAGACTACACTCGACACAACGAAGCTAATCCAGTGTCATTTGATAGCTTAATTCTTAAAATAATTGCTACAGCTGTATCCTACAGTTTCGTTGTTTATGATAATTAACCTGCCGCATATCTGACGACCTCCGTGGTATAATGGTTAACATGCCTGACCGCTATTCAGGGGGTCCCGGGTTCGATCCCCGGTCAGATCAAGATGAAAAAATGTTAATTTTCTGATTGACCTGGGTCTTGGATGTTTATCAATATATGTATTTGTTATAAAATATAGTATCGATGAGTTAGTATCCCATAACACAAGTCTCGAACTTACTTTGGGGCTAACTCAATCTGTGTGATTTGTCCCTATATATTTATATATTTATTTATTTATATACTGATACTTTATACGTTATTCACGGGAAGAAAGGGGGTGATCTTACCTTAAGCCTAAAACCACATACTTGATCCTTCTTGTACCTATTTAATTTTCAGTCATATCATAATATTCAACATACAATTTAAATTAATGTTCATCATTTAGTATAGGTGTGTAGTAATGGTCAATCAAACATACAAACTTATTTTGATTTTAAATACATATATGATACAATAATATTTTTTTTATTAAGAATGTAATAGGAAATTTAATTTCCCTATTAACTCTGGGGCTAATCAAAGTTGGAACAAACGGAAATACATCTTTTGGTGCGAGCAAAGTTGACCAGCAAATTGTCATGAGTGGTTTAGATTGCCTGTCGTGATAACTTGCATGTAATTTTTTCTATTTTTTCCCCTCGGGTACCTTTGCTGTCTAAAAATAGACTGCAATTTGCTAAGTACTTATTACTGTACGCAGCGAATACTAGGAGACTTTTAAATTAATGAGAATAGTCGTGTAAATTTAGTTGTCATCAATTCTTGTAATATTTTTAATTCACAAGTGTTTTGAAATGTCTAATCATTACATAGAATAAAAACCCGCTGTCTGTTACTATGTATGCTTAGTTTTTTGAAACTACGCAACGGATTTGACGCGGTTTTTTTTAAATAGCTAGGGTGATTCCAGAGGAAGATTTTTATAGCCGTGCGAAGCACGGTCGCAGTTAAAAATAAGGTCTTTATAGATTTTTTTTATATTTTAAAATCAGGTGATGTCCGTGAGGCATAGTTTGTTTTTATTAATTATATCTATATAATAATATGTCTTTATTATAATATTTATTAGGTACGAACAAAAATACTCGTTTTATTTAGCGAAATTTTTGAACATATGAATTATGAAACTGCCAATCGTGCGTTATATAATTTGGTTCTATTCAAATGGTTACAAAACAAGTCCTTGTCAAAGTTTTAAACGGTAGCCAGTGTACAATAGTCTAATCATACGCTTGCAAGGTATCTTTTACTGATGTGACATACGGTCAGAATGTTAAGCGAGCACTATAGCAGACATGATCATGATGCAAGCCTAAGACATGCTGGCTCGACGTCGCAGTTAACGATATGCGCGCAAATGGTCTCACAACTAGGGATGCCGAAGACCGGGTGAAGTGGAGGAGGAAAATCAGGAAAGCGGACCCTGGGCTCCGAAGCAATCAGCTAAGGAAGCAACCGGGAAGGCGCTAAGATGACAGAGAGATAGCAGACATGATCACGATACTAAAACACAGAATATATATTTTTAAGGTAAATTCAAACTCAATACTATTTAGATACTTTATAAGTTATTAAGACCTTAGTTATTTATAAAAATTTGGTTATTCTCTTTTTCATCTGATTTTAGCGTTTATTTATTTTGAATTAATGTCAAACCATTCTTAACAACCTACAACTAGTTATAACTATTTCTTTTTTCTCAGTATTAAGTGCGATTATATACTACTGTTGCTGTTCTCATAGTACATCACAGAAGCTAGCTTTAGAAATATTTACCTCTTTCCATTAAACTATATCTTTTTTCTATGTGCAACCAAAAAAACTTAAGAATTATTAATAACAATTAACTTAATTAATTACTGCTTCACCCAAAGGTTAACTGATAAAAAATGCTTTTATCATTAAGTCCGCCTTTGTGCTTTTTGTTTGTACTTTGTACAATAAAGGTTAAATAAATAAATACAAATAATAATCAAACAAACTTATGTTTGTGTCATTGTGTAATATGCTCACATATTTGCTATTGATAATAGGTTTTATTAAAAAAAATCGAGTATCCCACAAACGCATAGCCCGGAACATAAATAACTTCATAAATATAATTAAAAAAAAACATGACTTATCCAAATTTCTTGCTTCCTGAACTCCAAGCCCGTATGTATCAAAACCCACGGCTATAGGAACGTATGAATAGTCTCCATTCACGGTATTTCAATATTATCGCGAACCTTGTCACGTGAACAAAGGACTGAAAGCTAAAAGATGAAGCACAGTCATTACTTGCAACACCTGAATAGTTTGCGCATTTCCTATACCATATTACCTTGTACGGTGAGGTCAGTTTTGAAAGTCTTACTTTGTACTTGGTAATATAAAGGCTGTATTAGACATGCATTCCGGATAAGGTATTTTGTCGATTCTCGAAAAAAAAAAAACAGCCATTTGGTTTATGTAATAATATAGATAAAATGAAGCAAAAAAAAAACTTAAATACTTAGTTTTTTTTTTTAATTTGTATTAAATCACGAAATTTAAACACAGCTTTCAATTTAAAGTAATTTCAGAGTAAAATTTATTATTATTATTATTTATTCACAAGTATCTCTATATTCAAAGTATATCTAATATTACGGTAATAAAACAATAAAACCTAAAATGACTTATTTATAATTTATTTATTATTTTTATAAATAAAATAGATAAAAGCAGTTTACAACTGCCTGATTTTCCGTTCATAAAATAATATCATCACATATATCTTAAAGAAATGGGAAATCTAATAGCCTCAACAATATTGTATCATATATTAGCACAAGGTTCCTAGATTTGACTACGAAATGTTTAATGGATATTTCAACTTATACTAGCTGACCCAGCGAACTCTGTGCCGTCTGAACGTACTTTTCTCAACTTTTGAACCTTCTCCGAACTTCCACATATATTTCAAGACCAAAATTACACAAATCGGTCCAGCCATTCTCGATTTAGCGAGACTATTGAACATCAATTGTTTTTTACATATAAGAAGAAACTTTATTTTTTTATTTATTCAAAAAATTAATGCATGTTACAATATTGAACATAGTTACATGATTTCAATAGGAACTAAAAACTGAAACATACTTTACAGTAGTTTATATAAATAGATAAGACACATACTTATGTGAGTGAGAGTATGTGAAAAGTAAGTTTATTCACTTGAATAAACTTACTTTTTTGATGTGGAAATAATCCACAATATGGCAATAAAACTTTAGCTTATTTTTGCCAGTATCAAATTTTATTTGAACTTTCTTCATTTAGTCAAGTCACAGAGTCGTCAAGTCAAGTCATGTCTAGTCAAGTCAAGTTAGTCAGAGGGCTAAGTGAAATTTTGGTGACAAGGATTAAAGTCACTTAAACGACATTGTACCACTTCCCAACACTCATGTTTGTTTATGAACACTTATCGAATAATAATCCTCCATTATTATGCACAAATACTAAGAAAATAAATACACAGCGCAATGTTGTGACTACTATCTTCCCGCCAAAACTCCTTTACTTAACTTATATTTTTGTTAACATTTCTGAACTGATTTTGATTCTGAATGAAGATATACTTTGTTCCGTTGAATATTACATTTTGGATCTACACAAAGTTTCACGCGAGTAGAGCAACAGCCATTATATAAATAACAATAGAATCATCTCGATCATACTAAACTAAGGTTACGAGTTCCATAATAATACGAAGATAAATATGTCAAGGTGATTAATTAGTTTAGATATACTAACTGAAACATAATAATGATCCTTATATGAAAGCTATATAAAGTTTAAAGTCGAACAATGATTTTGTAAATTAACCTTCGCGAGTTGATATTTACAAATGGGCCTTTGTTTTCAATTATTCTTAAAATATAATGTTATTTGGGTTACTTACGGAGTTCTTATATGTAATGTTATCAGACATATTTAAATTCTATTTTGATAAAACTCATAAAAAACTCAATCTGTCACACGAACCGAAAAATCAATTTTGAGCTGTTCATTATGTTAATCCTGATTAACAGTTTCCAACGACGTCAATAACTTTACATGTATAATTTAATCGACACAGGTTCAAAAATTGCATCTATCCAATGAATAAATTGCGCAGAAAAGCAATAAAAGTAAGCCACATTAATAAACATGATGCGCGATATTTTGCTCGGCTAGATTAAAGAGATACCCTCTATGAGGCCTCCGGGAGGCGTTTAAGCAACTTAGCTGGCAAAGAGTAAAGAAAGTTGCAGAAGGAAATTCATCTATATTTTTTTTTACATGTGTATCCTTGAAAAACTTGGAAAAAAGATTTACAAGGGAAAGCTAAACATATACAACCCGGAGAGTAGACACCTCGTGCTTGTTTGTCTAAAATTTAGTTTATAAAAAAAAAAATGCCAGAGAGACCGCACGCGTTTCGAAATTCTATGGTCTAAACAATTTGTCTTGCTCTATTTTTCATAGAATTTTATTAAGTTTATTTGAAATAAATACCTTTGGTGTGTGCTAATGACCACGTAAAAGAATTTAATGGGCGCATGCTTAGGCTAATTGTGAGTAATGATATTATAATTGTTTTTTATTTAACTAGCTGTTGCTCGGGGCTCCCTCAGCTTTGCTATGTTTGACTCCTAGTCTTTGACTATATTCATACTAAATTTCATCAAAATCGGACTAGGGGTCGATCCGTGAAACCGTAAAAAACAGACTAACAAGACTTTTGCATTTATGATATTAGTATAGATTCTGTCGATCTCGTAAGTGATATTTCTTTTCATTTCTTCTTTGACGGAGTCTACAGTACTTATGTCCTGTTTTTTCCTAACACAAAGGACATAAACTGTAAAGAAAACAAACTTATCGCTCTTAATATCAAGGGCGAAGTTACTTTGACAATAAAACGTTACATAAAAGTTCTAAGCATTCATTTAATTTAAAACCGTACTGGTATTGAGAGAGAAATACGTTTAAAATATGTGCAGACCACCCACTTCCCTCCCGTAGGTGTCGTAAGTGGCAAGTGAAGCAATAACAGATGTCTCAATTTATAATAATTCTAAAAAAAAATAGCATTTCTAAGGTGGGTTGACGTCTGACGTTGACGCCAGTCAAAATCGCGATTTAATCTGTTGCGGTAAAGATGTTTTAGAGTCGGAAATGGATATTTATATTTTGATAGTATTTAAAAATAAATGAATAACTGCTGCCTGCCTGTCGTCGACACTCTTTGGAACTACTGTTATTGGTGCAATAAACCACAAGTCAGATCAGAACATGTTCATTGAGAATTATGGTAGGTATTCCTCTATATACTTAACTTACCTTATATATCTTACGACACACGTGAAAAAGGTGGTCTATTCTTAAGTGAGAGATTAGACAAAATATATTTCGCAAGATATTTTGTTTTCATAACCAACAATTCTCTAAAAGGACACGGAACTTAATTTTCAACGCGTATGTAATGCTATGACTTACGCGGCATTTTGATGTTACGGAACTACTAGACCACTTTATTATGACCTTCTTCGCCTCTATATTTCTATACGAGAATATATAAGCTATATCTGAAGTGTAGAGCTCTTGAATAACTGGTTGCTTTATACACGAGAGCATGTTCCATTTGTTCATAGCTGGAGGCACTAGCACCCGACTATTGTTTATGAGAACGACCAATTATGTCTTTACAACACATTTTTTATACTTTACGGTATTTTTAATGATATAGCGTGTCATGTTATTGTTGTAGATCATTTCGATTGCGATAGGACTTCGCGGATAGCTGACAGTAGGGTTAATTATGTTCTTTAATAAAGAAGTTTCATAATTATAGATTAGTAGCGATCCGCCCCCGATTTTGCATGGGCATAAAAACCTTCCTCTTGAATCACTCTATCTATTAAAAAAAACCGCATCAAAATCCGTTACGTAGTTTTAAGGATTTAAGCATACAAAGGGAATTAGGGACCGAGAAAGCGACATTGTTTTATACTATGTACTTAGTGATTTATTCTAAATTAAATTGGAATTTAGACGTTTTTTTAAATCAAATTAGTGTAGCGGTATGGCTTCCCGTAAACTCCACTATTAGCATACAGAAAGAATCTATGCGCCTAATAATTAAAGTAATTTGAAAAGGGTAGCAATGTTTTCGAGTCGTTAGGTGTTTATATGCATATTCATATATAATATTTTGTCTCATAGAGACGAAAGAACGCTAATAATATGTGTTTTTCAATTCGTCCTGATACTATTATTATTTTTAATTAAGCGCAGCTAGCAACACAAGCTTTATTAAAATATAAATAGATACATTTAAAGATTTCTTTTTATTACGTAACTTGTTATCAACAGAGTTGTTGAAGTAAACAGGAATTACAATAAGGTGCGAATGAAAGGTGGCAAATTAGTAGTCCCAGAGATGTATGAAGCCGGTGCTCATATTGTGATACTTTGCTTCTGGCATAGAAACGTGGGTTGTTCAAGTTGAAATACATCTTGTTTTTATCTTTCTCTTACGCAGTCACGTCTAAACCTCTAGACAGATTTTGATGAAATTTTTATATGAATGTAGCTAAAGACCGGAGGTCAAATATAGGTTACTTTTTGGCGCGATACAACCGTTTACCACGTGGGTAAAGCCGTGGGCAACATCTTGTTTGAAATGTAAGAGATGTGCTCTTATTGATGGATATCTTGTATCTCCACGTTTAGTGTGACCATTATATCTATTCATAACGACCCTTTATCGCTGTATACTGTGAGATCTTCGGCTTTAAGAGTAAATGTAAACCTTTATACCGACATAGCACCAGAATATCGGTTTAAATGTAGTCAATGAAATAGGGAAATATGTTATGATCTGATAATATTTTGCGAATGGCACCACGCAGCAGCAAGCGCAGATACCTACCGACCATATGGTCAGATGACCTGAAGAAGGTCGCAGGCAAGCGCTGGATGCAAGCCTTTCCCATCAGTCCTTCTGAAAATCCTTGGGGAGGCCTACGTCCAATGTTGGACATAGGCTCCATTGCTGGCTGACATTGTCTACGGCTGAAATGATGATAATCTGAACACAAACCATATGCTTGATTACGAACTAATCAAATATTAAAAAAAAATACTAATTTTTACACATCTCTCAATCTGAGCAACCAGTAAACTACAGTGACTCTTGCCTGCAGCTAAAGAAATTTTTCTAAGTGCGTGCACGCTACATACCCTGGATAATAAGTTAACGAAAACATAGATCTACAACTTACGCAGATATTGATGTTATTTTGTTTTTAATTTATGTTAATCTTTTTCTTCTCGAGAGCTGCTTTTCGAAGCAACTAAATAAAAAGATACTTTTACTTTTTTGTCGATGGCACTTGTCAAATCTTTCCAGCCCGGAAAGGATGATAGCAATGACAGTTCATTAAACAATTAATTTAATAAATCCTTTAATTAATATTTTAAAGTGTAGTTAGAGCATAGCAAAACAAAGAGAAAAATCATAAATTCAAAACCTATATTTTAATCTGTGGCTTAACTTACACGAAAATCTATACTAATATAATTAAGATGAACAGTTTGTTTACTGATGTTCAAACATCTTTCGCTCTGAAACTACAAGTTGGATTTAAAAAAATATTTTTTACATTGTACTATGAAGCTATATTGTACTAATGAACATACTTATACACCACGGGTGAAATCGCGGAGCATAATTAGTAAATACATTTGAGCCTTGCTGAAAGCATCTTTGCTAAGTGCCACGCAAAGAAGTTCGAATCGCGCGCGGTCTAAGTGACGCAAATTTAAAAAAAAAATCTATGGTGCCACTTTTGTATTCTCAATACTTTATGTTACATACCCTGCAGGGACAATTTACGCGATCCGGTGCTCTGATGTGATTGTTAACTGTGTTACAAAGATTATAAGTTATCGACGTTATGGTCTCACGGAGCACTGTGTATTATGATAACTATATGGTTATGTTATGTTTTTTTAATTACGTAATTTGGTATTTTAATGTCAATTTTAAGTCTTGTATATGCCTCTGTGGTCCAATGGTTTAGGCATTTGTTTGAAGACCCGAAAGTAGTGGGTACGATTCCCATCTGAGGCATATTTGATTTAGTAGTACCTAGTTTGGTTAGATAAAGTAATTCCGTAGCTTCGTTGATCCCGGCTGTCATTTGGTAGAAGTTGAAGGTCTTGGGGCGGTTTCGAGAAACAGACACCAGAGTGTGCATGGTCAATTGACCGTGTAACTCACAGGATATGAATGATGATATGACTTTTTTATTTTGTCTTTAATTTGATGCTTTAAATTTCTTTTCTGCATCATACTATAGAGGACTTATACTTTAATTTATGAATTATGCAATTCAGTTTACCGCAGTATTTAGTTTGTAAAGATAAGTATTTAGTAGGATCTTTATTATAAAGAAATATAAAATAACTAGTACAGTAATATAGAATAAATGTACGTGTACTCGTTATGCATTTAATCTATAAAAAGATTCAGTTATTCAAACGTATTAGAATTTGCTAAATATTAAGTTACTTATATTAAGACTAACAATTCTACTAAAAGTTGTAAAAATTGCCTCGTCATGAACAACAAACAAAAAAAAAAAAAACAAAGAAACTTCAATGTTATCAAATGTCTCTCAAACAAAACTTATTCATCTTATCCCCTATTTTTATAATCCATCTCCACAGTGGCAGTAACCAAACACTGCTGGGGTAAATCAACCAAAAAGTCCGTGAAATCACTAATCCGACCTAATTTTGAACGCTATACATCATGTGAATAACGACTACAGGGCGACAACTTGGAAATCTCCACTCAAATCGTTTAAAACTCCTGCTTATGTGTATTTAATTTTGGGACCATCGCCTTTCTTAAAAACAAATATCTGTTGTACTTAGAGGATTAGCAAGATAAAGATCGCTATTTACATATTATGTAGGTTAAGTAAATAAAATAAATAAATAAGATTTTAAAATAAGAAAAGCTCTTATAATTCTTGACCTTAAAAGCATCTATTATTGAGATGATTCTTGATTAGGTTTCATTATTATGAAATATCTTATGAAATTATGAAAATTGTCATCAGATTGAAGTAAAGTTTTTTATTCGGTATTTTAATTGTAGTGCTTTGATTGCGTGAGAATTGAGCCCCAGATGCCAAGATTCATTTTGGGTCGCTGCGTTATCTTATTAAGCTAGTTAAACTTTTTTTTTTATAATTCCTCATATATTATTTTTTTCGAATGCCACTAGAAAGCAACATCCATGCATATCGTAAATTACTTCATGTCATGTAAGCGAAACGCTGACAAATGACATGTGTTTGGTCCCAACGTTTTATTTTTAGAACGTCCCACACAGGCCCGTAATCAGAAACCGAATGGGGACGGATTCAAACAAACTCACTACTACTATATTCGAGCAGGTTCATTTCGAAATTGGAACAAATAAAATTCATTCAAGAGAATTGCATTTCTTTTTATGTACGGCTGTGTTTTTGTTTATGGCTTTTTGGCTTTAGAAAGACAACAATAAACTTGTCCTTTGTTTAACCGACTTTATCCATACGCTAAGGGATAACATAATCTGTAGCGTCTTTGAAGATGACAAATTTTTAGCACTTTTATACTAAAAAAAGGAAAATATGTAAAATAGGTTGCAAACAGAGGTAAAATAAGGTAAGGTTCTTGCTGGCTGTTGTAAGTATCGCTACTACCTTTATTAGGTCTCTACTCCATAACTTACCCAAGGTTAAAATAGTAAAATTCTATGAAGGAGATTATCGTGTATATAATAAACTGTTAAAATAACAACCAACTTTTTCATTGTCGGGTATAATAATCAAAACTAAATTATGAAACGTACAGGCAATTTAGGATAATTGTAATTGGTTTAATAAAGACATGATTTTTGTTTATAATGTAACATTTTTACGAGTAATGCGACCAATTTAAGAAGATCTCTTGTTTTAATATTTACTTAACACTTTTGTACGTAGTCTAAATATCATGTTTCTTTGGTTAAAATCAGTATAATATTTGATAGCTCTAGGCAAATCTCATGATTGTAGGCCATAAGGAAAGGAAAACATTTCTATTCAACTCGCTTTAATAATAATGAAATGTTAACTTATCATTATTTATAATGTTGTATTAATTTTTCTCGTCGTGTTCTAATTTAAACTTTTAGAGTAATACGATAAAATTAAAGGTAACCTAGGAAGGTGGTACTAAATACTTTAACTTCTGTATTTGATCTTACTACCTATTTCATTATCCATGATTTTTATTTTTTGTCACAGCAGCGAAACCGCTTAATTAATATATTTTTAAAATAAATGTTTTATCTATAGATTTAAATTATTATGGGATAATATAATATAAACTTATGAAAACTGAGTATTTGCTAAATCTATACTTTAAAATAACAGCTTATCAATAGCATGACGAATACTTATTCGTATGATTAAAATTAGGTACAGTTGCTGTGAAATAACGGCTCCCATTTTAAAGGCAATAAATAAGGTTGATATTGCTAAAAAAAAAGGTTTAAATAGCCCTTTACATAATCGCCAACTGCAAATGGTTTTAACCATATTATGTTGACTTGAAATTGTTTAAAATATGTAAAAGTTTTTACTTTTTATATAAAGCACGTCTCTTCAATACCCCTTTAATCGATTTATAACCACTATTATGGAATAAGTCTTTAGCTTTACTTAAAACCCTTGGGCCCAATGAACACACAGAAAATAAAATATAAACCAGCTTAAAAAATTAAATTGCGTCTTAAGATAAAGATAATAAAGTTGAAAATCAAAGAAAACATGTTTCCAGCAGCAAATAAATATTGTATCTGTAGTGAGTATTTTTACAAAATGGCGTTCTAAGAACAATTATTCAGAATTACACAAGCTCTTCTCTTGTATGCACAGGAGCGTTGAGGCTGATCTTTTTAGTCACTCATTACGTCCTCCATTCCTTTAAAAGCTTAATAAATTATTAATTAGAACGTTTTCTGAACTCTTTGCATCCAAAGCGGATTTTAATGATATTGTTAAGGCGAGTGTCATAGTACAAGATAAGCTAAGTTTGCTGAATTGCCCACTCAAAAGCTAAGATTGCATTTTTCTTGGCTAATGGTTTAATGGCTAAAAACGCCCGCGCGCAAGATTACGTTGAAAATATAATAATAAATAAATAGTTTTATAATAAAAAAATGATTCAAGATGCTTTATTTGTTCCCTTTATCATTGATTTGGTTTAAATAGTATTTTGGTTTTAAATAAAAACTAGTCTAATGATAGCTGGACAATGACCATTGGAACTCCGTAATATTAAAACGACTTTATACATAATCATAAAATAACTGAACAAGTACGAGATTCACCCGCAAAGCAGAGAAGCGTCTCAAATTGGTTGTACCATTTTTAAATCGCGCATTTAACTTTTTTATACACAGCATATATTTTAATAGATCATAGCATTTTGTGCAGTCTCTACTTTATGTTTCTTTGCAAAGAATCTAATTTTGAATGCCGTTTCCAAAGTAGGAAGCAAGAAGTAGCAGAGCGATTTTAAAATAATATTTGAATACACTTCATATGTACGAACATGTATTCGTATATACCTAAGCAGAGAGAATAAAGTTTGTTCTATTTTTACTGTTTAAGTGATAGTCTAGATCGAAGTATTAATTCAAATTTATTTGTCAGTCTTTTCAGTGCTAATGGTAGGTAGTAACGTCCATTCTTATCTGTAGTTAAACTATTAAGCCTTACTGGTTTGATCACAAGAAAAGCTGTGCCGAATCGTTTTCAGATTGTTTTAGATCTTCTTTATGTGAAACGGAATAACTTTAATAACAAAATCTCATCGTCATTTCAGCCGTAAGACTGACTTGATGATGAGACTGCTTGAAATAGACCTCTCCAAGGATTTCAAGAATTATTGGTTGGAAGTGGTCTGCATTCAGCACTTGCTTGCAACCTTCTGCACGTTATCTGACCATCTAGTTGGAAGGTGTCCGATGCTGCATTGGACATCAGTCGTTCATCATCCGATCCCGAAGATTACTTTTTCTAGTCTTTTTCTACCAAAAGTTTTTGTTAAGAACTGTATATGTATAGGTATTATAGGTATACTTACAGATACTTTCGGACTTTTTACTCGTTCCATATCAAGTAGTTTAACCAGGGGCCCAATTCTCACGCAATCGAAATTCACTTCACCGATTTTCTCCAATTTTTTTCGATGAGTTTAAGTCAATTCACAATCGAAAAATTTCGATCGATCGATGCGTTTGATTGAACTCTTTGAATTGAGATTTTTTGAAAAAGCAGAAACAGTGATAAACATTTGAAAAAAGTTGGAGAAATCAGTGAAGTGAACTTCGATTGCGCGAGAATCGGGCCCCTGTTTATAAATATTTTTCCTATAAACGCCTAGCCAAGTTTGATATCTGGGAACGATGTTATAGATTCGTTATACGCCGCCATAATGACATGCGGTATATAATTAGTTTTCGAGTACAGCTTACCGCCGCAACTTACAAAGTATAATCTACTTGCTTTATAATAGTATCACCTGAGGCAATCCTCTGTTGATTGAAATGAAAACTGCATATTATTTTTTTATTTTGCGGTTTTAACTGACAACAGGTGACAAAGAGTCTTTTTTTAATGTTACTAGGAGTAACATTCAAAAAATGCTTTAATACTAATTTGAATAAAATCTTATCAAAATTTAAGTTTGAAAAATAGGCATTGTATTTTTGTTTATATACTACTTTTTACAGTACTTACAAAAAGTTAGAAATTACAAATTCAAATACTAAACTTCAGTATAGGTAATCTTAGAATATCACTCGTTGTTAAAAACACAGTAAGAATTTAAATTGATTTTAGCCACTTTATTTTTCTTTTAACCATCAAGTAACATATTTTAACACGTTTCACATATCGCATCCTGTGGGTCCAAAACGCCACTTTAGCAATTCATCGAATCGAATTCATATTACGAATTCCTTAGCAATTCTGCAGCAATTCCTCTATTTTTTGTAAAATGGCCAACTAAACTTTGCAAATCCTCTTCAATTGCTCAAAGTGGCGTTTTTAGACCACCTGTTCGTAGTGCTATATACTATTACTAAGTAAGTACTATTACGCCTATATTCTGTGCTATCACTACACCTTCATTTCACAGCAAGGTCACTCCGGGCCCGTATGAGTGATGCTGACGCGAGTCCCCTTTGACTCTAAGTCGCTCAAACGTCCGACGCCTTAGGCTCGTTAGCATCTATAGTCAGGACTAGTTTTTATTTTATAAAATTATAATTATCTTTTAGTAGGAACAAGCATGGGGCTTGATATGGGGGATGAGGCAGAAAGGTTCTCGAATGGCACGACCATGCACCGATAAGCGCAGCATCGGACACCCACCGACCAGATGGTCAGATGACCTGAAGAAGGCCGCAGGCAGGCGCTGGATGCAGGCCGCTTCCGGTCATTTTGGAAATCCTTAGAGCAGGCCTATATCTAGTTGTCTACGGCTTGCGGCTGAAATGATGATAAAAAACAAGTAAGTAAACTTTAGTTCTGTTATTTCAAAATACTCGTATCATTTTAGTTAATTTTTTTCCGGGACTTAAATACTAACACACCTTTTTAGTTTTATTTAGTTCGGTTTTATTACACTAATCAGAAGAGTCAAATTAAGAAATCCCCCTCCCCCTTATGACTTCGCCCCCGTATCTTATATAATGAAACAGAAATTATTTGTTTGGTATTGCTTGATAAGAAAATATGAAAGAAATCTTTCTACAGCTTCGAAATAAATTACTAGTACTTTTGATCTTTCTTTTCAATATTAAAACAAAATTCTTAGAAGTGCCTTTATTGAAGTAAAAGTGCTCACTTAAAAATTTAAATGATTATGTTATAGGTATACAAAATGTTTCGAAAAGCTTAGTCAATGTAAGTAGTACATGGACGCGTTCATAGCCGTTTATCGGTAGCCTCCTCCAAACCCTCAACCAATAGTAATTTAATAATTATTATTTATGTTAATAAATAATAATAAAAACTCTTTTTGGACCAAGATATCAATACAGACATTTTTAAACCAACTTAATTTAAAAAAAAAATAAATCAAACTTATATTAATTAAAGACATGTCTGTCCCGGCTATAAATTTGAGGCATCACCCGTCGGAGTGGCCGCGCGGGCATAATGATTCATTAAGTGCCTCCACGGGATTACCTTTTTGTAATTGACCGATGATGCGAGAGCCGTATCACTGCTTCTCTTTTACACGAGGCGTAAGGCAAAAGATTAAAGCTATCATAAAACAAAAAAAAATATTTATTACATGGGATAGATCTGAAATTGTAAAAGTTTAATCGGTTGTATTTTATTTTGTGTTAATTATCTGAAAAACAAAAATTTTTCCTCTTCAATTTTACAATGACACATATTGAACTTGGGGCTGTACCCTCTTGTAATTTTTGGTGTAACTTATGTTTTATTCCTAATATAATCTTCTTTACCATGTACAACATGTTTAGTTAATTTATTTAGCCGTTTATATGTAAAAATATCAACTTACTTATATAATAGATTCAGGTGTTACTTTACAGAAGTCAGTTACATGTACTTACCAAACTACTTTACGTGCATCCCACCAGATAGTTTACATAGATCACTTCTTTCAAATGTCGTTACGTAACGTAGCTTTTAAGTTGATTTAAAGTTAAAACTGCGCAAATGTAAGTGAATTGTCACTATATATATGGCAAAGCTGAATCAAGCTTAATCATCTCCTTCCAGAATCATAATTTAAAATTAGAACTCCCCACTTTTTTTTTATTACCGTCCATTCTTTCTTAACTTAGACCACATCTTGACGCACTACTCCGCGTTCGTTGACCATAACCGCCCGTGACTTTTATGAACTTAATATCGTGAGGAACTAGCGAAAATGCAAAGCGCTTCATTGACAGGCTTCGTCGAGACGTCACTTTTTGTCCTAAGATTGCTATTATACTTAATTGGCATATTCAATAACTTGAGAATCAAAATTATGTGATAAAAAAATATGTTTACATCATTCCTCATAAAACGTATAATAGTTGATTGGATTAGATACGTCTTGTATTTTTTGTAGTTTTTGTTAGTTGATACATGATTAAAACTTTGATTGAATGTAATTGTGGAATTTTGAATTAAATAGTTAACTTTTAAATACTACCTAATATAAAAACAGCAGACGACCAATATGTGTTATATTATATGGTTGTGATTAAAAAAAAGAGTGATCAGTGATCACAGTTCTATATCAGAGTCTCGGGGATTTTATTGTCTAACTCCCTTAATTAATATTGTGTTATTGTACAACCACCTAAACGACGTCAATAGTAACTATTCTAATTTAAGATATATCTGCAAAACCGCTATCTACAAATACAAGAGAGTTGAGGTATTTATTGTATATAACCTCAGCCACTATTCAATGTCAACATTTACACAAAAATAACTTTTTCAACCCACGCAAATCCTCCTTTATTTTTGACTGTTTGAGATAAGACAAAAAGCGGTGTTCCCTCATTTTACGCTCGTAATAATTTCCAGTTAACACCGTACAGAAACCGAATAAATCCATTAAACCGGGACGTATAAATTGAAATATCAAATTCGTATAATCTGAACATCGTAATGCTTTTTATTTCGATGTAAGTACAAGTTTGTATGAAGTTGTGAATTTTTGGGAAGAATAAGACCACTTATTTATATAGGTACTTCCATATATAAGAAAAATGTTATTTTTGATGCTTATTATAATAGAACGCTAATCATGAATTAAATGTTTAAACTGAGATCAAACCACAGAAAATATAATCGAGTTTGAAATCAGAAAATTAGGAAAATAATCATTACTTATAGGCACTTAAATCGCCTCGAGGCTTTTAATATTTTATTCATTAATAATTCATTAATGTTTGCATATAATAAGCTTACGATTTGTACAACAAAGTTCTGAATAAATTTATCTAGGCAGAAGAATTAATTACCTAAAATTTTTTAAAGCTTATATAGCTACGACCTTTTGAGTTACTTATATTAATTTTCGAGTAAATATTGGTTAAATAAAAATCAATAATAGTGCACTTTAAGTTTACAAGAACAACCAAACAGCTACTCTACTCCCTAAACTAACACTAGATATAATTAACTAAGTTTATTTCTTTCTTTCAATTAATTATACCTACTGACTTATTAAACTAAGCGATGAAAATAAAAATACGTTGCATTTTTGCTCTAAATGCAACGTGTTTTTATTTTCATAGCTTAGTTTAATAAAAAATAAAATAAAAAGAAATTAATCAAGTCTAAACAAGCAAAAACAAAAAGAAATCAGTGATATTTACAGTTTTTTTTGCACGGATGCAGTCGACTGCAGCCAACTCCGCAAATCCAAAAATCCCTCACAAGAGTTTTAATACCTAAAAAAGCAATTACAGATAATAAAAGTACCAAAATTGCAATAAATTGATTCCCAAGAAAATAAGAAGCATTGGAAATAAACGCAAAGCAATCACTATTAATTCAGCGGCACCATTTAACACTAACGAGTACGGGGTCAAATAAATTTGCCGCCAAAAAACTTAATTAAGTCCTAAACCAATACGATTCAGTTTGGGATTAAATCGTCCGATATGTTAATTGGCTGATGCTGCAGTAAAATGAAGTTTCAACTCCAAATATTTTTAGAATTAAATGCAAACATTTGCAATAAAATATATATTTTACTCGTTTTAACGTTCGGTGATCGTGTTTTTATCAATTGGAGTTTATTTAAATAACTGTAGGATATTAAATCTATTTTTCAAATATAAATTTATATAATCTACGCTAGACTGAGAGAAAGAAAAAACAAGTGTTATTTATTCGTTATTCGATTTTACCTCTGATTTGCATCATTTATTTTTCTTAATTCATCATAGAATATATAACTTTATAGGTATGATTTTACATTATATTTTTATTTAAAAATTTTAGCCGCTTAATATATAAATGTTTGTTAATTATTTTCTGTGGTTCCTTATTACCATACTAACAAACAGAACTTTACACAACCAAAAACAAAAAAGATTTAAATGCAAAAATTTCAAAACTCACAAAATCAAAGAACAGATAGAAATAAATTTTTTAATATTTTTCTGTAAAAGCCAAAACCGTTTTAAAATGTTAAGAAGCTTACAGATAGTCATAAAAATCGCATTTGAATAGCTCCGAGTGTATTGAGCCTCACTAATTGAGACGTCCCACGTGCACAGTCCTTGATTAGACGCCAATAAATTCTTGCCTTAATACGTTGTCGCGCGTCGTGCCGATTATGAATTTGTAATTCTGTGGTTGTGGCACGAAGAGTGTAAATTCATCTTTATACAGATGACCTCTTGGTTTTTCTTTATTTGTTTATTTTATTTTTTTAATGAAATTGTTTATTATTAATTGAAACGATTTATTTATTTACAGTAATATAAAAATTGATTTAATATTATAGTGAAAAAGTAATGAATGCGTCAATAATGGTTATAATATTTTAATCATTAGTTTTTTAGACATTAGGAATTATATTTAAAATCATTTTAATTTTAAATTCAAAATTATCGGAAAACATTTATTCCTAAATTTTACATACCTCTATACACTGTCTTTCTCATCTGATTAATTCAATTATAAGCATCGTACATTCGCACCCCGAACAGATAAATCCGCGGTGCACATTGTACACAACTAGTTTTAAACATAAGGACGCGACAAAATACAACTCTAATCACATATTATGACTACGAATTCTCAGGCCTGATGTTCGTAGGATTTAAGTGTACAATAAACTTTTATAACCCTATTCAAATAGTATCAAACTGTTTACGATACTACGTGTTCAGTTTGTATTCAGAGGGGATTAGCTGATTGGCTTATGACAAAGATGGTAGAGGCGCAGCCGATAACCTTAAATACAAACGTATCTTTTCATTTGCAAAAGTTAAGAATGATTTGACACGCTTTTTGATCCATGAATTAAGGTCGAAAATTGATCGGTAAATTATATGAACAGTTTTCGATGTAAATATAAAGTTGTAATCTAGCATTGTAAAATTATATGACTGTGTTTGATAACATACATTGTTGTTTCTTTTGTATTTGAGTATTTGTAGCGTTGCTATAATTATTTAAAACACCCTGTTAACGTTCATTTTAAAATACGTAAACATAAGTTAAAATATCGCTGACATAAAATTTGATCCTTGTTTATAACACCTGTCTAGTAATATAAAACTAATTCTTTGACGAGTAAATACATTTTAATGGATTTTGGACAAATTCATACGCATAATTTGGACTCGTAATATCTTTTATTTATGGTCTTCGTTTCATTACTTCAGAAGAAATATTAAATTGTAAATTAATATTTCTAGATATTTTTTTTTTATATTTATTTCTTTTCATGATTATCCTATTATTAATTTTTAACTTATTCAAAACTATTTATTATCTACAGAATACAGGAGACAGGATAAATTCGATACTAGTATTATAAAGAGGAAGTGTTTGTAAGTTTGCTGAAGAGGATAATTTTCAGAACTACTAAACCTATTTAAACAATAAATAAACGATATTAATGTATAATAATATCCTCATTGTTGAGAAAGGTTATAACTATAACCTTGCTGCTCCAAACCCTATTGTACTATAGCCTATACACTAAAAATATACGGATTAAAATAATAACAATGACAAGAAGAAGCAAAAACAAAAGCAATAAGATATTGAAGGGTTTATTTTTCACAATGAAATTACTTCCGAGGAGACACAATAAGTCCAATATGTCCTCAGAGAACGCCAACGTCGCCAACTAACTGACTGCAGCGATATCGAAAGGATGTCCTTTAATCCCTTTATTTTTCAGTCAATTAAGTTCGTGATATATTACAAATCGAAAATGCCTGCCTGCGATAGAAAAAAACTATTGCTTTCGTAATTCCCAGTTAACTGCCGTGACACTATAGTGATTGTAAAAACGTTGTAACGATAGATTTTATGTTGGAAGAATAACAATTGGTTTCGATTAAATAAATAAATAAAAAAAAATATATATATATATATTTTTTTTTTCTTTAATCGTTAAGGTAACCTAAACTAAGGTAATTTTATTACTTTGTGGTGCAATAAAGAGTATTTGTATTGTATTGTAACCGCCAATAATAATTTACTTTAAAATATTATATTATATTTGTAACTAGCGACCTGCCCTGCCTTCGCATGGGCATAAACCTTTATCACTATTTATTAAAAAAACCGCATCAAAATCCGTTGCGTAGTTTTAAAGATTTAAGCATACAAAGTGACATAGGGACAGAAAAAGCTACTTTGTTTTATATTATGTAGTGACAATCAAACATAAGCCACCATAAATGGTAAATGTAATTCCAAATCAAATCGCACCGACTCGCGTTCAATAAAAAAGATCAAACCCATTCCCTCGGGATCATCAACTGGATACCAGTTTGACTTCGACTGACAGCATCAATTAAAAGTTGACGGGCGGTGTTGCCTTACAAAGAGAACGATAAGTATAGAAGCTTACAGTAATGGTCTATCAATATTAAAAGAGCTATTTCTGTGAGATTCGAAACGAGATTACAGCGGGAAAGTTAAGTAGGGATTATGGAAATAGAATGAGGTATAATCGGAAATCTTTTTTACGTTTCAAATTTGAATGGTGTAAAATGAATCGAGATTGTAAAGAAATCTTCGACGCATGTTCATTGTTTACTAGGTTTTGCCCGTGACTTTGTACGTGTTGAATCAAGTACCTATCATAACAGTAGAAGCGTGGCTCGACATCAAGAATGTCATAGTTAGGATACATCAGGAAATCTCTACTTCTGATCTGATTGTAGTGAGTACGGAAGATGGGACCCTAAATTTATTTACTGAAGACGGTAGAATATAGGTAGCTAAGTAAATGAAGCGACAGTAACACCTATTGGAGAAGAATCACAAAAATAGTGTACTTTTGATACAAAACAGAGAAATTATCCGAATAGAAATGTTTTGATGCGGACTTAGTTCCAGGATCAGTGTGGCTAGCGTAATCTCTTTTCTTAGCGTCAATTCATACATGTGAACCACACCACACCACACCTTATAAGAAATGAAATTACGTATTTAAAAACAAAATCACCTAATATTAACGACCAATAACAGTGGCAATAAATGACGCAATCAAATTCCCCGCCCATTTTTTCTGTGTGAAACGTTGGCTTGCAAGCCAAACTAGTGTGACACGCTTTTTGTGCGCTACACCATTTGTCATGAAGTGGACGAAATAAGTGAAAAAATTCATTTTTTTATATTGTGGCAGTATTGGTTGCAATTAAAGTTGCTTTTCAGCAAAGAATTTGGAATCGCGCGCGATTTCAAAGCAAATTTCTTTAATCTGTGCTTTTCAGACTGGCCGAATGACAGATTGTGTACTTAACACGTGATTAAGGGCTAACAGGTGATTAGCGTAAACAATTAACCCATAAATATTGTTCTGTTTGACATGGCAATATTGACTCTCGTTCACATGTTTGTGGATTTAGTAATTTGTGGTATAGGTACTTATATAAGTACTAACAAAAAGTTTTTTTTTAAAATAGATTATACATTTATGCGAGCGAGATAAATTCGTAAAATACAATTTTTTTTATTCAAAATATTTGTTTTATTCAATTTTTTAATTGCAATAATCTTTCGCGGCAATTGAAGTATATCTATAAATTTATTATCGAGCAGTTACACTAAATTTCCATACAAAACAATACAAACTAGTTATAATACAAAGACACAATTTTTGAAAGCCTTAATATAGGATATAAGACTTAAGCATGGTATAAAAATATAACCAACTTTACTTTGATTAACTAAATAGCAGTCCTTTTTTTAAGTTATACTTACTTGGTTTTGTTTGTGTACGAAACCGAAGAAAATATGACATAATATCAGTTGCAGTAGCAACCGAAAAGGTATTTTCTATGTATTATATTCATTTAAAAATAATAAATAACAACTATTTGACAGCATATTTAGTAATATGACAACCTTCTGATTTATCGTACTGGTGGTTTGGAGCCTTTGTGCTCGAATGTCAATTGTTAACTTTTGACATTTCACGGATACGCTCACACAGTATCTAGTTTTGGCATGTTTATTGCTCTTCTATTACAAGTTCTAATGTCGTGAACACATCGAGTATTTACGGCTATTGTATTGATTTAATTGATAATTTCTATTTAAGGATGTAATGATGACTACAAGCAGCTTAATAGCTTAGCAGAAAATGTTTTTTGTTATCGACCGTGCGTGTGAAGCGATTGCTAGAGCGGTCAGACTGGGACTGTTCGCCACTATTGGCTATTCTATTTTGAGCTCCTTCGTTGGTCCTTGTATTAACAATTGGCTAAAAGGAACAAAGGTAGGGTCGAGAAAGGATTTTTTTATACTATTAAGTAGGCAAACAGGCATACGGCCCTCCTATTGGGAAGCGGTAACCGCAGCCTATGAGATGCCTGCAACACCAGGAGCATCGCGAGCACGTTGCCGACCCTGGAGGAATCTTTTCACGCCCTTCTTGAAGACCCCCATGTTGTTGTACAACGTATATAAATATAAACGGATAAGTATCCTAGAAAGCGTAGTGCTCGATATCCAGCGGCTAGATGGATGGATGGATACATAAATAGCTACTGGTATCAACTGTATTGCAGTGGCTCAGGATAGGGAAGGTTTGGTATAGACAAAAAGAGAAAATGACAATGATGAAAATATACATTCGAGTATATCAAGGTCAACCTTTAGCAATTGGCTTAAATTAGTAGTGAAATGTTCCATTTAAAACTTTTTTATTGTATTTGTATTTACATGTTCTAGGTATTATTATTCAATCGTTCTACCAAAAGCGTAACCATAAAATAAACAAAAGTAACAAAATTGCAATAAAACTCAAGAAAACTGTTTTACGGTATCACCATCCCAATTATGTGACGAAGGAGAGCGATCGTAACCTCAGCCGAATGAATCAAACCATTGCGTGTTTTTGCCTGTCACGCAATGGAAATAAAAATATTTCTGGCTTAGAGTTCATATTATATATAGAGTGAGCGAAACTTTTTCACTTCATAGTATTCTAGGTTATGTCATTGTACTGTATATATTTGAAGCCTGGGTTAGCGTATTATATATGCAGCCTGCTTGATGCCAAGCCCTATGAATGAGGCTTTGGCGACGCTAATGGCTCAAATCAAATTAATGAAATATGTGTTATTATCAAGGTATAAGAAAATATAAGTTATCTTAAAAAACAAGTATATCTTATATTAACTCGTCATGGAATGAAGTAAGGAATAATTATATATTTTTAACATTTAATAATAACAGGACCTGCATACAAAATCGAATTATCTGTAAATGGGGTTACGATAATGTACCAGTATACATTAAAATAACAATGTTATGTAGGTATGTGTTATTTTTAATTCAAGTGTCTAATTTATATATTCAACTAGCTTTTGCCCGCGGCTTCGCCCGCGTGGGCTTCCCGGGATAAAAAGTATCCTATGTCCTTCTCCTGGCTCTAAACTACCACCCTGAAAATTTTCAGCTAAATCAGTTTAGCCATTCTTGAGTTATAAGTGGAGTAACTAACACGACTTTCTTTTATATATATATAAGATATAAGAAATATAGGAATCAACTTAAAAAGTTTAATAATACACAATTTAAATAAATGTGAGTCTATGATCTTTTCAGGGTGAGAACTGTGGCCTCAATTATACGAAACGAACTCTATAGTTTCTTACCGCCAAGGAACTTTCTCACTAGCGATATTTTGTAAAATATGTGGTGTTTATGCTAGAAAGCTGAGCTGAAGGTCTGCCCGAATGTCGTATTAGAAATTTCTGATCGCAAACGAGTTATTTTAAAATAAACTGTTCAAAATTTTATTTACTTATTGAAACTTTAATGTACAAAATTCTTATATAATTCAGGGACTTAATGCTAAGAGCAACTAAACCAGTAAATTTTGCCTGACATATTTAGTTTTATTCCTTGTTTGAATAGTACTCTACTATTAAAAACGCAGTCTTCTTTTTCAGAAAAGGGTAATATTTGAAAGATTTATAAGTAAAAGTCTTACCAAAAGATTGACCACTTTCCCGACACTATATTACATAACAAAATTAATAGTAGTTGTTTTTGGTTTAGCTTCTTCTAAATGGCCCCGAAGAAGGCGGCATGTCTATCAAAACATATTTATTCAAAGTAATTTTTCGGTTTTCATTATATTGACCGTAACATCAATCTCAATTCTTCTAACTGAAGCTAATTCGCTATGTCACAAACATGAAGTCTGCCGCAAAAGAATCACGTCTCACAAAAAGATTATTAATAAATTGTTTTCTCGACATTTTCGAAATAGAAGAATTCGAAAAACGAACTCAGCGTTTCAACCGCCGTATGCCTCAAAAACCGCATATGGGCCAAACTCCAGAACAGATTAAAACTTGTGATGAATCGCTATTTTCGTTTACCCACACTCAACTTCTGGATACTAGGAATTTACTTTATCTGTTGAAATGTAAATACGTTCGGAAGTTCGTCGCTTACTAAGGAAATGTCGTTGAGCAAGTGTTGACAGAAGCATGTAGGATTTTCCTGGTGGATTACTTGAATACGCATAAGCCGTGCGTTTGGCTAAGGGATTAGAAAGTTTGCCTTTTGGTTTATTGTAGGAGGCTTATATTCTTGTAGTGTTGCCATTGTGATTAAGTCTAGGCTACATTATTTGTATAAGAGTAGATTAACATTCATGAATATTACCTGATTAGTAAGATTCGAGAATAGTTAAATTACTAGGTACTGCATCGAAACATCCTTCACAGACATCACTAGAATGACAGAAGCCTACGGTTACTCTACTATCTCTTTCATACTCTACTTTCCTTCTCCCGTAGAGAACAATAACGTTAAACGGTTTCATAAGACCACGTGGGGTTTTAAGGGTAAAGATGATTCCGTACTTGAAAGACACGTTAAACTACTGGTCATTATCTGGTGGTCGTTAAAGGAACCACGTAAATGCCGAGAGAATATTTCTAACAACCCTAATAGCAGGTAATTGACCTTTTGACCCAGACAATATGATGATGATGACAGTCATCGAAATCAATTCAAACAAATAATAAATATATACTTTATAATAAAATGTTCAAAGGTGAACAATAATACATATAGTAAGTATGTAAATGTACACACAGCTGCATTAATAAAAACTTAATTAAAACAATATTTTTTAAATAAAGAACAAATAAAACAAATGCCTACATTCCCATTCAACTTTATGAAGCCAATTGAATGTTTTCTCAGTAAATTGAGATTAGTCCTAAGATAATTACACGGCGGCAACAAATACGCACATATAAGCAAAAACAATATGCAATTACTTCGACTGAGACATTAATATGAGGCAAATATGCAAAGTAGTGATCACTGTGGGCTGATTACTTAAAGAGCCGACCGAGTAAATGTAATGCTATTGTAAAACTTTAGACAATTTTTACAAAAGCTTATATTTTGATCCACAATACTTTTTTTTAAATTGCTAATTGCAAGCGTTTCCTAGGCTTCGAAAAAACTAAATGAAATAAAAATTAGGTTTTTGTCAAAGTAACCATATGAATTATCGTATTTCGGCGACCTTAACTATCATATTTGAAATCGCAAAAAAACGAATATTATAATTTTCTGATATCCTTGCCTAACCTAACCATAAATGCCGAAGATTGAGCGAAGTGGAGGAGGAAAAAAAGGAAGCGTACCCTGGGCTCTGTTCCGGGGAAACCAGCTAAGAACGAAACCAGGAAAGCGCTAAGATGAGAAAGATCCTCCTCTTAACCATATGTATGTACAATTGTCCATTAAACACATTAGACACTAATATTAAAATTGACAGGAATATATGGCGAACTATTTAGCTTACAATGCCACATTGAGCGAAAGGAAGCACAAAGGTACAATATCATGTAATTGCAAATGATACAGTGTCCTATGTTCATTTGACTACCATGTTATGCTGGCTATTCACTAGGTAATATTTATAAAAAAGATAGATTTCGTTATTTTAAATATTCTAGAAAATATTTTGTTAGAATTACCTATTGTTTGTTAAGGTAATCTCCTTTGCCAAGCTAGTAAACAAGATGAGTTCTGGGTCCTTATTCAGTGCGTCATTCGTTGACTCATGGGTAAGACTTGTCATAATAGCTACCTTAAGATAATTTGAATTATTAGTGAGAAAATGCAACAGCTCCTAGTTTTAAAATCGTGTGGTTTAATGCCTACATATTAGGAATGCGATTGCTGGTGCAATCTTTAAAAAGCGGCTTGCGACTGATGTAGAGCACTGCAATCGATTGGCCACTGTTGAGCATCGATAGCTCAATCAGCCTCTTTTTATATTTATTTATGTTTTTTATACTTTTTTAAATATTTGATATGTTTTTCTCTTAATTTTTTTTTGCGGCCAAAAAAAGGCTGTGTTTTAATTTTAGTTTAATTATTACCATTAAGACGCCGATGCCTTTTACGGCGTCAACAGCCAATATCGAACTCTCGATAGTCCTATCGATATCCTAACTGATTTTTGAGGCCAACAATCAATAGTTTGGCAACACTTAAATGTAAGCTAAAAATGGAACTAAGACCACGTTCGGGTATAGATTATTAGCTAGGACCGAATTACCCATTCGTGTCTAAGCTTTTGGCACTAATCACGGTAAAGATAGGAGCACCAACCCCGCTCCTATCACTGGGATCCAGCCTGAAGCGTACCAATCCCTCGTCCGTGCCTACCTATGTTAATCTACATTTACATTTGAACACATATTAAAATTATCAACAGCAATATCATATCAATATCAAATACTAATAAAGGCCATGTTAAATCACTAGAGCACAATACACGTCTGCACCGCTCGGCGAACCCAAGGAGAAGAGAGCGTTACACTGATACTCACCCCGACATACTACTGCCAAGAGGGGTTTACCTGTAGTGGGGAGATATCTGTCACGTGATGTTACCGGGCGCTAACAAGATGATAAGTCCATAAATAAATAAAAAAAAATGTCATCGAATTCGTCAATTGACAGCCTTACAAAGTCGACCTACGCTATCCCGATAATACACGTCCGCGTGCCTTAATCTCGATTCATATTTTTGTTTGTTTATAGTCTCGGTGCATTTATCAGGTTCTCATTTATTGTGGGATGTTTTTTATTTATCTTCATTTTATATTTTTTTGGGATTTTATTGTTTCTTTTCGTGGTGACTTACTTTCGCAAAATATTTCAAGGATGTTAAGTAATATGTAGGTGGGTCTTTGTGGACTTTTGAGATTTTAGTTTTATAGGTAGGTGGTTAGTTTTATAAAATACATGGAAAGTAGGTAAGTAATGGATTTTCATTTTATTGAAAAAACTTATATAACTATACTTATATTTATAACTAGCTGTTCCCCGCGGCTTCGCCCCGCGTGGGACTCGGTTATATCGCGCCCAAAAGTAGCCTATGTTTGAACTCAGGTCATTAACTACATCCCTACCAAATTTCATCACAATCGGTCCAGCAGTTTAGCCGTGAAGAGGTGACAGACAGACAGACAGACTTTCGCATTTATAATATTAGTATGGATTTAAGAACGAATCTATATGAAAATTAAGCACTACGTTAAAGATTTACCATAGGTATTGTTTATTAATTGAAAACAGGCTCTCAATAACATTTTAACTAAAATAAAAATCGATGTCTGGATTTATTTGAACAACCGGTTTATTTATTTATCGTATGGCCCTCCTGTTTGCTGTGCTTACTTAATTATACTCTAAAACTACACTTCTTTAAATAGTCAACAGTTTCGCTCGTAAGGTCCTTGAATTCCATCGGCACTCCCTTGTATTTGGTGTTGGGACATTCAAGGATGATGTGTCGCACCGTCTGTTTAGGGCCTAAATACTCGTATTCATACAATCATACAATAAGACCCTGAAGGCGTATAATGAGTCATAAGAGTGAAAACCACGTTGAACAATTAAGATATTTTATTGCTCACCACAAAACAATACAGAGGAAACCGGCGTCCATAGCAGAGAGCGCGGGCAGAGATTGCACAGATAAAAGAAAGTCCCGCGTTTGACAGTGACATTAGCTTGTGTTTATACAAAGACAACTTTACTTCTTTCTTTTTCAACACCTGCCCTTAAACTCAAGCTACATGAATTTTATACAATATTTAAACTGCAATTGTTAACTTTTAATTGTACAACATAAAGCTTACATGTATGTATATGGTTAACTATATAATTATCAATAATTAATAGTTCCAAATACCCTTCAATGAAATTATAATCATAATGGCGCACAACACTACAATACTTTTGTACACCAACAGCACATATCACAGTATCAAACAAATTATAAGCAACAGTAGTACTAGTTAACAACTTATTTAAACTTATGTTAAACATAACATTAGGAACAATGTATTTATTACACTAAATATAACATTTTATTAACAAAATTGTCATATTTTTCTTTACATAAAGGTTTTGTTAGAATATCTGCTAACATTACTAAAGTTGACAAATATTTAATTTCAACAATGTTATTATTTACTATTTGTCTTATAAAATGATGGCGAATATCAATATGCTTTGTTCTCGAATGAAACATGAAAGATTTACACAACTTAATAGCAGATTGGTTATCATTGTAAATAGTTATTTTTGGCACACAACCTAATATTTCCAAAATAAATTGTTTTATAAATAATGCTTCTTTACATGTATCAGACAACGCCATGTACTCTGCTTCTGTGCTAGATAACGCAACTGTGCGTTGCTTACGGCTTTCCCAGCTAACTACACTTTTTCCAAAGAGAAAAACAAAGCCAGTGTAAGACCGGCGATCTATATTATTTGATGCCCAATCAGCATCGGCATAAGCAGATACATCTAATCCACCTTTTGAAAATGAAAGGTTTAAGTCAGCTGTTCCTTTTAAATATCTTAAAACTCTTTTGCCTGCTTTCCAATGTGTCTCACCAAAACAATTGTTAAATTGACTAAGGTAACTTACCGCATGACTAATATCTGGCCGAGTACAGACTGCAATGTACATTAATGATCCAATCAAACCTCTGTAATCGTATGTAGGATCTGACTGGGTTTCCTTGGCCAGCTTTAGACCAGTTTCCATCGGCGTTCCTGCAGGTTTACATTCCTCCATTCTAAACTTCTGTAACAACTTACGAATATAGTTGGATTGATTAAGGAAAATTTTGTTATCTTCTCTGATTAGTTTCATGCCAAGTATATGTTGGGCTGGTCCCAAATCAGTGATTTCAAATTCATCCTTCAATGAATCCTTTATTTGTTCTTTTCCTAGAAAATCCCGAGATGTAAAAACAATCAGGTCATCGACATAGAGTGCTATTATCATCATAGACTGATTTTCACACTTAAAAAACACACAAGGTTCCGATGTAAGGTGCCTAAATTTAAGTTTATTACATAATACATTAGTAATTTTATCATACCATGACTTGGAAGCCTGTTTAAGTCCATACACCGCTTTGTTAAGCTTGTATACCATATCCTCCTTTCCCTCGGCTTTGAAACATTCAGGTTGCTCCATATACACTGTTTCTTGAAGATCGCCATTAAGAAATGCAGTTTTAACATCTAGATGCTCAATATCTAAGTCATATTCTGCAGCCAACGCTAGTAACATTCTAATAGTGGAGTACCTTACCACAGGTGAAAATGTCTCCTTGTAGTCTACACCATTCTTCTGAGTGTAACCTTTAGCTACCAGGCGTGCCTTAAATTTTAACAACTCACCATCAGCACCATACTTTCGTTTAAATATCCACTTACATTTGACCGGTTTATGACCAACTTCAGGTTTGGTCAGAGTCCAACAGTTGTTTTTAATAAATGAGTTATACTCATCCATCATTGCTTTCCGCCAACTGTCCGAGTCTGGTCCACTCAGGGCCTCTGTTGTCGTCTGGGGGTCATCCAGATTGTCAATGATCCTCACAAAGTTTGCCCTGGGCGGAGACTCGTTGACGTCCATGTATGACTCATCTGACTCTTCTGCATCGGCAAGCGAATCTTCTCCTGGAATGTAAGTGGGATCGGAGGAATTCTCTGTTTCATTGTCTGTTTGTTCGCCATCAGAATCATCCAGTGTGATTGTGCTGATTCTCTGTACTGTTCTCTGTTTGTTCTGTGATAATCTTATGTCATCAGAAACATCAGTACCCACAGTGGATAATTCTGACTCATGAGTATCATTTGTGTTCAAACACACATCAACAAACATATGTTGATTTACTTTCTCATTCTCATCATGTGACACATTTTTGTTATAAAACATATTTTCAGTGAAGATAACATTGCGTGCAAATATACAATTTTTGGGATCATCAGGATTAATAAGTCTATATCCCTTAGATTCTTCACTATAGCCAACAAATATGTATGGTCTGCTTTTTACATCTAATTTCTTTCTGTTCTTCACCATAGCATAAGCAGTGCATCCAAAAATTCTTAAATGATGCAGATTTACCTTTTTACCGGACCACTTCTCATATGGAGTCATCCCCAGCACAGCTTTTGTTGGACTACGGTTCTTAAGATAGATCGCAGTGTTGACTGCTTCAGCCCAAAATCTCATTCCGAGTCCAGCATCACTCAGCATGCTTCTGACTTTTTCCATGACTGTCCTATTGGCTCGTTCTGCAACACCATTTTGCTGGGGTGAGTCTGGAATGGTCTTCTGATGCTGGATTCCACAGCTCTTCAAAAATTCCTGAAACTTATGAGACATATATTCTCCACCCCTATCACTCCTAAGCACTTTTAATTTCCTACCAGTTTCATTTTCTACTAAAGCTTTAAATTGTTTGAAATTTTCAAAAGTTTCATGCTTAGATTTCAAAAAATAAACATATTGTTTTCTCGAGTAGTCGTCTATAAAACTTAAGAAGTATCTAGCACCACTAAAAGAAGGGACTTGCATAGGACCACATAGATCTGTATGCACAAGGCCTAATATATCTTTAGCCCTACTACATGACTTTTTAGGAAAGGGAAGTTTGCTTTGTTTTCCTTCTATGCATGAAATACACTGTTTATAGTCAGAATTATAAGAAATACCATTTGCCATACCCTTATGAAGCAGTTGCATACTCCTGAAGTTCAAGTGACCAAGCCGCCTGTGCCACACATCCTGGGATATTGAGTTGGACCCTTCAGATGCAATTAGGATAGACTCCCTAGTCGAAGTCAAAGCACAGTCGCTGCCTGATACAGTATCGAGCTGGTAAACTCCATTTATAAGTGTGCCAGTAGCTAAAATGTCTTTACCATCATACACAGTACAAGATTTGTTATTAAAAGTTACAATATAACCTTTCTTTGTCATTGCACTGACAGACAATAAATTAGTACTTAAGTTAGGGACAAAATGAACATTATTTATCGCTCGTACACAATTTTTTAACTGTATTTTCACATTGCCTTTTTCAGTGGAATGTAGCTTCTCACCGTTAGCAATACTCACAGCAACGTTGTCCGGAACACAGTCCACCATACGCTGTTTGTTGTTGCACATGTGATTAGTCGCACCAGAGTCAATGTACCACACATCTCTGCTAACTGCGGCTGAATGTGCTGCAAACAGTGCCTTGTCCTTTGGGGAAAAACGCTTCACTGTATTCTTTCCTTGGAATTTGGGCTTGTCCTGGTTTTTGTTACTACTGCTGACCGTAGGCTCCTTAGTGGTATTTTTACTTGGGCAATCCCGGGAAATGTGGCCCATATTTCTGCACTTGAAGCATCTAGGTTGTTTTCGTGTAACCAGAGCAGTGACATTGTCCTGTTTTTCCTCACGTCTCTGGTGTTCCGCCAAGAGTTTTGCTGAGACAGTATCTGAAGTTAGTTTTGTGTTGCTGTTCTCTATAGCCATAATAAGTGGGTCGAAATCCTCTGTAAGTCCACTCAACATAATAACGGCGATAAACTCGTCGTCCAAAGAAGCATCTATCTCAGTTAGTTGATGTGAGATTTCTTTTATATTATTGATATACGTCTCCATGGAATTTTCGGATAATTTAGTACCAAACAAACTCCTAAGGAGGGCTAATCTCCTGCTTAATCCGCGTCCTTCGTACGCCTTCTTTAGTGCACTCCACGCATCGTGGGCTGTTTTAGCTGTACGAATATACGGTATTACCGCAGGCTGCACTGATAGGGCAATCCTCGCCAGCGCCTTCTCGCTCCTCTTTATGTTTTCGACCTCGGGCTTCGGATCTTCCACAGCTTCCCATAATTCTTCATGTACAAGTAACATTTTCATGGAAAACTTCCATGTGGAATAGTTATCTGACCCACGAAGTTTTTCGACAGCTTGGTGATGCAACGTGGAAGTCATCTTCGAAATTATAGGCTAAATAATGTGGTTTACTCTTCATAAACTACGCTCTGCTACCACTGAAGGCGTATAATGAGTCATAAGAGTGAAAACCACGTTGATTAATTAAGATATTTTATTGCTCACCACAAAACAATACAGAGGAAACCGGCGTCCATAGCAGAGAGCGCGGGCAGAGATTGCACAGATAAAAGAAAGTCCCGCGTTTGACAGTGACATTAGCTTGTGTTTATACAAAGACAACTTTACTTCTTTCTTTTTCAACAGACCCTACTTTTCACAATTGTCATCAAAAATCTAATTAAAATTCATGTTGTTTTATGTGAAAGTTATGAAACCAAACTTACTTGTAAAAGCATATTGCCAGAATAGCGCAAATAAAATTTTTACAGCACAAAATAATGTTGCAATCGTAAAACTACTACGGGGCATTTGTTTCAGTCATGACTTACTTTATTGGCGGTGCAACCGAAGATAATACACATAAAACTAGTCCAATTTCAGGAATCAGTATCAGTAAGTTTATTACCTAGTAAGAGATCCTGTTTCTTTAATAAGTAGTTTATGCGGTAGTACAAAAAGAGCGGCTTGGTAGAGTTTATTTTGAAACAAAGGATAGTAAAATGTTGTGTGATATGATTGAAAACTCTTAATCATATATATGTGTGACAGAAAGGGACTTAAGTTTTGAACTACCTTATATCATATCTTCTAAGATGGCACAGTAAAGTGAGTCTTAGCCACTGATAATAAGGATCTCCATTTAGATCTGTACTGCGCCATCTTTTGCCACTTGCTGGCGTGCTCACGCACCGTTTTTGCTTCCTCGATCCAGCGATATCTGGGACTATCATATTTGTTGGAAAAAACTAGCTATTACTGATTTGGATTATATCTATTGGTCACAACTTACAAGAGAAAAAGGACTTTGAAGAAATCTGCTGAAAGCGGTCTTATTTCAGCCTACCTTTCCTTTCGTGAATGTCGTAAAGGACGACAAGAATATAAAGTAAATATAAAACAACTGGCGAACTCTATTTAGAATTTACGAGATCATTTTTCTCAATTAATTTTTTTTATTATTACCACACAAAAATACCACGCATCTTCTTTCTTTACTGACAATTTTGTAGATGTTTCAAAAAGTTTTTTTATTTGCTACTGCTTCAACGTGCCATTAATATTCCTCCCAGCCACTGAAAAACAATTCCAGCAATCCATTCCGTCCCGGTGTATGTAAGATAAAAGTTATTTGGCAATAAACAGCAGTGTATTGGCAAACTATCGAATAACTACCGCTATGACATACAATAGTGAGTGTACAGATGTAAACACCATACTTGTATATTCTATAAGTTACTGAATTGACGCACACTGCTTGGAATTTAAGTCTATCAACTTACTGAACTTAGTCTCTGTGCATGCAAATATTCGGATTTGTAAATTTATAAATTCCATACCAATGATAAAATGTACCAAAAACAAATGCTCAATGAGTAGTAGTGTGCAAAAATAGGATTTACTTGAAGGGTTAGTCCCATCTTTACAACAAGGACTAGTTTGTAAGTATAAGTAGTAATAGGTTGGTATGAAATGATTCATTTATGAACGCATTTTCATGTGTTTACCGCTCAAAAGCTAAACGAAATCACCTGAAATGTATTACTTTCTCTCACTATCTTATTTTAGCGTTTAATTGGTTGCGTCCTCATCTGATTTCATCGGAGCTTAAAGTCTGCTTTCCTGCTGAAATTAACTAAGTGGGTAAGGTAACAAAACAAATTTCACAGAAGCAAAGCAATTTTATTTAAGCAATGGCAACTCTGTGCTCTTTATATTCTGCCACCGCTATGGGCGGCGCCAGGAACGGTCAACAAAATATCGTTGCGGGTACCAATACTCATACGTTGTTCGGGACACTCCGTATTTAGAACTACCAAGGTGGAGAGGTAAAACTGTATAACTTTGAATTGGACGAAATATTTTGTAGACGGATAGGAATTTAATTTCACGAACATTGTAGTAACAGAATATGTATATTATATACAACATAACAAATTTAAACATCAATTAAACAAATAAAATATTTTTGACATTTTCTTATACTTAATTATTAAATTCATCTATCTACAGAGTAAATTTTACACACCATAATAAGAGCACAAGGGTGATGTTGATCATTGATTTCATTTGAATTTTAAGACAGTGACTTTGTTTATAGTTAGAACAGTAATTGTACAATATGAATTGCAATACATAAATTTAATTGAATTCATCATTTTTCTACTTTTCTATGACAAAGTAACATTGTAGTCAAAATAATTATCTGGCATAAGTACATGCTCAATTTTTTTTTTTAATTAGCATTCTGAATATTAAATTTGGAACTTATACCATTTCTGCTCGCGATCTCTTCATAAAAGGTCAGATACAAGTGCGCTATAAATAAGGTATTTAACCAATGTGTGTGGGCCAGGCCTTAGGTGGCGCATTCATGGGAAAGCAGCATTATCATAATACCTCGTGTTATTTGGTACTTACACAAACTATTCAATACAGGTTGCTTAGAATTCTATTGAAGATATTCTTGATTTTGGTAAAAGAGAATCCTTATTTGAAAATAACATTTAGAATCATCCTTGCTTGATGCATTTGTCCGTATTATTAGCTAGGACCGAATTACCCATTCGTGTCTAAGCTTTGGCACTAATCACGGTAAAGATAGGAGCACCAACCCCGCTCCTATCACTGGGATCCAGCCTGAAGCATACCAATCCCTCGTCCGTGCCTACATATGTTAATCTACAGTTACATTTGAACACATATTAAAATTATCAACAGCAATATCATATCAATATCAAATACTAATAAAGGCCATGTTAAATCACTAGAGCACAATACACGTCTGCACCGCTCGGCGAACCCAAGGAGAAGAGAGCGTTACACTGATACTCACCCCGACACTACTACTGCCAAGAGGGGTTTACCTGTAGTGGGGAGATATCTGTCACGTGATGTTACCGGGCGCTAACAGTATAGGTACTTGATTGTAGACCCGTACCAAGTAGACACAAAATCCCGAAAATTACTTGACCTATGAAACTGAACTATTCTACATTTAACAAAGTAATCCATGAATGAACAATTCGAAGTAGGTAATACAATAAAACATATAATAAAAATTGTAACAGACGGATATCTATATTGCATATACTTTTGGGTGCTATATAACAGAGTTCCACGTCAAACGCGGACGGAGCCACTGGCAACAGCTAGTGATTAATAGAGTCGAAAGAAAATTAGTAACAGGTATTAAGCAGTCCATTTTGGTTATGAAATTAATTTTAATTATGAAATGTGATGACATCTTAGATCTGCCTAAGGTGATGTGGAGAATTAGAGATTATAATCTTGTTTTTTTCCTAATGTCAAACGAGAGGGCTGATTGGTTGGGCTGAAATGTATTTTGCGCAATGGTATCATGTTTGTTTGTTGAATATAAGTTACAAAACGTAAACAAATTACATAATTAGTAGGTAAATTTTTGTACTTTAATTTAGTCTTCTTAAAAAATGAAAAAATATTAGGTACTAAGTATATGAAACAGTTTATGCATCTTTAATATTTGTGTATATTTTTTTCAGACCATAAACGTAAAAATACAATGTACACGCATGTGTTAGTTTTTCGAAATCACTTTTTAGCTTCTGACGTGGTTTTATCCCAAATAATATGAAAAAATGCAAAAGTGAGTTTGTATATTTATTGGTTATCTCTTCACGCCCTATCAACTGAACCAATCTTCCTGATATTTCGCATACACATAGCTAGGAGTGTTTAGAAGATATGAAATGAAATAAATCAATTCTTACTTACTTTGGTTACTTAATATACATGAAACATTTGCTTTTACGAGTACATAATATAAATTCTGGTATTTCCATATCGGCCCACACATTCACCTTACTTATCATAGTGCAGCGGCAAGATACGTAAGGTTTTACGACTCATCCACAACGAACTGTTACCTGCCATTTAAAAGCTATAAAATGGCATTTAAAGACACTCAAATCTCTAAATTTTAGATGCGTGAAAATATGTTAGCTTAATAGCCGAAATTCTCTAGCCGAATCACCTGAGGCGTTCGTAGTGTTATAATCAAGGTTGTTTGAAGTTCGTGTTAGTGTCAATGAACGGTGCATTACCTGTTCTTTTTTTAACTTTTCGAATTATTTCAAGTTGCATAAAAAAAAATAGAACAGTAGCGTCTTTATTCCAGATTTGAATGGCTCTACATATTATAACAAAAACCCTTTGTACGTACATACTCCGTTCTAAAACTTACCGCTTTTTGGGATAATTTAAATTAATAGTATGTACGCGACATACTCTTAATTTAAATTTAATATATTTTTTGACGGTTCTAAATTTAAATTGTTGTTATGTAGCGTAATGAGGTCTTGAAGAATAGTATCCTAAGTAAGTGTATGTCTTAACTATCTCATGGAGCAATCAAATCTACTGAAGTTTCTGATGAAAAAGGTTTTGGAAAACAAATGAATACATGTTTAGTAGACAGAACCCATATGAGAAAAAGCTACTACTGGTATATAATCCATACGATACTTTAATTCCGTGGCGCAATAAAAAATCGAATGCCTCTGTTCTGACCTTTTGCTTTACCTATTATGGTTCAACTTCCATGCCAGTATTACAAATTAGGGCCAATTATTTTTATGTTGGTAAATATGATTGATTAAAGTGAAAGTGTACTTAAATAAAACGTTATATTTTAACCCATTAGTTTTAACTACACCAAAATATAACGAAGTTATTTATATTTAGGCTTGACTTTTAATAAGATTAATAACTCTCCTGCCGTACTGTATAAGTTGTAACATGTGTTATATAGTCTAAAATATAGGTAAATAATAACAAATTAGATAACTTAAATAGAAAAAAAAACTGGGTAATCTTGTAAAAAGGCTGTTATAATAGTATTTCCAACGATGGTTTTAACACTGGCTAATCAAAATTAGACCATCAATTTAAAATTTACATTTAACAAACAGTATACACATTTGAAAATCATATAATCCATCGTTATTTTTTTTAACGTGGATATTTTTTTTTGTAAGAATAACGAAGTATCTTTTTTCTCCATTCTTTAATAATATTCAATATTAGAAATCAATCTCGAAATTCAACTATATTACAGAACTATTGCAAGTATTTCATAAGCGTTGAACAAAACGCTCAATATTTATACCAATGTCTTTAAGTCACGGTGATGTAGCAGTAAGATGCGTTTAATTGTTGTACGATATCACTAATGCACCTGTCATGGAAACAAAGGGAACTAGATAACGCCGAAATTGAGGCACGATTGTAGTATAAGAGCTAGTACACTAAAACTTTCTAAAATTTTGAACAAAGTTGTATTTAAGTAGAAAAACAGTGAATACTCGAAAATAAACTTCATTGTATTTTTTGCCCTTTTGATTGGTCAACTTGTCTAATAAGCAATTTATTAAATGCTATTTAAATAGACGAGAAAAAAAACACATTTAAGAAAATTAATTCAGAATTGATTAATTATAAAGGGAAATAAAAACGCTACTATATTAGGTGAAATCAAATTATATTTTTGTTTGGCATAACGAAATTTCACAAAAGTTATCAAATTTTTTGAAGTATATGCAAGATAATTTTTTACAGATCATCACGTCTGTATTTGTCTTGAAATATTCTTTTAATCTTGTCTTTATTCTTTAAATAGACCAAAGTACAATTTGGGTAATCGTCAATAACAAAAGGATCGAGGAGTTTCATCAGATTCAAGAGCAAACTGTACGAAACTCCTCATAAGAACTGAGCTGAATGAAGCCTTGTCACTTGCGAATTTGCTTCTCTCAAATATAATTTGCTGGAGTCGACTCGTTCATCTTCTTCTATTGTGTAAATGGCTAAAAACTATATAAATTTGTCCCAGTAAGATGAAACATTCACGGCCGAGTCAGAGGCCACAGCCAGGTCAACCTTTATACATGAGAAAGGGCAGCTGGGGCACGACAGCAGGTGGTCCATCGTTCGTACCGCGCCACAGACACAGCCATCACTGTTGGTTAGGCCCCACTTCTTCCTATTCTCGACTCGTTCAGCTTCCACGCTGGTCTGGGAGAAAAAGAAAAACATAGAATGTACCAGCTGCTTCTCTTCCCGCGCAAGCCGTAAAAGTCGTCTGAGGGAATCACCGAATGGGGAAATCATGACATAGGCGATGCGGCTAGCAGCCCATCACTATTGATTTCCTGTTTCAACTACCATTATGCTAAACGTGGCCTAAGGTCTTATGGCTCTAGGCTCTGTCTACCCCGTATGGAATAAAGACATGATTATATGTATGTATGTTCAGAAGATTAGACCCAAGCTCCTGAACTAAACGCGATGTACCAAAATGTAAATGTTTATACGTAGTACTTTTTAGTTTCGATTTTCATCTGAACAGATATGAGACGCGCCCGTCTGCCAGTCATTTGTCATGAGATCAATGTAAGGAATTCGATGTTATAAACAATGTTATGCAATATGACATTGGCTCTATGGGATTAAAAATTTGTAATGAGATATTAAATATCTTATTTTTGGAGTTATGAAGTACATTGGAAGAGGAAATATTTCACAAAATTAATTACATGATGAAATATTTATTTAAATTATTATACATTTATTTATTTTTTGTTAGGGGTTTAGTTCATAATATAGTTTAATTTGTTGTTTTTAGGGTTTATTTTTTAACTTGTAAATGTTATTATTTAAAAAAAAATTACTAGTTTGGATCTGTTTATAATTTTGCTTACAGTAACTTCTCGTTACATAGATAACAAATTTTAATGATTTGCTATTATTGTCTCATTGACTGCCAGTGAAAGTGTTAATTGGCCAATACAATAAGGCAGAATAATAATACCACAACTTACTTTAATTATTTAAGTTGAATTTTAATATAAGCCTATTAAAAATCTCATGTTGGTGGCTTCTTGCTTATATAATTGGAATTGCACTAAACAGTATAAAAATTAGGTAGTAACTAATTTTGTTCATTTATTTTTTTATTTATTTAAACAAAAAATTAAATCCGTGTAAGCACTATTTATATTTCAGTTACTAAAAAATATTTGGTAATCCTAAGTTAAGCGGCCGCAGGCCATAGAAGGCTTTCGGAATAATGATTCCAGATATCAAGATAACATCAACGCGGTGAGCGCACGATAGGTACGTTCTAGTCTTCTTTGTAGTTAGAGGATGATTTTATTTTAAAATAATCCCATCCCAACTAATATTATAAATGCGAAAGTGAGTTTGTTTGTTGGTTTGTTTATTTGCTTGTTCACGCCCTAGCCATTGAACCAATCTTCTTGAAATTTCCCATACACATTAGTTAGAAGTATTGAGAAGGACCAGTTAAAAGCAGTGTTCCCAAGGGAAATTCACGCGGGCGAAACCACGGGCGGAAACTGGTATAATACAAAATGTCAAATACTTATTATATATATTACCCAAACTATGAGTAGGGATTTTCCATACTCGCCGCGCTTGCTAGCAATTACGTAACTTTTTATCTAATTTACGTGCAATTTGGTACCTATTAATTTATTTTATTATGTACTGTTAGATAGTGGTGATTGTCATTTATCATTTACCGTTATAGTTAAGTGATCCAAAAGGGATCTAGGCTTCAGACTCTACGATAATAAAAAAATAGTTCCCCATTTTTCATATTCTGTGGCAAATTAAAAAAATACTATATGCCAACTTACCCCGACTGTAGATAAGCAGACGTGATGTCTAGTTTTAAATCTTGGTGCCATAAGGAGTTTTATTCTAAGTAGGTGCATAACATGTAATTTCAGCATTTAAGGAATTAAAATAGTAAATTATTACATTAAATTTTAGTACATAATTAATTTCTCAAAATCTGTAAAGCGAAATTAAGTGTGACATATTGATTGGCTATAAATGCACTGAATTACTCTAAAACGCTTTACAAGTTACTATTAAATATTCCTAGAAAGCAAATAAAGTGTGAACGATCAACCTGTAGCTTCCCGTATTCCATAATACCGTCCTTGCATATTTGCGGACTGAGTTATAAAATAATTAAACTACGGAAGAATAAATTATTGTTTCAAAAAAAACCTCCATTCTCGCTATTTTTTACCATGGCTTGTCATAAACAGGGTATTAAGGTTTTCAGATTAAAAAAATACATAGTAAACAGTTGAATATTACAAATATAGTTAAGTCTATTTATTGTCGTAAAAAAAACCTTTAAATTGTCACTCGCCTTTACCCATGACGTGACGTAATTATTATTGCTAGATAAATTAACTGATTTATACACGGAAAAAAAAAACATCAAAAACATGAACAATTATTCAAATTTTATAACATTCAATGTTTTCCATGCTGATTAGTATTGTTGTGTTATTTGAAATGCTGAAGGACTTGCAAACCTCGGATTTGGAGACAGGTGCAACTAATTGAACGCAAGAAACCTCGTATTAGAGGCCAAGATTCAGTTTGAGTTGCTGCGTTTTTAGTTTTGACCACGTTAACCTGTCTGTCACGTAAACAAAACTATATTAATAGTTTTGTTGATGATGATAAATGAAAATCAATTTACATAACATCGTTTAAACATGTATCTATTCTATACACACTTTATTTTATGACCGAGACCATTTTTATCCCGCCAATGCAGCAGTCCGTAATTGGTTGAAATTATCTCCATCATTACATCTCGACTTTTCCCTCCCTTTATTTCTCTTTCGCGCATTCGTTTGTTTTTCATTCAATTACTTTTAATATCCACAGATTATATCAAAAAATTGGCCCGTTTTTCAAACTAACGCTGAGGCTAGCATTTCAGAGATAAAAGTAATTTTTCTTGCTTTAAAGATCTCGATTATTCCTTTATCGTCGCAAGGATCGGTATTTTACTAAATGAATGCGTTTTACCGATATTTATGGAGACTGCGGACATAATTTAATAAACAAAGCAGGCTGGTAGACGTTTTAATGCCACTCCGGGCAGAGGATCTGATAATGCATCAAAACTGGTTTCCGAGCTATAGATAGCATTGTACGAGCTTAGCACTTAGTTACTGGCTCCTGTTAAATGTAGCCTACAATCGTTATGCGAACGCTATCGCCCCTTTTAATAATATACACGGCAGTATCTGATGCCGGGCAGCCTCTATGCATATTCTGAAGCACTTGTTTTATTGTCCCTTATATAAAGTAGCGCTTTGGAAGTAGTAACGCTTTGTTGTTTTAAAGACAGTTTTAAGATTTTTTGTACTAACTCTAATATAATAGATATGATACGTTTGAAGTAAATAATTACTGTTTTTCTTTTCACTTCTGACTTGAAAATAGACTGCCTTGGCTCTCTATCATATAAACAAGTTAAGTCAAAATATTTTTTTATGTCTTGCCAGTATTTTTTTTTCTTTTCACTACAACTTTTCAAAAAAGTAGTGTATACGTATTTTACAAAAATACCAAGGTTGATTTGAGATGAAACGAGACCTTTAAGATAACGGGTATCGAAAATCCCTTTAAGTAAACCCTTAGAAATACAGCTATTGTTTCAATTCAGTTTGGTGCTTTGACCTGTTAAGGTCATAACCTTGTCAAAGAAAGGCGATAGACGGACTGAGAGTTAACTATAATAAAAAGAAGTGTGACTGTGTTCTAAATAAATGCCGACTCACTTAGGTAAATTATTATTCAGAGCAAGAGAAATGATTTGTTTTAATTAATTTGAAGATTCACATTATATAGACAGACACGTTAGTTACATTTTATATTTTACTTAATTCCAAATAAATACCTAAAATTTAAATATTAATCATTACTTTCATTTTTTTATTGGAAAAACCATTTTACTCGCGACACCACTACCGTAACCCACACCTCAATACATCAACGAAATTGTTCATGTTTTCATTTCTGTTGGCACTCCCGGAGTGCCACAGATTCCTAATTAATAAAATAAATATAATTTTTATATTAGACTGTAAAGACTAAATATAATAAACTAGCGACCCGCCCCGGCTTTGCATGGGTGCAATATTATGAGTTGTACTCACATAAAACCTTCCTCTTGAAACACGATCTTTTTTTAAAAAACGCATCAAAATCCGTTGCGAAGTTTCAAAGATTTAAGCATACATACTGACAGACAGCGGGAAGCGACTTTGTTTTATACTACTTATGTAATATATATATATATATAGATTATGCTGACAGTGACATTTTTCCCCATCAAAATAAAGAATCGCAAGTCAGCATACAATTGCATAAAACTTTGACTTTGCGTGATTTGTTCGATCGTTCAAAACGCCACAGCAATCGATGAAGTAAATTTTTCATACGGCCACAGTTTAAAAAAGTTACATAGCACTTATCAATAAAACCACCAGTAAACCGTTTTATATCATAAGAAATTGCTTGTATATGGCTGTGTGCTCTAAAATTCTGTCCGTGTGCGTATGAATTATAAAGCCCGATAACCCTAGGGCTGCATCAATTAATTAATTATGACATATTGTGCGATCGTTTGAATGGTAGGGTGTGGCTGATAAGAAATGATAGGTATGCCCTCTCATTGTTAATTCCAGACGGTGTTCCAATTGAGTTCCCAATCGGTAGTGTAATACAGATCACGTTTGTGGATCTAGTTTCGTCTGGAATACCTTTGGATGTATTTTTGAATTTGATCTCAGTAAAAGTATATACCTACTCTATTTGTCTATGTTTATTTTTTTAATAGTTTTTGTGACGTATTTAATTATGATCGTTCATGCCGTAAATAATTTAACAAAATAGCTTTGGGATATCAGGACCACAAACAAAAAATAACTTATGTTTGTTTGAGCTATATTTTATACAACATTTACACCTAACATCAAACAAACAAACCGTGATCAATCAATGGACAAGTTGATGTTTTGTTTTTTATATGGTCTTAATACGAAAATTAAAATTAGCAAAAATACACCAAAATACTGTTAAAGTCATATTTTATTCGCGAATTTACACGCATCGATTTGATATGGGCCTCATATTATGAGCGTCAGTTAAGTAACAGCTAGATTTTGACTTGACTCGAAATTTTGCTCGACGAATATGAAACACAACCAGCGTTTAAAAACGATTGAACAGTTTACACTATTGGCGATACCTAACTATTATTTAAATCCCTCCCGCGAGTTAGTCTCAAGTCGGGGCGGGGCCACATTAACACTGCGACAGCGATTTATGTCATATTCAACATCAACCTTTATTAATCTTATTTTCAAAAACGCCCAACTGGCAAAGGAAGTGATCAGTCACCGGGAGGCACGTAATCAACGCGTTCAACATTATAATGAGGTTTAAAATTGTTTCTATTTGTTTAATGGCCGAGCTTGCATTCTATGAATCATTTTGGTGGTAAATATTAGGACTAGATGTCAAGTTGAAAACGTAGATTTGGTGATAAAGTGTCAGTTTTTGGTATAAGGTCAGTTTTAGAGGCCAAATAAATACCAATAGACTCGGCAAGACAAGTCTGTTTTTGTTTTCTTTATTATATGAATGTATTTCAAAGAAGTCGATTGGCTATGAGTATCGTAAAAAAAGTACAAGATGTGTGGGAACAGAGACAGATCCCTATTTACTTCTATTTACCATTGCCTTGTTTTTAGTGAAATCTGTCACCGACTTGGTAGCAAATTTCACCAAAAACAGCAGTCTCAAGAGGTTTGTTATGGATTTATTTACCTATCATAAAAATAATTCCAAATTTTTATTAAGCAAAACCCATAGCTTTTGAAAATTGGTTTAAGCTTTGCAGCTATGTGTATTAAAACCCGGTAAAATACACATACTTTATTCCAGTCTTCATCACGGCTCTAACTACGGGAAGCAAATAATATTATGTATTTTATTATATGTATTGATTATTAGCGCTATGTTTAAAATATTTATCGTCTTTCGAAATTGCATAGTTCCTCTAGATGTGTGGCCATTCTTTAAAACACCGAAGCCAAATCAGCAATTGATTCGAATGGAATGAGAACAATTAAAATGCAAATAAGAAGTTTGTCTGCCCGCTTCAGAACTTAATGTAAAAAAAAAGAACAAATGAAGCCCATTATCATATGGTCTGTAGGTGTACCATTCAATTTTAAATACAAAATTAAGATGTTAATTATTCGTTTTATGATGCGCTCTTTTGGTACTAATGAGGTAGTATCAGAATTTTGTAATCAGTGGTAAGTAGTAATCGATGCAAAATTTGTGCAGAAAGGAATTAAGCTAATAAAATTAAATGAAAACGATTCATCTTACCATCATCATCATAACTAGTGGGTTCCATGATCTTCGAAACCGCCTCTCGACCTCTGACGTGGTACTTTAATGGCAGCCGGGTATATTTTGAACCAAATTCAAAAAAGGAGGAGGTTTCTTGGGAATATTTTATTATGTTTTACTTACTCAGCTGTCTCAGCGATTCTAAGTAGGTTTTGGCAGTGCAAGGGAGTTATATTCTATGGGTTGGCTTGCCAATATACAAGGAACTTCTCACGCTGGTCAGCCTGCACCGTTTCGCTTCAGCGTTATCTGCATGGTTTTAGATTTCGGCACTTCTAAATCATATTTTTAGCATCTAGAGCTAATAATTAAAAAAAAAAACATGTTGAGAATGTTGAGAATTCTATTGAATGGAGAGTACGTGCTTGAATGGCTTATTAAATCTTATTATGTAGAAACTCATAAAAATATTTTTATGCACGTTGCGTAGAAGGCGCGTGTGCTTCTAATGTAAAAAATAAGGATAACGCGGTGAGTTATGTCAGTTTAATACTTTATGTTAAGGGAATTTTATAAAGAATAGCCGAAGTTTTTATATTCATGATGAGTTCCTTAAAATCCTGTCTGATGGAAATATAAAATGGTGAACGTAAAATTAAAATTCCTTAATTAACTTTTTAACAATGGATAATCTTGTAGGTATTATATTCGTATCGCAATAATTACCTAATAGTTCTATGTACATTGAAAAAAAAAACAAATGGGCATTTAGAACAGCTTTTGTATATTTCAACATATCGTATTATTATTTTAAAGTTTTTACTATAAGTTTTAGAAACGATTTTATATTTGTATAAAAATTTCTCAGTTACTTATATTTTTTCCGCCAGGTTTTTAATGTAAAATCTCAATGTGTTTGTTGATAAAGGTCATCAACAAGTCCATTGTTGACAGTTCCATACATATCTCTCATAATTAAAGTCACAGAATACTTAGATAATAAATTTACAACTACAACTATAAGTTCTTTAGTTTTAACTATATAGTAGGCAAAGGTTCCACGCGGGTTTTATTGACCAAATTCGTTGCAATAGCATTTACCAAGAGGTCAAAAAGAGGCAAATATGATTTTTTGAAGAGATCAGCAAAAAGCCAATGAGATTTTCCAAAAAGTAAGTTGATAATCCTGTAAAGAAAAATAATCATGGAGGTTACTGTCCTCAAATATAAACATCGATTTTATTGTACCACGCAAAGTAATTTAGACATTTACCTTGAAAGCTTGATAACGTTTTCATTTGCTTAATCAAAATAACCTCTTGGGAAACTGGGAAGATACCATTTGTAAAGATGAGGTAAAAACATCGTTTGTTGTCACTTAATAAAATTAACGATCCCAAATATACTTAGATTGAGTGGCAACTCACATTCAATAGGGTTGTCTACACATAGTGAAGTTAATTTTTCTGAATTCACGTAAGTACAAACAAACATTAAACAATTAAACCTAAAACTTAGACTAATATGTACAGATTGTTTTATACAAAAAAAAAAATCTAAAATTCGAAATCTTCGTGCTCTTGCCCGTGAAGCATGGTAGCCAGAACACTGGCTGCGTTCCCCCTCTGGATAGCTAATCCTTTGGGCGAAAAAGCAGCCAGCCCTCTTGTCACCAGCTGCGGAGATTAGTCGCGGAGAGATGTTTTTAAAGGGATCTCTTGCGCTCGGGCCCTCTTAACTCCTCTCAATACTGATTTTTTTCCTTTTTAATTAATTTAAAATCTTTTTTTTTTGAAAAAAATATCTATATTTTTATTATTTTAGGAGTATGTGCCTCATTCCATAAACAATAAAAATCACCATTATGTAAAATAAATAATTCTCCCAAACATGTCTTTGGAAAATCTTTCTTACTGTGCTCATGACCAGGTATTGTACGAAAATGTCTGATTGCCTTCTCATCAAAGCATCAAGCATTAAAAACTTTTATCAAAATTGTTACTTAGGAAATTAATTATCACCGTAATTGTTAGATTGAATTATTATGCCTACAAAAGCTACATTTAAATATGTATTCATTCATGTATTCTAGTGTACTGCATCTCTGCAGATTGTAAAAATCAATCAAGAACTTAGTAGATATTTTTATTCTTTTAGTTTCACTTACAAGACTTATTCATTACTTAAAGTGGCTTAGATTTAACATAATTCTGTAACAGACTTATGTTAAATACGTTAAAGATGTCTATAAATGTTTTTATGCAAATTCTTCGAAGTAACAACCCTAGCTATCACGAGGTAAATCACGGTTCCATTCCGGATCGACACTACTAAGTGACGATAAAGCGAAGCAGCGAAACAATACCAGTTCCACCGTCACTTGTCAACTTTATGGAAATACGGACCATTTGTCACATGATATCAGAACCGTAAAATATTGCCTTTGCATTATGGCGATATTAGGTATGTTACAAAATGAGTTAATAGATGTGTGTGTGGTAATATCTTGTGTCGAATTTTTGAAACTATATAAAATTTTAAAAATAACTCCCCCTTCTCTTGTAAAAGAGCTATAACTAATGAACCGTAATTTTGATTCTTTTTTCAATATTATAATGTCAATTATTAATGTTTGTGCCAAAATAAAGAAAAAAAATAAACATTGGATGTGTATCCCAGTATCAACTAGAATACTGCTCACTTCCACCAATTCGAAAGCGGTTAAAGAAGAATACATACATATAGAAGTATATGCCTGCCACCCTGAAAGCAACACGTGTGCACTGTAGACCTGAATAATGATTTTCATTTTAAAAAGCGCATGTTGTCTCTTTTCTTTGAAAAAAAAAAAACATTATCTGAGAATATATCACCTGGAATTCACCAAAAATTCATTCCCTATCAACGTATGCACTTTTCACCGTTTCCGCGAAGCGCCAATGTAAGTCCTAAATCAGTCGCCATCGCCACAGCATTTGCATATGAGTAGGGCGACAAAGAACAAAGGAATCCAGTTTTTTTTTTCTTTTTTTTTCGACCGGACGCTATCTGCAAAACTGCCACGTAAATCAAGCTATCTGTGCTGCGTAAGTCATTGTTTAAATGTAAATAATAGTATTTAATGTCTGGTTTTTGCTGAGTTTTGGTGGGTGGCGATTTAATGTTGTGTAAGATACAGTTTGTTAAGTTATCGATATCTTGTTTGAAATTTTTGGCATTTTTATCTTTTGCATTATTGGTTTTGGTCATCGCATAATTTTATCGCGAAAGCTTTGCGATAGCCATTTGTATCATATGGTTTGTATTTATTCCATAAAAATAAAATAAGACTAAAAGATGTTAATTTATTGTATGTTAGCTAAATTAATAAAAAACGTTCACAGTTATTTATAACGTTTGCCTGCAACGTTTAAACGAATGAACCGATGTTTTTTTACTTTGAGACAGATATACTTTTTGACATAGAATCAACAAGGCTGAAAGTAGTAAAAAAACAAGTATGACTTTGCTCTCAAATAATAAACATATTGATCTTATCTATTCAGCTAATAAAAGTGTAATTAATGGTAGCTTAGAAATCAATATCAAACGAATGTTCATTCACTATTAAAAATATGGCTGGATTTGTTTTGCCATATGTATAACCCATAAAATACAAAGGTCCTTAATTAACCGCATTCACGACTGTTAGTGGAAAAGGGGTTAATAAGAGCAATAACAAAATTGGTTATGTCACAGAGAAGTTAAATTCATTAGATAGTTAACAAAATTATTTCCTAATAATATTGATTCTGATCTGATTCTCACAAGCGAGGATGCAGACGTGGAAGAGAAAATTAGAAAAGCTGACCCTGGGCTCCGAAACAACCAGCTGAGAATAATATTATGACATGCTGTTTATGAGAGAATGAGTGCGAGAAAGGGAATGAAGTTCACTTACAACTCCATTTTGACCGATTTGAGGCAGCGACTTATCGTGATCTGCACCCGTAGCCAAGTGACAATTTCAAAACGCTAACGAATGTCGACAAGACACAAGAACAAAATGTATGGGATTGACATAAGCTGCAGTAAATCACGTGGTCAATCTTATGTCAATCCCATACATTTTGTTCTTGTTTGTCGTAGACGTACCTCGTTGACGTTTTGCGATTGTAACTTTGGCTAAGCCCCCTGTTCTATTTTTATAAATGGGCGCATCAACTGGTAGGCTTTTCATTTGTATCGTTCGATTATAAATTAGTTTTGCATGTCTTGGTCATAAGCGTTTCGTAGTTAATCTAATTATTACCACAAACAAACTCTTTAAATTCGTGCTCATATTTATGTCATTTCAATCTGAGATAAATAACTATAAATAATTCCAGTGCAAATCAAAAACAAATTTTAAACATTGGTGACGGGATGAAATTAAGGTTTTTCACATTGTTGCATTACTATTAAAGCCTAAAATTTGATTCGTTTAGAATAAAAGAAGAACAATCTAGATAATAAAAAAATAGTACAAAAATATTTCACCGCATGCAAATTGTAAGCGCTGTTAAAATCTCCATACTATCCATTACTCAGTCATATCGCAAAACGACAATATCGGATTTACTTTGCATAGCGTACAAAGTTGCGTGTCTTTTAATACAGAATAAATCATTATATAATCGAACTATTCTTGTCTGGGACAATGAAATATGGCCTACGGCGACTTTCTGCCACTCTACACGGTTTCTGAAGCAAAACAAATGATTTTCAAAACAGACATCATTAATTTCATACTAGTATACATGTGAACTGATTATTTTGAGCCTTATGTTAAACCTAATACAGGCTAGAATTAGGCGGTTATTAGCAAGGTAACTTTTCATACGTTTATTGCATCTTGGCATGATACGAAGTGCGATCAAAAAGGATTTATCGTAAAACGTTTGGTGTGAAGAAGCGACCATAAATATACTATTTAATATGCCATAAAATATATTTAATTATGCATAAAAATCTTGTTACTCTATTAAGAAATTTTATCATCAACAAACACGAACGTACCTTTTACCTCTATATAAGATAGTTTTGTATCTAATAATATTTAGTTTCTCATTTTAATTTCTACGATAAAAGCCTGATTATTATTGCTTAAAAAACTTTCTTCAGATAATTATTATATATTTTATTGCAAACCATAATCAATTTTACAAAAGGACCATTTATGACGTATAAAATAAAATCAAACCATAACGAAATTAAGATTTTTTTTTTTAATTTTAAAACATTAATGCACTATATTATAAAGGCCTCAGATAGTCTGACATGGTTCTGGGCTGAAATACAAGCAAATAAAATCATGTGTTAATATAATGCGTTAAAGGTAAGAATCAGACTATCATCCTAATTTTACGAATCCGACCTAGTTCTTAAGTTATAAGCTTCAAACATACAAACAAACTCTAAAAGTTTCGTTATCTCAATTAATTCATCCATCCAAAAGAATGAGTTTATTATTTGTTATTTTTATGCTAAAATAAACAAATAAGCTTTTTGCAATTTTTTCGAACGTTTAAATAATAAAAATAAGAAATAGGGTGCATGTGCCTAATTGTGTCAATTGTTGGGGATCATTTATTTAGCATATGGCCACCGCAAGTCGCGTAACAGACAGTTAAACATACCGCATTGACCACTGTATGCCAACCCCACTTTTGTATGTGTTTTTGTTTAGAAAGAAAAGCAATCACAAACAAGTATACCTACTTTAAATTTTTTTAGAACAATCCAATGAATCAAATTTATACTTTTGAGATAATGCGTAGTGAAAATATATTTTATGAGGTTTTGGGCTTTGAATTGAAAACAAGTATTTAGCATTCATCGAATTTAAGTTTAACTATCTTAACACAAACTATAAATGCGATTAAGTTGAAGCTTTTCAATCACATTTCAAAGGCTAAAATTTTACTCACACAAGGACCTTTAATAGTCTAAATAGTACGATATATTACACTGAAGCAGAAAAAAGGCATAAGCTAGTCAATATTTGACAACTGATCACTTATATTTCAAAGATTATTATGAAGTGGATTAAAAAAAGTACTAATAATGAAAATTTGCAGCGAGTCTCAACAATAAAAACGGAATATACAGTATTAAAAAAAAAAAACATTTTTTCATATTAATAAATCATAACTTCGGACAAATCATCGCACATCTGTGACTAAGTTCATCCAGTCATAAACTCAAATAAGCTAAAGTCTCAAGCAATATTGGGAGCTCCAAATCCCTGTCATGTTGCCCATATGCCAACGCGTTAACAATGGAATTAGTCGTCATTCAAAGTACCCGAGCAAATCCAACATATACAAGTAAGTGTTGCAAGTGCACTTGTCTATAGGGCGACACTTTGAGCCGATACTGACATTATGTGACAGCAGGGGCGTGTGAGGACAATGGACTATCATTGGTGCTTTTACCCTATTCATGAGTGCGATTTTGAAAGGAATATTGAGGTGAATTTTAACGGTTTCTAATAATTAGTGGGTTTGGAAATATAAATCTATTTGTGGTCTGGGTAATTGATAATGCGTTTCTTCTTTGAATGGATTACGTAGTTAATAAAGTCGTAATCAGTTTTTCAGAAAAATCTTTAAAACTATTGAAGATTTTTCATATTAGGATTTCAAAAAAACATTAAACAAGTACTGAATATCCTTACTACTATATTCAAATCATCTTAAAAAATGTAAATTGACCAAGGAATAAAAATTATCGAAAATTTTGCATTCGAAGTTAGGGAATGAAATAAATTCACCCACAAACGCTCGAAATATTCAATGAAGAGATTTTATGAAGAAAGAAAAAAACCATTTGCATCTCAAAGCGACGCGAGTTAATGGGGACGATCCAAATGCGAAGCACGTCGCCTATTCGTCTCACCCCTTCCGCGACACTTCCGAAGGTATTTGGTAGGCAAGCTACTTTATTAATGACATAAAATCATAAGGAACTAGTTTGTTATTTTCCGGGGTGACGCTTAATATACCAAATGTTGAAAATTTTCTGGTGAAGTGTAGGTATACCGAGTATCTTCCATTAAAAAGTTTTGAAAAGACAATTTACCACAACTAGACATTTTACTTAAACAAAGATTGATTTGTGAACGCAAAAAACGGTAAAACAGCCATTAATGATTTACAAAATCATATAAAGTCACTGAAGTGAGTTGTGTAGAGGATTTTCATTTGGGCAATTACTGACACAGCTTATTGTTTCGTATTTGCGTATGCCGATGGAACACACACGGTCATGAGTTTCAAAAATAATTTTAACGTGTTTAAGCACAGCATTACATGTTTTTGACGTGAGTTTTCTTCCGTCTATCTTACCAGACTACAAATTTCTATTGTTTATCGTCTGTAACACATTTTTATTTATTACAATAATTGTTATTGTTTATGCCATTAATCTTTCTCAAATTGGAATTTAATGATCTAGTTTTTCGGCCAGCTTAGTAATCGACTTCAAAAAAAGGAGGAGGTTCTCAATTCGTCGGAATGTATTTTTAGCAGGTGTAAATTTGTGAACTTATGAGTCTAGTTGAATGCTCCAATAAAATAAAATTATGAATAACCTAATTTAATAAAATTCATAGAAGTAGTTAAATCCAACTATGGAAAACATTTAGTCGGAACTTGGGACTAATCAAAACAGGTTCAAATTTTTGATCCAGGTAATTTTTATACAATACAGTTGTTTGTTGTAATTTTTTTTTTCAACGCTGATTATGATTTGATATCCTGAAAATCTGTGTGTCTCTAATAATCTCCGTGTGAGCGACCGTGTGCCTCTGTAAAATTAGCAAGCAGACGTGACGAGCTGAAGAGTGAATTAATGAATTAATAGACATTCAAGAGCGCCTTTTCATGTTCATGTATTTATTCAATACATCTTAATTGATGTACTTTTAATTACCGTTTAAGCGGCTTGCTTGATACTTCGGATCTTAATTTGTTTCATGAATTCATAATTTGAATGTTATTTAATGATTTTTTCAGCGTTTTATTAACTGGCTTTTTTATAAATATGTTTGCTCTAGCATACAAAAGTTTTGCCTCAGGTAAAATACGATTAAAAGGTTGTGATTCATTGTTTTTAAAATCAAATATATTTAATTACAATCAGTAAAGAGATATATTGGATCTATTACTTAGAAATCAAGTATAGGTAGATTTTGCTCGTCATTCATTGTAACTTTATGAATATTTATAAAGTTACACCAGAACAGTTATAAACAAAATTTGACATAAAACTGCTATATCACATTCGACATTTTACACGAAAATCATTGAATTATGTATGCATACACGCGGAAATTTCGCGGAAGGTATAAACTTCCCTTGCACTATAATTACGTAACTGATAGCATCGATAACCGAATCGATACATCGATAGAGATCCGATTCGAACGGCCGAGACCAATTTTATTCTCGAAACATTTAGATTGTCGATAAAATCTCGGGTGAGCAGACTTAAAACAACAATGCAATGTATTCATGCGTTAGGCTGAACCTAATGAAGCAACTATAGTAAATGTACAGTACATATTATTATAGTTTTATGACATGTAAGTTCAATATCTAAACATATCTTAAGTTGTTGTTTTGTGTTGTTTTGGATCCGAGGGTCTGCTAAATCGAAATGTTTAATTTTTCTCCTTCATGAGGTATATTGTTAATTTGACTTAGGTGGCCTCCTACTTGGCCTATTGGCCAAAGTCAATAAAGGGTCTACACGGAGCCATCATCATGATTTAAGAAATGTAGAATCTCTGACTAGAATACTACTTTAACCAAATCGCCTCTACAGCGTGTATTTTAAAATCGATAACCAAAGGCTTCGTTATCACAAGGTCAAGTAATCTTAATATTCATTGAGATCGTAAAACAAATAATCTACAAGTACTTTCTATGTACAGAGAATCACTTCCTCAAGTGATATCTGTGTGCAATCTCGATTCTCGCATCGGAACGAAATCAATTTCAGAGTTACGGCGATCCACATCTCGAGTCCCGTTCTTCATTAACTCGATTTTATCACGATCGATTTTAATAATAATTGGAACTCCCTCAGATTTTGATGTGGTGATTAAGATTTTTTCAAAACTTTCTTTGTAAAATCTGCCCGGCCCGATTTCGCTTCCGTGTAAATCGTTATCTCTGAAATTTGCTGTAATGGTTGCAAAAAAGGTCTCTCGGACGGCAATTTATCTTTTTTGTCTTTCGAGATTTGTAACTTAGCTCGCTTATTTTTTATCTTTGATTTTTCGAATGGTCACTTAAACAATAGGTAATTATAATAGAATACTTGTTGATTAACTTGTCTTTATATGTTTTTGTATCTTTTTTTACTCAGCGAAAAAGAAGAACTTTTTAGACATCATACGAAGACTACCGAGTTATCTAAGAACTTAAATTTAAATAATTATATATGTAATAAATATTTCTTCTTAGACTCTGAGGATCGAATCTCTGCTACTGACAAGTCTTTGTCAGTAGGTTCGTACAGTTTGCTGGGTGTGCAAGTAGCTAGGCGTGTAGAGTAAGCCAAAACATGTACCATGATCTGGTGACTGACACCATACTGCCAAATATCTTCCAATCTGAAGCCCCACCTACCACCACCACGTTTCTTCGAAGACTTTCATGTTCATCAAAACTATGATTACAATTTACGACTTCACATAACGCTATTGATTTCTCTATCTCGCCCAATCCCCTCCCTTGACAGTTGGCGTGTCAATAATAATCGGTAACTGTACACTGCCGAATAAAATGATTAACCTTCAGTGGGGGACGAATGTTACTGTCTGATTGACAAATACAGGGTGATGCGGGCTGTGACATTGTAAAGAGAACTAAAGGACACCACCGGACACTTTTCCTCTAAAAACTCCGGAAAATTTGTTCTTTATTGACGTTTCCTCATATGTAAACTTCTATATCATTTTCATATGTAAACATATTTCTATTTACATATGTAAACTTTATATCGCAACCGCATATTTCATGATAGTTTTTTTTTTTTTAATTTTGTTTTTAACACATGGAAAAGTGAAACTGTAAAATTCCTATCTATACCTAATTTTTATATATTTAGTTAGATCTAACTGCTACTTACTATACGGTTATTCTTAGAGACCATAGAGTTTTGTGATTTATAAATGAAATATTATTTCTTAGAATATATCTAACGTAGCAAGCAAAGACCTGTTCTTATTAGATATGCGATTTTCTTTGTCGCTTTACTGGCCAATAACTATACCATTTCCCCTACGTATCTTGTTCACCTGTGTACTGAATTTTGGTCAATTTAGAATATATACTCTTTTCTTGTTTTTATAAACCCTTGCAAACTTTCATGCATTTGAATATTATTATAAACAACATCTGACAAGTTATATTCGCCATCAGTAATAATATTTAAGACAATATTCTTTGTAATACAAAACGCATTTAAAACTCATTTATGTCACAAACAAAACCGTCACACTAACCTTTCAATTCATCCTTTTAACTGATCAAAAATGCAACAATGGAACACCATGTATTGTCTAATGTAAATGTCAACATTGAACTTGTGAGCATTTCGGGGATATGACATAAATTTAATGTCAACCCTTGTTGCCTGAATGAAATGAAATAAAGAGCATATGTATACCGGCTCAAGTTACGTGGGCCGTCAGTACTAATTCCCTTTATTTGGAAACGATATAAGATATAAGTGACAGCGATTGAAAAAGATCCTATTAGTATTGCAACTAATTGTTCAGCGATAATGAAGTATGAAGTTTGTTGGAAATTGGGGTTTGGTAAGTAAAGATGGAAAATCGGAAAAGCGGTGTAAAGCTACAAGCTAAGTACGGAACAACAAATCTGTGGATGCAACGGTCAAAACTCGAAGAGGGACAAAAGTATTTTAGGTTTCTTTCTCTTGTAGCAGTATTTTAAAACTTTTTTAATAATTGTACGGCAAATTATAATAACTACACTGATTTAAGTTTAAGATTTACCGTGCTTGTCTAATTATTTGAAAAGACAAAAAACTTAGATATTATGGATTGGTTTTATTCTAAACTTTATTTCGAAAGCGTATAGGTAATTATTTGACAATTTTAAATCACATTTTTTAATGAAACTAAAATAATTACTTATTTCTTAAATCGCTTGCGCTTATAACTTGAACCAGCAAATAGATACAATACAAACCCGATATCAGTACGATCGCCATCTGAAATCCTCGCGACAGTACATTGTGGTGTAATTATTTGTTATTGTTCGTATAAGTTCACTTATTGTTCGTCTATTGAACTATAATGTTACTAGCACTTGCTCTTTTTGACCCTCTTTTGTAATTTTGTTGTTGTTTACAGCACGAATGTGAATATAAGCTACCTGTATATTTTCAAAAGTGATTGACACATAGTTCTAAATTATTTCTTGTATTTATAAGCCATGGAATATGGAAATCACGCGCAGGTTAAAAAATAAATTTTCTGGGTATAGCCTAGGCAAATTTACTTTTGAATCTATGTTATAAGCGCATAAAAGAGATTGCGTGTACTTTATACTCGACTTGCCAAAAGAGGTTTTAGCTTTTCGAGCTCTATTATTAGCGTTTTTCCTTAGTCTGTATTACTGATTGTTTGATGAAAAATGTTCAATTGCAAAGATCACAATCTATTCTATAATGAAAAATGTTCAACTGCATATATCTCAATATATTTTATAAAACTCGGTTTCCTAAACATTTAGCCCTGTCTTGCGCATTGATGAGGCGAGAGAGAGGCAGTTTAAAAATTCTAATAATATCTATTGTCTAAAATTAAGATATTCTAGAAAATTATTACTATGCAAAAAAAAAAAAAACATTTTATAACAGACCCTGTGTTTTAAATAATTAATGAGCGTGTAAATCGTTATACAATTATATCAATTGGTCGGCGGTAGCGACGCGACGAATCGCTGATCCGGTATTATCTGTGAATTAACGTCAACGATTCAAAATATCTAGATATATCTGAAAAATTACTTATAAATTTCATACTAATAAAAATATTACTGCCAAGGTCAAAGATTAAGGTTTCTCCAATTTCTTGGTAGAAAAGGCTTGAAAGAAGATAAAAGATTCTGCGGAAAGTTAAGATGTGAAACCGCTGAAAAACAGGATTCTGTCTGAAAAAAAAATTGTAAAAACTTTGGCCAAAGACAGTTACCACATTGTTGACAAACGCCGATTTAAGCTCTCAAGGCGCCAAGTCAAATTAATATTTCTTGTATCGTTAATAAGGTAATATTATAAGCACAGATCAACCCTAGATGTAAGCGAAATCCGGACAGAAGGTACACTTTAATGAAACGTCTTTCTTTTGAACCAAGTCATCACAAGTACCAACTTTAATCAACAATAGGTGACTGCCTCTGTAATCCAGAGGTTAAGGCGATTCCCGTAGACCCGAGGATAGTGGGTTTGATTCCCATGGGCAGCAAGTTGTTTCCAGTTTGGTTAGGACATTGCATAGGCGTAAATCACCTGATTGTCGGGTAATAAGATAATTCCGTGCTTCGGAAGGCACGGTTGGTCCCGGCTGCCATCTGGTAGTCGTTAAAGGAACCACGTCTGAGGCCAAGAGGCGGTTTTGAAGAACTTTGACGCCAGAGTGTGCATGGTCGATTGACCGTGTCACCTACACGAAATGATGATGATGAATAAAATAAAATGAATGTGTAAATCAATTTTCTTTCTGTACAATAAAGTTTTTCATACATACATACATACAAAAGTTCACTATATTATATACCAAGGTATACTTTGCCATGTGGTTCACTGTACAACTATTGTATAATAAATTCTTCTTATTTATAATAGTCGGGCACTCTTGGCAGTGGTCGTGGCTGTAGATGAACATACTCGTAGTTTCGGCTCGCCGTCGCCGCTCACTTTCAGGGCTGCAGCACGTCTTGCGATGTCCCTCCATCTATGATGATGTATAAATTATGCGCAGGTGGCCTACTATCATCTCTAAAAACCATGCAAGTTCGAGGGAGTAAGCGAGACAGCGCAATACATGATGTAAGGCGACATCCTTCTTACTCACTGGATCTTGCATGGTTTTAAGTGATGATAGTAGGCCACCTGATAATTATTTATCTTCAATATCAGATCTTGTTGGTCTATATCGATGTTATGAGTGCATTAAAGCATTGCAGGAAATGAGCACGTGATGTGAATCGCTTTGTGCACTCCACGGACATGAAATAATTATTGTTATCCTTCCAATTATCGCTTATTTGAACTTCATCACTCAGTAAATTAATTATAGTAGATGCCTGTTGTATCATGATTCAGTGTTAAGAGTTTCGTCTCTATTATTATTTATTAAGTCTTCATTAAATAGGTTTTATTTGCTTTGCAGTTGCGCACTTATGGACTTTTTTATGAGGTTATGCTTTTGTTTTTGAATACTAAAGTACTCGTATTAACTTATCCACAATTTGTTTCTCTAGTGTACCAGAGAATAAAACAGTTTTACTTTTCAAGCCTTTTATATATTTTTAGAGAAAATTTTAATTTAATTCTTTTAATTTTACATTACAATTGTTATTATAACTATACATAAGTATACATAAGTTTAAGAAGAATACTAGAATTTAATTTTATTTTAACGTGTGACGTATTGTATCATCTTCTTATAACGAGTGATTTTTTGCTTTTATGGGTAACTTCAATACCTGTTCAATATTTAAATTATGACTAATTATTTTTAAAACCGTTATTTATTCGACTAAAATAAAAAAAATAAATAATAGTTTAAATAATCTTTTCTTGCCAGCCAGGCACTAATAAACTGACAGCCCACCAAGAAACGTGACAGCGTGTAACAAACAACACGCCCGCAAAAACAACAGCGTGAAATCCAACGTAGCCAAATTACGTAGGCACCTATTTACATAACCAAACAATACAAATTAATTTACAGCTCAATTGATACGCAACCGAGCAAAATCAAAACAATTTGTGAATTAACATGAATAAAACAATACTCTTGTTATGCATAACTCTTATGGGAGCAGACAGCTGGATCGTAAGTCGGATATGTTCACAATGCTTTGTTTACACGATATTCGTACTTAGTAGCTAAACATCTATTACTTTGTTTTACTGTCAAAGGATTTATCAATTATTTATTATCTTTATCTGATATCTCTAACTATATATTTTCTTAGTTACTCTATTATAAAGAGGAGTAGTAATTTCTGTTATAAAGAGAAGTAGTAATTCTGTTATAATGAACTGTTATAAAGAGTATTGATTTCATGAACTCCGCTGATTGTATCATTTTTGAATTGCTTCCTAGCATAAACTGGCTGGGATTATCCTTCCCAACTTCTTAGTATCTATGATTATAACAAAAGTAGGATAAACCACAACAAAACGAATGCTTCTCCATTCGTTTCTCATCCTTCACTCCAATCAACTTTTTTTCTTTTAACTAGTTTTTGGGGTTTTAAGCACTCAACTGCACTTACTGAAACCTTTAATGTAGTTTTAAGTCCATGTGTTCATATTTTGCAAGAAAAAATTAAAAAGCGTAAATAATAAAATCTAGCGTAAAGCTATAAGTAGGTAAATAAGTAGCTATTTTCATAGACCAACTTTACGCGGATGATCAGTACTATTAGACAAGCTACTAAACAGCAAGTACTTACCTCATGTAGATGAATTATTTTGCACACTGAAAGTGCGTCTGAGAATTAATTTGCAACGCAAATGAGAATGCGATGTAAAAATGACGGTGCATTGTTGTCATGCAAATGGTCCGGGTTCTGTTAGATTTTTGAGATTGGTATCTTCGGAAACATTTGGATGTGAGCTCTTGTCTACACTGAAGAATACAGAATACATTAAGCTTCTTGAGATATTCATTTTAATTATTTGACAGGGACAAATGAAATTAAATGTTTAATTTCTTGTTACTTTTCTTGTGAAGAAGGACTGCATGAGCTTCAGAATACCACCTGGTGCGAATTACCTATAGTACTCCAGGTTCAACCTTAAAACTAAATATACATAGGTATTTTGTCATTGTAAAATTAAAAATTAGCGTAATCCATTATTGGTCGATATCAATAGATGTTTTTTTTTTTGCTTTACATTGACACAGCATTTTCTATAATATGTTTAATAAAAATGATCTTTAATCTTGAATCTTGATGTATGAGTACCTCATGTAAATAGTATTACATATTTATTAATTTATATCATTAAAAAAATTAAAACTATTGTTATTATTGCTAGTTTTACCTTAATAGCTAACGAGAGACTGTGTAAGTATAACATTTTATTTAAGATTCATACAAAATTCACCCTCGAAACAGCCTTGATTTCCCTAGACAGGATCCCATTGTAGCACCGGCAGTAACACTACAATGAAATATGCAAACTTTATGTGTTACCTATAGAATGACTAGGTTAGTTCCCGTCATGTGTAAAACTTGATATTTGTTATCTGATTTGTCAGATTTATGATTAAAGTTTCGATGGATTTATGTGAATTATTGGACTTGTATGGTGTAATCTGTTGATGCGTAGATAAGCTAAGACAGGAATGACTCAAAATCAAAAGACATGTACAGTCGGCTGCAGAGAAATCTGACCCCCTTTCAATAGCGATACTTGTGGCATGGGGGTCAGCTTTCTCTGCAGCCGACTGTACCTATGTTAACCGTTACGTCACGGAGGTCGTCAAATAATAAGAACTCAATGGGATAGACAGACATTTTCTTTGCAAGTCCGAGATAGTGTTTTCCGTAATTGGCTAGTCCCATAAAATTTGATAGTGATTTAATGTGTTCTAATAAACCATTTTAGAGATACCATTTGAAAGAAAAAAATCCGAAAATTGTAAATATTTTTTATTTAATTATACTTACAGCGATGACGTCACTCCGAGTTGAAACAAAGTATTTAAGTAATTTTACTAGAATAAAACATGACAATGACAGATTATGACGATTTGACTGGCTTGTGCTTGCAGTACTTCCAAGCAAAGAGTATAATATAATTATTTTGCTTTCATTTTACAGAAAAAAGTTGAGAAAGCCGCTTACATCACTGTTTAATAATGATTTTCGAATTAGACATCTTTGTAAAAAATTGGACTAGCCAATCGGTAAATAAATATAACAAAACTAACAAAAAAAAATCGATATATACTTACCAAAAAAAGTGAGATGGTATTTTGCGTTTATGATTAACATCGTATTAGGTCATATCCGTATATTATTATTTTTATTGACGCAAAATACTCAAATTTTAATGGTTGAAACGTTGAAATGCATTAGATAGAAACGCGCCCGAGTGTTAAATGTACACTGATGACGAACTAGACTGAAATAAGAATGTGATTCTGTTTATTAATTTCTGATTCCGGGATGAGTTCGCCATTGTACTTTTGTTTTAATTGTTTGCTTTTATATTTACTTTTTTTTTTGTACAATACAGTTACTACTACTAGTTTGAGACTAGCTCTAGACTAGATCAGTCAAAGATGTAGAATAGAATACTATATCTCTGGATAGTGACAGTGACACTGGATGATATGCCTCTTTTAATTAATTAAATTTTTGTTCATATTTAGACAATTCGATATTTAAATTTTTTAAAAATAGCTGAGCCAGAGATTTAAATTCGAAACTTAAAAAGAAAACTAACTGTTCTAATAGATATGTGAGGTAGCTTCAAGGCATTCCTAGCTTCAAAATTAATTATGAGTCTATTACTGAGGCAAAGCTATTCGGTCTAGAATACTGTTAGACCGGGATATCTGTGTGGTCTGTTTCTAGTACTATTAACCTGGTACACGAGAGACTGATAGTTTTCCGTCGGCATAAATTACTATTCATTATGTAAGAGAATGTTTTATACAGGATGTCATGATGAAGGCATACTCTTTAAACTGGCACGGTTATTTTTTTAAATGTAAATTCTAATGTTTCCTAGCGCGCGAATTCCTCGTTTCCACCTAATGGACTTGGATTGTTTCAACCGCGTTGTTACTAACTTTAAAATAAGGAGGGTATAGAAGTTCATATTTTATTTAGATAAATGGAAGTGTGCAGTGAAATTTTTTATTCACTTTATTTAACAGCATTGATTAATATGGCTTATAATAACGTACTTTTACTCTAAACAACTCGCTTCTTGCATATGTCAAACTTGGGTTTAGAACTATCATTGAAATATACACAAAAACGAAAAGACTTTAACGTGCCTTTCGAAGCAGGGAATCGTCTCTATTATCAGACAATCAGTGTATTAAGACTGCAATGTCCTTCTCTGCAATCTAGATACATACTTAGGAGAGGTCATTTTTAAATATAATAATAATATTTATTGCTCACCAAAATCAATTACAGTTTAGTTAATATGAACAGTATAAAAGCTTATTACTAAGTTAATAGGTAAGAAACAATTCTTATTCGTATTTAAGTGTTAGGCTAATAAAACTGTTATTTCTGGAGAGTCATGGTGGATTGATACCTGAACTAGGACTAGTCCTGTATCTCAGGTTATCAACCCTCCACCCCAATAAAATGATCTAATGTGAAAATTAAAATCACAGTTTCAATAAGTAAATACAAGTACATCGTGTGCGAACAAAAATAAAAAACAAAAAGAGGGTAAACATAAAAAAAAAGAAAACAAAAGTTAGATCCGTGCGTTTATATCTATTTGTATAATATTTTTTTCTATAACGTCCATATTTTATGTCAACATTGTTTTATGCAAATACGAATTTATGTATTCTATTTTTAATTTTTTGTCTAGATTTATGGCTTTCCTTATTTCCATGACTGTTGCTTGGACGTTATTTATGTTATTTTGGATCTGCTGTTATTTCTGTTTTTAAAATGTTTAAATTTCTTTGAAATTTAAATGTTTATATTTTCTAGGAAAACCAAATATTTGTTCCCAGTTAGGTTTGATAAAATGATTATGAGTCGGGGTGCAATTTTTACTGAAAATCTCTTATAATTGAAAAAAAATAAGCAACGTATATTATTTTGTTTTTATACTTTTATGCAGGCAAACAACTAGGAGACCGTCCACCTGATGGCAAGCAGTTACCGTAGACTAATACGCTAGCAACACCAGTAGTATCGCGAGTGCTATGGCGAACCTGGAACTTCATCACATTTAATAACATTATAAATAAAGTAGTATAAAAGTAAGTTAGTTGCTAGCTGCGAAATACGATAAAATTAAAAGAAAATAGTGTGAAAATTCCCTTAGATACCTTTATATTATACATGTTACTTTTCTTCCTTAATGGTTTTCGTGTCGTGGTGCATCAAATCCTTCAAAGACGAAAAACAGAGAAAATAAAGACATTAGTCTTTCTTTTCGAGAGAACGAGAACGAGTTTCATAGAGCAAATAAAGGAAAATACGAGAGGTGTGTCGTATCAGGATGTAAAGTCAGCGGAAGATAGAAGACGCACTTGAAAGCAATCTTTCATCTCAGAATGCGCTACGACAGCGGCAAGAAAAATAAAGCAATTAAGTAGTTGGTCTATTTCTTAGTTTTGATTGTAATCTAATCCTTTTGAGAATCCAGGACCTTGGAAGTGTTAAGATAGATGGTAGATACTTGTTAACTCTGGGAAATCTAGTGAGTTTTTACTTCACACGGACGACATGGTGATTTGCTCAAGAATGTTTATTTATTAAAGACACTACAAATTACTGTTTAAAAAATAAACTCAAGTTGAAGTGACAACTGCTATTCAGGAGGTCCCGGGTAATTATGTTTTTTTTTTTAATTTATTTGATTGGCCTGTGTCTTGAATGTTTATTTATTGTATGCTGTCAAAAAAAGTAACTCATGATACTTATATAACGTAAGTTAATATAAATATATGAATTTTATTATTAATGCCTTTTTGGATCAATCCAATTATAAGTCGTCGTATAACTTAATACTTTCGCAGACAGTTAACGAGTTACAGTTAATTGTTATCTACGTCGAGAAGCCTTACTGCCAGCGAAAGTGTTAACAAAAAAAAAAATATTTTAAGGGTAATTAAATTACTTAAGGTGATACCTCGGTGAACACTAGCGCCACCGTCATTTAAATAAATCATTACTCACTGAAAACACAATTTATCAAAAATCCCTCTTCTGTAATTAAGGTTCTGGATCTGAAGTTAATTTTAAACATATTAAATTATAATTCCCTTTAGTTACAAATTGCATTATTGCTTAAAACTTTAAGCTGTTTTGCAATTTGTAACTATACGGATACATTGAAAAAAATCCTTGCTTTGTATTCAAAACTAACTATTTAACTAGAAAAAAATATACAAATTGAACCTGTACCATTGTCTCGAATATTTTCATAAGACCTTGTGATCGTATGTCAAGATAACATTTGTATACAGGGAAACGTCACTTTCTCACTATTTTATTCTGCTTTATCGCTAACACAAAATAGAGATGGTACACAAATATCTTTCTTACACAATTGTTCACTCATGCAAAAAATTAAGTAATAAACGAACTATATGTTGATATGTGCTAATAAGACAAATCAAAATTTATTTATTCCACAGAAACACACATTAAAAACAAAAAATAAACACATAAGTATCACAATTAAAAACAATGTTATGTTATTAAACATATCCTAAGTATAAAAAAACTAGCTGTTCCCCGTGGCATCGCTCCGCGTGGGACTCGGTTATATCCCGCCCAAAAGTAGCCTATGTTTGACCTCAGGTCGTTAACTACATCGCCACCAAACTTCATCACAATCGGTCCAGCAGTTTAGCCGCGAAGAGTGACAGACAGACAGACTTTCGCATTTATAATATTAGCATATAAGTATGGATATCGAAGTTTAGATTGTAACGGCTGTAAAATTGCATTCCTACATAGTTTTATCATCACACGCCCGAAAGGCAGAGAATAAAAATTTCCACTTGCTACTTACTATACTTACATAACAGACCCTTGTTTCCTTCATACTCATAACTCTTTAACAAGTTGGCCGATTTCAGGTTCAAACACGACTGAACCAAGGGCACAAAGCGGATTTTTTAGTTTATCTTGTTCATAAGCACAAAATTGTAAGAGTATCGTCGTATCTTTATTGTCTTTATTTTGTAAACTAAAGTCGCGATATTATCTGATCTCATATTTCAGCACACCACATTGTATTCTAAAATAATATCTTGTTGACGCTTTGAGCTGATTTTAGAGATAACGCATATGGAATTTTGATATAAAAATCAATAATGTGTAATGGGCAAAGAATTTGGCATCTTTTTTTTAAATCTATTGTAATGGGTAAGTACAAAGATACAGTCAGGTTTTATAAATAAGATGGGTATCGTGTATGTTAACTTGTTATGATATAAAATAAAACTTGTTGATTATTATAGTGATTTTGACGAGATGAATATGTTGAATTACAATTTACCGGACGCGTGTGCGGGACTGGAAAAGGGTTATGAAAATACATGGACAATGTCGGTTAGAATATTACCAAGATTAATTAAAAATTTGTGGTCATCAAACAACTCTTTCTTTATTTTATATAATTTATATAATCATTGCAATAAACATTTTCAATTGAAGCTTAACTTACAGCAATTAAAATCTTTCTTCGTTCCAACAAACTTTCCTCATTCGGTCGCGAACTAAGTACGAACTCAGATAACTCACACGAGGAGCGTCGTATTCACAAACAGTAGGGACGTAGAATATTAGCAGGCGTGATATTAATTTGCAACTTGTTGATGATCAGGTCTCGTTTATCGTAGCAGACCCCCACACATTAATCACGTGACCTCACCACGAATGTAACAAAGAGTAAATATCTCGAAGGTGATTTAACTTAAATTATATTGGGTCACATTAACTGCTTGGCTATTTTAATTCAATTGAAAGATATGTTAATATGCTTATCGTTTCATTTTATCGCGTGGTAATTAAGGTCAATTGACCCTGTACTCTCGGGCGCCTGAGTCGTGGTTCCTTTAACATCCACTAGCTTGGACCATCAGATCAAAATAACTTCTGAACTCATCTCGCAGACCCGTGAATCGGCATTAAAATAAATAAATAAATACCCAAATAAAATTATATCGTGTGGATTACAAGGCTAATTTGACCTTGTACACCCTGGCGTCAGAGCTGTTTAAAACCACTTCTCAGCTTTTGCCGTAAGATTAAATTAGCTGAAAAAATATTTTTGTACCATTATCTCATGTTCTTTTTTAAATCTGTTTGAAATACACTCTTATACGAACTTAAGTTCTTACGTAAAATTCTCTATAATACTTACTATCCGACTGCAAAATTTGTAAATAAATAAATACAACCAGTAATTTATTAATTATACCTTCTGTTAAATGTGTTTTCATCTTTGCATTACCGACGTCACTCGTACCCTAAGGTGAGACGCGTCGGCTTATTAGGGGAATAGAACTTCGGGGTCGAGTTTACCGTACATGGGGGAGACATGGGAATATGTTTACTCTGTTCCGCCACCGACCATGACATCTGAATATATTGCTACTGAGTAAAAATATTTATCAGCCATCTCTTTCTCTTATCGAACACACAAAAGAGATGAAGATGTTTTAATGAATGAAGAAGGATGCAGTTGTTAAGGAGACAGTTTTGCCTCAGGCTCTAGGGAAATATAAGTTGGTTTTATAAGTAGGGGAGACTTTTCAATCGGTATTTTATTTTTTAAAGCCATATTACGGTTGTATAAGCGATGTCAATTTGTCTAATACGGATGATGAAATGTTCATCTGTTCTTATATCTCATGGAGATTTAAGAAAGAGTTTCTTAGGTAACAACATTTAATAACGGATTGAAATATACATGCTGTTTTACGTTAATAAGCTGATTTAAATATACAAGTATACATGCTGAAGTTTTGATGATGTCAAGAGGCGCTATGAAACTCAAACTTTTTTAATTCACCTTTATTTCGTTAAATGCGTTCTAACTAGAATTAGTCTTTTTAATCGAACCCTGATGAATTGGGATGGAGGGTGAACATGAAGTATTTTTAACTAAGATTGTCTGCCTATTCACCACTTTCTAACGATTCTTTTGTGTAAGAGTACCTAGTGAAATAAAAAAAAGTTATGTAATGGGTTTTAGGATACAGCACAAATAATAGGATTTGATAGAATTTCTCCTCTCTGAATATGTATTTTATTTAGCTTACTTGAAGTTAAAAATAGGACTCGTATGATAAAGATAATGATAGATTTCGATGACCACACACAATCTTATTCATTTAAAAAATAAGTGCTAGCCGCGAACTAAAATACCTCTATAACCTTAGATTTTTACACTTATTGATTGATGTTCTCATCTAACGCACATCTATTTATAATTGTAAACATTATTATCTCATATCTGAATAACTATACATGTTCAAACTATTTCATTTCATCGAGATGCTATCCGTCAATGTAAGTTGTCAAGTTATCATAGCCGTCTATGCATATATGCATGTAATAAGATTGTCGATCAATTCTTAGTTCATTTCTCCACATTGATTTATTATTCTGCGGCTGTCGTTTTAAACACATGTATTTGTTTTGTAGTAAAACAAAAGTGTATTAAGATTTAAATTGGTAAATGATTCGTTTTTATGATAAGAAATAATTATACCCAAGAGTATGGTACATCAGAAAAGACCTCTTGAAAATAGGAGTACCCGAAATCGGCGAGCGTGTATGAAAGCAAGAGAAAATTTCTAGTCTCTGCCTATCCTTGCGGGAGATAGGCATAATGATTTGTTTGTATCAAAATAGATTTTGCTTTATCTTTGCGTCTCCATCTTCAACTGGTTGCTTTGAAGCCCAGAGTCTTCTTTCTTTTTTCAACTTTTTTTTAGACTCACCATTAGCAAAAATCTGCGACGTCAAACCAGCACTTTTTGAGTCCACGATTAGAACAGACAATTTTGAATGTACGATATGTATACTACCAAAATTTCTTCTTCATAAAATTATTAGTATCTACCTATCTTACCTACTAACTAAGGATTAAAGCATTTAAACAAATAAACTCTTGTTTTTTTATATTAGTCCCAAAGTAAATAACCGTCCATTTCAAGATAAAATTAAACACTCTAATAGCAAAATTAAATTAGCATTTAACATAACACCGCAAATAAACTTCAACTATACAAATCACCCAATTATAAATAATTGTGGAAGTCATTAGGGGTGTTTCTTTGCGAAAAATAACTCGTTTATAGAAAAGCTGTCTGAATGACTTGTTAACGTTTCGGTCTCAAGAGAGCAACTAAGGTTAGGTAGTTAGGGATGTCACCTGGCTCTACATTTATATATTCTTTAAAAATAATATGATTCTTATAAGTATTTAGATTTTATATAAATTAGTATATTTTTTTACAATAGACATATTGACAGAGCAATTTTATAACTTTAGTATAAAATAATAATTATTCATGTATATTAACATGAAAAAATAAATAAAATAAAATTTTGCTAATTTTCATTTCGTGCAATATTTAAAATAAGTTCATTAAATACATAACATTAATAAGTTGCTGAACCTGTTATAATTTTATCGTTTTTGTATTGCTAGAAATATTTGGCAGTTTTTAGCTAGGTAATTTTTTATATAATGTTTAAACATTACCGATTATTCAGTTATTCAAATCTATAATGTCCTGTTGTACTGAAACCAACTTAGAGTATAAATCCCGAGCACAAATAGTCATGACCTCTAAGTGCTTTTACCAAAACAAAATCATGTTACTTCTTTCCCTATTTTCACCCTAAAAGTATGGCCATAATTTTCGGCCGACACAAATCCAGGGGTGTCTGTATTAGGGAGTGAATTGCAATTGGTTGCATACAATAAGACGTTTTTTGTTACGACAAATAGGTGTGGGGCATAGAGTCGTTATATAGAATACGCAGTAACACATCATTCATCAATGTAACAAAATTAAATTTAATAATAATATTATTTTTAAAATAATATCAAATAGACTAAAATTCAAAGCCGCCCAAGTTATCTGGTGCAAAGGTACCCAAGACGCAGGCTGCATTTCCGCGTTGAATCGCAATGGCGATCTTTTACACCAGAAATGAGTGCAATTTACATAATACCGCTACTATACATACATTTCTATGGTATTCATTTTTAGTTTTTGTGTTGAGCAAAAAAATATTATACTGATGCGAATTAGTATTATGCTTAACTGTAATTCTTTTAGTGACTCTCTACGTCGAACTCTCGCGGAACGGAATATGGCATTGTGGATCCTAATATTCAACTAATCTAACAAAATTTTCACAAATTTGATATATTTGAACTATGTTACTCTATGACGCTGCTTAACATACCTATTTTTGATGAAATTTGGTTCAGGTATTGTTTAAGTTCCGAGAAAATAACATAAACTTTTAGGCTCTATATAACTTTGTACCAAACGGGCAGAACCTCATGTATTTTCTTCTAATTGGATCAGCTAATTTATATATTATGTATAAAAAAATTAATTTAACTATTTTTTATTTTTTTTCATACATTAATAAAAAAAAGGAAGGCGCTCTACTAGTGCTAGTTACTCTGAATCGTGGGGGTATAACGACATGCCAATTGAGTATTTCCCTGTGGAATAAACTTTTATTATTTTTAGGGTTTCGTCAGCGTGATTAGCTTTTATTGTTTGTGACAATACTGGTAATTTTATAGTATTTATATTTTTATTTTGATCAACTGTTCAGTTTGTAAAATGGTGATTTTGTACGCTATTTATTTGATTATTAATTTATAGCTTTAAACATTAATTTTTGAGTTGTGTATTGATGATAACTGACTTTGTGTTGTGTACAATTGTACAGGGTGTCACAAATTTAAACAAAGATTAGAAGTGTTCACTTTGTTTTCACTAAGTAATAAAATCTAGAATTGATAAGTAATCGTTTTTTAAGTGTTACGTCTACACTTAAAACTTACAGTAGTGTGAGAATAAAGCTAATCTAAATATATTATTACTAGCTTTCGCCCGCGGGTTCACCCGCGTGAGTTTCGGGAACAGTGCTTTTTTCCGGGATAAAATGTGCCCTATGTACTCTTAATTATTTGTATTCGAAGTTTCAAGCAGATTGGTTCAGTAGATAAAGCGTGAAGAGGTTACAAACAAACAAATATACAAACTCACTTTCGTATTTATAATATTAGTTGGATATTATTCAAGGCTTTGAATTTTAAATACCTTAACTTATTGAGACTGACAACTAGATTATTGGTAGTAAAGTTGAATATTTGACAATTTAATTGTTAATCAAAAACTATTTATGTGACAATAAACTTTCAATATTCGGAATTCATATTTAAATATACTTTGCCAATGTGTTTTTTTATAACAGTAAACAATAAGAAGCGACGAAATTGAAATCAAATATGTAAATTGGGGCATAATTTCATTTTATGATTATTGTAAACTCGTAGAAACAAACCATAAGCTTCAATCATTTATTAATATTTTTTAGCATATATATATATATATATATATATATATATATATATATATATATATATATATATATATATATATATATGTTACACACACGTTAAAATACGATGGTATTAACTATTATCTGTTTTAAATGTCAAAATATTATAATGTCTATTTAGTTGTTTGGTTATAATTATTATATAATTATTTACTTTATAAATAACGTTTTAAACAAGAACTAGTGGCTGTAATAAATAGCTAATTATCCTGGAGATTTCTATACAAACATGTGAGGACAAATAAAATTAAAAAAAATGATAAGTTTTTGGTACAAATCACCTAAAATAATAAAAATAAAAATAAGCCTTTGTTATGGTCAATTCGTTAAAATATTAAGATTTGAACGTGTTTTATAAGATTCATGCTGACTTTTCAATAAAGTAATTTAGAGAAACCAAGCCAAGAATCTGTAAAATAATTGTCTCTATTAAATATTATTTAATTCAAAATCATATTACCTAATACCAATAAAGTCATAAAAATATAAGCTTCATCCTAATTTGCTATCACGCTGCGCTATCTTCGTTGAAGTTAATAAAAAGTCAAATGGACGAGTAAAATTAAACTACAAATGACATATATAAATTTTGACAGTTGTCGTAAAAGTGTGGCGGGAGAATGTTAAAAACAAACGCACACCGCAGGTGTCACCGTGACGTCATATCCATTGGTAAGCAAAGTTTGGAGGCTTCCTTATTTTGGTTCTCTTGGATGATAAATAAACCATTTTGTCTGAAGTCGATCGAGGTTTATCCTGTACTATAAGATTGGCTTTGAAAGTCTCACGATGTGTATGAACGAATTTGTAAACGCAGCTACTGTGTGTTTTTTATAGGAATTTTTACACACTTACACTTATAGTACTAATAAATATTAAATATACAGACACTGCCATTGGAAAATAAAATGGTAGAGGCATTATCCACTATTTGATCCCTGATTGAGGGCTTTTATTTTCTCGCCGTCATTTTCGATGTCAATAAGTGTTACTGCAAGACTATTTTCCTTTTGTCTTTTTAAAGGTTATGTCGACACACGTCTGGGTATAATAAATATAACCGTTACAGCAAGAGATTCAAATGCCTAGTTTTCACAGACTTCTATGAGAGATATGTACTTCTAAAGCTGCTGTAACAACAAATAGGTACTCAAAATAAGGTTTCAAATTGAAGAGTCAATCAAATAATGTTTCCAAAAGAAAAACATACAATATTTTTTATGTCTGTTGGTATGGAACCCTAAGCAGGGACTCGTAATTAACTGATATTTTAGTTATCTAATGAATACGTAGATTAAACTTTAAAAAAATCATTTCATATTAAAAACTCTTATTATGACTCAAGTACGCTACCTGAAATAAATATGTGTCTCCCATAATATTACACAAGTTATAATTTACAACGAAAACAAAAAGAAATGTGTTAATTCGATTTTAATATTATACTGAACCCTTCCGTAATCCATTAGCAATGTCACGTTTTATTTTTTGACTCACTCTACCACCTGCCGGCTAACGCTTAAGTATACTTCATACCAGGCGAGTAAAATGGTCCAGTAGTGTCCAATACATTAAGTCAAAAGGTTAAAACTAGAACGGATGAATACTTAATTATTTATTCACTTACATCAGATTAATTATCTATTGCAATTACACATGCTAATTATAATACGCTAATATAATTTGATTTCCAGCGATTGTCTAGGAGTAAATAAACAAAAAACTGTTTTTCTTATATTCTTACTAAATAACAATATACCACAGTTTTATACAGCAATATCATATCAAAATACCATACCACAGTAGTTTTTATATGATATTGCTAGTAAAATATTACTTATACTTTCTATTATTTTATTTCATGGATGAAAGTTACCTTAATTATTTTATTATAGACATCACCTTTTGGTTAACTGGTAAAAAAAACCTTCGGTTTTAAGCCGCTCTTTTCATCAATGTATTGTTTATAAAACTGAAATTAAGTAAAATAGGTTAATAAACAAACTAAGATATTTTCTACTAGCATCAGTATTAATCTACCAATGTGAATTATATCAGAACCCATACCGAATCATGACCATCACCACTAATAATTTTTGTTTGATCTCTCACTCTAATGTTTGCTTTACGCTTGTAAGTGTCCACATATAGTTTTATGTTTATGTTCGGCTACTTTATGAGAATGAAAATCTTATCAAAATCAATAGCGAGATTTTTGGTTAAAAGAACGGCTAGCATTACACTGATTTCTTTTGAAGTAAAAACGCTTCTAAAAGTAAATCATATAGTTGTATTTTGTATACTTTGTCGTAACGAACTCTTTTCTACACCTAACTTATGTCCATAATTTATAATCTCTTTAACAACAATGACGGTTCCATTAATATATATATGCATCTAATAGATCTTTTAATGATTTAAAATCACTAAATTACACATTAAAATACTACAAACAAATAAATAAATATATTTTTTAATCAAAGTGATGCTATAAAGCTTTTTATTTATGTAAAAAAATTGTAATAAGTATCTATATTGCAATAAATATACAAATATGCAGTTTTTTACGCAATTCTGCACAATGTTTAATCAATGTCATCTTTATTTTGCTTTTCACTCAAATGCCAACTGAAGCGAGCGACATTTTCGTAATAAGACCAATATGGCTAATTGATACGAACTTGTAGATTGTGACCAGAGATTTCTCTAAATGTCAATGATTCAATGGTAAGTAAATAAGGAGATATAAAACAGACGTTATAAAAGTCAATATTTGCCGATTATAAATAATTGAAAAAATATTTGTTGTTTTACAAGTACATACGTATGTAAAGTAATTGTATGTGTGATATACGTGATTATATGTATGTATATACATCATACTTACTATACTATATAATATTATAAATGCGAAAGTTACGATGTTTGTATGTCTGTGAGTTTGTTCCTCAATCACGCAAAATCTACTGGACGGATTTCGATGAAAATTGGTACAGAGATAGATTATGATCTGGAATAGCACATAGGCTACTTTTTATCCCGAAAAATAAGTTTCCCTTGGGACAGGATACAAATTTCAGTAACGCCATCTGTTTTTAAGAAAATATGGCACTAGATGGCGCTCTAAATTATTATGCAGATAAATGCAAGTTTCTAATGATGAGACAGATTTTTATGAAATTTAGTACTAATGTAATGTATATGATAATAATGATAATATGATCTGGAACAGCACAGGGTACTTTTTATCCCTAAAATACGAATTTCGTGGCCATCGCTACCTATTCGATTCAGTAACGACATCTATTTTAATTAAGCGAAACAAACTACACGTAAAACATTTTTATTTTATAGTTATGTCCTTATGTCACTAGATGGCGCTTTAAAAATTGTAATTACAAAGATGATTGAACTGGAACAGCACAGCCTTTTTATACCTTCAGTATTGTCATCTATTTTAACATATAGCGCTTTAAATAACTAGGTGAAAAAAACTACACGTAAAAGCATAATCAAAATACCAAAAAATAATTATTCTATAATACCTACCATAAAAACCACAAACATCATTTTCTGTGCCTTGAGATACGTATTTTCTTTTAGTCAGAAATAATTTGGCTACATTTTTCCATTCTCAAGAGAATCAGACCTATTTGTTTTTATTACCAAGAAATATGTCGTTTAGTTTTTTTAGTTCTCACTGTTTGTTACTGTTCTCTTTAGATGGCGCTCTACTGTGCTTAAGTTTTTTGAATCGCGCTGTTGAGATTTTTTCGTGGAAAACGACCTTCTGAGAATTGTTTTTATTGTTTTAGTCTCTAGATGGCGCTCTACTGTGTTTTAGATTATTGAAATGCGCTGTTGAGATTTTTTCTTGGAAAACGACCTTCCAAGAATTGTTTCTATCGTGTAATGGAATGGACCGCAATATAGCTTAGCTTAAGCTGTTGCTTCCTCGGGTATAGCAGCAACTTTACCTAACGGTGGTAGGACTGCACATTTCGTGTTTAAATTGCCGCTTAATCTTGCAAAGAAGAAACCCCTACATGCAACATCAGTAAAAACAGCGGCCGAGGCATTCTTTTGCAGCGATGCAAGTTGATAGTATGGGACGAGTGCACCATGTCGCACAAGCATGCATTAGAGGCGTTGAACCGCAGCCTACAAGACATCCATGGCAACCAGTCAGTCATGGGTGGCGTTGCAGTTTTGCTTGCATACGATTTCAGACAGACTCTGCCAGTTATTGAAAAAAGTACTCCAGCGGATGAAATAAACGCGTGTCTCAAGGCATCCCCACTATGGTCTAGGATTGAAAAGCTTCCAATTATACAATGACCAGGCATCGGGTCTTTTTGCGAATAAACTGCTGCAAATTGGTGACGGTCGTCTGAAAGCGGACGCAGATGAGAAAATTCTATTTTCTGAAGAATTTTCTCATCCAGTGTCTTCTGAGGATGATCTTATAAGGCATATTTTTCCCAATTTGGAGGCTAACATGACCAATCAAGAGTGGTTATGTGAAAGGGCTGTGCTATCGCCCACGAATGAGTCAGTCAATAAAATCAATAAAAAGATTTTGGACCTGATTGGCGGAGAATTAAAAGCATCCCATCCGTAGATACTGTTATGCTTAATGATGACAGTACGACCTACACAATTCTTAATTCCCTGGAGCTGACGGGCGTGCCATCCCATAAACTGGAACTTAAAGTTGGCGTTCCAATTTTGCTGATGCGGAACCTTGATGCTCCTAGAATGTGCAATGGCACCAGGCTTTGTATTACAGAACTGGGCTGTAATATTATTAAAGCCACCGTTATTACGGGAGCTGCAAAAGGAGTTAATGTTTTAATTCCCCGTATACCAATAATTCCAAACAACCTGCCATTCCAATCCAAGAGGTTACAGTTTCCTATCAAATTGGCTTTTTAAATGACAATCAACAAATCCCAGGGCCAAACTTTAAAAGTGGCAGGCATTCATTTGGGTACTCCGTGTTTTTTACACGGTCAAATATATGTTGCCTGTTCACGTGTGTCAAGTGCCCAGAACCTACATGTGTTGGCAGAAAATAATACACATTTAATGTTGTTTATAGAACTGTATTAGAATAAATTTTCATCAGAGTTACTATGCTTTAATTTTCGATATAAGTGTCATTTTTCATAACCATTACCTAATTAGATTTTATTTGCGGAGTAGAAAAAAATATAGGATATATATAGATAACGATCTTTATTAAGGTTTAAACCATATGATTTAATAAAAAGTTAAATTTTTACAGCTGAATCAATTTATAAAGTCACCTCAAATGTAAGGAAAATGTAGCTTTCAAGTCAGGAAACTTAACATTTTAGTGATCACATATGTTATTATATACATATATACATATATTTAATATACGTACTTTATTAAGATTTTAACCGTACACTTTTATTTTTGAACTAATATTTTCAAAGATATTTAAGAAATAGTTACTATATCTATACAAAATCAGTTCTATTCTGCCAACGAAGTAGAACAAAAAAAGAAGAAAAAAAAAGAAGTAGCGTTGTGCAAAAAGCCAATCTTATTGCAATGCGTAGATGGCATTAAATGTTAGTTTGTAATTTTTTTGCAGCTCAAGTGCTCCTTTAATTCGCAACCGCTACCTACTTTTTGTACTCTCTGCTCCACTCTATTATTCGCCGCGGGCGAAGCCGCGGGTAACAGCTAGTACATACATATAATCACGTCTTTATCCCATGCGGGGTAGACAGAGCGTAGGGCCATAAGACCTTAGGCCACGTTTAGAATAATGGTAGTTGAAACAGGAAATCAAATAGTGATGGATTGTTAGCCGCATCGCCTATGTCATGATTTCCCCATTCGGCGATTCCCTCAGAAGACTTTTACAAGTATAAAACAAAAAAGCCTTTAATCGAAATAATTACTTACATTTATTTATGTAGGTATAATAATCAAATATAAAAAATGATTGATGTGCATTTTGTATAATATTGAAAAATGTTCGAACATTTTAAGTAACATAAATTTATGGATATCTAAATGTATTATTTTACATTCTGTTGTCGCATTTTTAAATTATTTTACATTTTAGCTTTATCAGTTGTTATAGAATAGCATGGCAGGCGATACATAATGAATTTAAAATATGTTAATTATACCAACGACATATAAAAATCTAACATTATTATCTCAGACGCACTTGTGTTTTTTGGAAGCTTTGTTTAATAAATTATTTTTTAAAAATAGATGTTAGTTTATTGAGAGGTACTTTTGTCACCACCAATATATCTTCTCATTTCTATGATCTAAAGATACTGGTGTTGAATTACCCTGTTTATTCGAGATATTATCTTTATACCGAGTGCCCTAATTGGTTAATAAGGTTTATATTTATATGGGAAAGGGCAACGTATAAAACGTCAAAAAAATAATTAAATGCTAATCTTATTTCATCATTAAAGGATAAAGATAAAATCCAAAGTACACGGTTATTACCACAAAAGACGCCTTTTTTTTTATATGTTTGCCGCCAAATAGCTTAATAAGAGTCGGTACATGTCGTAAAAATTTTTCTTACCAAATATACGCCAACTTTGTTACCTTCATCTTTATTTTAGCTCCTCATAAGAGTTGAAGTCATAAACTACGTACAGTTAGTGACAGAATTGTAAAGTGTTTAATTAAATAAATGTTAATTAATAATTAAATATTCTATTTTCGATTTTTTTACTAAAGAGAGATGATTTTAACTATACCCATGATTTTTATCGTATTTAGGTATTTAACTTTATTACACAGTTGTAAATGGTGGACTTAAAGCCTGAGGCTCTATCTACTAGTCAACCGAATGAGTTATGTAATGAATCGTATAATTGGAAAAAATCGAATAAACATTCGAAAAGTATTTACTAGTAATTTTGACGTGATAGAGCCTGTTTACATTTATCTACAGAATTTGTTTTTTTTTTTTTAATTTTTCCGAAATCATATCATCTGGACCAAAAAATTGCATCTTTGATGCATTGCAGATTTAAATATAGGTCTTTAAAAACTTATTGTTTTAAAATTTGAAAACTGATTGTATTTTCAAAAATGAATTAAGTATTTATTTATTTAAAAACTTATGCTTAGAAGTAACAACTTTCAGAAGCAGACTACAACCAAGTTGCAATTTGGAGTTTATTACACGTTTTTTAACCCCCGTTACTCTGCAATCCAAATTCAAATTTATCTATGAATAAATATAATTAATAGGTAAATTTAATTCTTTATTTGAAACAGTTTTGTTCGCGAGTATAATAATAAAACACAATTTGTGCAAGATGGTAAATTTAAAACTATAAGAATGGTTTATAGGCAGTAAAGATGAGTAAGGCAATACTTTATTATAACTTGTTTACTTTGTGTACGTGAGACGGGGAACAACAACTAATTTTTTACTTAATTAGTTAATGACTTAGTCAGATGTTTTTTTTTTGGATAATGTGGAATCTGAGGAATACAGTCACCAAGCCCTTGGACTAGTCCAAGTATTTCCCAGGGCTTCAAATTTCACATTGGACCTGACGAAAATTCGTCTGTCTATCTGTCTTCACCAAAGAATTTGGAATCGCGCGCGGTCTCTTTCTTTTTTAATATATGGTCTTCACTAAAATGAGCTTCTAAATTTACTTAATTTACTTGACATTTTTGCTCCATATCTACTAAATTCATATTTAAATTGTTCAAATTCAAATTGTTTATTCTCAATATAGGACATTCTTATCACTTATTGACGTCAATCGTAAAGATACATACTTAAATAAAATTTGCCATTAAATTTTTAAAAGATACAAGCTGATGAAGATTTCTGTTCTTATGTACCAAAAGTAAAAAATGACAATAATAACATCAATATAGAAATCAAATAAAAGCAATCAACCTTTTTATGCATCCAACTAGCACATCTTCGCTAGCACCAAAATTATACGGCCAGGGTTCATAGTACCCCATTACGTAGGAAATGCTTAGTAATGCGTCCCATTCTCTATTTGTCAAATTATAGACCCCGTCGGAATGAAGTAATACCAGCGAGAGTTGGTAAAATGGCGGACGTCAGACATTCGCACGAAATGTGAAAGTTTCAAACGTAATAGGATTATTACCGGTGATTTGGTATTTCGGAATGGGTAATGTGCCATTTTAGCGACTTTTCGTAATAAGTGCCCGATTAGGTTTGTTATATTGAGGGAAATATACTTTCATTTCTTTATTAGCGGTTATTAATTTCTGTCTGTTTATTTGTCAGCATTTAAGCGTTGTATCTTGCTCGAGGTCTATTTAAACGCGATGTCTTATTGTTTTTCTTTTACGTGGTACTGAAAACATAAAATAAAATTTGATATGAATTAAATTTACTTCTTGATTACCCTAATGGTAATCTATAGGTACTGAAATAAAAAAAGCTAAAAATTTTGTTTGTTTATATGATTGTATGGAAGATCTCTCTGAGACAGATATAAAAAAATATTTTTGCATAGGTATGCCTATATGCCTATATAGCCTGATTCTAAGAATAAAGTTATAGGCCAACTATAGACTACCCATATATCACGGACTAGTGATTTTATAATCAAAGTTTATACACTTGTATCATGAGTACCAGAAGTATTAACATTCGTGTTTATATCGTTAAACGTTACGGCGGTGTAATCCATTTGAACTAAGCGCGAAATCGCATGTAAAATTTAACGACTTGCATTCCCTGCATTAGCAACACTTTCTGTTTTATGCATACACCCAACGTGTTGATTATGTAGTGAAAACAATATAATTTTATTTTAGTGCCACTTTCTGAGACTTTGAAATTAATGGCAGTTTCATTTATTTATATAGTTTAATCTTTACTAAAGTTTTGTGAGAATCAAATCGATAGGCGGAGATTAATGATTACGGATTACGAAAAACAGACTTCATTATATAGGTATGTATATCGATATACATTTTTATTTGAATTTTTTAGAATCTTTGGTGCAAATCATCATATCACATAACAATACACAATCAGTTGTAACTAAAAAATATCATTTTAGCTTTTTGCGATACCTGATACTCTCGTTATGCCTAATAAGTTTAATTGAAATCTATGGAAATAAAGCTTTCAAATTCTCTAGTTTAAATTGAGCTAACTTTTGACAGTTAAAAGAGACAGATAAAAATACAGTATTATTTCTCAGCTTGATCTATCTATTAACTATGAAAGCATTTCCACGTTTTCTAGTATCGTTTGAATATTAAGTTAAAAAAGTTCGTTAACAATATAATTATCATATATTTCTCATACAATCACATCAAAGTAACCTTTTTTATAATTGTTTCGTTTTAAACATCACTTGTTTATTTAAACACGAAAACATTCAATGGCAGACAGGTATAATCCTTGAAATACGTTGAAAGCGCCGTTTTAGCCCCAACCGAACCAATTTACGTCCATTTCGATTCAGCTCGACTTAAAACGCGAATTAAAAGTATTTGCGTGTTAAAACCTCGCGAAATATAAATCGGATAGCTGTCAATTAAAGGTAGACAGGAAATAATGGGCCATTTCGTGAATCGGGCGATGCATCGATGCAGATTCATTCTCGATACCGTTAAATGATTATCTTGAGTGACGGTGGTAACACCCAATAAAGGTTGAAGCATACATACCAACTTTTTGATGGACCACGTTGAACGATCAGACCATATCTTTCTTTTATCCGAATCCGATTTTTTTGACGCTTTATTATCAAAGTAGACGTGGCGGCGACTCGACGTAACGGGACTCGATATAGAGGGAACAAAGCCGAATCCATACGATTTGTACTTTAATTTTCTATTTCTGTGGTTCTTCCTTCTGCAAATGCAAAAAAACATATATTAACCTTTAACTAATAGAGTACGATTTAAAAATTCTCTCTAAATAGGCAAGAGGTCTGAAATTCTCTTATATAGCTTTGATGTAGCTCGCTGTTTTTTAAAAGTAAATAAGGTTTTATTTTTTTAATGAAAGATATACCAACGAAATTAGTGAAGCAAAGCTAGACATACAAACAACCAAGAATAGACAGGTCTGGTGCAAATGATCAAAGGGATCCAACCTTAAATAAACTGGGGATAAAGGGTGAACAATAAAAAATAGAACTATAAAGCGACATTTTTTTTTATTTATTTTATTCTTTTTGCATAAGGTTTTTCCTAAGGTATGTTTAATGTGCTCTAACCTTAAAACCTAAGACGTTAAACGCTTTTTCGACATATGAATCGCGGGCTGCTCATTACTTAAATGTATACTCCATCTTACTTAAATTCTTTGAGTGTAAAAAACGCAGGGTTATCGAGTCAGTTGCAATTATGGACAGACAGATTGACGAGCTAACATTTACTGTTAATGTATAATGCCAGAGTAAAGTTTTAAAAAGGTATCCAAATAAACTTTAATTTGGATTGTCGCCTTTTCAGTGATACTTCATTAACAGTATTTAAAAATAAAATTAAGGATGTACCTAATAAAATTGTTTTATGATACCGTCGAAGTTAACCAAACTAAAAAACTTACTTATTTTTGCATGACACCATATAAAAGTAAATATAACATATTACAACATTAAGGAAGATGAAAAAAAAAATATAATCCAATTAAAAAGAATTTAAGATTGAAATTACTGATAAGGTTTGCAGATTATATGATGTTACGTTACAAGATGTTATCGCAAAAATAACTTAACAAAACGTTTTCGAAAAAGTCCTAATTTACTAATTGCACATCATGTTTAACGTTTTGGAAATCTCGTTCGTCAAATTGGTCCAATTAAAGACCAGTTTGGTCACCACCCAAAGAATTCCGGTGTCACCTTCTGTTACGGTCACGACGTTGATTATGGCCTTCTTCACATATTTCTTGATATTAATTTTGGTTGACTGGTATAAATAGCCTTTGGCTTTAAGTCCACCGTTTATATCATTGAAATTAAGATAATGCAGATCATAATTGAATTTTACTAGCAGTAAAGAAATAACATCATAACTAAGGCTTTATTTTAAGGTTAAGGTTTTTAGATCCATCGATCTTCTATTTATCTTATTTTTTGTAAATTTATTAACTTCAAGTTACAACACAAAGTTATTTCCTTAATTTATTTTGTTTACAATGTCTATTATTTTTTAAGAAACTACAACAAACAATAAGTCTAATACTACGTTATACTATTATCTATTATGTGCTATCACATTATTTTTGTATTCATAGCAGATAAAAATAATATTATCTTCTTGAAATACAAATGCATGTGTAGTTCGGGATTTGTTGTGTTGTATAAATTTATATAGAACATCGTGCACTGAATTGTGTACTTTGATGACGATGTCGGGCGCGTAGTTTATGTCTGAGAGGCAAAGATGAAAAGAAGTTACAGATCGCGTCATATAAAAAGAACGCTAGAGGAAAGAGGAGGGGTATACTTGCGCAAAACGGTAAGCTAACAAACTAATCGCATGCGCCGTACGACACCCGCCAGCACCGCGCTTACCGCATACATCGATAAATCGCCTACTGCGCAGCTTACCTGCCAGCGTTCATTTTATTTGACGCGACCTATAATACGCATAAGAATGAAGTGAGTGCTGAGCCTTATTAAAGCAATTTTGACCGCAAAATTGATACGCAGTGTCACATGCGCTATAGTATAACGCCTTTCGGTAACCGGTAATAGGTATCGTTTTATCGCAATCGGATACGAGTAAAATAGGCTATTAGATATGAAGGTATAATGTTTCTGTCAAAAAAGAAGTTGTGTTTGTTGATTTGAAGTGTGACTTAAACGTGTGGTATTTGGATTAGGAATTACAGCTTTCTCTTTTCTGTGAATGTTGTTAAAGGCAACTATGAGTCAAATCCATACTAATATTATAAATGCGAAAGTCTGTCTGTCTGTCTGTCTGTCATCTCTTCACGGCTAAACTGCTGGACCGATTGTGATGAAATTTGGTAGGGATGTAGTTAACGACCTGAGGTCAAACATAGGCTACTTTTGGGCGCGATATAACCGAGTCCCACGCGGGGCGGAGCCGCGGGGAACAGCTAGTTGAAGTATAAATTTAATTGCTAAAGAATTTAAATACTTGCTAATACTTTATTATTCCATAAATACAAAATACTTATACAATTGGCGGACTTAATTCTAAGCTCTACCAGTCAGCCATTGGGTAAATTAGAAAATTTGTGCGGCGCAAAGAAGTTACAAGCGAAAATGCTTTAAAATAAACAAATAAAGATGTTTATTGTTCAACTCTCTTACTAATCTCTGGGTCTATTGTAGTATATCATTATAGTATTAGTAAAGTGTTTTATTATGTGCGTTATTTTTTTTTGACAAGCTCCCATGCTATGCATTTAACTTGCCTGTTATCGACCAGTATCAGTCAGACCATAATATTAGTTATTGCTATTTTTATTTTTAAGTACGAATATCCATGTAGCTAGAATTCTTTAAATTTTACTATGATATTTCTTTGTTATTTAAGATTTACATTGTTCCTCGAGTTCTATAATTTTAAATGTCCTATTAGCTATGTTTAAAAATTTCAATTGAACAGACGAAATACTCGTAATTATGACCTACTCGATTTATCCAATCGATTCCGTTACAAATCTCGATCCAGCTCATAATCGGATTATTACAAATTCGAGATGACGGATTTACTGGTTTCATTTATCGTTGCGTCACATATCAGCCTCGTCAGTAGCATAAAACAGCGAAACTATAGAATGAACCACTCTTTACTCTTCTCTAACAAGACTGAGTTCGGTCATAAATGACCCACGTCACGAATCAGATGTAGCAGATACAAACATGACAAAAACATTTGCATGCCAATTGTTGGCGCAACACGCTTGTTAATTTTGTTTAACTTAATCTAGACGTAAGTACTCTTTGTACATATATTCCTACCATGTTTGTCTGCAAATCAATTTATTTCAGTTCGTTTCATTTCATACCGCTGTTCCACATCATAAAATCATAACTTATTTTGTTTATTTAAATGATAAATTTCTACTAGTATTGTCTCGGCCTTAGGTACCCCCTTTTTTCTACTTACCTTTTTTAAATAAATTGTTTTTTTAATTGAACTCTACCTGTAAATGTTGCAAATAAGGGAGTAACGGAGTTTTCTCTTTTAAATAGAGAAAGCTAATAGTAGTTCTTGAGTTGATAAAATAAATCGAAAAAAGATAATAAACGTTAGTTAAAATAATATAATTTACTGGTTCACTAGATAAGATACTTATTCCTTAGAATAAGTGCGTCATTTTTTTTCTACCTTTTATTTGTATTATGACCTTTATGTGCAATAACGATTTTATATACCTACATTCTTTCAAGAGTTGTTGCTCTATACTTTAATTATTTTGTGCCACATATCAGCCTCGTCAGTGTCCAACGGATTAGAAGTTGTACCTAAACGTAAGCGGATTTGATCGTATTTGTAACGGTTAAACTATTAATAACGGTATGATTTTGGATTCAATTTATTGGGAGTTGAATAATTTTGTTATCCATCTTGTACAACAAGTGCCGTCATCATCCTAGCGTATTTCCCAGTTGCATTCGCAGCATACGCTTCAGAGCCCAAGGTAAGCTATTATCACGTTAGCGGACACACGACTGCTATAGCAGTTATAACAATAAAACTTCTTTTGTTTTCAAAAACGTCCGTGAACGTGTTAAGGTCGTAGATTTGGTGGTACTGGTTATTACCTGGTAGCCTGGCCAATAGGAGCATGTCCCGACTTGGGTTTATGAAGTCATCTAGCGATAACAGCCGAAACCAACAACGGCCATACGCGCCTTCCGAAGCACGTAGAAACTCAAGATATGTCTCTGATGGCGATCTTTCAATCCAACAAAGGCTGAAACTGCTGTGCAATCACGCATGCTTCACTAGGTTTTTGAGCTTAGTTCTTAAAATTCAATATTAGTGTACAGCTATATTATGTTAATATAATAAATTGATCCTATTATCAAAGTGTGATATTTAACGCATATATTTTTTTTGACGCGCATCACAAAAAGTATCCAAACCACAAAATAGTATACAAGTGCTACCTCCTTTTGAGTACCTATTTAAGGTACGTTTTTATTAATATGTATCCATAGAGCAACTAAGTCTTCGGAGTTTAAAATAGAGCGACGATGCAACAAACTGATTGCACGATATGATTGAAATCATACTCTGGGCTCTGAATCGTACCCTAAGGATCTAACTTGGAAACGCGCTCAGATAAAGAAGGAGAGCACTCCGACGGAAGGGCAAAGCCGGGTTAATCGCTCTCTTATTCGTATCCTGTAAATGTATCGGCATTATTATACTTCTTCTTCTTAACGAGTCATATAAATAATAACAAGAAGAAGCATTATACTAAAAGCAAAAGATTGATTTCTAAAATAGGTATACTGGTAAATGATTAATTATACAACATTTTGGTTTGCGACTTTTTCTTGCTACAAAGTCATAATTTGTTATATATACATTTCATCATGCACTGTATCCAGCGTGGATAGTCAAAGACTAAAGATTTTTGTTTGATACAAGCCTTACAAATCTCTTACTTCCTTCACACTTAGTCTTAATAATGAAACATTAAACTAAGTAATTTCAAACGGTATCATACGGCTGTCTGGTCCAATTTACAAAGCTTTGCTTATAGCTGCCAGTGTACTTGACAAAATTTCACAGTCTGCTGATCAACTAAAAAAGCACCTTCAAAAACAAGCAAATAGTGAAATCAATGGAAATAATTAAATCTTACTAGTAATTTTTTAAAAAAAAAGCAATGCAACTAGACCATTCAAATCAAATTACTCATAGATAAAACTCTCTGTCTCCTGTTCACTTACAGTAAGAATTCTGTATAAAACCTTAGTTTGCAAATCTGAACTACCCCGATTTTGAAGTCCCCAAGGCTTGATAATAACAAGGCCGCCTATATATTCAGGTTAAGAACCCGTGATAGGTAAATTAAAGGCCAGAAACTTAATTGCCGCACCGACGTGACTCCGGTCTTAACTACGAATCGCGCGATAACTCTCCATGTTGAATACGAAATTGGTCATTACTTACATCCTTGGACTTTGCTGGTCATTTATCAGGAAATTATTTTTAATTATTTAACATTAATAAAAATAAAAAAATACCAGGTCACCTTTATTTTAGTGGTGAGGCTAGACTGATTTCTTTCCCACATATTATTTGCAGACATTTGCCCCATTTAAACCCTCGGAGCTTTTTTGCAACTCAACCGATTTTCATTGAACATAATGTTTTGTAAAGTGCACGTGATGGGCTTTCATTTGAGACTCCACTCGAGTATATTTGTCTTACCCACTTAAACCCACAACTTCTAAACGGCTTAAGTGATTTTCATCAAACATGTCTAGGAACACTCGCACATAAGTCACATTTAATACAAAAGAAACTAAATTGAAATCGATTCATCCGTTCGGGAGCTATATTGCCAGAGACCTGTAGAGAGATACACCATGCTTTTTGTGTCGGGGGCTAAAAATGGACGAAACCGCTGATAGATTCTTGTCTGTGACGGTGTACTGGTTCTACCTTTATTTTCCACAATCAACTTACTAAGAAGAAGAAAAGGTCTAACAGTGATCAAACTCACATTCAAATCCATTAAGCCGTTTTTGTATGAAAAAGAAATGCGCATTCATAATGTATTCAACATCATTTGTATATAATACTAGCTGACCCGGCGAACTTCGTACCGCCTTTCTTAATATTTTTATCCGTAATAACCTTGTACAGAGTATTAGAAAAGTACAAAAAAAAAAATAGCCAAATCGGTCAAGCCGTTTTCATGCTATGTGACAACGGAAAACGGGTTTCATTTTTATATATATAGATTAGCGAGGTTAACGTCGTGATTAAAGCAGGCATTAAAGGAAAAGGTAGAATCATGTGTAGTCGTGTAAATATTTTATAGAATACAAAATACAGCACAATATAAATTCCCAGTCAACCGTAAAAAATGTAAGAATAAACAGGAACTTTTCACATCGGTGTCGAAGAATGTAAACAAAAATTAATCGAACGCATTAGCGCGCTATATCGGCGCGATCCGATCCGAAGCGATTTAATTAAGGTACGGTTTCCGTGCACTGACTATAAAATACTGCTAGGTACGTGTTAACTGCTAGCATGATTTTATACTTCCGGGCGTGCGTTTCACTGAATAGAAAATCAAAAAGCGATCCGGCTGGAAAGCGCTCATCAAGTCAATCGTATAAATGTTTTATGGTTTTAATATATAGAATTTTTTGAAGTATAGAAAGTAAGTAAGAGTATAGAATAGCCATTGTAAAAAAATGTCGACTGAATTAATATTTAAAATAGTAACTATATCTATGTAGTTTTAAGCAATCTGTAGGTACTGCTTATGAACACTCTATAACTGTGTAGCACAGATCCGTTGCTCACGACTTATTTTATCGTCTCGAATGCATCAGTTCACTTATTCAACACTGTTTAATGTCCAATAGGTAATCCTATATGGCTAATGTGAGACGGAAAGATTATTATGTGAAAGCGTAAACGGGGACAGATCGAATTTCTTAGTAAATATTTTTGCAGACCAGTTTGAATTCAGAAGCGAGGGTGTTATGTTACTCTTCTGTTCTGGATTTATTTTTATTTTAAACAAAGTGAGTTGTAAGTTTTGAATCAGGACTTGTTGCACCTTTGAGGCTTTTTTAGGTGGCCCTCACTAGGTTAATCATATTTAATAACTTGTCATAGACATGAAACAAAAAAAAAGAAGAACCGTAAAAATCTTGCTTCTTCATTTCTTAGCTAGAGCAAGAACAATTTTTTTTAAATAGTTTGATTTTGTCCGCTCGACTAACACTTGAAAAATTGCAACAATCTACTCTCTCCGTGTATGACAGTCACAAATCGAAAGATCTCCTTGAGAATCGCAAAATGGGAATGGAAGTAGGAAATCAAATCCAATTTGATTCATTTGCTCGCAGCAAAGTTCACATCGAACTTCAATTGAACGGATTATGGCTGAATGGAGCCCGACTACCAATCGTAAAGTTTTCAGTTTTACACTGATTACTTTATAGTATTACTTTTTATGTTGGATATTAAAGTTGAAACGATCTGCTAGGGATAAGGAATAATGGATACATTTGTGATTTTAATATTTTAGGTTTTATTCGTAATGAAAATAGTGATAATATATTTTTATTATTTCAAGGTTTCAACTTGTGTTAAGAGGCTGTATAGGTAATATAGATTAACAATGCATAGATGATCTTTGTAATAGGTAACATGAATTTTAATGAATGACTTTTAAGGTGATACCTCGGTGAACACTAGCGCCACCGTCATTTAAAAATCATTACTCACTGAAAACACAAGTTATCAAAAATCCCTCTGATTTAATTAAGTTTCTGGATCTGAAGTTAATTTTAAACATATTAAATTATTAAATTAAAATTCCCTATAATTACAAATTGCATTATTGCTTAAAACGGCCACTTTTAGCAGTTATGCAATTTGTAACTATATGGAACTATAATTTAGTAATTGAATATGATTAAAATTAACTTCAGATTCAGAACCATAATTACAGTAGAGGGATTTTTGATAACTTATGTTTTCAGTGAGTAATGATTTTTAAATGACAGTGGCGCTAGTGTTCACCGAGGTATCACCTTAAATAAACAAACACATCTATAGAGAATGGAATTACTGCGATCAAGAGTAGGTTATAAATATACAAGCACAATATTAGCGTACTAATAAAAATAATATAGTAGCGTACGTATTACGTTGAATTACAATGTACCGAACACGAAGAGAGGGCTGATCCTCTATGGAAAAGGCGTGACTTTTTATCGAAAACAACTATTCTATGGCAGGTGCTACTCTCTAAAATTACGGAAGTACAACATTGATTTCAAATGCTTGTGAATATAAGGTATTTTATTTGTAATCTCATGAAGTAAACATTAGGAACCTTATGAATTATGTCTCAAAATATCATGAAGGAAGTAGAAAGATACATTTTAAACAAAATTAATTAATGGATCTAATATTTCTAAAGCTCAGATAATTTTATAATTCATAACTAAGTCATAACTAAGATATTGTTAGTTGCAATACACTTCAAAGCATGTACTTGTTTTTTGTACAATATGCTAGATCAGACTGATAACCAACACTGCAATTATTTATGTTTAAATATTTAATTACAATCTAATAACTACAGCAATTTAAAATAAATAAAATTAAATGATGTATACAGGACAGTTCATGTAAGTAACATAATTTCAACCAAAGTTTATTCTCTAAACGCAATCAGTTAAGCCGCGCCAATAAATGAAAAGTAAATAAAAGTCTGATTTATTTATATTGAAATGGAAGTCTATGAGGAATATAAGAGTTTTATTGGAATTGAAGGCATCATGCCACTTATCGGTCCCGCGGGGAATGGGCGTTATTTGCCATTGAAGAGTATTGGATCCAACTTTTTGGGTCAAGGGTAAGGTTTTATCTGATTTTTGATAACCTTTTTATAAAATTTTATCAAACGTGTTCTCGTCAAAGTGATTTTGTGCTACGATTTTCCTAGTGACTTCATTCTTGTGTAAATTACATAAAATAGACAAATTGTTGAAGAAGTCTTTGGAGAAGGCAAAAAAGAAGGAGAGGCAAGGAATATTTATTTGACATTTTTGCGCCTTCTTTTCGTCTCGGCAGCCATCTTTAAATAATGAAACCCTCAAACATCTTGGAAAACACTGGCCATTAACACAATAAAAAACAAAGATAAAAAAAGGTATGCACCTACAACAACTACCTGAATTATCCACAAAATTTGCCGTGAAATTTCCAGAGAAAAATTTTCTTGGCCTGAATAAAAATATTACGCTTATTAAAAAGTTTCTAGTCACAATCCAGACTTTTTGTGTCTCGAGTGGGGCATAAGCATAGACTAACTTTTTTATTTTTCCTCGGCGACTTATTTTAAAACAAAATGTTAACAGCATTTTAAGTTTGAAACTGAGACGACGTTTTTATGAACTTTCTCTTTAGCGTGAAAATATTCTCCGTGGTTTTTCTGACGCATAAACTGCTGTGTTATCTTAAGGCTGATTTACACCACGGTGGTCGTGGTCATGTTATTGCCTTATCATAACTTGTAGGTTTCAAGGTTAAGAAATCATCTATATATTTATAATAGTTATAGTTTGAGAAAGATCATTATTAGTGCCAAAACTGAATTTCAGGTCTAGCTTAATTTTTAATGACCCAAGTGATTCCCGGAATAAGTCCCTGAGTGATATTCCTTTGTATATTTATTCAGATAAAATTTTTGCGGTCCTAGGTTTTATTTAAAAATATAATGTACAATATGTTTAATAAACAGTTTACTAACAAAAGAATAAATTATTCTACAACTTTTCATTTTGTGTAAGTATTCTACAACTTTTCATAGTACGTGTGCTTTATTTACATACTCTAATTCTTACAAACCACTAAAAATTAAAACATACCCACAATTTTGAAATCGTGTAAAATTTCATCTGCGCTAATGTGTCTCTAGCTTAACGTCTTACATTTGGTCACTGTGTCTATTAATGAAGACAAACACCCAATTTACAGAGAAACGTTGCGAAAGAATAACAAAACAACTCTACTCTGAAGTTGAGCGTTGAAATAAAAATATACATAAAACTGAGGGTATTCGTATAACATTTTTGAGATTTTATTCTTTGTGAAACATTTTGGCTAAAATTGTTTGGTATAGTGCAGTAACAGAAATGTTTGTGAGCTAGTGTGTGTTTTTGTCGAATTGAGAAACGGTTTTTGCTTGCAGATTGATATTGTTAAACGGTAAAATTGTTCTGTTTTGAAACATCCCTGTAAAATTGTTTAATCTTGTTGGCTTTATATACACAAAACAGATTTTTAGCTGTTTTTATTAGTTCAAAATCCTAGATCCCCCATCGACATTTGATGTTACGTTACATATTTCCTGATCAAGTTCTAAATCTTTCTCATTGATAGTTGTTATACCAATTCTGTTCTCACTTTGTTTTTGCTTAAAGTTAACAAACTCGTTGAAAATTACATAATTATGTGAAACTTTGCTTTAATGGTTCGTTGAGTCTAAAAGTTCGTTGTGTGCGCAACTATGTATTTAGTGGTAAATCGCTGTTGCATACTTTACATGGATAACCATTTCCTTTTGTATCTGTATCACAAAGATAGACCACATCTCTATCTACTTATATTGATATCAGATACTAAATCATTTTATAAAAAAAATTGTTATATATGTTGGCACATTTTATGTACATAGTAGATGAATGTGACATCAAATACAAGATAAAAAAAATATATTTATTAAACGACATTAGTATGGAATTATAATCAATACATCAAATATAATAGCAATGATTTGCAGGACATTTTTTTATTTATAAGGTTTTTTTTGTTAGGGCTTTCAGTTTATAATTTAGCTTATAGTTCAGTTAAGTTTGTTATTTTTAGAGCTATTTTTATGAAAGCACTTTCATAATCAATCACGTCACGTGGTTTCGTATTTATGCATGTCGTATTAAGGGATTCAAAATGAACACTAGTCTCTATTACTTTGAACTTGACTCTAACGTCGAGTGCCAAAGAAAGTGTAAAGATACGAAAGTGTCAAGTGGAAAATAATTACGATTAGTGATACATATATATCTTAGAATATATATATATATATGTTTATAGACACCAACTCTATAGGTATAAATCATTTATATATCCATGTTGATAAAGTTAGTTTCATCTTTCGAATCATACTCATACTAATATTATAAATGCGAAAGTTACGATGTTTGTATGTCTGTGAGTTTGTTCCTCAATCACGCAAAATCTACTGGACGGATTTTGATGAAAATTGGTACAGAGATAGATTATAATCTGGAATAGCGCATAGGCTACTATTTATCCCGAAAAATAAGTTTCCCTTGGGACAGGATACAAATTTCAGTAACGCCATCTGTTTTTAAGGAAATATGGCACTAGATGGCGCTCTAACTTATTATGCAGATAAATGCAATTTTCTAATGATGAGACAGATTTTTATGAAATTTAGTACTTAGATGTATATGATAATATGATTTGTATGTATGTATATGATAATATGATCTGGAACAGCACAGGGTACTTTTTATCCCTTAAATACGAATTTCGTGGCCATCGCTACCTATTCGATTCAGTAACGACATCTATTTTAATTAAGCGAAACAAACTATACGTAAAACATTTCCAAAATACCAAGAAAGTAATTATTTTTTAGTTATGTCATTATGTCACTAGATGGCGCTTTAAAAATTGTAATTACAAAGATGAATGTACTGGAACAGCACAGCCTTTTTATACCTTCAGTATTGTCATCTAATTTAACATATAGCGCTTTAAATAATTATGTGAAAAAAACTACACGTAAAAACATATTCAAAATACCAAAAAAATAATTATTCTATAATACCTACTACAAAAACCACAAACATTATTTTCTGTGCCTTGAGATACGTATTTTCTTTTAGTCAGAAATAATTTGGCTACATTTTTCCATTCCCAAGAGATAATCAGACCTATTTGTTTTTATTACCAAGAAAGATGTCGTTTAGTATATTTTTTAGTTCTCACTGTTTGTTACTGTTCTCTTTAGATGGCGCTCTACTGTGCTCAAGTTTTTTGAATCGCGCTGTTGAGATTTTTTCGTGGAAAACGACCTTCCGAGAATTGTTTCTATCGTGTAATATGTATATATATATATGTATATATATCTTGCCTGAATAGATCGATGCTAAATAATAAAAATTGCGTTTACCTACATTGTTTGTGAAATTTGTGTATAAAATTTTTTCGTTAGACTTTCATTCTTTTGTTGTTATCCACTTATTTGAATCTTTTTTTTTTTTCTTTTTTCTTTCAAGTTTTATTTTAGTTTTAAGGAATAAATATTTTGGTTTGAATTTTAGGTTTATTTAGTAGGTGTAGGTTGTTTGTGTATTATAATTAGAAATATTTTTGTTTTTTTAGTTTTAAGGAATAAATAATTTAAGAGGATTTATTATAATTTGGTTTTGTTTTGTGCAGGTTTGTTTTTTGTTTTTGTTTTGTTTTGTCGTTTTTCGAAATGCCTGGAAAACGCAAATCTAATCTTTCGCAGAGGAGCAATAAAGCTCGGTCAATGAAGATAGCTAGAAGTCAAGAAACGTCTGCTCAGGCAGAGATGCGAAAAGCTGAACAAGCAGAACGACAGGCTGCTTCTCGATCGGCGGAAACACCGGAGCAATCACGAATTAGGCGACAACATCACGCTGAATATGTGGCTTCTCAACGTGCTTCTGAAACGCCGGAACAGTTGGAAATACGGCGTTCTCAACAAGCCGTTTATGTCGCAACTCGACGTGCTGCTGAAACCCCTGAGCAATCAGTTATACGGCGATCTCAACAGGCCGAGTATATAGCTTCCCAACGTGCTTCTGAGACACAAGAGCAGTCTGAAGTACGGCGATCACAACAAGCTAATTATGTAGCAACTCGACGTTCTGCTGAAACGCCGGAGCAGTCGCAACTGAGGCGACTACAGCACATACAATATTTGGCATCGCAACGTGCTAACGAATCATTTGAAGAAGCAGAAAATAGACGACGAGCTATTGCTGAGCGGATGGCACAGCGAAGACAAACATTTGAAAGAAATATATGGTCCGTATTTCATAAAGCAGCTTTTGAGTATGCCAGTCACAAGCTTATAAAAATGGAGAATTTAAACATAGAGTGTAGGTTTTGTGGAGCACTTAAATGGAAGGAAGAAACTGCCGGAATGTGTTGTTCTAGAGGGAAAGTTTCTTTACCATCACTAGAAGAGCCAGTGGAACCTCTAAAGCAGTTATTTTCTTACGAGACAGAAGAATCAAGGCGTTTTTTGAATAATATTAGGAAATATAACTCCTGTTTCCACATGACGTCTTTTGGTGCTGACAGAGTAATTACTATGCCAGGATTTTCGCCAACATTTACCATTCAAGGTCAAGTGTATCACAGAATTGGGTCTTTACTTCCTGCCTCGAACATGCAACCACAATTCTTACAGGTATATTTTATGGGTGACGAAGAAGCTGAAGTTGAGCGACGATCAAGTCTTATAGAAGGAGTCGATAGACAAATAGTCCGTAAAATACAAAGGGTACTTCACGACAATAATGCGTTAGTCAGAGAGTTTAAAACGGCACTTGAGAATATGCCTGATGAAAGCTACAAAGTTGTAGTACACCCCGACCGTGTGCCACGCGGGCAACACGAGCGACGCTACAACGCGCCAACAAGCAACGAAATAGCAGTCGTGATAGCAGGCAGCGAGCAGACCACAGCCCGAGATATTGTTCTACGAGCACGTGACGGCACACTCTCTAGAATTGCCGATACGCACCAGTTCTACGATGCTCTAGAGTACCCGATTATATTCTGGAAAGGTCAGGAAAGTTATCACTTTAACATCCAATTAATTAATCCTGCTACACACCACCCAATTCAAAACAAAAAAGTATCATGCATGGACTTTTACGCGTTCCACATGATGATCAGGCGAAATGATTTCAATTTACTATTGCGGTGCAGGCAACTTTTGCTTCAATTTTTGGTGGACATGTATGTCAAAATAGAGAGTGAGCGCTTAAGATACATAGCGCTTAATCAGACCAGACTACGAGCAGAGAGTTACATTCATTTACAAGATGCCATAAGAGCCGATGGCAACATCAACCCCAATAATTTAGGGCAAATGGTTATCCTTCCCTCGTCATTTGTAAACAGTCCAAGGTACCTCCACGAATATACACAGGACGCATTTACGTACGTTCGCAACTATGGGAGACCAGATCTGTTCATAACGTTAACATGTAACCCTACCTGGACAGAAATAACTGAAACACTCATGCCTGGCCAGAATGCAAACGACAGACATGATATTATAGCTAGAGTTTTCAAAATAAAGGTCCAAAAATTAGTCGCTCTACTTAATAAAGGTCAAATATTTGGAGAGGTCCAATGCTTTATGTACTCGATTGAGTGGCAGAAACGTGGTTTACCCCACGTTCATTTGTTGCTATGGTTAAAAGAAAAAATACGTTCTAACCAAATTGACGACATCATAAGTGCTGAGATCCCAGACCCAAATACGGACAAAAAGTTGCATGAAATAATTATAAGAAACATGATTCATGGACCTTGCGGAGTACAAAACCAATCATCTCCTTGCATGAAAAACGGACAATGTACAAAAAAGTATCCCAGGGCGCTATTGAAAGATACGCAGACAAATGCTAATGGATATCCTCTATATAGGCGAAGAGCCCCTGAGCATGGTGGTAGAACTATTAAAATTAAAATTCGTGGCGGCCCTACTGAAGTTGAAGTAAACAATAGCTGGATAGTGCCGTATTCACCGTTATTGTCGAAAATATTTAACGCTCACGTAAATGTTGAACTTTGTAGTTCTGTCCAAGCGATTAAATATATTTGTAAATATATTTGCAAGGGCAACGACCAAGCGGTTTTCAGCGTTCAACAAGGTAATGGCGGTGTTAATATTAATGATGAAGTTCAAACATTTAGAGCAGGTAGATATGTCAGCAGTAATGAAGCAGCGTGGAGAATATTAAGTTTACCGCTGCACGAGAGACACCCCTCTGTCACTCACCTTGCAGTCCACTTACCCAATGGTGAGCGAGTGTATTTTACTCAGCAGAATTTCAGAGAAAGAGTGGCGACGCCTCCAAGAACAACACTTACTGCATTTTTCCAGATGTGCGAAAATGATAGCTTTGCTAAAACCTTGCTATATTCCGAAGTGCCACGGCACTATACATGGAATGCATCTATGAAAGAATGGAGGCGTCGAGTACAGGGAACACCGGTTGAAAACTGGCCAGGTGTAAAGGCAGGAGACGCGTTGGGTCGGATATACACTGTGCATGTCAGTAACTTTGAATGTTATTGTTTGCGAATGTTACTGAATGTGGTACGGGGTCCAACAAGTTTCCAGATGCTCAAAATCGTAGATGGCCAAGAGCAAGAAACTTTTAGGGAAGCGTGTCAGGCCCGTGGATTATTAGAAAATGACAAACACTGGGATGAAACGATGGCAGAAGCCGTCCTTTCTCGCTCAGCAGACAAAGTTAGAGAACTGTTTGCTATTTTAATAAGTACTTGTGGACTATCCAACCCTCTTCAGATATGGGATAAATACAAGGACGCTTTATCGGATGATATAGCACATAGGCTGGATGGCGCTCATACTGATCTTATTTTTAATGAAGCTTTGTTATTAATTGAGGATAAAATTATTTCTATATCTGGAAAATGTCTAGCTGATTTCGGCCTACCCACTCCTCAGCGAAGAGGAGAATTGTCAAGCGATGTTATGAAGGAACTTAACTATGATATATCTGATTTAGAAATGCAGGTTAGTGAAATGACACCACTATTACTACCAGAGCAACGTTTACTGTACGAAAAAATTCTGAGCCGTGTAAATAATCAAGAAGAGGGTTTATTTTTCCTTGACGCACCAGGGGGTACAGGTAAGACATTCGTTCTTAATCTTCTACTGGCCCAAGTCCGTAAGGACCGCAATTTAGCTTTAGCTGTGGCTTCCTCGGGTATAGCAGCAACTTTACTTAACGGTGGTAGGACTGCACATTCCGTGTTTAAATTGCCGCTTAATCTTGCAAGGGAAGAAACCCCTACATGCAACATCAGTAAAAATAGCGGCCGAGGCATTCTTTTGCAGCGATGCAAGTTGATAGTATGGGACGAGTGCACCATGTCGCACAAGCATGCATTAGAGGCGTTGAACCGCAGCTTACAAGACATCCGTGGCAACCAGTCAGTCATGGGTGGCATTGTAGTTTTGCTTGCAGGCGATTTCAGACAGACTCTGCCAGTTATTGAAAAAGGTACTCCAGCGGATGAAATAAACGCGTGTCTCAAGGCATCTCCACTATGGTCTAGGATTGAAAAGCTTCATCTTACGTGCAATATGCGCGTCCAATTATACAACGACCAGGCATCGGGTCTTTTTGCGAATAAACTGCTGCAAATTGGTGAGGGTCGTCTGAAAGCGGACGCAGATGGGAAAATTCTATTTTCTGAAGAATTTTCTCACCCAGTGTCTTCTGAGGATGATCTTATAAGGCATATTTTTCCCAATTTGGAGGCTAACATGACCAATCAAGAGTGGTTATGTGAAAGGGCTGTGCTATCGCCCACGAATGAGTCAGTCAATAAAATCAATAAAAAGATTTTAGACCTGATTGGCGGAGAATTAAAAACATACTCATCCGTAGATACTGTTATGCTTAATGATGACAGTACGACCTACCCAATTGAATTTCTTAATTCCCTGGAGCTGACGGGCGTGCCATCCCATAAACTGGAACTTAAAGTTGGCGTTCCAATTTTGCTGATGCGGAACCTTGATGCTCCTAGACTGTGCAATGGCACCAGGCTTTGTATTACAGAGCTGGGCTGTAATATTATAAAAGCCACCGTTATTACGGGAGCTGCTAAAGGAGTTAATGTTTTAATTCCCCGTATACCAATCATTCCAAACAACCTGCCATTCCAATTCAAGAGGTTACAATTTCCTATCAAATTGGCTTTTTCAATGACAATCAACAAATCCCAGGGCCAAACCTTAAAAGTGGCAGGCATTCATTTGGGTACTCCGTGTTTTTCACACGGTCAATTATATGTTGCCTGTTCACGTGTGTCAAGTGCCCAGAACCTACATGTGTTGGCAGAAAATAATAAAACATTTAATGTTGTTTATAGAACTGTATTAGAATAAATTTTCATCAAAGAGTTACTATGTTTTAATTTTCGATATAAGTGTCATTTTTCATAACCATTACCTAATTAGATTTTATTTGCGGAGTAGAAAAAAATATAGGATATATATAGATCACGATCTTTATTAAGGTTTAAACCATATGCATTAATAAAAAGTTAAATTTTTACAGCTGAATCAATTTATAAAGTCACCTCAAATGTAAAGAAAATGTAGCTTTCAAGTCAGGAAACTTAAAATTTTAGTGATCACATATGTTATTATATACATATATTTAATACGTACTTTATTAAGATTTTAACCGTACACTTTTATTTTTGAACTAATTTTTTTTAAAGATATTTAAGAAATAGTTACTAAATCTATACAAAATCAGTTCTATTCTGCCAACGAAGTAGAACAATGCGTTGTGCAAAAAGCCAATCTTATTGCAATGCGTAGAAAATGTTAATAATGCATTAAATGTTACTTTGTGATTTTTTTTGCAGCTCAAGTGCTCCCTTAATTCGCAACCGCTACTTTTTGTACTCTCTGCTCCACTCTACTATTTGCCGCGGGCGAAGCCGCGGGTAACAGCTAGTAGCAAATAAAATCCTTTTTACAATCGATGATGTTTATTTTATTCATATAATGCATCATGCTTAATGCTTACAAATATCCTTTAATAAGACTATAACAATTGAAAGAGACGGTAGTGTATTTTCAATATCTTATATATTTAAACTTTAAATTGCCACTAACAAGGCGTCAATGCTAATAGTGCCCGTTTTATTAAAATCAATCTCCTAACTAATAATAATAAACGTTAAATTTTAATGCTCATTTAACAATTACTATTTTAACGGAATTCGTTAGATAAAAATCAAATTATGAAATATTTTTTTAAATTACCCGCCAAATGGTTTTCTGCGTTATTTTCAACATTCTCTCATCTCTATTACCACAGCCGTAGTATGCCGTAGAAATACCGCATAGAAAGCCACTATATAGAAAGAAATAATCCCAAAAAAGCTTTAAAACTTATTCTCAAATAGCAAGTTTAATATACTTCAATAACGTATGTGTGATTTGAATCGCAAAATGATTTTCTGTCCACAAATGACTGTTTTCAACGTTGAAGTTAATTGTGTGATGCGACAAAAATAACTAACAATTGGTTAATATTACCGAACCCTTATAATAAAATCAGAAGAACAAAGACATAAAAAATAACATTTAAGGTAAATTATTATAAACACTCGACTAAATTGAGATCGCCCTGGAAGATGTAAATTATAAAGATAACAGAAATATTTTATTTTAATTTCATTAATTTATAATAGTGCACTAATTCATACTTAACGGTGAGTTAGTTTCATAATTTTTGAGCAACCATGAATATCATGTACCTACCTAGTTTAAATTTGTATTTAATTATTTAGAAATAAATGATGTTACAAATCACACAAATAAAAGTATAAAACGAAATAAAGCCATTTTTTTCTTTTTTTAACTATCCTTTACCGTTTGGCGCATTAAATAGTTTGCAGTACTACTGCTATCAATGAATCATTTGTATACTATTTATACAAATGATTTATTGTAAATTGTAATAAAACATTATACTTAATAATGCATACATCGTATTTATTTTTACTTTTCTTCCAAGTATGAATGTTGTTTTTATTTTTCAAGAAAAGCCACAGTTACTTATTAAATCAGCACCTATACAGATATGAATCTGTACCATGTTTATTTTATTCTAATGTTATATGGCAAGTTCAAAGCAACCGTCAGAGATATAAGCCGACAGATTCACTTTTAAATTTGTTGACACTGTAGTCACGTTTCAAGGATTTCGGGAACTTTAGGACGCTATTAGGTCGATCGTTAAACTTCGGATGAGTGACATCTTTAACTGAACCACGTTATACTTACATCTACCATGAAATCAAAAACATATTCTGAACTTTATATTGTTTAGACTTAGAGCATATTATTATGAATATGTCGGGGATGTTGTAGCATAAATAATTTTGTATTTGTAACTTGTCGACTGCACTGTCACGTTGGACTTTTTGGGTCATCATTTGTATTTGATGTGTTTTAAGAAACGGTGCAGATTAATTTTAGTTTTAATAGGAATGATGATTGAACGTTTTGTGAGACTACCAAATATTATTATTATTTATTAATATTAATATTATTATTATTATTTCATTTGAAAACCCTACTCTCATCTCTCTCTCATCACTCTCTCATCTCAGCTTTTACTTTGCAACATTTTCACATTAGATATAGCTTTGTATTTTCCATTGAAATTTAATAATTCTATTCCTGCTATGAGATACTTTATGATCTTTACGCTGAGTATGCCTTATTATCGGTGTGACTTAATCGTGTTACGACAAAACTTTATTTTGTTTTAGCGTTAAAGCTAAGAAGTTAGTGCCTTAAACTCAGTTGGCCTAGGCTAGCAATAAGACGATTTACGTATTTTTGAAACAATGAGGCTATTACCGAGCAAGAGGAAGAAAATCTTTATTTATTTATTTAAACTTTATTTACAAAATACAGTTAGGCGAACTTAATTCTAAGAACTTAATGTTTATAGTTTTAAATCTATTATATTGTTAAACTCAGGCAAACGCGGTAGGAAGAACTTAACTTAACACGCACTGGTTACGCCTTGCCAATGCACACTGGTTAGCGTAACCTATCAAAACTAATTCATCTTTGAATATGTACAGTGGATTGCATTTAAAAGTATACAACCTTACCTTTAAATTTATACCTTAGATTGTATTCTTTTCCACGCAGCCCACTGTACACTTATTTGTGGAACATAGAGTTATTGCTTAGAAATAGGCAAAAATATGGTGTTATGATGATGATGATAGAATGATAATGAAGCCGGAAATCAGTACTGATATTCATCAGCCCCTAACGTACAACAAGAGGGTTTACGTAAAGCGTATTTCTCGACCCACTCTATTCTACACGAGTATCAAATTACCAACTGATCTACATACGGACCAAACTTAACAAAATAAACATTTTTTTAGGGTTCCGTGCTCAAAGAGCTTAACCTCAAGCCTCAGCCGTCCGTCTATCTGTAAGTAAGTATTACAATCCCAACTAATATTATAAATGCGAAAGTGAGTTTGTATATTAGTTTGTTTGTTACCTCTTTACGCTTTATCTACTGATCAAATCTGAATCTTGAAACTACGCATACACATAGTTAGGAGTACTGAGAAGGACAAAGGGTACCTTTCATCCCGGGAAAAGGCACTGTTTTCGAAATTCACGCGGGCGAAGGCTAGTATCTCATAAACCCATAGTGAAATAATTTAAATTTTCACAGATGATGTAGTTATTAATATTGCTGCTCCATTGTTTAATACCAAATCACAATTATAAAGTTGTAAATTTGAAACGTAACTTTGGTGACACATTTAAGTTAAGACTTAAATTTTGTAATTTGTCTTTTTGAGAAATAAGTGATAAATGCTGTAAACAAGTAAACAAAAGAATTTTACTATGTCAAACCTATGTTTGATTTTATTAAATATAATAGATAGATTAAATTTCCTAATTCTATGATGTCAAATAATAAAGGATAAGTTTGTATAAGTAAGCCTTTATATATTTTTTATTAGAAGATTGTAATATAAAACTATTTTCATACAAATATCACAAGTATTCCAAAAGACCAGTGGAACGGAACTTTGGGTGCATAAGTAACTCGCGCTTGACCACTTTTATTTCTATTTTGTTTTCGAAGCGCTTATTTATTGATATGGCGTGTTTAAGATTAAGCCATAAAGAGGTACCTGATGCTGTGCTCCGCAGGAACCAGTGTCTATAAGCATTAAGTCTATATATTTTTTACGAATTATTAGGCGTGGGTTTATAGCCCGAGTAGCATGTAAATTGATTATAATTTTTAGTTTTTTTTTTCTTTAGATATTTGATATAGTTCAATAGAAATAAAATATAATAATAATATTTTTTTTACAACTTTATTGTTCCATAAGTAAATCATACTATTGGCAGATTTAATGTAAAAAACATTATCTGCGTTACGAAAATTTTGTAACGTTTGTGCAGCGCAAGAAATAAATCTAAAATTCATCCTAGCGCTTTTCTATTTGCGCCCCAAACTGTTTTATTATTCAGTCTGGTGTCTCTAGCCTTTTTGTTTTCCTTCATTTAGATACGTATTAAGACATAAAAAATATTTTACCTTATAACTGTCTGTCTAACGTTAACCCTCTTTAGCAATGCTGTTGTAGGTGGAATTCTCTAATAGTTGGACTACAGATCACAGAATACTATACTAGTAGTTGGACCAAAGTAAAAACTAGTAAATTAGGAAAATAAAGTATTACTTTTGAATGGCATAAATTATCAGTTCCTTATAAATAAACATAGATATGTAGATAAAACATATCAAAACTTAATATTGAGGTGTATATGTAATAAAATATAATGAGTTATCTGTGGTATAATTAAAATATTAATTATTCATTTAAAACCCTTCTTAAATTAAGCGCTTATAAAAACATTCACATGTAAAATAGACATTTATTAAAACAGTTTATTGGTTTGCGTAGATAATTAAAATAATGTTTTAAATTTATTTACTATATTAAACTATTATTTACTAAATAGATATTATACTAGTTAATTTTGCATGTTTTAGATTTTTTTGTTATATTAACATTAAAAAAAACGTGCAGCACTCGGGGACTGCCGCGGTAAAGCTATTGCATAGCATTTTTTATCGACTTATGCAATGCAATAAGTACGAACGCTCGGCCGAGCTACATGGTAGGCGGAGTGGGGTGTAAGGTTTTATTTTCGTTAGGGAATTTCTTGATTCGGTCGCCGCACTCAAAGCCCGTAATAAAAGCTATGCAATAGCTTAAAAATTTGTATGATTTACTGCGCTACTAACCGCTTTCAATCTGATGGTCATAGCGAAAGAGATGTTCGTAAGCTTATTACCAGATATTAACGAGAATTTTCATAGCATTGTACTTTTAATTAAAGTATCCTAACTTTCACTCATGATTCACTATCACTATCACTACATAGTATAAAACAAAGTAGCTTTCTCAGTCCCTATATCCATATGTATGCTTAAATCTTTAAAACTACGCAACGGATTTTGATGCGGTTTTTTTATACATAGAGTGATTCAAGAGGAAGGTTTTTATGCTCATGTGAGGCCGGGGCGGGTCGCTATATATTATAAATCTTAAAGTATGTTTGTTCGTCCTTTGTTCACGTCAAAATGGAGCGCGAATTGCATACTCAACCAAGTACATAGCTAAAGTTAAATGAAACTCCATATACCCAAGAAACCAATATTGTTTTCTTTCTCGACAGTTTCAAGCTTATACATCCACTATCGCACTTAAATTTTAGGATTAGCCAAGCGTAAGTAGTAAAATTATATGATAAAACTATCCCACACTTAAGCTGGCAGAACGTGATATTTTTAACGACATTATCTCATGGAATAATGCCTACTTAAGCACACATTTGAATTCGTTGCATACATAACTATATTCAATTTATGACCTTAAGGTCTGACGTCTCAAAATTGTTAAGGTTTCAAAATTTATTGGTCTTCTTTAAGGTAATCCGATTAGCGTGTGGCACTGAAATAAATAACAAGAGTTGATAAGTACGAGTATTTATAAAACACTATTATGTTATTAGTGAAATTTAAACGCTTTCGTAATTACGTTAAATCCTATTATTATTGTGTTAACAATTACTTAGTAGAAACGTTACAAACTTATTTATTTATTTGTTTTTCTGGTGTCATTAACAGCTTAATACATAGTAGGTATAATATATTCACACAATTAGAATATTAGACTGTGCTAATTACAAGACTCCACCGATTAAATGATGTAACTTTTTATTAGTGGGTTGTTATCTACTTCGGCATATTTGTCCATCAAAGATTTAAAAACAACTTTTGTTGGATTATTAACAAACCATAGCCTTGAGGACCTGCGTAACTTAAACATAGTTCAAGTTACGCAGGTCCTCAAGTTCATAAACAGCAAATAGCATTATTATAAATAAAAAAACAAATGTGACGTGGTTATTTTTTATGAAATTAACTAGTGATGGTTTTATAATTCAAAACATTTTTGTGTTTTATATCAAGCTGGAAAGCATAATTATAAGATTAACTATATTGACCAGACCATGTCGACTCTATGGAAATATCTCAACGCAGTCCGACAACTTATTAAGTATGGGTATAAAGACTGATATATATTTTCCGTTTATTTGCTTTATACCAATTGCGTGTTAAGGATTCTGTAGGTGTATGTATGCATATGGTATAAAATATGTGTTTTAAATAAAACTTCTCATAGTAGCTAGCATTTACTGGCATTTATAACTGTTGTTTCTTTACAAAATTTACTCGTAAATGAATTTTAGTGGCAACCGGGAGTGGATAAATCAACGATAGTATTTCACGTGAATTATTCTGGGGAGTCGAATTTTTTTTCTTGAGGATATATTTTTTTAAATTTACTTCTCATTCTCATATCATAAAAAAAATCCATGTTATTGACAATCGTGCTGTTTTTTACTCGTCATGGATATTTATAACCTTCTTCAAGAATCAGGCTATTTTTAAATCCTGGCCAATATGTTTAAAGTTATAAGCTTCAACTTCTATTAAGTATAGATTTAACAGAAAACTGTTTTGGAAAGAAATGAAATAATATTCATGCGATTTCAAATTAGTAATATTGGTACAATATTGTTAAGCCTATGATAAATATGTATAGAAATGTCAACGATATTTCCATTATAATGCCAGTAACAGTTATATTTATGAGTAAGTAGCCTGTTAAATCCCATCCATTAAACAAACAGTCCCCAACATCTTCATCAAAATTTAAATTAATTCAAACAACAATTCATCGCAATAATTTCATTGAATTGCCAACGATAATAAGATAACCATCAGCGCTAAACGACGAGCTTGATTATCTATCAAAGACAAAATGACGAATTATAAATATAATTTAGGAAGTATCTCGGATATCATCCGAGGAATGTGACTTCTCATGGTAAAAAACCTACTTGACGTTCACATTAGGCAAGTTTAAGATGTTTTTTTTATATCTTCTCAGTTACATCCTTAGCTAACGTTTCAGAGCCTAAGTTAAGCTTTCATCATGGTCCTATGTTGGTTTTTCCATGAAAATCCATCATGATGATAAGAAAGTTAATAATCTAGATTTTTTAAATATTTTTATACACAGTTGTAAGTCTATCAGTTTTAAAAAATAATATTTTACCTATGTCCTTGACGCTTTTTGACACTGACATAAATTGAATTAATTAAAAAAAAGAGCGTATAAATAACGTCTTCTTTTGTGTTTGCAGTTCAACTAGCACAATCTGAACTAATGGTTAAAGATTAAATCGAGCTCCGATGATCACATAAACAAATGATACAGCCGCAGGTCAACAACCCACAGCAGATAACCGCCATGTCTCTGCCGGCCACAATAGCAACCTATCTATTGAATAATAACTCATTGTCTTGGCTTTTTGTTAAACTAATCACTTTATTGTTTCACTCTTATAATCAATTATTCGATTAGGTTTCATATAAATGACGGCATCGATCCACTACGATATGCCCGACCATTAGTCGCATTCATATTCAACCACGCATCATCAACTTTTGTTTCTATTTAAATTATTTGTTCTTGTTTTACATCATTAGAAGTTTTAGTCTTGAAATTCCATTTGAATTCACTAACAACTATAACAAGTTTTAACGAATCGTGTTTTCAACGAGCAATCGCAACAATGATGGAATGGCCTAGTCGAATTTTTAATTGACTTACTGTTTTCGTTTTTGACCTGGTTTTGGACTGCCCACGATGTTAATACGTTTACAATCTTTCCGCTCATTAACCGCCAATTCTGTGACGATTAAGTTGTAACGTGTTTTATATAGTTTGTGTGCACCAATTAAAACTTATTCTCTATTAAGACTCTCACGCGTTAGATATAAATCTATAGGGAATTGTGTTTCATAATTGTCTTTAATGCGATTTGTTGGAAAGATCAGAGCAGAGATATGCCCGTTGCGTAAATATCCATATTTTGTTGACGTCCAGAAGTGATTGATGAAGCCCCACTTTTTGTTTTAAAAACAAATTAACGAAGCCAACGATATTTTCGTATTTTACGTATTAAGGATTTTTTACGATTTCACCTGACTTTAAATTTTTCAAAATGTCGATTCAGGTATTTTAAGGGTGAATGTTGAATTGAAGAAAGGTCCACTACGCAATTTATTTTATCCATTTCCAGGTTTCTTTACAACGTTATTCGTTCAACTACATTTTTATTATGACCGTGAAATGTGTCCTTATTTTTATGTGCTGTAAGGTTAACACTCCTTTAGCTTTTATTTTAGTGATTGTGATTTGCTGGTGGTGTAGGTTCAGGCGCAAAAAAGTATCAAATTGATCGTGTAGTACAGTCACGTACATCACCGGCTTGGGATCGGAAGTTCTATGTAACTAAACCAATCAGACGACAATTGTCTCAGATAGTATCTATGTATCGCCTTGTCGTTGTTGTAGGTACAAATGTTCCTACATTATGACTTTCATGTTAAGTTGTCATAAAATATATATATTTTTTTTAAATATGCATTCAGTAATTGAAGTATTGTAGGAAGCACAAAATTAGAAACTTTATATTTCTATGGTAGTAAACCAGGATATTAAAGATAAAATACAGCGCCCCATATTTTTTGCGATTAATTGAATAACGGTAGTATAATAATAATGCAAATATAACTTTTAGCGATATTATTCCCTATATTCTCAATATTTCCTTATCAAAAACGTTCTATTAAATAAAACTTAAGGAATTGTATTAAGTAATTATTAGTTTCTCACAATAAAAGTTCTATCCATATACAAGTTACAGGTATAAGTATTTATATGTAAATAAATTAATAAATTACATTTCATAAGGCCATCTCTACATACATCGTTTTGTACAGTAGACCACTTATAAAATTACACTACCTGAGGGTTAAGTGTAAAGGTAAAGTGGTATACATTATTATGTAACCCACTGTACACGATTCGTTTTTAAAATTGTTTTGAACAAATACTCTTTCCATTGTACTTTTCTATTCCTTTGTTGTACATGTGTGGGTGTTTGGAATAATTATGCAGATTTTGCATTAAATAAAAGATACATATGCTATTGTTTCCTTATCTTTAATCAATATGTTTTTTGCTTTAGTTGTTCGTATTTTTAAGTTGCTTTACGATACAGATTTTTTTAGACATGCCAACACATTTTCGAACCTTTTCAAATTTAATACCTATGCTTATATAATTAAGAGTATTTATGTTAAAGTTTCAGATCCAATACAGCCTTGTATAAATCCTCCAGCGCGCAGGTATCGGGGCACTCCGGGCACGTCAAAAGGTGATCCATCGTCTAGGGGGACCAATTGACTCAGCACACCTAGGTGCTTGAGTTTTTCTTATGTCTCAGGCTCGAGGTAACATTTATATATAAAAATATTTAGCCGAATTGAGAACCTCCTCCCTTTTTGGAAGTCGGTTGATAAATAGATGAACCTATTTAAACGTTTTACTAATCATTAATATTACTAACACTGACTTCATTAAACATTGAATTTTTCAGCCCCAAACTTTGACATTGTACAATGTAACAAAACATCATCTTATTACTTTAGTGCCACATCAGTATATGTCGTGAAAGTTTTAAGTGGATACGTAATGCTATGTCGGAAACTAAATTAAAAACTTCATGCCTCGACTCCTGTTTACAGCCGTTCCTATTTTAGAAACGAAAGCTGCGTAAAATTGCTTCCCTGAGGGACTTTAGTTATTTTAATGAACTATAAACTGTATATGAGGACACACGTTCTGTCAATACTGTAGTTTAAATGGAACGTTTTATGTTGCAAATTGTGATATGGTAGCATGTTTATTTATACTAATTTTAAAAATATACTTATTTGCCACTTTTGGCTACTATTTTATTGTATATTGTAGATATAATCATTATAAATTTAGCTACAAGACGTCTACTGCTGGACATAGGAGTAGGCCCCCCTAATAAATTTAATTGTCCATTATACCAAGTTTTGTAAATTTTTGCTTATTCATACAAATTGCCTTTGAGGTAATAATTTATTATAAGAATAAATAATAATTTTGTTTGTTTTATATATAAAATTATTTTTGTATAATTTATTTTATAATTTGCACACCTCTCACAAAGATAAAATTAACTTGGAAATTTTTAATGTAACACCCTGCATTTTAAGCAAGTAAATTTATTTATTAATTGAATAAATACTTTTTTTTCAAATTATATGTTTTTTAATAAAGCATAAAAACAAGAGGTCATTAAATAAGGAATATGGTAGTTTTACGAGACGGGGCCTGCTTCGTAGGACCGTTTTTGTGAGTGTAGATTCCTATCTGTTTTGATGCCCCTGGCTACCCATCCACAGTTTTTTTGTTAAACTAGTTATGACCCTACTTTGACCCAGAGCAAGACTGTGATTGCTTGGCTTTGCTATCTGAACAGTTATCTATATGTTAGTTTATTTTTATTTTCATTGCAGTGTTTTTAAAGAGACTGTCTCTTTAGTCTAGTGCTCTCATAGCTTGAGTTATGAATGGAGGATTTCGGGGGTTGAATTCCTTAGGACACATGCTTTGTAAAGATATTTCCAGTATGGTTAGAAGGTACCTACTTCTTCTTCTTGTAAAGGTGCCTCTCCAACTAGGGAAGGTAAGCGATTTGTCTGTTAAAGTCTTTCTTGTATTCAACTCTCGGAATAGCCCCAATGCGCTTGCCATATTATCCTGGTTTACTCTCGAATAATCCGCAGCTAAAATGTCTTCCTTCTTCCATTGCGTTTACCTTCTTTTTAGTATTACAATGCAGTAAAGTGGACGTTTGTCTCAGGTATGTGATGACGGCACTTATTAAATCTTATAAGAACACAATAACAAATCGGTTTGGATTCAAATTAAAATAAAAGGAGACGCTTCATATTTAGACGTTGATCAATTGATGATGATAACGATGATGATAACGATGATTTGTGCTACATAGAAACGCATGGTAACAAAGCTACTAGCAATAACTATAATATTGAATAATGAAGACTAAAATGTGTTTGTAACACATTTTAGTTCAGTGACTGCTGCGCGACCCACCATAACAATTTCATCTACTAAAAACCCACTTTCCTGTATAGAATGGTGTTTTATTACCAAAACATTTACTTCTAACTTTGAATATACAATCACCTAGTGAATAGAATGCGGTACTTCCAAGAGTATTCCTCGGAGCCCGTGCGAGGCTTTAGTGAAAATATCAATAAAGAACAACCGACAAATAATATGGTTTTCCCGCCAATTTTACTGTACCTCCAACCCATTTCGTGTAAGTGTAGTGAGTACTAAGGTATTTACATATTTCGGTCGAAACATTTTCTTTTTCTGCATGAATTGGTAGTCTAAAGTTATAATAGGACTAGCTGTTCCCCGCGGCTTCGCCCCGCGTGGGACTCGGTTATATCGCGCCCAAAAGTAGCCTATGTTTGACCTCAGGTCGTTAACTACATCCCTACCAAATTTCATCACAATCGGTCCAGCAGTTTAGCCGTGAAGAGGTGACAGACAGACAGACAGACAGACTTTCGCATTTATAATATTAGTATGGAAGTATGGAAGTATGGAAGTATGGAAGTATGGAAGTATGGAAGTATGGAAGTATGGAAGTATGGAAGTATGGAAGTATGGAAGTATGGAAGTATGGAAGTATGGAAGTATGGAAGTATGGAAGTATGGAAGTATGGAAGTATGGAAGTATGGAAGTATGGAAGTATGGAAGTATGGAAGTATGGAAGTATGGAAGTATGGAAGTATGGAAGTATGGAAGTATGGAAGTATGGAAGTATGGAAGTATGGAAGTATGGAAGTATGGAAGTATGGAAGTATGGAAGTATGGAAGTATGGAAGTATGGAAGTATGGAAGTATGGAAGTATGGAAGTATGGAAGTATGGAAGTATGGAAGTATGGAAGTATGGAAGTATGGAAGTATGGAAGTATGGAAGTATGGAAGTATGGAAGTATGGAAGTATGGAAGTATGGAAGTATGGAAGTATGGAAGTATGGAAGTATGGAAGTATGGAAGTATGGAAGTATGGAAGTATGGAAGTATGGAAGTATGGAAGTATGGAAGTATGGAAGTATGGAAGTATGGAAGTATGGAAGTATGGAAGTATGGAAGTATGGAAGTATGGAAGTATGGAAGTATGGATATGGATTATTATGCTTCTTGATTATTATCCTAGTCAGATTATTATTTGGTTTAGTATTCAGTATTGATTAAAATATGATAGATTGTTTAACTTGTATTTGAATTCAAGCTTATTTATATTGCAATTAGCATTTATGCATTAGCAAATTTAGATTATTTAATTTAGTAAAACCTTGAAAAAGTAAGAACATCATTTTTTTAAATAAATAATACGTTATTAAATTTATTTTTAAATATTAAAAAGAAAGTCATTCGTACCTAATTAATTTTGTCATTTAACAAAATCATTAACAATCTTTTAGTTGACTTTATTTTTATAATTTTTTTTATCTTAATCGGATGATAAAAAAATCAGTTTGTAATACTTTAAAAGTTAAGATAAATCTTTATAACCAACCAGTTCAATTTGAACTAAGACCAATACTGGTTACCGTTATCAATGTCAATATTATTGAACGGTCAACATTCCCTTGTATACGAGTTTTTTTCATTACTTCACACATTCATAAATTTGTCCATTCAATGACAGTGGTAAGTGTCAAACGAGTCAATTCACACATCGGCACCTATTTGTCAAATTATTTAGTGAAGTGTCAAGTGCTGTGTCATCTTTGTTTTAGTCAGTTGTCAATATCCTGAGTTTTGTTTGGAGAATATGGAAACCGTAAGTTGAGGCCGCATATTCTTTTCCATCTGTTTGATTACGCCAGGTTTTATTTTTACTTTAAAGATATTGCATATCTTTTATCGCGGCTTTGAGCGCGGCGAGCGGATCAAGATTTTCCGTAATGAAAATAAAACCTAACACCAGTACCATGTACTCCGCCTACCATGTAGCTCGGAGGAGCGTTCGTACTTATTGCATAAGTTGATAAAAATTGCTATGCAAAAGCTTTACCGCAGCAGTCCTCGAGTGCCACACGTTTTTTTTTTTAATTATTTTTCTCTGTCTTGTCGATCATTATAAACTTTGTTGACTCAGTGCGTTGCAACTTACAACGAGCTGTGTTTTTTTTTTCCTACTTTTTCTTTGATTTCATTGTAAGATCATAACGGATCCATATCATGTTATCTATTTTTTATTATTTATTTTACTCTAGATAAGCTCCACTTACCAATCAGTCTCAGAAAGTGGAAAAAAGTGGATTACTATATCAAAAGTAAAAAATATATATTTTTACAGCACTATTTTTAACATTATTGTATGACATAAGGATTTTTTTTAATCAAATTCCATGACATGATACTTATTATGTAATATACCTACCGTTGGTATAGATGGTTTGTTTTCATATCGGCGATTGTATAAAAAACAATTCAACCATGTGTAAAAATCGCCTAAGCACTTCTATTGAGTGTTTTTATATAAGCTCATATAGAGTAGCAGCCGCCACCTCAAGTCTAAATTTGTACCATTCCGAAATACGCTTATTCAGGCGCATTATCCCATTTTATGACCTATAAAAGTCAGGCGAAACGTACTACATTTGTGGCTCTGCCCTTATTTCTAGAACTCAATATAGCATTTTCTTTATTGGCATCAATTCTTATATTTTATGTCATTCTATGCATAGATTTTTCTACAGTAACGATTTGTGTGTTTTACCGTATTCTCTAATAAAATTCTCTTTATGAGTAAATTTTATTAGGGGAGCGTGACGATTTTGCTAATATGCCGATTTTTATTATAATTCATAAAATATTTAGCACCTCATTTAATACTGACGCACGTGACAATCAACCTTTTTGTGTTTTACTGGTTATAACATTTTATATAATAGGATCCTGTTTGAAAGGATCAAAGGAAATCATAACAACACAACCTTTTGTGTTTGATCGCGATATTTTATGTTTTTAATTTCACGACCCAACATTACCTAAGGATTCGATAGAAAATGAGATTTAAAGAGATTCTTGTTTGTGGTTCATTATATGTGACACGTTTATGTAAGATATTTCTTTCACAAGTTCTTCAATTTTCTTTACTTCAGGTAGGTTGAGAAACTAATGTTCAATAATAACACGAAAGAATAATAAGGTTTTCCTTTAGGACCGAACTCAATTCACAATATTTTTAAAGTATTAGTGAGGTACGTAACGCGAAAAAAGAGCCTATTACCAAGACTTCGCTCTTCATTCGTGCTATCTGTCTGTTACCAGGCTGTAATCTATCTGTCTCATGAACCGTGATAGTAAGACAGTTGAAATTTTCAAGAACACTATAAAATAACAAAATAAATATTAAAGGGCTCCCGTATAACGCAGATACCTTTTATATAGAGAATGGTACGGAACCCTTCGCGTGCGAGTCCGACTCGCACTAAGCGAGTTACTAAATTTTCATCCCCTTTTCCTGACCCTCTACTGTCGACTCGAAGTTTTATACTATTACTTTCTAGTTTCTTGGCATCTCCATAACTCATCTCCGCTTACAAATTAAACAACATATTTCTCCTGAGAACGACCGGATTTCAGGGTAACGTGAAACAAGATTATTCACCTGTTATAAATCTCCTTCACAAAACATTGAGGAATTAGATATACCTACTTCTTTATTTCATCGAATTTTCCAAACCGATGAATTTTGATTTTATCAGCATTTTATAGTTAACACTTCGAAAAGGGATTAAATAAAAAAAAATAAAAACAAATACTTAAAAAAGATCTTGGCCTCTGAAACGAGAGAGCACAACAGTTGTCTATTCTGTGCCATTAAGTTACAATATCATAAAATAATTTGCAGTTTCCAACTAGCCTAACATACAAGACAAAAAGCATGTGCTTAAATTATACACCTCAAACGAATGTTTTGAATTTATGTTAAATTTATTAACATTAAAATATCCACGAGGCCTTTACTTCTGTACTCTCTATGTGTTATACATCTCGTCTCTAAGTATCAACGTCATCTATTTACGTCGATCCGTACTTTGTAATTTAATCATCACTTTTTTTGTATTAAATTTTCTAGATTAAAAACTTTGATGAGTAGGCTTCCGATATTACAAATTGTTTGAAATATAGGTAGCTAATGCGATTGCGTAAGGGATTGACGTCAAGCAGGCAGCTGGTCATAACATTGTAGAGATAGTAAAGACTACCTAAAGTCTATTCACATCAACATTATGACGCTATTATGTATTATCTTTTTAACTTATTTCAATTACTCAATATTTCAGTAAATATGAGCTACAAAATTCGTAATACTTGCGTAAATAAAAGAATTTAAATAATGTATAATTAAATCAATTTTTGTTTTAATACATCCTTTGTTTTATTGACAGTGTTATTAACAGTCTTGCAAAACATACAATTATAATTTGACCAAAGCCAAAATACATAATAACAAGCGAAGTAAAATTAAACTTGTTATCTCAATCTCATAAACAAGTAAATGAAGCTGTTATACTCATCACGTCAATGTTAACCCTTCATTGGGCGCGAGTATCGTGGGAATGCAAAAACGCCCGACAGATTTCATTGACGAATTTCCTGCACGCAATGAAACCGCAAAAGCGCACTACCTGCCACCATGTACTCGTACGCACGTTAGTTCTTTGTGATTTATTCTGCAATGGGGTATGAAAGACTCTGGCGGAACTTGAAGGTTTTCCGAATGTGTTAGATGTAGAGAAAAAAATTGTTTACGTTCTTTATTTAAGAAAATAAAATTTGTAACCTACCAGAGTTGTAACAATATATTCTGTATCTACAATATAATATTTTAGGGGAGGTAGGTTTTCTGAAAGTACAAAGAAATTGATAGATATATATATTCTTTATTGTACCATTTACATACAAATGATACATGTTGATACAAAATAAAGGCGGTTTTATAATAAATAATAGTGTGATTGAAAGACTTTCAACCGTAAAAAAATAAATGAAATGTTGGGCTTTCGCAACTCTTATGCCCTTAGTAGTTAAATGAGTAGCTTATTAAAGAAAATAGGTTTTATCTGTCGTTCTAAAAGCTGCCTGGAGTCTACCGACAAACGGCTATTAGATACTTGTAAACCTTTAGAAAACAACTACGAGAATTTCTTAATTTCCTTACATGTGCATGTAACTAAATATAAATTATTTCCTACTTAAGCATAAATTGTAAAGAAATCATTAACATTTTAACGAGGCAAGGAGAAGACATGAAGCATTTTTAATTTTATATTTTACTAGTCGATTTACTATAATTATAGTCTAGCTAGAACTGTACTAATATAATAATACTGAAGAGTTTGTTTGTTTGAAAGATTAAAACTTGAGAACTACTACTGGTCGTGTTTGAAAATAATTTCTGCATATGATATACTAGCAGCCCACCCTGGCTTCGCCCGTGGTACATACATAGCCTTTGTCACTCAGGGTGAATGTAGCTTTCCAATGGTAACCAATTTGAAATCAATACAGTAGTTTTTGAGTATATTCATTACAAACATACACACAAAATACAAATCTTTCCTCTATAATATTATATATAGTATATAATAGTATAGATTGTCTTATTCTTGGAGAAGGTTATACACAAAACGGGTGAGTGAAATCGCGGAAAAAAAGATAAGTAAATAAACGAAAGGATAAAACGCTAATTTTTAATTAATCTTATTAAAACCAATAGACACTTTAGTTTTTCAACCAGCTTTACTTTTGATGAGTCGCAATGAAGACCATATGACCCGCAAGGCGATGAACATACAAGAAGGTAAAAGAGGAAGAGGACGCCACCTAACAGAGTCGAACCATTTCCGAAGACATGAGGACGTTAGGCATAAGCCCAGAAATGACGCTAAATCGCCAAATATGGCGAAAAAATATTAGAGGGGGTGAAACCAAATAGAGATTAAGGCAAGGAGAAAAGAAGAACCAGCTTTACTTTGTAACGATCCTACGACTAAATAATATAGAACAGCACCTGCACATATTTAACGTGTTACTAAGTACGATCGATGCAATTTCGCGTTGTCTACATAAAGTATCGTGTCTACAGAAATAAAGCAAGAATTGCGAATTTTCTAACATATTTAAATGTGTTCGACGTTTAAATATTTCAGAAAATTCGAATCAGTAATCGAATTAGGTATTTGTTGTCTATTTATTTTATTTTGTTCATATTTATTTATATAAAATAACTGAAAGTAAGTAATGGTTTTTAGTCTTAAATAAAAAATCTTAAAGTCCATGTTGGTTGCAAATAGTAAGCATCTCGTATAATAGCGTTTTCATAAAAACGTCGCAACGTGGTCCCTGATGCCACCCTAATTTAAAATATGGTCTGTTGTAGGATATATTTGTACATTGTTTGTATTTGTATTCAACATGTATAATTTGTATGATAATGGTACAATAAAGAGTATATCTATCTATCTATCTATCTATAGTACATGTTGCGTAAATTTTTTAAATAAATGAATGTATACTTATTAAGTTCCAATGATCATTTGGGCAGAAACGCAGCACGAGACATCCACCTACCCAATATCCGTAAACATTTATTTTTTGTGAATTGTGTTACATATGATTTGCGTCAATATATCTACACTTACAATGTTTTATACTGACCGGTTCCAACATGGCGATTATATGTCACCTTCCTTTTGGAGGGACCGCCCACAACAGCTGACCACGTTATTACAAGAATTGGACCCCGCAGCTACTCAAATTAAAATTTTAACGACTTTCCTAGGTGACAAAAATAAAAAGACAATTTTGAAATTACGTAGCTCGGACGCGGCGTTTGACGGCTTAAGTTCGCCGGCGAAATTGAGAAAAATGTTATTAAATGTTTTTATTTAGTTGTTCGTATTATAGAATAGAAGTAGGTACAATATTTTTATGTAAGTAATAAGAGAAGATTATCAACATTATCGCCATTGACTAGATTGCAGACTGGAATCACCTAATTGTCTGGCAAAAAAGATGATTCCGTGCTTTGAAAGGCACGTTAAGCCGTTGGTCCCGGTTGCCATCTGGTAGTCGTTAAAGGAACCATGGCAGAGGCTGAGAGGCGGTTCCGAAGAACTCTGACACCAGGGTGTGCATGGTCGATTGACCATGACACCTACACGAAATTAATGAATGATTGACAAGATGGTCAAACAACCTGAAGAAGGTCACAGGCACTGGTTACAGGCCCCTTCTTAGTGTTCCTCTGGTAATAAATGGTAATAATAATTGTAAATTACCCTTTTACATGTAAATTATAATACTACTTTCCTTTGCTTTACCAGTCTCTCAATCAGTCAATTACTATTTTTTCAAGTCTAAAAACTACTCAATTTTGATAACAATTGGACTAGAGGAGACATATTGGATCTTAATAAAGAACTGACGAGTAATAAAACAAAGTGCATGACTTAAATAAATATATTGCAACAGAACTTTGTTTAATATGGTTTAGTACAAAATATAATCTAAGTACAAATTTAAAAACCAAAACAAAGGTTTAGTTTGAAAATGGTATTAAAATTGTGAGTCTGTTACAGAAAACACCAATGTTGTTTGTTATTTTTTAATTTAAGCCTTAAATATTTCATTTCTCACAAAAGCTATATGGGTATCGTATTAAAAATCAAAAGTCGCCCTTAGGGGACGCCTGAATCGGAGCAAGGGATTTTCAACACAACAAAGAAAATCATTTGTGAAATCTTAAATTGATAGCATTTGAAAAACAAAATGTGCGTATATGTAGCTAATCTATTTTGGAAACCTCATTTAATAGTTGGTGGATACGATAGGATTTTTTTATCATAAAATACAACGGTAATGACTCTCTCTAGTCTGCTGGGAGAGATTTCTTTAGCAGCACCCTTGTAGATATTCTCTTTTTAATGTTTTAACCTGTATATGTTTTTCTGTGTACACAAAAAAATAACATTATGTAATCGTATCTTTATCTGTACATACTTGATTTCTACATTAATTAACTACCAAACGTAATGTTATATCCATACAAATATTATAAATGCGAAAGTCGGTCTGTCTGCCTGTTAAACTTTCAGGGCTAAACGCTGGACCGTTTTGATAAAATTTGATATAGATTTTATAATGGCCAGTGGTCAAATATAGGCTACTTTTGGGCGCGATACAACAGAGTCCCACCTGGGCAGAGCTGCGGGCAACAGCTAGTAATTAGAAGACAAACATTCTGAAAACTCATGCTATATAAAAAATTATAATTGAGAAAAAAGAAAAAAATGATTGAATTATACAGTTTATACCTATACATTATATGTTTTTATCGACACTCATCGCTCTCGCACACTATAGTTGTTCTAAAACTCTGTGGTTTAAAAAATAAATCAAAGAAAAAAAAATACATTAAATTGTCACATCTTTTTTTACTGGTTCTTATTTTGAAAAAACGAATCCAAATGGAGTGCCGCTCAGCGCCCTTTTTGCGCGCACTTTCGTAATTACTAGGCGACTGGGTTTGACAGGTGGCGTATTCAGTAATGCCCCAATGCAGTTGTACTTTTGGTGGTTAATTCGAATGAGTGTAAATTGGAAATGTACCAGGAAATTTCTAGATAAGATAATGTATTTTCGGTTCGTTGAGCAATGTTTATTTATTTAAATGCATGTTGGATGTATACTCGTATCGATCGAGTGTAAGTTTATTGTTCTAGTTCATGATGCTAGTCGAGATAAAGTTGGAAAATTACTGTTAATGAAATAAAATACAGATTTTCATCTTTAGTACATTATTAATATTATATGATATTCATCGATCTCAAAACTAGTAAGAGCGTAGCCTAGAATACTTACGTACTCATTCTTCTAGATTATTTACTTACTATGAACAGAAAGTTCAGTATGTCTAATTCATCTTATTTTCCTTACTTTACAGAAAGTTCAGTAGTTCTAAATCATCTTATTTTCCATTTAATGACGCTGTCTACGTGTTTTTGGACTTTTTATTTAATTCGATACTATTAAGGTTACATTTATAAACAAAATGACTTAAAAAAGTTGGCCGGCTAAGCTCAGGATGTACCTTATTAATTATGCAAACGTTTGACCAGAGTAACATGCTGGAGACCTTTATATTTCGGTATCAACGGAGGGCGAATCTGTCCACATCATCTTTATTAATGAGTACAAATTAAACCACGTTTAAACCCAGATTACAAAACATGGAGATTACAGAAAAACTTTTGTTAAGATGAACTGTAGTTAACATATCAAAGTAGAAAAGAGATTGAAAATTTCTATTTTTTTTAATAAATTGTTGTTATCTTTGTGTACAAATGTCACAGATAAAGCTAGCTCTCAAAGTTTCTTTGTTATATTTGATGTTAATTATTATGTATTTATGCTTAAACAATATCAAAGATATACTTATGACAGTCTGGTACAAATTTATATTTAGAATCAAAACTATTGCTACAACTATCAATGTGATATACATTGATACTACATCTGCAATAGTTTCAACGAATTTAATCCATCTGGTATTTATATAGGGAACAAGATGCAACCAGATTAGATCCTATCTTAAAGATTCAATAAGATATTAGAATGTAGTTTCGCCACCTAAGATGGTCTTGGTGTATAAAAAATTTGGTGCAAAGAGAGCTAATTGTGTAAATGATTCTTCCATATTATTTTTAATTTATGCCAGGAATGCCCAATTTTTCTCCTTCTACCCGCAAATTAACTACAACGAATGCTACTTAAGCCATATAAGGATTGCATCGTTTTTAATTAAATGATAATTAATGTGTTTGATGAATAAACAAATGATTATGCCAGTAGTTACATGCAGTTCTTACCATTGCCCGAAGCCAAATCTCAAGTTTGCTCGCCTTTAGAAGAAAAAGTGTGGGTACACGTTATATAAATTTATTGATTAAATTTTATGATAAATATAAAATGACTTCATAAAAAAAGCTTAAATTATCGTGATTGAAAATAAATCAAGGAGTTACAAGAAAGCTTAAACGACGAAACGAGAGTTATATTAATAGGCCCAGCAGTGAAATTCCTTTGGTTTCAAGAAATTAACGAACCGGTTGCAATATTTTCATCGACTCTCGCGAGTGACTTTAGCTTTCTTTCAAAAGCAGCAAGGATTCTCAAGGTGAAAAATATATTTTAACAATAAAATAAAATTCTTCTATTTGTATGGACTTAAATAAACATTAGTATAAATAAAACTGTCCTGAGTAGATAGGGAAACAGGCACTTAAAACGGAATGACCTAAATTCCAATTTATAAGGACAACGACTAGACTTATTGGCTGGCCTTATCTACGCGGCCGTAATTTTAAGCTCCACAACGTTCCATTCCTCTGAAAATTGATAGATGCGGAGTTATCATTTGACAGTGTGCGTGCCGTATTATTTTGTCACGCAATGGTTTTGGTGCCGTGCCCTTAATACCATAGAGCAGATATGTACAGATAGTTTTTTTTTTAATTATTCGGTTGATGATTTTTATATGATCTAATAAGTACTGCCGTCTGTGGAATGAGGCACAAATCCTACGTAACGTCGTTGTATGGTGAAATGTTAACGAAAATCTTGAGCCGAACTCTACGTTGCGTGTACTATAGATAACAATCCGTAAACTATTTTAGAATCTTTGAGTCACTTAAAATCGGGAATGCGCTTTCGAATGAAAATCACTCGACTCATCGATTTTTTCGTCTTTCTGTGTTTTGACAAATAACAGATAATTAATGCCATTAAATAATCCTATTTCGACTGCATCCACCTTAACTTGACCTCTCAAATGTTAAGATAATTCATAAAATGTTAAATTTGACAAAATATTCTTGTTGGAATTCAATCTACTTAGTAAATAGTTGTTTGAAATATCTAACAGGATAATATGATTCTTATGATTGTCATATATATTATCACTATCAGTACTAACATAGTATTCTGTAATCTGTACTATAAGTTTGTTTTTGAACATGTGGTATAGTAATTTTGGAACCATAACCTAACTAAAGCTAATGTAGAGCCGTGAGTGCTCTCTTTTACAAGAATAATACTTAACACTTTCGCTGACAGTAACGCCTCGTGGCGTAGATAACAATTAACTGTTATTGTTATCTCGTTTACTGTCCGTGAAAGTGTTAAGGTTGAAGTTTTCAATATCTAGGTACCATGAAATATTCTACCTAAAATTCTTTGACATAATATCCTACTGTTTACTGTTTACGCCCTTTTCGTCAACATGTCGTTGGTAATAAAACTCGTATTGCCGTAAGCGGGCAAAGACCCTATTTTTATATTTTACTTACACCCTTCTGAGCGTTAAAAGGTCATACCCCCTAACTCAATGTCATTATCTTTCATGTCTTATCATGTCATGTCAAAGGCTGAGAAGCGGTTCTGATGATTTCTGACACCAGGGTGTGCATGGTCAATTGACCTTGACTATTTTAATAGTGCAAACTCTCTTTCTCAAAGATTTTATGTAGGTTTTTTTAAGTAGTGAAATATATTAAATTAATATAATTTATGTTGCTAAGTATGGTAATAACTAATATCATAGCGATTATAACAGTAAAATTAGGATAATATCTAACTAATAACTTAAATAAGTGTAAAAGCAAAATTGAAGCTTTTTATTTATAATTTTATATTAACACGTGTTATATTTACAAATACAAACAAATGAATTTGTCTAAGTAAAAGCAATCATAATACGTCGGTCTATATTAAGAATTAAAAATGTCACGCGAGGCTCTGTAGCGTGCAAGTGGGTAAATTAGCCCAATTTTCTTATAAGAACATTTCAAACAAGAAAACATGTTATTTGCATCTTTATATTAATATACAAGAAGCTAGATTAAAAATCCTTAAAATACGATTAAAACCAAGCGACTAAGTAAAACATGTTTAATTCTTGTGGTTAGTGGGTATATAACTATAATAGTTGCTTTACTTTTCAAGCAAAATTTTGTGCATCGCCCATTAATGTATAAACGAAAGTTTTATACTTACTTTTACTATTAAAATTATAGTACACTAGCGACCCGCCCCGGCTTCGCATGGGCATAAAAACCTTCCTCTTGAATCACTCTATCTATTAAAAAAACGGCATCAAAATCCGTTGCGTTGTTTTAAAGATTTAAGCATACAAAGGGACACAGGGACAGAGAAAGCGACTTTGTTTTATACTATGTAGTGATAACGAGACTGATCAAAAATTGTATTTGTTCGGGTTTTCAATTTAAATTCAAAATTCAAATTATTTATTTAACAGATGAGGTTCCAAAATTTCGTTTAATTTACAAGGTTTCATGTTTAATAAGTGACTGTCTTCTTCTTCTTTGTCTTCGCCACCCCGGGTCGGGCTTTCCCAATCATGCGGCTCCACTTTCATCAGTCAGAAGTAGTGTCGGTGTTGAAGCCGAGATTCTTTTCCCTTTGGACTATGAGTGGCGTTCTAAAAAATATATTTTTTTATTATTATTTAACCTTTTTTGTACAAAATACAAAAAGTAAATCACAATAGGCGGACTTAATGCTAAAAGCATTATCTAACAGTCAACATTTGGGTAAAGCAGAGAGCTTGAATGTGGGTGTAAAATATAAGTATATCAAAATAAAAGTCACACATACAAATATACATACACGTAAATATAAATGCATACTATACACATGATACATAAATATTAAATATATACCTAACATAAGTAGTTGAAGATACGAAGTGTAAAGCAAAAGTAAATAAGAGTAAGCAAACACACCAAAATTATATACTTACTTACTACCCTCATTTGTGTAATGGGTAACACTAAAATCAAACCCATAAACCAAATAAACAACTGTTTGCTGTGACAAAGTTTCACAACGTATAATTAACTAACTCCGATTATTTTATCGCGTGTACTACAACGCTGTTACGTATCAAATTCGCGATATTTGTTGCGTGATATATTTTGTAGACTAGCCTTAGCACGTGACTTTAGACATGTAAAGTCTGTTATGGAGCTCCATCATCGCAACTGAAACTTTCGGATATACGATTTAAGACTAGGCTCCCAAAATTTGGTATGTTTTCAAACAGAAACCGAGAAAGAAATACAAACTTCAAGGGTGACAAATTCGGACACATGATTGTTTGAACCTTTATCTATCATTCCACCAACCAGTTACATGATTTATCTTGGGGTGACCGAACCTTCTAAAAAAAGTTTCGAATTATTTTGGATACTCGTCCCTGGACTTTGTCTGAACTAAGTTATTACAGCTCTTGAATCAAGTCATCAAATATGACGTAAAAAATTAAAAAAAAATTATACATATAAATAGTTGAATTAAATACATGTATGATAATATAGATTTAAAAAAAATATGAGCCGGTTGATAGTAATTCACGATAAAAATATTACTATTAGCCCACGTGGAATAGGGATATTTAAAACTATATTTTTTTCACCCACGCCCTTTGTAACATTTCGTGTCATTTCCTTTTAACGCGTTCTAAAAAGGTCTCCGTAGGCGCAAATAAAAACACGATAACCCTTTTGAACGCCATGCCGTTCTCTCTATTATCATTGCTTTCGAGGGAACAAAGTTTTTATTCCCGCGAAAAAATAAGCAAAACCGGATATGGGAGCCATTCCCCATCTGTTTTATTAAAATTGCGATACTGATCTCGAGCGTTCATTCAAAGTCGTTTTAATTGAATGATCCGAGAAACCACGATTGTTTAATATGTTGATTTTCATCGATATATTGTCCTCATAACTTACTGACCGGCAACGCCCCTTCAACTGGTGCGATGATTGGTTTCGCTTATCGATACATCGATGTTATCCTTTCGATTCAGCTGCGAGAGATTCTCTTAATCGATACCAAATGCCTTTCTTGTTCGCATCGTACTTATTCTGAAAAAAGTAATATATATTTATTGACATCAGTAAATGCCGGTTCGGAACGTTCTCGAACGCAATTGAATTCTCTCGCAAAAAATGCAGAGCTAAGAAATGATATGACAAAAACAAAGATTATTTACAACTGATTCAATCAATTACGGGCATCAGATGGGCAGTGGGCACCTTTGGAAAATATGGCCACTTGACATACAGAGATGAGTTTGGGTGAGCAAAAAATCCCCGCTCAGTAAAAACTCGTGGACAGCGCAATGGTTGGACGTCACAAAAACTGAGGACGGAATGCCAAGGAAAAAATACTCTTGAATGGAGGAGGCATTTCTCTATGCAATTACTGGGACCCAAGTAATTTAATATTTGCTGTAGTAATTGCCCGTATTAGGTTACTAGATAAGGTAGTGGGTTACCGCAAAATGTAATAATTTACTTCTGTAATAAGTTTCGTTGGAATAACTTGCTTTCTTCTGTTATTTTGACGTACAAACTACAATAAAATAATATCAACAAAATAAAACGTACTTACGTGTTATTTTTTTATTATGAAAGTTAGGTAGATGATTAATTACACAATAGCCACATAGACCGATAGAGAAAACAGATGATTTTCAGCTACCACCAGTTTGGGTGTACTTATAAAAAGAATATTTTTCAAAATATGCACCAAAACTGAATATTGTACAAATAGAGAACTACTAGACCAATATAAAGAATATCATAATATATTTATCATATTTTGGGTTTTCTGCCTTTTTGATTCATTCAATGAAAATATTTCTTTTTTTAAATGAAAAATGTCTTTCATTTCACAGCAAATGTCAGAATTCGCAAATTTGCGTAAAGCATGTACATACTTAATATAATATGCATTGTTAAATTTGAACACATATCCCTAATAATAAAGCCTAAATAACACAATAAACGTAGAAGGTAATTCATAAGAATAGCAATTTAGAACTATAAATAAAAAGAGCAATTTCTTCTTACATCAAGAGGGAAACTAATGAAATCTTGTCGGTACAGCAAACAAGTCGGCGATCGCATCAAAAAGCGCTTACCGCGGACGTTTTTTGCTCTAATTGTGAGTTATTTGGACGTAGGGATCCGGGGATTACTACGTAGAAACTGAGTTACACTGATTGAACTAAGAACATTGCTTCCTGATTGATAGTTTGAATTGTCGTTACGCAATAAAATACCTTACTCTCAATTAATACTGGCTGGAAAGACTCCCAATTTTCTTTTTACTTAATAAAATATATTTTTTAATGTTTTACAGCTACTCAACAATATGGAACATCTGTTTCATACATCTATGTTATAAAATAAAAAATGTTTGGTGACAATTTTTTGCTCAGGCATTGTACTAAAGAAATAAATGTGCATTTTTGATGTAGAATTCATATATAACGTAATAATTGTATTTGTAATTGAATTCCCAGTACCATATGTGGCATTTGTACCTTATTTTAGTGCTTATCAAGTTTAAAAATATATATTCTTCTACTCTCTTATATGAAGCTAAATAGTTTATTTGTTACAAAGCCTTAGGTTATTTATCTATCAATGTAATAAAATAATCTTTTCAGGATCGTCTTCATATTTGTAGTGGATATTTTTTTACTTCATTTATAGACGGGAATTAAAAAAAAGTTTTAAATGGTGTATTCATTTCTAAAACTAGAATTTTTTTCTTTGCTTTATATTTACAAGCCACTAGGTATTCGTACCTCCACAGTAACGATCTAAATCGCCCTACTATATCGACCCCTGCACTCAGTGCTAAAACAAAAGTCACTCGGCATCCGTCCATACATCATTCTCCCGGTGGGCGGCAAATAGCCCGTAGGAGCAAATCGTGCGTTCTAACGTGCACTATCAACTTGCGGTACACTACCTTTGTTATGTATATTTTTTTGGTTTTGTATTTGCAGTCCGTGGGTATTTCTGAAACCTATAGAACTACGGAATGTATGGGAAATTTAGCGGATTTTGTATCTTATTTAGCCTTAATACAAATAAAGTTCAGGGAATTGAAAAGAATAGCGAGCGCAGCCGATCTATTTAGCGCCTAGCTGAAGAAAGGAAGAACTTCCATCTAACATATTTTATTCAAATATCGATGTTTTCTTGAGTATCCAATTGATTCTTTAAGCTATTTTTGCAAACGATTTTGCATTAGTAAATAAAACTTAAACGTATTAATTTTAATATTTGTTTAAATGAAGTTTTAAACAACTACATTCCTTATTTGAAAAGAAAAAATATATATTTCCGTATCTCCATGAGCAGTTCTCCGACAGGCAATTGCCCGTAATAGTAAATCGCGCATCTAAACGCGCAATATCAATTGCGTTGCAGTCATTACCAGTCGCTCGATTGCCCGCACGTGCCGGACGACCTTTTGTTTTGTTGCCCGTTTATTGTTACTCGTAGTTCGTCGACTATGAAAATTTATTATTTTCAAATGGTTTTAAAATTCTGGTCATTTACGTATTTCTTTAAAAATTAGATTTTGCTGGTTGTTACGTTACTGATCTTATGCTCAATGTTCATTGCGTTGCATTCATTACCAGACGATTTGGACAGATGGTCGATTGGTTTCTGTTTGTAGTTTTTTGTCGTACTTCTATATTTTTATGTCTCCTTCGTCAGTTATTTAGTTACTTCCATCTAAATGCATATCACATTTGTAGATACAATCGTATTTGTTTTTCATTGACTATTTACTATCATTTGTATTAAATATTGGAGGAAAAAAAGAAATTTTTAACTTTGCCTTATTTTATTTTTTAGCTTGCAACTATATTTTGGGTTTAAACTGGTTAAAATAAATACCTATAGATATAAAATAAAAATATTTTTTATAAACACTATGTAACATTTATTTCTATGAATTCTTGAGTGATATTGAGTGGCTTGATGAGCACTTTTAAATAAAATAAAAAATGTTATTTGATAAGTTCAAAAAAGTTGCTAATCGAACCGAAGGAATTTCTGTCATCATCATTTCGTCAATTAGTGTAAAACACGGCGAGTTACGCAACTTTGTAACAGTATCCAGCATTCAATTATCTTTTCTTTTATTTCTACTACTATTGTTTCCATTTCCGTAAACGAGGAAAGACATCATCCAAACCAAGAAGCATATAAAACCAAATAAACTTCGCAATATGTTTTATAAAATCAGGTTGTTGGCAAAATATTGCTTAATTAAGATTTTTTTAATGTTTATATTTAAAATAAATAAAGCTTTCTTATCAGAAAAGTATTTGCTGTCGGACACTTTATATAAATTTGTATGCAGTATCTGATTATTGGCCTACGAAGGGTGTAATAATCACTGTATATGGGGAGAAATCTGCCACCAAAAGCTTCAAAAAAATTCTAAATTCTGCCGTAAGTCAAAAACCAAGCAGAACATATTAGTCTAGAGGGCCACGCGGGTCCCATTATATTGAAAGAGCTAAGATGGGCCCCCATGGCCCAAACGAACTTCGCAGAATTTTGGTCTGCGTTTTAAGTGTTACAAATCTTGATTTCTTGAATCTTAAAGATAGAAAGTTAATCTTGAAGTAGTAAGAATAATAAATAAATTTGTTGTCCTGTTCATTTGTAGAGTTTACCATTTAGTTTATAGCTCCTTGGCCTAAACAAAAAGTTTTGTTGCTAAAGGGCTACTGAAGCACCTTTGAGGAGTGGCTCTCAATATCCGAAAATAACGTGACATTTTGGTATCTAAAAATTTTCAGTAAGTACTTACGCGAGTCTTATATATATTTTTTATTTTTTTGTCTATATATTGTTTACTTTTTTCAATTTTGGCAAAAAGCAAAAAGTATCAATTCAAAATTTATAAAATTCTTGATTGGTTAAGAGCATTAAGATATCTTAATGCTCTTAACCTATCAAGAATTTATAACCTATATAGAGCTATCTATGTGTCTTAATCAAAGTTTTCCCAACACTTATTCATTGAGACCCTTCTCATTAGTCCCTTCTGCTTCAAATTTAAATTACGAAAGAGAGTTTTTACAAGACCTCATGCAGCAGCATTAATATTGTCTTAGAAATATACACCAATTTCTACTAGGAAATAAACTGATTGTATTCAAACGGTATAACAGATGTCTATGGACTATTACGATGAAGTTAGCTTTCAAACAAAATCTTATAACTTAGCCCATCATTATAACTGATGCTTACATATAAAGCCCAGCATTTTATTAAACTAAAATAAGAAGAAAGTCTTCCTGACTAGTAAGCTCTACTAAAATAACTATTAAAAAATTCTCTACATTTTTCATGTAAACAAAACTCCAATCCGTTACACAATAACATTAAGTGGAAAAGTGTTTCTTTTTTATCCTTATAATGAATGCAATCTCGACCTAGTTAGACCGCACTAGACTTGCATTTTCTGATGAAAAATAAACATGTTCCAGTTTTTGTCGGTCTGTTTGTGGCTAGATGTCACTCGAGAGACTTCAGACTAGTGAATTTCTAAAGGCAACTTCTTTGTACTTCAACGTTGAGCGGTTCTTGCCGGTTAATTCTTTATTTTTCCGTATCAAAGTTCTGCAAGAAATGACTTTTAATTCAAAGAGCAAAGAGTTTTCATTTGAAAACTATGACTTGACTGCAATTTTGCTATGAAAACGTTCGTAATTATTTTTAATTCATAATTATGTAGGTTGACTTTCTGAGAGGATGAAAAATTACATTTGAATTTAAGTTGTAAAATTGAAAAGTCTTGTTTTGCCCGCATGTGGCTTCAATGGCTGGAAATATTTTAGTTTTTAAGTTAATTAGTCGTGTTCAAAATTATTTATACTAGCTTTAAAACCCTGATCGTCTACTTGTTTGATACCCCATTTTCACTTACTTCTGTCACCTACCATTGCTCCTAGTAATTTGTGTGCTTGCATTGTGCCATTCAGTGAAATTACTGGGTACTGTGAAAATGTACGTACATACAACATGAGTGTAAGTAGGCTACGAAGGCTGCCCTCATCTTTCGCGGGCCGTATGTTTGAGTGTAATTTGAAATTGTATCTAAAAATAAAGATTCACTGTAAAAAGAATAGTGAAATCCCAGAAAACTATTTCTAGCTTTTCCTACTTATTTGTCGAATTTTAGTTAGTTTATACTTTGATTTGTAATGTTTTTAAATGTGACCTTCTACTAATACCTGTATATATTTTATCATCGAATTATGCAGCGCTGTTCTATTTATTATCAATGATGAGGTGAAAATCTGACAAATGCATTACATACATACATTGAGGCACATGATAATTGTGAATGTTTAAAAATATGAAAAAAAGAACAAAAAGGTCGTCGCAACAAGTTACCATGACGAGAGCACTTTACAAAAAGTCAGCAAGCCGTTAAATTCTAAATTTATTATTTGAAATCCAACACTTTATTGTTAAACATATTCGCTTTGTTTTGGGGCCGGCAGGGGGCGCGGACGTAGCAATAAGTTAAAATTATTATTCTGTCAGCGAATCCGAATTTTCGATGTATTCCCTCATGTTCTTTCCATGTTAGACCCCAAGGTTTCGTTAGTTTCAATCAGTGTTGGATATCTTACAGTGTTTCAATTTTTAAGGAGCTCTGAGATTTTAAAAGAAATTTTGCACATTATCTATACTCATACGGCAAATATGAACTATTTTCAAATTAATGTTGGAATAAATATGACCGCTTGATCAGGGGACCTGGCGGTCGACTTTTATAATTAGTGGACTTCTTCGTGCTAAAATTGTAAAGTATAGTGGTGCCGCCCACGCACTCTGGAATCACATTATCTGGTCAAGATTCTCAACATTGAGGGATCGATAAAGGCGAACAAAGACTACTGAAAGAATAATGAAAACTACTTTAGTTTTGAATAAATTTTGCAATTTTACAGTTTTATCCATTTACTTTATATAACTGGCTCAGCGACTCAAAGTGGATCTTGACCTCCGAAACGAGAGAGTTAGTGTGCAAATTTGATATTTTTATTTTTTATTAGTGAGTTGAATACCAATTATATATAACAGTCAACGATTTTTTCTTCTTTCTAATATAAATTATGAATTCCGAGAATAATATTAGGCAATTATTTCCAACCAAACGACACAAAGGGAACAAATTTGAATTTTCGGGGCAGTATTTATGATATCGGATTGATCGAGACTGTACGTATGATTTGGAGGGTTTTGCAAACAATTTATCTGCAAGTTCAGTGTCTGTTTGTTTTGGCTTCAGATATCGCTTTATTGTTTTGAGAACGAAGTTTTTCGCGTTCAATATCCGCTGTTTGTTTTGTTTCTAGGTGTGCCTCAGGCAGAAAACGAATTGGGTAGACAGGGTAAATACTTGATTTTTGACAAGTTTGAAGAATGCTCTTACTTATTTGATATCCTATCCTATATAGATATTTTTGTTATTGTTACACATTAGGTCTACAAAACATTTTTTGAATTTTGTTGCGGATTATGACACAGATTTGATGTTTTTATTCGATTTAAGATTAAGAATTTGTATATACTTATGCACATTGCTTTCAAAATAAATACTTACGCATAAGTTTGTTAGTTTCTGGTCTCACTTTCTCTTAGCTTTGCTTATTCTCGCGAGAATACAAAACTAAATTTCTTCAGAAGTGGTGTATCATTTTTCTCATTATTGTGCCATTTGAAATAAAAATAAGATATACACTTCTTACGCTTGTTTTGCGACCCAAATTGGATCTTGACCTTCTAATGTAGTCCACATAATATTGGGGATAATCTGTATGTATGTCTAGTCTGTGCGCCTCGGAAATTGACAGCTCCTGCAGGTACATTGAATATCGAAAGACATACCTACTTTCTGAAAAATAGGAAATATGATCCGATGACGCGTAAACAATTATTGGTATAGCAACTATGCAAGTATCAAATCTGTAAATAAAAAAAATGGTAAAAATTCGAAAAAAGTAATATTTAATCATACAGTAAGATATCCTTATTAATTCAAATTAAAAGTGTACTGATCAAGGACAGAGTAAAATGGAGCTTGCTTGTTTATTGCTATGTCAGACCATTTAATTACAGTCCACAGTATCATACAATCTGCAGTGCAGTAACGCCTACTTCCTCTATGGTTAGAACGTCTGTACACGACAGTTGTAAGGGTTTTATAAAGCTTACTTACTGAGTTGTACTATATAGAATGTGTTTATTCGAGATCTGGCGATTTTTTAAAAGGTATTTGACAAATAGAAGAAGAAACATGTTGGGAATCTTTATACGACACGATGGTTTAATAAAAAAAAACATGATTGAAGAAAAGATTATAAGAGGTTCAGGTAGACCAAGGCATAGTTATATGAAATAGATAAAGCAAAAAACAAAAGTCGTGTCATCAAGATATAAAGGAACTCGCAAATGATAGGCAAAAATGGATAGAACTGCACCGTCAAGAGCGTAGCTCAAGTTTATGATATCGATGACAAATACACTTGATTTGGTTTTTCCTTTGAATTATGTTGTTAAGAAGGCTTGAAAATACCCTTTGAGAGGGACAGAAGCTTCTGACTACGTGGTAGTGTCTTTTTTATATTAAATCTTATTACTGTATTTTTTTTTCTGTGAATATCGTAAATGATGACTAGGCACAAAATCATATAGGTATCTCAGTTATCTCGCAAAAATACTTTTCTTACTGGTGACGGATTCCGCTTCCTATCAACAATTAATTCAAAAACCTATGCCCAATCGATAAAAGGTGTGTTAATAAATCTTCATCATAATTTCTTGTAGGTCATGGTGAACCAACCATGCACATCCTGGTGTCAAGAGATTTTCTAAATCACCTTTCGGCCTATAACATGCTTAATAAACGAAAAGGGTATTAATAAAAGATTCAGTCATTGTTTTTAGCGAACACCGGGCTTAAACATATTGTTTGTTTCTTAATTTAGTACAAGCTCATAAAGTACTATCGAGCCACGTTGCACTTTAAGTTTTGTTTCGAACTTTTGATAACGTCTTCCAAGAACTTTATACCAGTTTTAGTATTCCGATAACTAATTAAAAAGTGCAAATTTGAATTAGCCTCGAAATAATTGGAACAACCGTTTTAAACATGTCAGATAATTAAAGTAATATTTTACAAAATTAAAAGTTCTTGTAAAGTTAAGGTATTAAGAGCAGAGATTGAATCTTTTTCGCCATTTTCCCATTAGCACCTATATTAATTGCCCACCTTTTTTACGAAACAAAGATTTTCACACGCCACTGTATCGTGTAAAAAATCGTGAACAAAATGTTCTTAGAAACAGTATAAAGTCCTTTTATCGTGGGCATTCATCTCAGAACATTAGTTTAAGGGTATACCGAGTTCCCAAATGAATTTTAATCTTTGAGGCGGCAAAAATCGCATAATTTAACCGCCAGATGCTATCGTCATATTCGTGCGAGTTTATTTTGGAAATAAGGTATTTTATTATGTCGTTTTTTACGATCGAAGGGACTGCCGCTTCCTGACTTGAATTTGTAAAATATGTATTAAAAATGATGTAGAAAAAAAGTTAATCTTGACTGAGACATTAGAATTTCTTATTTACAAGAAATTGTACAAATAAAATAAAAAAATAGATTATTGTTGATCTTTTTATGTTGTAGGAGAATTTGCTGCAGGAAGGAAATGGTATTGTCAAGTCTCACAGAAACCGGGCAGTTTCGTACAAACATGTGTCTGCCTATTGCATCTTTAGCGTTAAAACGACGACTATATAGTTAGACGACCTAAAGAAAGTCACAGGCAAACGCCGAATGTGGGCTACAATCGGTTATTATGAAAATCCTTGGGCCTAAACCGGCAGTGAAATGTTTTAACCCATGCCCTAGTTAAAGTCCTTATAACTTATTTATTAACAATTATATTCCGGTTCAATTATACAAATCTGCTCCCTAGCTTATTACTTTTTAACAATGTTTACACAGAAATACTTAATTAGGAACAAACAAAAGGTCGCGATGATTAGAAACATATTGTAACAACCCTTGGAAATATATTGTGGACCTTTCCTTATCTGCGCCAATATTCTCTTGTTTTCTGTGATATTGTAATATTGTAGTCCTCAGGCCGTGGATATATTATAAGATATACATTGTATTTTAATCTAATATTGAAACCTTTCTCGTTGATAATAAAATGTATCTCTATACATAAACGTGTGTAAACAAACAAACCTCTTCAGTGAAGTAAAATCAAATTTATTTTTTTCTTTTTTGTGTTTAAAAGTAATATGTTTCACAAACATCCTTGTATAAAGCTATGAAGGTTATTTTGTTTTTTGGTTTAAAAACACATTTTTGTTAAATTGGACGACTTTACTTTTGGAAAATGTACATGGGTCACCTCCACCTTAAGGGTATTACTTTTTCTTTTTTTTTAATTGTTCTATAATTATAAAAATTGATAATTAAATTGGAGCAAAATGTGGCGATAGCGATACAAGTAGCCATTACGAGAGAAGAGAATTGAGATAGGCGGTCGACCTACGGGTGAAGTGGAAAATTCATGAAGAGGCCTATACCCAACTAAGGGTGACACCGGACTGAAAAAGAAGAAAAGAAGAAGGTATCATAAAACACGAAAATACTCTTACTCTATTATTTACTATCACATGAACCACATAATTCGTAAACAAAGGAATTAAAAGATACCACCGAAGGTCTTTCGATTTCTTTCATTATACGGCGAGATCTAATTTGTTATTAAATAGCCTATTATGCCCTTATAACGTTAGGGGTGGTCTTTGGCATCCCATGAATTTTAACTTCTGTCGTCGAAACGTTTAAATATTTATAAAATGGGGTTGAATGCTTCCGTTGCCTTTAAATTGGTATTTTATGTTTTAGGAATTTAGAGTTTGTTGTGAAAAAAAATTTACTTGTCATTTTTTTCGTGCAGTTTACGAGTAAGGGTGTCTATTTTATTATTTTTCTATAAAGCGGTTAGACCCTGTATTTGTCTTAGCGCTTCCTAATATTCATTCTCAGTTATTCGTTTGACCTTTCAACTTAAAATAAATAACTTAAAGCTGATTGTAATCCAACTAGTTTTTTATCATAAAAATCGGCGACACCATCAAAGCATGATTGATTAGCAAAAATAACCTTTTTCCAAAAGCTATCCAGATTATAATGTAGATTTACTTAAATTTATATCTGTGCGATTACGATTCTACATACACGTTTTACAAATGGACAGTATTAATAATATGTCCACGAAGAAAGAGTACAGAATTACAGAGTAAAATATGAATAGAAAATATTTTATACAAATACAGATAAGCCAGTAGGCATTAAAGTGGCCACCTACCTTATGTAAAACTACAGAAGAAAAGGGTACAGCCATATTACATTGCAATTCGTTATCAGATTAACAGGAAGGGTTAAATGATAATTTTAAATTGTCATATTAAATGAATAAAATATTTAATTGAATCAATTAGTATTAGATAGTAGTTTTATTTTGTGAAACTAGTTTGGCTATAAACGTTCACCAAGCAAAAGATGGCTGAGTGAAGATATCGCTTTGAAGATTGTGTGTTGTTCAAATTATTAAGAAGCAAATTGATTGTTCTTTTATGGGGCAAGTTGGCTAAAAAACCCATTCTGTTTGGATTTGGAGTATATACTTGATTATTGCAACATCATGTAAGTAGGTAGGTATTGTAGTATATTCTTTGACTAGTTTAGTCTACAGTCGCCACACAAATGTTATCGCAACCGCATCGTACGGAGATTAAGGTTGTGGCAGCGAATGCATCGTCATGCCTCCGTATGTATAGCCTGATTTGAAAGCGAACGTCTTTAAAAATAAATGTATAATTAATTTTGTTTGTAATAACTTTATTGTACTAAAGCTAAAGTAAAAACAAAAGTATACAAATAAAACAAAAGTACAATGGCGGATTTATCCCAGAAAGGGATATAATTTTATTACTGGTATTATTGATATGGTAGCGGAAGAAGTGGATGAAGATTGCCTGAGATCATTAAAATGGCATAATCTGAAGGAGCTAGGCACACGCCCATGTGGTTGATAAACGCCGAATAAAGAGAAGAGAGAAAATACTACTACTATTATAATACTACTAATATTCAGAATTTTATTATAAGTAATAATTGTAAACAAGTGAATATAACAAGCTTTTAATGGGCTTAGCTCTTGGAATATATCTTTTTTTTAAGAAGTGTGAATTCTAAAAAAATATGATGCACACCATGTAGTCAGAGTTCTTAAAAATTTCGAAAAGTCTTTATGTGTAAAATTCAATGAATATTATTATCAAAATCCAATCCAAATGTATATACTTATATATTTCAAGTGTTACTTTTATTTGCAACAACAACTTCTATTTCTAGGTAATAAACCGCTTTGTGCTAGCAACTTGTACCAAATCCTTAGATGCTCTAAGCCTCAGGGAATTGAGAAAATAAAAATGAACATTCTCCTTGTTGCCTTATCGGAATAGATTACTTTTTCAAAATGTCCTCAAGGGTAATATAGTTTGACTCCGAAGGATTTATTCCAAACCGTTACACTCCACAGATTTCTCAAGCTCTGCTACTTGCAATAAATAATATGAATTAACAGGAGAAAGGCTTTAATTACATTGATTTCTTAAAAAGGTCAAAATAAATAGTTCCTACAATTTTCTAGTCTAGTGGGGAATTTCTTGTTTCTTAGAGTTCCGTACGTCCAAGAGGTAAAACCCAACTAACATAAACGCATTTGTTTATCTGTGTATCCCTCCTGTCAGATCCAATTTTCTTCTATATCATCCATCATCATTTTGGTTACAAGCATTCCGCTGTTATTTGGATTTGTTGGATGATAAATCCAATCTCAAAAATTCTAGTTATCATCATATCCTCTGGGTTTAATGGTCAATTGACTACGCACACTCTAATATCAGAGTTCTTCGAAACTGCCTCTTGGACTCCTACGTGGTTCCTTTATCAACAGCTAGATGGCAGCCAGGACCAACGGCTACCACTACAGTGATAGTTCAAACTCAAAAGCTGCCATCATCTAGCAACAGGGCTATGGCTTCGGAGAATCAGGTAGAAGTCCTCTAGAGCGCCTGTCAGAAAGGTCTTAGGATGGCAACTGGGCGTATTTCATTTTCATAACCTTTCTTATCTAACGTCCCTCCATTATGTATCGCCCGCTGCAACTAACTGATTTCAAAAGCTATGTTGCTTTTTCAATAAATAGATAAATATCTGATATAATCCCGTAGAAAAATTCTTCATTCGACGTACAGAACCCTCTTCATGCGTGTTCGACTCATACTGATTTTTTAAGGCACGTTCCAACGGTTGCGTGTGGGCGAGTTAAAACATAATAACCCGCTATTTTAAAAATGCCTTTTACCTTGCCTACCGCACGCAGTGAACAGTCACATTTTGAAGTATCAACTTAAAATGTCGTGGTTACTTTTAATGCCAGTGGTGTTTTGGAAGCCCATTGTTTTCTTTGGGACATATTTATTTTTGTTGCTACAGCTTATTTTGCTTTCGAGTCCATTGTTTAACTGATTTACCCGTTGTAACGTCAAATAGTTTCTTAAACATTGATTTGTTGATGTTATTAATACAAAATTACTTGGACTGCTTTCACGAAGGAGAAATGAATTTGTCAAAAGGTAACCAAGATATGTAATGTTTAAAATGATTAAAAGCGTCTAGGTTGAACAAATTATCAACTGCCATTTCACTCCAAAGCATTGAAGAATTAATAACATGCCACTATCACAAATTTAGGGCCATTACCAGGGCTATAGCCTGCATTACTTATTTTAGTTCCGGTGTTAATATCTCAAATGAGGGTGAGACTCAGTTTTTAAGAGCCTGTATCTTCTAGCTTTAAGTATGCGAGCCCATTTCACCTGCTTTATTCACCTTTTGATAGACTACAAAATAATTTTCTTATTTGAGTTAGTGATAGGTAAAACCCATTTTTATTTTTAATTGAAAAAAAGATAATTAAATTTGAAATAGGGTACTGTACCAAAATAACATGGTACATAAAACTAAAGAGATTAACCAACAACTTTTAAAAAAATGTATTACGAGTTTTTGATTTATATAATAATACAAAAAACGTCATTCGAGCAAGACAGCACAAGTATTATTATGCTACTAGAAGTTATAAAGAGTCATAGACCAACAGGCCCATTTCGCGTTGATCTTTATGAAGAATGCATATTTGTTAATTTATTATTTCTCATTTAACACCTCTAGATTTAAATTAGCAATCTTTTGAAAGAATATTTTTTGCTCCACCATATGATGTTTTGATAGCTTCATTCGAATCATTTTTATACGTTTTGAGTTCATTATTATTCGCTACGGGATACCAAACATGGGTTCATTACCTAGCCACAAAGACTACTAAATTGTTTTAATAGACAAAATGTGAGAGTCACCATGCTTTGTTGTTATTGAAAGCTATCATCGCTCTTCATAACACCTGGTTTTGATTCAGATTTTTATCTCCGTGTTATAATTAAGCGTAGGCACTCGTATGTATTATTTCTTTTTAATTGAATGTATTGGACTTTTGAAGTTATTAAGTTCTTATTACATGAGATGCATATGTATGGAATATCTATCTGGTTCTATAATGTAAAATCATATAGCATTTACATGGAATTGTGAAAAAATATGATCTAAAAATTTGTCCACCGTTCATCTGGGGTCGGGTCCCCAGTTTATCCCTATACTTAATTTTTAGTATTTAGCTTTGCTTTTATTCCTTTTATTTTCAACAAAATTCCAGTGAATTCGTAATAAACAAAGCCAATGGCACCAGCTAGTGCATAGATTCACATCGCGTCAACATTCACGGTCTCAAATTAAGGGTAATTTATCTAATCATCACCTCAAAGCCAATGGTTTCATCTCGCTTATTCGCCACTAAACACCGCAAAACCGTGTTTTGGTATTACGAAGCTAATGACCCATTGAAGTCGGTACTTTCGTTTTTGTACTCGATTGTTATTTAATAGAAAAGAGGTAATGTGACTTTTTCAGTTTTTAAAATTAGAAAGATGGAAAGGGAAAGGGTTTTTTTTGAAGTTTTTAAAATTAAGAAGATGGAAATGAAATAAGAATATCTCAATTTAATCTCATGTTGTATATCATTAAGAAATTCATTTTCGTTTTTTACTGTATGTGTATATATAGCGATATCTCTTTAAATACTGACACAAATATAATAACACACATTTAAAAACTGTACTTAAATAGTTTTCATAAATACATACATATAATCAAGTCTTAATCTCATACGGGTTAGATAGAGCCTAGAGACATAAGACCTTAGGCCACGTTTCGACAAGCATAAATAATTTTCACTTATCAAAATTTATTTTGAAATATTGATAACATTGGACATAATCTGTTAGAATTGGTTTCATCTCACGGGTCTGCTGCCGAAGTCCCACTGTTGAGCAAAAGCGTCTCCTACATTCACTTAAAAAATAAAGATAGATATACTAGAGGTATTTTTAATTTTTCCTCTATAAGCCTCAACGTCGTCCGAACATTCACATCCCATTCATTTCTTTAAAGGAATACAAAACATACAAGTACGTAATCCTACCATTTCCCTTTGACGTCCAATATTGTCAGTTCCACTGTCAATAGTACAAAATCTCCAGCATCTATCAAAGAAAGCGGCTTACCTGTCGCGGGCAATTTCGCCGTCCACTGGTTTCTCGCAAAGGAAAGCCTCTAAGTCTACACAACGCCTGAGGCTTGTAATAGTATTGCAACGTGTATGAACAAAGTTATCGATAACATCAGACTTTGAATAAGTACCTATAGGTAGGTAATCATTTGCTAATGAGTTAAGTAAAATGCTTAAGCCTTGTGTTATTTGAATTTGCTAAGTTGCTCTGAAATGCACATAATAACCACAAAAAAGGATAGGCTATATATAACAAAGCGAAAGTAATTTACTTCTTCCATTCACAGACAAAGTATCAAATTTAAAGGAATTCTAAATGATTGGAACACGACATCAAAAAAAATTACGCTTATGAATTACTTGACTACATCAATATTCAGAAGATTTTAAATTTAGCTACATTTGTAGGAAATTCGTTTCGTGGGAAGCCAATGTCTGTGGGTCGATGATAAGTTTAGTGTTTAGGGAAACAAAAATCACGAATTCAAAAAAGGGATTTACTAATCAGTCTTGACCTAAAACGTTTGGATTAGATTTTATGAAGCCAAATACGTAAACAATAGACTCTGGGAAAAACAAATTGATATTTCGTTTGTTCCAATTTCGCAAACCAATAGCAAACAAACCAGTTTGGTTATTGATATAGTTTTTCGTTTTTTACATTCTTTGTTGCTGGAAAATGGGTCATTTGATAATTCATCACCAACTATCGCATTGGAAGATAAGTCTAATCTTAGCATATTAGTTGCATCCGAAGCAGTATGGTTACTGAGCTTGAGTTTGCTAAACGCAATGTAAAATCTCTTTTTAATAGTTTTACTTGCTTTTATATGACTATTAATACTAATGGTATATATAGCGTAAGCCAAAACCGTTTCACATAAGAAGCTAAAAAAATTACAATTCCGTTACAAACACATCGAGTTTCTAGAACTCATGGATGTTCACACAAAGCGTGTAATTAAACTGCTCAATGATTAATTATGAAACAAAAGTTTGTCATCATACGAGTTTGAATTCATTTGCAATTAACTTGTTATTTATTTATTGTCGCTTTATTAATTTCAAGAACTAAGTCAAATCAAGTAAAATGGAGCAGACACCCCTCATTGATTTACATTGTTCCAAAATTATTAGATAATAAATAAAAATAAAATATAGTATTTAAATAATTTTTTATAGTTAAAACTTTAATAGGTAAATACGTTTTGGCAGTTAATAAAAATCGAATCTCAAAAAGTGAAATTTCAAGAATAACTATAATAATGTGCCTGAAACACATATCCTTCACTTTATTGTTCTTTGATGTTTGGTATCATCGATTGTACCTAATTTTAGACTCAGAACCTCTTTCAGACCAATTTAGACAAAACGACAATACTTATCTACTACAAATCAATAAAAATATTTATTAACTAGCGACCCGCCCGGCTTCGCATGAGCATAAAAACCTTTCTCTTGAATCACTCTATCTATTAAAAAACCGCATTAAAATCCGTTCCGTAGTTTTCAAGACTTAAGCATAATTATATAAAGGGATATAGGGACAGAGAAAGCTTTTCTGTTTTATACTATGTAGTGATGATAGTGATAGTTAAGTGATTCACTGGGAGAAATGATCTTCTAACACAGATTCTACTATGGCTTGACAAAGGTGGTCTTATTCTCCACGTCATCTAAATGGTTTCTATAGAACACCGTCGTACCAACGGTGACTCTTCTGCAATTTTGTCGCAAGTCTTTTACGTATTCTATTAATTTCTCATGCGGACTTTCCACGACTCCGGACATCCATAGTCGCGGTCTTTTTAACACTGCAGTAGGGTAATTAGCCGTATATGTTAAAAGGTATGATTAGTAGTCACATACGCCTTTTGTTAGATGACATAGTGAATAGCGTTGTCTGTCAGTTTGCCAGCTTTAAAATTGTTAACGCGGTTCGACCTATAACCTAGCATTAGATACAATACTATCACAAAGAATGTTATGCTATAATGGTTTTAAAACCGTTATTAAATACAAAATCCAAGTTTGATTGAACATTTGTTTATAATTGTTATTTATATATCAACCAGACGCTTATTATATTTGTTTTTTTATTATTTATTTCACGAATTACAATCAGCATCACAGAATGTGTCTTTTCAGTTGATCAGTCAATTACAAAAAAAAGTAATTGAAATTATTTATTAGGTTCATTTGCACAGAATTAGAATTAAACAAATAACGTTAAATAAAATGAGTGCATTATGCCAGCAAGATGCCAGCATGTTTATGAACTATGAAAGTAAAAAAGTACACACAAATAATACCTTCTTAATGTAAATTTTATACGAATATATACAAACTTAAATATACTTATTTGTATAGTTCGGTAAAAATTGACACTTTAACAGTAGCTTATGAATTTTTATTAGTGACAAGAGGTTAGAACGGCCGTCAAAACGTCAAGCCCTTATCATTCGAGACTTTGAAGACTTTTTTGTGTCAACCCTTTACCATATTTCAAGTTTAGAACTTTGAAACGAGAATTATTATTATTCGAATATTCTAATTACACATTGAAAACAGGTACTCAACTTGTTACGAAATCCAAATTTTCAGAATGCTGGCTGCTTGTTGAGAAGTCTTGAATAATAATGTAATAGCAAGCGCTGGATTCAAGCCGCTTCCAAGCGGTCATTTTGGAAATCTTTGGGGGACGCCTATGTCCAGCAGTGGACAGCCTGCGGCTGAAATGATGATAGTGATGAATAGTAACGATGCAAATATGTGTCTCTTTATAAAGCTGCATACCGCGTACGTATATTTTCTTTACCATCAGATTCTGGACACTATTGGAGCTTCCACGAACGCTTACAAGAAACTTGGCATAGAAATCACTTATAGCAGCGTTCGCAAACATCCTTAATTGATCCGTTTATAAAAGCAAGTGAAAAATATAGATATTTGAAGTATCCGATAGTGGTGTGCGTGTGATGACTATTTAGAAAGCGAGGGATATGTGTAGTGTATAGATCGTAGCGATTGTAACTCTATAGCCTTTAGCTACCCTTGTATTAAAAGCAAGACTTTTAAGGATTTATTTATTTAAAAGGAAGTCTCAAATTTATGAAGACAGTAAAACTAGACTTGCAGCTCAAAAAAGTTGGTACATGTACTCGTAAAATATATATTGACCTAATATTTTTCACTACAAACTCAAGTAGACCGAGAGAGCCCACCTGTTTGCTCAATTGTATGAAATAATCCCATGGGAGCACCCGAGCAAAAGATAGTTTTGCACAAACTATAACTTATTTACTCTGTCTATTTTGTACACCAAGTTTGGCAAAACAAAACGCCCGCCTCTCCCCTTGTTTGTTTGCGGCAATGCCATCAAAATACTCCATGCCCATTAAGTAAATATAAATATTCGTGCAGCTATTGTTTCCTTTTCAATATGTTTAAACAAGAGCACACGCAAGCATACATACACTCAGATTGAAGACTCGAGGTGATTTAAAAAAAAAACACGTTATTTGCGATTATGAAGATTGACAAGTGATAAGTGTAGAGACATGTAGCAAATTAAAATCAATAGTTTGTGCTAACATGATAACCCATAGATTAAAGAATTTGCCCGCGCGCGATTCCAAATTCTTGTGATTATCAGTGTTTAAGAAAAATCAAGCTTCTTCTGCATCTGCATTGATGATAATATCAATTCCTTTCATCAAATTTCAATGTTCGGATTTGACTCCATCTCAACAGCATTTTCAAAAGTTGACATCAGGTTGGTCAAGCCAGGTCATCAAAACAATTGGCTTGATAAAACTTGTAAATTGGTAAAATTATGAAAGAACAAAAATAAAATCTATTTCTGTTTTCAAGAAGCGCATAAAGGATTATTATCTTTCTTTAGCATAATAAATGTATATTTAGTCTAAGTAAGTATATTTGTATTTATATGGTATATATATTTATTTAAGTATGTATGTACTTATGTATGTATGTTTATTATATTATAATATTCTAGTACACGCCTGTTACCCTTTTCTTCTCGTTTCCTCTCTTGGGTCTGCTGGAAGAGATTTCTTTAGAAATAAGCAGCACCCTTGTACTAATGTTCTTTATTCTATGTTCTTTTCTTTTGTATATTTTTCTGTGTACATGAATTTGGAAAATAAATAAATAAATATATAAATAAATTATTTCTTTATTTAGAATTCACTCAATCAAATCCATAACTAGGTCACTCATTATGACGCATTAATCAATACTTGAAGTGTGGCTATGTAGGTTTAGGCACCTACAATAATGTCAGAGTTCAAGTTGTCCCAATTAGTTGGTAAGTGGTATTAATTATACACTTGCAACTTATAACTAGGAATTTCAAAAATAACCTTAATATAAAAGTTTAAAAAAGCAATTATGTGAAGTAATTTGTATTTAGTACATTACTTACTTTTAGTTACCCTTCTTGAAATCCATGATTGAACAAGTAGAGGAGAGGAGCCACATTTTGTGTTGTGGCGACTCACTGTAAATAAATGGACCACTTTAGAGTCGCGTATTAGAAATATAGGCACATTGTACCTATAAAGTCAAGACAAAAATCTATAGATAGACTAAAAATGGGAAAAATTGTTCATAAATATCCCGCTATAGTTGACTTGGTGATACGTATTTTATACTTGATATATTATATGATGAGTCTATTCTAATTACATTTCTAGTAGGTACCTATGACATTAATAAGGTTATTAATATCATAAGTACCTACTAGAAATGTAATTTCTAGATGGAAACTCGAAGAGGTCTAATACTAGATGGCTAAATTATTACTAACCGGTTCTGCCAATCTACCTTTATATTTAGCCAATAACTGAAGTAATTTGCCTGATCGCATAAAAATAGAAAATTTCAGATGTATAACTTGTACATTTCTTAGACATTATTACAATACTTCTCCCAATTTTGCAGTATCTGCATTGTATGGTTTCCATGACATATTTTCTTTTAAACCACAATATTTTAACAAGTATACCTTATTTTTAATAACTAAATATCTGCAGCAAATAAATATATATAACTCTCCTAGTTTTTACTAAACAATTATTCCTTTAAAACTCATCTTATGACCAACGCTATCTGATATAAGTTGCTGTAGAGTTGAGCATTCCGCAGACTTAGTTCCTATGATTTAGGACCCCAAACAAGATACTTACTGCGATAGCTCAGCGCCCCTACGACAATCTTAGCCTCTTAAACCAAAGCTCTTCACCGTTCCCACCGTACTCAGCGACACGGGTGCTATGGCGAATTAAAACACCTCCCAAGGAAAAAAATACCTAAATGAAGAATCTGATCTATACTGTTTTTATTTTGTTGAACGCCAATCATGTATAACGACTCTGAATGAGCACTATGTGACACATAACTACTGAAGGTTGATCTTTGAATAATTGAACATTGCCCGTACCACAACACATTCGATTGTACTTCTACAATTCGTTTACTTCATTTGTTCGTTCATTCATCAGCTCATTACATACAAGCGACCCGCGCCAGCTTAATAATCAAAACACATTGCGACATGAGCTCGGAAGAATACTTATCAAAGTTAAAGCTTTGTACAAAGATTGTCTGCATGAATACTCATACATACCGCACTTTTATCTATTTCTGTCAATATAAACAACAGAGCTTGCATCTCAACTTTTTTATCTGTGGCTTGCATAGTTGTGAGTACCTTTCTCACAATCATGCAAGCTGACACTGAAGCTACGGCAGTTCACTAGTAGTAAACACCATTAGGATATTATGAGCGTAAATAGACTAAGTTAACGTATATACGTCCTATCATAATAACGTTCATTTCTCGCGAGCCAACTCTTGACTTCTTCTTTTTCTTCTTCTACAGCCCATCGTCACCCAATGCTGAGTGTAGGCATCTTGCAATGCACGCTGTTCTTTTCGGTCTTGTGCTTTCCTCATCCAACTACTTCCGGCAACTTTGACCAGGTCATCGGACCATCTGGCATTAGGTTTACCGACACTTCTTCGTCCAGTTTTGGGATAACTGTTGATTAGGACCGTTATCGTTTTTATATTAAAAAGAAATCTCAAAAAAAATTGTACAAATCTTATCAAAAACTATTTGATTGTTTAGGAAACCTGATTCCTTGCTAAAGTTCACAGAAATCCTGAACTGGAAAATTTAAAACTAATCATGTTAGACCTTGTGAGGCGGCAATATAAACTCCCATACCAGAAAGTATAGCTTCGAATGCCGTTGCAAACCCACTTGATTAAGAGGCGAGTTAGCTTTCGAGTATAAATCGAATTGGAATAGTAAGTTTCATTGTCGAAATATAACGTCCTAGTCCAATTTACTTAAAAAGCTGAACTTAATTGATACGTCTATTTAAAACTATGATATGTATAGATGATCGACTTGTTTAAGGTTATATCTTTTTCACGAGGCCGAGCAATAGAACCATGGTTAATTTTAGAAAGATATTGGATATTTTATTTGAATGTAATAACTTTAAATATTTTGTTTGCGAATCCACGAAATAAAAGTCAAAATATTTATCAAAAATTCATTAATCAATTTTAAGCGAAAACATTTACAAAATAATGAAACAAATATTCTGATACAAAGCTCGGTTAACGTATTGAGATGTATTCATTCAGTGCTCATACAAAATGTATTGGAATGTATTGAACCGATAACTCGAATAACAACATCACAGATTGTGCTATTCCGTAGAACATTAAATCAATAAAACACAACAGGCGTGTAAAGGGCGGAACAAATGTGTTTTGATTGATTCAGGTGCACTTACATAAGTATGGGGGAGGAATAATTTGTAACCTGTGCGCTTCTGGGATAGAATGTACTTGGGGACGTTGAGGCTAATGTGGACTGGACGATTGTTTTGGTCAAGAAACATCAAATTCTTACTCTAGTAAATTTAAAAACTAAAAACCGTAGGGCATACGATACGTCCTTGTGAGTGTGTGGAAAACCACCTTTTGTTTTCACCACTTTCTAATAATATGGGGTTACCGCTTAACGGCTATAATTCTTTGGACATGTTACTCGCTCAATCTTTGGCCATAGTGCCCAGTAATTTCACTGTTTTCCTATCCTTTGAACAACAGCACATTATTGTAAGCCTGTTGTTTTTAGCCAGAAAAATTGAGACTTTGATCACTTCCAAATTCTTAATTTTTACCTAACTAATACCAAGATGACAAAGATTTAGCTGGTAAACTTATCAAGACCAATGACAAGGCTTCTATGTGATTTTTTTTTCAATCTTTCATCCTACCTCTTGTGTATTAATAATTAGCAGAGCTAAATACATTTTAATACTCAAACTTATTACTAAACTGATAATTTTGCTACAGCAGAATAAAAAAGAAGAAAACAAATATCACTGGACTTCTAGCGGGTGAGACCATATTTATCAGTCTTAATAATAATAGTATATATCCATAAAGATCGACTTTATCACAACACTGTACATTATTCCCAATGCAGTATTATGTCAAGTCATTCTTCAGCTTGCATCAAGGCAGGTTTACATTATTCAAATTCATTTCAACAATAACACGAGCCATCAGATGTAAATATACCACTTCCTGCTCTTTACTGCCCGGTATTTAGGATCATAATCGTAAGACGTTAGTAATTGATGACTGAAAGTTAAGTTTGCTGGTGGAATGGTCTCCATAACAAAGGTTGTATGTTGAAACACAGCATTAGCAAGAAGGTAGTGTTTAGCTTATGGTAATATCGAAAAGAACAAGGCAATATAAGAAGAAAATCCGCGAAGTTCGTTCAGCTTAGAATTGTAATACTAGAAATTATCATACTAAAGTCTATTTGATACGATCATTCACACCAAGAAAATTGATAGTTTTGTTAGTTGTGAGGAATTTAATGCTTATTTGAGAAATAATAGGACAGTTCATTTCTAATAGTTGTCTAAGTCAATTTATTTAGTGTATGCAATCATTTTATTGTGCGTGGTTTAGATAGATTATTTGCCCCGAGCCTATGCTCTTAGTGTCAGATAGTTAATAGGATAGTTTGGACTGAGAATTTTGTACCTATAAAAAAAACTTTAAATTAACCAATTTTAGACCAAATGAACAGATTTTTGTCAGAGAGGTTGCCACAATTGCAGACTATTATTTTACTTGCCTGTCTCTACTTCTGCCATTCGCCAGGAATTAGCATCCCAGTGACTCAAGTGATCGATAGATGGCATTAATATGTCTTAGTATAGGCAGACTCTATTAGTAGGTACACTAATAATCGGCGCGTTTCTTAGCGGTTGAATATCTTTACTAGTAAATTAGTCTGTAATCTGTGGTAGTATCCACTTCATTCTGTCGACATAGAACAGTGGCCAGTCTGGACAGCTCTTGCTATGCGTTTTCGCAGTCAAGTTAATGTCCAGTTGGAATTTGCGGAATTCATTTGCGTCTCGTTCGCAAAATGTTCCGATACAATATCGTTTGTGTTGTTTTTATATTCCTATTCTATATATAGACAATAATCATTTATTATATGCCATATGAAACGTAGAATATAATTTATATTTATATTATAAGACTATACGTTTAGTCAATGTGAATGAGAAATTCATTGCATTCATGTATCATAGGTATTATTGGTTTCATTTGCAACTTACATTATTTTAAACTCTACATTTAGATCTCGGACTATTTCTTTTCCATTTTGTATATTCTTGTATGTATGTAAAAACTTTATTGTACAGAAAGAACATTGATGATACAACATAGAACACAACAAAAGGCGGACTTATCCCCAACAGGGATCTCTTCCAGTCAGTCCTGTATAATAAAGGAAAAAGATTACATGGGCATTAAAGATTACATTGCAAAGATACACATATGAAATTATAAACTAATTACAACACAAAAGTTACTTATCCTATACTATAAATCAACTCAAGTCCGAACGCTCGAAGTATTCCCTAACCCTAAATTTGAAGGAATGTAGTGAGGACGACGTCTTGACCTCCAATGGGAGTTTGTTCCATAAAGTTGCATTCTTTGGCGTTTTATATATGCTACTATTTATATATAAACTAGCTTTTGCCCGCGGCTTCGCCCGCGTGGACTTCCTGGGATGAAAGGTACCCTATGTCCTTCTCCTGGCTCTAAACTACCTCCCTGACAATTTTCAGTTAAATCGGTTCAGCCGTTCTTGAGTTATAAGTGGAGTAACTAACACGACTTTCTTTTATATATATAGATATATGAAAGAATAATAATAAAAAAAGCCAATAATAAAGATCTTGTTATACTAATACCTACTTGTTATATAAATACATTAATGAATTCATTCTATAATATCCACAGCAGATAACTTGAACCTCTAATAGTTCGAATACTTACTCCAGCAGATTATCACTAACCTAAGAACCTTTAACCCATAATTCCAGATAACTTTATCTCAAAATTAAATATATAAAATTTAAAACGGATGCAATACAGACGTTTGTATACTATAAATACCTTCATTAGACTGGATTCAATTCGAAATTAAATTGTCGGATAAATTCTTATATGGACGTAAAGTAGATAAGCCGAGATTGTAAACGCTTAACCCGAGATTAGACTGCCGTAGGTTAACTGTTAAATAAAGAGCTGTACACACTGAACTCGCTTCGTTGTGGTAACGCTTGTGCAAGACCGGGATTTTGTATAATAAATGCAAGTGAATTCTAAATTTCTTCCTTTATATCTTTATCCCATAATGCAAGTTGCAAAGAGGCTAAATTAATTTGTGTGATTTGTATTATTTTTTTATTTATTTTGAATTTAGAAATTCCATTAAAATCATATAACATAAAAGTAGGTAGTTTCCCTTTTTTGCGGCAATCTTCAGAACACAAAAGCTACAGAAACAAAATCAATATATAAAAAGAATGTCGGTGGGTCAACAAAAACCGCAAAATGAGTAAACAATAGCTTTAAAAAGTTTGCAAACAGGTCTATATTGAAAACACGAATAAGATGATCCAATGACAGTGTAGCCAACCGCAGAATACTAATCGGTAGATTTGCTTGAAACCGCAGGCGTAAAGCGACTTGATCAGGCTTGGACGCTGCGGGTTCGATTTAATGACCAAGTTATGTGGGTAATTTAATTATTTATCTGTAGTGGTTTTTACCTTGAAAAACAACAGTTTAAAATACAAGTTTAAACGTAAAACAAAATTGAAAGTTAAACTTTGTTTATGAACTAGCTGTTCCCCCGCGGTTTCACCCACCCATACTGGGTATGTACTATATAGCCTATAACTTTCTACAAGAACTATCTATCATATGCGGAAATAATTTTTGAAATCGAACCAATAATTTTAGTTATAAGCATTCAAACAAATAAACATACTTACACTTTAGCTTTGAATATAATATGGAGTATAGTTAAAGATATCATAAACATATATGCGGCAAAACTTTGAAATTCTTCCATCACCATAAAGCAACTACAAAAAGCCCGCACGATTTCGGTTTTTGCTAAAAGTATTTTAACAAAGAGTTTTCAATTTGAACGGCCATTTTTCGCGAACAAAAAGCGGAATCTGTGCGGTCATTCTCTTTTTGAATTTTGTAACTGGTGATTAAAATAGATTTTGGTTTAGTAAATATTGAGTTTTAGATCAAACGGCTTGTTCTCTGCGTCATTTTTTTTTTATTGATTGTTAAGTTATGCAAGTCACAGTAAAAGTTATATTTGTATAGGTACTTTAAAACTTTATAGGCCAGTGTTATGATTGTATAGATAGGCGACACTATAGAGAACTTGTAGGGAGATCAGGTGCGACTGGAAAGAGATACGAAATGCAAGTACAGCGCACTCTCCCGAGATTCGGCTTGTATAACCGAGAGGTTGGTAGAGCCATGGGAGGTGGAGGGAGGCCATTGTTGTATTTTAGAAGTACAATACCTACCTATAAGATCAATGTATTTTATTGGTCATTTCTTAAAAGTTTGCACAAACCCTTCGTTTCTAAGCTAAAACAAAAACGCGAAAGGTGAAAGAGAAGACATTTATGCTTGACTAAATCATATTATTATGAATCCAACACGTTGTTTTGTCCAAAAAAAGTATTATAAACCGTTAAAAATGGAAAGTGACATATTTGGAACACGTTATAAGACGACGATTTATCTTTCAACGCGTGGTGGGTTTCAGGCAAGAGACGTGCACGTGGACGTAAGAAATCATGACAGAGAACCATCAGGGAGTGGACTGGAATCGTCAACGTAGAACAACTGTTTTATTTGGTGATGGGTAGAGATGAGTTTGTTTACTAACAGGCAAGCACCAGAAGTGTAGAGGCACAAAAAGAAGATAAAAATATTATTATGATGTAATTTTTACACGTCATGATCGACTGCACCTAAGGCTGAATTATGAATTAGGATACAAAGGTAAATACTCAATACTCAATACTTTGTTGCACCTTAAATTACATGCAGATTTTACACTATTATAGTAAATTCTTTGGCTAATTTTGAACACAATTTGCAACTCAACTTAAAATAGTACTTACTTACCTAGAATATTTTCAAAATATTTCAAAGAAACCATTGATAACATTGAATGCTAGTGTCCTTTAAAGCAATAAAACCATAGACCCTTGTTTTATTCAAACCAAGTTTGATTCCAAAACAATACTCTTCTATAGTACTACTACACCCGAAGTCCATTATAAATAAAGCGAGAGACGATCAGATAAGTGTTTCATAATGGAACCAGAACATAAAGACATCATATCATTCCTTGACAATAAATTTAGAAAGGGCGGTTAGATATAATACACAAAAGATGGCGGTCGTCACGACGAATTCAGAGTTTTTTTTAGTAAATCCCTTTTGTGCAATATTCTGGGAACAAGAGGAGTGATCAAAACACGGAACACAAGTTTTAAGTTTCGTAATTTATGGGTTTCCCACGAAGGGTGAAAAGTATGAGAATAGGAATTATTTTTCCTTGAGTTAGTATTAAAATGTATGGAAAAATGGGGAGTTTTCGAAGTGTTTGGAATAAAGTGATATTAATGTTTATTTTTTTCTTTGTAACTTTTTAAATATTTTAAACGTCAAATAGTCACTTTAAATGTGTGTTAATTTTTTAATTTTTGCAATCAATTTTAGATAAATAAATATGGTTATTGTTGGTCATAAATAATATAAGATTCAAGCCATTTCGACTCAACAAGAAGAAGAAGTTGGCAATAGTCTTACAATACCAGTTGCAATGCAAGTAGCACATAATTTGTTAGTACCCAGTAATGACATATCTAGTCGATTATATTTATCATCAACAATAAGCTTTTATCATAGGTACCTACCTATCTTTAATAAATGAATAAGTTATTTATGTTTTTTCACATACGCTACCAGTAGCAGAGTATGTATACAAAATTTTATATCACTTAAAATAATTTAAAGACTGGGTTATTTTGTCTTCTCCTGAAGCATCCTCATTTAACAATGATTTTTTGTGAGAGCTGCACCGTTTATGGTTATAATACAATCAACACAAAACACACTGTATAATAATACATGATGTGTGAACTACAACCACGGTTAATATTTTTTCGTTTAAGACGAATTCTGATTTAAGCGCCACGAGATCAATATCTAAGGCACAAAATTAAAACTTCATAGCAACAAGTAAAATTTTAAAAAGATATAACTTTATTAAAGTGTCATTTCTATAATCTATTGTATTATTTCGCAGGAGGCAAAATGATGTCCTTAGATGCAGACTATCCAAAAGCCACAAAAAATATCAAAGCCCACCACATAGATACAGTCGTAGATACTAAAATATTGTGACGGCATCCCGCTGTGATATATTTGCCAAATGTGGGTATCTTATCAAGATGGCATCGACAGTCAATGCAGCTGATGTCATTGTTAGCCCATAAAATGCACATTGCACTCCCAAAGTTACGTGCTCTATGTTTTCAATCTACTAAAAATAGTAACAATACTAGTAATTTATCATTTTTATAACCCGCGGTTATTTTAAATTATTGGGCTTTTCAATAACGGTCATTAAATTTTATTTCGAGGGCCGGATCAATTGTCAAAAATCAGTTGTTGTTTATTGGTGGTGGCAATTACCGAACCACTTTTGAACAATTCTGGTCATGTAATTTATAAAAAGTGTCACGGACTTTCTCATGGTTTAAAATAATACGATATTTTAGTTATACAAAACTTGTGTGATTATTACAAAACAAACGTGACCAACCCCAACTCATTATCATACTAATTTCAAACAAAGTCAACGTTTCCAGAAATCTTTATCTTTATTTATTCAGTGTTTAGTAAATCTCACACTACCATATGAAGATAAGGCGAAGAGAGCTGAGAAGTTTTGATTCAGCGAACGAACGTGTAAGAATTTCTGCCTAGAGCCAAGTGTCGAGATAAAAAACATTATTTATGAGCACGGCCCGCTAACACGCGATCTAGACAAATTAAACCCGTAACTTGATCGCCACATCGCTTTTGGAAGGACACAGTTTATATTCTGAGAAATTAATGGTTTTTAAACCTTGTTTTGATATATTACAAACTTTAAATCCGTTTACATCATAAGAGTTTTAATTTACTCCGAGTTAAAAAAAATCTTTGATATTTTAAACTTAAAAACCACACGAAACCCGCAATCACTTTTCACCCCACTTACAAGAGCAAAAACCAGCATACTTCAATATGAAAAAAAAAAAAACACCAGCTGCCTACCAAAGACCTCATTGTTCCAGTGAAGAGAGATTAATAAATCTTTTCAGAGTATATCTGAGGACGATCGCGATGCTTTGGGCCAAGCCAGGACGTGTTATTGCAAGCCCATTCACATGCCACAACGCAGACCAAACAGCCCTTTGTGATGACAAAGGTGTCGCGCGAAGAAAAAGGGGCCCTATCGACGATCTACCTTATCAGATCCAGTTCCCTTCCGAGAGGTCTCAATAGGATAGCTGGAGTTTTGAATGCGTAGGATCTAATTCCCTTGGCCACAATAACGCACACGAATTCCAATTTAGTCGGGACATCAAAAAAAGAAGAGATTTTGTTATCGGGCTTATCAGAACATTTGATAGCGCTTCCATTGTATTTGGAATGGTGTTCGTGATAGAGTGTTGTTACTTTTAATGTCGGATCGGTTATGAACGCTCCTGTTTTATTTTTATAGATATCGTATTCACCAGAAGTGAAATAATGGTTGACATTTATACACCTGCCTCTCGCAGCATATTTTGTGATGTCAAAACACTGGACTATAATTTTCTGAATATTGTTTATCAACTTTTGCCATAGTTTTAAACTGATTAATGCTTCAAGCCCCAACCGACTGTTTTCTATTTATTTTAATTTATTAAGCTTTATTACAAAATATTTTTCTGGGTTCTATAGTTTCAAACGCTATTTGTACGATTGATATGCAATTTTTGGTAATTTTTATTTAATTTGCCAACACCTAGCTTTCCTAAAACTATATAACTTTAATAGTATTTAGGTACTTTATAAATACAGCTAGATTAATTTTATTAATATTATGGTTAGTTTTGATATTTGAATTAATTTTGAATTAATCAAATATCTATGAAGTTAACCTCAGATAACAAATTTACTCATTTAAGAAAAACATATGTCAGTCAAACAGAGAGAAAAAATTCAATGGAAATATGTACATACCTCATTACAAACAATTTCTATTGATCATGCACGCTTTAAAATCGATGGATTAGCCGAAAATAACTTGACGTCCATGTATGATTGATGCTTGTCCTCCAACCTCACATTCCCAGTACAAACTCTATGCTTATTAAACTTGTTCTTTTCGCTTTCTAAAAACCGACTGTAAACACAATACCAACAATTGGTCCGATCAAACGGAATATTAAGTCCGCCTGTCATTTTAACGATACGTCTTTCTCTTTCTTCCTTATCATCGTTTTCACTCAAAACGAAATCATTGTGTGTAGGTAATATGTTTTCTTTTCGCCTGTATTTATTTTTGTCTAGGAAGCGATGCGATGGAAAAAGGTTATTGTCAGTCGCGTTTTATGAGTTATGATTTATGACCGATGACTCCCAACGGGTTTTGGTCTCTTGATAATCTTATTCAAACGTGCCTCTTGTGAGCTTACAATGCTACTTAAATTAGCTATAGCTATCATAGTGAGTTTGATGTTAAAAGCCTCTTCCATATGTGGTATTGGTTTACAAACAAGGCTTCTTGTCATTTTGTTTATGTAGTAAGCTGTTTTGAGGATGATTATCATTTTTACAATGCTAAAGTGAAGTTTGAATTGAATTAATGGTGTTTTAATGAAGTTCGTCCAAATTTATCTATCTCTACGTTTTAACTTTCGTGTATACTTATGATACATTTTTTGCCATGATCCTATTTTGTATATTTTGTATGGTGCTATAAAGAATTTTTGTCATGTCTTATATTGTCTAATAAAGTTTTTATTTCAGACTTCTGATTCTTGGCGACTAGTTTCGGATTAGTAATATTTTATGAGGACCAAAATTTTACTGAAGCTGGTACTATAAGGTAGGTAGGTATGCTTTATAAATATACTGAGCACTAAGGTCAAGTTAAACACAATATGTTTGAGAAATTTATTATAATGAAACTATTTTAAAAATCATATCTTGTGCAGCTTTTGAACTGTAAACCGAACATAAAATCTGACTAATAATCTGCCATAGGTATTTCTTTAACTTTGTGTATTCCAAAATACAAAAAAACTTAGTATCTTTAACTATTTATCGCTCCGGCAATACCTAAAGTATTCACAATAAATTGGTCAGGACAAATGTGTTTCCTTATCTATACACTGGGGACAGAGGGCAAAATATTCCTTGACGTATCGTACAGTTTTTAAAAACACAATACACTACACGGATCCAACTGTCGCGACATTTTTTTACCACAACAACCTCAATCCGTCATACGACCCTTCCCATACAAATAAAATAGTAAAAAATGTCCCATTATCCAACCCTTCCATTGTACTATCAAAGGTCCCAGATTAGTTCTCGTTGGAGGGGATAAAATCTTAACGATGTGCCACACAACGGTAGGTAGAATCATTCTTCATATAGATTTCATTGATAAGAATATATGAGCCATCTATAAAAGTAGCTTAGTGTTGTATTGTTAGATGATTACAATCCAAGTTGGTTGCAAGTAGAAAATCGCTTCGCCTGTTGAACATCAGATATGTTTGAACTGTCTTATGAAAGATATATACCTGTTCATTATCTCATTCTACACTGCTATAAATATGGATTCATAATAATATTTACTGCTTTAGAGGAAAACACTGTTGATATTTTAATTGTATTGTATAAGAGCAAAATTACTTAAATTGATACTCTATTTCAATGCCCTAATAAAAATACCAACATTTTAAAGATAAAAGACGCTAACATTCTCGTACAACATCAAATAAGCAAAACGCAAAATTTGTATGGTTATCCCAATTTTTTAAATATTTTTATATACTTTGTTCCATAGAGGAAGTTGGGTTTTTTAAATATTTTTATATACTTTGTTCCATATGTAAATTTGGATATGGATAGTTTTACTTATTAAGTGGAGTGTCTTCAGATAGTTCAAAATCGATAAAGTATTTTGTGTATATTTGGTGCAATAAAAAGTCAACTAAACTAAACAACTACTACTACTAAACAATGAAAACAATCTTGTTCTCATCAACATAGTTCTACCACATAGATTCAAACTAGTCACAGTAGAACTAGTCTCCGCCTTGGCAGCCATTCAAATTGTTTCTGGGATTAGTGCAGAAGTCATTTGAAATTAAATCGGAGGCCACCAGACCGTTGTATTAAGTCTAGATTTAACAACTGTACAAGATGTTCTGGATGTTTCAATTTGTTTATTGAAATAAGATTGTGTGTAGGTACGCATATTTGTCCTATAATAATATGTGCTCTATACAAAGAAGTTCGAATCTATGGCTCTATACTTCTTTTATTTGTTTTTGATATATTTTAAGTTTCTTTTTTTGTTTTTGTCTAAAAGATGGATGTTTTGAAGTTTATAATCATTTTAATATTTTTATTTCAAAGTTTAGGTATAATTATTTTAATTTTAATATTAACATTTGAGCATTTAATTTAAGCAGCTTAATTTTTTTTTGCCACTAATACACTTTAAGAATGAAAGTTGCTGTAGTATTTAGTTTTTATTATATTAGTTTCAAAATTTTATATTTGTATCACAATATCAGTGTTTACAGCAATAATATTGCGGACTGAATTATTCAATTAGTGAACTTGAAATGAAGAGAAAAAATAAAATAAAAATCTTCCGAAATTGGACCCCAATTAAAAACTGTTAACAATCAAAGTTAACAAAACGAACGCAAAGCAATAAGGTTTCGATTTTATTTCTCTTAATTATTTCCAGTGTAAACGGATGTCTTAATTTACCATAAAATTTTCTTTTACGGGTATTTTAGGGTTCTTCGGTTTACGGAAACGTGAATAAGTACAATTTTTTACACAGCGCTATTTTCTGTTAGTGTAATCGTGTATCAAACTAAATTGAATATAATACTTAAACAAGTAATTAGACCTTCGCAATTTATATTAGGTGTATATTTCATTCAATTCATTTTTATGCCTTATTTTATTACTTATCTGAATTTTAGAATGATGACATAAGAAAAACTGCAACTATAAACACTATGGTACGGTGAATGAGAATTATGAGAAAAATACTTAAAATAAAAAAACATATTTATGCGTACATAGTTGTGCGTGTGTTGTGAAATTTGCACAATTCCTTAGTTGGCTGTACGTTGTCTATCTAAAAACTAAATATTTTGCAATCCGACTTGATAGTTTTTGAAATACAAACATACATGCACTTAACACTTTCGCTGACAGTTAACTATTATTGTTATCTTGTTTACTGTCAGCGCAGTGTTAAATTGAATGTTATTTGGCACACGCGTTTATTTGTAGAATCTGATATAGAATCTTATAAAAGTATGTAGTTACTGACAATATTACATTCATTCACATCGACATCAAAACATTCAATTTCAGAAGAAAAAACTAACAATAAAATTAATTTTAGACGGAATCCCCGAACTTTATTTAGATCACACTTAAGTTTTACTTAATGTATATTTTAGGTAACGCCTAATTAGCTGGCTCAAAACAATGTTGCCCGTGCAATGCCCCGTCGGTTGTTTGTTTTGTACGTCCTTTTTAATTGATTTATCATCAATTCTGTTCAATAAATAACTAAATGAATTTACATCGGCAGTAAACGAATGGAAATTTTAGTGTTTTATATACCTTTATATTTGCTGAAACCAGCAAAACCGACAATGTTTATGAGCGAATTTTGTTTTTTTTTTTTAAATGGCTTATTATTTTAAAAGATTGATTGATTTGGTTCAAATCTGTAAAGACTGAAAACAAAAACACGAATTTATTACTTTAACTAATACAAAAGATCTTCACCGAATACATCATGTAATCAAACATTAGATATACCTTCCTACCTGCTTATAAATACAATTTAATAAAAATAAAAAATACAATGAAATAAAAATCACTAACTTACTAAAAAATTAATAACTAATTTGTATTTTGTAGCAATGAAAGAAGACCCAATGCCATTTGCACCAGAAATATAAAAAATAAGTATACAATTCAGTTATCGCCGTCAAGATGCATGCTAACGGTTATAAGAGAAAAAAAAACTGTCCTGTCTGAAAAAAACGTTATCACAGAATTAATTTATGTTACAATCTCAGTTGATTGCTTTGTCCAGAACATCCACAGACCCGCATTATTTTAGGTTGTCGGATAAATAAATATGTAGGTCCTACCCATAATCAACGTCGCATTTTTTTTATTTTCCTACCATAGAAAATAAAGATTTATTCTGTCATTGTTTAACGTCCGTTAGTTTTTAGAGAGAAACATCCCGTTAATACGTATGGACTTTATGACCCTGTGAGATTCAATCGTAAATCGTGTTATTTAAGTTTAATCGATTAGTCTGCAATAATAGTTACTATCGATAAAGTTTGTAATTGTTGGTTTATTGATACTTAATGTTATAATGATAGACGTCAAGATAACTCGAGTCAATAAGAATAACTTAGTTAAAAAATTTCAGGGTAAATTGTATTATTAAAATCACCCAAACGTGTTTTAGTTTTCCTAATCTGAACTCTAAATCTTATGATGTAGAGCTCAAATTACGCTTTGAATCATGGTCGTAGATTTGGCTATACAGACTTGACTAGTTATTTTAATGGAGTGTCTGCTATCAAAAACTAAGAAAAGTGGGTGTGTTGGTAACCAATACTGTCAGTTTAAGGCTGCCTGAAAATATCTGATGCATCTAAGGTTGAGTCGTCTGTGGACGCAGCCTAAATGGGCCAAAGGATAGATTACTTTCGAAGAATAAAAGATCTCAATATATAAATACCACTAGTATTGCGACAGATTGGAGTCGAGCGGCATCAAGTGTTAGTGGTAAAAGTTAGACTTAGTTAGAAAGTAAAACTAGGAAACATTATTTTTGGAAACCTCCGTGGCGTAATGGTTAACATGCCTGACCGTTACTCTGGAGGTCTCTGGTTCGATCCCCGGTCAGGTCAAGATGAAAAATGATCTTTTTCTGATTGGTCTGGGTCTTGGATGTTTATCTATATAAGTACTTGTTATAAAATATAGGATCGTTGAGTTAGTATCCCATAACACAAATCTGGAACTTACTTTGTGGCTAACTTGATCTGTGTGACTTGTCCCTATATAAAAAAAAATACATATATAAAACATGTTTGGATCATTATCATCATCATTTCGTGTAGGTGTCATGGTCAATATACTATACATCAGGGTAGTGTCAGTTTTGCCTCCGCCTCTCGGCCGCTGACGTGGTTTCTTTTACGGCTACCAGATGGCATCTGTAATAAAGTATGCTTTCCTTTGCTTGGATGAAGAAGATATTACAACCATACAAAAAAAACATTGAAGCTCGGAACAAAATAACATTTTTGCTTCGCCATTTCTTCAAAAGCCAATCGTTTATTGAAATCAAGTATGAAATTTCATAGAATATCAGCAGCTTTATATAATTAAATCTCAAGATTCCAGTTATCTCAGGAAATGCGCAGTCGTTTAGTTTGTACAGGCAAATTGAGCGCGTAGGAGCGTGTATTGAACTGGCTTAAGCGCATAACTTCACTTATCTCGCACGGTGCTACCGGTTCTAGGATGTTAGTTTGTATGGATATACCTCATTTATTATATTTTTTATGCACCAATATATTTAAATCGTGTAAGTATAATTGATCAACACTAAAATTAAACATACGACATCTGCACTCTTGGTAGTCAAATTTCAAATTTTTTGATAGACTTTCCATGTCATGGTACGACACGACTCCTACTTTTTTCTTTATTTGTTTTACGTAAAATATTTTTGTTTTTTTTTGTTCTCGAATGAAAATTTAAAAACCGTTTTAAGTTTAAGGTTTTGATTGTTGACGGTTTTGATCTTACGCTCATATTTGAAATTTAGGTTGCATACTTAAAAAGTTGCTTCAGTGCCCTAATTTTCTAATTTTTTTCGGCATCCTTGAATGTGCATTCATTTGCACGCATTTTGGTGTGCCATAAAGTAAGCATTTTCAGGGTATGCGCCTTCCACCGAGCCGTAGGGGAAGCGGCATGCCAGATATTTATTCCCTATGTTACTTGACTTGGGCTTGCGCAAAATCACACCTAAAAATTATCTAAATTACTTAATGCTATAAATGTAGCGTCACACAAAATATTCTCTTGCCCAGTGATCACATGAAGTAATTAAAAAAATATACGAGCGTATCCACAAATTCCTACCGGCAACTTTCTCACCTCCCATCTCATCTCAGGTTCTCCGACTGGCCAGATGAGTACCGAGATATTCACTTTTTATTTATTGACATTTTCTAATGTACCACCGCGCCTATTAATCATTCCCTACCGATATCCCATTCCCTGATAACGTTACTCATTGTTTGGTACACATAATGGATTATTGATAAAACATGTGGGTGTCCGTAATCTCCCTGAAGTAAATCTACAGAAAATATATTAAGGTAATGAATGATTGCGGCTAGATATTAAGTGGACACGATTTATCGTTGACTCTTAAATGGGCACATAATGTCGCGTTTGATAGTACTAGTAAGTGGGGTTCGAAGGAAAATGGTGACGCTTCGTTAGGGATATGTCACACTTGTCTATGTGGAACCATCTGGAAATCTCTCATGTAGCTATTGGTTAGTTTCTGTTTTACCCGACTTCACATGAAGGAGGGTTTTTTAAAAGTTAATGTATGTGTTAGTAGTAGTTTAATATATTTTAAAAAGAGATGTACCTATGTATCAATCGATTTGTATTGGTTGTGAATGACACAGTATAGATATGAAATTTTAGTCGGGATGTTTTTCTAAAAATTTTCTTGAAGAATACTTTCATTATAATAAAAGTGACAACAGTAATATTTTAATTGAAATTAATTGTAATGTGTGCAAAAATATTTAAAAAAAACAAGTGTGTACTTTTATTAAGCTAAATTAAATTTGCAACCAGACAAACCTAGTCATGAAAAAATGAGACAGAATAAGAGTTTCAATAAAAACAATTAACTATATTTCCGTCCTCAGCAATGAACTGTAGATTATTCTCACTGCTATAGTATTGTAATGTGATTGTAATTCACATACTTACCTGGTACTTATTTACATAAAGTTGTTTCGTGAATATTTCCGTGTTAAATCCTTTACCTGACCACCCATGTAACAATATGTACCTGATTTACTTGGCGGTTCTAGATATGAATTTTGTATACTACTTGCATTTATTAACATGACCATTGAATAATTATGTAGAATCTTCGATAATGTCGGGTCCTTGCAAATGTTTATTACAACAACAGTATTATACACAATGGTCGAGGCCGAATGGGCCGAAGGTTCTCGAATGCGACCACGCCATCAACCCAACCATCGACCAGATGGTCAGATAACCTGAAGAAGTACGCAGGCAAGAGCTGGATGCAGGCTGCTTCTATCCGAACATTCTGGAAATTCTGCGTCTGAAATGTCAAATCATTTTTTAGTATGTTTAAATTATAAAGTAACTAGCGACCCTCCCTGGCTTGGCATAGTCATAAAAACCTTCCTCTTGAATCACTCTATCTATTTAAAAAAACTGCATCAAAATCCGCTGCGGCTTAGTAAGATTTAAGCATACAAAGAGATATAGGGACAGAGAAAGCGACTTTGTTTTATACTATGTAGTGATGGCAAACTTTATCCAAATTTCTTAGATCACAAATTTATACAAAAGTTTGAATATGATAGCGTTTTAAGTAAGAATTAGGAATGCATTTAATTATGTAGATTTGAAGCCAGACAATAATTTTCAATGAACTAAATACGTTAAAAAATTTAATATTTCATTTATCATGCAAACACGAATCTAAACGCTTAAAAGCAACTTCGTACTCGTATTAGTCAAAAATATTAGCTACAATATGCGTGTAGTAGTAGTAACTTAAGTGGCTGAGATTATAAATGTTTGCATTTTATAGCGATCAAAACGATATGGAAATCCTAATAAATAAGTTTTAGTCAATGTTAATTTGTTAAAATGTAACAGACCCAATCCTTATTACTATCACTTTAAAGTTCAAATAATCTATGGAAAATTACATATTTTTTTAAATTTCTCTACCGTCGTTTCTCTACATTAGCCTTCCGACACCAGATCAATTTTTCTCCTAAACAGAAGGTTAGAGGTGAGAATTTGTCTTTAGTAAATATTAATCTAAGATTAAAAAGAAATGAGTTATCTTTGAATTGATCACGTGGTTTTAAAAAGTACGGTTAAGTATTTTTAGGTTGTTATTAATTATATTTAATTTAAAAAGTTATTATGCAACTTATAACTGTAAATGTCTATTTATATAATCCTGGTATTTAGTAAATTTGTAAAAATAACCAATTTCTAAAAATAAATAATTGTTTTGTAAACAATCCCTCAATAGGTCGTGTGGGAGAGATTATATAAGCGATAAGACCACTTATTGTATTATCTATATTTGTAATTTCCTCATTGTATATTTTTTCTTGTACAAATTTTTTTTTTTTTGTTTTTTCTTATTCAGTTTTAGTCTGACTTAGAATAAACTTTCCTATGACACAAATAAAATCGCAATTAAAAGGCATTGAATACGCTATCTCCGTATTGAATCGTCAGTTACCCAGAAATATTACAATAATAGTTTTCGCAACGATATTTCATAGTAATAGCAATAAGATCAGCGATAAACCGAAGTCGTTTATTACAACCTGTTTGTCGTTGGAAACAAGTTCGAGAAATTGCTTTTATAGAATAAAATTTGAACAGAATCAAAACTTTGCCAAGTGACATTTGTATGAAGCAAAAATTCTTCGCGACAGTTTATTTTTGACCATTAACAAAAAGAAGGAGAGGTTAGGAGATTAATTATGAAACATTTATGAATTTTTTTTAAAATGTATTGTTCCATAAGTACAAAATGGTGGACTTAATGCTAAGAGCTCTACTAGGCAGACATTGAGAGAAATAGAAAATAATTTACTTAGGTTGACCAAATATTTAGTTGGTAGAATCTTTTTATCTCTTATAATTTTAATATGAATATGACTTATTGGCCAAGATTCAGATCGTTTCACTTGGCCTGCAAAATGAGTAAAGTAACACCAATATATAGTGCAAACATAGTAAATTTCGTAAGTAGTTAACTTGTGGCACAATCTATCTTCACCAAGACCCAGTAGAAAGGTGAAACCAAAAAAGGGGTAACCATAGGTAATAACATCACAAAAAGCAGTTGAAGAATGTGACGTCAATGAAAAAGAAATATGATCTCACAAGCAATCTAACTGAGAATGGATACTACGTAGTTGGGTAATACTTCTGTACTTTATTTATTTTATAGTATTAGTATATCAAATTTCAGAAGCAAAAAGTAGCTCTTTCTAATAACCCTATTTGTACAACGATTTTTGGTCGCGAAAGATTAATATGCCAAATATAATACTAAAGATCTCAAAATTTTAAAGATATAAAAATCTTGTAATTTATTTTGTAAATATACTTTTACAAAAATCTACATATAATATGTTTATTTTTATGAAGATGAATATATATAATATTCGTGCCTCCGTTGGTGCAGTCACTAACAAGTTTTCTTCTTACCCTTTCCGTTTATAGGAAGAAACTTGAAATTAATTAAAACTACGTCAATTTTATACTCTGATAGTTTTGCCAGAGTTTGGTCGAATTTCGACCTTACTCTGCTGAATCTATCGCCAATTTTCCAAAAGCAATTATCGGAACAATACCTAAAATTGCAGTTCCTGTAACCGCGGTCAACGACTCGACTTTTCACCAATTATTCTTTGATTTAAATGGCAGGAGCCGACATTTGTGAGTAGACAATTTTTGACCTGCGGTTTTTAACTATATCCCTACTACAAATAATCACAATCGATTCAGCGGTTTAGATATGAAAGGCAGACAGACTTTCACATTTATAATATTAGTTTGGAAGTATGGATTTTATTTAATAATCACAAACAATAATATGTAATTTTATCATAATCATTTATTATTGGACCATTATTAAATAAAATTTATTTAATTACATAATTTAAAACCAAACTATGGACTAACTAAAAGAAAAGATAAAATATATGTATGAAAGCTTTGAAAGCTTCATGTGGAATTGCATGCTCACATGTTATTTGAATCATGATACAAACTTAAAAGCTTAACAGTAAAAAAAGACTAAAAACTTAATCCTGACTACTGTATTGTTTGTTTTTTGTTTTGTCTAAATAAGAAAAGTTAAGCGTTGGTATAAAAAGGCAGTGGACTCAAACTTTTCCGACTAGAATTGTCATTTCTTTAACTTATATCTCAATGCTTAGACGTCCCGACCTACTTTTGCAGAATAGGAATTCATTAAGAGCTATTCAACTTATTACATGGCTGTTAAAGCCTATTCAATTTTTAATTATATAAAACCCTTAAATACTATTACTGCAGGGCTGGCGTTTTGGTTGAAAGTATCTTTGATAAGGCTAACAATTTACTTATCTCACAGTATAATTATATCTTTTTAAATTTTCTCCGTGGCGTAATGGTTAACATGCCCGCCGGCTATTCAGGAGGTCCCGGATTCGATCCCCGGTCAGGTCAAGGTCAAAATGATATTTTTCTGATTGGCCTGGTTCTTGGATGAATGTGTATTTTTTTTTATAAAATATAGTATCGTCGATTAATACGCCACAGCGCCCAATAATTTCTCTATCTCTTTCTCCCTTTAAACTAAAACACAACAATGCAACGCGGGGGTCTTCAAGAAAAACGTAAAAATATTCCTCCAGGGTCGGCAACACACTCGCAATACTCCTGGTGTTGCAGGCGTCTCATAGGCTGCGGTTACCGCTTCCCATCAGGTGAGCCGTATGCCTGTTTGCCTTCTTAATAGTATAAAAAAATTAAAGCAAGCTGTTTGACAGCAGAAATAGGTAAGAGTGAGTGAGAGATACCCAAGCCGGCGACCTTTGTACAAAGTCCGCCACCTCTGGTAAAATTACATACATCATCAAGCCTGTCTCCCGAAAGGATGAAAAAGATTAGAGATTTCCATTTGCTACGATCCTTATATACCTCCTTCGATTCCTCCACACTCATCAGTCGTCATACACGCTCGCCGTTTTCGGGTACTCCTAATGGCTCCATTTTTCAGAAGGTCTGTTATGTTGTCTTTTAAAATCAATAAAGGTAGGTACCCATTTTTATTCTGATCTAAGTTAGTTTTAAGTAAATAAATGAACGTCGGTTAGAAATAATAAGCAAGTGACCGAATGCTTTGCATATAATGAAAGGAAGACGTGGTACGGAATAGTAAATCATAGTTGAGAAAGGTCTTTGTTTTATGGAAACTTAAATAGCCTAAGGCCTAAGTACCATGATAATGTTAGCTACATATATAAATAAGCTGTAAGCAATCTTTGCTGGCTGATATTGAGATACTCAATTAGTAAGAATATTTATTTATATTTTTTACTTCAATACAATCTTTTATCTATCTTTAATATCCTACTTAATGTAGGTTTATTAAGTAGGTAAATATTAAGAAATCCGAAATCATATCATTAAAAAGAAAATGTCGTTTAAATAAAACTTAAATAAAGTAATAACTATAAGATTCAGTATTTATATATACGACAATATTCATATTTTTATTTCACCTAATGTTTTACATACTTTCTAAACAAAAAAAAAAGATACACGCAAAAATAATGTATTAAACGAGTTGAAAAATCGCCACAACATCAGTACCTCCAGTAGTAAGAAGGACTTATATTAGAACATCTGACTTTCAATTCTAGTAACAATTTCAATGTGAAATTGCTTGCAGATGTTCATGGGCAAATAACTTAGTTCGGCGAGAATGAGCCTTAAATCTTCCAAGGCGGATGAGCCCGTGCCAAGAATTGAATTTTCTCTTACGTATACCATAATTTAAAGCGCTTCAAATGTATGAAATCTGTTTGAATGTTGCTTTTGAGTTAAAGCAACAATGGCGGTTACGACTTCATATTCTTTAAAGTGCATTTTTAATAAGTTTTTCATTTTATCTTTTCTACTTTAGACTTCATAATAGGATACACTCTTTGACATTAAAAATAATTATTTAGGATAGGATTAAATTCATCCGTCATTATCCTGAACTTCCATAATAAATTATCAAAATGTCAAAATATGAGATAGTTTAATTGTTGAATAGATGCGGTGCATTTTTATAAAAAACCGCCTTAATGTATCTAAAAGTGCCTGAAATCGATACTACATTGTATTTAGATACAAATTAGAGTTCTTTGTAATTTATATATAGGTATGTAAATAAAAATGATATATAAAATGAAAAATGTAAAACGACAAACTTATTCCATGTTATTATCACCATTCAACATTTTATTATTATTGTTAGCAAATTTACAATTGGTATTTTGAAAACTTTCATCAATGATCTAATTAAGAAATAAACTGACCAAAAACAAGCTATAAAACTGATATCCAAAAACTAAGGTATGCTAAATCCAGCCTCAACATTTCCACCTCAAATCACAAAATGAATGCAGTCAGCGTTTCAACAGCAAGTAACATAGACATAGCTTCAGTAACTCTTGAATTAAGTACTCTCTATTCACCGGAGGATGTTAATTAAGCCTCTGAAAGCATTAGTAAAAAGAGCCTTTTGAAAATCTCCGTCGACACGAGTGTGTTTAAAATTGATGAAGCTCTAAAATAAAAGTCTAGTTTGCAGTTTTCTGATTTAATATAGATAGATGAGATAGATACATAACAATATTACAAAAATGGCCACAGCTACTTCTGAATTTCATATTTTGATTTAGATTGTTAAAAATGGTATCATTAAGTTTTAAAATATAAATTTATAAACATAAGTTTAATTTCATACTAAGTACTGAACTTGTAGTACAAAGACCCGAAGGTTCGACGTGCTTTCCATCCATTAGGAAATTTAAGATAAGTACTGAACTATTTTCAACGAATTAAACACAAGCGGAAGCATTTCTTAAAAAAGAGAAGGTATTATAACGAAAATATTCGATACACTTATGAAATTACCATTAAATAAATTGAATGATCACATAAGTACTTATTCAGTAAGTCATAAAGTTTAACATACATCAACTTGACTTTGCCAATTACTTTTCTCTGTAACTTGAACCTTTCTGGAGTTAATCTTTGATGATAAATTAACAAGATTTATATATTTAGATATTCTGACAGTATCACAACTAAAATGAGAATTGGAAAAGCAAGAGTTAATTATGATCTTAAAATAACAGTTCATTTGGGATCCAGATAAATTGGTTTCACTTGTCCTGAACGTAAGTTGTTCATTAGCGTTTAAATAAATTCATTAATAAGCCTAGCAAGAGACAAGCAGTCAGCGCTCAAATCTATAAATCAAATAGTGAGGGAGTGTCAGAGACAAAAGGACGTTGGTATGACTACGCGGTTGATACACAGGGCTTTCAAAAATGCGGAGTAAAAGTGCTTGGTTGGCTGGAAATAATCACAACTTTACAGAGATACGTTTACAGTTGACGCTATTTCTGTTTATTGGAGTCACTTTTCAGTTTATCATGGTAGTTCTATAATGCTTATGAAAAAAAAAATCATAAATATTCTTTTGGTTATATGGAAATGACATGAGAGATTATTAAAATTGAACAGAAAATGCAATTTGCGACACACAAGATGTGCCATTTTTGATTCGTATCTTACGCTGCAATTGTCAATGTGAGAGCCAGCTTAAACAATGTTTCACCTGGTGAAGTGCCCCTATATTCTGTCCGTTTACCTGTAGCAGAGGCGACCTTATGGAGGAGACAACAAGTGAAAATGATAACTTGAAAGTGGTGATCCAACAAATAGAATATTGCTCGTCGATCAGAACAGTGTGTATCACAAAACTTACTCCATATCCGAAAGCGGTTCCCACAAAGATCTTTCTTCACGTTCGATGGCATGCACATTAATCTAGGTAACGGTCGCATATAACATGAACACGCCTTCACATGTTCCATTGTTACTTCCCTTGACAACTTTATCCATTTCCCTTTGTAACTACGACTGATTAGACGTCATCGCTATTTACATCAAGGTGTATACATTTCAGGTATGCGGCTGTGAACTCTGTTATAGAGGTTTACACATGCGTACTATTTTATACTTAGGGCCTTAGAGGCTAGCTTAAAGGAATTCAACATTGTCACCACCATAATTCCGTTCAAGAACCCTGTCCTCTAAAACAAAACGCTTTGTTTTTTCCTTACAACCACTGACGATATTTATACGATTTTATGACCAGCAACCCATCTGATGTCAATCCTTTTGTTAACGGAATACGAAAGAAAATCGCCTACTAGGAAACACCACGTTTTACGGAAACTAGCAAGTTACGTTGGAAACAATTGTCTAGTCTTGCCGCCTCCTCCAGGGCCGGATATAAGGGGCAACCCAAAAAGTTCTGGCTTGACGTCATCGATAAAAAGTAGGAAAACGGACTCTGTTCTGCGAAATAGTCAGCTAAGGACGCAACCGGAAACCGGAAAGGCACTAAGATGAGAGAGAGATGGAATACACAACCAGTGGGATAGAATTTTAATTGAATATTCGTGAGAGGCGATTTATACTTAGTCACCTCTCATCCAAAAAAGGAGAGTTAATTCTACTTGAAACCACACACAGCTTCAAATTAAGTAAATAAGTTTGTGTGTTCGTACAAAACAATAACACAAATCCTAACTACGAGAAGTAATTTTCGCTTGCCGTACAATTTTAGTCTGTAGGTGTACCAGCCAGCCTTAACATTTCCAAACTCCAAACACATTTTCCGTGAACCTTATCACAATCATCTTTAAAGGCACACATACACGCGAAATCACCTTAACCCGAACTGATTCTGTGGGGTCGTTAAGGCAGCCAGTGTACTGAAGTCTTCCGACCGATTTATCTATGTTAGCGCCTTGCGCCACCTTAAAATGACAGCTTCATATTTCTATACGATACTGAATATCACCGTTTACATATTTTTCATATGGGGACGTGGTAGAACGTCGTGGAAATAAATCTTTAAAGATGTGTCATGTGAAGACGTATTTGTGTGAAGATTTAAAATATTAAAACATTTTTTTACAAGGAAAGTATTATTTTTCAAAGAAACATTGTGTTTTGAATATTGCACAAAACACACAAAAATAACAGAAAGTGAAAACGAAAATAGATTTTTATTGCTCTTGTAAGCAATACACCAAACAAAAATTTAGCAACAACAAATTTTGCCTGCTGTTTTATATTTCGACTAGTATTAATAATAATTTAACCATTAGGTTCGTAATATCTTCTATATATGTTGGAGCGAGAGGGTATCCGTGTATTCTTGATGAGCGATCCATAATAAATAAAACTAGCAAAATGTACTTTACTCGATTTTACTTGATGTTTTCAATCTCACAATCAAACAACGAATGTCGTTTAATGCTTTTGTCCGTGGTATTTATAGGCCGAACAATACGGGGGTAAATGTGGGGATGTCGGGTAGTCGGGTTTACCGAGTTTATAAAAGAGGTGGAAACATCAGAATCCGTTTTAGTTCGGCGTACAAACACCACGGGGTAAGTCACAATATTTTTACAACATAATGATTTATTTATACATTGATTTTCTTGTGTTCTTAATTATTGATTTACATTGTTTACAAAGTGATAACAAAGTGATTATATGGAAATAATTAAACCATTTCAATCAGCTTATAATTAAACAATAAAATGAGGGTATGTAAAATAATTATCAATTATTTTCTCGCGCTATCACGGCCATTCTGGCGAGCTGCTCGTGCTCTGAGCATGCGAGAATCATCATCTGAAAATAATAATTTCATCAGTCCAGTTGCCAGACTCAACTTAGTTAAGGTCGGTACTGACAAGTGACCATGAAATAACGGATTCCACTTTCCGTGCCATGACATTGGGCCCAGTTGTCAGACTAAATATTTGTACTGACAAGTGGCTTCAATGATGGATTCAAATACTGCAACGTTAAGCCCAGTTGTCAGACTGAATTAAATCGTACTGACAAGTGGCACAACGGTCACAGGTCATTGTGGTTCACTCAAACTCACGGATTTTTATAAGTCCAGTTGCCGAACTAAGTTAACACATGTGTTGTACAATTTTATTTGTACCGGCAAGTGACTTGGAGTAATATTACTTTTATCTTTGTAAAATAATAGAGTCGTATAGAATCAAAATCGGCAATCTGCACTTGGAGTGAAATGTGACAAACAAAAAAAAACGTTTTATTTCGCTTGTTTCTAAAATGGCATTATAATTATTTACTTAAAAAAATAAGCTGTGTTTCTGAAAGTAATTAATAACGTTTTGTTCTTCCTTTCTAAGATCATTCAAACAAAATTTTAAATAAAATTTTGCAGAATGCCGGATTTGATACTAAAAATTTCAGAATGCCGAGTTTGATCCCAAACCATAACAAGATTGCCATTTTTGAAACCAACAAAATTTCAGATTGCCACTTATGATCCTATACAAAAATGAGAGTCATTCAGGGCTGGGTAAATAATTATTTCATAATCATTTAAATGAAAATCACTTTAATGTTAAATTATTAATAATTAAAAAAAGATACTGTTACATAAACAGACAAAAAAAATTTACATTACAAACAAAAACTTATTTGAGTTATCATATTTTTAAACAGAAAAGTACGTTTAAAGTACACACACAGACTTAAAAAAACATTGCGCACAAAATCTTCTTCGACTTCCAAACTGGTATACCTACTTAATCAAAATTAAATGCGTAACCTACTATCATCTTCCAGTGGTCCCTCACAATAATTTTCTACTTCTCCTGGCAATGTTGTCAGTTGTTCTTGAGAAAATAGCACATCTTTATAAAATATAAGTGATGGCATCTCTCTCCAGTTCGCTCCAAAATGTTTACATAGAAGTTTGTCGACATCAGTTAATTTATTTTTATTAACGGGAACAATATTCTGCATAATTTGTGGATTGATCATAGCGATATTTTTCTGTCGTTTTCGTCGATGGAGCAAAATATTAGTATCATAGCATCTTGATCTATCTTCTTTGTAAAACCATAGAATTTTGAATGCAATTTCATAAGCTCATGCATTGTTAAAGAAGCACACTTGAGCGATTTTAAATTATGAGTGCAGACTCTTTTAGGCGCCAATTTAGCAGAATATCTATAAAGAACAGAATAAGTGCTCAAAATAAAAAGAAACCCAAACCCATGAACCTAGACAATATTGTATTAGAGAGCAAATTAGTAACCACAAGATATAGGACTAAGCTATCCAGTTTAACGAAGTTATGGAAATCCGTGCCCAAACCAGATAAAAAAAAACATAATAAACTTTATCATGCAGGTAACAGCCCTACGACTGGTACTTACTTGAGTTTTTTCTCCAAATTTCGTCTTCATTTTTCTGGCTTTCTCTGCCGTTTCCTGGCATATCTATTTGATACTAGTGTTGGATGGTCGTCCATGGCTTCAATTTATTATAATTTTTTCTTGGTTTATCACAGAAATAGCAATAAATCAATTAAAACTCAGACACAAAGTTGTACGAAAATACCAAACGACGCCATTAAATCACGTGACCGCGCGAACCTCTGATTGGTCGCGCGAGTCAGATGGCCGGGTTTGATTTTTACGCTGTAGAAGATTGCCGGATTTGATACTAAGGTGGCTTTTCAACTTTAATTTGTACGACCATATTGCCGTCTTTGAAACAGAATGCTGAAATAGCGTAATAGCATTTTAAATTTCCGGTGTGGCCATATCAAAATGTAATTTTTGACAAATTTGACAGATTGCCGCATTTGATACTATACGACTCAATAAATCTATGGGTGTAACTCAGTGTCATCATTCATCATTATCATTAGTTTCACCTTCGCTATCACGGTCAAAATGAGGTTCAGTCAAATTTGGATTTGGTATTAATCTTACGTGTTCATGTGCTACTACTATACCTTTACTTTGTTTTTGAGTCAATTTTTTTACTTCATATCTATCGTTGTCTAGTATTTTAGAGATTTTATAGGGACCTAAAAACTTGGGGCCTAATTTGTTACTTGACCATTGAGTATCTTTACACATGACAAAATCATTAAGTTTGAAACGAGTAACAGGGGAATATTTTGTGTCAAAATGTTTTTTGGATCTACTGGATTGTTCGGCTATTCTGACTGAAGCATCAACTCGAAGATCTTCTTTGTCCGTATTATTTTCAATTAGGCGCAGCTGTTCAATCAAAGGTGGGGAACATTCTTTCCCGATTAATAATTCTAATGGAGAATAACCAGTTGCCTTAGATTTTGTACAATTTATCGCTAGCTGGACCTCACCTATTTTGGTGATCCATGCATTTTTCTGCGTCTGAGCGATCGTACCTAAGTGATCTTTAATGGTACGCATTAAACGTTCAACCTGACCGTTGCCTCTTGGGACACCGCGTGCGATAGCATGATGTTCGATTTTGGTATGTTTAAAGAAATCTTGTATTTCTTTACCCATTATTGCAGGCTCTCTATCTGATATAATACGAATAGGTGTTCCGAAAAGGTTTATAATATTTTGTAAAGATTTAAGAATTAGCCCTGTAGTTTTGTCACCTAAAGGGTTCATTATTACAAATTTGGTATAGGCATCAATAGCAACAAAGGCGTATGACTTTTTGCTACATCCGGTGAGATTACCGAGTAAATCTACATGTAGAGTATGAAAAGGGATACTGATTTTTTCAATGGGGTGTAACGAAATTTGCTTTTTACCCGAAGACTGTTTACCTATTTTACAATTTAAACAATTTTCACAAAACGCCCTTACACGTTTCGTCATGTTCTTAAACCAAAATTGTTCTTTGATTTTTTCTAGTGTACGTTCCCAGCCAGCGTGATGTAAAGTATCATGATATCTATTAATTAAATTAGCTACTAGAGCGTCAGGAACAACAGTTCTAGTAAGAGATTTCCCTTTAGAATTTTGTATAGTTATTATCAACAAATTATCTTTTAAGCTATATTTTTTGTCATAATCTTCTTTGAATATTATTGAGTCACGTATTTTCTTTAATTCAATGTCACGCTCTTGCTCAACAATTATCCAAGAAGGATCTTTTACAATGACGTTAATTTGCGGATTCCTACTCAAGTAATCAACATGTGACATATCTTGACCTTTACGATACTTTATATCAAACTGAAACTGTTGAAGGAAGGCCCACCATCGATGCACACGCGGAGTCAACTCTTTTTTAGTTTGGCTTGCTTTAAGAGCATTACAATCCGTTACAACTGTAAACTTCCTGCCATATAAAAAATGTCTGAAATGTTTTAAAGTTTTTACGACTGCCAAAGTTTCCAATTCGTATGAATGATATTTACTTTCAGGTTGAGTGGTTCTCATACTAAAATAGCTGACAACATTGCGGCGGTTATTATTAAGTTGGATTAGAATTGCACCGTATCCAATAGAACTTGCGTCCGTGTGTACTTCGATGGGTAAATTTTCGCGGAATATATCAAGAATTGGCGCTGAACTTAGGTAGTGGATAATTTTTCTCCTGATATTTTCGTGTGATTCTGTCCATTCCCATTTAGAATCTTTTTTTGTTAATTGGTATAGAGGGGACATCAGATGAGAGAAGTTGGGAATGAAACGGCGAAAATAGCTTGCAAGACCATTAAATTGACGAAGTTGTTTAATGTTAGAAGGTGGAGTAGAGTTCACTAATGCTTGTACTTTAAGCGGACTAGGTCTGACTTGTCCGTTTTCAATAAGATTTCCAAGGTATTCTATAGATTTTTTAAGGAACTGACATTTAGATAAATTTATAGCAAAACCTGCTTCAGATAATCTTTGAAGGACTAGGTCTAGGCGTTGAAGGCCTTCTTCGTGCGTACCACTAGGAATTAGAATATCATCCATGTAAACGAGTGCTATGGAATCTTTGTAGTTTCCAAGGGCATTATTAATAGCTCGTTGGTAAACTGAAGGGGCGTTACATAGACCAAAGGGCATTGTGAGGTATTCATACTGCCCGTCGGGGGTAACAAAGGCAGTTTTCTCAATTGACTCAGGTTCTATGGGAATTTGATGAAATCCAGATTCCATATCAAGGGTACTGAAAAACTTGGCATCTGCTAATTTATCAATTTGATCTTGTATTAAAGGTAAAGGGTAATTATCTCGAATAGTATTCATATTTAATTCTCTGAAATCTACACAAAGTCGATCATCGCCATTTTTCTTTTTCACTAAAAGTATTGGACTAGAAAAGGGCGAGGAACTGTCACGAATAATACCTTTAATTTTTAAATCTTGTATAATTGATTTCACTTTCTCTCTTTCAATAGGAGAAAGACGATAAGGCCTACGTTGAACTATTTTGTCTGGGTTTTTCAGACGTATTTTTAGACTACCGGTAGTAATACGTTTATTTAAAGAAGCTGATCTAGAGGTAATTTTATGTTTATTTAATATTTTTAATAATGGAGTTTTATCTAACAAGTCAGAATCAATTTTTTCAAATAGTGACTGATCATTATTGGTTTCAGTTTTGTATAAAAAACATTGCCTTTGCACAATAACTCCGTCGTTATTACTTATATTAATGTTTAAACCTGGTATCATTAAACAATCTAGTCCAAGTATTATATCAAAAGGTAATTTATCAACAGTATGTAGATTAATGTCGAAAGTGACGGGACCAATAGTAGCTACAGTTTGTATTTTTTCATTAGAAAAGAATGAATCCCCTGTTACACCACGTGCCGTTATAATGAAAACAGAGCGTTTACCTGGAATCGAACCAGCAGCTCGTTTAGTTATTAAAGAGCAATCAGCACCTGTATCTATTAAACAAATAAAAGATTTCATACCAATTTGCATCCTTGTAGTATTTGCGGCCATTGTTCGGGTAAAGTTGACTTGTTGCGTATGATGTGGTGCTGCAGCTGTAGGAGTTGTGGCTTCGGCTTGATTTCTTGATGGTACTGGTTTTGACCAGCAGTTTTCTGTGAGATGTCCTCTTCTTTTGCAGTAAGTGCAATAAATTGATCTGCAGTCCCTCACACGATGTCCTGGTTTTCCACATTGTGTGCATGTAATATCTGGTCGATTGCGTTTTCTAGGTGGGATTTCTTCACTCTTGTTTGCTTCAACTGGACGCTTGCGGTAATTATTTAGTGTTGCAATCAATTCTGCTTGTGATTTTGGTACAGACCTAAGTAATTCTGCCTGATAAAAACTTGGCCGTATACCTGATATGACTGCTTCAACCATAAGCTCTTGCGGTGCATTGGGCGATATTCGAGAAAACAACCGCCATGCTTCGGTTACATATTCTGCATAGGAGGAAGCGTCGTTTGAAGTATAGTCTCGGAATTTGTTTATAAAAACTATATATCGATCTTCGTCCTTGAATTGTTTTAGAAGATCTCGTTTTACTTCGTACCAATTAGCAAATTTATGAGCGTTCGCATCGGCCCATAACTTAGCGCGTCCTTGTAAACATGACAGCCCCTTCATCATTGCAGTTGTCATAGCGCAGCCTCTCAATTCAATCAATGAATCGACTTGTTGACACCATTCTTCAATGGTAAGTTTATGATCATCTGGGTCAAACTCTGGTAGGTATAACTCGTGAAGTTTATGAATATGAGGTACATTGGATGAGCTGGTACGACTGATTATTTTTTCCAGTAATGCCACTTGTTGACGCAAAAAATTCAATTCAGGATTATTATTATGAGTATTATTCATACCTGCTTCTCGATTCCCAACGGTAGGTGGCTCCACAGGCAAAGTTGGCGAGTATCGGGATGGATCCGGTTGGTCTTCATCTTCCGGCGCGTAGCGTACATCCGCCTCTTCTGATGTTGGAGCGAGAGGGTATCCGTGTATTCTTGATGAGCGATCCATAATAAATAAAACTAGCAAAATGTACTTTACTCGATTTTACTTGATGTTTTCAATCTCACAATCAAACAACGAATGTCGTTTAATGCTTTTGTCCGTGGTATTTATAGGCCGAACAATACGGGGGTAAATGTGGGGATGTCGGGTAGTCGGGTTTACCGAGTTTATAAAAGAGGTGGAAACATCAGAATCCGTTTTAGTTCGGCGTACAAACACCACGGGGTAAGTCACAATATTTTTACAACATAATGATTTATTTATACATTGATTTTCTTGTGTTCTTAATTATTGATTTACATTGTTTACAAAGTGATAACAAAGTGATTATATGGAAATAATTAAACCATTTCAATCAGCTTATAATTAAACAATAAAATGAGGGTATGTAAAATAATTATCAATTATTTTCTCGCGCTATCATATATATACCTAAATATATAAAAGTTCAACAAAAAATGCTATAAGTATCTGATAATTTGATTACCATCAATATAGGGAGGGCGATATGTAAAAAAATCATACCCAAATTTGAATTTATAGATTGTGTTATCTAAAATAGAACTAAAAATGTATGAATGCATCTTATTTATGGCAAAAATATTCAAGTTATTTCGGATAATGTTCCAAACAAAGTGAATGCCTACAAAAGGTGGATCATCTTAAATCAGGACGTCATCTTGAAAGTAATACAGGAGTACGTATAATATAGCCTTTAACTACAGGTTGTAGTAAGCTTTCTTTGATATATTGATATTCACAATCTGTTCATCATCATTTCGTATACGGACACGGTCAATGGACTATGCATACTCTGGTGTCAGAGTTCTTTGGAACCACCTCTCGACCTCTGATGTGGCTCCTTTGCGGTTTCACATGGCTTCCAAAGCACGGAGTCATCGTTATCAGACAACACATACGATCTGTTGGGCTTTTAATATAAACGAATCTGAAGTTTTTATAAATAGTAAGAATTTGAAAAAAAAACATAAAATCAATCGTCACCCATCGTAATTAAAATTGATGTTAAATTATTAACACTAATTAATGTTGATTTAGATATTAATATTTTACTTACAAGGACTCACCACGGTCTTTAGTTGGCGTGCTTCCGCTACCAATTCTTGTTAATTTGTTTCACTTGTCATGTGCCCAAGCAACTACTAGTTAAAATAATGATTTATCCAAAAGGTGCAAAGTAAATTGAATTCTCAAGTACATAAATAAGTATTGATGTAGCTGAAAATTATACCGTCAAAATTTACGGCTCTTCCTTTCACATTAAACAATAACATGACAGTCCAATGCAACTTATTATCTTTACGTAACTAAACCTTAAGCTAACCTAATCCTTTGTTGAAAATCGTGAGGTAGAAAGCGAATATAAAGCCAACTCTCCAATGAGGCAGCAGAAGACAATAGTAATATTTAAGAAAATATTATCTGAACAAATTAAGTATCTAACAACCAAGTTCTAAGTAAATAAGTATAATAATAAAAACAAATTATAAATTATTATTATTTACAATGTCAAAAAATAAATCAAAAAGATTTAATTAATGTGGTCACATTAATTTTGGCCTTATAATTGTGAATCTTTTTGATTATATATTATTATTTCTTACATTATGTCGCAAGACACGAGCCTTACTAGGATGATGATCATCGTATTTTCAAGAATAATTTGAGAGCTATATTCTTGTCGATAAAGTCTCTTTCGAGTGCAGCTATCTTTCGCTTTTTTACATCTGATATGATGTAAATATTACAATATTTTTAATCAAATTTTACAAATATCAAAATCAAAAGAAAATCATTATTATCTTTGTAATCCTTGCGTCTACAGTTTCGTGTAACGTCAGCTTAGTAATCGTCTATCTTTATGCGGATCTCGGAATTCACTTCACACAAAGAAAGCAATTTCGTAAAGTCTGATAAACGAAACCGAGAGTCAATGAAGCCATAGTTATTGGCACGAACTTTAGAATAGACAATTTGGTCACGTACAAAATGGTGCGTGGTGGGTGAAAGTGTTTAGGAGCTGATAAATACGATCAAAAACTAATGATGTGATAGATGGATCACTCTTATCGTCATAATACACAACTATTTCAAATTACTTCCTTCCTTCCATCAGTACTTCAACTCTTTATGGGTCTTTACTTTTCCATTAATTTTCTCCAATGACGATACGATTACCAGCCTTACTCCGCCAACTGATGAACTCTCCCATTTTTCGGAGGTATTTTTCCACATAACAAATCCACCGCTTTCGACTATTTCAAACTGACTGATTTTATAGAGATATTTTTTTCCACTTACCAATCAGTGGATTGAATGTGTGATTTAGTTTTCCATACCTATTTAGCGATACAGTGGTGCTTGGTTCAAGTGCCATCTGTTCTAGAATATAATTATCTAAGTAGAATATGACGACTACTATCTATGGTGTAAGATTAAGGTAGTATACTTGTCTAGGTGATCACTTACTTACCTGTATTTAGAAATATGAAAATGTGCATTTATTATTTTTCTGTTTTGTCGTTACTTTTTCAAACACGATCGGTTACTAATTTTGTTATGTCTAATGGTTATGTCATGGTGGTTCAATGGAAGTTGATTGAAACTTATGATCATCTCTATTGTAGTCGACTTTAGAATGGTATTACGCGTTTACTTATTGTAGATTGAACTGTTATATGACAATAATACAGCGTTTATTATACTTATATATTTAGTTTCACCTGTTTTAGGGCTGTACCGTTATCATCATTGTATTAGTCAAGGAAATAAAGGACATAAACCTCCCTCATTGATTCATATAGTGTGAGGTATTTTTATATATTACTACTAGAACAAAAACACAGAATTATCTTTATTATTTTAAATCAGGTGGTATGTCTGCAATGTCCTAATAGTTACTGGAAACAACTTATCAACTTGTCTTGAAGACAAAGTATCCGTATCGTTAAAATACACGCTCATATATTACTGGCTCTTGGAAGCAACCATCACATTTTTGATCATTACTAATATTTGTTACAAACTAAACTTTATATTTTTAGCAAAAGAGCTTGCCAATAAAGTGATCCTACAAAAGTTCAGCATCTTTTCGAACGACGAAACCGCACAAGAAAATAAAAATATAGAATTTCGATTTCATAGCAAAATATATTTGCATAAATGTAAGTAACAACTTTGTTTTTTTTTTCGTACATGATTTACGTAGACGGCGCGAATGCAAAGACCCTATTGGTGGCAGCAAAGGTCTCTTGCTCAATGATTTATACTGTGAACTGGAAAGAGGTTCTGCCGTTCCGTTTAATATCTTTGATTTACGATAGAAACTGCGCGCATAAGTGCCAGTTCCTCCGATGATATGTGGCGCGCCTGTTACAATTCCCCCCTTTTTTTGTTTCGAGTATATAATGACATAGTGTTGCTGCTTAATAACAGTAGACCGACGGTCGTAGCCTCAAGGCGCGAATTTTACAACAATTTATCTCAGTGTGCATTTTATTTAACGTCGCTTAAGATCGAGTGCACATTTTGGTCGAAAGTAGCGCAACAATTAAGACATTGGATCATAATTGTATGATATTTTGTTGTGTGCGAACGCGGAAACGTTAGCGTAATAATACATCTCACTCTTTCCCACAATACGGATAAAATGTTCATCCGAGGGCAAAAAATGAAGAGCGAGTCGGATTTGCGAACGGTGGGTTCCGTATCAAAAACATGGACAAATTGACTTACAAGCATGGGCAAGAGTAATTAGCCCAAGCTCAGTGTGCTAGTTAATTCCGCACTTTTTATGTACGGAAATAACTAGCACATTACGTTATAATGAATGAATTTGTAGGTACATACAAATATTAAATTTGATTAAAATAAATCTTATATTAACCTTACCTTTTATTTGCCAGAATAAAGATTTTGATTGATTGATTATACTGACATACCTCAAAGAATAATATACTTAACTTTGTCTTTATATATTTTTTTGTTCGACACAACATGTTCATAATTATTATAATTGTTGCATGAACTAAGTATTATAAACTAAACAAATAGTTGTTATAGAATATAATTTAAAAAAAATATATTGTGTATTTAAATGAACCCTAACTATAGTGATTATTAAAAAAAATCTAGTGTGAATCAATTAAAAGATAAATGGAGGGAAAAATAACACTAGAACAAGAAAACAGTTAAGCTAGTTGAATAAGTCAAGGAAAATGTTACGTTGTACAAAGCTGGTTTAATTTTATGAAAACATGAAATGGTAGATGTGTAACAAAATTATTAATATACTTGTTATTATTTTATTACGCAACGTGCCTGGATATAATGATTTATTCAAATTCAAATATTCTTTATTTTAAAACATAGGTAACAGAGGTCTTCATTTTTTTTTACATTGATTGGAAACGCTATGTTCTGTGCCAAAGGGACGTACAATAATATTAAATAAAATTTAAGTACATACACAAAATAATGTGGAACATTGTTGACTTATTTAGGATTGTTTTTGCAATTTCATTCACCTTATTGTCTTATAAGCAAATAAATTCCGCGTGCTTCAGAAATAAGAAACATTCAAGCTCTCTGCTTTACCCATAGGTCGACTGTTAGATAATGCTTTTAGCATTAAGTCCTATTGTGCTATAGGTATAGGGCGGCCATGGAGGAGGCGCAGCTTTTGCATTTCAGGAAGATCGCTGACTCCGGTGACTTGGACCCCTGGGGACAAGCGTACCGGGTCGCGAGCGGGCGGCACAGACCGCCCAGTAATGTTATTAATGGTACGGAATACGCACAAGGTTATGCTGAGGATGTGGACGGGGCCATGCACGGTCTCATGTGTGCGCTGAACCCGGATGACGACGTGTCTAAGGACTCCGCGTACCACAGACAGGTGCGTCGTGTGGCTTCGTTCATACCGTCAGGAGAAGATGCGCCTTCGCCATCGGATGAGGACATAGGGGACATAGTTAGAGAACTTCCCAGCACTGCTCCGGGGATCGATGGGATCAGCGCACGTATTATCCAGCATGTCTGGAAAGCCGCGTCCGTAGAGTTCTCGGAAATGTATAGGCGATGTGTCAAGGAGGGCTGCTTTCCGAACGTATGGAAGGACGGTAGGCTAATTGTCTTGCCCAAGGGCAACGGCAAGCGGCTTACCGACCCGAAAGCGTACCGCCCCATCGCGCTGTTGCCGATTCTAGGTAAGGTTTTAGAACGTATCTTGATAAAATGCGCTCCGCAGATGACCAGAGGTCTTTCAGAATGTCAGCATGGCTTCACGCGAGGTCGGTCGACGGTAACCGCGCTAAATTCCATCTTTGGCGCGGCTCGGGATAGCTCGTCTAAGTACGTTCAAGTGATCTTCTTAGACATCTCTGGTGCCTTTGACAACGCCTGGTGGCCGATGATCCTGCTGAAGGCAAAAAGGGGAGGGTGCCCACCAAACATCTATAAGATGCTGGTGGACTACTTCACTGGACGCCGTATCGGCATGTTCGTTGGAGGAAGGGCCTTGTGGAAGACAGCAACAATGGGTTGCCCGCAGGGATCGGTGCTGGGGCCCATGTTATGGAACCTGCTCATGGACGACTTGCTTCGGCTCCCGCTTCCGGCGGGGGTTAGGATTGTGGCGTATGCCGACGACGTGACCATCTTGATCGAAGCTCAATCCCGAGCGAGCATAGAGACCTCTGCCTCTGCTACTTTGAAGCTCGTTGGCCAATGGGGGGAGAGGAACCGACTGGAGTTCTCGTCGAGTAAGTCCGCCACTATGACAATCAAGGGGAAATTCCAGCGGCCACCTGTCATCAGGTTCGGTGGAGCTTCTATCAAGAACGTCACGTCGGCTACGGTCTTGGGAGTGGTGGTCGACTCAAGTCTCTCGTTCGCGCAGCATGCGTTGTCGATAGGGATGCGCGCGGCAAATTGCTTCGGCAAGATGTCACGGGTATCGGCAACCTCATGGGGTATTCGGTACAGGGCACTCCGGGTCCTGTACAAAGGCACTTACATCGCCACGGTAACGTATGCTGCGGCGAGCTGGTTCCATCGTGCGTCACTGCACGTTGTGCGGAGCGCGCTCCTGCGCACCCAGAGACCCGCCTTGATCCTTCTGACCAAGGCGTATCGTTCGACAAGTACTGCCGCTCTACCAGTATTGGCTGGTGTTCTGCCGGCCGACATCGAGGTGGGCCGTGCTGGTAGGTTAGGGGAAGCACGCGAATCCGCGGTTACCCGGGAGGAGCTACAGCGCGCGAAACGTAGCATTGCGGAGACCGCACTGGCCACATGGCAATCGCGTTGGGACGCGTCGACCGATGGTAGGGAAACATATCGATTTTTCCCGGATGTGGCGGGTCGGCTCAAGGCAACTTGGGTCGAACCGGACTATGAGACCTCTCAGATCTTGTCCGGACACGGCTGCTTCAGGGGTAGGCTCCATCGCATGAAGCTTTCGGACCCCTCAGCCTGCTTCTGCGAGGAAGCGGTCACTGAGGACGTCCATCACGTACTTTGGGAATGCCCGATTTATGAGGAGGCGCGTAGGGAACTATTAAATAATGTTGTCCCGCTCGGGGTGGGCCCAGTCTACTATTGCGATCTCGTGGGATCTGAGGCGAACTTTAAGCGGCTAAAAGAATTCTCGCATCGGTGGCATAAAATTCGAAGCGGCCTCGAGAGGGGCATAACTTGAAAAGTAGGAGCACATTAAGAATACTGCCACAAGCAGACAAAGAAGACGAAGAGAAAAACTGAAACTGTGACAAACTCAAAGACCTAGAAGACAGAAGCTGGCCTCTGGCCGAGAAGGCAAGCGAGGCGTACTTGTGAACGTAAGCCCCCTAAGGATGGGGGAGAGTTATTAAAATGCAATGATTGCATAGATAGGCGACACTATAGAGAACTTGTAGGGAGATCAAGCAGGTGCGACTGGAAAGAGATGCGAAATGCTAGTACAGCGCACTCTCCCGAGATTCGGCTCGTATAACCGAGAGGTTGGTAGAGCCATGGGAGGTGGAGGGAAGTGTGCTATAGATTTGTAATTGTATAATAAAAGTTAAATAAAAAAAGGAATAACATATTCGTTCCGTATGTCACTACGCTATGATGCGGCTAGATACACACACTTAACAATCTATCTATATAAAAAAATAAATGCAACGGTGTCGATGCATACACAGTCGTGACTTGCGTTCAAGGGGACACTGTAATAACTCATGTAGAAAAGGCAAGTTATTTCCAAGACAAATAGTTTTCATGTCCGTACGAGCACAAACTATAGAGCGAACATATATAGAGCCTAGTATACTTACGCCCGAATACTCAAACGCTACTCAATTTTGAGAGCTGCTCAAGTATCATGCTGTCGCGCTGAAGGTCAACAATATGACAGTGACAACATGATACTTTGACAACTCTCAAAATTGAGTAGCGTTTGAGTATTCGCATTCTATAATTAGTGATAGTGTTATGGTATTAGCATTCTATAATTAGTGATAGAGCTAAGAGTACAAACAAAAGTGCGAACATATTAAATTCTCATAAGATAAAGTTTTTTCTTATGTGATTAAACCGTGAGAATAAGAATTATTAAACTTTATAGGTTTATAATTTTAAAAAAATAAACTCATGTCGTAGATATGTATATATTGTACATTAACAGTAAAGATTACCCACAATTTTCCAATAATAAGATCGGAAAAATGTAGCTTTGTAATGCAGTGCAAATGTATGTAATTCACTCATTTTGGGTTGTTGGAATATCTTAAACTTGCAAGTTAATATATGAAAACACAATTTTTAGTACATTTATAAATTGATTTGCCATGGTACATAACTATTACGCATATGCAAAAATATATTCCAAATTTTTAACCAACGTATTTTTTTAATCTAAGAAAATAATAATAAAGAATAAACTAACGTATAACTTATTACAATCCATTTTGGTTTGATTTATCTGGTTTCAAGTGTTTATTTCTATATTAACATTAATTTATGGTAAGTACGAGTATTGTCGTGGATTGGAGGGCTCCCCATGTGCATGTTTGGCATCTCCTCCAAAGACAAATATAAGAATAACATGGTTGTTATTTCAAGATGGGTAACGGTTCAAGAATTTCGACTGAGGTAACGCTTTATCTTTACTTGTAAGAGCTACTTGAATTCAGTTAACATTTTGAGTCTTTTCTTTCTTTTCATGCCGATGACTAAACGTAATATTGTCATCTTAACATTAATCCGTGATATTAACTTACTTTGTTATCTTTGTTTCATGGTGTACCTACTACTAACTTCTTACAAGATAAGATAAAATAAGAATTGCCTGGTATTGAAACCGCGTGCTATTTCGTAATAAGACATTCGGCAGCTCAAGCTGTATTTGATATAGTTCAGTCCGGGTTTATAAAGTACTTTTTTCACACAACGTAAAACCATCTTCACCAGAAGGCAGAACTCTGCGCGTTCAGAAATCACATGAAAAAAGGTATTATAAACTTAAAAGAATCTAATAATAAATATGTACATATTAATGTATTTTCTTGGAGCTAAGTAATAGTAAATGGCCTAGGCCCGTACCCTATATTGACGATTATTTTAAATTTACACTAGGCATATTCGAACAAGTGAAAGCAAAATGGATTTACTCATAACCACACACAGATTCTGTAACTACACATACTGTTTTGTATGAAATCATAATTTAATATGGACTGTAATTGTATGAAATAAGGATTTATATATTATTATTTATTGAATGTTATTAACATAGATAGGCGTTACTTCCTATATCTCATTTCTGATAATATTATTACAAATGTCCATTATTGTCCAGTCGAGTAACTATTTGTGTGGCATTAACTAGCTGAACAAAAGTACGGAACTTAAGATTTATGGTGTTTATCTAACAATGAATGACACAAAAGATTGTCATTTTCAGTCTCTTTATTCTAAAAGGAGCTGTAAACAATTGGCAACTTTGACAGGCATCACGAACAAAAAAAAAGATTACGTTAAATTACAAAAGTGCATCTGTAACTAAGAAACATTGAAAAATCGATCTTAACGTCTCCGACTCAAAGGTTATGCGAATTTCAAATAAGTGCTTTTAAATTTTGCTGACTGCATCTCGAGGTACAGAATGTTTTTTTAGGCATAGGTACCTACTGAATAAATACTAAGCTATTGTGTCATTTACTTTTGCTTAAGTTAATCTGAAGGAAGATTTGCAAGGACTTGTGTAAACAATCCTTTGCAATTGGCCTTTTGTGTTTTGTCGATTGTCACTTTCCCACAAAATGTTTTGTGTTATTTTGTAATCTCAAAAATAAATACAGTTTATTCACGAATGAGCTATAACGTCTATAGACGTAGTGCGTCCGCCAACGTGTTAACTATATTGGAGCTTAATACGATGAAAAGGGCTGAAGTCAGAATCAAGCGCTTGACAGATTTAAGAATGAGAGATGCGAGTGCAATTATAGCCCCATTCAACATTATCTTTAATATTAATCTTGTTTTAGTATTTGCTATTTTTACAGTATTATTATTATTTTTACTTGTTATAAAATATAGTATCGTGGAGTCAGTATCCCATAACACTATGTAAGACTATACTAGTACAGATATTCAACCGCCAAAGACGCTCCGATTTTTAGTGTAAGTTAAGTTACCATACTGAGACATATTAACGCCATTTATCGATTACTTGAGACACTGTAATTCATCATATAACTAAAGTGCAACACATAGAAATAGTTGTTAGCTACTTTACAAAAAAACAGCACATAATATTATTTTGTTTACATGAAAATTTTGCACTGGACGCTCTAAATTAAGCTTTCTGAGAATGGCCGTTGAACGTATTTTCAAAGCGGATCTCGGAACTCTAGTCGACAAATTCAAAATGGTGAAAATAGAATACTGCCCCTAAAAATACTGTTTCAAATATATATTTATCTAGCGACCCGCCCCAGCTTCGCATGGGCATAAAAATCTTCCTCTTAAATCTATCTATTAGAAAAACCGCATCAAAATCCGTTGCGTAGTTTTTAAGAATTAAGCATATAAAGGGACATAGGGACAGAGAAAGCGACTTTGTTTTATACTATGTAGTAATAGTGATGATACCTAAATGTGACGTTACCTATAACTTTTGACGCCGCTCACGCATCTTAATTTATTCAAAAAATCTTTAATTTATTTTATTCCAAATAAAACATAATGAAATGTGACCTAATACTGATGTCGCATTGACTGACACTTTGTACAAAATCAGACATCAAATTTGTTAAAAGACATGCTTTTAACAAATTTGATGTCTGATTTTGTTGACATTTTATTTTTGAATTCATTCAGAAAATAAGATTGGATGGTTATTTCCTATATTGTTAAAAAAATATTACTAAATAATATTTTTTTGCCATATCAAAATGAAATGCACAGATAAAAAAAATATATCAGAGAACGCAATCGGGAAAGTGCTAAGTTGAGGTTTGTATTGTAAATAATTAATAGACGAATAGGACATCAGTTAACGATAATCAAAGATCTATTGTCTGGTTTCATATTATAGTTATCAGGAATGGATGTTCTGTTAATATAATATGGATCAAATTTGTCTTATTTCACTTTATAAGAGTAATAACTGTTATTTTAGGATATTCTTGTGACGAAGAAATGATATGTTTATTTGAATATTTAATAAAAGTGCATATAAAGATATTCTACAAACTATATGTCATGACGATTATGAATCGCCGATGTGAAAGGATTAAATATATTATTTACTTACTTGGGCAATAAACATAGCAAACAATCAAAGGGTAAGTAAATCTACGTACAAACATATTTCGTTTTATACGCTTGTGTATATTTTCGCTAAGTTAGTTCGTGTAATGTATATTTTCTTTGCTTTTAGGGCAATACGGACGAAGTAATCAATATACCATCCTGTTTCAAAAACTATTTGATTTGTGATGGAAACGAAGTAGGCATTATAAGGAAAGGCAGCTTTTGATCTAAAAATACTTCAAATAAAAAGAGAGATAAAAATAATATATTTTAAAGATGTATATAAATTATATAGGGCTTAATTTTCCACTTTACATTTTGGTTAAAATGGACTTAATGGCTCTGTTTTAAAGCATTCTGAGTATTTTTGAGCAAATCAAATATTGACCAAACCCTGCAATAAAAACTAATTGTGCCAGATATTTTCAACCAAAAATACCTTTGACCGGTGAAGGGTTTAAGAACAAGATATATATGGAATTGAATGATATTCATTCCTTACATTTGAGACGATAACCTAAATCTAGACGGTATAAATGCTCGAGAAAAAACGTATTAACATTTTTCGCCTCTCGCCCGGAGCTAGACGGTGGAATGAGTAATGACGGTAATACGCTTGTGGCGAGCCTTAAGCGAAGGGTTAAGGCTCCTGCAAGCTATAACTCTTACATTTATTGCGGCTAACTCAGACCCGGTAACCGAATGGGAAATAATAAAAGTGTGATATCGTAACCAACATTTTATTTGTTTGCTATATTTCTGTACAAAAATAAGGTATTGCACACAAGCAAGCGTTTTACGTCTTGAATATTTATTTTATTAGGGCTTATTTCAATACTGATAAACGTACTGAAGCTAAGAGTATGCATGCAGATTACGGAACTGCGAACGAACATATACGAGTCACCGTTATATCGAATGAAATCATTCGAAAACGAAAGAAAATTATTGGACTCAGCGGTGTTTCGTATGTCATACATTTCAAAAATAGCACTCTTAATCGACAAACACTGGCTTGACGTCATTAGCTACCAAGAAATCAACTAAGAATGCAAAAGCCAGTGCTAAACAATGAAAAGACAAAAGAAGATTATGGCTTCGTATCAACCAGCTAAGGACGCAACTAAGAAATTACTTTGATGAGTTTTTGTGAGAGAGAAGTTGACAAGTTTATATAAGAAACTCAAAATATCTGTGTAAAGCAATTTTCATTTCTATAGAAATACCTAATTCTTTGGTGTTGCTATATTAGTACTGTACTTGAATTAAATTATTATTATGTTAAACGATAGACGCTTCCATCACTAGTAGTGTTAAGATTGCCTTTCGGATCCAGACTCGATAATAAACAATTTCCCGTTTGAAACATCGAATACAAATTCACTAGAATATTTCTAGACCGGTCCATTTCATGTTAAGATAACAGGAACTACTGCATCAGATCGCAATCTCTCAAGATGACAAATACCACCATTCCCTTATTTATAGCATGCGTTCCGGGTAAAATTAACTCGATTGGAATAACGAAAAGCACCTTATTAATCACTGGCGGCTAACAGATTGGTATGTGCCCTACCAATTTGGTTGGTAAGAATGCGGCTAGTGGCGTGTATCGTCTTCCGTTTACCCGGTTGTGGAAGATTCTTTATTTCTTTTAAAAAGAAATTTCTCAAATATTTTGTAGAAGAAGCTATTTCTATCAGAAAAAATATCACTCGTGATATTTTTTTGTATAGAATCCTGTTAAAAAAAAAATTGTGGTAGAGAAATTAAATCAGAGTAAAAATAGACACGACAAACGAAACAAAAAACATATTTTAGTTTTTGATTCCCTGATAATATACAAAGACGTTGACGTCATTGAATTCTCGTGTTAATATCTTTTGTTTTTATTATTTACAAAGATATCACTAAACTGGCAAAGAAGCACATTCTAAATTCAAAAATCACAAGGTGTTAAATAATGGTAACCCCAACGTGACATATAAAAATATTCTTCACAATGTTATGGTAGACTTTGGAAGTCGTTTACACATATCATTACATGTAAGACCTCACAGTATTTTATATTATTCGCGGCAAGACATCCCCGTTAATAAATCAACGAGGATAACGTGTAATGGACACCACGCCGTCCGAGGCCATCCCAGAGGAGACATAAATTCGTTTTTGTACGTTTTTTACTATATCATTGTGTTGTGGCAACACAGATTGTGAGGCGGAGGTATGTAGGTATGAGTGACTAATAGCTTTTTAATAAGGGTTGTGAGATTCCGATTGGGATCGATAAAAAGATGGTTACGAAGTTCGACTTGTACAATGGTTATTTTAAGGTTAAATGACCTTGATACTCAACTTTTTCTTTTCTTTTCGAAGGCCTCAGTGGCGTAATGGTTAACATGCCCGATCGCTACTCAGAAGGTCCCGGGTTCGATCCCCGGTCAGGTCAAGATGAAAAATGATCTTATTCCGATTGGCCTGGGTCTTGGATGTTTATCTATATATGTATTTGTTATAAAATATAGTATCGTTGAGTTAGTATCCCATAACACAAGTCTCGAACTTACTTTGGGGCTAACTCAATCTGTGTGATTTGTCCCTATATATTTATTTATTTTTAGATTGTCATAAGATAATGTTTTTTTTCTATTACATTTACTTACATGTTCTGTGCATTCGCTTTGGCGGGAATTCCAGAAGGTCTGTTCTTGAGGACTAAACCAAATTGTAACTTATTTCTCGTTGTACTCGTACTTGAACTACACAAGTGAATGAACTTTCCTTTTTATTTATGTATATCCATTCGACATCAAAATTTTTATCAATTTTAAGAATTTCAATTCGAATGTCTAGACAAATTTTATGTAGTGAGGCTTGAGATACAAGATGTCTTTGAGATTTAATAAAAATAAAATAAAAGAGAGTACTGTCATCTTTTTGAGGTGAAAAATGTTGCTGAACTCAACGATTTTTTTAAATATTTCTTAGAATATTTAAAATGATATTTAAAAACTGAAACCTTACAATGATATGAATGAATGACTTTACTCAGTAATAAGGACAGTTTAAATTCAAAATTATACTTTCTCTCAACATGACGTTTGCAATATATGTTTTCAAAGGTAAAGCTAATAATATTGTAAAAAGTATTTTGATTTATTCTATTTGCCTTCTAAATATCTCAAATCCAGATGTTATCTGATAACTTGACGTGATAAAGTACAGTGCACCTAGATTTCCTGGGCAATAAATTAACAAGATCCGTGCATACTTAATACGAAGATGAAGATATCAAATGAACGAAAATCAATATTAAGTTACGAAAGAAATATACTTTTACACATTGATTTAACCTTTACTTAATTAGGAATTAAATACATATAGAAACCTTATTATACCCACTTGATTTTGATTCTAACTAAGTCATGTGTCAATTTTTGACTTGCTTTTATTTTTAGGATTTCGATAGCCTCAAAGTGCTCATAACGACCAACGATCATGCTTGTCAAGCGAAGACACGCTCGTCCTGATTTGGACTGGTTGATTGGTCGGTAGTGGTTTTGATATATCTAACGTTAGCAACTTCATTTATTTCTTCAAACGACTACTAGGTACTATTATTACTGATCAAAAGATACGGGTTATAATTGAGGTGAAAATTTAAAAAGTATCTTCGATGATAATTCTTATGCTACTAAAGATCTTGACCTTAAACTCTGATTGGGTCTCAAGACTACTCTTTATAAAGACGTAAGAGCTCTCTATGTTATCACCATTCACGTCATGGCTCAATGAAAACAACGGCGCCGAATCTCAAGAGCCAACTTCAATGAAGAGCTGGTCTGAACAAAGAGATTTGGCTTTTACGTCATTGTCAAAAGGATAAAGTTTAATAAAAAATATTTTCTTTGCAATTATTTGAGAAACTTTTTATAATAGTTCAGGTCTTGCTCTATCAGCGTATAACAAATTTAGTCGATTTTGTTTTACTGTTCGAGTAAATGATAATAGCTGATACGACTTTGCTTGAAATATTATATGTGACCTAACTAACTACCATGCGGGGATATTGCAGCCTAAGGGGTTTCTGTAGAATTTTGAGCCGAAAAAATAATAACTTATTGAATTGAATTTATCCAAAGTTTCCTTTTAAACAACCAATTAAAAACATTTGATTGTATTAATTAAATTTCAACCAATTAGAAACATTTTAATTGACCTAATACGATTTCACTGCTTTAATAAAATAATTAAATCTTCCGAATCATATAATGCTCCACACTAGTACTGCAAAAACTAATGTGTAATATTTCTCAAGTTGAAATTACCTTTAGTGACAGCACAACCGGCACACAACGGCTTGCCAATTACCTACCTAACGTACACAGAACATGCAAGCGTCGCTTGAGAACTACCTTCTTATTACAGACCTAATAGGTAACTAGATCTGGCATTCATCTTGGATCATTCGTATTCCAGATGGGCGAATTTCAAATATTTTTTTTAAATTACAGTGTCCTGCGTATTCATTAATGAATTTGAAAGTAGAAATGGAATAATAGTGTTTTTTATCCGATTACGTGACCGCGTAAGCCATTCACGTTCATGACAACTTGAGAGTGTCACTAGCTCGTCGCTAACTCGTGGCTTAGGTGTTTCGCGACAGTTCCCATTAATCAAGTCTAACTATAAATAGTACGCCTTTGTACTAATTTTTATCTTTGATCCTGTACAATCCAATGATGTATTTATGTAATTGGTGCAATAAAGTGTTTATTCATTCATTCATTATGCTATGAGAGTTACAGTATTCTGACAGAGAATATAGGTTGATATGGAGGTTTTGCTTTTATATTTACCTACCTTTCACACTTTTTAAATCCGTCTGGTAATGACTAAGTAAAGGGCTTTTAACTATAAAAGGACAATAACACAAACCCTACAACTAAATTATGCTAGTATGGATAAAACAGAACTTATCCGGATCACATTATTTGCCATTATCATATCTAGTCAAACGTATATCTGTGGTTGCGAACTACCTTCCTATTTATGAGTCCAGCGCTGGCCGTTTATCTATGCAACAAACAACTTCCTCTACCAACGTTTTGTTTGATCATATTTATTACACTTTGTCTGATACATTACGTAGACTGCAGTAGTGTCTCATTAGTGTACTACATTGCGTATCTAATCTTTTTTGCGATTATCTGATGCTGATAGTGAAACAAGAGGATCGCTCGATCGGTTCACCTTCATCTATTGAGCCTTAGGTGCTGATAATGTCTATTTGTTATAAATAATTATATCTGATTGACAATGAGTAAGGCACTTGTTAGGTAAATGGTGAAAATGATAAGGCAAATGATCTTATGTTTCTTAAAATTCGACAATTGCATGTCTCTATCTTCATATTATCATATTTTTATTATTCATAAAAAGTAAAAATCCTTTTTTTAAGCCTGTTTAAATTAAAATGTGTTATGGTTCTTTCTTTCAACTTCATCAAAACAATTAGAAGGCCTATGTCTAGAAATGGATATCTTGATCTACTACCGAGGTCAGCCGTTGAATCGATAAAAACCGTAAAAAATGTCATCGAAACATTTATTTATAAATCAGCAGCTGAAATTGCTTATTTCTTAGGTCTAATATATCTATTTGCTAAAATTAATTCAAAACCTAACAAGATTCTGACAAAACAAATTTCAATATTCACTCTGTTAATAATTTATAAGGCCATAGGTAAAAGCTATAGACAAGCCTACAGATAGTAACGCATTAAGCGTCCGAACCAGCTTTTAATGTCTTTATAAGTGCTGTCAAACATAAAGCTAATGAAACATCCGTTTTTATTGATCTACCTGCGGGGGTGACACGGAATCCACAGCTCCTAACCCTATATTATGTTTTTCTACAAATTATTTTCTTCACTGCTCTAACATACTCATTTATGTTGGTTAGAAAAGGATGGGAGTATTGAAATTACCAGAGCGGTCTAAGACATTTCATTTGTACAAGACGACCCCCATCATTTGATAAGCCGATGATGCATTTTAGCGTTAATCCATTAGGTTACGAGAAATATTTCAATTATTTTCAAATTACGTTTTTTTTTTGTCTGTCTGGAATGTACATTTAGAAGACAATTTTCAATGAATGTGTCATAGAAAATATCATACTTATGTAACTTTTGTGAACGTTATATTTGCAATATACCTTAGTTAATCTGATATTATAGCTTAATTACTAGAGAAAAAATGTTTGTAAAGATTTAATTTCTGTATAAAAATATTTTATTTCATTCATTGTGGGAATAAAAATAAATGAAGAAAAAAAATTAAATGAAGTTTTAAAAAAGTCTATAATCACAGAAATCAGAATACGATATGGATTAATATGGATTGGTTATGGATTTGCAAGTAACACTCTTACTTGGCTGCTTTTAGTATGCTCTACATACTATTTTTTTTTTTTTTTTCAATGGTCTAGGTTGTCTGGAAGAGTTGCATTAGCGATAAAGCCGCCTATTGTATTATCCATGTTTGTAATTTCCTTATATTTTATATAATTATAAAAATTCTTTACTGGTGCAATAAAGAATTTTTTCTTTGTCTTGTCTAAATATCTTTATAATAATACCTTAAAAGCAGGTTCTTTGTCAAAAACCATTTTTTGGCAATATTTATTCGATAGTTCAATTGTAGTTTGCGTGGATATAAACGACGAGTTACTATCAATAAAATTGAATTGCACAGTCCATCGCGTGCGCATAGATTGCTATCCCAAATGTGATATTTCAATAATATCAAAATTTATAACGAAACCAACAAGCTGTCGCCACCCGCATTCGAGACAATTGATGCAATCATCGTGAATGAGATTTTGGGGTGTAAAACGGAACATAATTGCATTGGCCAACCAAATTATTGTTATAGTCACTATTCAATGATAATTCCATTTCTGTCTGCGGGCAGAGGTCAGTATAAATAATCCTCATAACGATTGAGAGGGTGTTGAATTGGAATAAATTAAAATTAATAGTAAATAGATTAACTTTTAGACCAACTGTTCTTTTTTCGAATAAAAGTGAAATCTTTATTACTTCATTTGTTTGTCTTTTTTCTACGAAATCTTAGATGCTGCTGAAATCTAGTACATGTAACAAAACAATCTGGAGTTCCACAAATGGTTTTGTGCAAATCGCGGACAGTGGGGTACCTATTGATATTGCTTGCCACAAATGTACTCCAGTGTCCCTAAAGATTTAAGGTACAACTCCAATCCCATGATACGAAGAAAGTATTTTAAATATATCGTCGGAAATTCTACATTTATTTATCTGTTTGTTTACGTTTTACACAGGGATGATTTTTTAATATGGTATTTGAACAAGTATTAGTGATTGATAAGACATCGTTTTCACATACTTTTTTATTCAAGGCAAGTTGAATATTTGGCTCTTTGAAATTGTTCTAGGTCTGAGTTGTTCAAATCTACATGTATGTGCTATATGATTTTAGTATCATTTTTGTCGACTTAGCGTGCTACCTTAATCAGTGTGATTTGTATTCAAATATTAATCACTATAATGTCGCTAATATAAAATGTATTGCTAATAAATACGTATATAAAAAAATACGCAGCTACGAAATTCCCTACCATTGTTAGCGACGAAATGTACTACAGTGTCCTACAAGATTTATATCTATAGGTACATTCTGATATTTTTCGTCCCGTGGGCGAGAGCATTTGTTCAAAACAGAATGGTCCTGAACCCTTGTTGTATATTTTCGTTTAAAGTATCTATGATAACCCGAACCTTCATATTCTTCGATAAGGGAAAATATGTTAATTCACCCACTCCGAGAGAACCGATATGACCTACTAAGTGATTGGGTTCCTGATGTGTTAGCGTGCTTCGAATTCGTAGTATTACGGGTCGCTTTAACGTCGAACCAATGTTTACAAATTGCTGGCTGAAAAGAAAACAAAAAATATATTCTAGTCGCTTGGTTAGAATTTATATTCTTTGAATAATTTGTAACAATTTACTCTTTACTAGTTTGGATATAATTTAGTACCTAGCTGTTTAAATTTCGAATTTTAAACACGAAATTAATATTTAGATTAAAAAAATTGAGTATTTATTAACGTATGTAACCTCAAATTAAATTATTTCTACTTTATTGCCGCAGTACAGTTCAGTACACCTACGCTTTATAGGTACTTGTCTTTCCGGCTTAAAATTAGAAATAAATAGAAATGAAATCAACAAACAATTTCGCAATTCGATAAAATACATATTGTATTATGGTACCTATACTGATATAAAAATCGAAAGTGCGACTAAATACTATAAATCAAATGTATTCAAGATTTTTTGGGCTTTCTTAAATTAAAGATTCCATATAATTAAACTTATTCTTTACTTACATGTCTATTTTAGTGTAATCTGGTTACAATTTTCATTCATTTGTTTAACACGTCTTGGATGCAATATACAAGAATACGATACTATACAAAAAAAATTTAAAAAATTCCAACCTTCAATATGCAAACGTTACGAACAAAATTATAATGAATATAAATAATTCACCGATAATTAAAGAACGAAACAAATGTTACGAAAACCAAAGTAGGTCAAATTAAGCAAAATACGTCAGAAATGGATTCTCACAATATGGCGCCACTAGGATTTCCATCTTTTATGAAATATTAAGGATTACGTCGACGACTGCCGTTTCATAAAATCTAATTTTAATTAAAAAATAAGCAAAATGGTAATTAATTCGGCCAGTCTCTTTTCCCGGATACAATGGTGAACAAATTAAACGCTTAAAGCCGAAATGCTCTCGGATAAATTTAACGGCAACATCTTAGTCTTTGATATTTATTTTTTTATAATTAAAATTATAATTGGGATATTAATTTTCCTTTACGTTTCCTCAAGATGATAATTTCAATTTCGCTCCCATTTTAACGTTGTGATTAATTTAATTTTTTTAATAGGAGTAAAAGTGTTAATTTGAAATTGTTTCGATAAACTAATTAAAGGCTTAATAAAGTTATGTGACTAAATTTCCGAGCGCTTCGGGCGATGTTATTTTGTTTGTCGGCATATCTTTCGACATAATTAGAAAGGGAATTTATTGGTGTCATCGAAGGGCGGTGATTTAGGGCTTGGCATTGGTGAAACCGTGTCCTCGTTGTTTCTGTTACAGTCGGCTGCAGAGAAATCTGACCCCCATGCCACAAGTATCACTATTGAAAGGGGATCATATTTCTCTGCAGCCGACTGTACCAGACCCGCCTTTCTCATCAACTAAGTAGAACTTCATGTATTTGTATTTTCAAAAAATCTGAAATCCGTCTTGTTTGTTTGCTGAGATTAGTCTGAATACGTTCAGGAACGCAAAAAAAAATGAATAGTATGTAAAATAAAGATTTTGAAGAAACAAAATGAAATGGACAAGACAGAGATGATAAATAAAAATATAAAAAAGTAACCTGTACATGCATAAAAAATGCAAAGAAATGCATATTTTTGTAGAAAATAAGATACTTTTGGTTATCAAATAGTGCATTGATTCCTCTATGAAGTCGATTCATCAAAATGACTCAACCAATTTTAGTATTGATGATGGTTTTAGCTAATCCTATCCCGCTCATATAAAGGCGAAAGTTTGTAACACACGCTCAAAAGGCTAGGCCAATTTTTATGAAATTTGGTAAAGAGATAGCTGATACCTTAGATTAAAACAAGTAAAACTTTTTAACCCAAAAAATATGCGATTCGAACATAGGTTTGGTCAAATAGTCTGATAGTCAAAGGGGCTTTATAAATTAGATGGCGCTGTTGTGTATAATAAACCACGGGTAACACCGCGGGCACTAGCTAGTGAGTGACACATATTTCAAAGACGACATATGTTTTATTCACTATAATCAATTCCTCTGAAGCATATGTCATATAAATGGTTTATCGTATACAATCCGTATAATTTACTTAGCACCTAATTTTGACATAATGACATAGCGGCCGCGAGATATTGGTGAACCAACCAACAGGAATAATAATATACCATATGTTTTACACCTCGATGTCACCTACTAATTTGAGTTTGATAAATAGCTTTTGACAATGTATTAAATTTATATTAGTCGGTACTACAGGTTCCATACCATTATACCACTTATTTTTGTAGCATAAGTAATCTCAAATTAAATGGCCTAAGGTCTTATGACCCTAGGCTCTGTCTACCCCGCATGGGATAAAGACGTGATTATATGTATGTATGTATGTATGTAATCTCAAATTGTTAACTTCGTTCATAACCCTTTTGATATTACCTTATAGAATAATGATAAAACGGAACCTATATACTTAAAGAATCACTTGTGTGTATGTCAGTCTGTCTCAGCCATATTTCGCAAATCTATTGTGCTGATTAGGTAAAATGCCAAAAAATCATCAACACAAAAAATAGGTCTTGCCTAATAGATTACAGGAAAACCTATATTCATTTCATAATCTAATGAGGTATCAGTCAGGCAACATTATCTTTATATAAAAGAATTCGTTAGGTACATCTGGAATCGAAGCTACGAAGCCCATTATGCGGGATCTGGCTCTGATTATGAACAGTGCCTCTTTCTACCATGAGATCTTGTACACCGTGATTGCTATTGTAACAAGACTGGCTGAATTGAAAAAAAAAGAAACGGATATTTAAAAATTGTTAAGAGAACAAAGCCTCGTATGCCTAAAATATATTAATTGAGTCAATAAAAGACACCAACTAGAGTAATAATGTCACGGTATGATGTAGTTGTGTTTATTATAACCTCGTTGCACTAGCGACTGCATTCGATTTTTGTATCCTAGTTCTCACAACGTGGCTCGGACGCTGTACAGGTATAACATGTAAAATTGCTAACGCACTCATGATTGCATTTATGAAGTTTCATGGTAGAGGCAAAGGAATTTTTTTCGGAATAGAGTCTATTCAATTGACTACTGGCTCTTTCTCCCCATAAATGTCGTTAAGATCGACTGAAGGACAGAGGGAGGCCTTAACATTCTTTTACCTTTTTACTGCAACATAATTCTCAAGGAGGATAGACGTCAGGCAGTGTGTTACAAATTCTCGAAACACAATAAAAGCACCGAGAGACGACAGTAATAGCCCACTAATGTGGTTATCCACGCCTGTAGCATATGTTTAATGTTAGAGCAAGTTCAAATTGATTGACGTGCCGTCTGCTTTCTTAGGCCTGATGTAAAATATTGAAAGTACAGAGAAAAGTCTATTTGAGCTCTAGCTACGCAAAAAAATATTTTTTCAAAAATTTATTTCTGTATGCTTACTTATGAAAATAGAATATGTTTTTAATGTTTATGTTTGAATTATAGAATAACAAAATCTATGATTGGAATGGTTTATTTATTATATTTTTATTTATTTCTATCTTTTTATTTATTATATTAAGTCTAGGTATGTTTTTATTTATTATACCTATTACTAATTACATTTAAATCTAATGGAGCCCCCATTAGATTTAAATGTAATTAATACGTGTATTTTCATAGTCGCGATTTTTTCTGAAAATGATTTTAATCAAAGAATGTATTTCTTTAATTAAAAACATTTTTAACCTTTGTCTAGCTTTCATCATCTTAATAAATGTTTGAATGTGATTATTACGTTATTATTTTTATAATTTAGTTTTTTAAGACGAGCAATAAAGTTTAAATTATTTTATTTATCAGTTTAATTTTTTACATCATCTTTGAATGTCATTATTTTCGTGATTTTCCCAACACAAAGTATTATTTTGCAAAAGTTATAAACTATCAAGTTTCTTGTAGTAGCTATTGTTCTGCACTTTCAATATTTTGTGGTGAGTAGTATGCACATATGTTCGGTTATTATACTTGATTATTCATTACGACTAATAAAAATAATAATAGCTTAAACAGAGGCATTGAGATTTATAGGTTTGGAGCCACTGTTTTATTCATCGTATTTATGTATTTTCTGCTTCCGGAAAGTTTTGTAACTAGTTCAATCAATTTTTAGCTACTATAAATATCAATCGAATAAGATCGGCAAGACTTGTGTTCAGTTATTTAATTTCTAATAGGACAATATTAATCACCAGACTAATTTATCCTTTTATAACCATAGTTTTTAGAATTCAAATTTCGAAAGTCTTGTAAACGTCGGTCTCTCTTTTTTCTTTTATTTTTTTATCTGTACTCCCGCTTATCATAATGTTATAGGCTATCCGAGTTGTTTCCTTTGTCATTCCATCATTCCATCCTACTCTAAATCTCCAAACCTCTTAAATCTATGAGACATTAATTAAACCTTAAATTATATCGTAATTATGCATATTCAAATATATTAATAACACAAATATCATTATCGATTACCGGTATTGTGTAAACATTGTTTGATAAACTAATATTAGCTGGCATGAATGTATTATTAGACACGATATTACAATAATTGCAGGTAAATTAGTTTACTTGTGTCTATGATCTATCAGTTACGATAGTCCCAATTATTTATATGCTTAATTAGGTTAGAACTAGTCATAAAGATTAGTTCATACACAAATAACTCGTGAAACAACAATATATATTTACCTAGATGACACAGGATTTAAGTGTTTATAATTGGGAATAGTACCTTACTTAACTTTTATAACATGAATGAAGATATTAAGATTTAAAAAGGTTCTACTCAAATATTGTTTTTATATAATGTAAATGAAAAGGTCTTTACTTTACACGACTGAAAGAATTTTTTTAGTCATATCATTAAAGACTTGACTTAGCGACCTATAAAAAATTGGTACCACGACACTACAGAAACAGTACAATCACTGAATAAGTAATTATTCCCTTAGCGATAAAAAAAAACTACTGTGATTCTAAAATAGGTGCTAAGAAGGCATTCTAAATTCAAATATATTTTTTGGAACCGATTCGGTCATTCAAACATAATTCAATAACACATTTCTCACACATAAGCGTTACGTTGCTCACTCAAGTAGCAATACAATAGGTCACACAAGTTTCCTCGGCACTGTGGGTGGCCAGCATGCACCTTGCACAAAGAACTTACTATACCGAGTGTACCCAATGGCACTATTGTAAAAGTCATACTTTTTACTGAAATAAATAGTTATTGTTTTAGAATGATATCTTTACGGCTTAACGATAAAATTAATAAAAGAGATTGTTGAGTCGTGCTGCAATAAAACTTCTTAAGCTTATCATGTAAGTTATCAGTGTACTTACCTATAGAAAAAGTAGGTACACTATTAAAATTTAAGTTCATAAAAGTACTTTGAAAACATAATAAAAGTAAGTATTATAAGTCAATGGCTGAAAGACCCACATCTATTTTTAGATTGATTGAACCCAATAAAATACTGTCCAACTATATCATTACCTTCGATAAAGCTGACCTATATAAGCTGTACGATATTTTCGACTCATCTCCCAACTCCGGTATGGTCTAGTGGCTAGGATACCTGGCTCTCACCCAGGAGGCTCGGGTTCGATTCCCGGTACCGGAATATCCTTTTTGAATTCAATTTTTTTAATTTTTTATAATAAGCATATATACCATTGTACAAATTCCTCTTGAACTTCCCCTTATTATAAAACTATACAGTTATTTATTTTTTGCATTAGTAAAGGTACTTAAGTACTAACAGTACGGTTCCTTACCATACCATCATCATGATGATGGTAAAGATAAGAAATAATTATTAAAAAAAAAACTGTCAGTTCTCTTCGATCCTCTTTGGGTGGCTGAGCCATTGAATAAGTAAGAAAACATGACATTGTTTTAACCAGTTTTAACTAGACCTTGGAAATACACCAGTATTCGGTAACACACCGTTAGGTTAGGTTAGGCTTAGTGTCCGCGAATTCTAAATACATGTTCTAAAAATAAATGCACATCTAATTACTTATCCTTCTGTTTTATTATTGTTCTATACTGACACATAGGGGGTAAACCTCTTTGTTTCTCAAGTTTAACGAGACGTGCTAAAACATCTTAACACGTTAGAATTATCTAGTCCTTCATTAGCACGTTTTACCGGAGCCTTTCAAGTTTCACCACAGAACATCTAGCAATCAAGAGTTTTTGTGTCATTGTTTACGACGGATGCTAAAATGTTTATGGGGTAAATAACGAATGCATACGGATAAAATTTACATACGATAGTAAGAGCACGGAACAGATAAATCTAGATAGTACAAGTAGTAATAGATAATCGAGGAGCTGGCCTAGCGCGGCGCGCGTTTTTAACGATAGCGCGCGTAAAGACGGCGAGAGGGCGGCCATGTTTGGATTGATCGCCATTAGTGGCATTTTCTACCTTGAGCTCCTCCGTGCTTCGGAAGGCACGTTTTCGTTGGTCTCGGCTGCTGTCGGTAGATTCTAGTCGTTAGGCTATGTCTGACAGTGTTGGCCACTAAGTAACAGACCCGGGTCATGTTCCTGTGGGTCTGGTTTCCCTGTATTAAAAGGTTACGGAGGTCAGACGGCAGTCGCTCCATTGTGATAACCAGTACCGCCAAACCATAACCATGACTAATAGCGTACCCTGGGCTCTGAAGCTTAAGCTGAAGAGGCCTGAACCGGTCTGAGAGCTAAACCGGAAACACGCTTAGACGAAGAAGAAGTACAAGTAGTAATAGCTTGATCTGAGTTGGATGGAGTAAGTATCCCAGATACTTTAATCGTTTATAATACCTAAATAATAAATTAATTAAAAGATTATCTCATAAATAATTAACTACTAATACTTGAAAATAAGCAGTTCCCATTCAAGAACCTTTCACAAAACACTTCCCTCCACCTCCCATGGCTCTACCAACCTCTCGGTTATACGAGCCGAATCTCGGGAGAGTGCGCTGTACTAGCATTTCGCATCTCTTTCCAGTCGCACCTGCTTGATCTCCCTACAAGTTCTCTATAGTGTCGCCTATCTATGCAATCATTGCATTTTAATAACTCTCCCCCATCCTTAGGGGGCTTACATTCACAAGTACGCCTCGCTTGCCTTCTCGACCAGAGGCCTTTCACAAAACAATGAAAAAATATTCCTCAAGTTTAAACCAAACACATTATGTTAATCAAACGATTTCCTGTTAATCCTAAAACTGTTTCAAACGCGCCGAATTCTTTGCATCGCATAGGTGATTTAGAATCATCTCTTCTTATTTAGGTATTCTTCCGAGAACCCACATTTTTCGCATTGGGATTGAATATTTACAACACGACAACGAAATATTTCAAGCGTTTATCTATAAACTGTCTAGAGACAATTTATCAATATTTCCTTCTAAATTTACCGTAATATTAATAAAAAAACTGTTTCTTTATTAAAAATGTGTTTTGTTATTGTCTTTAAACAATATTTGAAATTTACAAAATCCCAGTCAAATATTGTTTATAAAAGTTTTGTTTAAAAAATATTTTCATGATTTATCTATGTTCTTGAAATTTTGTACAGATATAGTTAGGAATATCGAGAAGGATGGATAATAACTTTCGTTTCAGAAAAAAAAATGTTCCTGTGCGATTCACGCGAGTGAAACTACGAGTGAAAGCAAATGAGATATGTATTTTATAATATTTGCGAGTATAGTGCTGTAAAGGAATATATTATGAACTCGATTGTATTTCGATAAAACACCCAAGATAATAATTAATTTGACAAAATGTAAAGGAACCCAAAAATTTAAATTTCGATTGTTTTATCTGTCTTTAAATTTTCAATTTTAAGTAACATAGAACTAGTTAAAAAGTAAACCAAATCATAAAATAGGGAATCCGGTAACAGCAACTAGTTACAAAATATAATTTATATAGGCCGGTATCGTAAACTTTTGTATCATAATATTCTAAGAATCCAATCCTTTCGGATGATTTAAGGATATTAAATATTTAAATCTTGTTCACTCTAAGAAATTCCTCTAATCTTCGATTAGTCATTAATTGCTTTTTGATTAGTTATCTTTGTTGTTAAAGTATATTTAGAAGTCTCTTAATTTATTGTAGTTCTTTTGTCGTTTTATGTTTTAACTGTCTTTTGATAAAAAACGAACGACATACAGAAATAAGTATATGAATACATTTACTATTGCTTAGCCGCGGATGTCATGATTTCATTACTGATTTTAATGCTACCATTAACGAAATTATTATTGAAAGTATAATTGTATTTTTTTCATGTTACAAACATTAACTTTTTCTTTTACCCTTCATGCCCAAAGGACTCGACATAGTTTGTAAGTAGTTGTGTATAGTCTCTTGAGAAATAGAACAATAGTTGTTTTGATCAATGTTTTTTTTTAAATAGATAGGTACGCAATTTTACATTATATCAAAGTTTATTTTTAATTTTAAAGTATCTAAGTAATAGAAATTAAATAAGTATATATGAATTAAGAGAAGACACTTTCATCTATCAATTTCCAATGGATACTCGTATATTTTATTGAATTGAAGACAACCGTTACATTACCAATAAAACTCATAAATTGTCATAAGCAATCAAGGTTTTATGGCAAGGCCCTTGTTCTGAGAAATAGCTGCAACGAACTAGATCACACGACAGGCTGGAAAGTAAATCTTTATCATTTTCTGCACGCATTTCCTTTACGCCAGGTTTACAAGAGATAAGTAGGTAACTCATACCTAAGATGTAACTACCATATGATTTGGTAAAGTTGGGCAAAAACATTAGTAAATTTATTTCTTCGTATGTTTTCTTTTGCAAATGCTTCTAAAGCTATAAGAAACAGATTCTGCGAATCCATCCCAAATAGACTCGTGAATAACACCTTGCCATGCCGTTTCCTAATCCGAGGATTTAATACTATACCGAATATCATCAAAATTTGTTGAGTTACTACTAAAACAATTAATCATTAGATAGGTGTTTTGGATTATCTAATAATAATCTAAGTGTGATTTTGATTTAATAACTGTCAATTTTACAGTGTTAAGCACACCCATTAAAAAACTGTAAGTAATGTAAGTACATACTGAACTTAACGTTAAGTTCTTAACACGTGTGCACTAGGCATTACTCGACCGGTTCCACCATAACAGAGATATTTCTCCATCTGATGTTAACTTTACTACCTTAGAACTTGTTTTATCTAGAATGGCGTTTATTTTTTGTTAAAACCTAGATTTCATTATAGATAAAAATAATATACTTCAAATTATCTATAAGCCTTTATTTATCCTTTTATATACTTTCTGGTCAACTGTAATGCTTATATAAATTTTGTCAAAACATGAACAGTCATCCATCAAAGGAACTCACTTATTTTTAAACAAGAATAAAACAACTCTCAATCGACAAGATCCTACCATGTAAATTTATGAGTATGACTAAAATTTATTTATTTTCTTTTAAGATACATCTGAGTATATTCACTGATTAACCCAAAGATTGACTGTTATAGACAATGCTCCTTGCATAAAGTCCTTCTTTTGTCTGATACTAATTATCGTAACGTATTGTGAAATAAAAATACAATCAAAATATAGATAAATATTTGAAGTTATGTACCTACTTAATTTCTAAAATCATGTGAAATTATACAAATTAGGTACAATGCGAATTTTGCAACAGTATTGTCTCATTTACAAGAAGTAAATCAATGCAAACGGTTCTTCGTAGAATTATATTTAGAAATAGAGCAATTTTAACAGTAATTATATATAACTGAATACTTTCTCCGTTATCTTACTCTAAAAGCAAAATAACGGTCCAAAATGCAGTTTTACAACAATTCTGCGAAAAGGGCCAAATTTACAATAAGATGCAAAAACAAAGCCATTTCGGACGCTCTTTATTAATGAGTGCAACGCCCCGGACTCTTTAAACATTCAAGTAACTAATACGCGAAGAAAATCAAGCTCCAACCAATGTCTAAGCATGACACGCGACCAATCCATCACTGTTGTTATTTTTCCGTAACATAACAAAAGCGATGACGCTAAACACTGCCATTATTACTTCCAAAATAGACAAAGCAACTTTGTTCTAGACAATGCGACCAAATAAAAGGCTGTCGCCATTAATTTTTACACTTCTGACATTCGTAACGGTGTATCCTTTGTCCGGACTTAACCCTGGAGCGGGGCAAAATGATCGCGCAGCAAGCGATCTATAAGACAAAACTGTCGGCTCTAAAAGATTTCATCTGTTCGTCTTGACACGTTTCCCTTTCAGTATTATAATCTTTTTTAGTAGGTACCAATGTTGGGAATTAGTAACGCCACGCTGTCACCTGAGCCGAAAGACCGCACAAGGCACAAAAATGCGTATTTTGGCCCCTAAAGCATTCACTTTATAAAATATTGTGCTACACCGCCACGGACCCACGGGAACGTAGGGCCACCAAGAAAAGTTTTTTTATGTTCGAACCTCACCTTATAATTGTGAATTACGGTGTTTTTGTAATTATTTACGATCTTTGTATCGGGAGGATGTAATTTATTTCTAAAGACTTGTCGGCAAACAGTTGTGTATACGTATCTTGTTACTTGTAATTATTTAAATTTATAATTTAACATTAACTTTTGTTTCATAATGATTGAATCCTCTTTAAGTTAATTTAATAAGTTAAACTCTATAAATGGGCGTTTTACAAGATTGACATACTTTTAATGCTTTCTTCTGTATTGTACTTACAACACATAATTTTTATTAGTATTGTGTACATTTTCTGAGCGAAATATTAGGAACACCGAAGTTTTGGAATAGACATATAACTAATAATACTTAGAATAAGCCAAAACAAAGGATAGCATACATTGCCAGGTAGTGATGGCTTCTACTTTTACTCTCCCGAAATATAAATTAGGCTTAACAGGGGCTAACTATTAATAGCCAGTATCAGACTTTATTGAACTAAATTTTTATAATTATTATTGGTTTTAGTGAAATGATAAAACCAATCAAGTACGATGTAGAATATAATTTAATAAAGTTTTAAATGCTATAGTTCGTTAATGACTTTAACTTTTAGATTATAAGAGAACCCTCAAGCACAACTTACAAATTATTAGAACACTGAAATTAATTAAAAGAATGAATGTGTAACACCTTAACTCTCCAAATAAAATACACAGTGCGTGACTAAAATACCTAGTACGTACTAGAGGTGAAAAGTAATAGGTTTGGAGGTTTACGAGGTGCTACAGTGCATACAGACGGAGAATCTGAAACGGTTTCTTGGCACGAACTTTGAACGTAGTATTTGTTCTGTATGTTTCAGTATTGGGTGGTAAAATTTAACAACATTGCAATTTATACACAACTAGCTATTGGTTGCGGCCTCGCTCATGCTCATGCTATTTATAGGGTTAAATTTTTTGGTAGGTCTATGTATTTTTTGTTATATCTTATGATAAGTTATTCTTTATGCATACATACATATCATCACGCCTGCCTCTGCCACAGGGGTAGACAGAAACTAGAGATTTCCATTGACTACGAAACTTACATACCTCTCTTGCTTCCTCCAAACTCATCACTCTCGTCATACACGCTCGCCGATTTAGTAGTTATTCTTTATAGCATCGGATAACCTACTATTTTTTTGTTTATCTCATAAACTAAGTAAAATGCTGATTAAAATTGGTCCAGCTAGTTTTGTGTATAGCATTCTATTATCTATTAGGCACCTTTTTTTTTCACAAAGCATAAAGCCAACGAAAGATAGGCGTGGCGTTACCTCAGCCTATTTATGTTATGATACCCCGATAGTGTCACTATCGCACTGCTAACTCGAGGTTTATATACTTCGCCACAGTATGTAGCAATTTTACTACCTCTTTCATCCTTCGAACCGGAAGAGAACAAAGCACTACTGTTTGACAGCAGAAATAGAGAGTGAGGTGCACAAGCAGACGATCTTAGTATAAAATTTACCTCTGGTAAAGAATCATTTAATATGGAGCTTTTATAAATTTTGGTCATACCTATCGGTCGACCAAATGATCGGTTGTAGTATATGTTTCTGTATTGTACTTTACTACAAACAATACAGTAAAATAAAAGATTAAACAAACTGAAACAGCCAAGAAAAAGCAAGCCCGGTTTGCCAGTTCACTGAATAGAATGAAATATTATAGACTATAGACCAAGTCGTTATTTCTTGCTCTCGAAGTCTCGAATGTTAGGTGCAAATGCGAACGCCTTATTTAGCGATGACGGAAACAAACCAGTCGTGTCTGTACTCCGGTAGTAGCCTGAGAAACTCCTTGTTACAGGCCTCTAGGGATTCCAATCATAAAATTTCATTGTAACATTGCAAGACTGATCAACGGGTGCAGTTAGTATAAAGCAAATGATAGCGTACATATTTTCCGTCTCATGTTTACACTGGTTTTGTGAGAGAGATAGGAGATAATATGATTAGTTGACCGATACATGATACCCTGCGGCCGCCAACTCTTACAAAAACTAAACGACACGCTCGATCATATGAGTTTACTGAACGCAGGCTGCCTTTGGGATTAAAAGACCTGTTTCTTGTTGGGGTAAAAAGCAGTAATTTAGAATTAACTTCACGTTAGAAATCAAAACACGCCGTATTATATTAGAAGATAAACGAGTACGAGATAACTCTGAAGATGGAAACAACTATACTTTTAAACGTAGGTACAACTTTGTCAGATTGTTACATTAGATATAATATTGTATGTATATGACGAGATAGCAGTATTTTGACTATATTGTTACTATAAGTAATTATTGAAGACTTAATATAATTTAATGTGTCATTTTCAATTAACATGCCAACAGATTTGTTAATGGTAATATATAAGTAAATTTAAATTTGCATTATCAGAATGAAATGCAAAAAGATTTAGTCACTAGTGCATATCTTTATCTCCTCCAGATCCATTAAAAATAATATTTCGCGCCTGATTGCTTAATTCTTGAGGATTAAAAGTACATACACATTCTGGGAGGGTAAAACTGTCATTAATAAAACAGTATATTACTAAGTTTATAAAATATCAGGCACTTGAAAAGATATATAAAGTTTGAATTAAGATTTTAAAGTAAAAGATATGGCTTTAAATAAAAACATTGACATATTCCATCCTTATAAACAACTTCCTACAAACGTATTCTGTGCGGTGCCGACCGAACTCGCTCAACCGTTGTTGAAGTCTTTATTTTCTAAAAAGGTCTGTAACAAATCCGTACAGCGGACGCAATCTACGGGACTTAAAACAAACAATTACTTCGGTTTATTTGAAAAGGAAAGCAAAAAGCCGAGCAATCAAATCGGTGCGGCTACCGGGCGGCAAAAAAGTTGGATGCACGGCCGTAGCGAGTCGGCGAACTGCTCGTAATAAGGTAGTCGATGATTCCACTCAAAATAGCTTTCACTTTATATTTATAAATTCTTTAATCGCTTTATTTAAACACACATACGTAATCATGGATTGAACATATAAATTTAATGTTAGCTTGATAAGGAATTATCAGATTGCTGACTATGAAAACATTTTCATTATTGTTTGTAGTAGAGATTTGATTTTGCTACTTCTATCGACAATGACTTAGATGAACACACACCTAAGAATCACTACATAGTATAAAATAAAGTCGCTTTCTTTGTCCCTATATCCCTATGTATGCTTAAGTCTTTAAAACTACGCAACGGATTTTGATGCGGTTTTTTTAATAGATAGAGTGATTCAAGAGGAAGGTTTTTATGCCCACGCGAAGCCGGAGCGGGTTGCTAGTCAGTAATAAAACAAGGTAATACTCAATATGATAAAAAATCTTTTTTTCAAACTTGCTAACGGTATGTGAGTTGCAGTCCTAAATTATCTTTATTTTGGGTGAAAATAGTCATAAAGTATATATTTGGGTAATGTATTGGCTACCATTTTTAGTGATTGAATTTCGGACTTGATTTGATTTTGAATGTCAAAAAAATTTAAATGAATTGAGTGTAAACTACAAGTCCTACTTTTATTAATATCTAAGCTGTGCGTTGATCAGTCAGATTATAGTCAGGTAATGAAATCATTATACAAATATCGAAGTAGTCATAGAATTGATATGATGTTCTAATAAATCTTAAGTATTAAAAAGAAATATAAAAAGATACATCTTCCACAGACATTCCATCCAAAATCATGATGGAGAAGCGTAACATCAGCTGGTAACGCGTAACAAATCTAGGCAAGGTGACACACTTTCTGCAAGCTCGGCGGTACCGAAGCAAATGACTTCGGATTTTCATAAATAACGCATAAGATTGTGAACAATAAATAAAATAATTCGTTCTGCCCCGACCAGCTGCGCTAAGGAGCGGGCTGAATCGAGCAATTTGATACGCGCTCCATCAACCTCGCCGTTGTCAAAAGCAAGCTAATAAAGTTTAGCAGATGTGATTTTCTAAACAAGACACTAACAAATGGTATCTGGAAGCATCAAGATGTAAGAAAATGAACGTTGGTCTTGAAAGGTAATTTTCTCCTTATGATATGATTAATGTAGTACAAGGAACAGTCTGAGTTTGATATCAAATCTAATAAAGACGCGCATTCTCTAACAAATGATTCGCTTTTTCAAATTTTTCATATAATCTTTTCATTATATTTTTGCCTCGGATAAAATCTAATATTCTTTTTTGCGATGTCATTAACTATTCTATAAATTCTATTCGATCTAGACGCAACATCAGCAATACTTGCAATCCAATTTTTGCGCAGTTTTTGTTAACTTTGCCTAATCCTTTTGCTGTAAGTACACCAACAGTAATTCTGAAAGTCTTTGTATCGCATTTCTCAAGAAAGTTAAAGTATATAAATAAACAGCACATTTTTAAATGCGATCATGAAACGTCTAAAGTATTTTTTAAATTACATAGTTAACTTAGTAGATAATATGTATTTCAATTAGGGATTATTTACATTTTTTTATTTTGCTAACTCGGCTGCCTGATGACCAATAAATCATCAGTAATCTATTGACGTCTGCAATACGTGTGAATGAATATAAAATTATATAATTTCTGGTAGCAATTAAAACAGACACAAGGAAAAAGTTAAAATAATTTGTTGAAATGCAAATGAATATGTGGTGGAAAATCATAACAATAAAAATACATTTCTTGATAACTATACACCTATATAAAATTAAAATATCAGAACTTTTACCAGTCTTTAAATACATTGAGATTTAATTTACTTTTAATCCGATATTTTACTTAAATAACTGTGATACCATCAACGCCCGACAGACAAGATCAAAAACGAAAGCTCACATGGCACATATCATGAATTCCTTATGTCCAACAACATTCTGACGGACAAAGAAACGAAGCTGCATCATTATAGCCTATTGTGCGAATTTATAAATTTCGAAAAGCGAATTCGTCAAACGTAAAACAATTCGATACGCGTTTGAATTTGTTGTTTGGGTTTCAATTCAATTTCTTCGTCGTGAGGACTGCTCGCGTGAATTGGGTCGCGTAAACGGGTCCGCCCTTTTGGGACCAAAACGTTATTTTTTTCACACAGATTGCGCGCTCTTTGATCTCCAGAATGTGTGCGTTAAGCGTTTCCTTCGCTTTGTGTCGGCTTTGTGTGTGTCTTGTACTCCGAAGGTTTTCGCTAACTACACCCAGCGGGATGTAAAAATGAAGCAAGGGCGATTTTCGATCATTTTGTTTTTACTCACTGACAGCGAAAGGGTATGTGTCAAATGCATTAAAAGCACAAAAAGCAACAAATAATGGCTTTTGGTCTGTTACACCAATACTTGTATATATTGACATAGCTGAAAGCAAAGACACAAGTGCTGTTGCATTTTTTTTTGTTTACTACATTTATTTTCTATTATGTCCGATATATACTGCAATAAATATTTATTTTAATAATCATAAACATGAAATTCCCAATATTATCAAAGCATCCAAAACATGAAGTTTCACAAAAAACTTTCTGTAACTTAGAAGTAGAATTTTAAAACATTACGTAATTTATAACATGTAAGGAAGTATAAATAAAAACCTGTTCTGCGACTCATTCTTTGCAAACGGACTTTTGTTGTAAAGTTTTGTCATATTTAAGTTTTGTGTTAGAGCTGCACCTAAAAGAGCTATTCGGTGTTCTAGAGCTATGAACACATCGATTTTAGCACGTCATAAACCGTAGAATCCATTACGTTGCGAGATTATTCTTATTTACGTGTCGGATAGTCAGATATCTTTGGAATTTTATGTTCCCGCGATATGGTAGCTGTAATGCGAAGTTATTCGTTTCGTTGTATTTCATTTCAGTTTTTATGAGTAACAAAATAGAATGTAGTCTTTTATAAAGATCTAGTGTAAAGTCGTTGATTTGTCATTAAAGTTTTCGTGTTAAATTATTTAAACCAAATTAACATAGATATTAAGAACAATCGTTACTAATATAGGTACACATAATTTTCTAATGTAATGTGCTCCTATACATCAGAAAACACTTCAACCTTTCTTAGAACCAACATAAGTGTAACATCTGATTTAGTCAGGTCTAATAAATATATAGAACACATAAGCAATAAACCCTATTTCAAAATTAACATGTATCAGCAAAGCAATGTTTACCGAACTGCTGTCCAAACCCGAAAAGTGATTAAAATTTATCCCAACTCGAGTTTCCACAACAACGGTCCTCTAATCCTGTAGGAGTGTGGTCGATATGAGTGAAGTCTGTCAAAGGGCGATTAGGAAAGTCCCGGGTTCGATTTTAATCCCTTACCTGTCTACCTCGTTATCGCTTCTACATGTGGATCTCGTATGTGTAATTGGTAGTTTTCGATATCAGTTTTGGCTTTGTTTAACTTTGCTAGTTAGAGTACCTACAGAGCATTGTTATTGTGTGCGAATAATTTTATAACTATACAATCAATATATTTTAAAATTTATTCGGACAATAGTAGACTATTCAGTCGCATATTAATTCAACTATCTGTGATTGAACCAATTATTATCAATTTATTAATGCGGCTATTAATCGATGTAGGTCTCCAAAAGCATCAACTATAAAAGGGTAAAACTAACTTTTCTTAAACTACATTATTTTTATATAACACTATTTTGTAGTTTAGATTCTCTCTCTCTTTTCTGTGATTTAGATTAAATTTTGTCAATTGAAAATACTGTGACATACTATTATAACAGGCAACCGACCACTGAGCTAAAATTTTAGACTAAAAAGGTACAAATAAAATTTCCTTAGTCCCATTTCGTAACTAGATTTCGTAGCTGGCTTCGAAATGGGAAATAAAAATCCCATTACAAGCTGGCTTCGAAACTAAGCCATAATCAGGATCAATTAATTGTTAGACATTTCTATGAATCAGTGACAGTTCAGGTAATCATTATCAAAGATGAAAAAGATAATTACGAAATTGCTTTTTGGCGTGTTTGCTGTATAATTAACATAATGCGTCTAATTTTCGGTCAGTTCCAATATGCTTGCCCTTTTTACCTGACTTCAATTTGCTAATGATCGGCTCGCCGCATTTTTTATCATCTTCACCTAATCCTCTTTTGAGAACTCGGATTTCTGTTCCCATAATATTTTTTTTTTTCAGAAAGTAAATATTTGTATGGTAAACATTTTATGGTTGTTACTTTGCTATTATTTTTGTACATAAGATTGAGATACATACCTACTTTAGAATCAAGCCTGATTTGTATTATGAGCTAATTGAATAATAAAAAAATAAATAAGATCAAGTTTGACTTTTAATTTAATTCTTTGTGATGATGTGTGTATCTCTACTAAATGTGGTAATCAGCAGATATTTGTGTGTTTGCAAAATTATAGAAGAAATATGAACTTAGTAAAAATATCAACTTTTATTACTACATATAGTAAATGGATAATTTTCAGACTGAGATATTTTAGTAACATTCGTTTTGAGAAAAATCACCTAATATTAGTGGCGTTTGAAATCTGACTCACTCAAAATACGAGTATGTGTGTCGAATTAATTTCATTCATGCTAAAAAGAGGTCTTGAACTACCGTTTCGAATCGTTCAACATATGCTCGTATATAGAGAACGAATGAAAATCATTCGACCTGCGCTTTTTCATTGAGTCACTGATCTAAACATATTATCTAAAGATAACAAATAAGTAAATATATAGGGACAAATCACATAGATTGAGCTAGCCCCAAAGTGAGTTTGAGACTTGTGTTTTGGGATACTAACTCAACGATACTATATTATATAACAAATATTAAATACACATATAGATAAACATCTAACACCCAGGCCAATCAGAAAAAGATCAGTTTTAATCTTAACTAGACCGGGAATCAAACCCTGGGTCTCCTGAGTATCGGACAGGCATGTTAACCATTACGCCATGGAGGCCATCGTCGAATTAAACAACTAAAATAAAACCTTGTTAAATTAAGAGTCGGTGTGAAATTATTCACCGATGAGACAGGTGTTTGGAAACCATCAAATGCTTTAAAAATATTTTGACACACAAACACGAAACCAATATTTGTGTAACAAAACACACTGCACGAGACTCAGAACTTACACCTTTAGAAGACATTTAACAGAGTCCAGGTGTTTTCCCAATCTTTTGTTTGATATTGGCCAATGTTTGTTGTGTTAAGATTCAGAGCTTTTGTTAAACAAGGCAAACAAATTCATGCAAATTAATTCAAGATTAAGGCAAAAACTTTCAACAAATCGTGCAAAAATTTATGATGGGATTAAAATGATAAATGATGAGTATTTAATATTCCAATTTTGAAAAGGGTTGATATAGGTACAAAAAGGGCTTTATAAAAAAGCACAATAATTCTTTACAATTACACAGGTAAAATCTGACAAGCATAACACACGATGAAAACGACCTTATTGGTCCTATTTTGTAGCTCTTTATTATTTACGAAGATTTTAAACGTGTTTTTTTTTTATATCTTTCCCTTTCTCTAATTAGATGAATATATCGTTTGTGAGAGAAAAACATATGTAAATGACTAGAAAAAAAAAATGTTTTATCAAATAGACATACTAGGGCAATACTTTTTCGTCATTACCTTGCCGCGATTTCATAATTTTATGGTCTGAATGATAAGCTTTTACTTTTTTCAAAGTTGACAACTAATGTTTTAAATTAAAACTAAATATCTAAGGTGGTTAAACAATAAAACTAACAAAACATTTTGTACTCAATTACGAAAAAGTCTTTAGTCAACCAGCATTCACAAGTTATTCGTAACTAATAATGGACCCACAAATTCCTAACAAATTTAGGACAGACCCGTCCAAAAAGTGTTACGACATAATGACAGCGGACGTCTATAAAATGCGACTTCTACCCCGGATAGTCTGGATTAATGTCGATTTAATTAAACCTGTATAATTTTGAGCCCGGTTGATCTAGGGGCAGTTACCATGGAGTTACTAGTATAGTGGAGAAGGTAATTCTTATTTTATTTTATTTTTATTAAATTTGCTGTAGACTTTTGAGGGCTTTCAGATCCTTTACACGTTCTCTAATATGTGTGGTTATAAGCAAGAGAAAATTAACTATACTTATAACACATAATATACACAGAAAATGTAAACATTATAGGTAGTTTTCCCCGGGATTCAAATTTTCGTTTTTTCCCCTCGTTTTCTTACCTTTTTTTTCATCATCAGCTCAGCTGTATAGTCTTGATGCGGTAGATAAGTAAGTGACAGTTACTTTCGCAATTATTACTCGTAACCAAAAAAAAATTTATTCGTGGAAACTGCTAAAAACATAATGTAAAATAAAAAAAATAATAAAAAAAAAATAATAATAATAAAAAAACTTTATTTTTCTCCACAACAATACAGGTTACAATAAGAGTAAAACATTGTATTAGATCTGCTGTGGAGAACTGGTGCCTGAACTAGGTATCCAATGGAACCTGTCATACAGGACACCAGGCCTCCCCCCAGAAAGAACACAGAAAGAGTCAGGTTGTTGAGGGAATCTATACAAAAATAGTTCTTACATCTAAATCCTTAATTATTAAAGTGGTTCAATAGGAGTACAAAATAATCCATACTGATATTATATATGCGAAAATCTGTCTGTCTGTCCGTCTGTCACATCTTCATGGCTAAACCGATCGATTGTGATGAAATTTGGTAGGGATGTAGTTAACGACCTGAGGTCAAACATAGGCTACTTTTGGGCGCGATATAACCGAGTCCCACGCGGGGCGAAGCCGTGGGGAACAGCTAGTAAAATATAAACAAGGCACTTTAAATAATAGGCCGCAGCAGTAATTCTGTTTCTTCGTATGTAAGGCTTTGTAGCCAGGTTCTGGTAACTTTTTTACACATATGTTTGGTTAGAGGGAATATATTAAGTCTACGATTTGCCTGCTTGTACAAAAAAGGTCCTAAAAATTGGAAGAATCTGAGAAAGAAAATTGTGTTAGATTGGGGAAGTGGTAGGATTATCCTGTTGTTTCGAAAAATTTGGTCTGGATTATATGTAGTAAGGGAGTGTTGTTGGAGAATTGTATGCAGTATAAATAGTTGTCGAACCGTAAGGACTTGGCATGATTCGTACAGCTCCGTAGTGGGGAAGCGATACGGCTTGAAGTGTGATACCTTTAATACAGCCCGTTGGGCTCTTTCAAGTGTAAGCAGGTGAGTTTTTGCAGCGCCACCCCATGCTGTGATGCAATAGGTAAGTATTGATTGGCATAAGGCCATGTAAGTTAGTCTTAGGGTTTTGTTGTCAGCTAGTAATAATATCATAGATCATAGATGATATAAGAAATGCAATAAATAACATCACAATTTTCGTGTCAAACATTTAATAAGCCGACGTCTCAAATCACCACTACGGTTTTTTACTATTTAAATGGGGCGCATCAAAAACTTCTGAGCTCATCGGCTAGATTGCAGGTTGCGTGGGCCCCCAAAGAAAGGTCCGTCGTAGGCGGGTCGTCTTTATCAAATTACAACCTGTGCCGTTTTGTATGCCGACAAAGGCCAAGTTTTCTTTAGCCCGCCTTTTGAGACGAGGAGGACAGTGTCGCGGTCGCGTGACTAATTTCGGTGAACCTTCACATTCGTTGTAACAACAATGAAACGATGAATGAAACATGATACAAGTTCAATATGTAGTCTAAATAGAATACTTTTAATTTTTTGCTCGGGTCTTCAATCAATTTATTTCGGCGAATTTTGGAATAAACATTTATTAAAATAAATAAAAAAGGAAATACACAAAGCAAAAACAAAAGATTAATTTATTGAACTGTAAACTCTTCTGGGCCACCTAAACATTATCAGAAAACTAAGGTAATGGACAAGTATGTACCTATTATTTTAGATAAAAGCTTTACTTACATTATGACTTTTAATTATTTCAATGATGTTTATTCTTTAATTATTTTAATCATTTTAGTGTTCTTGATCCAATACCCTATCATTATAACAGGTAAGTCTAATTTGACGGAGACCTCACAAATTTAACAAAGGGACCTTAACTATTAATAAACAAACAAAAACCGTTCACACCCAATTCAAACAATTACTAGAGAATAAAGAATACCCAAATTTCTTATTAAAACAGCCCGCCTTCAAAAGCAACTCATACCTGTTACTAAAACAAAAACACAAGCAAACAGATTTCAACTTTATTATCTTGACAGAAAGATGTGTGTTTGTTAAACAAGAAATGTTAGGGATGTGATCTAGCGTTTCCGGAGAATGGTAATCTAAAGAGTGCATAGAATTTATGATGTGTGCTCTGCAAATATTTTTCGTCTTCTAAAGGTGTCCAACTAGTGGGATTATTCTGTTTAAGTCTTTCTTGCCTTTGGCTCTAGAAAACAAATCAGCTGCGCTTGTTGTAGGTCCCTTCCTGGTTATTCCGCAGCCTGGATTTCTCTCTTTCTCCTTCCCACCTTTCCCTTTCTAGCAGCTTTACACTTCATGATTAATGGAGATTTTATCGATGATGTCGAAGAATATGATCCAGATAAGAGACTTTCCTCAGTTTGCTAGTAAGCATTTAAGTGCGTTTTTGCTTATTCTTTCCAAATTATCTTATCATATGATTGGTCATCTTTTCAACTGCAAATATTACAGGAAAAGCAATGAATATACAGGTTTCTTATTCATTAGTATTAGATTTCATATCCTGATAGGTACTTAATTTTTTTTTTATTTGTTTCAGGTAACTCTTTGGTCTCACTCTTACACGTCCTATCTCTTTCTTCCTATACAAAATAGTATTTATAAAGCCGTCAATAAATACAATCATTATCTTCAAATAGAAGCAACCAGATAACTGTTATTTATACTCTGTCCATCATATAATGCAATCTAATGCACAAAACATGCATTTTATTAAGTACGCATGTGCCCTAAATTTCTTCAACAGATGTTATAATGATTTCAATTGCATACTTGCTCCAATTTCTTATTATTAGACACTTTCTATATGTAGATTACTGGTATTAAACATTGGAAGTGGGCATTGAAAGAAACTGAACAAGACTCTGGACTACTTTCCTAAATTTTAATTTTTGCTACTTTGTATATCCCTATTTATTTTTTATATGTATTGATACCAAATATACAAATAAATTATTAGATAATCTTCTTTACGGATACTAATAAATAGGCACTACGCTTTGTTTAAATATTAAAAAATTGGAAGTAGACGAACATTTTTTTATACTTTAAATAATGGAAAAATTTAACACATTTTTTAACGCCGCCCAAAAACCCAGTTTATTGGGTTTAGATTGCGTCATTCCAATTTATTCTCTATTTCGATAAATTTTAAGAATATTTTTAGAAAATTCCTTAAATAGTTACGATTTATCGTCTAAATTTCCGAGACTACCGCCAAGAAGCAACACCACCCACGCATTATCTATTTTCGGATTTACCCCTATTTAGTAATTCAGGTATTCCATTGTCGTAGCAAAATAATTGATATTAAGCAATTATTTCTAAATAAAACTCGCTTTACTCGCGAATAATTTTAAATATATTGTTATTTTAGGAATATGTCACTTCAAAGTATGGTCTCAACCTTGTTGATGCAAATCGCAATTAAATTAAGTAGCTTGGCACCATTTCCTGCCCTTCAACAAATTCGAATGCATGTTTTGCTTTTATGACTGAATTTCTAGAAAACCACTCGTGCAAAGCCTGAGCGGATTGCTAGTCTTAGAATAAGTGCAAAGTAGTTGCTATTGCGGAAGCAACGCAGTCGCAATTAACTGTAGTGGAAACATAATCGCTACTCAACCCACGCTTCTAGTAGTTATTTGTGCACTAAATAGAGGCATTAGCTTCATATAAATCTTAGGCTTAGTATAGATTTTTATTTCATTTTATCTACAGTTATGCAAATACAAGCAATTTGCAACCAACGAGTGAAATTAACTTTTTGTTTTTTGATTTGTTTTGTTGAACTTCAATATCATTTTTTAATACGACTAAGTTGGCACCTGAGCATAACTGCTCACACTATAATGGCATAGAAATCTTATTCATATGACTATCATTTCTATACAATAGTGCCTTAGAATTGTGCATTAGTTTTAATGTCTTACTAGTTATGCATTTTGCAAGTAAGTATAAGGATTTGAACATTATTCAAGAACAAGGAAGCTTGAAAAATAAGTAAGCTAAGCCTATTACAATACAATTATTGAAATACATAACAAAATAACGACATCTTCAAAGGATTATTCTTATTAAGAAAATTATAATAAGAACAAATTTCGATCATGGCGACTATTTGTTAGTCCTCCTTGGCAATAGGCAAAAGAAAGCTCATGTTGCCTATCTTCATAGCGGTCTTGAGCGCATTAACAATAACTTCATTCCAAATAATATCTCTAAATTCTCCGATACATATTCATTAAATGCTACCAACATTCTTAACATGATACGGTTTTAATTAAGTTTTTTTTATCAGAAGGTACTACTAGTCACCAATGAGCTTGGAGTAATTATGTAGATGAGGTCGAGTGCGCAGGCGCGTAGAGTGGGGAGGCTATCAAGGTCGGAAATGAAAAATAGTGTAGACTGGACACTAGGTATAAATGATTGAGTATTTGATTAAAATACAACATCAAGTAACAAAAACCTGAGATCAACGTGTAAATCCATACTAATATTATAAATGCGAAAGTCTGTCTGTCTGTCACCTCTTCACGGCTAAACTGCTGGACCGATTGTGATGAAATTTGGTAGGGATGTAGTTAACAACCTGAGGTCAAACATAGGCTACTTTTGGGCGCGATATAACCGAGTCCCACGCGGGGTGAAGCCGCGGGGAACAGCTAGTAAATTATAAATTTTATATTAATTATAAATGCTGGTTAATAATATCTCCTTATCAGCTTTATTGTAACAAAAACGGAAATAAAATATAATTTAAAAATCTAATAACACAACTATTACATTTAAGAAGTAGCCAACATAAAAAATTGAATAAGTACTTACTTAAATTATATTTTGTCTTGATTTCATGTATAATAATAAATCTGTTTGATACAACATTTATTTTCGTAAACCTATAAAATTTATGTATGTAAGCTGAAATTAATTTACAAGTTAATGTACCTAGGTATTTAACTTTAGTCCACTCTATCCTTTTATTCTTTGTGAACAATGCGCAAGAGGCGGACCTACGCCGCCGTTTCGCACCGGTCGCGTGCCGACCTGCGCCTGCGCCACCCAACGCTACCGAATATGTGCTACCCCACCTCTCTGACGTAATCTCTCATCTTTGATATTCTAATGTTCACATTTTTATTCTTAAATATCGTCTTAGTCATCAGACCCATCTGGTGGAGGATTGTAACCAGAATGTCGACTGGTTACTAAAATTGTGACCATTTTTAGGCAAATGGAGTAGTAGCGACTTTGCACCATCTTTATTGCTAAAGATTAAAAGTTCCCATAGGCTGCAGGAACATACAGTTTCCATTGTTTAATTTGTAAGCCGGCTTTTATATTTCAATAATATAAGAGAAATGTTTTTCTTTTTTTTTTCAGAAAAGCAATGGATCGTCATGGTTTTCTACGTGGACACACATTCTCCAGTCCTCCTGAATCCTGAACAGGCAAAACGAAGTAAACGCTCTGATATAATAAATAGCAGCGTAATAGATAGTAAAAAAAAAATAAGCTTAAAGAAAATTGTCCTTTTTTCACGTGGATATTAAGGCAAGATTAAATTTCCTAGGGTATTCATTTCCAAGCCTAGAACCCTTAGTTACAGCTAAGCAACTCCGGGCAGCATCTGATACAGCCAGATTTATCTCGGACCACCTACTGACGCAGGTGCTCAATAAAGGTATTAAACTGAATCACCCATTATGATTAAGCGAAATTGCTTGGTTAGACTATGTTTGCAATCACCCTAAGTAGTTTGAGCCCTTGGGGTTATTGATTAGTTCGTTTTCTTAGTGATCTCATCTGTGATATTTGAAGGGTGATTCATACTGGTATAGGTTGTATGCTCATTACGTATTATAATGAGAATTATAAATTAGTTGCTTAGTTAGGGCGGTAAAGTATGTACAGCACAGATTATCCCCATGTACAGTCAACAAAAAATTCTTACTTTTTGTTTGTGATTGCTCAAACTTAAAGAAAATATTTTAGAAAAATTATCACTTTATATATTTAAACAAATTTCATTATAGGATAAGTGTAACTGTAAACTGTATAATTATTAAATACAATAAGTAAACATAAGTAAAAATAATAATAATAACTAAAATTAGAACCCGCCTCTCAAAATTTGCCCAAGACGCTGGCCGCATTGACGCTTTGAATCACAGTGCAACAGTATCTAATAGAACAAATGCAGAGACAGTCGCCTTGCGTCGTTCCAAATTTTTAATTTACAACGTGAGTGAGCAAATGCTAAAACAATAAAATAAATATTTAAGTGGGGCTCCCATTTAGTACTATAATAAATGTGCCCATACAATTAACAAGCATGAATTTTTGGTGTTTTGTATAGATAATAGTACGGAACACTTCGTGCGCTAGACTGACTCGCACTTAGCCAAAGTCCTTTCACTCCATAGACTGACTCTACTTCCAACTCGTTTCACTTTATTCACTCTTCTCCATGTCATATATTTGCATAATATCTGTTACATTTTGATCTGTCAGTAGTCACTCCATCTGATATACTTTCTACCTATGTAAGTACCTCCTACGTCCAGAAACATAACATGCATAGAACATGTAAGTATGCAAATTCGCTTCTAAATAATTTCTAATGCGCTGCTTGTGTGGTCCGTATATCGGTTACTTACCGATTACTTTTGTAAGGTGACACCGGTACTCGGTTGCAAATGTGAGGGAATGTGATTAGTGAAACAAAATTGCTTGCGACAGTCAAAACATACTGCTTATATTGTTGGGAGAACTCGAGTTTGGCCAATTATTTGATACTAAATAGAATCATGGCGGTAGATAAAGTTTTTTTTTTAAGATTTAAATAGCTAACCTATTATGTTATTGATGTTAGAAAACAGAACCGGCTTCAAATAATACTAAAGTAATTTTCTACAAACTGAGAACCTCCTTTTGAAGTCAGAATTAAAAACACCAAAACCTTCTAAATTTAACAAATACTTTTATGAAAACCGCCTCAAAACTGGTTCAGTCAAAAATCACCAACAAATATACACAAATACTAGTAAAATTGAAACCTCCTTTGAATTTGTTGATTATATAAGGTAAATTTAAATCAACTGCAAGTATTTTAAGGGCAGATTCAGACCATTAAACTGAACAACTTTCACAAATAAATTTGTCGAAATACGAAAAAAATTTTTTGACCTCCCATACCAATCGAGAATTAGCGTATGGAGTGAAAAAAAAATCATATTTCGATATAAGTTTATTTGGAAAAGTTGTTCAGTATAGTTTTCTGTATCTGCCCTTAAAATATTTGCAGTTGATTTGGGTCCACCTTATATTTATTTATCTGTGACACCCTAAATTAGTATGAAAATTTCTTAGAACGCATATAATAGCTGACGTGAACAAACATGCAACAAATTTCAAGAAATAAACTATAACAAATTTTATAAAACTCTCATCAATTTGTATATTTTCTTGGAAACAGCAAGTAGAGCGAACATTGTTAACCAATAATTAATTAAGTGCTGTTGAAGCGTTATTCTTTAAAATCGAGGAAAATAACAAAGTTATGACTGCAAAATGAGAATATAACATTTGCTATCTGTACCGTAATATTTTCAAAATAAAATAAGCTACTTAAGTATGTATCGTAGTAATGTGTAAAGTAAAAAGTAAGATGTACAAACTTATATGACTGTATACAATAAGGTATTTTCTACTTGAAAGCCATAGCGAAAATTTCGAAAATTAAATTTGTTTTATTTATTTATACTCATACACACTTACTAAGATAATTTAATTTATTTTTTTTACCTCATTTTTGTATGCCAGATACGCCAAACATGTATGTACAGTACTATATTACTTGTGTACCATATACTTATTTTCACATGTTTTAAAAAAGAAGTGTTATTGAAAAAACCTGGGACTAACGACGTCTTAACACTTTTGCGACGTTTTCGAAAATAGAACAGAAGTTTTATTGTAATAACTGATAGCAGTTGTAGGTGCGCTAACGTGTTAAACTGCTTTCCAAAACACAGAGGAGTTCAAGATAGGATTGGATATAATGGCGACAAATCCATATCCGTAAGACTTATAGTTATTCAAATTAGTTCATATGATAACCACGACAGATACCGAGAGGCGGTTCCGAAGAACTCAGACACCAGTGTCGATTTACCGTGTCACCTACACAATATAATGGTAGCATAGTAGTATGAGAGGCTAAGAAATGAAACTTTGTATTGCTGCAAGTAAATAAGCATTCTAAAATCAATTCTATGTCCAATTCGGAAAATAGCCCAAATAAGCAAACATTGTTTTAGTATTCCAGCAAAATATTCATAAAACAGTCCATTCCCTTATATAAACGGTATCTAACACGCCGTTACCAGCTTTGCAGAATGTAAAGTGCTGTAAATTGCACGCGACCGCATCATAACGGGTATCGCCACAATAACCACATATTCTTAGACGACGTCATTAGGTTTCTAGATTAAGGATAATGTTGGGAAGTTTCTAAATAAGCTTCTTGTAATCTCTAAAAATAGCAGTGCTAAGGCGACGATCTTTCGGTCGATATCCACGCAAATGTAAATTGCTTAATTGAATAAAAGTTCTAGGTTTTCATTACAAGCGGGATTCACTTTTAAACACGCACGGAATATTAAAAATTAAATAAAAATGACAGCAACTGCATGAAGGTAATTATATTCTATTATTTTTTTTATAGTTGCGGCCATATTATTTGATTTGCTCCAGTTAAATCGTGAAATCTGTTCTTAGCTGACATCTCTTAACAGTTAAATTGCATACTAATTAACTTTTAGTTTTCCTTTCGATTTTATATAAGTACCTCCTTATAGATTAAATAAACTGACAATATCTCTTGCTAAAAAAAATAAATAAACCCGACTCCAATTACTCGACTAAAAAAGGAGAAATAATTGTTGTTTAATATACTTCTTATCAAAAATTTCTGAAGTCGTTGCCCTTCAAATCTGAAAAATGCCCTTAATATCTAATGAAAAAAAAAAAACTACCAAAAGGTTAATTATGGTCAAGAAAGTGAATTCAATAGTATACACATTTAAGATATTTTCTATTAAGTGAACCAAAATAGCCTACTCTATACAAGAGGCATTTGAAAGAGCTTCCATCTACAACACTGGGACACACCAAGTTACACCTCAATAGCTGCAAAGTTGGTTCTTCCGCCATATTGGGACATAGGACGGTATCTCCTGAATATACTCACTACTTATGTCCTGCGGCCTTATTTGATCTCATATACAGACATGTGTGAAACTGGTTAAGAATGTAAATTCTGCTTACAAAATAATATACCGGCAAAGAATTTGGAATCGCGCGTAGTCTAGGATTTTTTATTAATCTATTTGTACCAGTATAATAATTTAGTTGACAAAACCTTAGTTTGATTTGCAGGCAAATCTTTCTCTAATATGTTTATGTAATATTTTAAAGTAAAAAAAGTATAAATAAATAAAATAAAAATTTATAAATTATAATATTAAGTACTTTAGGTTTAGTTTATCTATTTAAATAATTGAATCCTTTTAATTACTTTTGAACTGAAAAACAGATGACGCAGAAGACAATGGTAATTCAGTTGTCTTATGGATCGACAAAATTATACATTTAACTTTTTCACTCGGTATAACACAGCTATCTAATATAAACCCCAACTCACCGACAGGCGTTCTCCAACCAGCGGCCCTACCACCTAACTCGATTGCTATCGCCTAGCAAAGCAATATTGCTTTCACATGTCCAAGACCAAGACTAAGACAATGTCTTGGTCCATAGAATACATGTAAAAGCAATATCGCTTTGCTTGGCAGTTCGTAAAGACAGGATGACGTCACAAACCATAGCCATAGCGATAGCAATCGAGTTAGGCGGTAGGGCCGCAGTTGGTCAGATGACCTGAAGAAGGTTACAGGCAAGCGCTGTAGGCAGGCCGCTTCCAACCGGTCCTTCTGAAATCCTGTAGTGGGAGGCCTATATTCAGCAGTGGACTGCCTGCGGCTAAAATGATGATGAAATAATAACCTAATATTAAATATTACATTTATTATCATAACAAACTCTGGAATGAGTTACCTGTAACACGCTGAAGATATTACGGAGTAATGGATCTGGTCCTTATGAAACAGGAGCACCGACGTCAAATGTCAAGCCAGGAGCTTGAGACAGTTTTGCAATTAATTTTAGTAAACTCTACATATAAATAAAGTGTATCAGGCGATGTGTTTATCACTTGACACAAATAATACTTTTTAATTTGTTTTTATATTTATAATCTATGGTTTATTCTTCTTCCGATTATTTATTTTTAATATGAAAACTTGAAGCCGCTAAGAAAATATATGAGGGTAGCTCTACTACTGATTGCCACCCTTAAAACTCACTTTTAGGCATATTTTTATGAGTACTTTTACTAAACATTACTGTTGAGGCCTGAAATAAACCCAATATACGGCCTATACATGCTTTAAATTTTCATGCATTTCTTAAACTTTACGATCATCTCATGAATTTTTCATATGTGAACTTAGAGGCACTAGGACAAAGTTATAGAGACGCTTATTAGGCTTAAAATGTTTTTCTTTAACCACTTCGGTAGGTGTTACGTAAGATATTAGTATCGTATGCATTTTAAAAGTAACAGAATTTGAGTCTTAGCTCTCATACTAACATATTTCATAACATGTTCATGTTTGTTTGTAATTAACGACTCGTGCTTAAGAACATTGTCTTAATGCGCGTGCGTCAATAAATCCTTTAGTAATGGTAACACGATCTCTTGCAGTCAGCGAACAATCGGTAATTGTTCTGAATAGCTTCTTATGTATTTTAGAGCAAGTCATGATATTCTATTTAAGGCGCTGTGCATCAGGGGAATACCGTAAAACGTCTATTTTTTCGTCGCGCAGTTAGCTTTATTCTTCATGGAATACAAGCATGAAAAAAATATGAAGTATAGTTCAATGATCAAAATAAATGATTACATCAAAATATTTAAAAAAAAATTAAAACCTAGCTAAATAAAATAGCAAAAAATCTATATTCAGAAAAGGTTTCGTCGCGAATTACTTGATATCTTCAGCGACAACTACCATTTTTTTACATCTATAAAAAGAATAACATAATGATATTAAATTAAAACTAACAAAATTCACCTGAAATGGCATTGAACGGAGACTAGTGACAGGCCTACCCAGTATCGCCACTTTCAACCTTATTTCATTACGAGTACGTACTATAATCGCACTTCACTTCTCTTAAATACCTAAGGGATGGGGATACAGCGCCTTAAGATATCTATGCAGAATAGAAAACTGCGGTGCTCTCTCGTCTCGTACGCCAAAATCCTCTTCATGTCGCTGAGCCAGCTGAGAAGTTAGTAAGATACACATAGAAGTTATGACAAGTTTCCGCGGGTAAAATAAAAGACGACTGATCCCTTAGTTGACTATAGTATTAAAACATAAAATAAAATTTCATTAATTTATTTTTATGCCTAGCACTAGAGGCTTGACGCCAGCTACCTGTCTGACTTCAACCCTCCATAGGAAAACTGTTGTTGGTGGATCCCACTACTACAAAATTGAGACCTTAGATAGTATTCCCTTAGGTGCATTTTACAATAGCGACACAGAGAGATGGGGATATTCTTCTCTTCAAGCTAGAAGCTACATTGCTGGTAAATTAATATTTAATGAATGAATGAAATGAATTTTTCATAGTTTCAGATATATGAAAAATTCACATAGACAATCAATATTCACTTGCAATATAATTTGCTCGTAGATAAATTTATTAGCTTTTTCCCGCAGCTCACGTAATTTTTTTTTGGGAATAGTGCTTTTCTCGGGATAAATGGTATTCCATATACTTCTCAATACTTCTGTGTATGCGAAATTTCAGAAAGATTGGTTTACAACATACAGTGTGGAAGCGTAACATACAAACTCATTTTCACATTTATAATATATATTAAGTTTTAAGGACACACTTTTAGTTACATTAACTATATACACAGACTAAATATGTAAATCATACCAGCTTAGCACCCTAAAATACCTAATTGGTCAAAACATTACATTGTAGCTTGATAAGACAGTATAAACTGCGTGTATCAAGACATTGCCATCAAATAATAGTAGATATTTCAAAATGGTAAGTTTGAACCTTGGTTATAATGAGCTATGGAGAATGTCTTGTAGTGCCGCAGCGAAGCACGGTAATTCCTTGTCATTATAGTATTATTTATAACCGGAGCGCAGGCGCAGAGCCCAGAGAAGCCATGCTACGCGTAGGCATAGATCAAATATTATTTGCATACGTAGACGGAACAAAGTTTTGATTGAAGGTGAAAATCATACGATTCTGGTTATGATCAAATTCATACTAAGACGAAGCTTTCGTTTTTGCGTTTTTATAACCGAGGAGGACATACTAATTTTGATCTAGGTTCATTTAGCTTTATTTTTCATTAATTGTATGGCCTTAATAGCTTATCAATACCTAACTGATTTATTACACTCTTGCAACTTTTTTGTCAATTTATTTTGTTTAAGAAGGTTGAACGGCAAATTTCAAATTGGTGGGATGTCGGTAAGATAAGGACTTTATTCCATCCTTGTATTTCATTTTACCTGGTTTAATATATTTAAGTGGAACAAGATATGGAAGATTAATTGTATTAATAAAATATCTTCGAGTACCTAAGGACTGTTATTTACTGACAAACCTCAGTCCTCACTGGATAAATTAGTATTTGAATATACTAGCTTAGGTAAAATACCTGTGATATTTCAATATTATCAGCATAATCTTTGCCATCGGGATCCGCCGTAACGCCAGCGGCAAGCCAACCTGTTCCCGAGAGCGCAGTCATACGTCATTGGTGGGACTCAAAAATTATTCCTGCATTATATAATAAATCATAGTAAACCGGTAATTAAGTCAGTCATAACCAGAACCTCCAAATAAAAAGAGTTTAATTTTTTCACATTAAATAACCATTTCGGGCGCAGAGCGTTCTAAATGATCGACGATAAAGCCTTTTTTCTTGCCTATGTCTTAGTATACTTTCTGTAGGTTATAAATGATAGTTTGTATTAAAACTAGCGTATTTGGTTCAATCATTAATGACTTATCTCCTGTTTGATTCAATTATTATCTAGTTTGTATATTGTAGAGGTACTGTTATGGAGACAGGTGATAAATTAGCGGTTTGTTTTAGGGCTCTAAAATGTTCTAATTTTTTTATGGTAAACAAATACCATGGCGCCACTCACCGGAAAGATTTCGTCTCGATGGTATTATTATATTCTATTAGCTCAAAAACAAGCCACTTGAAGCTCTGTTAAACACCACGTAGAAATAATTCATTGATGGTGCATGTGTTTGGGCACCTAGAGCACAATAAATGTTCCCTATTTGTATGCGAAACACTTTACTTCGTAAATTTATACAAAGCCGAAATTACTGCGAAGCTATCATAGTGCGATATTTCGATACTGCGAAAGGTTGTTTTGGTTGGTGTTTGTAAACATCGATCACCTTGCTCCGATACCGTATTTTTTCAACTAATACAGGGAACCCGCACAATAAGAGATGTGTTATAGTTTGCGTAGAGAAACCACATTCGCACTGGTTTTGTGCGCTATCAGTTATTTATTACTTACCTGTTTAGGTTATGTAGTACACCCCTATACCAAACAACTTGATTTGGGAAGCTATTGAGAGACTTCTGTTCAAACAGGAAAAGACAAAGCCACCGGAAAATGCGTTTGGACTCTCCTTTGATTGTAATTATTTATTTATTTAACCTTTATTGTACAAAATACAAAATTGTAAAGCACAATATACGCGGACTTGATTGTACCCTCTACTTTGATTTTGTTATTAAGGGTGACTTTCTGTATGCACATGATAGTTCTGAACAACTTGAATAAAGGTATAAATTAATTTCTTGGAATTTGATAAGTACATTGGGGCAAATAATATACTGTAAGTATTAAAATGAGAAATTCATCAGGCTTATGTCAGAATGAAAATTGATATGATTTCAAAAAAAAGATCATTTAATTTTGCGCACACATTACAATACAAAAAAGTTAAGTATTGCCATCTAAAGAGGGGCTTACTGCCAGCATTTTGGCAACGTTGTCTCAAATCCAGTTAATATGAACTTTATTCTCCTTAGGCCTTGAAATATTCGCCGATTTATTAAAGATTTGAAAGGTTGAATATTTTGATTGTTCCTAAATATTACCCAAAAAATAAAAGCTCCTATAAATCAACACTAATCGACTGCAACACAGGAGCCACGGTAGTAGCTCAGTTGAAACGCCTACCCATCACTATTTAGTAAAGATGAGCTCATAATGGAAGCACCTTTCTTTCACCATATTTTTTAAACATTCTCTTTAAAAAACAGTCGCAATCCAAAAAGCGAAAGGTATTTAAGAGCCATTATTAAAAAAAAAATCTCATTTTATTATCTGAATTAGTGTTATAAACTGAGCTTTATAGAGGTATATAAGGAAGTCTGGTTACAGTTAAAAATAAAGTACTTCTATAAAAATTAGAGAATTTTGCTATATGTAAGCCTGACTCCATGTAGCACTAAATAGAACAATATAGGTAGTATATAAAAATGCTTGCTTGGTGTAATGACTAATGCCTGCCTTCTGACAAATAACCTGCACGAAAAGTATGTAAGTATGTAACAAATAAATATTAACAAATTAGTATCAAAGAAAATTAAGTCAGTTTTTTTAAGTATTTGTATTAAAACCCTTATAAGTAATGAAATTATTTTAAATACAACTATTCGTAGAATAGACAGACAAACATGAAATCCCCTTTACTAACATACTGTATTGATCCGCCAGCTCTAAGGTAATTTGCCTTAATAACTTTAAAAACTCATTAGACACGTTTTTAAATTAGTTTAGGCCATCAATTTAAAGTTGTACCGTAATTTTACAATGAACAACACTACGACTTAAATGTATAGTGGGACACAGAGAAAAATATACCACCTTACACGAAAGTGTTAGGTAAATTGATATACTTTTCTCTGTATTCCACTGTACCTATATAAGACTGAGTATTTGTGACATAAAATTTTATTAGTTACCGTGTGTGAGTAGGTAATAAAATTTTAGTAGAGTTGACTAATTTTGAAGAATACAATCAATTTTAAATGTTTTAAGTGTCTTTCGTTTTAATAGATCTTTGTAACATGTAACTTTCACAAAACAGCGGTTATTTATTTATACTTTTTAAATAACCTTTCCCAAAAATATGACTATCAAATGCAAAAAATATCTATTCAAATCTACCGAGTAGTGCTAGTAATGGCCTTTCAAATAAACTTTTTGGCTTTATTGTATTAGTAGTACTTACCCTATATAGATAGGTGCAATTTTATACAGAAAAAAACGTTAAGTGGAATTATAACGGTTGGAATTTTATTTAAATTAGAAAAAAACATTTATAATATAAAAGCATTGTGTTCCATACATACAATAGGTACTGGTTACTAAAATAATGTAATTGGTTCATTTAATTTACGTTTGTTGCAAATTTAAAGGCACTTAATGGCGAACCTAAGACACTGGGAAACAGATGTCTCACAAACACGTTTATTGAGTACAAGTGGGCAGTTAACGAAAGTCCAAAAAATATCGTAAAAACAAAGAAAAAGTGGGCCGGTTCGGAAGTAGGCAAGTTCCAAGGTTGACACCGTTCACATCCTGAATAAATTAGTTTCCCGAACGGTCCGAGCCAATAAAAGTTTTAAACAAAAGAATCATAAAACGAACGATTCAAGTTTGGTAGCAAGCAACAGGAGTACTTCAATGATTTACGACTTAAGTGGGACAGAATTGCTTCGAAGTTACCGAATAGACTAGCAATGAATAGACACAAGCATGTGTTTGGTGCTACTGTATTGTAGAATGTCAATTTGATGAGATATTTTTCGGGAGGATGTAGGTAAAAAATGCACAATAGGTGAATTAAATTTTATTTGGTGTCATACGAAAGCTGCCGAATGGGTTTGAGGGGAGAGAGGAGTAACTTTGGCATAAACAGGACGTCACGATGTGCGCTACTGCGCAATAAAACCCAATACAGTAGGGTTGTCACAGACGTGTATCTTTTGTCAAGTATTTGGAATCATTTTGACTTTTTAATAAGTCATACTTACATTGCTTACGGTGTAGACAGAACACTAGGGTGTCCAAACTAAAAAATAAAATTTAAAAGCGCATGTTGCTAGAGCTAGGTGTCTTTTAATCGAGTATTCCTTGAAATTTTGTTTTAGTATTTATAGGTATTCATTTAAAAAACCCCATACATATTAAATACAATAAAACATTTCAGTTTAAGTTTTAATAAATTTATAATTATTGATTAAGTATATTACATTTTTACTTTCACGATATTCATCAATAATGCCATGTTGTTAAGAAAGCTAGTCTGAAATATTTTAACCGCATTTTTTTTTAAACAAACTTTTATAGATAATATTACTGTATTGTGCTATGTAAAAATAGCGTTATATCCAAAATTCTGATAGTATAAAATTTTATTATTAACTCATTGCCAACCCTATCGCATGTTCGCGCTGTTCTGGTCCGATGGTCCCGCACATGTTAAGGACAGAATGTTACAAAAAGTAGATTAAAAATAAATTAACCCGTCCTTTTGTTTTAAAGTCGGCGCCATCTTTCAATACTGGATTTAAAAATGTCAATGATATTGCTTCATCGAAGCCAGCTAAGAAGTTCATTATGTTTCAATACATGTGGTTAGGTCATTTACATAATTTTGCTTTTTTTTATCCTAAATTTGTTTCCTTTGCAGCAAAATAAATAATTAATTAAATGAATTGAAATATAGGTGTTTTGCAAAGCGTAAAACGAAACAAACACTTTTTCACTTGATTAAACCTAACTAAAACTAACGTTACTTCTGGCTGTTATACGCGGCATCGCTAATTCAAGTTCATGTACAAAGATTCTCTGAGGATGGTTGTTATAATAAAGAAACCAAATATCTAACACAAATTACCCACGACACAAAAGATTCACTAAACATGTACTATACTGATGACACTTAATAGGTTCCAGTATATTTTTCTGTTCTACTGGAAACAAGCCAAAGTGAATTTCCGATTACTCCAAGTAACTCCGTAACATTATCTCAAATAACCATAAATGTCATGACATATCATTATTATAATATCAATTTTATGCGGAAATATTTTATGGCGAATTTTAATGCAGCCCTGGCACAATACGACTGCGTATGTATGTAATTGAATGATACCATTGCTTTTGGTTAAGTGCCAAGTTCAAACATGCAGAAATCTGTGAATTAAGTTAATGAACAATAAAATTTATTATTTACTGATCTTATAAAATTCTAAGTTTAAAACTTTTTGTTTTTACATATTTTATCGCTTTTTGACTGTCTTCTAATGTGGTCTAAATTGTGATCATACACAAACAGTGTAGAAGAAGTAGCGCCACTAATAGAAAATATGACTTTTCCCCAAAACGTCTCATATCTTGTGTTGCATACAATATTTTATAATTTGTTCTTAAAACTTCCTATACTTAATTTTTTATAACAAAAGTCATATAATAAAACAATTAACCTGCTTACCATCGTTCAGGTAGCATAACACAATTGTCAAATAACAATATTTTTTCTATTGCGTCTGGATCCTACGAGCCAAATGATTAAGAAATACTAAATTTCGTTATGAATATAAATTCTAGTTAGATCAACAATACAAACGTTACAAATAATAACAACCTAATTAAAGCAACACATTGAAATTGCAATCCAGTCGAAAACAACAAATTTTCATAACTCCATGTATTTTAAATCACAGTACCGCACGCAATCATCCGATGCACGAATCGACAAGTGATTTAAACATTATCATTTAATTTTATCCTGTCGAAACAATGACTGCGCTCACAAAAGGAGCAACCAGGCGGAACATACATTTTCGATCCGTTTAACTCGGCACAGACTAAATCAACGTACGTCTTTTTGCCACGTCAACGACTAAGTAAAACAATTGACCATAAAATCCAACGTGTCCCTACAAAAAGAGAAAGCCTGGTCCATTCTAATGTCCCGTTTCTAAGAACATTATGTCTTATTTAAGAGATACGACAAAAAATATCTCGCCTTGAAAGAATAGGAATGGGCAATAAACTGCTAGGGATCTAAGACAAAGGTCTTATGGCTACCGACGTAGAAATATTTCGGTATGTTGTAAAACGAGTTCGCTTTATTGCGACATTGTGACACGACATTTTTTTCTCATTCAATGAGTTTTGACAGTATTACAATGGTCATTTCGGCTCCCGTTTCGTAATGACTACACACAATGGATCCTGTTATTCCTTGGCCGTTTATGCTTTCGAATTTCTTTGAGTTGCGATCGGATGAGTTTATATTGCTCATTGTTGGACCAGAGCTCTATTTTGGTACAATTTTGTTACACAGATGTACTTATTGAAAGTTTTTGGAAATTCGATTCCCAATTGGATTCCAAGTTCTTGTCGGCTTTCTTTGTAATTGCTAAGTTGCAAAGTTTTATATAATATGGGAGCAAAATGTATATTAATGAAGCTTATTAGCTTTGCTCGTGTTATAATGAGTATTTATTATTCACAGTATTACTATTTTATTTTTGGCTTTGTAGACTTCCCATCTATTGTATATTAGCCCTATTCCAACAATCATTTTTTTAGTAATTTTTTAACACAAATCTTAAATTATGTAGGTCATTGTAGGTAACATATAAATCTGTAAAATAAACTGATTTATTGAAAAAAAAAACCATATAATACTAAAAAATCGCGGACAGGCAGATAGAATGATAGACATTATTTAATTTTCAAATATCAATGTTTAATTAAAATATTTTTTACGACAAAATTTGTTAAGTAGGTTTATCGAAAACTGAAATTAAAGTTCATAATATTTTCACCTCAACACTAACGTCCAAATTGTGATATAACCCGACAGTTACATAAATCTTCATCACGTTTGTCAGTCAGTCGGCGCTAATAACGTATAAAATATTCAACCGGGTTCCCAACAAACCTTGGGCCTGAGCCGACTGCCATAACAAAATTAAATAAGTAAGTATACTTGGCGTTCCCGTGGGGTGTCCTGTGGTTGGCCTTCGTCGGCAGGGATTTGAAGTCATGCTCGTGGTACTCCAGGTATTGCATGTGTCCATTGGCTATCGTAACCACTTTATAGCATATGTGGCCTAAGGTCTTATGGCTCTAGGCTCTGTCTACCCCGTATGGGACAAAGACGTGATTATATTAATGTATGTATGTATTTATAGCATATAATTATATAAGTTATATATATACTAGATAGATAATGATCCCCTCATCAGATGCACCTGATCTAATGATTATGAGAACTTTTGGAAAGAGAAATTTCCCTTTTTGACATAAAAATATTTTTTCTTCATAAGTAATCTGGTAACTTGTTTCATAAAAGAATAACAATCCGATATTGATAACCCCTATTTATTTTATTTATTTATTTGTATTTAATTCATGTACACTCAAATACAAACATAGGAAACTTATAATTAGGAAACTTAGTACAAGGGTGCTAACCTATTATTTCTATAGAAATTTCTTCCAGCAGACCTGCGATAGGATTTTTTTTGAAGTTGGTTAATTTACTTCTAACTGTGGACTTCCAAAAGGATCAGAGTCATCCAACTGATATACTTTAGTCTATACCATGGAGACTTCAACCTATGCTGAGTACGGACTATGGGTTACGCTGATCACGCGCCGCGGCGGAAGCAACGTCCGGCTGTGATTGTCATAAAAAGGCAGGTGAATCGAGTGACAGTATAGATAATAAAGTACACAGATTTCAATCGTATTACCTATATAATAAAGCCAGTCAGGCGGTGAATTTATTTCATGAGCTTGAACTTTCAATAAAAAAGCGATTTTTGTATGAAAAACTATGACCATTTATTTTCACTATTTTTTTATATTTGTTGGTATGACAGCAATAGAAATTCATAATTTGTAATTACTTCATGTCTCTACCTATACTTTCATAAGATATTAATAAGACCCTCTAACAAACGAGAGGACGGATTGTGTCCGTTTTTAGACTTCGTTTACGAAACCCTAAAAAGTGGCAAGGAGTTGATTGTACTTGACTATTCTGAACTATTGTTTATTATTTCGTTTCAAACTTTATAATATTTAACATCAAATGTACTTTATGTGTGCTGATTTTATTTTAGTTTAGTGACTCTACCATGAGTTTTAAGATAACTGAAGTTTTCTATACAAAATCCTGACGAAGTCGCTGGCAACTAAATAAACTTACCAAAAATATTAATTAATGTTTTCTTTAATTACATGTAAATTATCTACGCCTTCGATTACAACATTATAATAAAATCCTGTACTATGTTAACTTACATATATAAACATTCTGGAAATAGTCATCACACGTTCATATTTAGAGCATGCAATATAACATCTGCAATTTAAAACTATTATATGTGGACATTCATAATCTATTCCGGTAATATAAAAAAAACTACTCTCACTACAGAGTCAATATTTTTTCTATTTTTACTACACTGTGTGACAGTCATTCACGCATCACGATTCGATTAAATTTGAATTTGGAGCGGTAAATTGCCGTCTGTGATTATTGATGCGAGATGGTAAACGGTATTAGAAAAGAAAAATCGAAGAAGGGCTTTGTACTTCAAGATTCATTTGTAACGCTATAGTACTTTTCTGCTTGGCTGTGAGTTGTGTTAGTGGGCAGCCGTACTACTAATAGGTACCTCGTACTATGATATTTTTTTCTAGCAAAAGAAAGTTTTTTTTTACTCGATTTTACAAAACTTCACCTTACATTGCGCTCAGTCAATGAGGCCTTTAAAATTCTAAGAATAGACGTGTAGAAAAAAAAATATTTTTTTTATTTATCAGTAAGTTACAAACAGCTAATAAAAAAAATACTTACATTACCAACCTGTTCTCCATTTCTTCACTGCAAAATTTCTGCCTCCATCACACACCCATCCCACTTATTTTTAGTTTTTTTAATACAAACAAAAGTGTTCTAAAAATGCATTCAAACAAATGAATGTGTAATGTCACTACGGTGGTGTAATATCTCAAATTTCAGGCATCATATCATAGGCATTCCGTTTTCATAAATATGTAAATCTTGTTTGCTTTTGTAATATCATGGTTAAAATGAGACTTTATTATGATTAAAATTATGTTCATTTTAGTTTGTTGTTTCTGCTTAATTTTCAGTTCGTGGATGTTATTATTAAGTGTCTAGTTCGATTTAATTATAAAGTTCAACTGAAACTATTTTATATTGTATTTTAGTGTTATTTTTGAAGTTGAGTTTACGTTACTTGATATTTAAATTGCTTTTCCACGAAATGTATATGGAAATTATTGGAGGTATGTTATCAATAATACATGTTAATATTGATCATTATATTGTTGAAGAATAAATTGTTGTTAACAGCTGATTTATTACTTGAAGTTTACATATTGTAATTAAATATATCTACTTTTTGTGAAAATTTATATATTACATGGCAGTTCTGTTAATTTTGTTAGGTACTTTCAATTCAATATTATAATGTATGGATTATTCGTGTGAAGTTTACCTTAAAAAAATTGAGGTACTTATTCAATGTTTTTGTGTTGTGTTTACTTTGTGTGAAAAGGTAAATTAACAGTTTATGAATACAAATCGATATTATAAATTCTTCATTTTATTTTATTTGTATAAATAACGCCATATTACTGATATTATACTATGATCACTTGTTTTTTGCTATTTACAATACAATATACTACAGCAGTCTTTAAAATTTTATTACATTTCTATACACAGAATAACGAACAGGCAATAGTAGTTCAATTACATTTGGTATAGCACTTACAACTAGTATTTACAATATTTACAGCAGGATAAAATTATTATCTACATATTTTCAAATTTCTGACTGGAAGGTGGGGTCACGCAGGACCCATTTAGACTAGGTACGCTTGCACGGTATTGCCCGTGTCTACGAGTGGAGGCGGAGGAGGCCATTGCCTCATATCCCTCCGTCTACCAGGGGCCATACCGTGCTCTAACGATGAATAGTCAGAGTCTATTGAGGAATAAATATGATCTGATATTGGCCTGCCATCCGGCCCATACACGACTCCTTGAGTCTGCCGAATAGCTGACGGCGACTGCCGCACTTCAATACTATATTCGGGAGGCGCACTCACTCCTTGCCCACCCAATACTGGGGACTTGTCAGGGAAAGGAAGAGTACGGTTCCCGCTATTAGGCACGGATGAATCTAACGTATAAGTATTTATATTTTTCCTATAATTGTGACTTCGCCCTTTGTGATTAGGATGTGATGAGTCTGGCATTACATACCTAAGACGCTCCCAAAACCTTTTTTGATTCCATCTTAATCGGGATCCAGTTTTCATATAAGGTCGCAAATCATGATCACAAAGGGCGTCCGACACAACAGTACAGTCTTCTATTAATACTAATTTATAAATGCAACCTTTGAGAGCATCATGCAATCCCTGGCGGAATTCGTATCGGGACCATTCTGTTTGTAAGAAATTTCTCGTTAGCACGATTATTATGCGTTTTGAAGCCTCCGCGGCCTCGACGACCGGTGGCGCGCATTGCATGTACTGAGCGCCGTGGTGTGGAATGTCTCTATAATGAAGACAGAGATGATACGACGGATTTCCATTTTCCAATTTCGACGCCAGCGATTGCACGACAAATTCCTCATCTTTTGGACTATAGCATACATAAGCATCATATAATTTATCACTATTTTCCTCAAAAGCTCCGGCAAAAGAAAATATTCTAATTCCACAGTTAGTGTAGAGCCAAACTCTTAACGAGTCTCTAAAAAGGAACATTACGACAAGCGTCAATAAAATTAACATAAAGCCAGTGAGTGTTAAGACCATCATGGGAACATAGTTTGAAACCAACATATTTCCAATGACTGAATTATCGGCATAATAGTCGCTGCAGGCAGTGCCGTTCAAATTGAGCTCTTTTTTCTGCGGCGGTTTCGCCTCTCCGTTCCAACACCATACATCGGTTATGTCAATGATTTTTTGCGCATTCTCTGCCAAATATGCAGTTAATTCCTGCAGGTAGCGACATTTACAAGACCATAAGTTGTTTCCAAGAGACAGAGCTTTTAAGTTAGGATTGTTATTGAAATTCCATACACCGAAATCGACTAAACGATTACCATCAAGGCGCAAGGTTTCTAAGGATTTCAAAGAAAAGAAAGTAATGTTCGCAATATGACTGATAAGATTGTTTTGTAAAAACAATTCTTTCAAGTTACTCAACTGATGAAATTCGTATCCCTTTAGTTCTTTGAGCTTATTATTTCCCAAGTGCAGTATCTGTAAAGCATTTAAACCAGCAAATGTTCTATTTTGTATACTATCGACATTACTATTATTCACATAAAGAGATCTCATTTTTTGACGACCTATAAATACATGATTTTGTAACTCCCTAATATTATTTCCATCAAGAAATACCTCTGTTGCGTCCATGGGTATTTTATTAGGTATTTCCATGGAGGATTGGCCTGAACAATCTACAACATTGGTATTCCACAAAGGGTCGTGATAACAGGTGCAGTTTTGAGGGCAAGTCATTTCACAATCACAGGCATCGTAATCACAACAATGGCATATCGCAAAACAATGTGTTTCGTACTTACATAAAAAGTCAGAAGTTTTAAGATTAGTTAAGGGCACATGTGTTCCACTGCGAGTATTCGTCATTTTACACAAAACATTTTCTAAGTCCATCACACGCGGATATTGTCGCATTGCTGTCATATTGTTTATAATAGGTAACCACTCCATAGTGCAATCACATTGGAATGGATTACCACCTATGTAAAACTCAGGCAAGCTTTTATTTTCCGGCACTGTAGATAAACGCAAACTATTTAAATCTAAATGCACTAGTTCATTAGCATACATGTCCACTCGCGTCAAGTTCTTTTTATCGAAGAACGTATTCACTTGAATATTGTTTAAAAAGTTATTATTTATAAACAAAAGTTCAACACTGTTAGGAATGGCCATAGCCGAAATGTCCACTATACGATTATGACTAACATCCAATGTCTTTATTCTGATTTCATTTTGTAATTTATAATAATTGCCTAAGTGTTCTATAAAGTTGCCGTGAATGTCCAACCACTTTAGATTGCTAGGCACAAACGCGTAGTCAAACCACACTAGATGATTTTCCGACAAATTGAGCCACAAAAGACTAGCAAGCGTCGAGAAGACGCCGTTGATGTCCGACAGGAAGTTGCCATCCAATCTTATTGCTTCCAGCTGTGTGTTCCGGCTGAAGGTCCCTCTTTCAATCGATTGGATTTTGTTCTTAGCTATGTTGAGCACTTGCAAGCTCGGTAAGTCCCAAAACATGCCGACGGAAAGATTTCCAATTTGGTTGTCGATCAATCTTAGCCCCGTCAATTGGTTAAGATTTTTGAAAGAGCCATTTTTGAAGTCCGAAATTTGATTTTCCCCTAAGTCGAGTGTTTTGAGGAAAGACAACTCCCAAATTGCTTCGGGCACTTCCATTAATTGATTGGAGCTCAAATCCAACTCTTTTAAGTCTGAGCAGTTTTTAAAAGCTTTTCTATCAATGTTGACTAACAAATTGTTATTCAGAGTCAACTTATTAAGAACAAATAATCCATTGAACAAATTTTCATCTACAGTGTGCAATCTATTCTCAGCTAAATTTAGTGTGTGAAGATTATATAATGGTAAGAAGGCATTGTCTTCAATGTAGCCAATGGAGTTATTTTTTAAATTCAAAACTTGCAAAAAGAATAAGTCTTTGAATGTCTTTCCGTCGATTCTGGTCAAAGCGTTGTTCGATAAATTCAGTACAATCAGTCGAATTAGTCCTTTGAATGTACCGTCATCTATGTGATTACTTGTGAGTTGATTACTAGACAGGTCCAAAACAATTAGCTCCTCTAAGCGGTGAAATACGCCTCGAGCCAGTTCATAAAGCGAGTTGTCATTCAAATATATCTCTCGCAGTTCTCTTGCATTATTAAACAGTCCTTCAGGTAATGTGTGCAGACGGTTATGCGATATGTTCAAAACTCTTATATTTAGATTCAATACTTCACTTGATATGTCACTGATATTGTTATGTTGTAGGTATAATTGCCGCAAACTTCTCAGCTTAAGTAATTCCGAGTCTTCCGGTAGAGTTTTAATCTCATTGCGGCTCAGATCCAAGCTGTGCAAACTCAAGCCACATCCTTGACCGAAGCCGAGTTGACCAACTGTTCTAATTCGGTTTTGTGTAAGATTAAGCGTAGTCAAATTTCCCAATGGACAGAATACGCCGGAAGGAATGAACTTGATGTTATTTTGAGCAAGATCCAACGATTCTAACTTTGTCAATCCATTGAAAGAGTTCAAAGATAGCTCTAAATTCTTCGTATTACTCCATTCAAAGTTCTTCGAACGTAGTTTTAGCCTTTTAAGTTTATTCAAGTCTTGAAAAGTGTTGTCTGGCACATTGAGCAACTTGCAGTTGCTTATTGTAAGTTCACTGAGACCCGCGACGCGTGAAAAGTAGCGAGCTTTTAGAGAGCTTTCGAATAGAAGTAAATGGTTGCAGTCGATGGAGAGGCGGCTAACATCAGACGCCACTGTTGCGATGCTGCCTCCATCTCCATCAAGAGTCCGTGTCCTGCACAGTACACTATTTTCAGAGTCTCTGTCCACCACTCGCACGCACTTGTCGCCGTAAGGCGGCAGCGACCACCCGCCGTGCACCAGCGCACAAAAAACAGCCAGTATCGTGTACATTATCACAGATCTTTCATTTCACTACGAAACGTCTCATAAACACTCCCCGTGGGTCGATATCACCATTTCCGAAACAAAGTACGTGGTACACTCGCGCTCTGAAGAAAAACTTCGCATTTCACTGCACTGTAGTCCGTTTTGAGAGTTCAGTCCTTTTGTAGTAAAATTGTTGATTACTATCACTTGTAAGGTGGGTTTGTCGTTTGAGATCAGTTTTGTGTAATAAATATTTAGTGCGTGTGGCGGAGCCCGGCGTGTGAAACGATACGTGTGCTCCGCAGCGCGTTAGCGTTGTGACTGTCAAGCGTAGAGCGAGAATCGTGGAGGTGGCACGGCTGGCAGTGGGGAGGTGCGACTTGTCCCCGCGCAGTCACCCCCCGTGAAAGCTCGCTCGGCGTAGGATCCTGAGAAACACGTAGCGACATCTAGTGACTGATAGCAAGAATTATTTTACTCTGACTTTATACTTCGTAAATTATATCTAAATGGTAGGTAATTCAAATAGGCATAAGTTTTCGTTAAGTAAGGTAAAGTAGTCGTTTTTTTTATTGTATTGTTATTATTATTTAAAATCACTTATAGTTGAGATATTATTAATTTTTACATTTTAAAGTTCCCACAACCAAGATGAATTGATTTTACTTTTGAAGTATAATTTTGTTCAGTTATTGTGTCCAACAGTCAAAACAAAAACATAAAAATAAGTCATCGTTGTAGTATCACCGATCACTAAAAATAATTGTTTCAAGCCACTCACCGATAGATGGAACCACTTTATTAGCACTTCCCTGTGTTGCTTGCAGTTGTATTATTTCTTTATGTTTTATACGAAACCATTTTCCCGGCGGTATTAAAATGGAAAAGTCTTGTTGTCTGCACATTACTGACTGAGCTGTAAATAGCTTTCGAATTTAAATGTTTATTCAAAAAGGTAAATTTTATGCTAATTTTTCGGTCTTGATATTTTCAATATAAAATAATGGCGTTCTCAGATACAAATTAGCATCTAGAATAGAATTAAATTAGAATTAGAACACGAAAGTTTGCAGCAATTATTTTGAATTTTTTTATGGGACTTTTTCAATGAAATACATTACTTATTTAATGTAAACGAAAAAACTGTATATTTTTATGCTATTATTAATATAGACAAAAAAATAAATGTAACTAAAATAACCTGTAATTTTTTTATCTATACCGCTCTTTAATTGGTGGATAATTTTACAAGATATCAATTCATGATTCTTGAAGTCAGTCAGATAGCTAATTAAGATACTAACTTTCTTCTGTCCGTGGCTTCGGACACATATTCACGCGGTCGGTTATCGCGACCAAAAGTACCCTATGCCCATCCTCATAGTCCAAGTATCCTGAAAACAAAAATCCGTCGTTCGGCGGAAGCCGGCCAAACATGCAAATAATACACTCTTCATGGACTAATTGTGTAATTTATTTATTGTCAATTTTGTGAAATAAAGTTTATTAAAAACAAACAAACACTCACATTTATAATATTAGTTTAGAGTATGGATGGATGTTTAATTAAAAACATGCTTATTAATCATAACTAAACATTTGCAAACATATAAATAATTGCAAATGATCATTTCATAGAAGTAATTACACTACACATATTTCGATTCATATGTATAATTTCATCAGATTTTACCAATTTGCGTTGCAGATTGAATAATATAATTAATTAATCATATTGTCAGTGACACTATTTGTAGTTGAAAACGCTATTGACGGGTCTAATTAATTATATCAATAATTGTTAATTCATTGTTCTAGACCAATAAAAATTAACGTTTTATTTGCCTGTTTTAACTAAAATGTGTTTTTGCTCTTTCACGGTAAACTTCGATAAGAGAGAAAGAGCCAAAACATAATGTTAGTTAAAATGAGCTTTACAAACGTTTATTATTTTATAAATAAAGAGATCAGTAAGTACCTGAGACCAGCGCACGCGTATGATATTAATAATTTGTAAAGAAGAAGCAGGGAAATCAATGAAGATCGTAGCAAGTTGACAGTTAAGACTTTGCCTACCCCTGCGGTAATCAGGTAAGATGAGGGTTTGATGGTATGTACTCGTATCGTATCTGATCACTCTCTCTAAGTAGGTATACATTTATGAAAATCGGTTTAGTTCCTACACTACTTGTGGCTATGTGTAAAAACTTAACTATGTTCATCTGTTTCCTGCTTTTCACAAGCCATAGTTGGGTAACATTGTAAAGAGCATGGATAGAATATAACACAGTTCCGGAATAAGTATGTTAAATTTATCAATAGAATTTGGAAGTGCGTATGCTTTATTCTATGGTACCAGGATGGGGCCTTCTATGTCTTTGGTTTGGCCACGCACATTAAAGAGTTTTTAACACCACAAATAAATAAGAAAGGATGGTTATGTTTTTTTTTTTTCGTTTAAAATTACTGTGGCATAAATGGATATGAAATCATCATTCAAACAAAAACGTGGCGTCTTGTATCTTCTTCCTTTTTTGTACGTCTGTTTACCAATTCTGCATCCGGCTTTGCTGGGCCAACCCTTTAAAAGTGTCGTATTGGTGTTCGATTTTTTTTTTTAATTAGTGTCGCCACAACAGTACTCCCTTATCCTACATCTTTATTGCCTACGGACAAATACGGATATGGTCAAAACCATCATTCAATATTATATGGATCAAAGGCTTTTTCAAAATGTAATCCCAAAAGGGGCACTTTTTTAATACACGTAATAAAAACTAAAAATACCTACTAAATGGAAAAATCTAAGGACTTAGGTTATTTATGAAATATATAGTAGGTAGTAGGATAAGAAGAAAAAGAAACAATTGTTTTGTAAATATAAGATTGAGGTTAGTCGGGTTATACCTAAAATTGCCGTATCTTTCAAATAATAGAAGATTCGGTATTATTTTAGAAACCAAATTATAAGGATGAAATTACATCTCAAACTATATGAGTGACTTTGAAGCGGGCTCGCAAAAACCTGATTTCCTATATTTTTACATTACGAGGTATAGTAGGCCACTTAGTGGTATCCTTTTATATGAGGCTTACTGTACACATTTTAAAAACAACGTCTTTTTTACCAGTAGCCTATTTGACGAAAATCCGTTTTGCAAATTTATCGTTGGTGTAATTGCCCACCAGAATTTTTTTTACCAAGTTTTCATAACATCCACGGAAAAAAGAAGTACTTTTCTCAAGCCGAGAATAAAATAGCTATTCAAATAAGAACATCATCAATGAAATTTAGATAACTGATACGTTGACTGTACTTGTAGCCTAACCTCAAATTCCCGAATTCGGGACTATTGTCCCGCTCCTGTAGGGCCACGCCCGTAATGTGTTGACATCATTACAACCCCGCAATAAAAGCCACAATGCAGATAAGATCCGTGTTTGGATTCGTTGGGGTTACATTTCAAAGGCACGCCAATGTGGAGGAGGACTTTTCGTGATCATCACCAGCTTTAAAAGCAATAACGAAAAGTGTGGGGTAATCAATGACTCACCTCCTGTCATGTCCTAATAGTTCAGCCTCCCGCACTATTATAGGATTCATATCCCGCATCTTGTTAAGATCAGAGGGAAAAGGCTATTAATGAACCAGCGAGCTCTATCTTAGACCATATCTGCGCTTACCTTCAGGTGGGATCGTGGTCAATCGATGGTCATTGACTACATTAAAAAAAAGGAAAAATAAATAAATATGGCGAATCACCGGGCAATAGAGATAGCCAAGTATTGAACAAATTCAATATAGTGTAATAAGAAGAAGCATCTCATCATTTCACCCACACAATTCCAATGCTGGACAAAGGATTTCCGATAGAACAGATTTAAAGCAGCTCTAGAGGTATATATTCCCAAAATTAAATCAACATCAGATCGCAGGGCAATGAACCTCCTGGTTATAGTTTTTTTTAAACATGTACAATGAAGACCTAAAAATATAATTTACAACCTTAAAAGAAACCTCAGTTCTGTCCGATTAAAAACAGTGGTTTAAGAACAAACACATGAGAGGAATTTTATCATTATGCTAGGTTTTAGATACTTACAAAATCTTTAAAAACTTTACTGAAAAGTGTGAATGGATCGGCAGATTACGAATGAAGTCGGATACGTTCTGACAAAGGATTAGCAGGGAAACAGACAGACAAAAAACAAGATAGGAGCCGACGCGACGGCGACTATGAGAAAAGGTCTTGCGTAAAGTGAATTGCTGCAATTTTAAATAATCTATTTACTATATCTTTTTTGGTTTTACTAGGTGAGAAAGCAATAAAATTTCTGTTAGTGCGTACAATGTACGTTTATAAACAATACATCTATCTTTCTTCATTTTTTTTTAATATTAAGAGTATATTTACATGAATAGCTTTCAATTGACAGTTGTAATTGTAATGTTAAGTATTAATTATACAATTATATTTATTTGATAGAGCTTCACCACCATCATCTAAACAACCTGATTATATACCAAGCTTTGGTGGTTTTTTACATGACACCTAAGGTATACCTACTTTTCTTTATAGTCTAGTCTACAATGACGTATTTTGTGCCAAAACTTTGCGCCACATACGTATATATATTAATATCTAAATTATCACCACTATATTTAAGATTCTATTATAGGAGTCAACTAGAAGTCTGTTATTAAGCCTTAAGCTGTACTTAAAACCGCATATAGTGTGATTTCTCGTCACAATATCAATGCTTTCACAGTTGGATCCTAAATCCGGGTCTGGTAAGACGTGACGAGCTATTTATCCCTTCATGTCTTTCTAAAGCAAATTTCGTTATTTGGTTTTTAGCTTATGAAACACGTTAGGACAATACCGGGAAGTACGGGCTCCCTTTCAATAGACTGGTAGCGGATTCGACTATCAACATCATTCTTCTTGGAATGATAATGGAGAAAAAAGCGGACCTGGGGGCTTAGCCAAAGTCACAATCGCAAAACGTTAACGAGGTACGACAAGAACAGTATTTATGGGATTGACATAAGATTGACCACGTGATTTACCTCAGCATATGACAACCCCATACATTTGTTCTTGTCGACATTCGTTAGCGTTTTGAAGTTGTCACTTGGCCACGGGGGCTGTAGTGTCAAAGACCACTCAGATAAAATTTTTAAAACAATTCCCACTCCACACTATACGAACTCCGCAATACGCACCATCTCTCCCCGTCTTTCGGAAGCATATCCGTTCCCCGATACGTTATTACGACTCGAATCACAATACACTCTGTAAGAGGCTGAACTAAGAAACAGTCTATAATTGAGTTCGGTACGTTTATAAGAATACATTCCCATTATTGTAATATTATCTGTGTTACGATGAATTTAAATTTCACATTATCTCCTCTGACATCTAATGTCAACTGAGTCGACGAGTATATAAAGTCGGTAGTCAATGTATAGGTGGAATAGCGTTAGCCCTGTCTGTCTATCAGTTTGTCATCCATTCGCAGATACATTTAAATTGATAGGTGATAGCTTTTTTGGATTTTTGTTAGATTATGGTATCCTGCGGATCTATGCGGCCAAAATAAATATTTGTAGCACCTACGTAGACTATATTATCTGTTTTTGGGGAGGTTATAAAATCCAAAATAATACTTTAAACTAATTTCATTTACACGACGTTTTCTCAACTCCTAAGTAAATTCTTCCCATTGCTTTACATACATCTCTGTTTAATGCTATTTGTCACAACTATCCTTCAATTCCAACTTCATCGTTCCTACATATCTTCGGTCTTTGTATTTTCTGGACCCCCACACACATCCGCCGAATGCACCATGACTTTTTGATATAAAAGACATCAGAACGATAATTTCAACCCAACAATATTGAATTCAATAAAAATATCGAAGCAATAACATTTTCTTGATCTTTGTGGGGTATCGGCGTACCCTCAAGTTGAGCAGATTTTCGAAGCCATTACGAGTTAATATCAAAGGCGTCGGATGTACGCTCCCTAAATATAACAACGTACCCACATGTATGTATATACTGTATACGTTACTTCCGACTCGCTCGTGTGGGATCATGTGCACGGGTCATTAGTAGAGTCTGGTTGATATTATTTGAGAAAACAAAGTTATTGATATTTTGTTATTTTTTAATATTTCAAAAGATATATGTAAGAGAGACAGTTACAAAAACTCAGTCTAGCGGCCATTATAGCATAAAGGCAATTCATATAATACGTTCATTGTAACGGATGGTTTACACCCTCACAGGTAAAGTAAATCAACATGTAAAGCGACATGCAGCGTCTGCTGCTGGGTTTGGTTAGTTAAGAGATTCGTACCCTGTACTTCACTACCCTTTCCTAGCAATTAGCTTAACACAGGTAATTAAGATATCTTGTACATTAACTCACCATTTTCCTTTTTTTAATAAATACCTATGTATATGTGACCCATATAACCCTTGATAAAATTATTAGTTGCCAACATTAATTTGTTTCACAGCATTAGAAACTGTAAGTCTCTTGACGTGGCATAAAAAGTGATTAACCTAGTCTTCGACACTTCTAGCATAGGGAGATACGCCATATGCCTTATTATTAGAAAGCTTAGGCTTCCTTGGTAGGATCACGCGGAAATTTAAGAATGTCAAAAGCCTTATTCTTTTATATAATTCCCTTGTGAGAAGTAATCTGGAATATGGATCAGTTATTTGGTCACCCTATTATGCTAACCATGACGAACATATTGAAAGTGTACAGAAAAAATTTCTTCGTCTACTCTGTTACAGACTTAAACCTGGTCGTAATCGAACATCATACCTTGAAAAGCTTGATATCTTCAACATTTCAGACCTTGGTTCCCGTCGTCACCAACATGATTTGATGACGTTGTTTAAATTACTTCATTCCATTATAGATTCGCCTACATTACTTTCTCAAATAAGTTTTAATACTAAATACAATCCCCGTCGTAGACTACTCACCTTTGTTTTGCCTGTTTATAGGAACAATACTTCATTTTCTAATCCATTAGCAAGAATGTGTCGGAAATACGATGAGATCTCTGATAGCGGCGAACTTGATATCTTTAATAACAGGCTCATTCAATTCAAAAAGAATATTCGCATCATCCTCGGCACTACATCTGATGCATAGTTTTGCAAATATATCACATTTTTTTTTTGTGTAATCATCTTTGTTTATACACACACTTTGTAATCACATATTACTATAATATTGTCTTAGCTAAAATAATTGTGCATACACGTCTAGGACGTTAAGTTGGAGTAAAAACTTATTTAATGTGAAATAATGTAACATTTATACTTGATGTCTGTTGTGTTGCCTTAATAAATAAAAAAAAAAATAAAAATATTGTAAGGCAACAAAACACATCACCATGTCAAAAGCTGTGTGATGTTTAAGAAATTATACCAGAACACATAGGAGCGATTAGTCTTTCAAATACAGACCACTTCATAATTTGCACCCACGAAATTTCTGGTGAGTACAAATAAAACAATAGTACAAAAATTTTAAAACGAACTTACTTCCCAAAAATTAGGAACACTATTTCACCTTAGTCTTTATTACTATGAGAGGACCTTTTAGGAAAATGTGGGGAATTTCGTTATTGGAAAAACATTGTAGCTCAGTACAAGGTAACTGTTGGGGTTTTCGTATAAAAATTCCGTTCGGACAAAGTACAAGGGCCTTTGTGAGTGTGGGTTTTAAGACAATTTTTATTTTGCTTGATTAAAATCTGTTTATTGATTTTAACTTTGTTAAAATAATTTAAGATACTAGTTTTTGATACAATTCGCGGACTTAATACTTAAAGAATTCCAGACAAATCTTGTTGTTTTATGTTCCGTTTTAGTGAGAAAGTTAATGGTCCTTTAATAAAAAAAATATTCATTATTTAAAGAATCTTCTATTTCTGGTATTCATGATCTTTATATTGACTAAAATATAATACTCTCAATAGTGTATAAGACAAACAGATATCTAAATGTCCTTGCGTCTCTTTCTAACTGGTAATGGTAATAGATACTACTTCCAACAATATTCCTAAGAACAGTTGATGTTTGGCAGAATGAGGGTCAATAAAACTATGCCGAATTTTATGTCTTAAGTACTTTGTGGTGACCGTAGGTAGAGCAATTAGTGAACAAAAAATAAAGATGTACATTCTTCAAAACCGTCGCCAAATAAAAAGTATCTTAGTTATGCAATAAACAAAACTTCCCCTTTTGTTTATTTAAATTTGAATCTTGTACCCACTAAATTTAATTAATCAAGATTAATACAGTTTAGAACTACAACTCGCCCCAAGGAATAGTAATTAGTTGATAAATAGTATACTTTTTGTAACTTGCCCTCAGGAAGGGAATCGGGAAAACAAAGATGGGAACCCTTCAAGGGCTGTAGAGAGCGTATTAAATTTGCATTAGACCAAATTGAAATTCGCCCTTAAGTTTCAAGTAGACTTGATACTTTTTCGCTGTTACGGCGAATCTCCGTTAAATCATACTGAAAACAAGAAACTTTAGATCTCATCTATTAAAATATAATTAGTCTTTGGTAAACTTTTCGCCTTATTTTTAGTTTTGTCTATTCTCTATTCCTACTCTGTGGACGTCACAAATGCGTTTTGTGCTCAATTATTTAAAACATTTTAATTTATCTCAAAGGAAGCCATACTTTCATTGCGTAAATTTATCATCATCATTTCTTCTCCATAGCCATCCATAATCTCATTTACTTTATGTCTTTGTTTTCATATATTATGTTGTTTGAGTTTATTTAAAACCCTTCAGCCGCGTATGTAACCAGATTTTGTAACCAGTTACATTAAAATAAAAATTGATTCTCATAATAAGATGACATAGAGTGAAAAAAAGGCTTTCAATGAAATAATTGGCATGCATACAAAATTGCCTATACAAAACAGTGAATAAATTAAGCTCAACAAAAAAAAAGATGATGAGATACTGTTCGAGAACAGACAGACGTACACAGATAGAAGAGCAATAGAGGCTTAGTAATAGAGTCCCAGTTTTAATTTTTTAGTACGAAACTCTAAAAACAGCGCAGAAATATATTTAGCAATAAATTATCATTGGTTCATTCAAGTATTATTTATTCATATAGAATTAAAGCATTGTACTAACAGCCATTGTATTAATAGCACGTCTACTCTGAACCTTAGATCACTCGTTATGGTGAAGACTAATAATTCTGTCAATTTTGTTCAGCATCTTCAAGTCACGGTGTGAGCTTTTGATTAATTGAATCATTTTTGTCCCCCTCTAAAACAGAAGGTTCGACGATTGCCAATGATGACAATTGTATTTTGAGTGGAGAACCTATTTTTTTGTGGTTGGATTTGCAGGAATTTTGATATACAGTGACCAGACCATAGATTTTAAAAAAAATTGCTGCCGCGTTCCTTGTTCTATGACAGTGACATATATTTTTGAGGTTTAGGTGCAAAAAATTGTGAGAAGTGTATCTAAGCCTTTCAAAAAGGGTTTAAATTTTTGTTATGGGATACTTACTTAACTATTTTATGACAAATTCAAAACACACTAATGTTATAAAGGCAAAAGTTTGTGAGTGTGTATGTTTATTACTCTTTCACTGATAAACGGCTGGAACGATTTGGTTGAAATTTGGAATGGAGATTGCTTAGATCCTAGAACAACACATGGGCTGTAAAATTATCCCGGAATTCCAACAGGAGCGGAGCCCTGGGCAGCAGCTAGATAATTTTACAAAGGGCCATTTTCAAATTTGTCCTGACGTACTTAGAACCTCAAGATTAGCGGGTCAAAGATTACGCTATGGAAGTTGACAAATAAGAGAAGTTTGATAATAAATGTATTTACAATTATAACTGAATACAATTACTATCAATGTGCCGCTAGTATCATGAAAAATACGATTCACTTTCGATGCTATACTACACTGGAAGTATAAAAACTTCGTCAAAAGCTACTACCAAGTCACGATGCCCGTTCGCAATCACGTACTGCGCACGCGTTCCACAAACATAAAATAAGGATTAAGTAGAAGACTAACTCGATTCATATGTATACATGTACCATATCGGGAACCACTGCATGTTACTGCATTTGGTACTTACCTCTATACCTGTGGTGTGTTAAGCTTTTATACTTCTCATAAAAATTTGGTTAACAGATGCACACGTAATTTTTGAGACAGAAAAATAAACTTAGTAGCCCTTCATATTCATAATGTTAGTATACTTAGTATAAAGATTTAGCACATTTACATAGTCTTTTAAAAAAAAATGTGAAGATTGTAAATGTATTCATATCTCAAAAATTAAGAGATACTCTTAAACAGTTTATTTACTCATACATAACTGTAATCTCTAAAACGCTGTTTAAAAAAACGAACATACAAACTGAAGGTCTAATCTGTATCTTTCTTATTTTATCCCATGGGCCCTACCCTACATCACGACTACTTTTTTAAGTAATTTAATTTACTTACTATTGTCGGAGTAAAGTGGTCTTGGTACAAATAATGAGGAGACCAGAACTCGAGGATTTGTGATTGGTATTTTTTTCAGGTTGGTTTCTTACACTCTTTTTCTTGGTTGTATTTTCTTGTTATTGGAATGATAGAAGGTACACTAAAAATTTGTGAGTAAGTATTTTTTTTTTCATGATTACTTATTAATAAAGTGTCAACCTTAAAGGTCGAAGAAAGATGCGATAGATGCCGCTTTGGATTGGTTTTTAATTCACTAGTTTATACATCTATAAGGACCTAGATCTAACAGTGGACATTTTGTGACTGAATTGATAATATACCAAGTATGCATGTCTTGTGAACAATTTAAGATCATAAATAGTTACTACATAATATGCAGTTTAAAGTTAATTATATACCTATTACATATTTTTTAATACTTGTATGATAATCGAAAGCTTGAATGAATGAATCAACACATTATTTCACCATTTCACCCATCACATAAATATATCATTGGATTGTACAGGATTAGAAGTATAATTAGTAACAAAGCGGACTTATCGCTCATGCAATTTTTTCCAGCCAACTTTAGCTTAAGTTAAACCTTGTAGATTAAAAAAATATATATATAAAAATAAAACATTCGGCATTTAACTCCATCATTAAATCGTGCGTTTAAACTTATGAGTGTTGAAATAAAAGCGGAAAGCATCAATCATGACGCAGGAAACTTGGAGACACACTGCACTTTACACTTCTATAACTATACGCTTAAAGATGATAGTCGCTTGTTTAAGCTATGTCTAAAAACAAGTATACATTTACGATTTTGATGTACCGTATTGCCATTGAAATAAAGATCATATGGATTGTATAAAAAACATATTTAGACACTTTTCATAGCCATCATCTAGGGAATTATGTTGAGAATGCATCCATTAAGTGTCATCCTTACCTACAGCGAAGTTTGTCACTCAGTGAAGACGAAAATAAAACATTCATTAGTTCGTGTGCTTTTTAAAATTACTCATGCTTAACTGCTATACAAATTGAGGATCTCTATCACCACATTTTTGAAGTAAACCGTCTACGCTTTAAGGCATTAAATTTTATATACTTACACCAATAAGTTCCTCCGATTCATCAACTCGCAGCTCGATGATACCCATGAAAATTAATTTCTAAAGTTTTATTTTCTTTGTACCTCTTCTTCTACTAGTGGATTTTACTAACATTAACATGACGACGGAACTCTCCATCGTCAGGTAGGTCATTAAAAATTCCAAATCTTTTTACCACTTGAAGGGAAAAATGTTAAAAATTTGCATATAATCGGACATACATTCCTAAGCTTTTCAAATTGAAAAGCAATCGGGATAATAAGATCATAATTATAGAAGTCAGCTTCTTAGCTAAAATACTAGTTAAGAGGTTACTTTTTTAATTGTACGAAGAGGCCTCTACAATGAGATATTTGATTTCGATTAAATTTTCAGTTTAAAATGACAAAAACCGTGGTGCTCCCCTGGCGGATATTAATGTAAAAAGGAAATCCCACACAAAATTCTAGTGCAGTCACTAGCGACTGCGAAAATCTGAGTTATTCTGTTTTACTAATATACACATAAGGCACTGGTGTCAAATGTCAGGGCGTCGATTCTGCTAACGTTAAGTCACAATCGTGTGCTTTTACATACTATTTCCAAGAATTATGACAGTACGATGATGTGAATGTACTAGTGTGAGGTGTGACTATCAACAGTGATATAAAAAAATATACATTTCTTGTAACTAGTGCGTAAAAAAGCACTACAATTGTCACACTGTTTTGACACGATTGCAACATAACGTTAGCAGAATCAACATCAGGTCTTCTTTGGGTTGCCGAGCCATAGCAGTAAGTATTAAATATTTTTCAGATTCTTATGATTTTTGTTTTTGTTGCATCATGGACAATGACTATTTTCAAAGATCTCAAAAACAATTTGATAAAATAAAACATTACATAAACTATTCCAGTGACCCGTACGGTCAACAAATTAAGCCTGGTACCGGCGTGACGTGATCACAGCACGTGCCACGAACGTGACTGTGATAACCGTGACAGTGGAGACACACCTTATGATTCCTTTGCATTGACTTAGTTATAGGACTCCAGAATCTAACAGGGTGCAAACGTATGATATATAAATAACTTCATACTAGGCAGTACACAAAAAAATAGCTTTATATTTTTTACAATACAATTTGTAAAGTCACGACTAATAAGTTCAAAAAAATATTTCACACAGCCTAACGACACTCCCTCCACCTCCCATGGCTCTATCAACCTCTTGGTTATACGAGCCGAATCTCGGGAGAGTGCGCTGTACTTGCATTTCATATCTCTTTCCAGTCGCACCTGCTTGATCTCCCTACAAGTTAGTGTCGCCTATCTATGCAATCACAACCTAACGACAGTCATCTAGCGGTAACAGGTTTAATGAACAAAATGATTATTTTCGAAAAGCGGAAGGACTCAAGATAGAAACGTCAGTAGTAGCGGCCAACCCAGGCTAGGCCACGCTCGCCGTCGCTTGACGCGCATGATTGTTATTATTGACTTTTCGACCACCCTTAGACAGACAATAAAAACAACTGAGTAATATATACATATATATAATAAACTGAAATTTCCCACATATAAATTATTTTATTCCTATCCTTCAATCGCACAAGTAGGACCCCTCAAAAATTACAAGTAGCTTCATACTATGTGCTTAGCTACTAAGTTCATGTAAACTTTGTATTACGCAATTCACCATCAGATACGCGAGGCAATGTACGAGTTATGGCAGCCATTCCAGATTTAGTATGATATTCAAGAATACAAACAAGGAGAATTGATAAAATAAGAGGGCGCCTTAAGTACTTAATCTAAAAATGTCTCAAACTATATTTAAAAAAAATATATTAATCATTACTCTTAACATGGCACACTTGGTAAAATAACAGTCCTTAAAATATATTACAATAGCAAAAATACTTGTTCTGTCCCTGAGACATTACGAGCTGCACCCCGCAGTTTATCATACACAGCAACGCCATCTACTTAATACCTAAAGCACCATTGACTATCAGACTTTTTGTACAAACGGCGTACTTTTTAATATAAAGAGTACTCTTTGCGTTATTTCAAGGAATAAGTTACCCACATATATAATTTTATAACAAACTAGCTTTTGCCCGCGGCTTCGCCCCGGTCAACTTTCCTAGGGAACAGTGCTATTTCCGGTATAAAAAGTACCCTATGTCGTCTGCTATCGCTACCTCCTCACCAATTTTCAGCCAAATCATTTCAGCCGTTCTTGAGTTAAAAATAGTGTAACTAACACGTTAGTAGTTAGATATACATATACCTAAGATAGATTGGTCCAGCCGATTAAGCGTGAAGAAGTAACAAACATAAAAATTTTGGCCATTATCTACTATTAGTTTCTTTTCTTTTTATACGAGCGCCCTATAATATGGATCTCATATACGCGAAGACAGTACAGTGCCTTTTGCGTCCAGTACAATAACGCATTTAAATCACTGTTGGGTTTACCTCGACACTGCAGTGCGTCGGGGATGTTTGCAGATCATCATCATCATTTCGAGTAGGCGTCACGGTCAATCGACCATGCACATCCTGGTGTCAGAGTTCTTCAGAACCGCCTCTCGGCCTCTGAGAGGCGCGTGTAAATTGTTCTACACCACTATACGCAAACGGTGCACGTCCCTGGTGCGTAGGGTCGGGGCTAGTCCCAACGCGCTCATGCAAGTGTTTGCCAACAGATTTGACTGTCAGTACATGAACCATTGTTGCATGATTCATGTACACTAACTAATAATTGATTTTTATTTTTTATCCCACAAAGAATTTAATTAATTTATTTATTTATTTAATGTCATTTGATTTATTTTATATTAATAATGAACTTATTTATTACTTTTGTGACGTGATTTATTGTATGCATTTATACATTTATATTATATTTATATTATTTATTTATATGGACTGTAATTGTCTGAAATAGAGATTTATTATTATTTTTAGTGAGATTATTGGTCGTTTTTTATTTACCTCATTGCATAATATTTTTAATTCAATCAGCAATATGTTCCGTCAAAATGTATAAAAAAATATCCGCAGAAAGTATCGACTGGGATATATTCGCTGAAGTGAATTCTGACATTTTCTACCTCTATAAAAGTCCTCATTTTCTTAAAATAAATAAATCCTTTATTCCGATATTTAAGATATTCAAATTTAGAAGCGTTAAACAAGTATTAAAATAATGCATAAACTTCCTAATATAGAGCGGATGTTGACAAAATCTCTATTAATAATTCGATTTGAGCTGATAAAAGTGTTATCAGCTCAAATCTTTTTCTCTTACAAACGGCGTACTTTTTAATATAAAGAGTACTCTTTGCGTTATTTCAAGGAATAAGTTACCCACATATATAATTTTATAACAAACAAGCTTTTGCCCGCGGCTTCGCCCCGGTCAACTTTCCTAGGGAACAGTGCTATTTCCGGTATAAAAAGTACCCTATGTCGTCTGCTATCGCTACCTCCTCACCAATTTTCAGCCAAATCATTTCAGCCGTTCTTGAGTTAAAAATAGTGTAACTAACACGTTAGTAGTTAGATATACATATACCTAAGATAGATTGGTTCAGCCAATTAAGCGTGAAGAAGTAACAAACATAAAAATCTTGGCCATTATCTACTATTAGTTTCTTTTCTTTTTATACGAGCGCCCTATAATATGGATCTCATATACGCGAAGACAGTACAGTGCCTTTTGCGTCCAGTACAATAACGCATTTAAATCACTGTTGGGTTTACCTCGACACTGCAGTGCTTCGGGGATGTTTGCAAATCATCATCATCATTTCGAGTAGGCGTCACGGTCAATCGACCATGCACATCCTGGTGTCAGAGTTCTTCAGAACCGCCTCTCGGCCTCTGAGAGGCGCGTGTAAATTGTTCTACACCACTATACGCAAACGGTGCACGTCCCTGGTGCGTAGGGTCGGGGCTAGTCCCAACGCGCTCATGCAAGTGTTTGCCAACAGATTTGACTGTCAGTACATGAACCATTGTTGCATGATTCATGTACACTAACTAATAATTGATTTTTATTTTTTATCCCACAAAGAATTTAATTAATTTATTTATTTATTTAATGTCATTTGATTTATTTTATATTAATAATGAACTTATTTATTACTTTTGTGACGTGATTTATTGTATGCATTTATACATTTATATTATATTTATATTATTTATTTATATGGACTGTAATTGTCTGAAATAGAGATTTATTATTATTTTTAGTGAGATTATTGGTCGTTTTTTATTTACCTCATTGCATAATATTTTTAATTCAATCAGCAATATGTTCCGTCAAAATGTATAAAAAAATATCCGCAGAAAGTATCGACTGGGATATATTCGCTGAAGTGAATTCTGACATTTTCTACCTCTATAAAAGTCCTCATTTTCTTAAAATAAATAAATCCTTTATTCCGATATTTAAGATATTCAAATTTAGAAGCGTTAAACAAGTATTAAAATAATGCATAAACTTCCTAATATAGAGCGGATGTTGACAAAATCTCTATTAATAATTCGATTTGAGCTGATAACACTTCAAAGACTTATTTTATAACCCGGATCCGGACACAAAACTTGATTTTATTATGTGCTGTTGAATGATAAACAAACAATTTGAAATAAAACGCATCTCTTAGTATAAGCAGTTTCATTATCTTTTCTGTATTATTGGTTAAGTCACCGGCATCTAAGGGATTTTCTAGTTTTTCCCAAGCCTTTTAAATTTTCTATACACGCCACTCATTTTCATACTCCTTTATGAGGACTTAAAGAATTTCTTACTTACTGTGTAAATATAACGAATGACAGCGAGTAATGTAATACAAATATATAAATAAATTAGGACTTGGAAGCAATTTATAAGGTTCGACAATACTTTTGTCTTGAAATGCAGATCTCTGTTATTCTTTCATCACCTCTTGTGACACCTACGGAACTGAAGGGGGTGATCTATTCTTATACATCATGTCGCATAATAGTAAGAAATAAGCACGAAAGACAAGAAATACAGAATTAAACTATTGGTAAATTACATAGGTACATATTATATTCATCACGCGCCGCGTAAAGGCAAAATTTCATCTGCTTCTATTTTATTTTATTTATTTAAACTTTATTGTGCAAAATACAGTTGTATACCACAATAGGCAAACTTAATGCTAAAAGCATTATTTAACAGTCAACCTTTGGGTCAAGCAGAGATCGTAATGCGGGTTTAATATAATAGTAATATAAATTTACATAAACTAGACCTTTTTTACTTCAAATTCAAATTTATTTATTTCGTGAACATTGGTAGTACAAAACATACATAGGGTATACAAATTCTTTGAAATAGGTGTGTTAGTCATTACATTATAACATTAAATTACAGGAACAGTATCTTGCAGAAACTAAGTATAATCTGTTATGTCAAGTTTATCACTATCACTACTTAGTATAAAACAAAGTCGATTTCTTTCCCTTTGTATGCTTAAATCTTTAAAACTACGCAACGGATTTTGATGCGGATTTTAATAGATAGAGTAATTCAAGAATAAGGTTTTTATGCCCGGGGCGGGTCGCTAGCAAAAATATAAATTAGGGAAATAAATTATTCAATTAGTAAATACATTCTATGAAAATTAAATGAAAAACTGTAATCAATCACACTCATCACTCTCGTCATACACGCTTGCGATTTCTCGTGCAATAAAGACGATTAAACAAATATAATCCTTTAATAATTGAATGCGAACTTCTATCATTGTTTATCATCACTCAGAATGAAGCATATTTATTCTGATTTTCTGTTTTATTTACACAGCTCTCGGCACACAAGTGAAAATGATTCTTTTTTTTTTCCACACGCTACGGACAATCCTGTTTTTATTCGACTACTGGATATTTTAATGTTTGTTTAAACTGAATCGACTGCAAATGCTAGGACCAACTTTTTATTTTTGTAATCCAAATTCGAAACTAGTTTCCAGCTGAAATTGTTTTTGTGTTGTTCATTTTGTTGGCAAAATTTTGTTTGACACTATTACATGTGATTGGGAAACAATAATGTAAGTATATTGTTTATTTTTCGTATACATTTCTAATAGGATAAATCTTCTTTATCGTCGCGCTTTCCTGTTTGCTTCAGACTTCGTTTTCCTACTTATTCTTCTTCACTTTGCTCTGTCTTTGGCAAACAATAACTTCGAAACAGCATTTATCAGGTATAATAACTAGTACCGCCAAATCAGGACCATGATTAGTAGCGTATCCTGGGCTCTGAAGCATAAGCTGAAGATGCAACCGGGAAACATGCTCGGAAGAAGAACATTTTATGCAGTCTTAAAGTAGTAGATACCTAGTCTGCTAAATTTTGTCTTCCAAAAGCACTTATAGTTGCCAAAAAACTGATTAAAAAATAAGATAAGTATCTACGAAATAAAGCTGTTGTTATAATGTTTAAAAATTCCAAAGGATAATATACCAAAAGTAAATTTGAAGGGAATCGAAGTAAAATATTTTATATTGGTTTTACAACCTAAATACACAATTTGATAACTTTCAAATAATGACATGAGAAATATGAAGCCATAAACTAGTTACAACATGACTTGATAAAGACAGTTATTAAAATATCGTATGTGGACTTTAAAACCTGTATGAGTTAATTAAACCATTTGCTACTGATATAAAGCCAGAACTCTATTTTGAGATATGATATGAAAAGCTATGTTTAACATCGCAGGGTAGAACGAATAAGAATAAGACTGTGTAGTGTTTCATTTATAATAATTATATTAATATAGCTTTATATGACCTAATTAGAATCCGAATCATAAAATATAGGTTATATACTATAGAAAAATAGTTAAATTAATATTATTTAACGTACTCCAATAATTTTTTTTTTTAACTTGATACCTCACAAATGATACTCTTATGTTGTCAAAGTTTGCATCATAGAATTAGGAGATGTATGTATGTTAAATCTATATTGTACATTTAATATTCATAGAATTGTGTCTCACGAGAGTTTTCAAAATTCTTATGATAAAAAAAAAGTTATTCTCAAGACGCCTTACTCATTCAGGTTCTTATAATATTTATTTTAAGACTTACATATTTGCCATTTTACGCGTACGAAAGTTCGTAAATTGTAAAGCAGTTTTGAACTCAACAATTCTCAAATTTTTCTCGTGGTTTCGAAAACAAATGAAACAAAAACATAATAGCAATATAGCCATATCTATCTTTTAATGGATTGGTACCCTAAATTTATTGTAGGACTGTTTATGACTAAACATTGTAAAACTAATCTCCAGGTGAAAGAACAGAAAGGAAAATAGTACTAAATAAATTGATACTATTAAAATACAATTAATTTTATTATTCTGATTGGAGTGCTCCCGTATTCATGTTATTATGTCAAATTAATTCGTCGTTTTGTTAACATATTTAATTTAATTTTGCTTGTAATTAAGACATCGATAATTTTCTCCAACTTTTTTTCACCAATCCTTGGATTTTCAATTCATGGATGACAAAGTGACCCCCTTACCGTACCTGCCATAGTTAAGTAACTTGGGGGTCAAATTTATCTGCCCCTGACTGTACTGATGTACGAAGGATTTGTATATCATGATTGACTTCGTTTTTTTTTTCTGACAGATTAAATTTACTTTAAGAGTATTTTTGACTCCATTTTCTGATCAACTTTATGTAGGGCATATGTTGCGTTATTCAATGAATTTTATTAATCTCTACACAATGATTGCAATTTGAAAATACATTAACTATTATTATTTTGTATAATGTATAACACATTTATATATAAAAAGATCAAGCATTTGTTGATTTTGTTTGAAGATCCCCAACCAAAGACCGCAGAGGTTCAATTTTTAAAATATCCTCTACGATTTCAAAGCGCCTTAATGCAAACTTATATAAGCAAGACAGTATCCTTTATTACATTTCAGGCCATAAAGAGACATTATAAAAAGCATTACAGATTAAATATGACGGTAGGATCCTCTAATTTCATGGCGCCTGGTCTATTCTCCGCTCGATTACGGAAGCGCAAATTGAACCATTCATTGCTACTAGTCGGAACGTTTCTATTGTCAGAATAGCCCGTTACTACTGGATATAATCCGGCTAAATGTAATAGTGACTGTATGGGACGGAAGAATGAAGCTTTCTATTTCATTTCGTTTTATTTGGTTTAAAATGAAAAAAGTTAATTTGAAACAATTCACTTAAAAATGTAAGGCGGTTTTTTTAAGGTACCGAACACAGTACAAAAACGACATATTGTTACAACTAGGTCTAAGCTGTCCGTATTTTCGTCTATCAGGAGACTGTATCTTATGTATGTGTGATGCTGCTATAAATAGATTTAAAAAAAATCGCACGATTTCCTAATTCTATGCTGTTATATCAAGAAATAATAAAACCTAAATAAAGTTCCTAACAAAAGTATTTTTTCCTTAATAAAAAAATAAAGTTTCATCAAAATTCTCAAACTTAATAATAAAATACAATAATAAAAAAATATTATACTAACAAATAACTTTCTAGAAATGCAAAATCTGTGATTTTGCTGGGTATCGTAAAAAAGAAACCATTTAATTACACCGATTGAAGAAATAAATAGGTTTCTTTCTTTAAAATTAATAAAAATATAATCAAAGACGTACTTTGAGTTCATTTTAATGTTTGGATACCAAAATGTGTATAATAATTGTATGGTTTATTATTTCGTCCTCCAGACGGATTAAAGTTAATGGAGGACGCCTCGGTCAAGCAAAGTTATCATCACATGTCTTATTCAATCAAAATTTGCACATGTATATTCTTGTTAACTCTAATAACTTTCAAACGACTTTATGGCTAAGTAAAAAAAAAGTTTTTTTTTTCGAAATAAGAACGACCGTTCTGATTTCAAAGTAGAGACTTGGTTTTGACAGTTGACAACATTAGTAGTATTAAAAGTCTGTGAACAATCCGTGGTTCTTGGTACTGAAGTTTTCGTCCAACACGACAATTCCACAATTTTGTTTTGTCTTGAATTTTTCAACATAGAAATTAAATTATATATTAACTGTGCCGTTTGGAAAACGAAACGCTAAAAAATTAAAAATATCGTGACCCAAAATAAATAAAGGCGTACAATCAAGCTCTACATCAATACAAGAGCAAAATAACTGGCCCAATTAAAATTGACAGCAACAGCTCCCAGAAAGTGTTGTGTCCACATCACTCGCACGCGATCTCACTCCCCTTAATCGATACCATTAATTTTATTCTGTCGGATGTTTGCTCAGAAAATATTCTTGAGCATTTTAATGAAGCGGATTCGACGATCAAAACTGTATAGGGTACATTTTCAATTCGATTAACAAGCTACTCAAACCGATTTAATTTCGTGCTCTTTTAATACTGACAACGAAATTTTGCGCGCTAACTTGTTTAAAAAGTTTATAAATATAAATACTGAATTTAAATTTGAAGGGGTAGATAAATATGGTGTAGTGTGCGTAATTAAACGACACGCGTCGAGCGACAGTCGTGAGGTGCCCAGTGTCTTATCGCTTGGGTTTTAATTTGAGGCTGGCATGAGACACGCGAGGCGATCACGCGACTGGGCCCATCCAACACTTACAGAACAATACACATTCTCATTTTAAAAATTAAAAAGGTATTCTCTTTTCTGTATACGTAGAACATGTTGCCGGCCAGGAACATTTTCGCATTTAAATTTAAATTCGGGACCTTTATAGTCTGTCACGACCCAATAGATCAATCGCAGGTTACGAAACAACACACAGGGGAACCCTTTTATTTGTTTTTTACAGTGCCCGGACAAAGCAAACTTAGGAAATGAGATTTCACGTAACAGTTTTTTGGAACAAAGTTTTGTAGCGTGGCGGATTGTAAATAATTAGCTCATTCAGGTGTGTCTACCGGGACACCATCGGCGCTATTGTTTGTTTAGTTGTAAGAAAATTGTTGAAAAAATAACGTCTTCCTCCAATCGATGGAAGGTTACTCACTGCTGAAAATATTGAAAGTAAAGAAATGGTCACTTGTTATTATTTATTTTAATTGTGTTTTAATTATACATTATGTGAGATTGTAGGTATGCCAGGATATGGAAAAGCGATATAAAAGTTAAGATAAAATGCTATTATTTTAGGTCAAACTAATGAGCTAATCTTATTATACTTTTAAGTACATCAATGAAAACAAAGAATAAAGTGAATAGATATCTAAAATTATATAATTAATGTGCCAAATAAAATAAAATAAAGAAATCCATTTTACCAAAATTTTTGATATTACTAATAAGGATTGGTCTTAGGGATTGGTTAAGTTGTTGAATATATACGCTGAGTTAAGTTAATTAAATATCAGTTACAAATGTTTACTGTAAACATAAGTACTTAAAAATTATGATACGAATTAGTTTATTATAGATATATCTATCTACTATTTAAGAACATTGTTCCTCGGAGTAATTTCCATGTCTCTGTCTTCAGATAAATAAAAGAGAAGGCTAAAGTCGTATCGTATAGAGATGTGAAACGGATAGCTGAAGACAGAGAGACATTATAGAGCTAATTAATATTAAATCCGAATACGTGCGCTATGTACGCCACAGCGAAATCTACACTAACTTTATTTCGTACACTTTGATTGAATAAAAAGTAACTTCACTGATTACTCTCCTCAAAGTAGATAAGGTTCTTAGGAACTTTCAACTGAGCACGTCCGGTTTACTAATAAGCCCCAATAAGTCGATTTTGAAGTTAATCTTTGCGCCAAGAATTTGAGTAAAGGACAATTTATTGGTTCATTGGAAATTCGCAATTTCTAAGTCCTTCATTAATTGGAGCTTCGCCACAAGTACCGAGACGCCAAGTTTAGCAATATTTGAGCCCCTGATTTGTCGATCCATTGATTTACAATATCTTAATAATGACAGCCCTGTGGGATGAGTTATTAACTAACCATTATTAGTTTGAGAAGCAACCCTAGGTCCTTTGTTTATATGTACGTACCTACCTATACAAAATTATAAATTCTATGAAATAGATAAAAAATAAATTGATGCATCAATTATTTCTGAGGATGAGTGCAAAATATAGAGAGTAAGACTCATAATATAAATACGTTTTCTGACTTTATTGGCTTCTATGAAATAAATCTTATATATTATCAAAAAAATCAATATTTTTTTTCATTTGTACCAGGATTTGCTATTTCGAAATTCGTTTTCGATATATCGTGGGAACCATACAAAATCACAAACACAAATGTTTCCTATAAAAACAAAAATAGTGTGACCCCACATTCTAACATTATAAACTCTATGGCCATTGAGATAAAATTAGATTTGGATCAAAATCTCAAAGAATTAATAACTGAAGTCGAAACAATTTCCAATAAATCGAACGCAGAATGTCAACAAAGGAGTTAAACTTTGGGAAGAGTTGAGAAGTAATATCGTAGAGGCAAAAGTAAATAGAGGGGACGATGATATACTTGTAAACTAATAAGCATCCCTTTGGTGTATTAATAAACTATGTTCGTGACAAACACGACAAGACATTCAATCTTGGGTGGATAAATTGATTTTTAGATTGTAATATATATTTGCGATGTCTTTGGTAGTCTCACCCTTGCCTAATTAATATATTTTCAGATATTGCCATAGGTTTTGTATAACTCTGACACTTAGGTGTGCATGATCAATTAATCGTTTAGCCTACACAATGTGGTGATAATGCGTTATAAGCAGTAACTTTTGCTTTAAAAGTTTAAAATAAAGTATTTATATCTTAATTACATAGGAATAAACTGTAGTAATGCCAGTAACTTATAATTTAGGTTCAACTTGTATTAAAAAAATATGTAAAATTAGCCTCTCAGAGAAAATATTGAAATCTTTAAATAACATGAACATTGCTGCATTATAAACATCAGAAGAAGGTTTTATTATATTGGAAAATTGTTCAAGTTACGTCACTTTTAATTTAGCTGCATAATGTTCTGGATCAAAAACTAATCAAAGTGGATAGCTGGCTCATCGCCTGAGTAAGCGCTTACAGCAAGGTAATAGCTGCTAACCGCACGACGCAGTATGAAACCGTTCTTTGACACTTGGAAGTGTTCGCAAATTCACCTCCCGCTAGGGTCGTTGAAACTATCGATAATGTAAAAAATTGTTACGTATCCAATGGTAAAATTTTCAAGTAGCTAAATAATAACATCTTTTACTTGTCTATTTACACAAATCCCGTAGGATGAAAACATGCTCAAGATTTAATTTAGCTGAAAAAAGTGGAGTTTTTTTTTTTCGGTATATTTATTTTCCTCAATCATCATATGTACGTTTTATTTATAGCATTTAATATGTTTGTTAAAACAATAAATGTTTTATTCTTTATTACAACCATCTTTTGGAGTCTCTTTCATATTTTATATCCTCAAAAATAATATTTTCACCATTGGACTTAGCAAACATACCTATCATCATGCCTCTTCCAAAGAGGTAGGCAGAGACAAGAGATTTCCATTGGCTACGATCCTCACAAACCTTTTCCACACTCATGACTCTCGTCATACATGCTCGCCAATTTCGTGTACTACTAATGTCTCCCTTTTTCAAGAGGTATGCGAGGAAAGAAAGTATCTGAAACAAATATCACAAAAACAAAGCAGCCAGACTTCGCTGGTTTGGATACATAGAGTATGGAGACATATCGAGCCGTAAAGAGATCAAAACATACCTGAGTTGGCTGAGTATACTTCGACCAGTTGGTCATTTTAGGTATCGCTGCGGATGGCCGCGATAGACTAGCCAACATCATTGACAACTGGTTATAATCTGATACAAAATCGCAAGAAATTCTCGTAGTGCCATCTCGTGTCGAAAAAGTTCCGCTATGGGTCCGTAGGATAGTTAATAATAACTGAGTAGCGAGTGCCATAATAAGTCCACTGTAAATTTATCCAAATTTTATTTCTACACCTCATTTTTTTATCATAGTAGTTCTACCTTCCAAAGCCCTATACATGGATATATCATCTATTAAACTGGGTACATGTATAACTGCACTTTTTATTTGTTACCTATTATGCTTACATGTCTGCGAATAAATGAAATTGAAATTGATATAGCTCAGAAAGAGTTTTAGCAGAATTACCACATAATATCAACTTCCTCAAAAGAACTAGGTATATCATCAATAACATCGTCTTCTTCTTCATATCATCGGGCAAGCCTCTCAAAAGTTATGAAGACCCGAGATCATTAAAGAAGTAGGTAATAATTTCACCTTATTTATGTACCTCATTGTCCCATCACTACAAGTAGATTGACGCGTTGTTTGAACCGCTGCCAGCCAAGACGTAATTACTTCGCGAGCAGTTTGTCAGCCAATTAAACACCTTTGCTTTATTAAGAAGCCGCAGTGAGTACGGCGTAAATACCAAATCAAAAGGCTTCGCCTCGAAAAGCCATGGTGAATTTCTTGTAAACCCTGAGGCCTAAGTCCTGTTTGTTTTGTTTTGAATGATATTTTGTATCTATTTGCATGTTTTGTACTCCAAATAGGTACTGGTTAATACTGACACTATACAGGGCTTCCAGCATGAAAACTGCCTATTTTCCTTTGAAACTTGTATTTTTTTTTAAATCAAGAAAATTCGGCTTTATCAGAAAATTAAAACTTAAGAACAGAGAAAGTCAAACTTCATAATTTTACTATTTTTCAAACGGACATAATAGGTACATGTTCTATGTTATCACATAGAAAATAGTTGTCAATACAAACAAATTTCATATTGCTCGTGTATTGCTAGTATAGCATATATTACTAGTATATCACAGATATAGTAATATCTGTGACATTGAGGACCATTTACCAGTCACAAGAAGAACCTATCTAATGTATTTCTGTAGGTGGTGTTTGTAACGAGACCTTAATTCCGGCATGAAAATAATTTGAAATGGCTTCCATTAAATATTTCTCATTTTACCTTACTTTCATATACGGAGCGTTTTATAATGATTACTTACACCGCTAATTTGGCAATGGGTAAAAAAAATATGCTGTTTGGGACTTTAATAATTGTTAAAATGCTGCAGTGGAGTTTGTGGCGCCACTTCTTCTCCACTTGCGCTTTGGAATTGGTGGTAAACTTAAAATAAGTAACAATTGACGTCAGTAAGTGATAAGAATATCTTATATTGAAAATAAACAATTTGAATTTGAATTTGTTGATGATGGTCGATTAAAACTTATTGTAAACTAGCGACCCGCCCTAATTCACATGAATGCAATGCTATATAATACATGTTTTTTTTTAATAAAAAAAATATTTATTACACATATAAAACATCCTCTCGAACCACTCTATCTATTTAAAAAAAACTGCATCAAAATCAGTTGCGTAGTTTCTAAGATCTTAGCATACATAGGGACAGACAGCGGGAAGCTACTTTGTTTTATACTGTGTAGTGATAGTAATAGTGATCTACATTTTGAATCTCGATCAAACAATAAATAATATTAATTTGTACTTGAAAATATATCCAAAATATTTAGAATATAACGCTTACCATCTCAACATTAGAGAAATTGAACGTCTCCATATAAAATTATGTTTTATAGGACTGGATGAATATAACTTTTATTGCAACTTTTATATTTACAGTTATAAAAAAACAAATGTAGTAAAAATAAAAAGAAAGAAAAGAGAAACTCATTACAAATAAAGTATCTTCCAGCCAGCTTTTATTAAATAAAGGAAGAAAAAAAATATAAAACTTATTATGATGTGAAACTTAGAGTAATTTTGTCACTCAATCTTTTGTCACAAGACAATATCGTTACTTCGAAGTAGAATTTAATAAGTCAATTTTTATAAAAACATCAAAGGTTGTGGTTATAATTTTTACTAAGTATTATCTTTTTAACAATGTGCCAACTCATCTCATCATTAAGATTTGTGCTCGGAGGCTTTTATTGTTTGTTCATTTTTAATGGCCATTAAAACCCAAGGTTTGTATCTTGTTGAGCTATAAACTAAGGCTTGTTGAGCTTATGATGGTAAATACCTATACTAAAACATACTACAAAATTGGAGAGCATAGAGCTGATACTTGATTATTAGACATACCTTGTTATTAAAGCTTTAAATTATATCTTTTTTTATATTTAACTACTTTCAAATAATGTAAATGGAAGGCACGCTGGAGGATTTATACAAGGCTACAGAGAACGCTGTAAGGGTGGCCCAATTTTGGGCATCCAAGGGTATATATAAGGTGAACGTCGACACGCTAAGAAGAAGAAGATGTAAATGGCGGACTTAAAGCTGTAGGCTTTTCTACCAGTCGAACAAGATGTAGTATAGAGATAGTGAAAGAGTTAATATGAGAGGTAAATAAAAAAATCTATCACATACTAGTCTACTTTTAAAATACATACTTTTATTTCGCCATCACAAGGGTCACCAGTAAAACATCAACATAACGATTTTATCTGAGTTGATAGGATAGACGGCATAATACAAATAGCTACATGATTTTTTGGTAGAAAGAAGATACTTTAAACTGCAACTCTACAATACTCTACATAACTGTACGCTGGTACTTAAAGAAAAAGAGTACAAACTTTATTATAAAAATCTGTAGAACTTGCTTGAAAAAAATGTTTATGTACTACAATGCAAATTATAACCCTATTATGTCCTCTCCTAAAATTAATATATGTTTCAAAGTTTCTATTGCGTATCCGCACCTTTGTACTAAATTTCCTAAGTATATGTTCTTAAATTTTCTATGTATTTTCATGTAAACAAAATAATATTATGTGCTGTTTTTTTTTTTAAGTAGCTAACAACTATTTCTATGTGTTGCACTTTAAAAAATATCTCTATATTGCATAGTATAAGAGAATTATTTTTTCAAAACATTGTTCTTAAATTACCACGACGCGTCCACGCGCTCTCCCAGTTTGGAAACTTGTCTAATACTAATTCAGAGAAAGAGTTTTAGTTATTTTAGATGGTTTTTTATATCAAGGAATATATATTCAACAACATATCAAAAATACAACAAGTTACTAGTACTTTCTTTGTCAAAATTATCAAATGAAGACGTGTCCGACCTTGGACAATAATTGCCAAAACCATTTGCAATCGAGGGCGTACCTCCCTAAATAAGAATCTCTGGCACATCATTATAGCACAGGTCACGAGCCGTTAGTGTTGTCGAGGTACTCGTCGAGTGTGGTTGTGCGCTGTGTCCAATAATCGCCAAATAGACACCTAAATATCTAATTGCCATGACTTTGGTTTTCGATTTTTCTAATTCATGTAGCCTTGATTAAAAACTTATGAGTTATTGTTAACTTATTCTCGTTTATTAAAAATAAAGCAGATTTCTCGGCTCTATGTATTATGATGTGTCTTTATGAGAATTCTGTTTATTAAGTAGCTTTTTTTTTTAGAAAATTATGTTTCTCTCTAAGAGCCACGACGCTAATTGCCACAACTCTTGTAATTGCCATCGCTGCTGTTGTTGAAAAATAAGTATATAACAGCTGTTATTTAAGGTGATACCTCGGTGAACACTAGCGCCACCGTCAATTAAAAACCAAAACAGCTGTTATTTCCGTTAGATTTAAGCAAATTCAAACAATAATAAACTAATTATAATGTTGAATTGTTGCGTTTTATATGATAGTTTCTTAACAAAATTAATATATAATATGTAAATATCTTCTTTAAATACATAAGCGGTCATTATTCAATATACTTATATGGTAAAATTCAAGTTTCTAATTACCGGGACGAGGTTAAATTATAATTTCTAATTGTCACAACCATCAAATATTTTAGATACCTATAACTTGGATACTACATAAGCTAAATAAATGCCAATACGATTAAATTCACAATTGATTCATATTCATTCTCTCTACAGTCATATTTCATGAATAAGTTCAAGAAATTAAAAGGGTTATGGTAATTAGACTAAGAATGCCAAAATTGAGAATGGCCGGTTTCCAAACCCTTGTTCTAAAATTTCCTAAGTATAAATTTCCAAAGTTAAAATTTATGCGGACATTAAATTTATTAAATAGTATAAAATTAATAAACGCATATAAGCACAAGTTATTCTCCTGTTTGAATTTTATTTTGTAATCTTACAATCCTTTTTCTTTCTACGTAGCTTAATAGTGATACATAGTTACAAAAGGCATAAAAGCCGCTGTAAAGAGCATCCCACACAGATTTTTTCGTCATTCAAGATATGAAGACATTGTCCAGCCCATTCATAGTGACTTAAAATAAAGGACTGAAGATGAAATGAAAAGGATTATTGTTTTAGTTTTATCTTAATCTAACGATATAAGCGGCGTCGGTGTGGGATGATGTGGAATTAAGAAGTCCTCGAGATGCTTTAGACAATTTGTATTTTTTTTTTTGCTCTTTTTATATTTTTCTCTGGTTTTAAACCTTGTTGCTAATTAATTACAATTTCATCGTCATTTGAGAGATAAAGATAGAAACTGCATGTTTCGAGATGCTCAATTTTAGTTAGTGTTTAAGTAATCTTATGTTACATCGGTAATATCTCTTTTATTCCTAGTTGCAGTTTAAGCAATGTTGGGTTTTTTGCATCCTTACTCATAACTCACTATTTTTTTTTTCATTTTTATTACATTTTAAGTTACTATAATTATTTTGTACTAGGCCCAGTTTGGCTGACTTTGATTGAAATGGTTCTTATTGTAAGGGCATCAGTGTGTTAAAAAGTTTAATAAGTACTTAATTTGAGGACTAAGTTAGTCTCTATCTTGCTTATTAGATATCTACAGGAAGAGATGAAGTGGACTATCTTCGAGTCTTGATCCAGATGACTTTCCTTTTACTATGTATTTTAAAGCAATAAAGATATTACAAACAGACTAATTATACTTATATTTATCAGTTCATTTTAAATATTTAAATATGAAAAATTTAAGTATACCCAGGAGATGTTTGAATTGTTGTATGTTCAAATAAATATAGCTTACAGACCATATGAATGTTGCCTCTTAAAGAAGATATAATACACAAAAGTTTTAATTAAATGAATTATTTCAGTTTTATTTTATTTTTATTTGTATTAATTTTAGTTTTTTTTAAATATTTATGTAATTGGTTAATCTATTCAAATAAAAATCGAAAGTTTATTCATTAAATGATAATAAATATATTTCTTGTTGATGATCAATGGATTTTATTTTTGTTGTACACAACTCCATCCCACTTTCAGTCCATCCGTCACTCCACAGCGCAAGATGGCGACATTTCGTAGTCTTCATAATTAATTATACGAAGCTCTTTGTCCCTAAAGCTCTCGGGTCCATTGTGACAATATTTGGGTCACGCCTTTCAACTTGCCAGCAACAATGGACCTCAACATAGATGGATCATCGCGACGGAGACGCTACAGGTAAGCTTAATAAGATTACTGGATTTGATTCGGGAATTCCAATATGAAGATGTCAGGATTCTAACCCTTTTTTACCTTAAGACTTTCGAGGAATAAGTATAAAACAGACTCAGTCATGAAAATATTTTTTTATTTAAAATAAAATAACAATTAAAATGTTTTTTTTTTCAAGAAACAAATGTAAACCGGAGGTAGCTCCAAATCGTAATTTTTACAGGATGTTTATAGTCTATTAGAAGATGGCACGATTGATTGAAGTAGAAAAAAAAGTATTGGTTTGTACCGTGCAGAGTCCATAGACTTTGTAACCAATATGATACTTATTTGCAGTCATTGATAAAAAAAAAGACTTGCCTGGCGCTACGCGCGTATTTCAATGTTTGTAGTTTTGTAACATAAAAAACAAATGAATTCGTTAATCTGACGTTTTCCTCCAATATTACCAATTAATTACAACTCGAAACAATTTCCCCAAGAGTAAGAGGGCCAATAACAACTTCTCTAATAACAGAAATCTTATCCAAAGAACTTCTCGGAATATTGGCTATCGACTTATTACAATTGAAACGTTTTCCCTGACTGTATGTGATTTTATATGTATATTCGGTATTACGTATATTAAGTGATCTGTTAAATGTTTTGATTACTAATATTCGTTGTAAGATCAAAATGAAAAAGATTTTGTAAAAGAGAAAAATGACAACTATTTATTTATATAAGACAAATATTTGAACACTAAAAAAAATTAATACAGAAAAGTATAGGTATCTACTTTTTGCGGACCCCTAATAAGAAATATTAGGTAAAATGAAATGTAGTGAACCACAACTTATTAAATGTTGCTTTTTCCTACCAGCCAGCAGCATACATTTTTTAAATGTGCCAAGCAACTCAGTTATTTAAGTATTTTAATCAAATAGAGAACAAGCAATATTTTCGACTAAGCTCGTGTTTATTTTACAATATTGTTTATATGTCTCATAACTTTTTGTATGACTGAAAATAATACGTTTATACTTTTTTAAATGCTAAAATTACTAAGCCTCCGCTGTCATTTTGTCCATCTAGCTTATATCAACCATAAAATTTACAGGCATTTTTGGTAAAACAAAAAATATGTGTTCATTTTTTTTAATTTGAATAGATGTATTTTTTTTTCTAATAACATTTAAATAATGAAGGTGCTCTAAATGACTCAGTGTCCAATGAAAATGGTCATATTGATACCCTAGGCACGTATATCAATTAATTCAGTCCAAGCCCCCGATTCATTAGGACAATTGCCTGTGTACAATTGTGAGCTAATTAATTGTGCGTGCATGTTTTGCGAAAGTGCTAATGCAGTTTGCAATTTGCGTTTTAGTTTAGAATGTGTGAAAATTTTATGCATGCTAGGTCAAAAATTGGTGAAACTAAATTGTAGCTTTGATTGCAATAGACAAATGGAGAAATTTATTTATTTCTTTAGTTGTCAGAGGCGTTCTATAGTTGATTCAAATCGTGTATGCCACAATAGAAATCGAAATAAAACTACCTCTTGTCTTATCCGACGTGGTTTTTGTTACAAACATCAAATGCCAGCCGTGCCCAGCAGTGGTATTTTTGATAAGCATGACTTACTTAAAATCGATGAGTCTAATGTTTTCCGTTGGTCTCATCGTTTGAGTCGCATAAAAAACATTCGAAACGAACAATAATCATTCGACTCACTGATTTTAGTATGTGTCATTTCAAAGTCATTTCAAAAATAGCACTCCTGGCGTCATCTAGCGACCTATTTTCGTCCTTAAGTCGCTTTGGAGAACCAAACAGGGAAGTCTATTAAGCCGGACACCACATGCCTCAATATCGTAACATTTTACGTATTATATAATAAATAATAAAAATATAGTGTTAGGGTCATTTCAGACAGTACGACAAAATGCTAAAGCAATTTACTGGCTTCAATGAAAGGAGAAAAATTGTTCGAATGTCGTTTAATATCTAAGTGTAAATATTAAGAGGTAACAGCAGGCCCATTTTTCATGGTCCCTATGCTTGACTGCCAAAATAATCATATAAAAAAAGGATAACTCTTCTTCCTGGGCGGTACAAACCTTGATAACCTTATTTGGTATTGGCCTCCTCCACAATTGTCTTTCATTCGCTCGATCTCTGATCTTTCCTTCTCTATAGTTTTAGGTCCTCCTCCAGACAACCGCTTGCGCATTTCTTGATTTAGGCCTTGGTAATAATTATAATAATTAGTTTCAATCAATTCAGCTAATTACTCCAGCATTTTTCTATTCTACTTGAAAGTCTGAACTGCCCCTTAGAATTCTGTATCCTCACAATGCTCTCTATTCTGTAAAGTCTGTCATAAAATCCGTCGAGACTATTTTCAAGTCACGTCCAAAACTTATGACGTGCTACCTTGGGTCTTGAATCTGGGTCAGTGTGCTTACTATAAACGTTTTTATTTGCTGCTCATTAAAATATTTGGGCACTGCCTGATTAAGGCAGGCTATAAACTGGATTTAATTAAATGCTAGTTATTCACTTGGCTTTCTTTCCTAAATATATGTATACATATCATCACGCCTGTCTCCCACTGGGGTAGGCAAAGAAAGAGACTAGATATTTCCATTGGCTACGATCCTTACAGACCGCTCGCTTCCTCCGCATTCGTCACTCTCGTCATACTTACTCGCCACCTATGCCCTTTTATTTGATTCTAGTTAACAAGTTATTGTAATTTAATGAGAATTTTTCTTAAAAAATTTAGTAAATTTGGAGTAGGACATAAGCCCTTTTTGCTTTAACAGCAGATTTCATTTTTGTTTGTATGGATATCGTTATTTAGCCTGTTGTTTTATTTTCCGAATGTAGGACAGTGAATTTATTGGTGCTCCATTGCATGGAAATCTATCGCAACTTTTCAAACGAAAATTTACGGACTATGGAGGAATCGCTTCTTTTTGTTATTGTGTACATTGACGTGTTTTTGAATCGTTTGATATTTACTGATTTAATAACACAGTGAATAGTAAGCAGGAGATAATAAAGACAAAGAAAGGATAAGACAAAGATAAGGGCGTATTTCTTTATTTCTCTCTCTCTTTCTCTGATGCATAATATTTCCTCATAAATGAGGATCATAGACAGTATTTATTTAACCTTTATTGAATACCTTTACATTATACAATTATATTATAACATACTCGTATAAAACTTATATACTTACTTCAAATACAGGCTGTTGAACGTCAATCTTCTTAAGAGTGAGTCTCTAACTACCCCTATTGGCGACAAATACGCATGTTATAATCTAATGACTCAGTCGGTCTATCCCAGATATGAAATCAACTTTAAGCCACAACAATGTGACTAGAACCGGTCCAGAGGATGGGAGTACTTACTTCATTTAATCCCACAGGCAGAGAACAATTAGGGACAAGTTGAACCTCTAATCCCGCATTGTATGAAGGCATTTAGATAAAGCCACATACTAGGAGCAATTCGACGAATAACAAAAGAACATCGGTATGCTACGACATCGTGACGAAGTCTTAAGGAATTTTATAGCGCTCACTAAGTTTTGAGCGCATTATCTTGATTTTGATCAGTGATGCGTCAAAATAGAACCACACACGACGCGTGAGTCCTTGTAAGCAATTAACCTTCCCAAGTCTATCTCTTACAGCGTAAAAATAACATTATGTTTTGGTGTCCCCTGATAAGGATTTTGTGGTCGTCGTAAACCCGTTTTGATGTTTGCTCTGTGTTTTAAGCTATTAAAAAGTCTATAAAGTGATGTCCAGAGCTCTGTGAAACGAATAAACTGTCGTAAAGTCTAAAGCATTAATAACAAATGAAACTCATGCGATAACTAATAACTATATAACCTGTAATATAGGTTTTTAAAAGTACTTGGCTCGTAAGTTCCATTTTAACTGTACCATAATCGAAATTAGCCATAAGTTTCTTCATAATAATTTCGATATAGAGAGAAAAGTATTTTTGTTATAATAAATAAACATATAGGGACAAATCACATACATTGAGCTAGCCCCAAAGTGAGTTAGAGACTTGTGTTATGGGATACTAACTCAACGATATTAAGTATATTATATAACAAATACACATATAGATAAACATCCAAGACCCAGGCCAATCAGAAAAGATCATTTCCTATCTTGACCTGACCTGATAATTATTGTCCTTCAAAAATGGGCCCTTGAGGTGACTAAGGACATCAGTACCCCTAGTATGAGTTTTTCATAACGCAGACGCTAGCGTCTGCGTTAAGAAAACTAATCCAAGGCCACTGATGTCCTTAGTCACCTCAAGGGCCCATTACAGGGTACAGGAAAAAAATACTAGGTATAAAAATGCCGCAACTAACGTTTGTTAATTTTCATCAATAAGGAGGATAAAGTTTAGGAGTACTGCGGTGGAGTTTGCATCGTCGCGCCGCTTTTTCCTACTTGCGCTTGAGAAAAAACTTTTGGTTAAAATAAATAAAAATAATAGATTAATGACGAAAATAATTTATATTAAAAAAAAAAAAAAAACAAAAAACCGATACAGAGTTGAGTTCAACTCAAATCTGCTAGAGCTAAAAATAACAATATTCACTGTTAACTATGAAACCGTAAAATATAAACAAATGGTTTTCAGTTATTTCTTCATTTTGCAAAAACAGATGTGTTTCCATAACAAGTTATACCAATCATCATCTCAAATCTATTTCATCATTCAGTTGCCACATGCCATATTGTCCTATGTAACCTCCTGTATAAATTAAAAATAGTTACAGATACCACCCATCATATATAGAAAAAATAATTTGCACACTTAATATTATTTAAAAAAAATGTTGGACGCCAACGAGTAACAGTTTCGTTGGAAAAGATGTCATTTTAAATACCTACTCACTTTATGTTTAAGCAAAATAAATATATTTTATGCACACAATCCCAAGACACGTTTTTACCTATAATTATTATATTATACCTATAAAAGTTCAAAGAGCAATTCAAAAAACATTTTGACTCTTCGAGAATTAATTCTCGGTTTCTGATAGAATTTTTGATCTATACAATATAAGCTTTTTATTTATTTTATTCTTTTTAACCGACTTCAAATAAAGGAGGATGTTACTCAATCGGACCATATATATATATATTTATTATTTATACCGACCATATATATATTATTTTTATGTGTGTTTGGAAATAATGTTTATAATCACTAAAAAAAAGAAGTGAAATGTAATTATTTTTTTACTTCAGATTGCTGATGCTTTATGCTTTTTGCCGCCGTGCCGTCTTCTATGCTGTGAAGTTTAGACAAGGTTCGAATAAAAATCAAACATATTGAGGGGTACCTATGCATCTGTACAATAATTTGTTTATGCTACTGTACTAAACGATAGCATCTCCACAAAAATGTTACAGACAATTGAATGTAGGGAGCGTCTGCAAAAATGTAATCACCAGTCAAAACACGTGCTTACCCAAGATTCTTGATAACTCAGCCAACAAAAACTCTACCTTAAATGCGAGTTTATCCGCTTAAGATCTGGAATCTGTTCGGCACACATTTGTAGACCTTTGTGGTTTTATCTTCCGGATTAATCACTAGAAAGCTTTGGGCCCCTACCGCACTTTTTTTAATGTGTCCTTTATGCAGACCTTAAGATGTTTGTTCAAGTAAAGCGTTTGTGTTGAAATTGCAAATCGGTTCTTGGCCTTCAGGCTTACAGTCAAAGGTTGACATTTAAAAAGAAAGAAAAAAAATCTGCTATATACGATTACATTGCTTATCAAGCATATGTCACACGAAAAATATCAGCTTGGCCATCGTAGCAAATTCACGCATGATAATATTTTGTGGGTATAACTAACGCGCTACCTTTTGGTGGCTTCCCTACTAGGCCACTGTTTCGCCACAGTGCTCAATAATTTCACTGCCTCTAAAATCTATATACAATGCACCACTACGTATATTTCTTTGCCACTACTACTGTTTGGCGGCACAAATAAAGAAGAGTGAGGTCCAATCAGATGACTTTATAACAAATATCTAAAACTGTGTTGGCACATGGTCGTTATTTTAATGTTAGGTAAACGTGTCATCACTTTATTTGTTCTTATCGTCACTTTCATCCTAAAATAAGCTGAATTATTTTGAAGCACAGGATCGGCATAAAAGCGATGACTTGTTGGTTTCCTTTTTAGATACTTAAGATATTAAATAATATTTTTATTATGAGCAGCCGCCTGGCGCCAACCAATCTTAAGCCGGAATCGAATAGGGTTTGCTTAAATGCAATGTCCGTCAAATCTTTTCCTTTAATAGGGTACTATCTCTCACATTACAGAATTTTTCCCATTTTCAGTTGAATTGCTTGCATGCTTTAACATTCGAGGTCTTAGTTCGCGGCGAACTACCAGTATCTTTGTATTTTATTTATGGAATAGGCTGTTTAATATCACATCCGCGGTCTTATATTACATGAATGCAATGTCAAAATCGCAAAAGTAGGCGTTCTATACTATCATTGCACAATTGCCGCGAAAAAAATCCTTTGTGCTCTGATCCTGGCCACAAACAATTGCCTGTCCCTTCGTGTGTGTTTGGATAAAAACATTCGCTATTCACATATTAGAAATTGTTTTGTAACAATATTTGAGAATTGTTGTTGCAAATTTGATAAAAGGTACCTATCAAAAAGGTATCTGTTTTGTTATGTTGTTCTGTTGTTACTCAATGACATTTCCGCCAATCTGTTTCTGGCTAAATGAAACTGATTTTAAACGCTAAGTTTAAGCTAAAGATGATAGATTTAAATTAAAACGGGTTTAATATGCCTTTCTGAAATTAGTTTTATTTCGAAATTGTAGCGATTCGTCGACATTTTAATGTATTTTTATGCAACTGTACAAATGCGGATAGTCACTTAAAACAACAATGTTTTACATTTGCACAGTCCCACCACCAATATCAGTTGTTCTTATGCATAAAGACTCAAAACTGTTGTTAATTTGTTATTAATTTATCAAAGCATTACTACAACTAATTATATGTATATGCCTGCATGAAAACGACGGTAAGAAGCTTCGAAAGTAAAGAACTGTGCTTGACGACAAGCGTGGCGAGTATGGCAGTCTTTCAATCTACAACAGTGGAATACGTATGCAAGAATTTCTCAAGTATAGTATTTGCTAGTGTAGGTATGAAGTCTTTGCTGTGACATCGTCATTTCAGCAGCAGGTTGTCGACTGCTGGATATAAGCCTCCCCCAAGGATTTCCAGAATGACCGTTTGGAAGTGGCCCTGCATCCAGCGAATGCTTGTGACCTTCTTCAGGTCATCATCGTCTGGTTGGTTGTTGTCCGACGTGGTCGCTATTCGAGAACCTTTCCGTCCCGTCATCCGTCGGTTCTTCGCGCTATGTGCTTCACCCACTGCCATTCAAAGAGCCGATCCGCTGAGCTATGTCGGCAATCATTGGTCTTCTACGGATCTCCTCATTCCATGCTGTAACATAAAATAAAAAAAGAGGTCAATCTATATTCTCTCTCTAATCTCTAATCTTAAGAGTAAGTTTTTAACTCAATATAGTATAAATTTACATAAAACAGCATGTTTATGTTCACGTGGTCTGTTTATAAAATATATTCGAAAATTGCGTTCAACGAGCACCCTTGTGGTTTGTATACAGCAGCAACCTCACACACAATAAACGGCGAGTCTATCACATTGATAGAGCCAACGACATCAATAATAGCTATTTGCTATGCCATTGTCGATGTGGGCCTGAATGGGCGGTTGGGACAGAATAAGGTGAGTATAGAAATTACGCCTTGAATAAGGATGTTTCAAGAAGGTAAGCAATCTCAAGCAACCATCTCTTTCTGATTAGTGACGGTGTATAACAAAATTAGCATCCCCAAAAAGCTTTGACGTCAGCACTCACAAAAACCTATGAAGGAGCTTATAGCATAGATAGGATATTTATTATATTTGATTAACTTTATATAAATTAATAAATTGATACATCAGCCACATGAAGTCCAGAATTGGTCAAAGGCCTATAAGGCCTATATTTATTGTATTTGGAAGCGGTCTGATCTGGACAGATTGTATCTGTTGCTGCTGCAACTAGCAAACACCAAGTCTGTCATCCTGTATTCCAGAAGATGCTATTGGATAGCCATATGGTCAGAGAAAGTAATACTAAATGGTAGGCATTTGAAAGAGTGATATTCGCTCGTGGTATAGTTCTGTACGCATTAATTTTGTGACGGAGGTAGGCGCGTCATTATTCTGTCAGCCAAAATTGTGCGCAAGGGTAGTTGTAGTGATGGGCGATATCCTGTATAACATAACATCGATATAAATATATATCGATATATCATATCTCTTTCTTATCGTAGCGCTTACTCGTTGAACCTGCAGCTGTTTATTGCTAAACCTAAGGTCCACTTATCGAAATCAGTATGTCAAATGTAAAGTTAATATGCAGATTAATAACATCACAAAATACACAAAAGATTTGCATTGATTTAACTTTCTTAGTGAAATTAGAAATTATATTTATTTAGATACTATCTACCTGTTGCCTGCGATTTCGCCCGCGTGGGACTCAATTATATCACGCCCAAAAGTAGTCTATGTTTAACCCCCTTAACCCCTGGTTCTTCTCTGTATTCACACCAAATTTTATCAAAATCTATCCAGGTGGATTAGCCGTGAAAGCGTAACAGACAGATAGACAGACTATCGCATTTAAAATAGTAAGAATGGATAGTATGGATTAGTATGGAACGGAAGCATGGATTTTTAAATCTTTGTTATTTTATATAAATATCCACATTGAACAATTATTTATTTAACTTCATTACAATAAAGAGCTGACTTTAGTATTATTAAGCATTGTATGTCATTTTATCAGAAGCAATGAGTTATTTGATGCCTATCAAGTAATATCGATTTCTTTCCATTCATTTTAATATTTCTAATGATTGAAAGTGTCATTTCACTGTCTAGACAGTGAATATAAAGAAAATTATATTAATACAAAACCACTTAGGTTTATTACATCGGATTTTATGATATTATGTCGCACATAAAGATAATTGAGAACCTAACACATTATCGGAATATGATTGACTATGAAAATATAAATGGCACATAATGAAGGGAAACATTAAAACGTATGTCTTAGCGAGACCTTGGGGGCTACTATCATCTCTTAAAACCATGCAAGATCCATTGAGTAAGGGAGATGTCGCCTTACATCATGTATCGCGCTGTCTCGCTTACTCACTGGATCTTGCATGGTTTTAAGAGACGGTATAACCCCCCTTGTGATACAACAGAGAAAACGCTTAGTGGATCACACTATATTCATTGATAGAAATACTGGGACAGAGTCTCCCACTATTTCCATTGCGGGCGGCGGCTGCGGCAAAAAACGTCATAAATGTTGAAATGGAAACAGATTCTCAAATAATAACTGCGTTTTTATGTCGCAATAGTAATAATAGGATATAATTTTTTAATAAAGGTAAGTCCCACTATTTCCATTTTGTATTTTCATGGAAATAGTGGAATACGCCCAAAACGCTGAGATAATGATGATGGATATCCATTATACTGCTTTTTCAAAACGATCAGTCTTGAGTTTCTATCTAAATAAACCTGAACCTATCTATTTATTTATGTACATAAAAATATAAACATTAAGATATAATTTAAAACACATTTAAAATTTAATTTTGCTTATTTTAGCTTCAAGTTTAATTGCGGTTAATTAACAAGCTATTTATGAAGATTGAATATCAAAAAACCGATCAACCTTCTTGAGAATGATAACTTTTTAACTTAATGTTTGTGCCCATGACATCAGTTTAAAATATACTATTTAATGATCTGTTGATATATTTTGATTGACATACTTATTTCATATAATAATATTTTTGTTAGTCATCGACAAAGAATGGAAATATTTGTCAAAGGCAGTTAAAGGTTAAATGAGACGCCAATCGTAACTTATCTTTTCTTCGACATTATAGGTACTAATTATTCAAGACTAAGGTAGACTTGTTATTCATCACAAGCAGAATAAAACTTAATAACATTAAGTGCTTATAAGATAGTAATATTATTAACTATCAAGTAAAACCTATATTGTTTCATGTATTAAAATTATATATTTGCGTGTAAAAGACAACTTCTTATCTACGTCGAAATGTGTTACTCTCAACCAGTGGTAGCAGCATTTACAAAAATAACACAATTTACTATCATTACAATAAAACATGCATCATTTCGTTTCAGAATAAGACCTTAATACTCTCCTAGAGTAAGTTTTTAATCATGGTCTTAGAATTTGCGGTACTATCGAGTACTAATATCGATAACGATTACTCACCTCCCTAACTGGCAATAGTCAGTTCCCACATTTTTTGCACAACTCGAGCCCATGGGGGATTATCAAACAAAGAGGCGCATAGCAGGCCACACATCAAACACAACAAGCAAACCAGGGGGTTTTGTCGTCACATTTAATGGGATTCCACAATTGGGAACAATTTTTTAAATGTACGATAATTTTACGTGCCGTCAGATTCATAGAAATATTGACTTGTGAATGACTAGGCCTTCTTTTGAAAAGACACGTGGTGAGGTATACTTTAGCTATATGTTTGCAGAGATTAGAACGATTTTTTGTCTCGTTGAGTTTTTAATTTTATTTATTTTTTTCTGGTACGTTTAAAGTTTATCATTTTTTTTTTATTGCATTCGATAAGCATTCATAAACAGTATGTATTTCAAACAAACAGGACAAATGTAAATTATTCTAGACAAAGGTCGACTGTAAAGAATTTATATAATGCTTAGTAACTAAGAATTGTTTAATTATAACACTAAACTATTCTGTAACAACGCCTTTCAATTTTATTATATTTTATTTTTGTGCCGTCAATAATTTGCGTATTTGTTAGGCGCTGGTTAAATAAACATTATCTAAAATATACTTACTCCGACTTCAAAGTAACACAGTCAATCGTCAATATGGTACTAGTGACCCGCCTGGACTTCGCACGGCACTTCTATCTGACGACAGAAAGCGTGCCATCTAAATCAATACTGTAAATCGTTTGATTTTGTTCCTGACAAATGAAAACGTCTTTTAGTCGATAAAATATATTGTTTTATTAAAATAACCAAAGTTCTTCAATATTTCGCCCTCATAAATGTTTTCAATATTGATAATACATTAACCTTTCTGCGGAATCACTATATCTATTAAAAAACGGCATCAAAATCCGTTGCGTATTTTCAAAGATCTAAGTAGGTACCTATATATAGAGACAGACAGCGGCGGAAAGCTACTTTGTTTCGTACTAGGTAATGATATGTAGTTAGAACTTTTAAATCGACCTCTAAATCGTAATAGAATATCACAGAGACGCCAGACAAACCTTATTTTATAAACGACAAAACCTGTGTTTCTTAAATTGTCCGTCCAGACAAATTAGCTTTTATGGTGGTGTTTATGATACAAACTAACACTTAAAAAATACTATTTGTTTGTCTTTAATGTATGGCGGCTCTGAGGGCGCTACAACATCACAATTTCAAAACGCTAAAAAAATATCGACGAGAACAAAATGTATGGAATAATAATGACATAAGCTGCACTAAATCAAGTGATCGATCTTGTCAATTGCATATTTTGTTCTTGTCGACATTCTTTAACGTTTTGAAATTATGACTTTGGCTAAGCCCTCTGAGGTCTTAATCTATAAGCACATACAAACAGTTAATCTTAGCTAACGTTAATATTACATTAAATGCTAATAACCTCAACGTCTTCCAGATGAACCATAGGATTCTGCATGAATGAGCAATGACAATAGACGCCGCCGAAACGGTACTTCTGTTGGACAGTTACAAATATCGATGTTTTTTACTGTTATTTTGGTAGTTTTTGTCTTCTATAAAAGCCTCAGATAGACACGCAATCACAGTAGCCTTAAGATGATACCTCCTTTAGAGTTAATCATTTCCACATTATCCGCAGTAATTATACTTCCTCTCTTACCCTTCAAACCGAAAAATATCAGTTGAAGCACTATATGCTTTTAACTATAAGATTTTACTTATATTAGAAAACTTTCTTCTGATAAAATATTGCTAATTAACACTAATTAACGGTAACAAACATCCACCCAAAATAAATATTAAAAAAGCTCCACCTCTAAAGTTGAATTATAAAGCTGCTTTGAAACTGATAAGTTTGATAACATATTATTGTCGATGTTTATGTTTAAAACTCTTAGTCGCTTTTACAATATTCAGATCAATGAATAGAACTGTATATTCTTAAGCTTAATGTCGGAGCGTGAAGTTCATAAGCGCACCCAGATATCAACGGAGACAGAAAAACGATATGATTAGAAAAAAAATGCTGTGAAAGAAAATAGAAAAAAAAAAGAAATAAAATAGTACAATAAACTAGTAGATAGGTACATGATTTCATAATGTGTACAAGTATTTTGGTTCTCACTACAATAGGTACAAGAAAGGTTAAGCGACAGTCTAGTGGTTGCATGAGTAAATTGCAAGCAGAGTACGATGGTTTTTACGTTCCCAACATTTGTCACCACGTGTATTGTATTGAATAGTTGCGTGAAATGTACATAGATGGCGCCGTTTGTAAATTCACTTACTAACGTCTGATACTGATACATTTTGTAGCTGTATTACGTAGTACTATAACTAATTCTGTGGCTGTATCGTCTAAAATAAGTAAGGAATCCCTTCCTTATTAATATTATAAATGCAAAAGTTGGTTTGTATATTTGTTTGGTTGTTACCTCTTCACGCCCTATCAACTGAACCAATCTTCCTGAAATTCTCCTTAGTCCCATTTTGTAGCTAGATTTCGTAGCTGGCTTCGAAATGGGAAATAAAATTCTTATTTCGAAGCTGGCTTAGCTAAGCGTATTGAGAAGGTCATAGGGCACCTTTCATCCCGGGAAAAAACACTGTTCCCGAGGAAAATTCATGCCAGTAATAATAACACCTTTGTTATTTACCGTAATAAAAATATTAATATAAATAATCCTTGTCTACCAGAGTGTGTATGATCGATTGGCCGTAACACCTAACACGAAATAGTGATGATTGTGTACACAGGCTAAAAATATGTTTAAGAAAGTGTTTAATATTCACAGTTGACTGGCTTTCAGTAAAGATAGGTGGTAAAGGTGAGCAGGATTGCGACTTTTAACGTACGGTCCGCTATCCGGAACAATATTAAATTGTTCGTAGAGGATAATCATAAAGTTGGCCAAGCAAATGGACCGTGCGAAGTTGGGACACAAAAAGCTGTGGACTAGATTTAGAAAATAAATATACGAGTTGTTCCGAAGCATTTAGTAGTAGAACCTTTATTTTGCAATAATCAAGATTAATAATTTAATGATAAAAAAAGATGTTTGTATTTTACATGAACAGGAATTAATAAATAAATAAAATTAGACAAACATTTATTTATTTATTTAACTTCATTACATGTAAATGCAAAAAGGTAGGAATAGGCTTTTCCTACCAGTCAACCAACCAATGGTACAGAGAAAACCATATTATTGGGGTAATTAAGATGAGAAAAAAAAATTACTGAGAAGGCATTCCTAGTTTCTGTATGTATGACGATTATGTTTTCCTTATATTTCATAGAAATTATGTTTATAGGCAGGTATTCTTTATTTAAATTACTGTTAAATAATTTACCTAGAAATAATTTTATTCATTTGTTCATAGAGTATGGATTATACAAAAATTATAAATAGCACACGTCTTCATCTCCGCCGCTGTTCTCAGCATCTTGCAGCTTCCGTAGTCTCCTGCAGCGTAAAGCCCAGATTATTTGACGCTACGTTTATTCCGATAGCTAGCCAATCCAGGCGAATTATAGCTGAGCCAATATTAGTACGAAAACTTTTAATAGATATTTGAAGTTATTTGGAAAAAAATATATTTCTTGTTATGAACTGCGTGATTTGGTCTTTGAAGTTTGTGCTATCTTTGTTTACAGACTCAGATTTGTTGGTAATTTGCTTGTGTAATGTGCTTTTCTTATAAGCAAGTCTATCATCATCATCATTTCGAGTAGGCGTCATGGTCAATCGACCATGCCACCCTGGTGTCAGAGTTCTTCGGAACCGCCTCTCGGCCTCTGACGTGGCTCCTTTAACGACTACCAGATGGCAGCCGGGACCAACGGCTTAACGTGCCTTCTGAAGCACGGAATCATCTTTATTATCAGACAATCAGGTGATTCAAGCCTGCAATGCCCTAACCAAACTGGAAACCATTAAACAAAGTATGTTTATAATATCTTTATTGTACTAAACAAAACTAAATACAAAAACATAGAAAAAAAAACAAGGGTACAATGGCGGACTTATCCCAGAAAGGGATCTCTTACAGTCAACCAGCGAGGGCCAGAGAGGATGTATGTAGAGTATGCTTCCCAAGGGAATTGAACCCACGACCCTGGGTTTACAGACAAACGCCTTTATTATTAAGGAAATGCTTATACGAGTAAAGTTAAAAAATTAAAGAAAAACGTAGGTACAAACATTCTATACAAACCTACAAAAATTCTATATAATTGAATCAAAAATCGCGGTGGCAAAGTAGAAGAAAGTTCACGCGAAAGATAACATGCCCAAATGTATTTCCTGGAACAAATTCAGCCAAAATCTGATAAAACTTCGCGTCGATCCATTTCGGCAAACTTTCCTTTTATCTGCAACCGCGGAGGCTGAAACACCTAAATTTGTATACGTTTATCGCAAAGAAAGTTGGCCAAATTCTATTTATATTCAATCTTTCAGTCACTGTGTGCTTGTGATAAGAGCTCAGACATTTTTTCCATGAAATCACAGCATTATCTAAATTAGTTTTTTTTCTAAATGTGTCATCACTGCCTTTGTCTTCTTTAGAGGCTGCTTTAAAAGTAATAGGTTATTATTTTAGCTGTTTTGAACAGAGTTTTCGACATAGATTAAAAAAAAAAATTGCCGATTCGAACTTCTTTGGTTTTCAATATAGGATTTCATTTTAACCGACTTCAAAAAAGGAGGAGGTTCTCTATTCGTCGAAATCTTTTATTTCTATTTAGACTCAACCAGTTTTTATTTCTTCTCGTATGGGTAACTGTAGCTAAATGAAGGTATTTACAAACATCAGATCATTCATAAACTTCGAGTCAGTGTAAAGTAAAAAAAAATTACACCAAAAATACAAATCTAAAAATGAGACACGCTCTACTACTATAATTAAATAAAAAAAATACTATTGAAAGAAAAACAGGATGAAACTATTTTTAATAAGAGTTACCGACTCATAACTAAGACGAACCCAATACCTCTTATATTCAAATCCGCCCAGTCATTTCGGCTATGGATGACAACAAAGACATAGACGTACATAACATACAAACACAAAAACGAAAAATATAACCCTCCTTCGGTCACTCGGATAAAATTTAAGGATCCATTAGGGTTAACTTTTTAGGTGAACTAAGAACTAAATATAGTTTTTTTACCTAACATGTCATGCATAATCAATAGAGAGGGCGGAACAATTTATTTTTACATGGAAATAAATAAAACAACGACGATTTTGCGTCATTCATTTATTTACATATTCGAACATTGTACTTTATAAATAAGTACGAAAATTTTTTTTTTTTACCTAAACTTATGCACATTACCAAGGCGTGCAGCTTCAGGCTTAATAATAGACAACTTCACCTTTTCTAGTGAGTGTCGTAAAATCCAACTAAGGGATCTAAGACCCAAGTCTAGCTGGTCCATAATACCATATCCATAGACCATGTGGTCCAAATGTTCTTGTACCTCTTTACTGTTGGCATATTCCTCCAACTAAAGCATGCCTTAACAGAGTTAGGCAGGTGACTGTTATTAACGTCTTGAGTATTTCATGGAAATAAAAAATCGAAATAAGACATTGCGTTTAAGAGAACTTTAAAGAGATGGATGGATTGTGTGAAGGAGGATAAGACTAGGAGGAGTGTGACGCAGGAAATGGCTGGCAATAGATCTGAATGGAAGGAACTTACATACTGTGCCGATCCCACATAAGTGGGTAGTAAGGTAAAGGAATAAAAAAGTTTGAAAGAACTTTGTACCATAAATCAGTCACCTGAATCTTGAAGGATCAGTTCCGACTGTTGGAAGAAAAAAAAATTAAAGCCTAGACATTTTGCTGTGCCCTAGAGCACAGCAAAATGTCTACTAACTTACTAACTTGAAAATCAGTACGTCAAATGTTTTTCATTCATTCAAAACCAATTTATTATCACTCTTTTGTGTTCAAAAAGAGCTGTTTAAAAATGAGGAATTATACAACTAGTGAAAATCATTCTAAAAACGAAATTAATTAAGACATGCATTTAAAAAGTAGAGTTCCTGAATCAGAGAGTTACCAAGATCTTGTTTTTTATCTCTATAATATAAATCATATACTTATGTATAGGATCTTTGTTTTAATCGTAAATACCCGTTACCTAAAGAAACTTACTATCGGGCTAACTCATTTGACCACGTGCTCGTAAATTTTGACAATGAAAATGTCTCTATGTGAGATTCGTCATCATCATCATCATTTCAGCCGCAGACTGTCCACTGCTGGACATAGGCCTCCCCCAAGGATTTCCAGAACGACCGGTTGGAAGCGGCCTGCATCCAGCGCCTGCCTGCGACCTTCTTTAGGATCTGACCATCTGGTCGGTGGGTGTCCGATGCTATGTGAGATTATACCTAAGTAAAATTAAACATTTTTCATAATTATCTGCATATAATTTCTAGAATAATGCGCTTTGTTTCAAATCTCTGTAAGGAAATATCACATATCCATCAAAGAGGGTACCTCCTACAAATAAAAAGCAAAGCATAAGGGACAGTACACACAATAAACATTTTAATTTTTAGTAAAATTTATATTTTATTATATTTATTTGTACTATTATTAAAATGAATGTAATAAAAATTTCAGTATTTCAATTGCTACAAACCCTCAAATTAAGTTGATTATCTTCAGAAATATTTTTCTATATGTTTAGGTACTTATCATTTTTTAATTTTGTCTGCTTTTTTATTATTTAAGATCGGTTGTTTTTATATATTTAGGAGTTTTTTCCTGTTTGGTATAGCAATTAATTTCGATTTTTTTTAATGGAGCAATTTTAAAAGCTTCTGTAATCATTTATATGGCGGAAAAAGGATCTAGGGGCAAACCACCAACGTGCTGGACCCTTTCCTCGCAGATTTGAAATGCAACACTCAAGAGGCCAAAGGCCCAGAATAAATCTGACTGAAAAAGTGGATCCTGTGGTATGTCTATATGCCTACAAAATTTTATATAATAAATATTTACTTCTTTTTATTTACTCTTTTGACTGATATATTTTACTAGCGGCTTCGCATGGGCATAAAAACGTTTCTCTTGAATCACTCTATCTATTAAAAGAACCGCATCAAAATCCGTTGCGTAGTTTTAAAGATTTAAGCATACAATGGGACATAGGGACAGAGAAAGCGACTTTGTTTTATACTATGTAGTGTTTATAACGTTCAAGCATTTTCTTTAAATATAAATTTTTATTTTTGATTCTTCTAGATCAGGTGATATTATAGTTACATTATGATCTAAAAAAAGTGTAAGCATATTTTTTTCTTTTCTAATCTGTATTTTTTTTATGTCCATTACGTTAACTACGTATGTGTAAACATACCTTTATACATAAAATCTCTGTAATTAGATTTATATCGAAAAGTATATAAAGTGGCACTTGCATTTTTAGTCAACCAATTTTATGTGACAGCACAATGGTCCAGACATCAAGCCTCGTATTTTGTGTGTTAGTTTTAGTATCAATATGTCAAGGTAAGATTTTTTGGAAATAATTGGTTTATAACTTTATTTGTATTGGAACTTCACATTTGATCATATCCATATATATTTCCATACTAATATTACAAATGCGAAAGTCTATCTGTGTGCTTGTCTGTGGCCCATTACGGCAAAACCGTTGGACTAATTTCAGATTTTTTTATGAAAAACATAAGCCTTAGTCCAAGGGCAGGGTAACTTTGTAGATTGTACGTCTTTTCGAAAGGTGCCATAATTCTCACTAGCAACAGCATTCAGAAACAAGGTTTACACGTGGCAAGCAGTACTCATCAAAAAATCTTTAAGAAGAGAAACCAATAAAACAATTTTGCGACCCTAGATCAAAGAGCAATGTAGATTGGAGATGCAGCTAAGAATTTGTTGGGTTAATGATAAATTATAATCTACTTTTATTACATTTTACAGCATCAACAATATCTCCGTGCAAAACAGATGATGAGAAGTGCTTACTATCATCAGCGACAGCTATGTATCAAAAAGTGATGGCAGGAGACCCATCCATTGGCGCTGAAGTATTAGACCCCGTAGCAATCGACGACATTGACAAAAAGTTGTCTATTTTGAATTACAAATTTCAAAACTGCATTGTGGGTGGCTACAAAGATTGTACTGTAGTTAGTTTTAGGTAAGTGTAATTTTTCTTTTTTAAGTCATACCAACCACCAACGCGTTGGACCGACCCTCTCCTTGCAGGATTGAAATGTAACACCCAAGAGACCATACACCGGGCCCAGAATAGATGACTGGAGGATACTAACTGCCAGCTTGGATTATGGTTTTCACGACCCTCAGCTATGAGGAACACGACTTGAAAGAAGAAGTCATACTCTCCCCAATTTAACGTAGCATTGGCGATACGGAGCTGAGGAGAATGATGGTTTCGCATCCTTTCATACTTTTTCTTACACCTTATCTATTTATTGCACCGATCAATCTAAGATAAGATCAGCATTTTTAAACAATTTAGTACCCCGTATTTAGGCCCACCTAAAGACGAGTGGTAAATGTAGAGTATGAATATATGTAACACGAAGCAGTATCATGTGCGCGTTACAGATTCTTCAAACATGCCATATGCTTGTTTGCTAACAATATTATTGGAATGCAAGATGATTCTTCAAATTATAAAGCGTCAAGTATTAACCATTGCATACGGAAAATGTATAAAATAATTATCAATCTACTTTAATTTGAATGTCCTACATAAAATATGTCTAGTTCAAGTTGTTCAAGTATAAGAGGTGAACTGGAACCAAAAACAGATGAACTGATAATATGGGTGAACAAAATATATTTATCTATGTTCAAAACTGTAAATTTTTCCTTTAGGTTAAATTTTTTTAGTTATGACTCGTGTTTGACTCCAAAGTACAAAGTTCAGTTGCAAAGTAGGTATTTGAGCTTTGATGGACATGTCGTATTATAGAATTCATTAATCATATCATTTCTTACCTATAAAGAAAAGTAAGTTCTAGTAATGTTCCTTTTTATAGCATATGTAAATATAGGCTTGTAATAGGTATCTTACTCAATATTTGTGTGATGGATCTTATTCATAGAAAAAACGCATATCTACTTAGTTCAGAATACCGCTTTGCTCTATATTTGGTAATAGTTTAGTTTTTATAAAAAATTGCGTTTTGTTCTCGAAGTCAACTCTACGTTGCTTAAAATCTTAAATAGCTTGTATTACATATATATTGTAGCACGGCGGTGTTTCCACCACGTTATTAAAACATAACTTTTGCAATAGGAAACTAGTCCTCATACTTACTTTATACTTAAGCTTATTAAGAAGACTAGTTTTCTTGACAAGTGTAAGCTTTGCGTGTTATTTAATTTAATATTTAAATAAATTTTGCCCGCGGCTATGCTCGCATGAATTTCCCTCAGGAACAGTGCTTTTTCTTGGGATAAAAGGTACCCTATGTCCTTTTAATACTCCTAGCTATGTGTATGCGAAATTTTAGGAAGATTGGTTCAGTAGATAAGGTGTGAAGAGGGACCAAACAAACAAATATACAAACTCGCTTTCGCATTTATAATATTACTAGCTGACCTCGCAAAAGTGTTTTTCCATATAAATTATTTCTAGGTAATTTAAAGGTGAACAACCCTTATCACTTAAGGGTATGAAAAATATAGTAGATAGTAGCCGATTCTCAGACCTACTGAATATGCATATAAAATTTGTTAAAAAACAGTATGTCTGTTTCGGAGGAGTAAGGTAACTAACATTGTGACACGGGAATTTTGTATATTATAAGTTGGATTTACTATGTCGTTTCAGAGTCGACAGGAACCAAAATACCTTCAAGTTAAATATAAAGTGTCCAGAAATTAAACTACGTGGCTATTACGAACTTGATGGTCGTCTTATCGTCTTGCCTGTACAGGGCCATGGAAACTTTACATTGGACTCGTGTAAGTATAGCAATAGACCATTATGACTATATTGATTTATTAATATTTCACTGGGACCTCAATAGCCAAGCAAGGCGCACGTGTTTGTAAAGATAGCACTCGTCAAGCAACGTCGAATGCGTGTTCTAGTTTAGATTGGACCCATTAGTAGCATTACTATCTTGAGCTCTTCCGTGCTTCGGAAGGCACTTTAAGCCGTTGGTCCTAACTGTTATCAATAGATGGCAGTCGTTACGCTATTGCGGTATTTAATAAGTATTATTTTATTTGACTGTGATTACTTATCACTAGCAGGCCACTCCGGCTTCGCCCGAGGGACACACATAGCACATGACACTCGAGGATAGTTTGGCTTTCCAATGGCGAAATAATTTTGCATATCGGTCCAGTAGTTTCAAAGCCGATGCAAACAATCAAATGTGTCCTCTTTATAATATTGTAAAGATTAATTTGTAAGTAGGTAATTAAACTATTTTTACTTATGTTTTAGATTCCTACAACATAACTCTTGATGCAGCGTACAATATAGTAAAAACAAATGATGGCAAAGAACACATGTACATTAAGAAATTCGATTTCGACGCCTTGGCGGAAAAAGGAGCAAAGTTTCATTTTTATAATCTATTCAACGGCCAGAAAGATTTGGGTAATTATTATTCATATATTTATTAAAGTCGCAGGGAGAGGCTGTATGGCAATTTACATCTGACAAATTGTAAATTAATGAAGGAGGCCTTAGTGCTGAAATGGACTTGTGTGAAACAAAGAACTTGGAATTTCAATTTTTTTTATTACCTTTGAATCACGTCTTTAGCAGTTACTTATCAGACTACTTCATCGTTACTTGTGGTCCATGTAGGAATTGGACCTTTCTAGCAATGAACTTTTTGAAAATGTACTAACTGACGATTTGGCATTACGCTTACGAGTATAAGCAGTTTTCAAGCCAGAGTTTTTGTTTAAACACCAGAAAAATTTTATTGTAGATATTGTCAGTACGTGAAACTGTTCTAAAAAGATTGACTAAGTCAATATAAAAATAAAAAATTTTTCATACATATTAAGTGATCGAGACAGATAATTTATATTTGTTCTCGTTTTTCCCCTGTATTCCTTAAAAATTTCATCTACTGAAGCACAAAAAATGGCTGACATTTAAAAAGTCCTGTAAAATATTAGGTTGTTTTATGTTTTATCAATGTATATTTTCCTCTTTTTATTTTAGCCGATAATGTACACAAGTTTGCTAATGAAAACTCGATAGAAGTCCTCAATGAGTTCCAGAGACCGATCATCACAATCACCTATCAGAAATTCATCAAGAATGCGAACAAGATATTCAAATCCCTAGCTATGGAGCATTTGTTTTTGGATTAAATATTATTATTTGAAACTGTAATTTTGTTTACTTATTACTTTATATTCCCAACACCAATTCCTGCTATAATATATTATCGAATGATAATTATTTAAATAAATGTAAGGAGAATAAAATTGTTTGTATCGAAAATAAAATATTGCAAGAAATATATACACTAAATAATTTACATTCGTTATTATCATAGATTTATTATGCACTATGATAATTTCATTAAAGATAATAAAGTTTTCCATCAAAATATTCCTATTACAGTGCTAAAGTACTTAATATAATTGAACGTAATCTACATGGAATTAAGTGTAATCTACAAGGCCATGGAAACTTTGTACTTACTATAATAAGTAATAATTCTCTTTAATTTAAAAAATAAGCAAATAACTACAGCCAATGCCTTTGTTTGGCCTTTGCTAAAAACAACTTTTGTTATGTAAAGTTATCTTAAAGCAAGGTGTTAAATACATGAAAACATTTAACATGTCCCAGGAACACTCGAGTCATGTAGCAGTACAAGTATTAACTTGAAATTTTGTAAAGTGTCCGAATTTTTCAGCATCTTTCGTCTTGAAATAAGGATTCCGTACCTACCAGGTCTAATTATGATTTTTAATAATCCAAGGAACTATGCAACGCTTTTAATTGCAGTTATTGCGGAAAACCAAATTGATTGGTTACCTCAGACCGCTAGATAATTATGACATTAGGTGTCTATTATTAGGCATTAAGCACATGAAAATTTACGATTTTTCATCAATGATTTGTTCTTCTTCTTAATAGTATACTCTTGATAGAATGGTCGTGATTACAGATTGGGTTGCTCAATGATCAATGTCAAGGATCAATATTTTATCATGGGCTAAATACAAGCAGTCTGGGGGTCGAAAAACGCCACTTTGAGCAATTCATCAATCGAATTCATAGTATGAATTTCTTAGCAATTCTGTAGCAATTCCTCTATTTTTTGGTATAATGGCCAACTAAACTTTGAAATTCGTCTTCAAAAAAAATGAAAGAATTAGGAATTGCTAAAGAATTGCTAAGGAATTCGTAATATGAATTCGATTCTATAAATTGCTCAAAGTGGCGTTTTTAGACCCCCTGGGCTCTGAAGCAACCAGCTGAATCCGTAAATGAAAAAGCGCATGATGAAAGAGAGAGATTAATCATAGACTATGTTTTCGTTCATATTTATTTTATTTAAATATAATAAAGCGATCTAAAGTTTGAGAGTTAGATAATGCATTTAACATTACCTTCGCTTTTTGTACAGAAACAATAAATAGAAAAATATATTTTTTTAAACATTATGCTAAGTGCCTTTATGTTTAAATAGTATGTAACATGGAACATATATCTTCATATAAATAGTCTATTCGTCATGATTTATTGACAAAAATGTTCAGTCATTAACGTTAAAATACAAGTTGGAAAAAAATCTTTAGTTTTTCCTCAAATTGTTGATTTTAGTAATTTTTAAGCGATATTGAAACTAAAACAATGTATTTCTTATACTTTATGTTATCTGTGATATTTTGTGCATCACCCAATCATGGTAAGTAAAATTTAATTATACGTTTATACCTAATCACATATTTTCAGAACTCTATTTAGAGCATGAAGCAGAATCTTTAAACGCTTTGAGAATATTAAAATTAGATGACTGACTTATCTTTTTAAACTTAATAACAAACAAAATATGTATAGGGCGGAAAAAGCTGTCGGTTTTTTCTACCACCCAATTAACTCCACCATTTACATATACTTAATATAGTTTAATCAATAAATTCGTCATCAGCAGATGACAATGAGTCACTTTCAAATTTGATTACTTAAGTTCAAATTTTTTCAGGTGCTTCGCTCACCCCTCCATCCCCATGCAAAGCTGATGATATCCCCTGTATGATTGCTGTGGGTAAAAAAGTCTTCCAGCAAGTTCTAGCTGGTGATAAATCCCTTGGTGCAGAACCATTAGAGCCCTTAATACTGGAAGAAGTAGATGGTGGCATGACTATGCTCAAGTTCAAAATGACAAACACTGCCATATCAGGATATAATAAGTGTGAACTTAAGGATATAATGTAAGTAGTAATTAATATAAACGTTATCTAAAAAAATGTATAATACTTAGCGAGCAGGAAATCTATGCTGCTAACATTATAGGTACATTTAGGCCCGATACGATTGGGGTTGGTATTATAATATTTGTTTTATTTATTTCGATATTTTGTATTTAGGTTTCTCTGTTGCAATGGGCATCATATTTTTATTTGACGAAACTTGTAAAAAAGAACATGTTTATCGACCCAGATCTATTTTTCCACGGTTATTTTTTTTTATATTTATCAAAACTTTCCAGTGTTAATATAAATGAGATTTTGTTTGGGCTCCTAAATCACAGGAAGCATGTCGAACCTTTGGGTCCTTTTACCTGTCTTGTAGTTCAGCATGTTAGAGCTTTTTCTGAGAATGTAATTTAAAAAAAAAAAACAATTTGGTTCTCAACAATTTGCTGCAGAGCCCATGGTCGACATATATAACTGAATGTATGACCTAAGCTTTGTATCGTTTATACCATTTTTTTTAATTATCAGTCTTTAATATCCGTTTTTTTCTTCCAGACATGATAAAACCAAAATGGGTTTTGTACTGAAAATAACTTGTCCTCATTTAGAAGTTCATGGTAATTACGATATGGATGGTCGATTAATAGTTCTTCCCGTGCAAGGAAAAGGAAAATTCTCTCTCATAATGGGTTTGTACCTTTTTAATATTAACCAATTTAGTTCAAAACAGGGTCATATTTTATTTATTCAGTTTTAGGAAGACTTACAGCTAGATAATAGTAACTTAAATACATAACAAAAAGACAATGAATAGTCTCCACAGATAGATTAGATTAAAAGTAAGCAAGGTAAGCCGTTAGTCGCATAAATCAATACCGTTGGGCTTTAGTTGACACTAAGTGGGGGAAGGTAGTTGGCGAAAGAGATGAAGACCGCGGAGACGCTGAAGTGATCTGAGGAAGTTTGAGAACAAATTGTTGGAGACGTCGGACAGAAAGGTTTGTAAGAAAATAGGGAGATACTAGGACAACCTCCGTGGATTACTTCTTAAGGCGATACCTCAAATGTTATGTACCTAGTAAATGGGCGGCGCTAGACCCCAGGCGCGGGGTGTCAGTCCCCGGCGCCCCCGCCGCCCCTCTGACTGTTTACGCGCGATTCCACGTACAGCGATTTATAATATTCTGCAACATTTACAATTGCCACGTGATCTCTTCGTTCTGACTTCCAATCGCATTCAGGACAAGTTAAAAAATTACATCTACAAATTTTGTTGAGTTTAGAACACCACGAAGCAATAAAACATTTTTTTTTTAAATTTAACCTCGCTGAAACTGCTGTATGAATATGGGTATAATTAAATTCATTTTTTACTAATATAAAATTTATTTCCAGATGTGTACGATGTGACCCTTACAACAACATATAAAATTGTAAAAGATGACGGTGGCAAAGAACATCTCAGTATTAAGACGTACCAAGCCGAAGCAGAACCTATAAAAGGCGTTAAATTCGAATTCCAAAATCTATTCAATGGCAAACAAGATTTGGGTGAGTCATTCATTATTTTAGCTAAGCTTACTACCTACTGACTGCTACTGATGACCATAAGATCACAATCAGTTTAAAAATGGCGAGAGCAGATATTAATCCATACTTCCATAATATTAATTTTATAAATAAAAAGTCTGTCTGTCTGCCTATCTGTCTGTCTATCTGTTAGCTTGGATAGCTAAATCGTTGGAATTTGATGACATTTGGTATGCGAATAATAAAGAATCAGGAGTCAAACATTTACTATTTTTTCGCGATGTAACCGCGGGTCTCAAGCGCATGGAGCAGCGGGTATGAGCTAGTTTGATATGTGATTGATTAGCTAGGGCTAAAGCTCTTTAGGATAAACTATAAATTTTGTCGTTTTAGCTGAATAAAAAGATATTTGTTGGAATGTAAAAAAAAAAGGTTGGACTTTTAGTAGCAGAAATATACAAAAAATTGTAATGTGTCCCAACAAACCATAATTTCCTTTGTTTTGCAACAGTCTGGTAAAAAGAATTAAAACGTAAATAGTGGTTAACTACCGCTATTAACGTTACCTCTAAAATATTAATATTACTAATTATTTCTATCTTTACAGCGAACTCAGTGCACAAATTTGCCAATGAAAACTGGAAAGAAGTGACCACTCAGTTTCAAGGGCCAATCATAGCAGGCACATTCAAAAAGTTGGTGAAAAACACTAACAAATTCTTGAAAGCAATGCCCATGGAGAAAGTATTTGCGTAAATATTGCATTAAAAAATATACCGAATATGTTAATGTATAAGATATAGTTTTAAAATAATTGGCGAAATGAGAGGTAGTGTCTCTTAACACTTCTGTATCGGCTTGATAAAATTTGAAGAAAATTCAAGAACAAATGTCATAGAGCCGAATGTTCGCGGTACCAAGGAAACTCAAACCGGATCAACTAGTATAAAACATGAGGTATATTAATATTTCTGTATTGAAATAAACTTAAAATGACATGTATGTCTGTTTTTTTTTTGTTTTATCTTTTTCCAGTTTTACTATAAAAGAGAATCACAAAGACCTTTATTTCTTAATTTTTTTGTTTCTACTCCACTTTTTCCCCTAGAATAGAATATACCTAGGTATTAATTGCAGAAAGCGATTTTTTACATACGAGTATTTCTACTTTAGTTTAAGTAATAGAAGAGATTAAAAAAATTTAATGCTACGTTTTTAATCAAGCAAAACAAACACTTAAGAAGCCCCATGCATATAGAAAAATCTTTTCTAAGTTCCAACTATTATACTATACCAAATTTAAATAAAATCACTTTTACATTTTACTAGTGTAAAAGTGATTTTTTTAAAAATTTAACACCAGACAGACACATTTCGCATCCCATCCCACTATCCAACAAATATTATAATGGCGTTAACGTTTGTACGTTCCTTACTTCTTAACGCTCAAACTTCTCGCAATTTTTATGAAATTTGATATGGAGATTGACACATAGGACACTTTTTATCACGAAAATTACTCGATTCCTGTAGCTTTGGTACAAAATATGGCACTTCATAAAGTAGATTGATGTATTATAAACCACAGGTAACACCGCGGGGTGTAGGTACTATATAATAAGAGCATGGAATAATAATCTAAATTGACAAAAAATCAATCACTGAGGATGTTCATGACAAAAGCAAAAAAAATATATAAATATTTACGTATTCAAATGTTGGACTTTAATACTTACGAGTATGTATCTTAAGTATAATATATTAGACACGCAAAAACAAATTTACACGTGGATGTTATTATAATATGACTCATTTTCGTAAATCATAAAACATATAAACAAAGTTCCTTGATCTGTAACGATTTCTGAACAGACGAAGTGCCCCATTATGTAGGTAATTAATAGATAATAAATTTGTTAAAAATACGCAATAATTTTGTATTGCTTTGATGACCGTAATGATTTAAAATATTGTTTTATTATGATGTCTTTCTCCGTGGCCCAGTGTTTAAGGCGTTTGTTCAAAGGCCTAAATAAATTCAGGCCAAAGATTTAATAGATTTATTTACTAATTAAGCAGCATCAGATTGAGATTCCTTTACTCAATATTATTTAGTACGAGTATTCCCATTCCCATACTTTACATACATGCAAAACCAAACGAGTTTGCTAGTGGGTCATTATCCGTAGATGCCTTTTAAAACTTTGAATTTTTACAAGCTGGCAAGAATTTTTTTATTTTTATTTTTTGCAGAATTAAGGGTAAGCGTCTCACGTTGAAAAAATACTTGTATTTTATTAATTGATATAATATGAAAATCATCATCAAAGCGACCTCAGCCTCTTCCTTATACCTACTGACCTTAATAAGGTCGTCGGACTATGTTATAGGTGGATGCCCCACATTGCCATAAATTCTCCCCAATAATTTGAATTTTTAAAACGAACTGGTACAAGTTCTTGGATAATTGAATCAAATATAAGTATAGGTAAAATGATAGTATTGTTGGAAACTAATACAAACCTTTTGATATGTTTAATTTTATAGTTTATTTTTTATATCTGACTTTGTCACTTGCGAAATAAAAGAAATTAGAAGAACACTAATAAAACTGATTTTTTTTGCTAAAATATTATACATTAAATTCATATTCATTAATTCTCGTATCATGCATATCTCATCATAACAAAATACAGTCCATTTTGTTTTAATTCACAACAATTATTATATAGTTTTTCCTAATAAAATTTGAAACAATGTAAAAAAAACATTTCAAATTTCAGTTCAAATTTTTAATTTGCATATTGGATTTATTGTATTCTAATCACTATATTAAATGCCTAGTTTTTGTGATAGCAGAATACTTATAAATTGACCTAGACTTTGACACTACCCATTTACTGTCGTGGTTGTCAAGGCATTAAAAGTAGTTGATATTCTTGAAATTATGCGATTTGGTCTTCGTCGTCCAAGCGTGTTTTCCGGTTGCATCTTCAGCTTACGCTTTAGAGCCCAGGGTACCCTATTAATCAGGGTCCTGATTTGGCGAAACTGGTTATTACAATGGAGCGACTGCCGTCCGACCTCTGTAACCCTTTTTACAGGGAAACCAGACCCACAGGAGCATAATAATATGCACACATGATACATAACATAATTTGAAATTATGTGATTTAGTATTATGTTTAAATTAGTTAAAGTCAAAATAAAATAAATATTCATTAATAGCTAACCAATCAACACTTGGCCAACTTAAACAAAGGTTTGGCTGTCTTACTTGGAATAACAATAATATCATTTTGAGTCAAGCAATATAAAAAACTGCTACTTTTTAGTTTAAGTTTAAGTCTCCTTACATCATAATCTCATCCAAATATATTGTAGTCATAAACCACTATACCTAGTGAAACAACAAATCATCAATAAAAATTAATCTACCAAAAACCGGATAAATAAAATGATTTCTACTGCTTGCCTCCTTAACGATTTTAACGGGCTTACATTCATAGTTATGTTGGTGACCTTATATATATAAATGGACATTACATAGCTCTTTAAAGAGAACAGGAACCTCTGAGCAAGCGCTTGTGTTGGTGATTTTTTTCGAAAAAAATGCGTGCTATATTTTTTATTTTGGCGTCTTGTTACGCCTTAGTGTTTTTTGTGAACGCATCATCAGGTAACTTTCTTTTATTTTCTTCGTATAATAAGTAAGTGCTTTTATCAGTTTAAAAGTTTACCAACTTATTTATAAAGCAAAAAAGTAATCCGAGTAAAAAAATCTATGTGCTTCCCTTTTTAATTCTGTCTAACTGTATTGAGACATGTTGTAAGTTTTAATTAGATAAAATTTCAAACATCACTATAGATGACAATTTTTTTAAATATTTCAGTTCCATTCATCCACAAATGCAAGGCTGGCGATACAAAATGCCTAAAAAAAACAACTCAGGATGCTATCCCAATATTTGCCAAAGGTCTGCCTGAACTAGGCGTGGAAACCATGGACCCATTGATTTTCCCAAAAATAGACGCTTCTTCCCCAAGTTTGAAGCTCATTGCAAAAGACCTGACTGTCTCCGGCCTTAAAGATTGTATACCAAAAAAAATTCAGTAAGTACCTAATTAACTTTGTCGCTTAAGTGCATTTTTAGGCAGCCTGAAAGATCAGTGTTGGTCACTTATACCCCCGGATTTCGACCCATTGGATTGGCGTCCCTGTACAAAGGGTTAGGGAGGTTAGAGGATCGTGCTTTATTGTGTTAAGCACTGCTGCTGAATACAGAACCATGAAAAGCGTACCCTGGGCTTTTTAACAATGTCATAAACAATGTGTTTTTCATACTTCTTTTTCTCTTTTTTGATCTGCAATCAGTCGCTGACTTTTAGCAGATTCTTTGAAGGAGTGTGTCGGGATAAAGTCGCTCCCCAGTGGCAGCAACATTTTCTATGATCTGGAATCTAGTTCCTGTATGTTGTGTCGCTTTAGGCGCTTTTGATAACTGATGTGTATTAGATTTGAAGCCAGCTCGTTAGGGTGGTTAATTAGACGACTCTTGTAGCGTCCAGCCATTAGTCTTATTTCCTCTTTAACTGTTTTGACTTGAAGCCCATTATGCAACTCTGCATTCGTGACAAACCACGGTGTGTTGGCGATGTTTCTTAATATGCCGTTTTGCAGTCTTTGGATTATGGCAATGCTGGAATCATTGCTGGATTTCATACTAATAAAATAATAAAAATGCTCAAGTTGATTTCCAAGCTGCTGAAAACTGACTCGCGCTTGTCTAGTTTTTATTCAGAATTTAGTGGACTTAGTAAAGAAAGTTATAAACATATTGGCAGAATGCATAATGTTTTCTTAGGTTAACATTCTTAATCTTAGTGTCAGTCAGTAATCAGAATAAATTATTATTATGATGTAACAAGCTTAAAAGACATAGAATTTGGAAATCGCGCGGGGCTAGGCAATTTTTTTAAAATCAGTTATTGAAAAAAATTACGAAATTTTGATAGAATTGCTGTATTTTCTATATGCCTATCTTAATATCTTTAAATACAATGGCGTTTGCCTGAAGGCCGGGTATAATGGGTTAAATTCCTACAGAAGCTTCATAAATTAATTTTCATTATTAATATTTCTGAAGACACATTGTATTTGGTCGTGATGATCGTTTAAGAAGCTATTTCAAAAACTGTCTTATACTTATGGTTGCTCCTAACGACTAACACGGAAAAAGGTTTGGTATTTTATGCTGGAGAGCAAATGGCTTGAAATGAAATCCGAAGAACGGGAACGAATAAGGATGATGAGATGACCCTATGTTTAATACATATGACATCTAAACTACCTACTATCTTAGACAGCGATTTCTATCTTAGACCACATCTGTACTTACTATCAGGTAGGATCGTGGTCAATCTCAGGTCATTGACTACTTTAGTAAAAAACAATGAAAATTGATCTCAGGCAGCCTTGATCTTTTAAATATTATGACATTGTCATAACATAGACAGTTAAAATGAAGCCTTATAATTAATTGCTTCTTTTATGACACTACGAAATATAATGACATCATTATTCACGACCGTTAATTTTGTTTCAAAAAAAAAAATACAATTTATGAGTATTTCCTTGGATTTTTCTTTATTATTACTTATTTTACTTTTGGTAATTAACACACTTTAAAATATTTTATTTTTTATTTTGAAGCCATTCTTCGCTATACAATATGGTTTCTCAACGAATACCAATAGCTCCTATTTACTCTTAAAATTGTCACGTATTGATTAGTCCTTATATAGGTAAAAAGGATTACAAATTATTTGCAATTTTATTGACTAAAATAAACAAGGAAAAAGAAAATTAATATAGAGATATTTATATACCTATTTTTTTTCGCAGACGAGATGCTGCACAGTCAAAGCTGATGGTAAGAATTCTATGCACAGCAAAATTAGAAGGAAATTATGAAATGAAGGGAAGCTTGCTCATTTTGCCAATTGAAGGCAAAGGAAAAGTACATGGTACAATAAGTAAGTACCTGTGATAAACAATATATTGAAATAAATAATGTTTATATTTAGTCTATTTATAAATAGTAATTTATTTATTATTTATTTGGGAAACAAACAATTTTGATATTACAAATAATGTTATATTAAGTCATTATCTGTTGATGTCAATGTAATTGAATTAACACTATGAAAAAGTCGACTATAAGTATCTAAAAATTACCTTTGATTTCGATCAAAGGTAATCAAAATTCCACATTAGATTTATTATATACCATAGTACATACATTCATGAATCTCAGACTTTTAAAGTTAATGTTTTGTGATTCTCAAATAATTTGAGATTAGCCTTACGTCCTCACTTTTATGATCTTGTTTTTAAGCCCGGTTACAAGGGCAAATTGATCCTGTACGTAGATACCGAAGCTTGTTTTAAACCGCCCTAATATATCTGACGAGATTTTATGAAATGTCCAGATACAGTGGCGGGTGGTGGCAATTAGGGCGCATTAGCGCCCTAATTCCGAACCATCTTCTTTCGTCTCATACGATGACCAGTTACCTTAAGGTGGGTCATAGCCTATTTGGCTAATGAAATGTATAAAACAGACATGAAATCACTTCCTTAGTGGATCTTAGTCTCTGATATACTTGCTGTTGACTTTTTTAATTCGTTGTATCGGCTTTATAAATATACCGGGATACCATTTTTAGATAAAAAAATGTTATCCATATCCATACTTCCATACTAATATTATAAATGCGAAAGTCTGTCTGTCTGTCTGTCTGTCTGTCTGTCTGTCTGTTATCTCTTCACGGCTAAACTGCTGGACCGATTGTGATGAAATTTGGTAGGGATGTAGTTAACGACCTGAGGTCAAACATAGACTACTTTTGGGCACGATATAACCGAGTCCCACGCGGGGCGAAGCCGCGGGGAACAGCTAGTATATAATATATGAAAATAAAAGTAGTATAAAATCAATAAAAAATAAAATAAAGGGAAAGACTGACTTTAGTCAACTATAGTGGTTTTCTTGATCTGGCATATGCTCTCTTGACTACGAAATTAAAATATTTTATTCTAATAAAGAAGCTGACTTTTTGTATGTTGTATCAAGTTTGACCTAGCAAAAAGGTCGTCGGCTAAATAATGACCTACTAAGCATAACTATATGACGTAAGATTCCGTTCCGCGTTCTGTTTGTAAACCTTGATCTTGATAACTTTCATCAATTGAATAATTGTTAAATAACCTTGATGTTGGGTACTATGGACATTTAGGGACATTTGATTTAAGGACTTAGAAAATTCTGATATCGCATTTTAGTTGACCAGGTATTCCGGTATAAGTCTTGGGATGCAACCCGGATCGCGCTAAGATGATGATTGGATATCAGGTTATTAATATAGTGAAAGCTCTTTTTTAGTCTATACTTTTTTTCAGCGACATCATTACTCTCGACGCATTTACCTAACAATAACAGTCATTTACATATATATATATATATATCGCGACCAAATGTAGCTTATGTTGTATGTAGGTCAAAACCTATCTTATTTCATAGTGTTTTAGCCGTGAAAGCGTAACAGACAGATCGACAAACTGATAGACTTTCGCATTTCTAATATTAGTATGAATACTTAATTTTAAGAATACCATCTTATCAAATTATCCCTGGGTAATCCTAATATAAGTATACGAAAACTATAAGTATCCATTTATATGGTTTAGCCTTTATCTAGATTGGTAGTTAGTATAGACATCAAAATAATTAAATAAGTATATTGCTTTATTTTCAGGAAAAATGTTAATCGACATCAACGGACAGTTGGGAGAAAATGACAAATCAGGTGAAAAATATTGGTCAATTAATAACTGGACGAGTAAATTTGAACTAAAAGATAAATCCGATTTGGAATTCGAAAATTTATTCAACGGCAACGAGCTTTTAGGTAAGTTTCACCTTTTACTTTATTTATCGAAGTATCAATAGCATTGAGCATAAATCGAACGAAAATACAATAAAAAAGCCATAGAAATTTCCATAAAGTATAAATAAAATTTAACATACATTTTAATATAAACGCGCATCCATGATCATATCACAGCTCTTCTTGTACTTACTTTATTGTCAAAGAGTATTTCAATACGACGAATACCATTTTCCACGTATATAAGATATTAATACATTACAAATGCCACTTAATGGACGACATAGCCAAGGCCACAAATTGCCCTTGGCCGTGTCGTCGGACCATCAACAAAAACAGAAAAAACAACTCTCTTTGCAATCTGTTTCTCCCGTGCGTTTGTTTATCATTTGTTTCACTGCTGAGCAAAGGCGTCCACCTCTTTACCGGTTTGTATCCTCAGACGTTGTCCTCTTTTACAGCATCCTAAATCATTTTGCCATGTTCTGAAGGACTTTTAGTACCATAGTAATTTTTTTTATCATATGCTATTTCTTTATATAAAAACCCGTTTATTGCTTGATTGTTTTGATGTGCAGAATTATGTCTCTGGTTACAAAAATGGAAACAATTTAATCTACGAAAGTGGAAAAAATAATTCTTCTTTCACAACTAGTTACCAAACAGCGAAAGAAAAATCTTCTCTTGTAACTGGTTACCAAAGTGGACGAAGGGGTCTTTTGTGGATAAAATATAATCCATACTTCCATACTAATATTATAATTGCGAAAGTCTATCTGTCTGCTTTCAAGGCTAATCCGCTAAACCGATTTTGGTGAAATTTGGTATAGGTTTACTTAAGAACCATGGGTCAAACATAGGCTATTTGTGAGCGCAATATAACCGTGTCTCACGTGGGCGCAATAGCGGGCAACAGGTAAAATAAATATATACGGGCAAATTGAGTTAGCCCCAAAGTAAGTTCAAGATTGTGTTATGGGATACTAACTCAACGACCTATATTATATAACAAATACACATATAGATAAACATCCAAAAGACGCAGGCCAATCAAACAAAGATCATTTTTCACCTTATCAGCTAGTAGTAAAATATAAAGAACAATTACTTTGTTAAAAAAGAGTAATGTTTCCTTTGCTTCCAGGTCGCGCGGCTCGTGAACTGATTCAGTCCAGTGCAAACGATATCATTTACGAAATCGGGCCCCCTGTAGTCAACGCCATCATTGGCAGAATCGTCGATAATATCCGACAATTCTTTAGCCAGGTTCCAGTTAACGATCTATCTTTAGATTAAAGTTCCTAGTCAATAATATTTAGTTTCTTTTTATCTTTGCATGTAGAAATTCTAGCGCTAATAATAAAACGATACAAGTATTTTCCTGTTGTTTTATTTTAAATACTATGTCACCTTGTAGATGGTAAAAATAAAAAGGTACAATAACCATTATTTATATTTATCCTATCTAATTTATAGGATCATTTTATTGCCGCAATCTTTAACACATTAGATTGCACAACTGATTTTGATGTGGAAGGTTAGTATTATTTATCCGACTTCTTATTACTCGTCTGTAATGGGCTACCAAATTCATAGATTTTTTTCAAATCTAATTAAGTAGTTGCTCTAAAAGAACTTGAATCAGGAGTTAAAATAAAACTCTTTAGACTTTAAAAAAACTTGATAATATCTAATGGAAAAATCGGACCGGAAATACAACAGAGATACAAGTCTTACTTGTTTAAGGAAGACGTTAAGAACACGTCACGTAATTATTATGAATGATTTATCAATTTCAAGGCATAGAGCAATAATGCGGATAGGCCACTAGATAGATATTTCAAGAGCATAAATAGCGCAAATGATATAATTATAGAGTTATTATATAAAACTGATATAATCGGTCTGAGTTCATAAATCAAGTTTTGCTCACGTGCGATATGATCATTCCTGGTCTATGTTTTGACCCTCTGTCATCCTTTATGAAAAAAACTACGAAAGAGTGTAGATGAGATTAAGGTGAGACTTATTACCTAATTTTCTCTGACCTAGTATATTCTCGTATAACCACAAACAATCTCTTAAATTACAAAAAATAAAACGTATTTTTATTTTTTCTCTAGTTTATTTATCTCTTTTATTTATCTACAAAATTACGTTCTATAAAATGAGATAACTAAAGGTCATTAGCAATAAGTTTGAAGAAATATTCGACTTCGCTTTCACCGTCTTCAGGTAGATCTGTGCAATGAACTGCATTGTGCAAAATTGTTTTACCGTATTTTGCTCTTATTGATTCAGGGTATAGTTGCCGACACAGATCAGGATCTCTTGGTCCACACAGTTTTCTAAATTCACAAACACAGTTCAAACTAGGGTCATTGCATTTTACTTCCATAGCAACACATTTCCCTTCAGTTAAATGAATACACATGGTCTCATATTCCGGCAAAACTCCTTTGTATACTTCAAAAAACTCCTCAGCATTAGCACGTTTTACAGAAAACATAGCCATTGCGGAAATATAAAACTTACCAGAAGTGGCAATCATTTCTATTATTGAACCAATGTTTCCATCGGTAATAGCGTGAGGTTTGATCACACAACAGGTGCAATTTTTCAATGTAGCTTGAAATGGTATTCTTGGAATATTTCCGTCATGGCCAAAATATTGATCAAGCATATCTGTAGCATCTTCTAAATCGTTACACCCATGAGCAACATTTTTCAGGATATCTTGTCCATAAAGGTTTCTTAGAGTACCCGGTGCTGCATCTTTTGGATTAGTAGCTCCCAAACAATTGCGCCATTTTGATACAGCATTTGGAGCGACTAGCTCTAGACCTATAACTTCACCACTAGTTATGTAATCGATAATGAGAGGTAGCATGTTACTACCAGAAATACTTCTATATAGTCTCACTGCGAGATCCTTTTTCATTTTTCCATTCTTCATATTAACTATACGAAAACCATTCTTTATTATAAATGTTATAACATTCCCATGAATGCTTGGTGGGGAAGGTTTTATTAGAGCAAATGTGCTTTCAACTCCTTTGAAAAGTGTGCGTCGTGTTAAAGGTGCACAGTCAGTTATTAAAAGTAGTTTGGAAAATATATTAACTACATTGCCAACTTGTAACATTTCCATTTTAAGTGGAGGCAGTTGTATTCTTCGTAGTAAGAATTTTCCTTTATCTGGATCAACTATTTGTACTGAATTATCAAATGGGAAGAAATTCAAAACTAATTTTTGTATTTGATCTGTTTCTTCATTATACATTTCGCATAGAAAAATGTGTTTGTCGAAGTAGTCGTGAACCATTTTAACCAATAAAAAAAACACTTAGACCAAATAAATAACACAAATCACATAAATAAACGCAATCAAGATAAAACTAGCAAAGGACAAATATTTCTGACGTGCATGACACAATATTTATATATTTTTTGTACATAAATCCTTCTTCGAATTGAAACAGGTTTATTTATTTTTATTTTTTATTTTAAATGACTATAAAATTTATATTTTAAATTCATGCTTATTCAATATTTAAAAAAAATTGTTTTAGTGTTGTTTAAGTTATTTCTGAACTTTGGTTCATTAAAAGTATATTTACCCTAGTTAGCTAACTTAGCCAAGATTGGAGCAAATAGGCTGGAAGAATGTGAGTTGTTTGGGGGTTTCGGTTCTGACTTGCAACAGTAACTAAAACATCCGACTTGTAGGAACTGGTAAATTGACATTACAAAAAGAACACACATCAGTGACACGCGAACACCCCAAAAATGTTTATCGGGAGGTTTTATTTATTATACCGTTTTGTTTACCAAATGAATAAAATAAATTTAAAAAACAAAAATAAACACAAACAACCGCTAATATAAAAAGCATCTTAGCTTTTTACTATATCATTTTGGCTTATATAATTTTTTGATAGAATATATAATTCCTTTTTTCATTATCTTTTTCTGACAATATTTTATTATACACACGGAAGATTACAGAACAACCAAGCAGCATCAAAAATAATAAAAAAATGATTCGAAAACGAATTAGCAAAAACTGGTACCAGTTTGGCAAGTCTTGTGCGTAATAATATAAATGGTTAGCCATTTAAAAATCTAAAGGATAACATAAGTGTGCCAGTCGATAGAATCGTGTCCACGCATCTTGCCAGTGACCGCTGCTAGTAAACATGACGATAGGAAAATTTTTGTTTGTTGTGACTTTGTTTGTTGGCTTTTCGCGCGCGGATGGTAAGTTTTTCTATTTCAATTATATCGATACCAGCTGTAACCCGACTTCGTGCGCGTGGACTTCGTTTTTGTTATTGTGGGAATTTCGGGAATTGCTCCCGTTCTGCCTTCAGTTCATTCATGTAGACGAACTTTTTTTTAATGAACCGGTTTTGATGAAACATACTTTAGATGTCTTTCCGAGTTAAAACAAAGCAATTGGTGAAATTTTTAAGCAAATTGGTTCATTACTTTCGGAGATAAGCGTGATCATATATACAGGCAAAGAGACAAAAAACTAAAATAAATATATATTTTCTTTCTATTGTTCATTTTAAATGTCCCTCTATCCATTTTAATCAAAATTACTAAATGTACAGTCAAAATATTTTTACTATTTTATCATATGTAAAAGTAAATAAAAGTAAAAGTTAAATAAAGTAGATCAATTAGGAAAATAAATAAATATTCCTTGACATAGATAAAGAGACCCATTATATATACATACAAAATAAACATACAACTCTTTGAATTTAAGTTAATAGTAAATTCTTTTTAAAAAAGGTCACGGGCTTCCCTAGTTTTCAACGACATATATTTATAGCTTTCCATGTCGCTTTGGTCCGACGATAGATAAGATATGACATCATTCATATATTATTTCGTTATAAATCTTTAGGTACAGGTATTTATTTTAAGTTTTATCATTATAGAATGTCTAATTTTGGGGTATAAATACAAAAAAACGCATACTTTACATTACATCTTAAAATATTGAAATGTTTAACGAAATTATAAGTGACTAATTTTAGATAGATTTTATTTACTCAATACTTTATTGCATCCTCAATGTAAAGAATAGGTCTATTAATTGTAACAATTGTGGACCCTTTCGGGCGCAGCAATCGAAGAGGGGCTGACTTGCCTTAAACTAATTTAACATAAAAGAGACTCAAAAAATACTTACAACTAAATTCGAAAACTATACATACTCGTAACTGCATCATTCAATCAATAATTTCATTACTTTTTTTTATTTACCTATATATTATTTATTTCTTCATTTATTATTTAAATATTTATTTAAAAGCAACCGTTATTGTATTTTGACAAAAATATTTCTTCTCTGTGAATTGATCTCTTATTACTTCCAGATTATCATAGATATTTTATCTTTAATATAAAATTAAATCTTTTGGACATTTATATTGATAATCGCATGGGTCTACTAAATAAGAAGCAGGGTGCAACTTATTCAGTGTAGTATATGTGCTAACACTTTCGCGGACAGTAATCGAAATAACAATGGCAGTCAATTGTTATCTACGTTGAGAGGCGTTCCTGCCAGCGAAACTGTTAATTTTATTGTAAACAACTGTTTCATTTATTTTGTTTTGGATATAAATAAATTATGATTTTACCCATTTCAGTGCCATTCATAACAAAATGTTTGTCAACTGACACATCATGCTTAAGACAGTCAGCACAAAAAGCAATACCAATAATCGCCGTAGGAATACCAGAACTAAAAATACAGCCCCTAGACCCTCTTCCCATAGATCGAGTGGATGCTAGCACCAATGAACTCAAATTCACAATTACTGATGCCATCTTAACCGGACTTCGCAATTGTGTTATTGAAAATATTGAGTAAGTAATACATAGTTTAATGTGTATGTTTTGTTAGTTTAATGTTGTATGTTAAATGCTGTTAAATGGTATTAAATTTTCGTTTGATCATGCATGCTATCGGTTTATAATTTCATCTTTAAATATATTCTAAAATATTTTTAAATATATGCCTGACCACTACTGAAGAGGTCCGACAAGGGGTTCGATCCCCGATCAGGTCAAGATGAAAAATTGTATTTTTCTGATTGGCCTGGGTCTTGGATGTTTATCTAAATATGTATTTGTCATAAAATATAGTATCGTTGAGTTAGTATCCCATAACACAAGTCTTGAACTTACTTTGGGGCTAGCTCAATCTGTGTGATTGGTCCCTATATATATTTATTTATTCTATGTATTCTTATTTGCAGACGCAATATAAAAACCTCAAAAGTTATCGTTGGTGTAGAATGCAACATGGATTTTAAAAGTAAATACGATATCCACGGTCAAGTCCTTGTTGTGCCCTTTGAAGGAACTGGCGACATGAATGTGAAACTCAGTAAGTATTTTACACCAAAAACTATAATCAATATTCATTATAATTGTACACATCTACATATCACCTGCAAACTCATCCAGGAACTAATATGAGGGAGATTGTATATGTGTATAGTGGGGCACATAAGGATTAGATTGTATACTTTTCCATGAGGCCAACTGTATACAGCAATGTTTTGATAACTAGCATTTAGAATTTATTTGATTTCTTGATTTAAACGTAAGAAGTTATTCGAAAATTTTCATTATTCTATGAAGCTCACATTAAATGCAAGAATTTTGAATTTCCAGGAAATGTCTACATCAACGTAGATTCTGATTTAATAGTAAAAACTGATAAAAAAGGTGACAAACATTGGTTCGTTAGGAATTACAAATACAATTACGAGCTAAGAGGCAAATCTGACATTGAACTTACAAATCTCTTCGAGGGTAATGAAGTTCTTGGTAAGTATGTTCACAAAATATAATATAATCATAAAGGCGTTTGTGTTAAAGCTTTCTTTATGTATTATAACTACAGATTTTCTTGATTTTTGAAATTCGTTAAACATACTTCCTATTAATATCGCTTATCGAGTAAGGGATCAATAATACATCCTCCCCGGTATAATAATTATTTGACACATTCGAGAATGTACGGGATAATTTGAAATAGGCCATTTTCCAAATTGCCTTAACTGGGCATCGATCCAAGAACATACAGGAGGACCAGGCAGAGCATGCTATTTTCAAAATGTATAACTCACTCTAACTAGATGAGATGAATGATTTTTCTACGCCTATTTTGAGTGCGTCTGCGACTATGCGGCTAGGCGGTGAAGGTGATCGTTACTGGTCATTCCATAGATAGCAATTAAAACTCGAAAAGAAGATGTGCAGGAGATTTAAAATTAATAAATGTACATTTCAGGTCAAGCTGCCCGTGATTTGCTCGCTTCGAGTGGAAATGAAATCATCAACGAATTGGGTCCTCCGATTATGAAAGTTATAGTTGAGAAAATCGTCAAGATAGTCAACCAGTTTTATCACTCAGTACATGCAGAAGATCTGGCACTGGATTCGTTTTAGTGTTAAAGTAATAATGAGTGAATGTGGACGCATTTATATTTATATTTTTCAATTTTGGACGTTTACGTATTGCGCCAAACAAGTAACTAAATAAGAAACTATGGGTTGCAAACAAAACGTAAAAAATTAATGTTACTTATTTTGTGATGGATCTACTATATATTTTGTATACAAACTTAATGCAATAAAGATAAATGTAAATTATCCGTTTTCTTGTGCATAAGTATATCATTTTCTGTTTTTTTAATACGACAAATTACAAGGTAAACACTCTACTTTTTTTATATAAAAGGACTTTTAAAAATATAACTCTAACTCATTACTTCATGGTTTCTGCACCGATTAAAGGAAATTATTTTAATATTTATTTTTAAAATTATATTACTTTTAAGTCAAAAATAGTATCCTACCATATCCCTATATTATTTCATATTATTCGATCAGAATGGTATTACTAGATTTATAATATCTAATTAGATAGATATAAGTACTGATTAACAATTAAATCATTAAAAATTACTATTGTTTTTTTTGTTTACTAAAGGCTTATAAAATTAATGTAGTTTTCATAAATGTTAAATAATATCTAAATAAGCAGTGCCTTTACTGTACAGTCAACGACTAAATAGAACTCTAGAACAGTAAGACAAACTTTAATTTATTTGAGTGAGTTACATTTAATAAACATTAGGTGCATTTCCGTGGCTCGTTAACTGTAATTACTTATAATGAAAGCGCACTAACACTAGCAGTGTCGTTAAATTTGCATATTGCTCCATGGTTATGCATATACATATCTAATGCTTGGCCCAATAAATTTTATTATCTGCTCGTCAAGCTGTCATCATCGCCTAAACACCGCGTTGGTAACATAATAAGCCATAAAAGAACTATTATTTTGGCTCTTCACACAGAGGGAGACAGTAAAAATGTCATCGCTGTTATATTTAAAACATATGGCGCTGAATGTCATTTGTTTAAAAACAAAGGGAAATGAAATGAGTCATTTAATTCCATGGTTCTTGCAAGGGGTTAGATAAAGACCGATATTCTGTCAGTCTGTTTGTCGCAGGGTATCTCAAGAATGGTAAAAACCGTATAAAAGAAAAAGACATTTTAAAATGAGATTTAGGATATTGTTATTATTGTTACGTATTGTTACAATAAAAAGGAAAAATTTTTTTTTATAAATTGTGTAGGTATCAAACTAGTTGTTTGATATTACATAAAGGTCAAACAAACTAACACACGCTTGACCGATATTATATATAAACCCTTTTGTAAAAGAAATAAAGCAAAAATAACACTTCTTTTGCCTTGTTAGGTGCACATAACAAGATTTCGTGTCTAGTTTATAAACTGCTTTAGAATTGGCTAGTTTCTAGAAAAACAAAACTATAACGCTTTGAACTATACTACACGAAAAGGAGAAGACTAGGAGATGTTATTTAAATAGTAATGAATTGACTAAAAAACGTTGAAAGTATCAACCAAAGTGCATCAACCGCCTTACATCCCTGTCAATATTGTGATTTGACAAATAGATGTTTAGCCCTGATATAACCAGTCGCAACCTTAATAATAAGCGTGCTGACTCAGCGGAATGTGTCCGTATCAAGACAATTGGGCTTTGTTGTTTTGGAAAACTATACACAGGCCAAAAATATTTGTTTTTGTCTAACAGTTTTGAGTTTAAAATTTTGTAGCTTATAATTGCTACCGACTTCGCTGGCGACATAACTTATTTAAACATTAACTAATATTTTGTTAACTATAACTTTTTACTATGGCAATCTTGTTATTTTTTTTTATTTAAAAAAATAGTTACTAGGTAATAAATATTTAATCAAGAAACTTTAACACTTGTAATGTATGGGTAGAGTTAAAAGGTTTATTCTAAATCCTTCTACAAAAATAATAATTCATTTACCTACTTCACAATATAACTTAAACTATAACATAAACTCCAAAAAATATTATCTGAATACATATAAGAAAAATGTATTTCAGACACGCCTTTAGCAAATAAATCACGACTGCGTTGCCACAATAAATATCTCCCGCAAACATATCAACATTACCCCAACATTAGGGCTCAAATGGCGAGTAAATGAATCAATCGAGGCGTTGCTAACTACCAATCAATGGCTGATTTGTTCCCAAAAGACCCTGTGTATTGAGGAAAATAGGTAAGGTTACCACTTAATGCGTAAGCGGTGCAGTTTTCTATTCTATGTTTAAATCTTTCACGTCAGATTGTGTCACCTCACTGGAAAAGCCTAACGAGCCAGACTATATTCGTTGTCGTACCAGTGGTATCTATATATTTATTTACTTAAATTTTTCCTAAATACATATAAAGCGAGTTAAGTACAATTAGGTATATAGCTTGGTTTATAACATATGTAGAATTTGGTTTAAATGATATTCATCGCGACCCAAAGAGGAAACTCGGCGATTGTAACCATTGAGCAACATTATATACCATTATTGACTGAAGTTTATATTTATGTACTTATGTGAGAATGATAAAATGGTTTGAATAATGTCTTTTTAATTCTAAATAAATGTTTAAACTACTTTAGTCAGAGATAGGTATTAAGTAGGGGTACAGTCACCTCTGTTATTACCTTTGTCAACTCTTACGACACCGACAGGAAGAATAAGGGGTTTTAAAAATGTAATGTTTAAAAACCAAGATTAATTTGTCTGACACCACACATTACTAATATGGCATTTCGCAGGCCGCCGAAGACGCATAGACACTCTGAGAGAGTTATACAGTACCGCACTTTTTACAGGGCAGGACTCAATACGTTATAGGGTGATATTTTCCTAGTCGCGAGATCACACTGCTTTACTCAAAATAAAATCCTAAATCGCTGTCTCCCCCACTATGTCCTAAGTTTACACTAGTTATGATAAACAATGAAATTTTGCAGCAGTATTAGGGGTATGGGTAGACACGTGCCGATACCATTATGATATGGACTTGTAAAACTAGAAAATGATTGTGAAGTATCGTTTTCATGGGATGATTTATGTTTTTATTATTGTTTTGGTGAGGCATTATCTCAAACGATTTCACATAGTATCTAGGTATTTACAAAATCTAGATGTATAAAACGTCTAAAGATTGTCTTTGTCGTTGTTGTCTAATTCTCTAGATAGATGTATTTAACACATAAATTATACGTGTATATATATATACAAATATACAAATCAAACTCTTGTTTCTATCTGAAACATTTAGCCGCAGACTATCCACTGCTAGATTTAGGCCTCCTTTAAGGACCTAAATTTTAATTTGAATCAAATCAAGCTTTTATGCTTTTGACCATCACGCTCACCCTTGTCTTTGCTTAGTTCAATCGATTCGGTAAATAGCTTAACATTTTGCTCTACCATTTTTGGTATCGAAACACACAAATTCACTATTTAAATCTACATTATCTCTGGTAGAATAGAAAGTGTATAGTTGCAAATGTTGCCCACTGTACACGGGCACGTGCCATCTGTGACACTTGCAAAAAAGTCACGTGTCCCTTTTAAATCTTACATGTTACTCATTTATGTACTTTTAGGGGAATTTGTGGGGTAAACCCCTTATATATAGAACCCCTGCTTAAAAGTTTTACAAATGTAGATATTTGTAAAGACATTTAATTGATATTTTCTTTTTATTGAATTAATAAACAAAACTTGAAGATTCAATAGTATTAATTAATTAAGTTCAAAATCATTCAGACATTCATATAATATACTCAAGATGTCAACTATGTACAAATGTACCATAAATCTGTAAATAAAATCACCCCTTTAGAGCGAAATTTATCAATCAAAGCATTGTACTTTGGTAGCAGAAAAATAAATAATAGCACACATACGTATAAACAAATTCTTAACATCTAAAGTTGCTCAACCAACTCTTAAATTTGTAGAACTTGAAAATGGATTTAGAAATTCCTAAATAATACAAGTTGCTTAAGGTGATACCTCGGCGAACACTAGCGCCACCGTCATTTAAAATTCATTATTCACTGAAAACACAAGTTATCAAAAATCCGTGTTATATAATTAAGGTTCTGGATCTAAAGCTAATTTTAACCATATTAAATCATTAAATTATAGTTCCCTATAGTTATAAATTGCAAAACTCCTAAAAGTGGCCGTTTTAAGTACTATTGCAATTTGTAACTATAGGGAACTATAATTCAATAATTAAATATGTTTAAAATAAACTTTAGATCTAGAACCTTAATTACATAACACGGATTTTTGATAACTTGTGCTTTCAGTGAATAATGATTTTTAAATGATGGTGGCGCTAGTGTTCACCGAGGTATCACCTTAAGAGGTTGACTTCTTTTATAGATTTTTTTACCTCTTTTTAAAATGTCAAGTAAGTAACAATATACTACCATTTTTTTACTCTGTCTACCCCGTATGGAATAAATACGTGATTATAATTATGTTTGTATGTATGTACTACTATTTTCATAAACATTATCGGTCTTTCATTTTAACTGTAACCTAACTGTAACGTAGATAATTAAATAAATAAATAGTCTACACATTATTTCCATTATACATAACAAAAGACTGTACAGTTTTTCATTGCGCGTTGTCGGTGTGACTCGGCGGTTTTTTTGTTCCCAAACGGTTTGATGTAATTTAGAAGGACCGATGTTCGGTAACTGGTAATCCGATCGGAGATAAAACTAATTGAAGCTAAGTGATGGGCAAAAAATTTGTTTATGAAACATCAGGAAAATAACCTGAGTTTTTTTTTTCATTTTACCTAAGTAGGTAAAATGAAAAAAGTAGGCATACCTACCTTAAAAAACAAAGTTTGTTTTTAAACACATTCAAATAATATTGACAACATTACTTTTGCGCTTTGCACAAGTGGCATGATATCCTGTTACAGAATAAACCACTCCTTATCTTAAGTAAATTTATTATATAAATATTGAGAATATTTATCTAGCAAGAAAAAACAAGCGACCTTATTTTAAAAATTGTAAAAATTTCAATTACCCGCTTAAATAAACAAAAAGTAATGCATACATACGTCAATCACTCAAACCGAGAAAAACAGCGAATCGTTACCATAATGTTAGTAATTAAAGAAAAACAATTAAACATTTTCTCGAAATACCACCCTTTCTGATATAATAATAACTCTAATTTGTTCCTAATTGGTTATTTATTTCATCGTAACCTATGCCGATTCGTGTGGCACGACGAAGCTTAAATTGAATTTATTTAATCAAATTTAAGCTCTATTTCTTTACGTGTACAGTTGATATTTATATAGATTAATATCTATGCTTGTTTTTGCGGTAATTGTACCTTGTCACACCAGTGCATTTCACGTGCACTTAGTGGCACGAACATTGTGATTAAATTTTAAACGTGAAATGTTAGAAATTATTTTCTGGAGCTGCGCGTGGATGGGTGGGCGTCGGTGGCACGGAAGTGTTCTCATTAACAGGTACGTAATGAACCTACTGGCGCGAGAAATTTAATTAATTAGTTTATAATAAAAATATTGTATTTGTTCGCTCGCTGTAACAATTGGATACGTTTCGAAAACCCTAGTTAATCAAGCATTGCGATCGAAATTGTTAATCGTTCGACAACAAACATCAATGGATTAATCATTTTTTTTGCTAAAATGTTAAATATTCCAATTCATGAACTTTAAGACAAGTATGTTTTAATTATCTTTATTTTTGTCCCGCTGCTGGGAATAGGTGTCTAAACGAGGATCAAAGGTATAAGCTCAAGATTTTCCAGACAGCTTGTTACGAGGAGCACTCTGAGAATCACAAGGCTGGACACTGGACAGCTAACTAATAATCCACTTCAAAACAGGCTTCCCAAATATAAGACATTAGGCTGCAAAGTAAGTGTGTTTGGGCTAGTCATATTTCTCGCATGCTCCCTGAACGATGAGTAATTGCAACGACTATTTAGATACCTGAGGATGGTAATAGAAACACGTAATCAGTGGAGTGACGATCTGAAGGGCTTCGAAAAGCATTAGTTGAAGTTGCCTGAAAGTAAGTATATTTTGACAAAATATATCTAAAAAAATTAAGTGTGTTTTCCACCTAAAAAAAATAATCACTTTAACATTCCATAAAAATAATAACCATACCATTGCAATAAAGACTCTAATTACATGCAAATTTTAACAAAGACTTTAAAATTCCGTTTTAGCATTCTTTTTCCACTGGCTATTGAATTACCTATTCCAGTTATTTTTATGACGTACAAAACACGGACGAAATGCAAAAAGAAAATTAATTATTATTTATTCTGAACGCATTTCATTTCAAATAGCACGAACATAGAGCTTTAATTTGTGAAGAAAAAAAGCATTCAATGTACTGGCTTTACAAGAGGCACCTACTCGCGTACTCGAATGTAAAAATCAGATGGTGCTATGGAATAGGAGCCGAGCCGTTCGAAACTTCGAACGCATTTTGGGTAAAAAAGATTCTATTCGATTTGATTCTAAATTTGAATTTAAAATTTACACTCTTTTTAAATTAAACAAAATTGCCTAAAACATTGTCCAGAGAAAGTAATACATAGACTCTGACTGCTTTTTAGACATTCCCATGAGCGCAAAGACCCTGGAAAAGATATCCCAAAGAAGTGCAAGGCCCTAGACAAAAGCTCATATTCTAAAAAAAAATCTGACTTCGAAAAGCACAAGGTTTTCTATACACTTTTTTGTAGCATGCTATATTCAAAGTCGCACAACATTTTTTCCACAATCACCTGCGGTCCTTATCTCTACATCTTTTTCATCTACGACCGCAGATCGCTTATCACTTGGATCCCAAATAGGAATGTAATGAAAAAACATATCCTACCCTTTGTTTGTGAACGGAAAGGAACAATTAGGTGTTTCGCTTCCCGCCTCGGCTAGAACCGAGCACTTCGCGGGATTGTTAATATCAAATATTAAAAGTGTTCAAACAACCTCGGATATGTAGAGGTGGGGTAAATTGTAATACACAATGTAACAATGAAGGGTGAAAACAGAACTTTAAATACAAAATATTGCAATTTTCGCTTCGGTTTTTTAAACACATTGTTAACTTAAACTACTATTTTTGCTATTACGCCTTAATTAAGTAAGTAAGTAAGTAAGTATATCTTTATTCACAAAAAAACATGGTATACATTGGTGTTACAATTATTAAATATTGTGTCACATGTTTTGTCATATTAAATGACGTGTGAATGCATAACGTGTCATATTGAATTATAACTTAAATTTTACATTATAAACATATTATCAAAGAAAATTGCATATCATAACAAAAAAAATAATAATAGGAAATTCACATGCAAATGTCATTGTTTACTCTGAAGGTCAAAAAATTCATTAATGTCATAAAATGGTCTGTCATGTAGCCATATGCTTAGATTCTTTTTAAATGAGTAGTTAGTCAAGTGTTTCATATCATTGGGCAAACAATTATAAATACGAATACACATATTATGTGGACTGTTTAAACATTTTTTTGAGTGTGCTATATCATCTAGTACAAGTCGATGTGGATTTCTTTGAGGTCTATTATTTACATCAATAGCTTTCCTAAACAATTTTATGTTTTTATGTAAAAATAAACATATTTCATAAATGTACAGAGATGGTAATGTCAAAATACCCATTTTTTTTATATAGTGGCTTACATGTGGTGCGTGGAGGGACTCCACATATTGCCCTCACGCATTTTTTCTGGGCTATGAATGTCTTTTGCCATTCTGTACTATTACCCCACATCATTATACCGTAGCGCAGTACCGATCCCACGACAAGATAGTGTCATACATATCTTGCGCATTACTTTGTGTATAGTTATCATCATTATCATTTAACTTCCTCCGTGGTTCATTGGTTGAAGCATTTGCCTGTAAACCCGAAGGTTAAGGGTTCGATTTCACGGGAAGCAAACTTCGTTTAGTTGTTTCTGGTTTGGATAGAACATTGCAGGCGTGAATTAGCTGATTGTCTGATAATTTTTTTTTTTGGTATCTTGTATTTGACTGTTGATTCCGGGCTTCGGAAGGCACGTTAAGCCGTTGGTCCCGGCTGCTATCTGGTAGTCGTTAATGAAACAGCATCAGATATCGAGAGGTTGGTTTCGAAGAACTCTGACACCAGTTTGGATATGCATATTCGATTGACCGTGATACCTACATGAAATTATGATGAAGTTCTTTTCGTCTTTACTTAGAGCATCATACCAACAGGACACGCCTAGCGCATCTATTTCTACGTGAAAAAGTCTGCGCGCGGGGCGAGGTAACATACAACAATAAGTATTAACACTAATGCATTCATCGGTTACGTGTCGCTATGCATTTGGCAAAATTATCCAACACAAGCAAAAAATACACGCACACAAGTACAAGCAGTATGGCATAGGGCTGTTCTGTTAGTGGCCATTGCCGTGGTGCGTCTTTATGCAATTGCTAATTCTATGTGAAATATAAATTGTTTTATTCCAATGTCCATTTAATTATTACAGATATTTTGTAGAGTACGGATTACATATATCTTTAAAAATGTTACATTTCTTTGTATTACGATATAATATATGTAACCTTTGATCTATGTGTGTACGTTTATGAAGTTCATCAACGTAACACTACAATCTCACATTTGGTATTGATTGAACGAAGCGCCGCTGCTAGGGTGCGGACACAATAGTATTTTTTCTTAACCTATATTAGTAGAAAACCTATATTATAAAAAGAACAGCGAAAAAATTCTGTATAGATATGCTAATTACGATGGCTAAAGAAAAGCTAGCTTTCTTGTCATCAGCGGCGGAGATATGACAAGCAATCATTTGCTTCGATCTCAAGGTCTCAAATCTCAATTAGCGATTTATTAAGAAGTTATTTTCTTGCTAGGCAAGTGTCGAAGGGTTACTGTTATGTAAACAAACAAAAAACCCAAACAAACTCTACCATGACAACTTTAGTAAACAATCGTTGTGTTGGTACTAAATCAACACAAATTAGCATTACCATATTTAGTAGGAAAGACATATTTGTATTAGATAAACAATACATTTGCATGTTCGAATTTAATTGGCGTTATATATCTATCTGTCTGTTTTGTACCCCTGTGCTTAGAATAGGGGTTGGGGCCGCGAATCTTGATAGGCTTCGATAGATTGCGTGATGGTTAAGTGATTGAAATTTCCAAGGCTAAAAATACAAGCAAATTTTTTCTATCACATATTTTTTTCAATAGTCATTAAGACTACTTAAAAAAGAAAAAACCTAATTTGTAATTTATACCACAATGTTTTATACTTTTTTGGCGTATAAGTAGATCTGAGAATGGCACATTTCCATCAGATTTAAATGTGCGGGTCAAAGTCTGTATAGCGTAAGATGTCGGTGTGTACGTGATTAACCTCATGCAAGGTTGTATTTCAATCAATAACAACATAACTATGTTCTACGGTAAACAAGGTTAAATAGACAATTATTCAAATTCTATGAAGGTTTTCTTTGACTCTTAGCAATCGTACTTTCACGATACCAAAAAGCAACATTTTAATTAATAGATTTATGTAAAAGTTTACCATATATGTATATATATTTTAATTTACCATATTTGTCTTATAGCTACGCTATATCTCCCATGATCATATATTATATAGCTCCCATGGGATACTGATAGTATATCTACAACCGCATCATAGTCAGCACGCGACCTGTCATTATCCCTTATCGAGATTTAGCACTGAATTATTTATAAATAGGGTTCAAACTAGAGTTTATAACTACTAATAAAATTACGTCACGCAAAATTGAAGTATCCACAACTTGTTTGTATGTAATAACTTTATAAAAGTACATTAAATAGAATAAATCCATTGACTTACCTATCACATGAAGAGATCTCTACTAAGCGGACCCTGGGCTTCAAAGCAATCGACTGAGGAAGCAACCGGGAAAGCGCTAAGATGAGAGAGAGAAGAGATCTCTACTAGCTTTGTTGCACCACAAAATAATAAAATTAGATAAAACAGACTTACAAAACTTTACTTAAAACAATAACAAGGACAAAATTAAAATAAGGCAAGTGGTAAAAGTAATTCTACAAATCTGTTGTTCTTTGTACATAATTTGAATATATGATTTACTTGCTTGTAAGTAATGAGCGTCACCTGACTCTTTGTCTGTCTGTAATCAAGTCTAGCAAACGTTGGAAGAATAAAATAGTACCTTAGAATTTGGTACGACTTTTGCATCATGATGAACAAAAAACATATTCTAAGTGTTCTTATAAGCCTCTTCTCAATTCATTCTGTTGTCAATCAGTGAGTCGTATGGTACCTTGAGTTGAGTTTCGATTGATCGATTAGTGACATCGACAGGGAAATTACAAGATTTATATAAATAACATTCTGGCTTAAAGATCTTCTTAAGCTTGAAATTGCAACACTTCGCAAATACTGTTTTATCCTATACTAGCGACCCGCCCCGGCTTCGCATGAGCATAAAAACCTTCCTTTTGAATCACTCTATCCATTAAAAAACCGCTTTATAATTCGTTGCGTAGTTTAAAAGATTTAAGCATACAAAGGTACATAGGGACAAAGAAAGCGACTTTGTTTTATACTATGTAGTGATTTATATCGAATGGGTTTAGTGATCAAAGACAGTTATCAGAGTGTCAAGACGATTTCATGACTCCAGAGTTGGTTTGTTTGACATCTTCCAGATGGCTTCTGGGACATTTTTGGTTTCCGTCCCAGTAGCTTAATATGCTTTTTCGAACACACAATCATATTTACTATCAGATCATCAGGTGATTTAACTATGGTTTATTTGATTGATTTCATTATAAGCTTTATAGTATAGGCAAAATAACCTTGTCATCCTATCGGATAGGTAGGATTTATATTCAATTTTGAGGTATATGAGGGAATTCATATTCAATTGTATAGTTATTGTATAAGCCTTCTGTTCATGATTTTCTCAAGATGATACAACAAGATTGGCAGGGCACAAGACTAAGTAACTAACAACAACTGTACAAGCTAAGAAATAGTTTGTTTAAACACATTAAAAGCTGGAACTACTCAACAGATTTCAATTTATTTTATGATAGCCTGGTTCTTAGGAAAGTTTTAGCCATATAATACATATATAGGCGAAAAACTACGACTCATTAGCTGTACCGAATTAGTAAACAAAAAAATACCTCATATGAATACAGCCTTAGACATTGAACCTGACCCAACAGTGCCCCTGTTCGACACCATCCATAGATCACGCATCACACAGCATCCTCGTAATCGGGGGTCAATGAACCGAATGATAGATGATGCTTTCACCCGTTACCTCATATTATAAGCCATGTTAATCGACCACTTCTGTAGAAATGGATTTAATGAGCATCGATGGGTATTTTTGTGTGGACAGTAGTATGTTGTGCTATGGTTCATAAAATTTTAGGGGTTGATACCTATAGGACTACGACTCGATACTACTAGATAGCCAATACGACTAAATCGCAATTGGACCAAATCTCCATTGGACTTTATCTCGAATTGGATAGTTGTAGCCCAGATACATATTTAACTGAATTCTTTATTTTTCTTTCAACTATGGATTTTGTTTCAAAATTAATAGCGTCAAAAATATAAATATCATCATATACATACATATCATACTATACCTATACTTATGAACAACAAACTTGCGGAAATGGGGATATATACTTAGGCAACAAACACTACAAGTGAAGAGAGTCTTAGTGCTAACAATGCCTCAACTGTTAGAATGCCCCTTATGCCATGCTAAATCTAGTAGAAATAACATTATTGGGGTGACCACAGATGCGACCAGAGTTGCAAATTTGAGAGTTATTAGCAAAGAAGAAGAACTTACAGTTATTAGTTAATTAAGCAACTTTAAAAGAAACAAGTGAAATGGTAAACAGATGATGAACATCAATGGAATGTATGAATACAATATAACTGATAAAATCATTAATCAAACCACCGTCTTCGCCAATGAGGCTCACTATAACATCAGTATAACGATCTAAGTAAAAATCAACAAAGACACATTGCCCCAGTGATCTGGCATCGTTCCAAATTCACGCGACTATCTCGGCCCACACACTGGCTAATTTATCTTGTATTGTTTTCCATCACACGTCCAATCCTTTCATCCAATACTCAGCCTTACTGATTGCCCCATAGCGATTTAATTGGCGCATTTCCCATACAGTTAGCTCGAGATACAAATCAAATAACGGCATCGAAATCAACATTAATTGTTCAGACTGATCGCAATGACGGCCACACAGTACTATCAAAAATAGACAATGGAAATACAACCTTCTTACAACTGAGTAGGAATGGCAATAGAAAGCAAATCTACTTATCGATTAAATCGTGCAGACGATTGTAAGACGCCTCATCAACGCCTTTAATTCTCTTTAAATGAGCCTGAAGAAAAAGTATCGCTGTGAATAGGAAAATAAGTTCAACCATATGTTGATTTGAAAATCGATTAAATACTCATTGCTAATTTGTGATTCATCATAGAGTTTTTGTAAATTAGTACATAATAAGAGATTACTGTCTTAATAACTGTCTAAATTAATATATACACAAATTTGTAATTTTTTTGTTAATTGTTGTTCACTTTTTCCATTGTGTAATATCAAATAAACATTTTTTCTTTCTTTCTTTCTAAATTATGATCATGTGTAAAACTTGTTACTTACACTTAAATATACAATTTTTTTCTTTCGTAATTTTCATATATGGTGCCAAGTAAGCAAAGAATTTCTCAATACAAATACTATTTCGGATGGAATGCATAAATTAATTTCCCGAAACGCAAAGAGAAGCAAATGAGCGACCAACTATTTGTATTATGATATTAGCTTTAGTCTTTACCTTCTTCCAAACCTTCTTACCAAAATCTTCTCCCTTTCATAATTGTATTGTCAGTTTCTTAATACATCTTGTCATTATCCGTCTACATCTTACTAAAAACCTACATCCTTCTAAAAAATAACTTCTTATTAAAACTGTAATAAGCATTGATCCAGAAAAGGATAGAACTTATATTCTAAATCTTCTAGCATTGCTATTTTCAAATTCCTTACACCAAGACTCTCAAACCCGCCAAACTTTATTGTGGCCTTTGCATTTTGGACCCTCACAGCCGCACTCAGTCGTTTAATGAAGCTTAGCCAACTCCATTTCCTCTGAGATCTATAGTTAATAAGGAGATGCTTTTTCTTCTTCTAGTGTTTCTCCATGCCTACGTTGACCGCAGCTCTGACAATTGAAAGCTCAGGCCCCGTTTATGAATAACAAATACGCAACAAATGTTATGAGTATGACGGTCTGTGTTGATTCCACATACATATTAGAATAAACAATACTAAACATCAAAGACTCGAGCAAGTTAATGAAATTCCAGTGATGTCCCAAAATAGTTGACCAAATTAGCGATACCCAGTATTAGTAATTAATTTAATTTAATATGCCAAGATTTAATTAGAGTTCAGTTTGCGAAGCCCATCCCGATATATCTGTTCTTAGAAACCGTATGCGCGTATGAATTATGTCTCGTACAAATATTTTAATACGTTCATCTTTGAGTTAGAATAGCTTAGTTCATCGGTAATAGAGCTCGCACTGCTTAATAATTATAATAACGGGTAACTATTTTGTAAAATAATTATTTATATTACTTCTCGTAATGTTTTGTTAAATTTGATCAAAGCCTACAAAAACTGCGCTGGATTTTTGAAGTGTCGCGGAAAGACCGAATGAAAATCTATGGCGTACGGGAGAGACAAGCTAAAGGAGAATTACAATGAAAAAAGAAAAACAAACAATTAAAATGGTAGGTCACGTGTTATGGTAACTAGTAAGTTACGTAAGGAAAATATTTTTGGCCATGCCGCTTCTTCGGGGCCCGATAGACGGGAAAACCCAAAAAGTGCTGGCTTCATGTTCGCCGCGGCGCGGCGTAGGATATGCCTGCCAATAAGTAGACCACAGACTACAGAAAAAGTTACACTTAGACATTCGTACAACGTGTGATGTATTACAAAATGGACCAGTGCAATGGCTATCGAACCAAGTCCAATTATATATCAAGAATAATAAGATCTATATATCATTAGCAATTCATAATTCCGCTTGTCATAATTTATTCAGGAACAAAGACTGGATTAATAGGAACGTTTTGCTTAAAAAAATTCAATGTTTGCGGCCAAGGAATTTATATTGTGGAGAGGTATTTTTTATTGCGATACCAATTTATAATTTTACTTTATTGTAATTTTCTTTTTGTTTCTGTTCTCATTTAGAAATGGGCAAATGAAAATTTATAATTAGAAATGTTATATTTATGTCACTCCTTATGTAGATATATCTAAATGAACTATACCTAATTCAATTATGAAAAAATGGTACTTTTAGTTAGGTCCAATATTATCTCAGTCGTTTTTATACGATTCACATGTTTTCTCACATATTATAGCTAAGAATCATGTATGATTCATAATTTCGTGTAGGTGATACGGTAAATTGATCATGCACACCCTAGTGTCAGAGTTCTACGAAACCGCCTTTCGGCCTCTCACGTGGAGAACCACGTCTGCCATGCGGAGCCAACGGCTTAACGTGCCTTCCGAAACACAGAATCATCTTTATTTTCCAACAATCAGGTGATTCACGCCTGCAATGTCCTAACCAAACTGGAAACAAATAAACAAAGTATCCTTCCACTGTGAATCAAACCCACGACTCCCGGGTCTATAGGCAAACGCCTCAACCACTTGACCACGGAGGTAGTTGATGATGATGATTTGCGATTCAGTGACACTAGTATGAGAATGTTGAAAAGAAACTAACAACTTTTAATTAGTACATAATTAATAAATACCTCTATAAATAATTATTATTGATATGTTGCTTAAGCACACGACCCAGAGTCGACTTTTAATTGCTTTCCGGTTGTTATCTTCATGGGATAATTCCGCCGTCGTATGTTCCTTTATTAAATTTTAACGTAATTTCTCTATGCAGTAAAGTACTTTAACTACCTACTGCTAACTAGTGCTGGCACGAAACAATTCACAGGTTTGCAACAATCACTTATAGCGCTTTAAGCGGTAACTGATTGCATGCGACATGGCGGACGGTAATGGTCGCGTTTGTTACTTTATGATTAAATAGCTTTTGCTCTAGACTGGAGCTTGTTCGCCTAGCATATGGCATGCGTGTTCGTAACGGTCGTGCGTGTCAAGCGACGGCAAGCCTGGCCTGACTTGCATAGGTCGCCACTAATGGCATTTATCTTCTCAGAAATGCGAAAATTTAATCCCCGTTCGGTAAATCGTTCAGTTTTTTCAGCAGCTTTGTTCAGCATACTCTTGACATTGGAACTAAAGTGTTCAACTCCATAGGACGAGCGAAAGTAGGTAAAATCTAACGCATGATTCTACCCGAACACAGTTAAAATATTTCAAAGTTCATGCTTGTCAAACGTAGCTGACCCAGAATTCATATTTAATACTAAAATATTATATATACATGTACAAAACTTAACCACCTACTACCTGAAATAAAACGTAAAAAACACTAAAATTCGAAATATTCCTCCGCATCTCTGTCAACCTGAAATAAGTAAGTAGAAAATATAGTAGTGTGTAATAATAATTAATTATGTATGAGTAATATACCTCAGTAAATAATATTTTGTAGTTCAGAAGTATGAATATTATAAATGCACCACTAGCTACTTCCTTTATTAAAAGTAGAGTTAGTAGCACAAAAATACATTCAAAAAAACCAGATGTTTTTTTTCTGCCACATGTTAGTGTTTTTCCTTCCATGCTGGTCTGGGAGAAAAAGAAAAACATAGAATGTACCAGCTGCTTCTTTTTCCGCGCGAGCCGTAAAAGTCGACTGAAGGTATTGGCGAATGTGGAAATCATAAAATAGGCGATGCGGCTAGCAACCCATCACTATTGATTTCCGGTTTCAACTATCTTCACGCTAAACGTGGTCTAAGGTCTTATGGCCCTAGGCTCTGTCTTTTCCGTATGAGATAAAGACGTGAATATATGTATGTTATTGTTTTCTATTCTAAAAAGCGTCATGTCCATAAGTTTCCCTCTTAATTCCACGTGTAGGATAAAGGATACTCATATTTTGCCCGGTTTAATTCCGTGTCCGCCAGCCACCTGACTGCTGCTATATTGGCTCGGTAAATCATGCCAGACCTGGAGAACGCCATAGTTTCAGACGCCCATACTGAAGTTAAAAGTTAGAAATTTCATCGTCATCGCTTACACGGCCGTTCTTTTGATTTGTGGGCGATCCACAACGATTTGTGTCCTTTTACTTTATGGTCGATGTGAGTCTGTTTCAAGTATTGTTCTGTTTAGACGAATGGATAAATGAACAAACGAATGAAGGATTATGATCCGTGTGTGGTTGTGGCCAATAGGGTCAGATTTTTTGAAGTTGTTTAAAGATTTCTGACATAACCTTACTATATTTTTTTCAGCCTACTATTAATTTGTCCCACTGCTGGGCAAAGGCCTCTTCCCTCCTTCTCCACTCATCCCTATCCATGGAAACCTCTAGCCACTTGTCCAAAAAGTTGTCGAGAGCGTCACGCCACTTTCTCCTTGGTCTGCCTCTATCTCGTCGGCCGTCCGGTATCCAAAAAGTGGTCATTGCTGCCCACCTTTCTGACATTATATATATTATAAATAAAATGTTAAAGATATATCATCTCAAAGAAAAGTAGCTCTACCAACGTAGAAAATAAAACTTAACTTGCGAATTTCCTCATTAATAAATAGAAAGGGTCCATCAAGAGGTATTTACACCACGAAATGAAACGTATCTGGGCTTCACTGCAAATCCAGGCCTTATCTACCCTCTCATTTATAACAGGGTATCATTGAATGACGTCACTGGGGTCGTAATAATCTCGGGGCTAAGAGGTCGTAGATATGAGAGCCAGTTAAGTGCATCTTAAAAATTTTACTGTCATAATGGAGACAAATGAGATTAAACAGAATTACGTTGCCAGGAAAATGGTATTATGTAGTTTAATTAATGTATATAGTGATTAAAGAGTTCGAAAATTTTATTTAGATGTAAATACTTCCATTTAATTTCTGAGGATACTAGTCTTGTGCAAATAGTTTCGATAAAAATAACATATATATTAGCTTAGATTCCTTGTCAAAACACTTCTTATACATTTAAAATATAACCTACACAACCTAAGTAAAAAGGGTAGGTACCTATTAACATTTCCACTGTAAAGATTTTCTGCGAAGAAAAATGAGAAAAACACACACATCTTCATTAGAGCGTGTAAACCACTCACCTCTACTTAGCTATAATACTTATATATTCTTCAATTCTATATTCAGTATTAATTTCATAAGATAAAGCTGTAACAAATAAAAGTGTCGTTGAGATCGTTATAACGATACTAAATTCAAAAGTGAAACTGGAAATGAGAAGACACCACAAATAAATCCATTAACTTATGAATATTATTACAGAAATTACACAAGGAAGCTTAGGAATCGTTTGAAGTTCTAGGAATATTTCATTATGTTATTTACAACGGACAGACGCAAATGTTTATACAGTATTCATACTAATATAATTAAATGCAAACACAGCGCAAATATGGAAATATAATGCAGTTGAAATTGTATTATTTTGTGTCATGGAAGTATGGAATTCACTTTATTTGTACACATTTGCGTATTTATTTATTGTTAACTATACAAATGGTGGTTATTGGCAATTCTACCAATCAACTATCAGGAGCTTAGGACCAAACAGAAAGTATGATCGTCGACTAAAAGGTGTAAGTAAGGGTTTTTCCTGCCATGCGAATTTATACGCCTGCGTCGCGCGCGGATGACTTCCGCATTCTTATATTTCATATATGTGTTTCCTATCCTGCTGGTAGACTTAGGTTTTATTAAACTATTTTGATAATTATTTAATAAAAAAAAAATCTTAGAAATTTTGATTGACTTCGGGCGCACAGCTAGCGTGCGTTCTACCCGGATACGGACGTACAGAATACCACCTTACGTACCTACGTGGCCAACTGTACCTTTGTGAATTATTTAAAATCCCATTTATAATTTTTGATCTGGCTGTACAGGTTATTCAAGCTGAGCAAAATTAATACAAGGAGGCTTTACTTGCACACATAAGAAAACGAAAACAGATAGCACTAAAAATGAACTTATGCCCTTATAAGATACTTTTTATAAATGATGTAAGGCAACGTCAGACTGTGATACAGAAAAAAAACTTTAAACTTTAAATACTTAACTAACATGATAATGATGAACTGTTCAAGCCACAGATTAAAAACGTAAACAAAATATTTGCAAATCTGCTATATTTGGTAAAAACAAAAGTATAATCAATTAACAAAACTTGGGACTTCCGCCAATTGTACTTAATAAATTTAAAATTTTATTGTAAAACTGTTTATAAGACAAATTGCTAATAAATCATAAACATTAATAAACGATAGTAGAAATAATTGCATAGTAAGCCACCGACAAAAGGACATATATATTTCCAATTTATTGAAACACCATAAGCCATTTCGAATACTCATGATCTTACAAGGCGGACATATAATTATCTAAGACAAAAGGCTATAACTATTTTCCCTTACCCAGAAAGTTTCATTCTAGGTAAGGGAAAAATATTTACTTTTTACTACTTGGAATTCTAACCAATTAAATTCTCACCGGATGAAATAGACACTGAAAATCATAAAACAGTGCAATTATCATTAAAACATGTACCGCCATTACTTGTATATGTCAATCATCATTACCGGTTGTGGTGGGTACTAAAACGCCAAGAACAGAATTAGATCTTCCTTATTTAAGCACGGTAATGGATATAAACTTCGAATTCGTTCGTTATAGTAAAACCTTCTGCCTCTATTAGTCAAGCGTGAGTCGAAGTTTTGTCATTCTCTATGTTCCTCTAAAAATAAGTACAAAGCGCTTTATTTCGACAAGACTTGTGCAAGGATTCGGTTCTGCTAGAATGGAATCCTTGCTTGGAAATCTGACTCGGTCTTGATCGAATTTGACCAAATAAATTATGTGTACGATCACGATATGTCTCAACACTATCCTCCAGTGGTTAGGGCGTTTGCCTAAAATTAGTTCTGAAATGCCCAAAATATTGAACCTCCACAAAAAATGCCGTCTCATTCCTATGACTTACGAGTACAAAAATTATTTTAGGGCATAATTTAAAATTCTTACAGATTTGGAAACCCTCATAAATATACAAAAACTGCCTCCTTGAAGTCGGTTAATCAAAAGAAAATTTAACTGAGACCAGTAAAAGCTTGTACGAATGCCATTAATATAAGATTCGCTATGATTCAGTTTTCTTCCAGTTTCCAACATTCAAGTGATAATTAAAATAATTTGCAGTCGCTCAGAAAATCCCTTTGAATAAAAACCAACTTAGCAAAGTCTAGAATAACTCTCCCACAGTTGGACTAAGAATTTCTCTAATTGCAAAAGAGACATGCAAGCAATGAGTTAATTTTGTAAATATATAGAGCAGACTTGATCCAAAATTTTACTTCATGTATAATGTTTGTAGAAATAACGTTCATTGTTGCAAGAAGACTAGGTTCTTAAGAAAACTCATTTGGTTGTGGAATATAAATATACTAAATAAATAATAAATATACCAAAATTGTAATTATTGTATTGCTCTAAATTCTTGTTTTCCTTTTAATATATTACAGAAGCGCTGACATTATATACCACTCAAATTTATTTAGACTCCTCTATATGCGAAAGTCACTTTGTCCGTCTGTTATATTTAAAAGTCTGTTACTGTACTACTACTTACATTGGGCTACCTTAGTGTGGGCTAAAATATCATATTAACATGCTGGTAGAGTCACTGGCAACTATATTTTTTTTCTTTTCCTATCGTACCCTTATATCGTACCACAGCAGTTCGTGTAAATAATTTGTTTTGAAATTTAATACCAAAGGTGTTGTCAGTTTTATGCAGAAAACTTCAATGCTACAAGTTAACACGCAACAGTTATACGTCATGCACTTGTGTGACAAGGGAATACTGTAATTGAATATGTACATTGTTCTAAATTGTACTAATTTGGGACGATTTGTGAATATCTACATAATATATAATAGTGTGAAATCATCGCTATAATGTTAAACACATTTTTTTTAACCATCTGTTGCCCGCGACTTCGGCAGCATGGTACTTGATTTAATCGCGCTAAGAAGTAGCCTCTGTTTGCCCATAGTTTCTAACTATATGTATACCAAATTTCATCATAATCGGTCCGGCGATTCAGCTGTGAAAGCGTTACCAACAGATAGACAGAAAGACTTTCGTATAATATTAGTATAGAAGTATGGATAATAGCTTTTCTTCGAAAATAACTTCTATTCGTTCGCCGAATATTGAAAAAGTGATAAATGAGAAAACATGTTTTTTCCTGACCCACTAAATAAATAGACTCAAAATTACTGTTTGCATGATACTGTGAAGATATTGAATTAAGACAATTTTTAGTGCAGAATATGGTATATATAATGATTTGTTTAAACCTCTACAGACTATTATAGTCTTTTATGTTTTATGTAGGTATATAAATGGGCAACTTTTTCTTCTAAGTGCAGGATCGTTAAGCCAATATTTTTTTACACCATTTAATCCGCTTAGCGCCGAGCCGAGCTAAAACACGGCCACTTTACGTCGCACACAACTTAGTGTAAGTGTTAAGCTGCTTACAAACACTATAAAATAACACGAATAGTGCTAACCTATTTCTTAATAATTAATTAGCGCAACCATTAACCGGGGAAGATAATCTTTATGTTTTCTTGGCGGCTTAAATCACGACGGCGACGTCGGGTAAGGTCAGGAGAGTTATTTTTGAAATCTGTGTCTCACGCAAAATCGGTGAGTCGAATATTTTTCATTCAACATAACAGATTGTTGGAGAAGAATAAATATATTTTTCTCTTTTTATCTTATCTAGATGGAGTCCATTGCTGGACACTTAGAGGCTTTGTTTGACGTTTATTTATTTATTTTAAACTAGCTTTCGCCCGCGGTTTCGCCAAAAAAGTTCCTCGTAAATTTGCCACAGGAACAGTGATTTTTCCCGGAAAGAAAGGTATCTTTTGTCTTTCTCAATACTTATATATATGTGTATGTTAAATTTCAGGATGATTGGTGCAGTTGATAGAGCGTGAAAGCGTAATAAACACACAAACAAACGCACTTTCGCATTTATAATATTAGTTAGGAAGTTAGGATTAGGAATTATCGAACTTTAAAAAATTTTTTATTGTCATTCATATAACGTAAGCTTTTTTATTCGAAAATTGTAGTATTTCTATAAATCTGATGTTAAAAGCTTTTAAATTTCAAACCACCACTTCCACCACTTGGCGCCATTGTAGAAAACAAAACAAAAATACAAATAAAATTTAGAACTAAAAAATAATTGCGTCGATTTCTTTATCAGCGGCATCTGAATTTCGAAAGAAAGTGCCGAATATTAGAGCCAATTAACACCGGGCTAAACCCTTCTTTATCTTAACGATGATACTTTTGTTCTGCTTCCACTATCGACACGTGATAAGAGTGTTTAAAAAACAGACGCCATTTTGTCGTATTGGCGTGAAACAGGTGAACTGTGTTCAGATACTGGACATACTGGCTGATAGAGTAGTTTACGTAGAAGCGGTAATCTGTTTAAAATTTGTTCTTTTTTTTAATACTTAATACCAGCTTTTACAAATTTTAAACAGATTACCGCTTCTACGTAAACTACTCTATTTAAACTAGCTTTATATATATAACTGCCAGTAAAGGGTAAACCCTTTACTGGCAGTTTGTTACAATGCATCACAATTGATCAAATTTTGAGAAGTAAATTAATTATTATTTGACTTAATTATTTTTAAAGGTCCATAAATCTATTTATTGCTGAATAGGCTATCAATAGTACTAAGATAAAAAACCTTTTGCCTTTATAGACTAATAATATTTCTACAACTTTAAATTGATACCAGAAAGGCGAAAGAAAGAAGATGCTTTCTTAAACTCACCTGGCTTAACTAAGTTATTCAAAAATTAATACAAAGCTGTGATCGTACCCATAAACGAACTGTATCTTCTACGACACATTAAATAATCTCTGACAGTTTTCATGTCCCGAGAGACTCGACTGTATCAATATCCGTGACAACGACACCTGCCGTCAGGATTCGTAAACATTTTATCTTCATTATTACTTTTGTTCTGCGCACCTTTTGTTTTGGGCTACATTTAATGTAGCTAATACGTTACGCCTCACTCGTTTCCTCTGAGGTGGAGTCCGATTTCTTATTGATTTGGCTTTGAATATAAATGAAGTGAGACGGTATAAAATTTTGACGTATAATTTACGTGTGAGTTGGCTAGAAGATCGGATAAGAGAATTTTTATTATTATTATGTAGTTTAACGTAACGTATGAGCGTAATATCCTGAGGAAAAAAAAGGAATTCTTTTAAAGGTCCATAAATCTATTTATTGCTGAATAGGCTATCAATTGGTATGAAGAGCCATAAAAGAAATAAAGACATAAGATTACCTAATTTTGACGTTTTCCTATGCTTTGCGTTTGCTTGAATCATCATCATTATTTTCAGCTGTAGGTGGTCCACTGCTGGACATAGGCCTTCCGCAAGGATTTCCAGAATGATCGGTTGGAAGCAGCCTGCATCCAGCGCTTGCCTGCGAACTTCTTCAGTTATCCGACCATCTAGTCTTGTTCACTAGAGAACCTTTTTGCCCCATTTGTTTGGTTGCAACAGGGAACTTTTGCGAAATGGGGAGCTTTATTTATTACCTTAGTATCAAAGTCATTTTAAAATAAATTATTTTTTAAATTCATACTAGACGTCATCTTTCATAATGAATTGCAAATCTTTGCTAATATAACATGAAATTATAAGATAGTTACATCGAATTTGTTTGTTCGTGTTGATTGATGATTTGATTTATTTCACACGGATTCGACGATGACATTCACAAGGAAAATTTTAGAGGCATTTTAAATAGGTAAAAATAACAGACTATAGAGATAATATATTTGTGTTGAAATGTTAAAAATAGAAAAGCAGACCCTGAGCTCCTAAGCAACCAGCTAAGGACGCAACCGTCAAAGCGCTAAGATGAGAAAGATAATATTTTTGTAGTCAATGATTTTTTATGAATTTTATTTTATTAGATACTTGAATATCTTGTAACGATATAAAAATCACATTAAACTAATTCGTAACACCTCTAGAAGGGCAAGCATTTATTTTACTGTGTCGTCTTTTGTTAAAACCGGCCAGTTATGAATGAACCGTGAACATTAATACCTTTAACCCTTCTTTTTGGTCAAGAGTGTGCTATTTTTACTAGTGGGGATCTTCTTTGCTGGTTTATGGGGTCTGGGAATTCAATATCAGGATTCTAAGCAGGTGTGTTTTAAAACAAGACAGCCCCTGCATTGGGACACACGGGCAATTTTTTAATTAGTTTCTCCTGTGCTTTTATACTTTTGAACAAACTAAAATTTTGTTTGCGAAAACAGGATAATACTTGGGTTACAAAGTTTTGCTCCGTGCAAAGTTGAGGAAGACAGCAAAAGGAATATTCTTGAGAATGGGTAGAAAAGGGGGGGAGAAGACAGGCTGCTTTTTCGCCCAAAGCATTGCTATCCAGAGGGGGAACGTAGCGAAGGTTCTTGCTACCATTCTTCATGGGCAAGAGCATGAATGTTTTAAGTAATAAAAACATGTTTAGATAAATAATCAAATTTGACAAATAAGCGGGAACAACCTTGTATAAAATTAGCACTGGTCGTTACCGACGTTACGAGGACAACATCGAAAATCAAAAAAGAACAGAATACGCTTGTTAATATGAACCTGGAACAAAATATGTTTTTTTTTTCCTTTTTAACTCTAAATAACTGCCAGCACCAGCCTTTTGCATTCCACATCACACTTCACCCAAGGCCTAAGGCGAGCTCAAACACGAATAAAACGCGCTAGTCGTCCGTATGTCGATACCGCCAATAAAAAACGGCTGTCGCCACTGCACCGCCGATGTCGCCGGCGACTTTGTCGGCACTTTTTGTTGACCGACCCGTGACTGTTTTAGTAATGGGATATGGATCTGTTTGACTTGGCGATCAGGCCTACCGATGATAGCTAAAAGAGTAATAAAATTTAATTTCATAATTCGAATCGATGATCAGCCGTTATAAATCTAAGTTGAAAATCGAATTCACTTATGCCATGCATCCTCTTTTTGTATTTTTCTCTCCCTTTGGTCTTTTACCAACCAGAAATAACTTCTTTGCCTATCTTTTCTGGCCAAAAAGGAAGATTATGCGTTTGACCTGTATGTCCATCTCTACATAACTACTAAACGGCTAAACCGATTTTCATAAATATGATACCTGTCGTTAATTTTTTTTAGCTCAAATGCCACTGGGTATGTAGTACAAAGCCAAAAGGCGAATATTTAGCGTCAAAATGAGCGTTTTAAAACCACTGTTCTCTCCTGACTTACCTCCTATTGTAAAAGGCGGTAACAAACCTATGTACAGCTTATGTAAGTAAGTATTTAAATCTGCGATTTAAATCAATTGCCAACAACGAACTGAAATTAATTTCAAATCGAAGTTGGGCCGTTATTTGTTAATGACTATATTCTGTGTGATACACACACAGAATATACACAAAATATGTATATAATATTTGTAATTATTATTATTCATAGTATTTTTTTTAAATACGCTTGATACTATCAAAGTTGCACGCTGCGCACAAATGAGCCTAGTAGCGCCATCTGTTGTCGAATAGTTGTGACATTGTGAGATACACGTGATCGTGATAAGATGAATGGTTTTAATTATATTATTCACCTTATACTATTAAAAAATATATTATTTTCATATGTAATTCATTTTTTTTAATTAATGTCTCAGTAACATTATACATATGATTTATTAAGAATGCCTTATTTATTTATTTAAAACTTTATTGTACAAATTAAAAATAAAGTGTACACATGGTGGACGTTATTCTTATACTAGAAACTATTTTATAATATTACATACTTATACAAATAAATAACTTATAAGTTATTTATCATTATGATCATCATTTCAGCCGCAGGCTGTCTAAATATTTCTATCCTTTGCCTGCGACCTCTCTATCGTGCGTAATTTATAGTAAGTAAAAATTATTTACATTATACTAGCTTTTGCACGCGGCTTCGTCCGCGTGCCTTTCCCTCGGGAACAGTGGTTTTTCCCGGTATGAAATGTACCCTATGTCCTTCTCAATACTTCTAACTATGAGTATGCGTTTCAGGAAGATCGGTTCAGTAGATAGGGCGTGAAAGCGTAACAAACAAACAAATAAACAAACTCACTTTCGCATTTATAATATTAGTTGTTGTTTTATTATAATCAGACCTTACTTAATAAATGCTTACTTAGGTCTTAAAATAATGATATCTCTTTCAACGCATGAATAAATATGAAAATTAATGAAACGGCAAACAAACGGAGCAGTTTACATAAGCTTTGGTCCATTGTTACAGAATCTAGATAATGAAGCATAAAGACTTCCATTTGTAAGGTACACAAGCTATGTGGGTTTAAACATCGGATTATAGACGTCTGAAGCGTATTTATATTGGGTTTGAAACTTATACCGTCTTATTAAAAAAGCAGATCTAACTTTAAACTAGGTTTAAACTATTATCCACCCAAATCAAGTTAATATTTACAGGTGAATCAGAATCAGAATCAGAATCTTTATTTGCATAAAATACGGTACAAAAGGTGTTATAAAAGTTTGTTACTAGCGCACATATTTTACCAAATTAGGCATGCAAATGTTACATAATAAAATTAATTACAAAATGTTATAAAATTTAAAATAACAAACACATTTTTTAATTTTTTTTTATAAATTTCTCAAGCAAATAATTCCTGGACTGAATAATAATTTTTATCTTTTAGCCATTTCGTAAGTCTACGTTTAAATAAATTGTTCGACAAAGATTTAATGTCACTAGGAATGCTATTATAAATTTTTACACAAATAAAATTACATTGTCTTAAATAAAGAGTTAATTTTGGGTTGTTAACATGAACAAGTTTATGGGGATCTCTTCTACTTCTAGAATTTCCTTCTGATGCCTTAATGAAGAGGTTAATGTTAAATTTAACAAAACAGGAAACTTCTAGGATGTACATGCATGGCAAAGGCAAAATACCCAAACTTTTAAACAAAGGCTTAAATGATGTTTGTGGTGCTTTACCACATATGGCACGTACACATTTTTTCTGCACAATAAATAATTTCTTAGCATCCACAGAGTTACCCCAAAGAATCAGTCCGTAATTAAGATTTGATATTACTAGATGTCAACTTGATTTGGGCGGTTAATGGTCTAAACCTAGTTTTAAAGTTAGACCTGCTTGTAGTGAGACGGATAGCATTTAACTAACCGGAGACGAAGTATTTTCAACAGGAGACGCCACGCGCACTTATTTCTTCGTAAAAAAATTCTTTCACATTGTGCGCGCGGAGGATAAATCACTCACAATAAGTATTAACACTAATGCATTATTCAAAAATGTCGCTACGTGTGTGTACGACAAAATTATTCCAACACAAGCAAAAGAAACATACGCACAAGTACAAGCATTATCATATAAGTTTGTACATACTTTTGGCAGAGGGGGTAGCCGTGGCCAGTCCAATCGGTTTAATGCTCTAAGGTTTGAACCGACTGCGCGAGCAATAGTCGGCCACCTGTGGTTTTAGATTTCAATAATTTCTTTCCATATAATTTGGAATCGCGCGTGATGCAAATTTCTTTTTTTCTTATATTTAATCTTTGTTTCTTTCAAATTAAATTAAAAAATATAAAATCCATATCCATTCATACAAATATTATAAATGCCAGTCTGTTGTCTGTCTGTTATGCTTTCACAGCTAACTGGACCGATTTTTATGAAATTGGGTATGGATTTAGACCAGAGGTCAAACAGAGTTTATTTCGCGCCTAAAAGTAGTCTCCTACTTTTAGGCGCGAAACAACCTAGTACCACGTGGACACATAACAACAGCTAAGTATAATTACTTCGTAGGTACTGATTTTCTGTTTCAACTAAGGTTTTATGTTTCTGGGCTCTGTCTACCCTGTACGGTATAAAGGTGTGATTTTTGAATATGTGTATGTATGACTGTATGTACTTACTTATGTTGATCATAACCATTTCGACAGTTTATCGGTTAGCTACCTGATTATTCCTTATTTATATTCGGCTCACAGATGTATAAACTAAACACTAAAAAAAATACGGCGCCAACAGATAGAAGGTATTTACGTGACTAATAGACACATTAATTTGTATTTTATTCGTGTTATAAGACTTCTGTCGCCACGCCAAAGGATTTCCTGTCCGAACTTTTACGTGTAAACTATTATTTTTTTTGTTTTGTTTATGGCATAGAGTTAAAAAACCGCGGCCTCCGCGCCTCCATTTTCTAAATATATAGTTTATGGAAACTATGATTGATACCAAAGAATTTCGAATCGCGCGCGGTCTCTGTACCGAGGCAATTTTTTTTTTATATATATGATTGATACAGGGAAATGTAGTACGTATAAACGACCTCTGGCCTAATGGTCATCATGCCAAGTTGCAACACTTGAGGACCCCGGTTCGATCCCCGCCCCGGTTAAGTCAAGATGGAAAATGATCATTTTCTGATAGACCTGAGCCTAGGTTGTTTGTCTATACCAAACTATACTAACATATAAGTATGTTAGTTTGTGGCTAGCTCAATCATCATACATAAATAAATATATACGTCCTAATTATGTGTAATTAGACCGTGTATACGTACTAGAATAGAAATAGAATAGAATGGAAAAAATATTTATTTGTATATTTATTTTATTTTTAAAACAAAGTTTGGTACAAAGGTGGACTTATCGATAATGCAATCTCTTCCAGTCAACCTTAGGGTGGATGAAAACTAGATGTTGCCCGGCTTCTGTGGGAATTCCGGGCTAAGTAATCTCCATTCTAAATTTCAGCAAAATCGGTTCAGCCATTTTCTTGTGAAAAAGTAACAAACATCCATACAATATTTCGCTTTTATAATATTATTAGCATTTTTCGCGCAATATACACCTCGTATTGATAGATCTTCGTTTTTGTATTTGTGTTCCAAAAGCAATCATATCGGATTTAAACGGTTTCAGACAAAGAGATTGGGTTTGTCGAGATACAATCGTGGAGTACAGTGGGCCAAATAGCAACGAATACTACCTTAGGTGTAAGTGTAAGAGTAGAGTGGTATCTTTTCTTTGTGGCTCACTGTACATGTTGGAATCGCTTCGTTTTACAGTTAGACTATGTTGAATATTTTTAGACGATTTATAATGATATCTTAACAAGTATTTTTTAGTTCATAACCAGCAATCATTTAGCTTGGTAGGAGGTTTTGAAATGCAAAAGGTATTGCAATTCTTTGGACATATTAAAGAGAAAAAGTGAAGATTTTTTTTTCATTTATTTTTTTATATATTAGTTTAATGTGTTAAGTAGGTCAGATTGTATTCGATACACGATATCAAGTGCCGTCATATCTAGGACTATGACTAGAAGGTACCCTGAGCTCTGAAGCGCAAGCTTATGTAACTGGGAAATACGCTCAAATGAAAAAGAAGGAGATAATGATACACTGTTAATTGAGGTATTTGACAAGTTTTCCAAAAATCATTAAGTTTGATGTTTCAGATGTAGCCTAAAATAAATAAAAGAAAAAATCTTGATATCAGTTAACTAACTAATGATACATATTTTGTTAGTAAATCTTTCACTATGTTAGTACAGAGAAATTAATAAACTTAAACAAAATATACAAAAATAAAATTATTAAAATTTCGACGGTTTCTAAAGAAAATAATAGGTATACAGAGAATGAAGACAAAATGTATATGGCCAGGGAAATATTTTATTGTTAGCAGAATGATCGGATTGGAAAAAGATTTCAGTAACGCGTTCGTCCTTTATAAAGTCGCCTGCGGGGTGCCCGCGTGTGACCATTCATTCGGAAAAAATTATGGGATAGTCTTCAATGCATTTACTGTAGCGTCGGGATTTAAATATGATATCTACTCATAAATGAAAAACCTCCTAATACAGATAAAAAAAATTGAAATAAAAAAATACAAAAAATAAAAATATTAAATCTATCAAACATATAAACCTACAAAAAAAACTTAATTGATATTTATTTCTCATTTTCTATGAAATCGCACCGCACAATATTTTTATTCCACCTTATGTTTGACTGATAGATAATGTTTCTAGCAATAAGTAGTAAGATTTGAATACTCACGAAAAAAAATATGTGTTTACTTCTCAGCTACCGGAGGGAACAAAAAAACATAATGTTACGGGGTCTCATGAGACCGCAAAGCGTTTTACGGGTTAAATAGATAAAAATATTTCTCCTAACAGCATAGTCACCCCAGCTATTGCCAATATAACTGCTGGGCGACCCGCTCAAATACGCGTCGATCCCATCATCCCGGCTCCATAGACTGATGATTACCTTACATCTCTGTCAAATTAATGATTTTTATACAATCAATTTTAATAGATAGGCAAAAGCAAATAAATATTTTTCCTAACAGCATAGTCACCCCAGCTATTGGCAATATAACTGCTGGGCGACCCGCTCAAACACTCGTCGATCCCAGCATCCCCGCTCCATAAACTGATGATTACCTTACATCTCCTTCAAATTAATGATTGTTATACAAACAATTTAAAAAAAAAAATTGGTTGCCTGTAAAGTCGGTATACGGGCGAAAGTTTTACGTGACAACGACTTTGAGTCTGTCTCTCTCGCTCTTAGGGGACGCGTGCCTCTCACTCGCTCTCATTGTGAGCGCATCGTAACGTTACCGAGCGTTACACTTTTTCATAAGTGACTCCCAGCCGCAACCTAATTTAAGACGTTGTCACGTCAATAAACAAATACCGATGTAACCGAACAGTCAATCCCGCTCAATCATCCCGTCTCCATAGATTGATGATTTCCTTACATCTCCTTCAAATTAATGATTCTTATACAATCAATTTTAATAGATAGGCAAAAGCAAATAAAGATTTTTCCTAACAGCATAGTCACCCCAGCTATTGCCAATATAACTGCTGGGCGACCCGCTCAAACACGCGTCGATCCCATCATCCCGGCTCCATAGACTGATGTTTACCTTACATCTTCTCCAAATTACTTATTCAAATCTCGACCCAACCTAATTTCGTAGCTTGTACTCACTTGTCCTGAAAATATCGGTGTACTTGGCCAATATTTGAACAAATAAGTCAATTTCATGCATACTAAATGCTGTCCACATCTCAAACTCGTGACTTTGTTCTTCCAAAAAGGTAAACTATTATTTACACTTATAGTTAGTAATGCTTGTTTCTTTAAAATCCATAAGAATTTTAATTGATTTAGATTGCATTTAGAACAAATATGGCTCTAGAAATTATTATATCATATTTATATATTACTAGAAGGATGATGAACGTGGAAGGAGCAAAGGAGTTCTGTAAGGATCGTTGCAGGTGGGAGATAGGCGTGATATAAGTAATTTCTTTGTTCTTTGTACGTGTAATATGTATATATGTTTTTATTTACGTATCTTTATATATTATATAACTGCTATATCACATACATAGGTATATAACATACATAACCACCTTATAATGTGTGTATGTCACCCAGGAAAATAATCGGGATTGAACAATAATATTTCAAAAATAATTATAGAAACTGTCCCTCAAAAGGGTTAGTGAGAAACTCACGATCCAAAACAATTTCCGATTCATGTCGCGTATCCCACGCAAATTAATCCTATCGCCGAGCGTTTAAATGCAAAACTCGTGGGAGAGAGCAATTAACCTGATGAAATGCGCTGAAAATAATCTTAACAAACGTCATTTTAAGTTTAAACAAATCTCAATCCTACATGTTTAAAATGGGAAACGATACGAAATAAATAAGTCTTCATCATCATCATTTCCCCTTTGGACCATTTCATAGCTCGATGTGACACGGACAATCGACTGATGTCTGGTGTTAGAGCTCTTTAGAACCGCCCTTCAGCCTATGACGTGGTTTCTTCAACGTCCAACAGATGGAAACTGGGACCAACGGCCTGGAAATAAAAGAAACGGGACTTGTTTTAATACATAAACTACGCTTGAGTTCCTATTTACTACCTTTGCATTCATCACTTCTTCAGGGAACTTTTGTTAAAGGAAGTAAATAACATTGAGTGGCAATAAAGTGAGTAAAATAGCAGAACGGTGTTAACACGTGTTGGCCTAAATTGGGAGTTACACTTGCCGTTTTAGGCACGAACTTAGGTCAATTTAGGTGGAATTCCATCATTGGAATACACACACACAAAATTCTTTAGACAACTTACTTTGTAGCACAAGTAAAGTCGAGTCAAGTAGGTCCAAGACAACTTAGCAAAAATGGAAAATTTATTCATATTTTATATTAGACTATATAATTTTGGGCTATTGCATACATTATACTATTACTATATTTAAAACAATCTCGTGTGACCCTAGACAAATAAAAAACCTTAATTTTAAAATCGTCTTGACTTCATTATGCCATAAGAATATCTTATAATTATTGAGGATAAATAATTTCCTTTCCCATATAGATTTCAAAGCTAAATACGGCCTTAGTTCTATGTCCGTTTGACTATATGAAAAATTTACATTAAATCAAACAAAAGGCACATTTTATTTGGTAATGTGATATTTTAATGTCTCCATAACTCATTATGACAAGGACAGAAATATCTATCTGTCTATCGGAAAGAAATCAGCGATAAAGTTAGTTCTAGTTCGAAAAGGTCGCGGCCTGAGGGACCCGTGTGACTTATGTATTTGGGTCCATTTCGCAGACCATCTTCATAATAGACTCTGATAAAACCAAGAAATTGTAGTTTCTTAAAGTAATAAACGAACTTACCTAATTTTTTTATAACTCACTATTTTTTCTTTAAAAGCTAAGAAAAGTCTAGCCCATCTCTCTCCAACCTTCTATATTTTCCGTTACCTCTAATTTCTTAAATTTTCAACATCTTTACTCCAGCGCATAGACTTAGTATTCCTTTAAGCTTCCTATGAATCACAAATTCGTTGTCTATTAACAACACAGAGGTCATGGGTTTGATTATAACGGGAATTACTTTATTTAATTGTTTTCATGATGAGTCCATGAATCGGAAGGCACGTTAAGCCGTTAGTACTGGCTGCCATCATCTGGACAAATAACAGGTGGCTTACTATCATCTCTTAAAACCATGCAAGTTCCAGTGAGTAAGCAAGATAGCGCGATACATGATGTAAGGCGACATCCCCCTTATTCACTGGAACTTGCAAGGTTTTAAGGGGTGGCCTACCAGTACTAGTTAAAGGAACCACATCGAAGACATAGCGGTGTTTTGAAAAATTATGACATAGTGATGTACATGTCAATTGGCCCAAACGATATCATGATGCTATCTATTACATAACATGTCTATGATTTGGGCATACCATCGGCCGAACTAACAATGTTGAATTTATCACATCACTAAATCTTCCCGCTATCATCCCGGTAGCAGTTTCTGTAACATTTTATTAATGGGAATTTTTCATATTGATACTCTTTGATATTGTCAGACTGTTTGAGTGGCAGTTTTGTTTTATGGATCTATATTACTTTTATGTTATAATTTCCATCAAAAAAAAACCTAACAAATACAATAAAAGAGCGTGTATTAGAAGCTTCATTATAAAAATAACTAAACTACTAAGTATGTAGTAGACTGGTGTAGTATTGAATAGTTAACTAAGTATAACTTAACGTGTGATAAAACTGAGAAGCCTTGAAGCTGCTGACTGGCGAAAGCTGGTACAAGATCTAATCGCAAGGAATAGCTTAATCTCGTGTTGAAAGTCAAATCAACGTTACTACTACTAGAAATATAAATTAAATAAGCATACGTATTTTTACAACTATTGTGTATTCATAAAATTAAATGCAATAAAATGCTTAGATATTTTCTATTCTGTGCAGTAACTTTTTTCTATGCAAAATCGCGCTTTGAAACGTTTGTTTCTGTGCACGTCACAGTTCTATGCACAAAACTGTATATATATTTTAATAACCTTAATTGTCCCACTGCTGGGCAAAGGCCTCCTCCCTAGTCTTCCACGCGTCCCGGTCACTTGCCGCTTGTTGCCATCCAATCTCGAATTTGTCCACTGAATGACAACTGTAAATATATTCAAATAATTTATCTGTTCTGTGGTTCTATGTGTGTTCTATTTTCAAAAATGTAAATCAGCAAAAATCTAAATAAAATCAAAATGTGTTTGATTCAAATCATCGTTTATTCATTATGAGAAATCATTTCAAATTCACACAATCTAAGTGACCAGAAGTCCCGAGACCAATAATTACATTGAAAGCGTGTAACAATTTAATTACAGACTAGAGATATAACAGTCCCGACAGGCCAAACGAAAGACATTCGGAAACACCTGAACCTACGGGTTTTGATGCAAGTAATTATAACCATTTAAACAATCAGTAACACTTATGACTGCAAGCACTCTTTAATTAAATAATACAACCACTGTGTTTTGTTTTTAATTGTACTCACAAAAAGTGGCGGTCATTGAGTTTTTTTTTATGTTTTCTAATTTTTTATTTCTATACCTTATATATAAATTAATAATTTTTATTTATGCAATAGCTTCGAGAGTTTTATTATGACCTTAGAGTAAATAATTGAAATCCGAGTATGATTGTTGTCTAGATTTATCACATCTACGTCAAATGTCGAATTCTTTAAGCATTGTTTCTTTTGGTATCTACCTAAGTGTCCAATTCTAGAATCTAAATATATAGAGATAGGCCCATAACCATAGATTAAAAAAGACCGCGCACGATTCAAACTTCTTTGCCCATAGCTTTATCATGACATAAGATTTTTATAGTGATGTTGTGATTTGTTGACTAGGGATTAGTTGGAAACCAGTTAAAAATGTTCAGTTGGTCTCTCGGTTACCTGCTGATTTGAATTATTAAGTTATGTAGAGACCTTGAAACGCTTGGAAAGAACGGAATGGCAAAAAGAAGAGCAAATTAGAGAAAATTGGAGATTTTTTGTTTCAAAGGCCAAAGTCCTCTTTTCGTCTCTGAGACATTTCAGTAAGTTTATGGAACCACCTGCCTTAAAATACATTAATCAAATTGTATTATTTATCTATTTAATTAACATGTGAACTTTGCGTGACTGCAATAATGAATGATTAGATAAATAAGTACAACACTTATCACCGTACATCAAGATATAGTAAGTTATTTTAAGCCACCATTAATTATAGTTCTGCAGCGGGAAAGCATACTGATATCTGACGCGGCCATCTTGAAAAAAACTAGCTCTGCGACTGGTTTGTCCACGGCATTGCACTTGTTTTTAATTATATCTATCCAATATTGCCGCACAAGGAGATCGTCTCTTGCATATTGAGGATAAGAATATTAATAAACATTAAATTGGATTTAGAAGTTACTTCAAATGGATTTTAGCCTTTTCGATGAAGTCAGCTGTGAAGCTTTAAACTTAAGAATAATCCATTCTGTGGATGTTGTAAAATGTGACAAAAAGATCATATTCTACACTAATATCTTTCCGTGGTCGACGTTCCTTAACACCTCTCTTCGAAAGAAGGCGGGTTCCACCATTCCTAAGATTTCCAAGGGATTTTCATTTGTCCAGAAAAAATAAGAGTTAGATATTTAGTGGCCATTTTTGCCTACTAACTGGAAAAACGACAAAATGAGGAAAACTATGAGCTCTAAGGGCGTACTATCATCTCTCCAAAAACCATGCAAAAACGATTGAGTAAGGGAGATGTCGCCTTACATCATGTCTTCTCGCTCGCTCACTCTCTTCGGTTCTGCCATAAGAGACGTTAGTAAGCCCCCTGATATAAAATGTGTTATTTTTAATACTCATATCTTTATACTACTGACTGGACGTACAAACACATGATCTGCGTATAGAGGCGTGACCACAGTCCTATAAGTAGACGTTCGTGACACCACAGAGATGCCACTTACGCTGCTTACTATGTGATCTAGAATTTTACGTCTCAGTACCTAGTAATTTTATTGCCTCTCACCCACACACATACATAAATGCACTGATTGGTGAAATTAGTAATATTAAGCTACTTTTCTATGCAAATGACCACTGTTTGCCGTCTTAAAGGCTAATTATATTGATTGTATTGTATCAGCAGAGGTCGCCATGTTGCCACCTGGCTACGGTTTCCGATGGCTGACATGGAAATGCCTAAATAGGTTCAAAACCCAAATTGACTGTAATAAGATAGTGTTACTTTATACGAAACTAGCTGTTGCCCGCGGCTCCGCCCGCGTGCGCCTCGGTTATATTGCGCCCGAAAGTAGTCTATGTTTGACTCCTAGTGCATAACTATATCCATACCAAATTTCATCACAATCGGTCCAGCAGTTAAGCCGCGAAGAGATGACAGACAGACAGACTTTCGCATTTATAATATTAGTATGGATAGTATGGAAGTATGGATATGGATGAAATAATATCACCTGTGAGTGTTGTGCATCTCCCAGGACGATGGACCATCTTTTGACATGCCCGGCATCCCCGATACCTTCACGGTATACGTATAAGGGTGGCCCAGTTTTGGGTATCCAAGGGTATCTAAGGTGAACGTCGACACCCTAAGAAGAAAAAGAAACACAGGTCAGAGTCGTAGGAATTAAATTTATTTTTTTGAGGGGAATAACATATCCACCACCATAGCGAAACTAAAGTGCCACGGCAACAAAAGCCAATTTTCTGCGCACTGGTGGGATAGACTGAGATCTTGTTGACTGTACTCTTATTCCATCCAGTTTGTATCAAACTAAACATGTCCAATTAAAAAGTAAATATCGTTCAAGAATAGCAATCATTCTTACACATAGGCTATAAACATGAAAACGATTGCATGCAGTATAAATTAAATTTATTTTTCCAGTTCGAGTTCGTTTATTTAATTGCACGTTGGCACGTTATTTCTAAACAGCACTCTAATTTAAAAATTCAAGCAATTTGAACTTCTTTTCAATTTCGTATTGCATATACATTTTTTATTCGTTCTCAGCGTACTTTCCTTTAAAAATAACAACATTAAAAAAACAACATGAATTGTTGAAAGTAGGTCTGCGAAAGGAAGAAAGTGCTTTTCGATTATTTTCGCAGAGTCAGACACGTGGTTAGACACCCACCGAAAAGTCGCAGGTAAGCTTTGTATGCAGGCCGCATCCGACCGGTCATTCTGGAAATTCTTGGGGAAGGCCTATGTCCAGTAGTGAACTAATGATCTCCAAAAATATCCGTATACGAACTTTTATATATAAATAATAAACTTGGCTGAAGTAAAATCGCCAATCAGACTGCAAAAACCACTTAGGTACTGTTTCATTTGTTTAAACAATATAGATAAACACAGATAAAAACTAATTCACAACACGTATCCTTTTTCGTCGAAGGTTCAAAACACAAGAAATATAATGAATAAATAAGATCGCGAATCCAAACAGGATTCAGTTATGAATAATTCAATAACCTCACACTTTGTTAATCAATAGTTAGTACCACCCACTGAGCCGCGATTTAACCCTGCATCGCCGACACAAAATACATCTGAGTCCAAATTAGACCACTCGTTCGCAGCCAATAAATTTAATAGGCTCCGACTGAGCTTAACCCTTGCGAGCGATTTAGGACCGCGGCAGCCGGCGTCGTCGTGCGTTCCTAATTCGACAATTTATGGTTAATCGTTTATTATTTACTTATTTTATTTTGGTTAAGTATCTCAAAATCCGTTTGGTTTCTAACAATATTTAAAAATTAGATTTTTCTGCTGTGAAGCTTTCAGGAGCAAGAAAGCTTTAAGGCTCTTTAATCATTAAGCCAACCTCAAAAAGAATCAGTACATCATTTTATATGACTCTTATTTATAAAACTTAATTTTCTCCGAGTCCATTTCTTGTACTTAGTGAAATAAGTACTTATTCGTCCAAACCTCTTATTATTATTATGACAGTGCTTACCCAGCTTCATCCAAAGCCGGTTCGGAGCAGGTCCCTTGCCTCTTTGGTAGTACTAAGTATTACATATTCTGTCTCTGGCTTAATGTGATATCATTATATTTCGCTTGAGTTTAAATCAAGGTTTAAATTAGCTTTTCATCCCTTCTATTCGAAATGTTCAACTTTGCTGCCCCAAAAGGGGGAACAAACTAAGTCTTTTCCGATTGGGTTTTTTAGCGGGCAATAATGAGTTTCAAATTTGGAACAAAACAATACGGTCATGCCGAGTGCACATATTATGAAAAATAAAACACTGGCTGGTAAGAATAAACGCAATCATCGGATGAAATAAATTTCTCATAGAGCAAGATGAAAAGTAGAGTGCATCATTCGGGTGCAAACATATTTTTGGCTCGGGCGATGTACTTAGAATCCCTCTCTCCGTTTAGGATTCTATTAAAGAATTCTACACTAGAATCCTTCACTCCGCTCTGTATTCAAAAATCGCCCTCGCCGTAAAAATATTATTTTGCTCCCTTGTGATACAATCTACTATTATTTTCATATAATTAGGAAATCGCGGTCTCTACAATTTTTATTTTAAATCTATGCATATTTTCATATCCTTGTGTGACTGACGTCAAGTTTCTTTGGAAATAATCATGTTCAAATTTGCCATCAGTCAGAAAATTGTAAAGATTTAGGTATCTATTGACCCTTTCGTTGCAATTTCCACACGAGTAAAAAGTGAGTCAAAAGTAAGACCTAGTTAAGTCCTCAAAAACTTAATTGACTACATATTAACGTTTCATCTAAATCAGTTAAATCGTTAAGACGGTTATATATAAATATTAGTAGGAAAATAAGGCTTTTATTTAAAGATTTGCAATATTAAAAAGGTACACATTCAAAACAAATTATGAGCACCCTAAGCTATTTAAAAAAGGAGCGTACACGAAAACAAATGACTACAAACGGGCACCCGCTTGCTATTAATGGGAGCACATAAATTAAAATGGCTTTAATTATTTCAGACCACAAAAGATTGAATCGACTCAAGGTGTTTTGCATAAATTCCTGTTTTATTATTATGCATCTTTGAGCGCCCACAACTGGAATTAATGATTTAATGATAATCTCTTTAACAATGAAGGATATGATGTGTAATATGTGTATGTTTATTATCCTGATTACGATAATTTTTATTGTTATTATTAGAGTGCTACCTTAGCTTACCTTAGTTTAGCTTTAACCTGTCGAGCTTATACTTCTGAGCTTAAAATTATCCAGGGGTACGCTTTAATCAATATCCTAGATATGGCAGCACTAAAAATTATTACAATAAAGCGATTGCTAATTGAATTTCTTACCCGTTTTGACAAGGAATGATCCGGGTGGGTTAGTTACTAAAACCGACAGATTATTTCAGTTTTCTAACGACTGCTTACTACATTTATATACCAACGGCTTTAAATGCCTTCCGAAGCTCAAAATGCTTATAGCGATTGATCAGTCAGGCCACGTTTTTTTCTTAGTATACAGATGGACCTGTAGAAGGTGGCGTGTGGGTTTCCACTAAACCAAGTTCTAACAAGATCGGCATTCAGTCGCACACGATGTGTAGTTAAGTATAGCAGTAGGAAGCAGGCGAAGCAGTAGTAGGTAGAAAGCGGAGAAGGTATAGAGAGGAACTTGATAGCAAAAGAGGATAGTATATACAGATAGATATATTACAATTTTACAACACAGTTTACAATATAAGAATATCGACACCAGAGACGCGTGTCATGTGGTAGAGAACCGACGAATGAAGAACGCCGCGATCCGTCGATGTTTTTCATTGCGCGCGCAGCCGTTGCCAAACGATAGGTTGAGGTTTGTTATGAGTGGCGAGTGTCTCGCTACACCACTCCCCCAACCAGACCGTAACTACGGTCGATAGTAATTCGGAAACCTTACTCGTCTGCCGCTCCGGGTTGTTTTAACCTCTTGTTGTCCCTCTGTTTGAGATGTTGTCGTCGTCGTCGGTGGCATCGTTGTAGGACTATGTACATCTTTTGTCAAATAAGCTGGTTTCAGTCTGTCAATAGTGACGTTGGATGGTTTACCTCGGACATCTATCTTGAAAAATTTCTCTTGCCTCTCGAGGACTTTGAAAGGTCCGGCATAGGGTGGTTCGAGTGATGCCCTTACGTGATCTTGCCGAAGAAAGACATGGGATGCGGTATGAAGATCGCGTGGAATGTAAAATGGAGAAGTACCATGCCATGAAGCAGGTTTTGGAGAAAGCTTAGCCATATTCGTTCGAAGTCGGGTTACATTCTGGGTGATATCTGCTGTCGTGTAGTCTTTGGGAGATAGAAATTGACCAGGTAGCTGGAGTGGCTCACCATAGACGAGCTCAGCTGGACTGGCTTGTAGATCTTCTTTCCAGGTATTTCGGATCCCCAGTAACACCAGTGGAAGCGATTCGGTCCACTGTGAAGAGTCATGGCACATTATGGCAGCCTTGAGCTGGCGATGGAGACGTTCTACCATGCCATTAGCAGCTGGATGGTACGCTGTAGTGCGAAGATGTCGCGCGCCGATCATAGACGTGAGTGCATTGAAAAGGTGGCTCTCGAATTGACGACCACGGTCCGTAGTCACGCGAGCGGGACAGCCGAATCTAGCTATCCAGCCAGACACGAGGGCAGCTGCGCAGGTCTCTGCTGTGATGTCCTGTAGCGGGATAGCCTCAGGCCATCGAGTAAATCTGTCGATGACAGTGAGGCAGTATCTGTAACCACAAGACAATGGTAAAGGTCCTACGAGGTCAATGTGAATATGAGAAAACCTCGCAGATGGAGTAATGAAAGATGAGAGATGAGAATGAGTATGACGGGTGACTTTGTTTTTCTGGCAATTTAAACATTGCCTAGACCACTCTCTACAGTCCTTACGAATCCCTGGCCATACGAATCTTTGTGTAACCAGTCGTACTGTAGCTGTATTCCCTGGGTGATTCCAGTTATGCACCATATTGAAGACTTGCCTTCTTAAGTTCGGAGTGATGTATGGTCGAGGTGGCTGAACAGAAGTGTCGCAGAATATTGGTAAGTTAATGTGTGCTGTTCGTATCTTCCTTAGCTTCAGAGCGGTACCATGTTTAAGAAGGCCTTGCAGCTCAGGATCAGCTTCCTGGGATCGTGCAAGTTCTTGGTAGTCGATGGCCACGGAGATCTCATCTAGGCGCGAGAGAGCATCAGCAACCACATTCTCGGGTCCAGGTATGTATCGAACGTCTGTTGTAAATTGAGCTATGTAGTCTAGATATCTGAACTGGCGAGGTGAACATTGGTCTCTATTCTTTGTGAAGGCAAAGGTGAGTGGTTTATGATCAGTTAGTATGGCAAATGTCCTCGCCTCGACCATGTGGCGGAAGTACTTAATGGCCTCGTAAACAGCTAACAGCTCCCGGTCGTATGGGCTATACTTTTTTTGAGATGGGCTCAGTTTATGCGAATAAAAGGCCAAAGGTTGCCACTCCTTTCCTTTTCGCTGTTGCAAGACTGCACCAATACCCAAATCTGATGCATCAGTCACGATGGCTAAATCTGCAGTTGGGTTTGGATGGGCAAGTAGTGTGGCATTTGACAATGAGGTCTTACAATCTTCAAACGCTTTAAGCATATCAGGTGTCATATTCACTGGATGTGAACCTTTAACTTTAGGGCCAGATAGTACTGCGTGCAGCGGTGCTTGAAGTTGAGCAGCGTTTCGTACGAAGCGACGGTAAAAATTCAGCATGCCCAAGAATCTTCGAAGCTCTTTAATAGTTTTGGGAACAGTGTACTCCTGAAGCGCTTGGACTTTAGTAGCGAGGGGTTTAGTACCGGCAGCTGAAACTGAGTATCCTAGAAAGGTTACCTCTTCTTTTCCAAGGAAACATTTTGATGTGTTCACCCATATGCCATATTGTTTGAGGCGCCCGAAGAGTATGCGAAGATGAGCTTTGTGTTGTTCCACGGAATTTGAGAAAATCAAGATATCGTCGATGTACCCATAGCAGAAATCAAGGCCCAGGAGCACTTCATCAAGGAACCTTTGAAAAGTTTGGGCAGCGTTTCTTAAGCCAAAAGTCATGAACGGAAATTCAAAGAGTCCGAACGGTGTAGTAATCGCTGTTTTGGGAATATCAGCAGGATTTACAGCTATTTGATGGTAGGCCTTAACTAAATCGATGGTGGAGAAGATGGAACATCCAGAAAGTTGATGTGAGAAGTCATGAATGTGTCGTATAGGGTAGCGATCAGGTATAGTGCGGGAATTCAGAGCTCGGTAGTCCCCACAAGGTCGCCATGAATTGTCCTTCTTTCTCACCATGTGCAAAGCCGAAGACCATGGACTCTCCGAACGGCGAGCAATGCCACTGGCAAGCATGAACTCAAACTCCTTCTTGGCAGTCTGAAGTCGAGCTGGATCTAGACGTCGTGGTTTACAAGATACTGGAGGTCCTGGCGTAGTCTTAATATAGTGTAGTGTGCTGTGCTGTGGCGGTGAATGCACACCAGCAGGCCTTGTAATCTCCGGAAACTCTCGAAGTATTTGATGGAATTCTGACTCACCATTAACAGATTTCACAGAGGCGATATCGTCAGTGGTTCCTGTTCTTTCTGAAATGGCGGCGACATGTAAAGTTGTAGTACCGTCAACCAGACGTTGATTCCTGCAATCAACTAGTAAATTGTAGTGGCTAAGCAGATCAACACCAATGATGGGTTTTGACACGTCGGCTATTGTGAAGCTCCAAGAAAATATGCGTCTGAGTCCTAAATTGAGATGAAGCTGTATAGGCCCGTAAGTATGGATGATACTGCCGTTTGCCGCTATTAGATCATACTTGGAACGAGCGCAGGACGTCTTGACTGCTGATCGTGGGAAAACGCATAAGTCTGAGCCAGTATCCACAAGGAATTGCATTTTCGTGGCGCGGTCGGTGACAAAAAGACGGCCTGTAGATGGAGGGCAGTCGTTGGCCGCTACTTCCGACCGCCCTGGGCGTTTCCCGACTCAAATGTGCAGGGCTGCCTACACTTCTTCGCCTGAGCTCCAAAAGTATAGTGGTAGAAACAGTGCGGGTGGTCTGGCGGTGGCTGTGTGTAATTCGAGCGACTGCTTGAGCGGTTTCTCTGAAAACTAGGCTTGGAACGTGAGTGACTTCTGTTATTCCTGTCATTAGTAAGGGCTGCTACTTGCCTGGTTAGCTCATTGACCTGCCTTGTTAGCTCTTCCATAGGCGAAGATGGTGCGATGACAGTAGAAGTGCTAGCCATGGAGACCTGAGGTATAGCAGGAGCAATTTCGTACACTTTATCAGCCAATTCTCCCAGTTTATCCAAAGAAAGATCCATCTGTGAAGCAATAACAGTCTGTATATTCTGTGGCAGTCGACTAGTCCATAAAGTGGCCAAAAAATCACTGGGTATTGAAGGACCCGCTAAACTCTCCAAGTGACGCAGGAATTGCGAGGGCTTTCGGTCGCCAAGCTCCTCGTGCATAAGTAATTGTTTCACGCGCTTTTCCTGTGAAGCGGACAGACGCCTTATAAGCTCGGTCTTCAATTTCAAATATTTGTCCTTTTCAGGAGGCCTAGTAATGATATCTTTCACTTCGATGGCGTATTGGTGATCAAGCTGTGCTACGAGATAATTGAATTTTGTATCATCAGTAGTAATTCGGGAAAGATCAAATTGACACTCTAATTGGGCAAACCATAAAGCCGGTTCTTCTGGCCAAAATGGTGGTACTTTTACACCAACTCTCAATACTTCATCAATTTTAATCACTTTTTCGGACTCGCACATTTTAAAAACAAAAGTCGCTCACCACTCGTGTAAGTAAGGCCACGGCCAACCTCTTTGTTGCTATTGGCAACGAAGTTTGTTTGACAGGAAAAATTTTTTATTCAAAATTATTTTTATTTTATGCTCACGATTTCCAGGTCACAAATCGGCGCAAAAGGTGCTTCTTGTTCGTAGTCGGTGGTCACCAGTGTAGAAGGTGGCGTGTGGGTTTCCACTAAACCAAGTTCTAACAAGATCGGCATTCAGTCGCACACGATGTGTAGTTAAGTATAGCAGTAGGAAGCAGGCGAAGCAGTAGTAGGTAGAAAGCGGAGAAGGTATAGAGAGGAACTTGATAGCAAAAGAGGATAGTATATACAGATAGATATATTACAATTTTACAACACAGTTTACAATATAAGAATATCGACACCAGAGACGCGTGTCATGTGGTAGAGAACCGACGAATGAAGAACGCCGCGATCCGTCGATGTTTTTCATTGCGCGCGCAGCCGTTGCCAAACGATAGGTTGAGGTTTGTTATGAGTGGCGAGTGTCTCGCTACAGACCAACTCTTTTTCAACAGCACTCTATCTTTTGATCTTTTTCTCTACTGAACTCTGCAAAATCAAGTAAAGTAATTTCATTAGCTTAAAGGCCATCAACTAACGTGTCTCAGTCTTCATGTGTTTATCTTACATCCTTGCCTGTGGTGCACAAACATGGTCACAAAAGAGCAGTGTCCAAAGTAAAGGTTTGTCAAAGATAATATGAAGGAAATCATTTTAGTTAAGTTAACCGAGTTTTCAATAATACTATGCTCTATTATAAAATTAGACGCAGACATACAAACTATCTATTTGTAATTTCCAAAGGTTGACTGGCAGAGAATGCTTATGGTATACTTATTGTAGCTCAATATATGTAGTAAATAAATAAATAAATTACGCAAACCAGATATGCTAAAGTAAGATTTGTGAGACGTATGTCACATGCATGTGTAAAGATGGTACAAATATTACTTACATAAGACTAAGACGGCATTACTTAGTTACAAACATTTTTTATTAAGATAGGTTAAAAAATAAATAAATCCGGAATCTTGAAAACAGACCCGAAAAGACATTAAACATTCATCGGGCGTCCTTAAACCTATTACTTAATGACAGACAATGCAGCTGATCCGACACTCGATACAAGGTACCATCCCTACACAAATTAAATTCGTATTCCAATCCAGTAATCAAGACTGACACTGCAACTGTCACATCTGCGACTTAACCAACACTTCCAACTCAAATCTACTACGATACATTCAAAATAGTTCCTTAAAACGATAATGGCAAAGTTTAAAACAAACGCAATGAAAACTTTGCGGGATAGTGTTAAAAGGATTAGGTCAGGCCACATGAAGATGACTCGATTGTATATTAGTAGTAATAATTCTGGTATCATTTGTGGGAAGGAGGGTGGGTAATCCGACTTTGAAGGGCTTGACAAATGGAATTGTGGAGCTATTCGACACTTTAATAACTGTATAGTGACTGATGGCACTTTTATAAGCTAAGACATTCAATATTTTCTTTCAGGATCGTTAAGCCTTATATTGTTTTAAAGTTTAGGCTTCTTACCCCTTATATTTATGTCTCATTATAAATAAATTATTGGGTGTATGACCTCGGCTTATTTTAAATATAATTGTAGGTAATGAGGTATACAATACATGCGGTGATGAGTCTGAAAAGCATTTTTAGCAACAATAGTAATTAACCAAGTAAAGATAGGCGTCTGTAACGTCCCCACTATTTAATTTTAATGAGGTAGTGTATCCAAATTTTGTTATTCCACAGGTCTTCATCTTTTATCAGTGCCCCTAGTATGAGTTTTTCTTAACGCAGACGCTAGCGACTGCGTTAGGATTTTGTATGAAATTTCTTAGTTGCCTTACTATCAGCCAGAGGCGCTGTACAGGTTTGTCATACTAAATCGCTAACGCAGTCGCTAGCGTCTGCGTTAAGAAAAACTCATACTAGGGGCACAGAGCTTATAGAAAATACTATACTGGGTTTTATCAATTACTTTCTTGCTCCGTTCATCAAATTCATTGAGCAACATTGACGGGTAGTATATGTCAACTCTATAAGTTTGTGTATTTTCGTAAATGGGTACCAATTGTAATTTGATATGGCTGGATTATCAACTATAATAATTTTAAATGTTTTTTAATGAACAAAACACCCAAAATATTTTTTTTCTAAAGTGACAAGTGTCGAAACATGCTTTCAACATAGTCCCATTACAACTAAAACAATGGAAGGGAAAGTGCTTCCCAAATGCAAAATACTATCGCTCCGGTACATCATAATCAAAACATGAGAGAAAGAGCAATTATGGGTTCCGTTGTGAAAGATGTAGATCAAGATAACACTAAGGTAGACTATTTAGAACAGAACAAGGAACTCACTGTCGCGCACAAAGATTTTTTATAGTCTCTTTGAACTGGAAACCTGAACCCCTTTTGTATCTCTTTATTGGATCTATTATTATTTTCCAGTAAACTACGAATGACAAATATATTTTTGACAAAACAGAGCCTGTTACTGGCAAAGGTAAGGCCCGTTAATGGCCCGCTGCTTATATAATTGTAATTTAAATATAAAAAAAGTATGAGACAAAGTAAAAAATCTAAAAAAAAAAGTTTTTTTATTTCATACATCTCACTGCATTTATTACCATTTTAGAACCATTTTTAAATATAGTTGAATAACCTACAACATACAAAGTTAAAATACTAGTACAATTAGCATTCTGTAAGGTTACATATGCAGCATGGGCGCAGTATATAACACGGCTAAAAGCAAAACCTTTTATTAAAGTAATTAAGTTAAATAAGGTGAGTGTAAGGAGGTTTAGGTGAAATAGCTGAGCAGGTGAGCAGTGCTTTATAATTTAGAAAGAATCTAATATGAGTAGAGGTATAAATCAAAGCTAACGTTCTTATTTATTCCCCAACCCTTGGATTAAATAAAATCATTGGCCACAACAGGAGTATACCAAAAATGTGCTGACCGCAATAAATGCCGCGCTTTAAGATAAAAAAGTCCAACTCCTTTGTGCTGAAGTCGGTCAAGAGAGTTCAAATGTAATGAAAATCGCGGTGCGCTAAGGAAATTTATACCCACCAATAACGTTCCCTAGCTTACGATTCACTTTCATGTTCATATTGTTCCAATAAAAAGGGCGAGTAAAATTGCTTCCAAATTCTTGTAAAATATTAGCTGTTACGTGAATAAAACAACTAAAATAACGAAGTAGCGACCTAATTTTCGTTTTATAATAAAAAAAAACTAGCATGACATAAAAGAAGCTCATTTGATCCACCACGTAAGGTTTAAATACGTTTTTTTTAATAATTGTTTCTAGGCACCATTCCAAATTATATGACACAATTTTCATAATTTTATTAAATTGCAGAAATGATAGACTGACATACCTATCAACATTAATAATTGAGTACCTACCAAATAGCAGGAATAAATTAATCAGTACATATTAAAAAATATAATATGTACAACCTAAAAAAAAATATTATGAAAAAAAATCCGTTGTTACAGTAGGTACAGATGATAACTTAGTTACAGTATAGGCTGATTCACCGCTCCAAGAGTAAAACATCATATAATCTAATATATCGTCACTTGCCATTCGACTAGCAAGCAACTCGACCAGTATGAACTTCGTGTAATTTACGGTGAACTAAATTATTTGGAGCTGTTTCCAGAGTTCACACGAAATACGATTTGGTGAAACTAAAATAGGTTTAAATTCACTCAGGTTAAGTTTTTAGTCGGATTTCGGTAGATGACAGTTTTGGCTACCATTTATCTAAACTGCATACTAATACTTTAGGAATGTGAAAATATAAATAAAACATTTCGACTAAAGCGCGATACCCTATCACACATCTAGGATAGGAATCGGAACTTGGTTAGGAGCATTTGAAGCTGGTTCATGATTAAAAATAAAATTTTTGTTCTTTCATTATTACAGAGACCATTACGGTTTCACTCAAGGTTTTTCCCCAAAAATAACGGTCTTAACCAGGTATTTCGTTTCTCAAAATCGACCGCTATTTATATTTACTAGGTTAAAGTCCATTTAGGTTTATATATATGAGTCTTAAAAATAATACCGGTTTCCATAAGACAGACTTAGGATACAACTGGAAAATTTCTGAAATGATGATGATTAAAGGTGTTTCTTTTTTTCATAGCACCACCCTGTACTATCTTTTATTTGGTCCTGAAGTTTGACTGGCAAAGAAAAAGTCCAATAAAGTTTACATCCTAAAAGCTAAATCTAAATAAATGAATGCTGCCAGCCTTTTGGGAACATTCCCGGAAGGCAATAATTTGCGGGACATTTTTTATTTGTAGTAAATTTTATTTTTAAGTTTAGTTTTAATTTTAGATTTAAATATTATTCAGTTAAGTTTGTCTGTTGGAAAATAAATGCACAAACGTTTAATAAAAATGTCAAGTAATAAATGAATAATATAATTTGCCTTATTTTTCTTTCCATGTTAGAAATGGTATGGTCTGTAATAAATGTAGCAATTTATATTCAGATACTAATAAATTGATTCGGAGAAACACGATATTGCTTTCATAAAAATAATAAGCAAGACGTTGCTTCAATATCGATAAGTACTTAGATCAGGATTTAATAAATACATTTATTATATTTATTTAATGTAATTATACAACGAATGAAATGAGAGTATAGTTGGACAATTTAGGTAATTAAATTCTATAAATTATATTACATTTGCTCTTATCTTTAAACACATTTCGAAAAACTTGCTTTCAACTGGACCGAAGTTTGCTTAATATTTTCTTACACATGTGTATACACGAGAAAATATCCCCGAGTGACATAGGCTATGTATGTACCACCAGCGAAGCCGGGTGCACTGCTAGTGATTTATAAACCACTTTTATCATCGACTGTACAATTGTACATGTCTACACAGAACTTCAGATTCATGATATGATTGGACGGCAATATATTTCGATTTCTATCGAGGTTATGGTTATGCATTACAATACTAACAGGCGAATCAGCAACTTTATTTAGAAAATCACTTTATTTGATAAGTTTGGCCGTCAGACCAATCTTAAAACAATCTAGGCTTAGTTACTTAGACGCTTTTGTCATGTCTATATGCAAGTGAGTTTATTTTTGACGTATCTGGTTTAACTATAGCTATTTTTAGCTTTTGACTTTGGCAATTTATGAGGACCAAAACTCCGCCATCTGACAAGGCGTTGTAAGGGTCAAGCATGCAGGGCAAGACAAAAAGAAGTACCATGATTAATTAAAAATGGGGTATTTAACTATGCGTTGTATAATTATGAGATTTTTCGAATATAAATTGAACCAAAACGTTTTTGCGTCAACCCTGAATGAAAAGCCTGACCCGGAACTATTTAAAACAAGGTTTTAAAACGCCAGTACTATTAACTTATCTGTTGTTCTTCAAATACTGGCCACTAATAAGTAGTTTTAAAAAAAATTTATCGTCATAATAACGTTTCGTACTATTAAGTATGTGTGCGTTTGTTTTCGTTATTATTGCTTGATTATTGCAATAAATACATCAAAAAATACAGTTTTCTATCACCGCTCTTGTTAAATTTAAAAACTAAAATTAACAATTAAAACATTACTAATAACACAAACTGTAGCAGTGTTCCGGAGTTGAAATACTTCGAAAGTAGGCCAGAAAATTGATCGGCTGCATTATTCGAGCTGTTGTCTCGTCGCTACCATAGAATTAGGCTAACTACGCAATTATTCGCAGTGGCAGGAACTATTTGCAATAGATAACTTGCTTTTGCCATGTCTATTTGTTATTGCTGCAAGGCTAGACGTTCATTTTAGTAGAGCAATTTGAATAAATGTTTAAGTTTTGATTTTAGGGTTCTGTACATAAGTAGTATGAAAATCTTTTTCTAAACTTCGGCTGCCCGGCCGGTTGTTTGTGAATTAGTTGCATTGTATCTCTTGAACTGTAATTGCTAAAAATTCTATATTTCTTTTACAATTTATGCATGTAATATTACTTTGGTAGCGAACTTTTAATAGTTGAAAAAGGACCTTGGGCTTCGAAGCAACCAGCCGAAAAAAATATCTACCTATTCACTATATTTCATCCAAACAACACGGCTTTAAAATTAGTTTTAAATATTAAAATGATAGAAACTTTGCTAAATTCAAAATTAAACCTAAAATAAATCATCTCTTCTAATCCAACTTTGTTATAATTTCGTTCTTCAATGTGGTTAGTGTTTCGTTTCGAGTTTGGGAAATCACTTTTGCCTTTTGCTCTCTGTTATTCATTCTACAAACATGTTAAGCCGACCGCAGGCTGTGATGGGCGTTTACACATACAAATATTGAAATAGACTTACAAGATATAGTTAAATAGAAAATTATTGAGATTTTTTTTTTAATTAAGGATATAGGGCTTGCACACACTGCACACTGTGGGATAGAGTATTCCTCTTAGAGTATTGAAACAACAGAAGACGGCACACGCAATGGACTAAGGTGTCACTTCATTATCATCTATAATATACTATGAGTAGGCAATTGGAAAGTGGTTACCGTAGCTTGCATCAACACCAAGAGCATCACAAGCGCGTTGCCGTACCTGAAGGAATCTTTTCACGCCTTTCAGGTTATTAATAAAAAACCCATATACAATAAGTTGCGCGTGTGACGTCTATTTGTGCATTTGTCTATACAATCGCAAATAATGTGTGGTCATTGTCAACAAAGTGGAGCTTAGATATTTGTGGTTGTAACTTGTTTAAATTTGTACCTTTGTTGTATGTGGTAAATTCTTAACGAAAAACGTTGATGGAAAATGTTAGATTTATTAATATAGGTACTCGCTGTTGCCCGCCGCTCCGCTCATGAAGAAGCATGGACGCGTAATTTCTAAAATGAATAGTAGCTGATGTCTTAATTCAAAATTTTCAAAACCTTTACTATCTATGTACTAATTTCCACCAACATCCGCACTACTTTTGGAACAAGATTGGGTACCAAATATAAAAAGTCAGATAGATACTTTTCCACTATAGCTATGTTGGTAATAGTATCTATTGTTAAAAATGTAACATTTTTCCGTGCGTTTGATAGATTCCTAGATTTTTTATTTATTCATAATATCCCGCGTCTACAACCTCTACCTCTGCCACCGAATGTAAGGTGTAGTTGTTGAGGTCTAAGACGGTGCTCACTGGCTCAAGGCAACGGTTTCACTCAAGCAAATTATATTCTTTTGTCGTGTGCGCCGTTTTAGTTAGACCACTTTTAAGACGCAAAATGCTGATTCTAAAGATATAATGCGGTTCTTCGATATTTTTTTTGTCTATGTATATATTTTTTTTAATTAATAATACTGATACAATAAGAGCCAGTGTTCATGAATGTTGTTTCATACAACACGCTAAATGTAATGAAATAGGATAATATCGTACGTACAACTTCCTCATAGCCATAAGACATACTATTTAATTAATTTAGAAATGTTAGGAGCCTGAGGGAGTGAGGGTGAGAGTTCTTTATCCTGTTTTTGTATGTTTGTCTTTATTTTATTTCTGACTTTATATTTATAAGATTTTGAATAAAACTTATTTAAAACATATAGTATAGTATATTATTTAGTAGTGTATGCAGTATGTGTATCTACCACCATACTATCAGCTTGAAATCGTTTCGCTAAAACCATGACGTCCTGTGATAGTTTTCCCTGGCCTAAACTCTGATACCAGAGGTAAAGTGAAATAAAATGAAATTGTTTATTCTCAATAAATAAAAGATATGAATGTCCTATGATATTCTTATCATAGTCCCTAGTATCTCGAAATCTTGTAATATTAAGTAACCTAGGAAACCACGATGGTGACGGATGTGTCGAATGGTGTGTTGAAATTTTGTCTATCATTGATGTGACTGTCGTCTTAACATTATCAACTTTTCATTCCACATTCATCATTAGAATTGAGTATTATAGTAAGACAAGTGTTTTACAGTACAAACTCAAAATATTTGCATGCCAATTGTTGGCGCTACACGCTTGCTCATTCGAATGAAAATGTTAATCGACATTGTATAACATATACTTTGACCGTGTTATTTCATATCATTTCATATGGTGTCCTAAAAAAATCTTACTCAGTTAATGTTTTTATACATCACTCCAATTTTTTTTGACAATATCAGGTTACAGTTATTTTTATACCTAGTATTTCTGATTGTCCTTAGCCGCCTAAAGGCATGGCATTGGCACATGTACGGTACATATTAACAAGGTGAAAACGCGTATACAAGCTGTATTTATAACATCTCTTGCACAACTTGCATAAGGGATAGATCGTGAAATTCGCAGGAAAGCTCTGCCACTCGGCGATAAAACGCTTAGTCGGTATAGCTGCGGTTCCCTGAAGCAACTCTGAGTTTGTGGAGAATCGCTGTGCAACCCCGACGGCGGCTGGTACAAGTTGTGAATTGAAGCGGTATACGATTTAGAGAAGTACGAAGTTTAAGCAGACCTAGGACACAGAATAGATAAAACTACTAACGCTGGGTTCGAAGGCGACCAGCTAAGGACAAATCTGGAATACGCTGAAATTGTTAAGTTATTTAAGTTTGGTGCAATTAAGAATTTTTACTTAGTTATTAAACGGAAAAAAAGAGATCGTAAAGGTCGGGCACATTATACGACGCTCAGTAGTCAACAAACGACTGGAGGAGGAAGGGGAGGATTAAACGAAAGCTCTCGAGATCAAGTCCAATGGAGATTTAGTCCAATTGTGATTTAGTCATAAAGTTATCTAGTCATAATATGACTAGATAACTTTATGACTAAAACATCTCGATATTATCGAGATGTAGTTCTATAGATATCAACCCGATAAATTAATAATATGTTTATAATATATTATCACCTCTTTTTTCTTATTAACTGGGCTCTTTGCTTACACTGACTTTATTACGCGCTGCATTATGTCAAAATATTAACATCTTTTTTTTCTACATTTCATTGGTGACCTTTTTTGGTTTGCCACTGCACAACTTGTCAAGTATCTTTACAGCAATAAAATATCTAAAAAAGTATTTGTGACCGATGAATACTTACATTTCTGAAAATTATTGGGAAATAAATTTATCGTTGAAAGTTTGTATTTTATATTATTTATCCTCGGCGATTGCATAATTTTATTTCTTGATAAGATCTAAAGAAAGAATTCATTAAATCTATGGTACAGTAATGGTGATTTGTTATTCAAATAACGATACTGAATAATTAAATAAAAACAATATTTATTGACTTTTAACATAGGTAGGTTACATGATATGCTAGCTTCCTCTCGTCCCTTGCACCAGCCACCTGTCGGCTCTTTACTCGTAATAGCTTTGTTGGCTCGTTACGTCTTTCGTGCAGCAAGCGAATAAAGTTTTCTTTGACGTATTTGCATTCGCCATATTCCTTTAGATTTCATGCTGTGAACGCGTTTATTGCGGTGGAGAAGTCAAAATTTATTTGTATTAGAAGTAGCATGATTGCACTACTCCATTTGTTTACAGGGCGTCGATTCTGCTAACGTTAAGACAAAATCGTATCAAAATAGTGTTTCAATAGTAGTGCTTTTTACACACTATTTACAAGAGTTACGACAGTATGATGTGATATGGATATAGTGTGTGGTATGACCATCAGCAGTGATATAAAAAAAAGATACATTTCTTGTAATTAGTGTGTAAAAAAGCACTACCATTGAAACACTATTTTGACACGATTGTGACTTAACGTTAGCAGAATATCTCGTGTTTGTTTACTACAAAGCGTTAACTATTGATAGACCAATGGTTTTGGTATTGACTCGAGTATTCATATCATTCATCTATTCTATTTATATGCGATCTTTATATAAAGAAGTGTTAGGAAGTGTAAGTAGTAAGTTAGTTAGTTTGCGGAGGTAATCTTTGGAACTATTAAACCTATTAAAATAAAAATAAAAACTGAAGGAGGTAAGAGGTCCGTAGGGAATAGTCAGTCTTTTCCATCATGGCCAAGTGAGAAAGTTTTTTTGCTCATAGCTTCTAATCTCTGTTTTTGCTTTGTTCTTAAAAAGATATTGCAAACTTGATGTAACACAATGTTTTCACATTACCTGACATCAATCAGCCTGCGTTACGTATGATACGTTGGCTACGTAGCTCACAGTAGGCTGCGGCCACACCTGTAATTACATGCTGACCACCATCAATACGATAGGCATCTACTATACGCCTACTCTCCTCTAGCATCATAGACTACTATAGGAATAGAAAAAAAATACTAGACTAAATTCAAATGCAAATCTTTTAGAAAAAAAGCCGACTACTAAAAAACTATATGCAGGACGCAGCGCAGTTAGTTACACAATTTATAACCCAAGAACGGCTGAACGGATTTGGCTGAAATTTGTAATGGAAATTGCTTAGACCCTGGAACAACTCATAGGCTATATTTTATCCCGGAATTCCTACTGAAGCGGAGCCCCGGGCAACAGCTAGTTTAGAATAAATATCGTCGTGCATATTAGAAACAAATGATGAAGTTTATTTATTAAAAGAAATTACTTTATCAAGTTGGTTATTTCTGTAAAAATAAAATTTATTTAGTTTTATGTTACCAGTAGTACCATTTATTATACTGTACAAGCAAGGTTAGCGAAGTGATAAATGTTGAACAGTCTCGCCAGCTCACTGCTAACACGCCCACCATCAGGAAACGCCGTGCTGGACATTTTTAATTTATCTAACTATATTTTCTGAGAAGCAAGACAAAAATCTCATTATAAACACCTTCCTTCTTATTCTTTAATGGCTGCAAATTACTTAAATTTGGCCAAGTAGGATGCAATATCCACGGCTGAGTCAGAGACTACAGCTAAATTACTTTTTGTCCATGAAAAAGTCTATTGGTGTACAATAGTAAATGATCCTTTGCATTGCGACACAAATACATACAGCCATCACTTTTGGATAGATAATTTTTAATTTCCAGGAATCTACCAAAATAAATATATATTGAAAAGATTATGTTTGATAAGGAAATTTGTCATTCATTCAAAATTTATCATAAATGATAAATTTTCTTCTTAGAGGCTGGAATTCTATTATGACAAAGCTGCCCACGGGCAAGGAAATTTTAAAAATAATAGGGATAATTCACTAATATTTAAGAAACACATATTTAACAGCGATAATAAATAAACAAAATAAACCAAAGTACCAATTGCAAAGGATAAAACAAAACGACCACTTGCAAAATCACTTTAAATTTTTACAAACATATTTCTTACATAATTGGTCTATCCATGAGAACCCTCATTATAGTTAGACAGTTAGAAGTTAAACCCATTAATGTTAAACAGTAATTAGCTTTAATAGTCATAATTCTAGAAAACGTCCAGAAATGCACTCATAATTTAGAAAAAGGTCATGATGAATTGCTTTTGCAAATGTTAAAAATCTGCTCTTAAGGAACTACAAACATGCGCCTATTAAAGTACCTACAGGAAGTATAAATAAGCATTTCAGTTGTAAAATTGCAAGTAGAGTGATCCTGCAACTCACAGGGAGTTAAAAACTTAAGTCTGAGCGCTCTGACAAATTGCGTCTCACGTCTATTTGATTTGTTTCATCCGCACAGAACATTGAAATAAACACGATACAAGAACACTTATAGTATAACATATAACAATAAATTAATAAAACAGTTAGATGAGAAAGGCTACTTACTGCCTTTCTATTATAATGTCGTATATATAGCTATGCCTAGAATCTTTTGCAATTTAACCACCATTTATATTACGACAGGCAATAAAAGGCAGTGTCAGAGTAACATTCTCAAAAAGTTGCTTCTTTATCTTGACGGTGAGAATATTATGCCGACCACGCATCAACCCTCACAAAGCTTAATGTTGTATGAGTAGTCATAGTTAAAAATGAGAATTTTTTAACAGAAAAATAAGTTCATTTATTTTTACATAAGATAGTAAAACCAAAAAAATAAACTTGCCTAAACTAAATTTTTAAACCATCTTCTCAAACAGCTAACCAACGTTTTTAAATAAAATTTTGAACAAAATGCTATTTAGGCTCAAGGCGCTGCGTCTTTATTCTTCACTTTTCGAGTCCTGCAAGCAATTACATATGGAGCAATTAAAAGTCCCAGTTACGTGGGTATTCTCGGTATGGAAGGAATCCCCGGGAATTACGGATCCCGCAACCATTATATACCAACCCCAAAGTGACCCCACCTTGCGATTCATTTCAGTGAGCACGCGTTTTGGTTTTAGTTACAACTATATGTGGTTTTGTTTTAAGCACTTGTATTTACGAAGTTTGTGGGTTGCGTTGGTTTTAAATCTGTTATATGTCTCCCAGTTATTCTTCTTACTGTCTTATATGTTTTTTGACATTGCGATACTAGCTACAATACTGCCGTCTGAACTCTTAAGCCTTGTTTTCAGGAAAACTTGATGGTTGATATCAGGCTGGTGAGTGTTCATAAAAATTATTCCAAATCTTAGAAATATCCTCAGTAATTTGAGAAAAAAACTAATATTTTGCGTTGCAGCGAGTCCTGGCTTCCGAAGCTATCCATCAACTTGGGATGCATCCGAGATAATGCTTAGATGATCGTAATTGTTCATTTCATATCTTACACGCCTGCCAAGTAAATATTTTGATATGTTTGAACCCAGGATCTCCAGCAAAAAAGGAAGCAATTTTTAACCACTATGCAAGCTTTACTTCTCACTTTTATCAGAATTTAAAAATACTAATGGTGAAAATTCCTTGGGCATTTTGTGAATGTTTATTTTTAAACGAAATGTTCTTTTAATTCTTCCTAGAATACTTTCGTTGGCGCAATCTTCATAATGGGGTTTCCACGTTGGAAATTCTTCTTTCCAAAGTATGTAAAATTCAACAAAGATTTACTCCTCGAAAAACAAGTTTGGTGTTGCATAACAATATTTTGGCTTCTTGGCCTTTTTGTTAAAGTTAATACCATTTTCGCAGGAAATGTTTTAAGTTGTTACGATATTTACTAACAGTATGCTGTCTGGAAATAGTCTCTTAACCAAGTCTTTAATTTGCAATATGGGTTAAGCAACAGAGTTTTGACTTATAATTATAAGAGTTTAATTAGAATAATCTAAAGGGAGAGTTTTTCTAAACGATGGTGCCTTAATTGTTTTAAATGAAGTTACAGAAGAAACAAACACAGAAATCACTTTCCTTTTAGCATGTCAAGCAGTAGGCCTAATAAATCTACCAAAGTTTCCATTAATGATGTGATAATAATGCTGTATAGACTTTAAATAAAATTGTATATGCGAAAAAGACATACAAAAGATTAAATTATGAATTACAACTATTACAAGTGCTACAGTTATTCATTAAATCTTAATTGCAGATTTTATCGCATGACAACAACTCCTACGTACAACAATTATTGTTAAAATGTTAGCAGAACGCGCTCGGTGAAATGCAAGACATCCGCCAAGTCGTGAGAAAATATCTCGAGCCTCAGCTCAGAGCAACTGCGGTAAGTGAGCATCATACGCGTCATTACCGTTCACTCAACTATCAACTTAGAGCCAAGATGAGCAAAGGAAATCTGTAGAATTTCTTATGAAATATGTTTTGGCTCAACATATCCATCAGAGCATGTGACGAGAATGAAATTATAAGTCTTAGTACATCTATTTTTTATTTATACGTCTACACAAGGTTTTAATAAAATATGTAAAGAGTGTTTATTACATTGCGACGGATATCCCTGTCTATTTATATCTTTCATTTTACCATATGCGTCAAGTCAACAGTTGATTGCTTCAAATTTCAGGGTTCTCTTTCTAACTAAGATGGACAGCGCAGCGGTGTTAACTTATAATAATGAAGGGTAATAAAATAAGAATCGGATCTCTAGGGTAAAGATGTAGTGCAAAGGTGCCACCCGCAGCGGTTTGGTCGATCGCGAGAAGAGTATATAGGTAATAAGAGAGCGAATTAAAATTGATAAATTCGTGGATTTTGCATAAAAGAATATATATTTTTTTTTTACATATAGGGTTTCAACTCTATGTTCTATAAGCTATGGAAAGCGTGCGCCCAACTACAGTGTACACTTATACAATGAAATAAAATAGAAAGATTACTTCATTTATATTTTACCGATCTTAAATAATATCAGCATACTTTGTTAAGTATGTAAAATCTCATCTTAAGGAGTAGACATGAATGCGACTCAACACATCCATCATAGAGACAAGTGATGAGTATGAAATTAAGATGAGATACGTACAGTTACGAAGTTACGGAAGTAGGAACGTTCGCGTGTACAACTTTGTAGACGCTGTTAACATTCGGACAGCTTTTATCATTTTCATTTAAAAGAATATTAAAGAATTTATAATTCGTTTAATTAGAACTTATCTTCTTCATACTAAAATCATGAACAGAAAGAATTGGCTAGTCCAATTTTTTACAAAGATGTCTTATTCGCAAACCATTTAGAGGAATAGGCTTACTAAACAGTTTGCGGTAATCAGATTTTTTATTAAGCATGTATTTTTTGAGATAGTTGCAAAAACCCAATGACCTTCATTTCCAAAAATTTACTACAAGGTCAAATAAATTGTACAAGCCGCTTACGTGTGACGTAAATTCTGTAAGTTGACAGAATAGGGATTATATGCAAGCACAAGCCGGTCAAATCGTCATAATCTGTCAATGTCATATTTTTATTCTAGTACACATAACTTAAATACTTTGTTTCAACGCGAAGTGACGTCATCGCTGTATGTATCTTTAAAATTAATTGAAAAGTTCTTTACAATTTTAAGAATATCTATTTTACCGAAAAAACACATAAATATCACTATCATATATTTTTTGGACTAGCCAATTATTTTTGTCTCTTAAAATCCAAAGGAAATAACATATATGGTTTTGACAGCCATTCATGACACCTTGAGACGGACATTAGCTACATTTTAACTCACCTTACTTATAAAGATACCTAACCGGATTATGGAATACAAACAAACGAAACCTTAGGCGCTAGCTACCATTACATTCGGACTGTCAAAATCTACTTAAACTATTCTCAGCTCATTACTTTGCGAAATTCAGAATTCAGTTAAACTTCAAGCGCCAGGTGGTAAATTGAGTGAAAGTTTCTGCTGTATACGCCTCTAATTATATAGACATTGAGGAAGTCTGATGACGCGCCATGAATATTCTAATCAAGGAACTAAGCCAGAGCAATAGATAGTGTTTGTTTTCATACTATACTCCTTATAACTAGGTTTATCGAGGAGCTAGTTAGCCTAACGTGTTCGATACACTCGTGCGTGTCAAGTGACGGCGAACGTGGTCTGACTAGGATTGGTGACCTCTAGTGGCATTTCTATCTTGAGCTTCAGAAAGCACACAGCTATTGGTTCCAGCTGTTATTTTTTTCTTCTTCTGAGGGTGCGTCTCCAACTATCCACTAGTTGGATTACTCTGGTTAGTGATTACTCTGTTAATGTCCTCCTTTTCTTTAGCTCTTCGGAATAGCTCCGCTGCGCTTGCTATTCCAGTTCACTGTCGGATGTTCCTTAACCAATTTTTCTTCTTTCTTTCAACTATTCTTTCAGCTGTTATCGTTAAATGGCAATCGCTGTGAGCTATTTGTTGACTTTAGGCAATCACTAATACACATGTCTCATTAGCCTAGCTATAGCGAAACCCAGGCTAAGCTCCATAGATTAAAAAAAATTGTAGAAACCACCCGCGATTTCCTAATTCTATGCTAAACTCTCAGTTTAAAATGCAAGTTGGAAAGCGCTTTATAATGATAGAGAGAAGCAAGCCGAGCCCCAAAGCGCTTAACATTGACTAGACTAAATTCACGATAATCACAGTAAATCCCTAATGAATACAATGAAAGTTCCTTTCCAAGTATTAGGAATGGCGGATGGCGCGCCATGAATAAGTTGGTATACTATATACTCCGCTGAGGATCGTGCTTCAACTTCAAACTAGTGTCGTGTTGCGACTGCTTTCTGGTTGTAATTAAACTGGGATTCTGTGCATGATATCCTGGAAATTACTATAGGTTCTTACGTATTTGGAACCGTCAAATTCCAAGGGCTGCTTAGAAACTTTTTCATCCATTTGTGCAGAGTCGATTGACTTAGCAAAGTGCTCGCAATGTGTATTAGGTTCTTTTCTATTCTTATACCAAATCAATACTCAAATAACCTTACATCCTTCTAATCCCGCAAAAAGCACTTGACTTACTACTTAATAACTCTTGATATCACAAGTTGCAAGTGTACACTACTTATACTCTTTTTTAACCCCGGGTAATAAAAAATGTTAGAAGTTTTGACATATTTTTGTGTCTGTCTGTACATAACTCCTAAGTTAGACCTATTTTGACTTCAAAACAAACAAAAAAATATGTGCTTTTATTTTTGATAACTGCAAATAGTATTTTTAAAAATTACTTACATTATTATGTCGGAGATTTCTAAATTTATAATTTAAGTGAGATTTTTGTAAATTTTTAATTTGTTCTTTACAGACCCTAAATGACCAAGTTAAGGCTAATAGATTTATACGTCCGTAAGCCAAGTCCGAGGTAAGCCTCCCAAACATTATGTTAGCCACGCAAGGACCTCCGGGGACTAAGTTAATGGAATTAGCCATTAAGAGCACAATGAAGTACACATTTTCCAGAAAATATACTGACCTACTAAATTCACAAAAATCTTTTTATTTTAATCAACCTCTTGCAAACATTTATATTTTGTCTGGCCTTTTATCAAGATAAAATATCTAAACTCAGAACAATTTATAATTTTATATAACAGTGATAGTAGTATGTGACATACTACAAACATAACTGCTATATGCATGTATGACATTGTAGTGAGAGCATTGCAAAATATTGAAACATTTTTTCTACTTTAAATTGTTTCACCCTTTTATATTCCTTGCCGACCAATATTTAGAATATAACTTGTAATTTGCCACTTTATATGAAAAAAATGATTCCATAGATACCTTACAAACCAAAGAATTTCGAATCGCGCGTGGTCTCTCTACCAAGGCAATTTTTTTTAAATCTATGTAGCAAACCAACAAAGCCTCACGTTGTTGGACCTATCTTGTTGGACATAGAAATCCCCTATAAACATATATATTAGGCACATTAGTTGACGCTAGAAGAGAGGTGAATGATGATATCTCATGTCTCAATTCTGTTCAACGACCATGGAACAAAAACAAACTAATTTTCCCATTTAATAAAAATATCAACGTAAATTTCCATCGCTCAAGATTAATCACAACACAACTTCACGAACGCTGTGCATTTCATTTTCTGTTCATAATTTGAAAGCGGGATGTTCTATTTGAAACGCTTTTCATGAGAGGTTGTTAGCAAATAAAATTAAAATGACAAAAATTTATAAAAACTTTTTATTTTTAAACAGAAGTTGCATTTTTTCATGCATAGAAATATTTGTTTAAAAACAAACGCGAATTATTTGCTTTAAAAAACTAACAGAAACGCATTTATCAGGACGGATGGAAATGTTTTCAAGCGTAGACATCATACTGTATTGAAGTATGACAGTGAAGCCTCTATTGTCAAACATAAACCATACAGAGCTTTGTGCACTACACACATTTACATACAATGAATAAAAATCCTTAATACATACATACATACATATAATCACGTCTTTATCCCATGCGGGGTAGACAGAGCCTAGGGCCATAAGACTTTAGGCCACGTTTAGCATAATGGTAGTTGAAAAAGGAAATCAATAATGATGGGTAGCAGGTAGCTTAGTATACGCTTACTACACTACACTGTAAACCCTTAATCTATCTATATATATAAAAGCGAAAAACACTCACTCACTCATCACGAAATCTCCAAAACTGCTCAGCCGATGAAGATGAAATTTGGCAAGAAGGTAGATTGTGACTAAGAGACGTCCGCTAAGAAAGGACTTTTGGGAATTTTATCCCTAAAGGGGTGAAAAAGGGGTTGCCAGTTTGTATGAAACTTCGTCATTTTTGAAGTGAGATACATGAAATTATTAATTTACATTTGAAGTTGGCAAAAAATAATAATGCACCAATCAGATTTTAAAAATTACATCCCTAAAGGGGTGAAATAGGGGTTGCCATTTTGTATGAAACTTTGTCATTATTGAAGTGAGACACATGAAATTTTTAATTTGAATTTGTAATTGGTAAAAAATAATAATGCATCAATCTGATTTTGAAAATTACATCCCTATAGGGGTGAAATAGGGGTTGCCAGTTTGTATGTAACTTTGTCATTTTTGAAGTGAGATACATGGAATTAAAATTGAAAATGTCTTTTGGTATAATATTTTGCATTGTATTGTATGTAACAACATATTGTAATAGGATACAATACATAATAGAAGATAGAGTGCAAAGGTTTTATTTATTTGTTAATATTATAAGTTCAGTAATGTGTCAATAGATGGCGCCACCATACATTTTAAAAGTCGATATGGTTTGTCGTTCGCATTTAATCATCATATGTAGTTATTGAGATTTGAAAATAAATAAAATATTTTTTTTATGCATTTCTAACGATTTGATTGTGTGTTTAGACGATTTGGTACCTGCTTAATATAAAATAATAAAATTAAATTGGAATTGATTGGAGTATGGATGGAGTGGTAATTGCGGCATTATATTGTATGTATAGTTTAATGTCTGCGTTTTGGGCTACTCATTGATTCGTTTAATTTAAGTTTGAAAAGTATTTTTCCGGATTCCGGATTTCGAATAGTAGTTTGAAAATAGGTAAATCTTTGTGTTATTTTCCATAAGTTAGTTGCATATCTTAAATATATTTTAAGGTTTCTCAAATAAATTGTAGGTCCTTAAGTATATTTGTATTCATTTCTAATTAGTTAGTAGATTAATGTAATTTCTATATATATACAAGAACAAGGGCAATTGATAAATCAACGCCCAGCCTAAACCATAAAAGCTATAAACTTGAAATTCGGACCAAAGTTTTATGTTAATACTTAGTGCTCAGATAAGAAAGGATTTTTCAAAATTAGACCCCTAAAAGGGTTAAAATTGAGGGCAAAGTTTGTATAAAAAAAAAATTAAAATCTTCACTGATGTACTTGAAACTTGGCAAGAATGATTCTCAACAAAAATAACTAAGGGAGTGTTTCAGCGTTTTTTGAAATTCAACCTCTAAAGGGGTAAAAAGGGGGAGGTTAACTAATTTATCATCACAAAACCGAAACTATAAAAGCCATAAACGTGAAATTTGGTTAGTGTCTTCATTATACTATATACTGCCCACATAAGAAAGGGTTGTTCACAATTCCAACCCTTACATCCAAAAAAGGGGTGAATTTGCGTACCTATAGACAAATTCCATTTGAAATTTCGCCAATTACTAACAACGCATGTTGGCCTATCGGTAGAAGTCGCGGATTATTTTTTTGAGTAGAGGGTTCTAATCCTGCTAAACATGACTTTTTTTTACTTACTTTTTTTCGTTTTGTTTTAGTTTTTTGGAATTCTATATTTTTGCTTTTAATATTTTAGTAAAGAAATGTTTTAAGAAATAGCTGAAAGTAGCTGGATCGAATCCTGCCACAAACAATAATTTTCTGTTTTCGTTTTCTATAATTATTTTCTTACTTTTATTTTAATTTTGAAAAGGAACGAATAAATTCATTTGCAAATTTATTTTCGGATAAACGATATCGCAACCCCAATCAAATCAAATCTAATAGTTTGTCATTGACGACATTGAAGAAGAAGATTAATCAAATGGTTGACTGGTAGAGAACGCTCTTAGCGTTAAGTCCGTTAATATATCAGTATTTTGTACTTATCTATCTATACAAATAATAGGACAGTAAAAATTGAGTGTCTATACATTAAATTTTTTTTCTAAAAAACTGATATGGAGCGATTAAAGAAAAGTAACGTATAAACAAACAAAAAAACAATTTTTGGAATTTTTGTCTCTCTGGTACGTTATAACTTCAAAACTACTTAACAGATTTAAACGCGGTTTTCACAGGTGGATTACATATAATTAGGAGCGTTGTCAAAACTTTGTTTCGTCAAAATCGGTTAAGGGAAAAAGAAGTTATCGTCAGTTGAAGTTTACTTCTGGCACTGCTTTAAACAGAGTTGAATGCGGTTTACATAAACGTATTTAATTTAGATAAAGCTAGAATTTCTACTTTGTTTTATCGATATCAATAAAGAGAAAAATACACTGCAGTCTCTATTAAATTTTAATAAAATAACACATTGATGTGGGTAGGCGTATAATTTAGTTACATAAAATATCAATAGATGGCACTGACTTTATTTTAATTATTTTTTCTCATATGGTATAGCAGATTGAAAATTTTCCTTACGGCAATTAATTTGAATTATTGAAAAAAAATTTGGTTGTTGATTTAGTTCTATTGATTGGTTTGTTTATCGGTCGTGTTGTATTGTAAGCTATTTGAATCGATTGGTTGGTTTGGTTTAAAAAATAATCAAATCGGCAAGTCAGTTCAGTTTTTGTTTGACGGAACATACGGTCGTGTCGTAAGGTTTAATTTAACTAACTTATCACTTTTTATTGAGATTTTCTCCACTTTTCACGCCCACACTTTAGGAGTGGCTTTTAGGTCCAAATGATGAGACAAAGATGTGATAGTATGAATGTTAATATTTTCAGTTTGATATCGTAGCAATGTAATGGCTTTATAAAATTGGCACGGGAATAGGATACTATAGATTTTACTATAGGTCTGGATAGTTGTAGTTTCCACAAGTTACGCGAAAAGCGACCTACACGCGGGCGGAGCCGCGGGCAACAGCTAGTATCTTATACAAAAGTGAGAATATTTATTTTAGACAAAAACTGATTACTCAAGATAATATTTTTTTAATGCCCGACCTGTACAAATTTTTAATTTAGCAACTACTCGAAATATTGCTTGCGGTTCTCTAAAATTTTATATATTTATTACTTATGTAGCGCTTACTCCTTTTTACTCCAGGCAAACTGGCTATATATATATATATAAAATTTAATATAGTGCACTAAATTAAGTTTTTCTAATAGAACCACCGCTCTATTGCAATTTATGCTATTCTTCAATGAATAAGGCAATAGTGCAGCCTTTTAGTGCTATTAATAAACAAGTGATGGTTTATAGTTATATATAGATAGATAGATTATACATGTTGATACAAATACAAACAATGTGTTCAAAGGCGGACTTATCGCTAATGCAATTTCTTCCAGCCAACCTTATAGTATAGTTTATTTAATTTATATCTTTAAAAAAAAATAAGTGCTAGTTAGAGGTGTATACAGCCCGGTGATTAGCCATATATTTAAATCCACTATAGTGCAAGAGCAGACTACATGGCACGACAAGAGGTGAGTCTACTACACCGCACCAGTGCAAATGTTGTAGTAGATTGCAGCACCAACAACAACAAAACATTATAAGAATAGCTCTTGCCCGCGGTTCCGCGCGCGTGCGCCTCGGTTAAATCGCGCCCGAAAGTAGGCTATGTTTGGCTCCTAGTGCATAACTATATCCATACCAAATTTCATGACAATCGGTCCAGCAGTTTAGCTTTGAAGAGGTGGCAGACAGACAGACAGACAGACTTTCGCATTTATAATATTAGTATGGATAGTGTGGAAGTATGGTTAATATGGTTATATTAGTATGGATTATATTAGTATTGGTTATATTAGTATGTTTAATAACTTGTGTACTTGTAACACGATTATCTTGACATCATCCAACACTTGTCTGTTATGTTTGGTAAGAACCTATGCCATATTGTTGTAAAAGTCATGCGATATAAAGATCAAGCCTATTTCCATCATAAAATAGAGAGGCTTAATTGCTAACTTATTTATTCACCTCTCTCTAGCACAGTCGTAAACAAACAAATCTTCTGTTGAAGTGAGCCATAATATACATCTTTAAAAAATAAGTATAATTCTACGATCTCATTCATATATGCTAGCACTAAATCAAAGGCTCATAAAGAATGCCTTTGATAACACCCCTCGCGCCAAGTCAAATATTAGAGAAAAGTTTCCGAATAATTATAATGCGTCGCTGCACTGCTCGAGTGCACTTCTATATAATGACGTAGCAAGGGTTGTTACAGACGTAGAGTATACTAGATACGATATATCTTGAAAGGATGTTTGATAAATAAGCGAAACATCAAAGAAAGCAAAACAAAAGAAACTTTATTGTTTTTCTTAACTACCGAACGCACTTCCTAGTTTTATATGATTATACTTACTTAGCCTGAAACTAAACTGAGTCGCATTAAACACCCAGGTGCTTTAACTCCACAAAATGGACACTAGGCTTTGAAGAAAGCTTGGAACGCGACGGGACTAACGTTAAAGAAAAAGATAGTGATGGTTATACATGGTGTGAACGATTAAAGGAGAGAAGCAGTGACATTGGGGATTTGGCTAAATTTAATATCCTACTCTAATGATCATGTCGTCTATATAAGGTTGAAAGACCGCCCACTTGAAGCAGGTAGCTTAGTATACGCTATACTACACTACACTTTGTAAATGTGTGTATTTTTGAGGTGTCTTAAGTTTGTGAGCTATCGATAACAGTGCCGCCAGATCCATTTTTTTTTTCAAAAATATCAATGTCATGTTAATGCGCCTAAAAAAGTTTTCACTTTATATAATCTACTTAAAAAAAAATCCCTGTCGTCAAAAAGCGCGCGAGATTTTTAAATTCTATGACTTAAATACTATAAGCTTAGAGTTCTACCGCAGGCAGCCACAAAATCATAGATCTTTGTTAGAGAATCCTTCCCTACAAATAAATTCTTCAAACGAGATTTAATTACACTTGGCCCTTTAGCTGGCACGTCTACACGTACAATTTTACTCCTCGCCCGTGACCGGAATCACGTGCATTTAGTGCCGACAATCGTAATGTATGTTTGTTTATTGTACATTTATATCACAATTTACCTAAATTTTATTTACTAACTGGTCCCCGCCTTCCCTATATTATTTTATATTTATTTATATTTAATTAGATATGCTAAGAATAAATAAATAAATAAATAATAAATAAATATATATGGAAAAATCACACAGATTCACAGATAAGGCTAACGAATGCCAAAAGAAACACTTATATACTCAAATCCGTCCAGAGTTCTAAAGTTATAGCGTACCTTAATAATTAAACCACAGGAGTGGCCACTGACAAGCGACCCTCTCTGCCAATAGTATAAGACCGCCGGCCATAATGCTTGTACTTACTTGTGTGCGTGTATTTTTCGTTTGTGTTTGATTCTTTTGTCAAGTGTGTGCGTGCGTAGCGACGACGGTGCGTGTTTCCTCACCCCGCGCGTAGAATATGGCAGACTTTTTCACTTAGAAATAAATGCACGTACTGTCGTTGCGATTGGATTAATACTCTATGGTTCAAACAAACAAACTCTTCAGGTATAACTATATATCCATACTTCCATATCCATACTTCCATACTAATATTATAAATGCGAAAGTCTGTCTGTCTGTCTGTCTGTCTGTCTGTCACCTCTTCACGACTAAACTGCTGGACCGATTGTAATGAAATTTGGTAGGGATGTAGTTAACGACCTGAGGTCAAACATAGGCTACATTTGGGCGCGATATAACCGAGTCCCACGCGCGGCGAAGCCGCGGGGAACAGCTAGTTTTCTATATATAAGAGAAAGTAGTGTTAGTTACACTATTTATAACTCAAGAACGGCTAAACTGATTTGGCCGAAAATTTGTGGGGAGATACCTTTTATCCAGGGAAAAAGCACTGTTCTTGAAGGAAGTTCTAAGTGAAAGCTAGTTAAAGATAAATCAACAATATCTAACGGGCTCGTAACATACGGGTATACTTTGCTTTTGCAATGCTAACTAAATTTAATTACATATGCTTATAACACTTTTTTATTTTAGATAAACCTTAGAATCTAAGAGATAAACCTATGTTCCATAAGACGGCGCGATCTATTTTTTTCTTGTATGTAACACCAAATTATAAATAAAATGTAAAATATTTTTTCCACAAGTACTCAAATGAATCCCTCAAGAGAGATTTAATTACGTGAAGTAGGAGCACGTCTTACACGTACATTTTACTCCACACCCGTGACCAGAATGAGTTTACATTCAGACGATGTTTAATTTGATTTATGTTTTAAATATATTTAAATTTGTGTTTGATTGGGCTTACAAATAAATACTTATTACAATAAAAATATAATTTTACTTCTTCTTTTAGAGTTGAAATGGCTTATAAAATTTAAATCCTATTATTTTACTAGACTATCAAACTTACTTACCGCGATGGTCAAGCTTACCGAATGAGAATCTTGGCATCCTACCCAAAAGGTCTCTACTTACCCTTGTTTTGGTTCTTCGGAGAGCGACTATTTTCTTTGTGATTTCTTTTCTCCACCTTTACTTGAAAAAACCGACTGGTCACTTTCCATCTGGTAGTCCTGTCTCTCTTGAATGTCCGATCCTCTCACCCTCTTATTTAGAGAGCCACGTGGCCGAACCTATTGCTGTGCGAATTGGTTTCTTAGACACTGATACACTCAACTTTGTTTAAAAACTTCTTAACCTAAATAGCTGTAACTTACAAAGGGACTATACGTTGTCCAATTAAAATATTTTTAGCAACTAATTACAATTCTTATGATACCCACGGACAAATATATGGTTGTACAATTTGGCACACATGTGAAATCTAGAAAAAAAGTGACAATATTGTAATATTGTCGGATTGCATGTATGCATAGAGGTGGAATTGATAACCTCTCTTTTAAAAAGTCGGTTAAATAGGCAATCTCCACTATCCAGATTCAGGCGAGACATGCATCGTCTGTCACGTCGTATTTAGCAACCCCTGCGCTTCTGCCATTCGATCGATAGCCCTCGACCGCATAAAATATTCTATGGCGAGATTGCAATCAGTCTTATTGATCGATCCCTTTCCAAAGTATCTTTGTTTTACTTCAGCTTATTTTAAGTAACAAAGTCTAAAACGGTCCTAATTTTTGCCTCCTAGATAGCTTGAAAAATTCCAAAAATATTGTTGACCAATTATACTCGCAAAAATTTATAGGAACATGAAGACATCTTTATAAAAGTCTTAACAAAAAGTCTTAGGAAGAGTCTTAGCGGTCTTTGATGGCTGGATTTGAGTCGGAATCGGGAATAAGTTTAAGTGATGATGGATCAAGTAAAAAAAGAGTGGGTCTGAACATTTGATTGACTGCGGTACTGACATGACCGTAGAATAAGTAACAATATTGTTTCATCATATCAGTCGCAGACTGTCCACTGCTGAACATAGGCCTCCCCTAAGGATTTCTAAAATGGCCGGTTTAAACGGCCTGCATATATGTCCGATGCTGCGCTTGCCAGTACGGAAATGGTATGGTGCAGTCTTTATTGTTTTTTTTAATGCATTGAAAACCCATTTACTATAGAACAACAAAAAATATCTATTGTCTATGATAAAATTCGATCATTCATCTCTATCATATTAATCCACCATAACTTGTGCCTACGAGTATGTCATTAAAGTATAAAACTCAGTGCAATAAGAAAATAAATTCACAACAAAGTAACGCGCATAACAGTAAAGATAAGATGGCCGCTCGTTTAGGAGATAAAACACGGGTGGTTGTTACCCTTTTTAAAGCTACGAATAAAGTAGTTCTAGATTTTAAATTTGTAATAAAACATTGAGGTTACATTTTTAAACAGATATAGCCTGACCTAATGGGTAGGTCGAGCTAGGTCGATCGCTTATCTACTCAGTCTAGTATCTCCTCAGAGATTGCATTGTCTCTTAAAATTATGTTAAGTGGCTCATAATTAGGCTACCTGTATATCTTTTGTAGTGGCTTTATACAGATCTTCCCAGTGTCAATCAGAAGGCTCGTCAGCATACAATTTTTTATCGGACTTTCAGGTGACTGAAGCCTGAAAAAGAGCGGACTATTACACTATCAATAAGATTGGTTGTTGCTGACCTCTGTGACCTAGTGGTCATCAAGCCAGACTGCCTCACTAGGTGTCCTCGGTCGATCCCCGTTCTTGTCAAGATGGAAAACGATATTTTTCAGATTGGGGTATCATGTGACATATATAAAAGATAATATCGTTGAGTTATTATCCATTATATCCTTCCATCCATAAAATAAGTCGCGAATTTACTTTTAGGCTTGCTCGATCTGTGTGATATGTCTGCATATATTTATTAATTTGTTATTTAACAGTATCTACTAACCAGGAATCAAGTCGGCCATTTGATGTCCCCTTTAAGATCATTAAAAGACTTTCTACTTTATTATCATTAATTTATTGGTTAAACAACGACACTTTACCTTAATGTCCTGTGATAAAGAACCCGACAAACTAACTACAATGTATTTTAAACACGAACAATGATTGCGGTTATCAAACCACCAGTTTAATAGCTGTACATAGACATCTAACAGCCTATTAAATAAAATAAGGAGTGACATTTTCCTTAGCTTCTTACTTACTTAATTGAAATTATCGCCTTATACCAGTAGATGGAGGATATTCTGAATCCGAATATGTATTATTCTATCTTACTTCTTGGCTATGTATGTTTGTATTTAAATGTCCCTTACGTTTAATTATATTTATCAATGTAACTTTCTATTTGGCATATTTTCTTCTAGCTGTTCCCCGCGGTTTCGCTCCCCATTAGTGTGTATATATTATAACCTTTCCAAAGAATCAGGCTTTCATATACAAAAATAATTTGCAAATCCGACCAGTAGTAGTTTTCAAGTTATAAGCGTTCAAACAAACAAACAAATAAACAAACTCTTAAGCTTTAATGTATTAGTATAGATTTAACACACTATTCTATTTTTTGTTTATTTACTAAATGTATGTACACAGAAAGTCATATGTATAATAAAACATAGAACAGAAAATTAGTAGAAGAGTGGTGTTTATTTATGAAAAAATAACAGCAAACTCAAGGGAGAAAATCTTTCAGGTGGTATATTGTATGTTCACATGAAAGCATATGTTTTATGCAATGTATTAATGTAAATAATGAAGAAGTCATTAAAACATTGTTGATTACACAACATTCTTTCCTCTGTAAATAGTTGATAATACTCAAGACTTCTAGAATTTGGTCCGCGATAGTCAAGGCTCAGTAGCCGACAGAGAACAAACAATTTTAATTAGAAGTCTTCTTTGACAAAGCTCTGTAAGCTCTGTAAGCTCAGCCTTATCCCGAGACCGCAGAATAAGCTAGCTAATTAGGGATTAAAAATATTATGAATTAATGAGAATGAACTTATTCATGTAATAACAATTAGTACCTAGTTCCTTTTTTCTTTATGCCGTGTATCATAAGAATTGAAAATCCCCTCTTCTCTTTCCGTGTGCGTCGTAAGAGGCGACTAAGGGATAGACAGAGCTTAAATCTAATCAACTTTATTTGCTTAAAAAGCGGTAACATATTATATGCATCTCTCTTTTAACTAAAATTACTGTTTAATTATGCCTCTCTCTAAAGACAGCATTCCAGAGGGTTGATTCCAGGTCATAAAAAATTACCGAAAAGTATTATAATCCTACAGTGAGTAGTAGATGAGTACTTCATGAAGGTCGTACAACAAAGGACTTCGCGCTGTTCGATATTTAATTTTAAACTCTCTTCGCTCTCTTCTTGTTCGAAAAACATAAAATACTTACTGTTGTCCGAGGCTGCAATCGCGTAAAAAAAGTATCCTATTTTTTTTATTTCTAGATCGCCGACTATATTCATACCAACTATAACCAACTTTTAATTATTATAACAGTTCAGCCATACTTAAAACAGACTTAAGACAGACGGAAAAACAGACTTTGGCAATTATATTCATTACATAGTAAAAAACAAAGTCGCTTTCTCTGTCTCTATGTCCCTTTGTATGCTGAGATCTTTAAAACTACGCAACGGATTTTTTTTTAAATAGATAGAGTGATTAAAGAGAAAGGTTTTTATGCCCATGCGAAGACGGGGCGGGTCGCTAGTATTAGTATAAAGCTACATGTATGAATGTACCATACATTTTCCAACTTTCCAATAAACATACTTTTCCAATATTTTTTTATGATAAAATAGAAATAAAGTCAACAAACAACACTATTATAGCTTGAGTCCCTTCAAACAGATCGTGCCGGTTCCTGTTTTTGTAGGATTGTCCATACGTGTTGCATCGCTATGCATCGACAAACAATCAGAGACACAAATCCGGTTGCTCTTAACATCTGTTTGTTATGCTATTACAGGGATCTTTAAGCACAAATTGTGTCACATTCTGTCAAGGCAATCTTAATGTATTTTCCATTCGCTCTAAGGTTGACTCGAAGTCTGGAAGAGATTGCTCTAGCGATAAGTCCGCCATTGTGCCTCACTGTTTCGAGCTAAGTTGTTTTTGTAATATTTTTATGTAGTACGATAAAGATAATTTTTAGGAAAATTTATAGGTACTTACTTCCTGCAAAAACTCCTAAGCTGAGAAATAAGTTTTTTCGGGCTTAAGAATACGAATAGGTACTATTTTTATTCCGATAGGTATAGTAAAACCTGATCTAGAGACAATTTTCTTGTAGTAGATTACATCAACAAAAGGGAACGCGATATCCTAATTTATTGAGTCAATATAAGAGACAAAGAGTTGGCAGCGTGCTAGTAACAATTTCGAGGTAGCATAAGCATAAATAGCCTATGGTTACCGCGCGCCTATCCTTTGTAAGCTGTATCTAAAAAGCTATATAGAGCGGTTGCTACTTCTTCTTTATTCAGTTTCTATAAAAGCCTTCCGTCTGCCTTATGTCAACCCTGCTTGAGAATCTGTGGTTATCAATATTCGTCACCTGATGGGAAAAAAACCTTAGCAGCCTTTTGCGTTATTCACGGAAATATAGGAAGTATGTGCTTACACTTAAAGATATACATGATTAAAATTACTCCTTTACAAACAAATATAAGTATGTAAACCTAACAAGTAGATAATTTCCACTGCAATTCATACGCATAAGCTACCTACTTATTCAGTAACATTACGTATTTCGTGGTTATACCTAAATCCGATTTGCTATTGTTAAATATTTACCCACTTTTGTTTGTTCCGTGGCAGTTTACATACATAGTTTTTACATAAAATTGCTAATTTATTCTCAAGTAAGTGATATTGAGTAATAAACTGTCTTATTGAGTAATAAAGATCTTTAAACCTATACCGTGATTTACCCGTAGTACAACCTACTCGTTGATAAATGCAATTACGATGAGTCACCAAAGCAGTAGCAATAAATTATGACACGGTAGCATAATAGGTGCATAATATTGTTATTACGGTCGTATGCTGAGCAGGTCATGCAGATTATCATGAGGGACCCTGCGTGTCCAACGCATTCGTATGCTAATATGACGTTACCGCACGCCGGTACTAGGTGGTATTTTTATGTGTAACAGGAAGGTAACAGGTATTAGTCATAGCTCAGCGTGATCATAAAATACTTATATTTACAGCATGGTTATGGTGCTATATCAACGGATGAATAAGGTCAGGTATGTGAAGAAGCGCTTTCTGTCTGCAATCTGGGTTGACAGTAAGGCTTGTCTAAAGTTGCCCTTATCAGCTTCACAGCTCATGGCCCTAGATCTAAGTATATCATAGTAATTACAATGGAGCTACTGCTTTTTACATGGAAACAATACTAATGGGAACATGAACCTGATGTGCTTCTGTTCGGCTGTCTGATTTATCAGTCTGGATAAAGGCATCTGACACAACCTTTTGACTGTTATCTAGCTATACCAGCCAGAACCAATAGATTAACGTGTCTTTCGAAGCTGGGAGGAACTCAAGATAGAAGTTCCATTAGTGGTGACCAATCCAACTTGGCCGCGCTTGACGTCACTTTACACGCACGATTGTAACGCACACAACCCGCTAGGCTATCGAGCTTCTCAATATCCTCCTACAAACCCTTTCTATCCTATTATTATTCAGTTTATACACGATACTAATCCCACAGAACATAGATGTGTTACAAGTTACGGCGAGATCAGTCTAGTTCGTAGGAAACTTGGTCTGCAGCTCAGCGATGCTTCGAGATGTTGAATTTTGTATGAAATTCTCATGTAACCGAAGATGGATGATTCCCTTGCAGTTGCAATATCGCGGTGAACATTTTATGCGACTATATTTCGTATTTTGTTGTTACTGAAGTTCTTGAAGTAATATGGATGCTAATAATAATGTAATAAAAAATATATGATTTTTTAATAGTAATATGCGGTTTTAGGTTTGATGACTTGAAACCACATTTTAATTAGGTATGTATTTATTTTACTTATTTTTGCAGTAAAGATAAATTTGCCATCAATAAAAGTATTCAAATAAAACTCGTATGGTTCATAGCTGTAATAAATAAAAGAATATACAATACAGCATTAAAAAACATTAGTTAACAAATATAAAAAATATTTCAACGCACCCAGTAAACTGGCATTTCCCCTACTTACGAGTAATAGCGCTACAAATTCGCACAAAAGCAGCTACTACTGAAAAGAAGATCTTGATGCTGATTTATTTACAACAAGTTAATGTTTTCCGTGGCTCCGCCCACGTGGTATTCAATTATATTGCGCCCCAAAGCCTGTGTGTGACTCCTGGACTAATCAAATCCAAATTTCTTCAAAATCGGTCCAGCGGTTTAGCCGTGAGAGTAACAGATAAATTTTTGTAATTATAATATTAATTATGATTATGGATTAATGAATTAAAAATAATATATTATACTTGTATACACAACAGGTATAATATATTTTTTTGAAGACCAGCTGACAACCCCTATTATCTTATCACAACCTACAACAAGTACAGGGATGAACAACCGAAAGTTAGGAACACTTAGCGAATAATATGGTCTAACTAGGAAACTAAGTTCAGACTTCTTGAGACATTGCTCCTTGTTACGTGCCTGCGTTGTTAACTTAACACAGTTACTATAACAAAAGTTTATATCAATTTTCTTTATCTTAGCTCTCTCTCGGTTATATCCTCCTCAGCCTGCGTTAGAGCCGTGGGTCTGCTTAAATATTTTCATAATTAATGTTTAAAATAGTATCATTTAGCTTTGATTTATTTAGTCCCCTTTTGCTATGCTTAGCACTAAATAAAACATTACAAAAAATAAAGATAGCAAACTAGCGTTGAATTAAGAAGTTCATCTCGTTTGGGGCGCACGCAGTTCATAGATCCATAGTTACTAGTTCCTATACTATACTAGTATAGTATTCATAATCCGTGCTAGTATAAATAAATCGGGCATGAGCGAGTCGTACTCACGCACTGAGGGTTCCGTCATGTCATCCGTCACTTTTGGACACACATACACTTCCGTACCAATCCGTACACAATACTAAAAGAGTCATCAAGTAGAGTTTTTATAGGTTTTCCTTTAAATTCTTTGTATTTTTTTTATTACTTCCCACCTTTCTGGCCGCATACGACATACATGTCCTACCCAGTCCCATTTCAGTTTCGCTGTTTTCGTTCCTACGTCCTGAATTTGTATTAGGGAGCGCAGCCAAGGAGGAGGTGGCATAACTATCTCGACAAGTTTTTGGACAAGTGGCCAGAGGTTTCCATGGATGAGTGAAGAAGGAGGGGGGAGGCCTTTGCCCAGCTGTGGGACACATTAACAGTAGGCTAAAAAAAAATTTATTCACTTGCCAGTATCTTTTTTTGTCATCGCTAAAATATTCTTAATTGAATTATCTGTAGCCTGACGAAGGTCAAACCTAATATAGGTATTTCTATAGTCAAAAATACCTTCGTATTTTTAATTCCGCCGCTCGCCGGTGCTAGAATAATCACTCAAATTGAAAATGCCTTTTTGATGAGTTCACAATTTATTTTTGTTTAAAGTGAAAATCGTTGTTCGTTTCATTACATATTCATGATCGTTCAAGCTAAAATGTAGCTTTATAGAAAAATAGTGAATTGTAACACATTGTGTGTAAAATAGTGAATTGTGCACATTACTTAATTCAAAAATGTTTACCAGAGCTTAGAGGGTTTATAATTTTTCTATCTAGTTATCTAGAAATAGCTATAAGACTTGATTTTTGTGAAAAATTGATTTAATCTATAATCTATGACACCTTTAGGGTGCGTTTCCAATGCAAACGCTATTCCATTCTCAACTTTTAAATTATAAAAAAAAAATCTTCTAAAATTTTAAGAATTTGTTAATGTGATGTGAATTAAAATGTGCCTGCGCAGTCTTCCGAGTAGAGCTTAATGCAATTCATGTTAATTAACAAGTGCACTAAGTGGAATTAAATTCCGTCTAGTTGTTCCGTCAACGTAAATAAGTAACGGTTACATGGTCGTACGTGCTCCCAAAATGGAGAGTTGGCAGTGGCACTATAATATTTAGGTACAAGTGTATGTAAAGTTTGAATTGTATCACAAAGGAGGCATAAAACCGTACAAATAACATAGTTAGCTGGAAAAATCCTTCAATATTTTTGTTACAAACTTCTAAAGAAAGAAAACATAAAATAAAAGACATAACTTTCACATCCTTAAAACACAGAATATAAAATATTATTAAAGTGCGAATAAGAAGAGATACTTTTGTGGTCAAAACAACATCATCAGTGAAAGATTTAAAGTCGGGTCCTAAGTCGTATCTACAATACGTACTCTTACGACTATTGAATGAATGAATTTATTTAATTATTTTTTTATTTGTTACCTATTAGCAACATTCTGGGTTCCAGAAGGCCGTAGACCGAGGGACAGACCACGCAAGAGGTGGCGGGATGACCTGGACAAATTCGAGACTGGATGGCAACAAGCGGCAAGAGACCGGGATGCGTGGAAGACAAGAGGGGAGATCTTTGCCCAGCAGTGGGATAATTACTAAGGCTATATTAAAAAAAAAACTGTTTGTTTTATGCAAATGTTTTCCACTAGCTCTTTTTTAGATTATAATAAGTATATAATGCTCAAATAAAAATAGACTTTTTGCTTATAAAATTATTATCTTATTTATTATTTTCAAATAATTTGGTTATTGACAATGATTTAAATTCAAACCTAAAACTTAGTCTGTTTTTAGACGTTTATTATTTTACATATTATATTGTTTTTAATCTATCTATCTATCTATCCATACTAATATTATAAATGCGAAAGTCTGTCTGTCTGTCTGTCTGTCTGTCTGTCTGTCACCTCTTCACGGCTAAACTGCTGGACCGATTGTGATGAAATTTGGTAGAGATGTAGTTTACGACCTGAGGTCAAACATAGGCTACTTTTGGGCGCGATATAACCGAGTCCCACGCGGGGCGAAGCCGCGGGGAACAGCTAGTATATATATATATCATGTATCTTTAAACGATGGAGCCGACATTTTGTATGCATATGTGTATCGCGTGACAGTGCAATATTATGCTATACATTATATTGCGCTGAACAGCCTGGTCACCTTATTTTACAGTGTGAGTTCGCATACTGTAGCGAAAGCTTGTCACAAACATGTATTTTTGTAAATAACTTATTACTTTTCTATCTTTCAATAGTTTGTTTTATCATTGAATACTTATACATTGAATACTTGAATACTTTATCATTGAATAGTTTGTTTTATCATTGAATACTTTTGTAAAGGATAGAATAATGTAATTACAAAGTAAAGGAAATTATTTGATGTGCACCCATAACTTTATCATTATACTTTGTTATTATCATTGAGTTTGTTAACACGCGTTTGTTTTATAAAACATTATATTGTATAATACTTATTCGGCACTGTTTGGTCTATTTCTCTGAAACTGTTTACAAAAATATTATTGTTCTTATGACTGTTTGTGCCAAAATAAATGAAAAAAAAAAAAAAAATATATAAATGAAACCCGTTTTCCGTTGTCACGACATAGCATGAAAACGGCTTGACCGATCTGGCTGATTTTTTTTTTTAGTTTTCTAATACTCTGTACAAGGTTCTTACGGAAAAAAATATTAAGAAAGGCGGTACGAAGTTCGCAGGGTCAGCTAGTAGATAAATAAAATTAAGGAAATCATTTGTCTTTGTGGCATGCTTTCTCGTCACAAACGGCATCACAAGTTAGAATATCCATTTTAAAACATAGATGAATGCTAATTATAAATTATATACATAATACATACATTAATACATATCCTAATTAGACGAAGTAAATAAGTATATCAAACTGAAATATCAGACAAACCTTTCATGACTTATTCATATGAACTCCAATAATTCAAAAAGCTCTACAAAATTAGCTTTCATGAACAATTTATCCAATTGCCGGTGATATTAGTTTTGGCGCCAAAAGTACTCGCGAAAGCTGGTTTGCAACAGTAATCATGTCATACTTACTTATTTAGTGGGTAACAACGCCTTATAATGTTGCACACCCTGGTGTCAGAGTTTAAAAACCGCGAATCATAATCATGTTTTTTTTTTTATTTACTCTTGTAAATGGCTAAAATAAAAGGTTGTTGAAGTAAGGTATTTTAATTTGATGCAATAAAGGTATTTGTAACTATACAAGAGTTAAATAAAAAAAACTTATGATTATGATTCGCGGTTTTTAAACTCTGACACCAGGGTGTGGAACTATACAAATACCTTTATTGCATAAAATTAAAATACCTTACTTCTGTAAGACAACCTTTTATTTTAGCCATTTTGTGGATTACTAATAAGTAACCCACAGTCAATAAGGAAACCATACAATTTATATTAATTGTTTTATTAAGCTATATAACCGTAATTATCCTATGGCTCAGTAAACACAACATTATTAAAAGTAATTAACCAATACAAGCACCGATCGTTTGTTTATTCCACAATCACCATAAACTTAAAATTACTCATACGTAAATTAAACCAATTTGCTCTTATTAATTAAACAATTCTATAAGTAGCAGGTCGTTAAATTCATTTTTAATTGCGTTTTCACCGACTCCCGGTAGGTGGCGCTTTAAACGTTAAATACAGTACATTATGGAAAGTAATTTCATTTTTACCAATTCTAACGACTTTTTAATAGTGCCATAAAGTTTGTATATTGTAATTAAGCCTTACCACATGCATGGTCTGTGATACCTTATTCCCCTTGCTCCTTAGAGCATCAAACCAACCGGAGTAGCTACTGACACGTAACATCTGCCAAAAGTATAAGACCATATTGTTTGTACTTGTGTGCGGGTATTTTTTGCTTGTGTTGGTTAATTTTGTCAAGTCTATGCGTAACGATGTGATTGAATAATGCATGAGTGTTAATACTTATTGTGTGTTACCTCTACCCGCGCGAAGAATGTGGCAGCCTTTTTTACGTAGAAAAAAGAAGTGCGTTTGGCATCTCCGGTTGGCTTAATGCTCTTTATGCCTTGCTCATAACCAGTAGTAGTATTTGTTCATAAAACGATTACTTTTGATATAATGATTAATAGTAAGCATGTTTTCTCTCTAGCAGCAGTTGCACCACGTGGGCACAGAATATATAATAGTACTAAACGTGGGCGAAGGGTATCACAGTACCACCGAAAAGACAAATAGTACTTATTATAGTAAGTATATTAATTGGGTGATTTTTTGGGCATATCATGCGTCATATAAATCATGACGTCGTGGTTTACAATGAAGTATTTTGATTTGACATGGTATTCTGTTATATACAAAAACATTTAATTTCACTGACAGGTTCTTTAACAAAAGGACGCCATCTGATACCACCGGTAGTACACCAGAATGAGATGAAAAAACTTTATAATCATAATTATATTCAAAAGCTAGGCCCTTGTAGATAGAGTTCCTTCCATTCTTGCCTACCATTAGCGAGTTCCTTTATTATTTGATAAATTACTAAATTCTACAATTTTTTTCTGAAAATATGGTTCTAGGGACGACGAAATCAGAATAATAAATCGAAATGAAATCTATAGAAACCGGGAAACTATTCTAATCACGAATCTAATCCAAATGGAAATCTGACAACTTGAAATAGTGTCATCGTGATCGGAACGTTTTCGAATTATCCCGTCCACATTCAAGTGTGTAACCCATCAAATGAAACTAGAATCTATTTTCGTGGAGCACTAAATCCAGCCCCGATCCGTAGGGTTGACACTCGAAGATAACAATAGATGTGCAGCGGACGAACTAAGGTACTTAAGGACTTTGTGTCGCGGTAATAAAAGCTAAATTACAACGAATTCAAGAAACATTAGATATTGAGTTGGATAATTTTTCGACGTTCAGCTCATTGAAAAATTAATAGCAAGAGGGAGATTTCGTTTTTGCTATTGTACGTCGACTTGTCGAGTGAGATTACAATTGAATCAAAAATTATGTTGAACTTTAAAATGAGATCTCGAAATCAAATGGCCGAAGCATTTGATAATGTAGTGTTATAGTGCATTTTTTTTACTTAAATACACATGATCATTTACTAATAATGAATACATCTTGACTGGCATCCAAACCATAAACCTAGTGATTAGCGCTCAACATATACACGCGGTCTTTAAATAAATATATACCCCTTACCCAACCTACATTATCAATACCTTATTTGGCTTTAAAAAATCACCCGTTACTCTCAACCCTACAGCAAAATACCAGCTCGGTCAATATTCCAAGGGTGTCCCATCTCTAATTAGGACAGAACTGCCGATAGTGGGTGACATGTTACCAGACAAATGACGCTTCAGGATAATGGAGTGAACGTAATTGCGAACCAATACGTGCACTGTTTTCATAATTGGGAAGGATTCTTCGATGCTAATTAGCTTCGTGGGTGAAGGTTCAAAAAAAGAAGATCGTAATAAGTGTCACTTGCATCGATCTGTGTGCTTCTAATTTTAAATTTGTTTGACTTTGATCTACTGATATTTTTTTCATCGAAGATTACGTACAGCATAGACTGCGTTATGACTGGACAAATTATGACATTTTTATTTTTAATTACATATCAATTAATTAACATGACATTATTATTTTTGTTAAAATGTTTCAGATCTATTTCGATTATTTTTATTTATGTTTTACTTTCACTAGTAACAAATTTCTTATTTTCTACCAAAAATTTCTTTCTCTGTTTTTGCAAGTAGCATTTTCAATATTAATTTATCAATAAATTCAGGCAAAAAGACATTAATTTACAAAGCGTAAATTATTCCATTGTCAACTCTTCAACAGTTAGCTTTCGCTTTCGATAACCTATTACTGTCCCTTTGACATTTTCTGAAAGAAAATTCTGTTTTTGAAATGCCATTAAATGTCAAAGGAGTGTTTTTGTTCCGGATCTGCCATTGTTCTTTACACGCCTTATATTTGTTTCAATTGTTATTTTGTATATGTAGGAAATAGATATATTACAATCAATATCAAATGTCCTTGAGTATGTTGTCTGCCAGTCAATCAATCATTTATTTGCATGATACATTTATGTGTGTGTGCCACGGTATTAAACATCGAGGGATGTGTCGTAGTAATATAGTAGATAGACGTGTCATATATGTAAATTCATGGGAATACACATATTGAATAAGTATTATCTAAGTATAAAAGTAAGATATTCTTTTTCATTTTTTTTTTGTCGCGGAGCATCAAACTTATCACTCCAAAAGATGTCACCTTCAAACGACTAGCTAACCGGAGTCCAGTGAGCGTGTTCCTTCAATGCTATCCAAGTAATTCCAAAAACATACATGTTGGTGTGCGCTTGATTGCACTTCAAGGAATACTGGTAATTTTAAATGAAAAACTCTTTTTTTATATTTTAAATTACCAGTATTCCTTTTGTTTGACTTGATATAATTTAACTGAATTGTATTGATTATTCAAATCATCTCAAAGAAATTTTCATATATATTATTGTGTGAAAATCTGAATGTACAGAAAACAGACAATCGTAGTAAAATACCACAGCAGTATAAATATATTGTTTAACGAGAAGAAACGGCATAAAACAAGTCGTAAAAGTAATGCTTATATTACTGAACATTCGTAATTAGTTCGGTTTGGTAATAAACGAGCCAAGTTTTAAGTTCAGAACTCGTTAAATTGGCTACGATGCCCCCTGTACACTCAACTTATAATTTATTAATTAGATAGTCTATAAAAACCTTTATTGCACAAATTACTTTATTATCTAATACATCAAATTAAAAAAAAAAACATATATATTACAGTCCAGAACAATACAACTAAACTTACTTCACTGCCACCTGAAATGATTTCCAAAAGGCTGGCAGCACTGCTCAGTTTTATGGCAATGCTAATTGTCTGTGCAAAAAAAAAAACAGCTATTCGGTAAGAATATTAGGAAGCATCTTACCAAATAGCTGTTGTTTTTTTAAACTTAAAGAAATTAAAGCAATAATTTAGACTATTGCTTTATTTATTTTTAAAGTTTATGAGCTACTCAAGATGAACACAACATAGGCTATAATAATATACAGGCAGTACTACACGGTAGAAGCCGCGGGCAACAGCAACGGCTAGTACTAAATATACTTACCTACTACGATAATACAGCGACCCAAAGAGGATCTTTATTTGCCACATCGTTCCCTGCACAGAGCCATCTCTTGACAAAATGTAGCACCAACCTTTTTTTACAAAAACAGAATAAATCAAGTTTCTTATCTGAACAAAGTAAATGAGAATTCCCACTTGGTAGAATCTGGTCATAAATTGAGGAACTTAATTTAAAATACATTACAATATAAACTCGCCGGAAGTGAAGGCACGGAGCTTACAAGTTAAAACTTACAACTCGGATGGAACTTAAGTGGAAAGTTTGACGTTGTCACGTGGACTTAACTCGAGTAAGATTGTTGCAAAGCGATTTTTTGCAGTACAATGCAGTTTGCACTTGAGAGCGTCGAGACTTTTTGTTGCCTGGAGTTTCTTTTGTATTTTTCATTGGCCATTTAGGTCTGACTGTTCCTTAAAAGAAGTGTTCTTCCTTCATGAACTTTATACAAAGGCCAAGAACAGTAAAACAGAATAAAATTATCCATCCAATTGTGGAGCTACTTCGTTGGTTAAATAATATGATACTCTTGTCATATTTTAAAGTAGGTATAGACCAGTTCGCATTTTTTTTTTTAATTTACTAGATAGTCATACTCTGTACCTACAAAAGCATAATATAAGTGGCATGGCAGTTAACTTGTTTATTAATCGATTGCCCTTTTTGTATCCTTTTTCAATTCTTATGAAAGATATATTACTTTAGAAATAAGCAACTCCATTTTACTGATATTTCTTTAATGTAGAGGTAGAAATCTGTGTACATTTGCCATGGGCCTAGATATATAGTAAAAACTTCGGAATAAGTGCGTGTTTTTTGTACGAGTATATCCTGAATCTGTTGATTTCTTCATTAAGTCCTACAGCAAAGAAACACGACATAACTTAATCTAATATCCACTCATCTACAGCGTTAGAATGGTGAACTATATAATACTTAGCTACAAAATAATAGGGAAGTCAAGGATCTATTATCCCGAATCATTATAGTATAAAAATAGCACAGACCGAACAGTGCTTCCCAAACTAAGGTCCACCTAACGTTATTCCTAGTTTTCATCAAATCATATATGTTGTATCGTCAAAATAGTAATGAGACCTTAAAAGGCAAGGCATTTTATTGAGATTATTTTTAAATTTAAATATTGTGAACAAAGAACAAAACATTTTAAGTAATATAAAATAGTTTTAAAATAGTTTAAATATTTAAGTATTTGTTAAATATATTTTTGATGGGGATTTTTAAAAGAAGTAAGTGTGGTTAAAGTAAAACAGTGGCCTTAGCCAAAGTCACAATCTCAAAACGTAAAGGAAGTACGACAAGAAAAAAATGAGATTGACCACTTGATTTACCACAGCTTATGTCAATACCATACATTTTGTTCTTGTCGACATTCGTCATCGTTTTGAAATTGTGACTTTGACTACGCCCCCAGCTTACGATGCGACCGGAAAAACAGTAAGATAATTGACATACATACATCCATACATACATATATTCACGTCTTTATCCCATACGGGGTAGACAGAGCCTAGAGCCATAAGACCGTAGACCACGTTTAGCATAATGTTAGTTGAAACAGGAAATCAATAGTGATGGGTTGCTAGCCGCATCGCCTATGTCATGATTTCCCCATTCGGCGATTCCCTCAGACAACTTTTACGGCTTGCGTGGGAAGAGAAGCAGCTGGTACATTCTATGTTTTTCTTTTTCTCCCAGACCAGCATGGAAGAGTCCCAGACCAGCATGAAAGAGCAGCATGGAAGATAATTGACACTTATAATAAGAACTCAAATGGCAATCAGGTTGGGAATCACAGTCCCCCAGCGAATTGATTGACGAGCGTCATATAAATTGCATCAGTTCTGTCTCATAAATACTTCGTAGTATGCAATTTTGTGTTATTGGCTGCATTCAGGGCAGATTGCCGCCGTATTCCATTAAAATGTTTAATCAGTAATCACTGCTGGCTAATTTCATAACTAATGTTACGTATTGTAAGTAATTTGAGTTAATTTCTGGGAACGGCAGGCTTCGTTACTTGACCAGTATCACATATTATGACTTGAATATGTACTACGTGTATTGTAGCTGGAGATGAAATTAGGAAGTTTAAATTTTTTTATACGAAACGGAAATTTTTATTTTTAACCTCATCCCAATTTTTGGATGGTTATCAGTCAGGCGGTCATGAATAAAAATGCGCCATCGTATCAAATTTGATGTCTTAGCCACATCCATGCGCCAAATTAATAAAGTAGAAAAATCCAATGTCATCATCTCGGGATACAAACTAATAAAAAAGAGCACCACCCGTCATAGTTTTAGTCCAAATCAATGATCTTTAGAACAAGTGCAAGCCAAATGACTCACATCTGGAAGTCTGGAATCCCCGTCTGCAGCAGCCCGGCTCAAGATGAATATTTATGGGCCGGCCAGCTCTAGCTTTAATTACTGCACTGTCTGTTACATTGGCAGTACGTTAGTTCGTTCATTCTGTGAGTAATGAACCCCGTTGTATCATCTTGTATCGTTCTAATTTTCTTACTTATTCTGTTGACTCAGCGACCAGAAGTGAATCCTGGCCACGGGTACATGACTGCTTGAGTGTTCTATTCTACATGGTCGGTCACTTGGCAGTTGACCTTTATTAACTAATGTTTTATCTGTAGTATGTGTGTACTTTCAACTGCAAAATGTTTCAAACAGCATGGCAGTCTTCAGCTTCGTAGCACCTAAGTAACTAACTCAATTAAACAAACAAGCAATCATTGTCATCTTTCAACGTTTCAACGATTAAATCCTCAGGCTTCGCACAAACTTCTGCATTATTGGTTGTGAGTTTCTACCGGAACCTGGTAAAAGCCAGAGAAATTCAAACGAAGCAATAAACATACAGTAAGTAGAAAATAAATGTCTCCTTGCAAAATGAAACACACGAGAAGCCATACACCAGGCCCAGAATAAATCTATTTGAAAAAACTTCCGATTTGGACCATGGTATTCACGCCCCACATCAATGAAGAAAAAGAGAAGGTCAGAGAAAAAAAATAAAAATCTGGCTTTTGCATATACTTATACACCTTATGATGCCCATTCACCCGATAGACAAGAAGTTCTTTTGAAAAATCAATACGGCGACCTTTGAGATATATTCCATATTTAGGGCTCCGTCGAAACCTCAAAAGGCCCAAGTATATTTTCATGCAATAAATAATCAAGGTAGTGTTTACTCCGGCGAACTGTCCAGGGAATAAAGCCATTACTTTGCCATGTCACGGTATAAATATATAAGAATTTAGGTAAAATATGGGTATGTAAATAGATAATGTAAGCGGAAGTTACAAAATTCCCGATTTTTCAAATCCTATCAGAAAATTAAATTAAACTATTTTATACGGTTTTCAAGACTTACTACAAGCCGCATAAGAAAATAAACCAACTTTTAAGACCTGTTAAATCCAATATCCCATTGCAAGATGCTGGAGTTTATAAAATTGACTGTGACTGTGGTTTATCATACATTGGGCAAACAAAGAGAAGCATTGGTACCCGTATCAAAGAACATATTGCTGACATGAAACATAGACGCTCAACCAAGTCTGCAGTCTGTGAACACTCACTTGACAAATCCAACCACTACATGCGTTTTGATAATCCTCAAGTCCTTGCAAAAGACAACAGGTTTATACCAAGGATGATACGTGAAGCGATCGAAATTAAAAAACATCCTAAATTCAATAGAGAGGATGGATGGCAAGTACCACCAGCTTGGGACCCAGTTATCAATTTAATAAAATCTCAAACTCATCGGAAGACTGCAAGTGTTTTTGATACTGTCAGCCAATACTGTGTGAATCGAAATAGTTTTCAATGATTTATGAGCTATGGTTTTGTATTCTTGTGACATCAGAAACAAATGACACAGACGAATGTCAACTCAGTCTGCCTGCGACCATGAGCTCTGTAAAGTGCTTGAAACGTTAGGTATAAATAAGTAAGCAATAAACGCGATAGAAAACCGTATAAAATAGTTTAATTTAATGTGTAACAATCGCGAAAACATAAGAAATCCTATCACAAAGTTTCTGAGTTAAGAGCTTTCATCTCTTCAGCTCTTCAGCTTGATATATTACAAAAGAGATATCACTTATTAATGGTACACCGTTATGTTCGTCCTAAAGGTGTTCGTCTTATAAATAGACTTTATTTCATCAAAACAGATTTAGTTGTTTAGACTTGAAAAGTAACACGCTTGTATTTGCAAAATTAAAATTTGATTTAAAATTATATCTCTTTTTTGTGAGACTATATTTCTACCAAATAGAAACAAATGTCTAGTAAGTATTGCTAAATCTTTCAAGCGCAGTGTCTTCACCTATACTTTACTTAGCCAGTTTTCAGGATCGAATAAAATATGATTATTTTTATAAAACTCTAGTTTTCATCGAAACATTCTTGTAATGCCAGCCTGAAATCCGATTGGTCAGGGAAACAGGATAAGAGCTGGACTGCTAATAGGATTGGATCCGAGCGTTTCAAAGCTTTATATATTGTTTTACTGACCACGTTGTATTTTCAGCTGTGCTTCTAGCTAACACGCTGAGGTAAATTGACTTTTGTTTCGTTTTCAGAGAGGATCTCGTAAAATGCCGTATGTTGGACCGTGATTTGAGTAAGTGCATTTATAGTCAAGGCTAAATCCCGAAAGGTTTATTTTCCAGGTTTATAGAATGAGTATTTTAAACGGGAAATCAAAAATGTTTACTCCAGTCTCATCCAGTAGTATCCTCAGTTTACGCTTTAGAACCTAGAGTATGCTTTTAATCATGGGCTTAAGTTTGATGGTGTTGGTTATTACAATCAAGCCACTGCCGTCTGACCTCCGTAACCCTTTTCAAAGAATATACCAAAAGAACATGGCCTTTGCATCGGACACAACCTAACGAGCGCTCTCTTTTCTCTTAGCGCCTTCCCGGTTGCTTCCTCAGTTGACTGCTTCAATCCAGCTTTTTCTTTACACTTCGGTCTTCGTTTGTTATGAGACCATTAGCACCTATATCGTTTACAGCGACGTCGAGCCAGCAAGTTATAAAGCTTGCCCCTTCTACCCGGCCCTGGCGAAGGCGGCATGGCTAGACACTCGTCACACACGCTGTATGTTACTGTAACATCACCGGATGTTATATCTAGGTAACAACCGGGACCAACCGGAACACTCGCTCATAACAACAGCGTCACCATTACTTTTACATGTGTTATTTTAAAAGAAGGTCAATAAAATGAAAAGACAATTAATAAACTCTCCACTCCCCAAGGAATTCGAAGAAAACTACAGAAGTCACCCCGCCCGTCACGTACGCCATTCGTCACGGCCCCATAAGTTGTATTTTTGATTTGTTACCCCAACGTTGTCACTGTTATTGATGTGTAGCGAAATTGGAAAGTTCAGGCGCACTTATCTCTCAGATTTAGATAGCAAGGCAATTTATAAAGCGGAGTTTTCTACCCTCAATGGATAAAATTAAGAGACATACAGATACAACACACTATAAAGCCACGTTTGTATCTTTCTTTATGTTGTTGTGTCTAAAACAATTGTTTTTCTTTTTACTTTAGTCTAAATCATAAATACTCTCAGATTTTCTTCTATCTACCACTCACGAACTTAGTAAAATTCAGGTGAGACATATCTTTATCGTATCTTTTTATCAAAATTTGAGCTACAATTATGAAGGACTGGTTGAATTTTGTCTAATTAATCAGCCATTATGGTATTATTAGCATGAGTTGTTTATAGTAAGGATTTCTTCGAAATAGGTATCCTAAAAACTAGGCGGAGAATCTTGAACGCTACATGAGATAGACTTGAAGTAAGTATAAATAACAATGCTAACTGGCCCTCTTCAAGAACAAATTCTATTTGTTCACCACAAAATGTGCTGTCTGAAACCACAATAAAAAAATATACTACAAAGAAAATACAACTGAAGAGTATTTACACATAGTTAATACACTTCTGTTATTAGATTTACTTTGTGTCTAAAGTATCCTCTTGACAGCACGCGAGCCGCCGGCGGTGTCTCTCAGTAGGGCCCGAATTATTGGACTCTCGTAGTGTCTTGTGCGATTTTGTGCTTCAGGGTGATGTTCCAAGGCAACATTATGAATTGAGTGGGCTTGAGGTTTGAGTCCAAAACTAGAGTGGTCTGCAAAAACAAGCAGTGTTAGTGTTAAGCTTTGAACGTCTATAAATGTTAGTGGCAATATGCAATGCAAATCTTAATAAGCAACCCTACAATATCTGCCTGATAAAAACTTGGTTCTGCCAATCACTAGGTTTGATTTTTAATTTCCCACTTTATTTCAAGTAAACCTGTTCTGTATAATCACAATATTATGACCTTAAAATTCTACAATGATGACTCTAAGCAATATCTGCTGAACACTAAACTTTGAACAAATAAGTATTGGTTCCAAGTTTAGTGTTCAGCAGATATATTTTCTTTAATATTAAATTCCGATTCCATTCGCATTGCGATTTGCGACCATCAACTCGAATCTCATATCGAGTGATTCCCAGATAGGGTCCCCTAAACGCGTGTCGCATCATGTCTAAGGATCGATACTGAAGGTTTATAGGTACTCGTGGAGACGCTGCCGGTTCGCTATCTCGTTGATATTAATATCCGTCTGAATCTCTGAAACTGACTGCTCACTTTTTATTATCTAACTTGAAGATTTCTTTGTTTTCTTTGTACTGTTATTTCGACAGAGAAGCTTTGTATAGTTCTGTAGTTTCAGTTTATAGAATTATGAGAAGACTAGCTATTGCCCACGGCTCCGTCCGCTAGGTAATCGGTTATATCGCGCTATTATATATATATATATCCATAACAAATTTGCGCCATGAAAGCGTAACAGACAGACAGATTTTTACATTTACAATATTAGTATCGATTTACTATTGATGATATTTTGTAAATGACAACCTTTGTGATGAAGGGTGATGTTATGTTGTGCTAATATTGTTGTCTCTCAATCACTAGGTTCAGAGTTAAATCTCTTGTCATATCGAGTTTAGAAAAGGGTCGGCTAAGTACTCCTGGTATTGCAGGTATCTCATAAGCTACGGTAACCGCTTCCCATCAGATAGGCCGTTGGTCTGTCTGCCTACTTACGTCGGATAAACTTGTATATAATAATGCCATATTTAATTACCAGAAAGACCTTGTATTATGATCAATAAATCTGATTCTCTCTACTCGGGGCGTATTGAAATAAAACCTTTAATACAATACAATAAGGTTCAGCCTCACCAATCAGCAATATTAACATCAATAGCATTAACAACATAATCCGGATATTAATAATGTACAGTCCAGTCAGGTGTATATATTCCGGTCGGATGACCATTTTCACCCGGTCGGATGCAATGAAATCATAATGAAATTAATTTAACACCACTTGATCCGTGACTGACAAGCAGGTGTCACCCCTGGAATGATGAGGGTTATACGCAGGGTTGTCAAGATACTGAAAATTGGCCGTGAAAATTTTATTACATTATATTTTGATGAACGGTTTCAACCAAATATTGTTAATTTAATACAGGCCAGAGAAACAAGGTACAAAGAAAGGGTGTGACAAATGGAATTGTAGAATGGCAGGTGACAGAGTGAAATGGATATTTGGCAAAATATGTCTGAAATGATGTGCTGAGCTCACATAATATTAATTCATAAAATATAATAAATACAGAAATAAATCTCTACCTACCTATCAGCTATCTTTTCACAAGGAAAAACGCTAGAATGAAGAAGGATAACTTCATGTCATTTGTTAAAGTAGTGTCTGACTTTTCAAACGATAACCCATCTGAAAAATAAGACTTGTTATACTAGCCCTAATAAATGTTAATAATATGGCGGAGGGACAATTATCCAGCTACACAAAATTATGCACTAATGAAAATGCTTTTTATTTCGATAATACTCCCTTCGTGATAAATTACTGAGTTTGATGTATGGGATGTACTTGTATACGGACATCACTAACAGGTAATGTGTATGTCGATATGTTGGCGGTATGTTTGTACCCATAGTTTTTAATCTTAGCAGGTTTTACCAACTAAAGAGTTAGCCTTTATGTAATAAAATCCCGATTAATGTTCAAAGATGGCATCATAAATACTTTATTTATTACATATCTGATTTTCTATATTTTAAAAATGATATAAAAACAAACAACATTTAAAAATATACAAAAAGAAATCAATAGGCAGTGAAAAGTCCACCTAAGATGCCGGTGGTTAGGATTTCAAAGTGAGGATTTTTTTTAATAATTCGGGCCGTAATAGTACTAGATACTGTAAGATACTAATTAAGTAAGGTAAGACAAGTACCGTTTTCTATACTTGTATTTGTCTGTTCACCCAACTCAGAAATAACAATAAATAAAGACGTAAGTTGCATTATTATTATTATGATTGGTTCTATTATTTGTATTATGGTGATCAAGTATGGGCAGCACCATAAAACATGCACCAACCAAATGGATCACTATGGTGTGAAGAAATCCTATGTCCAGTGGCCTTCTAAGAGAAAAGAACTTTGTTGTAAGGAGCTACTTTTTGCAATAGGATATTATTTGATGTACAGTGGGCCACATAGAAAAAGTATGCTATCTTAGGTGTGTAAGGTGGTAGGTGTAGTGCAAGTGTATGGTATAAAATTTTGTGTATGTCCCACTGTACCTGACCAATAAATATATTTCAATAAGGATATTTATAACAGACATAATATATTACTTTACAAAAAGATCCAGAAATATTAATCAAACATCATTGCACATAATAAAAACTACTTAAGAACATGTGTAACTCATAAGGCTGAAACGAATCATTTTCAGAGCTTTCACATATACTCGTACACCAATGATCCGTTACGAATTGATATACTAGGTACTTCAGCTACGTAAGCATTATTAAGTATTCAGCCCAAAAAAATATTGTGATTCAAATATCTAAATATCTTATAATAATCCTTGAATTTGCGGAAAGCTTTTATGATACAAAAATTAGAAAAAAGCAATGAAACATCTCTATCCCAAAGATATTGAAGTTCTGTTATCAGATTTTCTTATTTTATTTTAGTTGATTTTTATTTAGGTGTAACTATGTATACAATCATCATCTCACATGATATTTGTCACTGTATTAAGCAAAAATCCAAAACTAAAAAAAGAACTTTATTGTGTGCTTTACAAGGCTTTATTTTAGCATAATGACTTGACCGCAGTGAAATGACGATTAGGTTGATCAGTGCTCTACCCTTTTCATGTTGCTAGCATGAATATTGGAAAATTCAACGAAATACAATTTTACCTACCAAAATCGGCAACTTCGTTCAATAGCGGTTTGTGTACAATTCAGTAACCGTTTTAATTTTTGATGGCAGCTAACCAACCTCGAAGCGATTCCTTTACAATCGCTCATGGTTCCATAGTTCCGCTGTTTGCACATTTACGGCCGGATGGACATACACATAGATGTCTTTTTCTAGATGTAACTTAATAATATATTGGTAATAGAGACATCATGATAGATAATGAAAGAGTTAATTAATTAATAATATATAAAATCGCACGTATGTATACCGAGCAGCTCGATAGCATTGCGGGGCGGGCGTGTGCGTAACGATAGCGTGCGTCAAGCGAAGGCGAGTGCGCGGCCATGTTTGGATTTGTCGCAGTTCTTTGGAAGACACGTTAAGCCGTTGGTCCTGACTGTTATCGACATATGGCAGTCGTAAGGCTATGTCAGATGCCTTTAGGCAGCCAAATCTGACAGTGTTGCCACTAGCACACCCGGATCATATTCCCATTGGACTGGTTTCCCTGTAAAAAGGGTTACGGAGTTCAGACGGTACGGACGGACGGACGGAATTTATTATTTTTAAAATTAAGGTTTGCCATTCCAGTTGCATTTAATACAAATTCATTTGTAACTTGCTTATGACCAAATCAATTAAAACCCAAAATGACAATTTATATTACTATTAATCTTAAAAGGGTTCCTTGTTTATTACGAAACCCTAAAAAGATTTTATCTTAGAATTTTTTTTAACATTACTCTAGGTCTCATCTAGTCAAAATTAATCTAAAACATGATTATCATTGAGACTATCATGGTCGCCGCTAACGAAACCAATTGAAATGTGCTCAATAAATACTGTCAAAGCTGATTGGACTTTATATCGTGGTTTCTGAGAACTTGTCACTCGAAGAATCCTAAGAAAAATGTTAAAATGGACGTTTTGACCTTCCTAATTAAACTGAAGGATGTTGAGAAACATCTATGTCTCCAAAGAGTTAGGAAAAATCGAGAAGAAATAAATCATTACATAGTATAAAACAAAGTCGCTTGCTCTGTCCCTATGTCCCTTTGTATGCCTAAAACTACGCAACGGATTTTGATGAGGTTTTTTTTAATAGATAGTGATTCAAGAGGAAGGTTTTTATGCCCATGCGAAGCCGGGGCGGATCGCTTATAGGATATTCGCGTATAGGAATAAATATCGCCGCTGTCTGCAGGAATCACACTAACTATTTATAAAGACTAAGATATCTTATATAGTAGTGCTGCTTTCTATCACTAGTTGCCAATACAGTATTAAAGAGTTTTCTCGTATTGGCAATACTAGAAAACTCTTTACAGCATAATGTACATAATGCAACATGAACAATATTCGTAAAATGTTTTATAGCTGCATCTACTCTTTTGTGAGTGGAATTAAACAATGAGCTGTAGGTGCTTTTATTTTCTGCGTTTTTTCTATATTCACCTAGGTACAAAATATTATTCTTATTTTCCTTTACCTTGGGGGTCAGCATAGTATGTAAGTTCCTTCCACTATCACATTGGTACTAATTTTCTCAAATTATTAAAAATGTTGTTTTAATAAAATCAACTTTTATTCAAATAAATACGAAATCTTACAATGAAAATACAGCTTTCACAAGATAATTCGTCGAATAATTTATTCTAATGGTTAGATTCAAAAGTAGGTAGGTACTTACGTTAAACGATTGCTATGAATAACCGAAAGAATGTTTCAATACGTTAATAATGACCATTTACATAAAGTAAGTGGAAATCGATATGCATTAGGCACTTGATTGTTTTCGAAGCAATTTTATAATGGTATTTAAAGAAAGATTTAAGTGTAAAAGGATTATCATAAAATTTGCAATCCATCTCACTGTGACGTTTGTTAAAAACTTGCTGAACGTATAAATTTTTTTTTTCTGAATTTTGTAGAAATAAATTATTGAATAAACGGCTTTTAAGGATTGTGAGAAATTCAAAATTTGGCCATATAAATTGTATTGTACAGTAGGCCACATAGAAAAGTTTAATACCTTAGGTATGAGAGAAAAGAAAAAAAAAGAAAGAAAAGTCGTATATTTGGCACAATACAACAATAAAAATCTAAACTAAACATGAATTTATACCAAAATGGTCTCATCAGTCATAAAGACTAGCGTCATAGAAGGACCACCACGCTAGTCTTCCGCGGACGTCTCATAACAATTAGGTATAGGTTATTAGTTATTATTAGGTACCTATTATATATATATATGTAATAAGGCTATACCTATGAAATAAATTTACTAATGTAACCCACTATCACTAGGAACAAGGTGATACTTTTATACTCGAAGTTTGAAATATCTCCGCAGAGTTTATAGTATGTAAATTAAAACGCAAGGTTGAGTGATCAGCCGTGGTTGTAATTTGCATCTCATATTAAAACATGCCTCAGAATATTTTACTAAGAACTAGTTTCTCGTGTGTTCAATATTTTTCATTAATAAATTGATTTTTACGGGCCTCAGGCCTTACTCAATTATTTTATTTCAGACTGTATTTTTTCTATATACTTCGTGCCTGTGGGAGCCCCGGCATTAAAAGTTCTTGTATTTATTAGAATTCCAAATATTTAAATGACAATCATTTTAGAATTGATTCCGCCTATTGTGTGTTATCTTTCGTGCAATATAGATTTAAAATAATAAATACCTAAATAAGACATTCAATAAAAAATTATCATTACAATGTTTCTAATTTATATAGTGCTATATAAAAATTAGATAAGTACATTGTTTATATAAAACTTGTTCATGTAGTATATTACACATTTGTAGTCAGGCAGTTTATGAGTGATTTTCGTTTTACAGGATAATTTAATAGATAAGCATCTACTTACATATTACTACGCGAATAAAGTATATGCAAAACTTACATTTATTTTAAATAAATATATATATAAATAAATAACCTACCAAAATCGATATAAGTAAAAAATCTACAAACCCAACACCCATTATTATCTGAACAGTCTTTACAAGGCCAAAGAAAACAATATAAAAAGCGAACAAGACATCGATTAAAACCGACACGATCCCACCGAGAGACCGCGATTTATTATCGAATGCTCTCATTTACAAACAATGCAATCATCACAAACCGAGATCACATCACCGATTATATCTCGATTATTTTGCTTTTTTTTATGCCAAACGAGTTGGTGAAACAAAGAGGAGATAATGATTGAATCGGCGTTTATTTGGAGGAGAAAGTATTTCTTATCTTAGATGGTAGGCTAACAGTGTTTAGTTTATATTTTGACATAGCTTTTATAAGACTCATTAAACAATTAGGCATTATGGTCGTCATTTAATAGACAGATAAACATGAACATTCAAATAAAAACTTTCAATAGGCCAAATTATTCCACTGACAGAAACGCTTCTCATGGACATGACCTAATCTGTTCCATGTGCAAGACTTTAAAAAGACTAGACTCAGGGAGTGGTAAGCAAGGATAATTTGTGAAAATGTGTCTTAATCATAGAAGTTACGGAGAGCCACTGCGGCTCTCCTTCAGGGATTGGTAAAGTGGTTAAAATCATAAACATACATGTTCACAACGACCCATGCATTACGGTTCTGCTCAACTGGCATTTCCATCGAATAGAGAAAGCATTCCCCAAAAATAATTGTCTTCCAATCCTCCTTAACCATGTACCAAACCCTAAATGACCAACAAGACCCAAAATTTGACCGCTATTTGAATATACCTGGTGAAAGGCCGTTATTTTTGGATCTTATAACATTTTCTGTTCCTCTCTACCCTAAGGTTGGCTGGAAGGAATTGCATTAGCGATAAGTCCGAATTTGTCATAGAACTAGGAATAACGCGGGGCTCTAAAGCAATTTTTTTTTAAATCTATGGAATTTGTTTGTACTAATTTTATTTTCGGTCCTGTACAATCCAATAATATATTTATGTAATGGTACAATAAACTGTTTATTCATTCATTAATTCTTAATATACCGGCTTTCATCTCTGGCTTTCTCCTTAGAAAATGACACATACTTACCCTATGAGTGCTCTCAATACCTGTACAAAAGGCCACCTACAATGCTACTGATAATTTGTTAGTAACAGTGTACTTACTTGTCCTCAGAAATATATGGCCAGATTAACAGACTAGAGTTAACATACTAAAGCAAAGAAGAAAGCGACATTTAATTATCTGACAATGTAACTGTTTCAATAACATAAGAAGGTATATCACCTTCTTATGTTATAGTTTAAGCATAAACTATAAAAACGTTAAGAACTTAAGACTACAACAGGTTTGTACAATTATTGACTTCAAAGAAAGTCCAGTGTCATGTCTAGTACAACAAAGTCGAGATGAAAGCTGGCATAATTCAAAGCCACTGCTGATTTTCAACCGTAAATGAACAAATCAATGTTGGTGTAGAGATAATTTCTTTGCTTAATTTCGAAGAGGAATTCTTATATAATATACAATGTCCAGCAGTAAACTGACTGGCTGATAAATTTAACATCATAATTATATAAAATATTTTGTTACAGAAGGTAGAGATTAAGCCGTTTGTCATGGCAGTCATGCTGGGTCCGATGCTATACATAAGTCGCCTGAAAAATCTAACAGTGTTCATGTGTTAATTAGTTCATGCCCCAATTGCCCATAGATTAAAAAAATTGTAGAGAGACTGCGCGCGATTCCAAATTCTTTGATTTTACCTGTACCTTTGTACAGCTTTGTAGGGCTACAGAGGTCAGCAGTAGTCGCTGCATTGTAATAATCAGTATCGCCAAATCTAGAGTCATGATTAAAACCCTGGGACCCGAAGAGTAAGTTAAGGATGCAACTGGAAAACACGCTCGAAAATGGGAAACAAAAACAAATTTTTTTTTTACATCCCGGTTGGCAAACAAGTATAAGGCCAATGTAAGAATTCCACGCGGTCGCAATATTGACGCACGTGAGACTGAGAATATCGATATCTCATTGCCAATGCATGGTTAGGATCTTGTGCTCAGTATCATCATAGTACTCAGTAATTTTACTACCTCTCTCATCCAAAGTAAAATAAAGCAAATGTTATATTTAAAACAAGCTTTACTTTTCGACTCTTCGCTATTTTATGTAAGAATCTTCAAGTTGTATTGTTACTTGGAACAGGTCATTCATCACAATATATCAAATGATCTGGCGGCCACTAGGTAATAAGTTCTCTAATTAATTGTTATGGCCGGCGGGGAATTTATGCCTTATTGGGATTTACAGCTTCAAAGAATTATACTAAATGAACCGAGTAAAATTTTATTTTAGCATTAAGTTTGTCTTGTCGTTTGTTTTAATTATTAAATCATCTTTTTTATTACAGCCTTTTTTAAAGCTGCGTCCTAAGCTACTGAAACCTCGGAATGGCTGAAACTAACGCAGCCAAGACTATCTAGTTAATAAATGTGCCTGCGTTGACTGTCATTCTCACAAAATAGATATTAATTATTTATGTCATATAATTTCATCGGATAATATCAAATTTATTCATGAATAACATAAAAAAATACAATAGTTACGCAAAACAGAGCGTCCACAAATCCGCTGAAGACGGCACCATCTGAAAATCACACATATAAATCAGTCTTTCGCCTAAAAGAAACAAAAGGCGGCGCAAAACAAACTATAATATCATAAATAAAGCACGAAATACTTTTATTTCCTAGTTTTAGTTACACAAAGCCGAGCTAAATATGAAATATCGGTATTTATGAGACACGCGAGTGCTCCAAATGAGTAATATGTTTTCAGCGTCACTTTATAGCTGTTATAAAATGGTATTTGTCGCGTTCAAGGAACAGTCATTAACTTGAAGATACAAGGGATTCTCGTATTTTACTTAGCGATGTCATAGTATATTTAATAGTGGAGCTAATTGATTATTATTATCAAGAAATTGTGAAATATATGTTTATGTTATGTTATGTCTGTATTGAAAATCGAGTCTATCTATACAGCCTGGGCTTTTGAGAGACTTGCGCATTGACATTGATCCAACATGGCTGTTATCGAAAATGGCAGTAGTTAGGCTGTGTTAAATGCCTTTTGACAATGTTAGCATGCTTGGTCCCTATTGGTCTGGTTTCAGTGGTAACCAAATATTATGTGGCCAAAAACCTAAGCAACAGTATATTGAATAAATATTCATGTCTAAAAGTATGTTGTGTGAAGTTTAGTTGAATCAGAGATGTCTTTTATAATGTTTTTGTAATCTAAATAAACGACTCACCTTTATTCTTGCCGACACAATATCATTGATCATCGCCACAGGAGGTCTAATCAATTTGGAAAGGAACCGTCATCGGTATTTTGTATTATTCAGAGTTTTTTTGCATACTATACTTACTTACATATTCTTTATGTTTTAAATTATGAAATGTTGTGATTGTGACTATTCCCACAAGCATAGTGATAAAAAACGTATAAAATTTCATCATCTCATGCGTTTTCTTTTCCAATCTTAACTTCATTCAATAGAATTTATTTTTTTGTAACGTTTTCCTTGCATTTTAAGCTTATTGTCAGAAAATTACTTATCGTGATAAGGTCTTTCGCTGATTCTAAAGAAAGATACAGATAGGAAATACATTTTCACAAAACCTAAATGGGATTATGTCTAACGCATAAGTTTATTTATTAATTGAATAAAAGCTTGTTTGTTTGTTTGTAATATCTTTATTGCTTTAAAATACATAGTAAAAGGAACAATATTAAAATAAGAAGACAATGGGGGACTTATCCCAGGATGGGATCAGTCTGATAGCACTTACAGTTTCCCAATGCGTGCTATAAGCTAGGGCAATTCACACAGGTTTATAAGACATATACATTATACATGAAAAAAAATAAAGATAAATAAAAAATGTCCACGTTTGGCGAATGAGCAATCAAGGCGTTGAGGAGTACCAAAGCCTGGTTTGTGGGCGCATATCGCGCTGTATTAGTTTGCGAAGCCGTAGATGCGAGCAGTGGCGAGTGAGATGGGCTCCTATTTGTCACAGTGGCACCCAGACAGTGGTTGACGAAAGAAAGGAAGACCACCACCGCTGAAGCGATGATATAAGAGAGTTCGAGAGCAAACGGCTGGAGGCAGCGGAACAGATACAGGTTTGGAATGAGATGGGGGAGAGTATTGCAAATCAATGGGATAATATGGGTAATTAAAAAAAAAAAAAAAAATTATAGCGACCTACTTAGAGCTCTACTGAACCGGTATTTAACAATAACAGTCTCTGTAAATACAAATAATCTTTATTGCACAACAATAATATTACAGAAACAATTCAAAACAAAGAGGCACAATGGCGAACATATCGCTAACTTTACCAGGTATTTTAGTACTAACCTTAGACCTCCACCAGGTTAAGGACCGTTATTTTCTGGGTATTAGGCATAATTTTCACTCCTGCTAGCTGATCATTATCACATGTTGTGACTACTTGTGACCCAGTAGTCGGTATTAGTTCAATTTAGCGGATATGCCTCGGGAAGCGATCAATCATGTCGACAGACAGACAGACGCTGCGGATACCGGCGTACTGGCGCGTTGTGCATTGTTAATTTGCCAGTACGTAAACAATATTAACATACCTGTTATACAGCCGGTGGGTCTGTTTGTACATTTATTTATTCAAGCTCTTCATAGAGCTATATACCCCTTTATTGTTTCAAAGCCCGGGGTTTGTTTAATGCATATTTTCTCCGAGCAATACGGCTTCTGTGCCGGAAATCCGTAGCTTGAAAACACTTTCACTCTTATTTCTTCGATTTATTATTTTTATGACCAAACGCAGATATAGCCTTCTTGGAAATGACATCAAGAACAAGTTTAATTTGTATGCCCGCCTTAGCATTTTTTATTCTATTTAGTAGGTAAACAAATACGATCCAAATGATGGTAAGTAGTCAAGGTAGTGCATATAAGACGTAGCATCTTACGAAAACAAATATTTTAGGGTATCCATATAATTTGTAAAAAATATTAAAAACAAATTTTCCAAATAGTTTGCAATCCCATCCTTAATAACGTATGCCAATAGTCATCCCTTAGAAATTTGGGCCATCCAAAGATTTCCTCCAAGCGATGTTTTATGAAATAAATGGCGCATCTCAACTTTAGCAGACAAACTGCCGATTTCCTCGCACGATATCTCCCTTCGAAGGTAAAAAACAAAAGAATTCTCACAAACAAAACAACAATTCCTATAATTTATATGAAGTCGGTGTCTTGTGTACATCTAATGGGAACTGCGCAGGATCATATATCATTGCTACCTACGCATTATGCGAATATGCATCTTTTGTTTGCTTTAAGCAATTGTTTCAAGCCGTACATTAATATCTAAATAACATGGGTTTGACCAGACAGCTACAAGTGTCGGCCTACCGTTTTTGAAGAGTTATCGTGTAAAATGATCGTGATAAAAGGGCTCGTTTTTATTTATGCCCGGGATGCGGCTCTACCTAACCGTAACAATGATCTGATAACAAATGTGTTTTTTTTTCTTGCTAATTGCACCGTTTTTCCTTGCATTTATATTTTTTCATTTGATGAACAGGAATACGGACCAGATTTATTAATAAAAATTCTTATTTTAAAAAAGAAAAGAAAATGCATGGTGCTTAATTCATTAAAACTTTAAACCTCCGTATAGAATGATGATGACTTTAAATTTTGGCAAGATTAAAAGTGAAGACAGAATTAAGAAGTGTGTCACGCAGTTTCTAATTAAGTGAATGTAAGAAATCATGAATTCGAAATATTTTTTTTAATTATATTACTCTAGGCTTTAAATCTATTGTAACCACATGCAAGCATTTATTGCAAATATTTGTCCCGCGTACAATCTAATAACTGAAATACTGCTATTTGTAGTTTAATAATAACAAACTGTTATTATAGTTTGCAATTTGCGTTTATCAATTAATGTGCCGAATGGTTTACAGAGCTGCGGGCCAAACGGGGTTGCCGATGATCAAACCTAATGAGTTAGGTAGTTGAGCTCCACTAATATTGGTCATATTACATGGAAAAGCACTAATACTGGTAAATGATAGTAATTGTATCGTTATGCGATTGTTTTGCTGTGTTAAACATAGGTCTCCTAACTACAGATAGAGTTTGTTTCACGTTAGGACTCTCTTTGCAATTTTTAGAACTACATTTTTTTGTATGGTAAAATTCCGCTAAACGAAGGCGCTAAGTAGCGCAACGTCCAGAATAATTCTTATATAGATTAGTGAACTATACTTTACAGTAGTATTGTCAACATAACCATCTCCTTGCTCTTCATTTCAACCGACAAATTTAAATATAAAAATTGATGGACTCGCTAAAAAAATAGATTTTCAAAAACAACGCGTAGCCAGGATAGAGTTTAAGGCAAAGATATCTGAGAAGGATTATGCAATTTGCACACTAAGTCAAATAATCTCGTAATTCGATTTGCTTTTTCAATTTTTATCCCAACATAGGGCCATTTGACATGCAATACATGTTCTAAAAGTAGAGCGATAGTCCTTAAAAAAATTCGCCACCACGAAAATAGGTACAAGTATATAATATATCTATAACTAATGTGATAACCTTTGATCGCATCATTACTATAAGCTACCTGTCACACCAGTATTAGGTTTCCACGAGACAGGCTCCTCCTAGTTTGGAAACCACCAGTATATTTCTTTATAAATAGTAAACTTACAGTTACAGCATTCTGTATAATGTGCGTGTATGGTTAAGAAACTATTGTAACCTCATATGTTAAATAAATAATTTGAATTTGAACTAATGTTCCATAGTCGCATTCACGACGGAGATCTGTAAGGATCGTGGCAAGTGGAAATCTTTAGTCTGCCTATATACCGCTGCATCAACAGGCTTGACAATATGTATATAAGATGTATATCCCCAACGGAATAAAGGCCGGAAACATGACGAAATCACAAGATGCTCTATAAAACATTTAAGAAACAAAAAAGACAGAAAACAAAGCCTGTAACAAAGTACACAAACGTAAATTACTTAGAGCAGCAAGCGCGGCTGAAATTTTATGTGATTCCAACTCCTTTGTGCCGCTTTGATCAGCTTAGTTCGGCCGTTTGAAACAGTCCAGGTGCCGGCCGGCTAGCCGAACACACTTCACGAACTTTACGAATATTTTCGTAACAGCACAGCTGAGACCGAACTCTGTTGTGCTGTGTTTAATTATATTCATTTCGCAAGTTCAGCTTATTAATGCTGCATTGCCATTCATGGAGAGCGGTGGGTTTGTTTTGATTTTACTTTTGTGTGTGGGACCACAGAAGCAGAGAGCTATAAGCAATATGGTTTTAATCTTTAATACTGTCATTTTAGTCTTAACTAGCGACCCGGCTTTTCATGGACATAAAAATCATCACTCTATCTATAAAATAAAACCACATCAAAATCGGTTGCGTAGTTTTAAAGATTTAAGCATACCAGGAATATAGGGACAGAGAAAGCGACTTTGTTTTATACAATGTAGTGATAGTGATACTACAGAAAAGAAAATGCGTCCCGCGTAATTCGTAGTTCTATGATAAAACTAAGATATTTTATACGACACAAGTGTTTCTATCCGCTCAATAATTTTAATATCCCATTAGTACATGCGATCTGTCAACATTGCTGTTAATGTGTGCTTTCAACAAAACTGCCTTTTTGTCGCACACAGGGTGCTGCGATTTATGTACAATGAATGTTAATTTATTTTATGGATCACGCTTCACACGAGAGTTGCAAATACTTGTTTTGCTGAAAACTCGTTATATTTTATTCAATTTATGTTCTGCAAATTTGTTATAAACGATTTAGCCGATAGCAATTGTAATTTGGTAACAGAACAGTGCATTTTATATGAAGCCTTTTAATGTTATTTTGGCGGCGTTTGTAACCATTGAGCACTAAGCCAGCCATAGATTAAAAAAGAAAAAAATGCCAGCGCGCGTTTTCAAATTAATTGGAGCAAGCAAACGGTGAAGACCTTTATATCGTGTTGAGTTTATAAAATTATTGGTATAGTAATAGATACCTCTAATTTTACATATATTATTTTATTTACTTTACATATAAATTTACTTCAACAATTCATCCAATAGTTACCTATAGATAATAACTTTGTTAGTGAAAACATAACACGGCCGCACAATAGTGGATATTTTATTACATAAGCCTGCAAACTGTGTAAATATCGATAAAGTTATTGTACACAAGTACATACATGACTGGTGGAAAAAGCAGAATAGGACTACCCTGTGTATAAATATCGGACTACAAAACTCAATAGTCCGAAGATCTATATTAATCAGCATCATTATAACGTTATTGTTATACAGTAGAACGAGATAAATAAAGATGATATAAGAAATATATACTAGTATTTAATTCGATAGTTATTCAATGAAGTTAGGTTATAAGCACAAAGTTGGTGACTGAAGTAAGAAAAGCAGTAATGTACCTAACTGGCAGATGTCAAGCGAAAGAGGACGAACAACTACCAGTTGAGCCATTTATAGGGCCCTCCGGGACGCCGCGATGAACGGAGGTGGTGTTGGCAGCGTTATATCATCATCATCATCATCGTCACGAAAAGTTTCATAAGTCTGATACTATATGCGGCACCAGTTAAGTAGATACAGCTACCAAAAATTAGGAACTCTGTCACAGAATTAGTAATAGTACTACGTAACTCTGTTTTCTCCCATAACTACATTCATGGCATTAATTAACGACAAACTCACGACCCTTAACTTTGTTTGAAATCATAGCTTCTCTTTGGGACCTGTCAGAAAAAATATAATCCTATCAAGTAGCTCCTACCAGTAACTTTACAATTTGATCGCTATCTCGCCGATTCGACCACAAAGCGCACTTCGCCCATTGAGTTATCTGAGATCAGGAAAACCCGCAGATTTATTGCGCTAACTTGTAGAATCCAATTGCTTGGACCGCAAACTAAAACTAATTTTGACTTCATTTGTAGTTAACAGTTCATTAGAAACAATTTCTATTTGTTTCTGTTTCTCCTGATTTGTTATATTTTTCTCCTGATCAGAGTAAGTATCCTAAACTTCATAATAAATATCTTACAATTTTGTTAGTTACTTATAATGAATAACCTGAGTAATAATAAGAACGTGAGTTCTTCGTCTGAGCGTTTGCATTTTCAATTGATACTTCAGATCCTAGGGTACGCTATTAATCATGGTTCTGATTTTTCGGTACTGGTTATTACAATGGAGTGACTGGCGTCTGATCTCCGTTTTACCCTTTTATACAGGAAAACCGTACCAACAGGAACATGATCCGGGTGTGTGCCTGACAGTGGCCAACACTGTCAGATTTTTGAGGCTGCCTAAAGCATCAATAATATAAATTTAAAAACTGAAAAACGTATATATTCAACGTACTTTTAAAATAACGCATACCTATTCCTTCTTGGGAGACATTGATTCATTTAAATGTAATTACCTATCTCAGTATCTATTTTGTTTAGTAACAAACTAAAAGCAAAAGTGATAGCGGAAAGTGGCGATGGGCGGCCACAAATGCCGTACAAGAGATGACCGTTGGGGAAAGTTTGTGCTTGAGTGGAGACCCAGAACCGGACGAAGAAGTATCGGTAAACCTAAAGCCAGATGGACCGATAACTTGGTCAAAGTTGCCGGAAGTAGTGGGGTGAGGAAATCACAAGACCGAGAGGAATTGATGTGCATTGCTAGATGGCTACACTCAGCATCGGGTGAGGAATTGAGGATGGGCTGAAGATGAAGAGTTACAACCACGTCAAATTGACTTATTCAAAGTTATTTCAAAAATTTCAAACGACGAAATATCGATTTTATTACTAAAACCGGTACTACGAATCCTTAAAAGGAATTCAAGTAATGTCAATAATAAACAATTCAATTTATGCTTTGTTAAGACAAACTTGGTGTATTATATACCATAGAATATACGACATGCTATAAAATCACCGATTAAGAATTAATTCGATGCATAATTAGACAACTACACAATCCAGGCATCTAGAATAAAGACATTCAGCTATAAAACAGCTGGATATATCAAGAGGGTCTTACTCAGGAAACTAAAACGATATCGTAGTTGCGTTACCATTCTATTGCTAGAAATAGAAATGTTTGAATCGATAGCGCGATCGTTTAACATTAAATATTAAATAGTATGAGACTTATTTAATGGCAATACGGACTAGAAACTGTCTAGTTTAAGCAGTAGTTTGACGACTTCTATAGCCTAGAGGATCATAAAGGCAGGCTGCCACACCGGAAGTCAACCCTTCGATCCTGGGTCAAATCAAGATGGAAATTTATCTTTTACAGATTGCGTCTTGGATGTTTATCTAGATCTGTTTTTATGAGTAAATATAATATCATGTTTTTTTTTGATAATTGTTGGTGTCGTATACCAATAAACAAGTCCCAAACTTACTTTGTGGCTAGTTCAATTTGTATGATATGTCTGTAAGTACATTTATTTCATAGATTAAAAAAGAAAAATTTGCCTCGCGTCATACCGCACGCGATTCCAAATTCTTTAATTTTTTTACTAACTGTTGCCTGTAGTAGCCTATGTTTGATACCTAGTCCTTAACTATATCCATACTAAATTTCATCAAAATCGGTCTTATGGTTTAGCCGTGAAAGCATAACAGATAGACAGGTAGTCCTTTGAGTTTAAAATATTGATTAAGGTAATATAATTTAGTAGTCAAGTGTAGGTACATTTCCTCACGTTTCATGTAATTAGATTTTATAATAGAAAATTAATTAGACTGAGAACAGTATAAAACTCGTAGGTTATGTTAAATTAAATTTTGTAATTTATTAAGCTTCGTCAAAATCTATTGCCTTGATCGCACGCACGTACCGAGTGGGCGGGACAGTAAAATGTTACTCGACCGAGACACACTCGCTAGGCTGAGCACTCGGCGCACTGTTTAGACGCACCGAGTATTCGGCCGAGGGCACTGTCTCGCCCGTCTACTCGGTGCGTGCGATCAAGGCATATATAATACGAAACAGTACCTAAACTGATTTCATTTTAACGTTAACTTAAGGTCTCAGCAATCAAAAAAGTGTTTCTTGGATATTTTCATATAAATTATATGTCAACGCATCTAATTGTATGCTGGATCAGGAAAATTAAAAAAAATGTTAATTATGTGATTCGTTAGAGAGATAATAAGCAGTCGGAAATACTTTTATTGATATGTGGTTCATGTATAAAGAGTAAAGGCTTGATATGAACAGTTTACACTTCATTGTGAAGATGTAACTGCGTGATACAACTCCGAGTGGTTTCGTAGTAGGTCTCCTAGCGGTTATATTATTAGCCAGCAATCGAACGTGTAATGAGCCGGTGGACTTTAATTGCTCTGGCGCAGATTTAAATATATGCGAGGAGCATCGACCGCACTGCATTTCTTCTATTCTTAGAGCCGGTTCACTGAAAGATCGTGTTTTATCTTTGAAAAACTTTACTTTGCTTGGGTGTAAGTCTAAAATTTTATCAGTCAAATAAGCCATAAAGAAAAAAAAAACTGCGATATAATCTTGCATAGCTATTGAACGTTATTTTAGGTTCTTATGGTTTATATGAATAAGAAATTATGTACAATTGGTAGACTTGTCATGCCATAAGGCATCCTCTACCAGTCAACAATTAAACCAAATAGAAAATTAAAATTTTGTGGTGCTACACATTTAACTGTAAATTTCAAATACTTTTAAAAAATTTCGTTTATGTACAAATAATATAAGGTCAATATGGACTTAAAACAGACAATAAATCCTAAAGTGACCCTAATTAATGAATATCAAACAAACCACAATTGACCTTCAGCGGATGAAATCTAAGCAGTATTCGTTCCCAAACCGCAGGGTATTATATCAGTACGTTTTGTATTTAAATCTGGTTCAGTTCTAGTCTAGTAACCTCAACATGTTCTATATTCAAATACGTTAGTACATTATCTATTCTGTGATTCATTAATAAGAATCTAAATATTGCTACATATTCGTATACAGCTTTAAAAGCATAATTATAGAGATGTCTCAATACAATCTGTAACGATTTTGATTTATGTTTTTTTTTTCTTTTATTATCTTTTGCTCTTCTTGGTCATTCTTTTCCGCATTTAAAGATTCCATTTTTTTACTTCCTTGATCTCATTGTATTTTATTATATCTTTATTATTATGCGTGCGCCTCGGTTATATCGCGTTCGAAAGTAGGCTATGTTTGACTCCTAGTGTATAACTATATCCATACCAAATTTCATCACAATCGGTCCAGCAGTTTAGCCGTGAAGAGGTGACAGACAGACAGACAGACTTTCGCATTTATAATATTAGTATGGTATGGATTACATTCCTTTGACCTCTTAACTCAAATGCTTCATATTCGTAGTCAACATATAAAACCATGCTAAAATCATATTGAAATTGGCGACCTCTGAAAATATTATTGAAGTAAATAAGATCGTATTCAAGGGAAATAATAATAATAAGAACCCTTTTTCAGCTTTCGACACAAAAAAGCAGTCGTCAAAATTGAATGGCGACCATGGCCCGTTTAATGGCGGATTTAATGAGACAGTTGAAATAATTACTTGTTACAAAGGACCTCAATGAGGCATTGTCTTTGCGTCACCTGTCATACAATTAACAGTGATTACTATAATTATAGCAGTTTATGTTGCTGCGTGATATTATCGCAAACATATAAAAACTATGAGGTTTTTGAACGTGAAATGTATTTCAATATTTTCTTTAGCTTAACTTAAGGTTGTGTCTGTGACTGCACTGAAGAAGATTAGTTTTCGTCTGTGCAAGTAAGGATTTTGTCTTTGCTCTTCGTCTCTTATGTCAATATTGTCAAAAAGTTGATTAGTCTGCAAATCAATGAACTCACTTTCGAAGCAATACTTTAAATAAAACACTGAAAGCATGAAAATTTAAAAATATACCTAAGATCCTATGTAATGTAGTTTATTTCGCAATCTCTAAAATGACACTAAAACTTCTTGACCGAAAGTCACCCTAGACACTGTAATTTCCTTTTCACTTTTTGTCAAAATATCAGACTTATTATCGGATCTGTACTTATATATGAAGATTATGTATTCAAATCATCATTCATACGTCAGAAACATAGCTCCGTTGATTACATATTAAGCTATATGTAATCATGATATTAGAAAAAATAAAGGTGTAAAATTATAAACAGCAAAAAAAAGTACATGTCCTATTACCATTACTGCAGTACTGGTTTTTAGTTGAAAAGAACAGTACAATACAAACGATCAGATGTAAAGTGAATAGAGTAATACGCGACCCACATGGTCACACAATAGCTTACACAATAGAAATAGAGGACAATAACCTAATCCAGGTCACTCGGTAATCTTTTTAAAAAAGGTTATTTTCTAAATATACTCATCTTCATGATACATAAAGTTGAAGTGAACAGCCAAAATTGTATCAACCAGCATCTATTGGTAAGTTAACAAACATTTGATTTGTTTAATCGCCAGTCGTCCAAAACAATACAATTAGTTAAAACAAACGCGGACAAAGACAAATCGATCGTACTTCATGGAATCGAATAAAAAGCACTCGACTCGCAAATGAATTTCGAATCGATATTTCATTTAGGGGTGTTCGTAAAGACTGGTACACATGAACTGGGATTTACAACCGGAGGGTAGTTGGAACTTCCACCAACAAATGACAAATATCTCTTAACCATGCGACTCTAAAATGTTTCCAAGAGTAATATTTGTAAATTGTAATGTATTGCTGATATAAATCAGACGATATCACATCAACAATCTTTTGATTGACGATTTTCCAATTACACCACTGCATAAATATTCCATTTGTTTTGCATACAAGGGGATCGAGATACGGAACATGTATTGGGCTTGAACCTTAATGTCTGCCTGTACATCAGAATGACTAAAGAAGCATAGAACAACAAAATGCCTTGTGATATACTTGTAAAATCGCCAGTCTATAAATTGTTCGTTCTGATCATTTACATGTGAGGTTTCGCAAACGTAGGGGCATTAATAGCTTTATGCATTGTAGCCATTCAGTTGTATTGATTTATGGCCCATCTTTGAGTGGGCGGTGATATGTTTCGCTGGCTATTTCCCTCTCATAACGAAGGGAATGTTAGGGCTAATTTATTAAGTACTCTACCCCCCAGTGTGCTCTTTTGACGCCAGGTATTTTATTATCTAAAGTAATTTTACTAATTGACGCTATAGTCATGTTTCCTTCTTTTTGTAAAAAAATTTTAGCAATTCTTATTTTCTACAAGTATTTGACTCGAAGAAGTCAAAGTGTAAGTTTTAATTTTTATAATGTAAACGATTTATATATTTTATCGACAATTGCGTTTAGATTAGTTTTATATAGCTTAATTTTTATTGATGAAACAATAAACAAATACACTTTCATATTTATTTTTAAACTTTCAACATGTACCTAATATTGTAACGACGGTTCCAATAATGTACCTCATTATCTAATACACATTCTCTAAATCTACTATTTACTTTTATAACTCCGGATGCTGCGAAGGCTATCCCTTTGTTCCACTTGCGACAGCACAATGATTCCACCTACATACAGCTTTATTAACATACATACAGTCTCTATGGAGTTACACACGGCATTGTTTGGCGGTATCACACAATAAAGAGATTACGCACCAACTTACAAAATGTTACTTAATGTGATCGTAGCACGACTCGTTTTAATGCAGATTTTGCAGAATGCTAACTTCTCGAAATGCCGACATTTAATTTACTTTTGATGAATTTTAATTTCGAAAACATTTTACTAAAATATCCTAATAGCAAGTCAGCTTCTCGGAAACAACTTAATATCACTTGAACTGATTATGCCAAAGACATATATAGAACTAATAACGGTAAAGTTAAAGTACCTACAGTAAAATATTGTAGTTTCTCTTAATGATAAAGAGGCTAAAACATTTTATTTTTAGTTTGTTTGTCCTTATACTAAATGTTTTACCTCTATACTTAAAAATTACTAAAATACTTAAATTTGTTTTAGTAAGTAAGTACTTAATTTTATTGTTACTTGGAAAATGTTATTATTTTGGGAAATGTAAAGATCTAAAATATTTAAAAAAATGTTTTATTGTATCGTCATTTAGATGAAGAACTCGGAAATTATATAACAACGACCTCTACAACACTCTTTCCTACACAATTTTCTTGACTTCCTTCCGCACTTCATTAGATTAAACGCGTATACTTTTATAGTTTCGACGTTTTAACCAGGTTACAACCGAGCTACCTGCTTATTGGTAACGAATAAAAATTTCGAGACACTGTAGCAATAATTATGCTGAATAGCTATAACGAGTTTGTAACCTTGCGTCTTCATTAAGTCTTCTCTTAAAGTATATTAACAAAATAAGTAATTTCCACCTCTATCGTCTATTTACATAAGTATTTACTTGTAATTTATGTGATTACTTGCTTGACAACATTAGCAACGCGTGCTAGGAGTGCTTACTGTAATGTGTTTCTAATTGCCGGTAAGATAGCAGATATTACACCGCGCTCATGATTGTCGTGACAAAAAGCAGTATTAATCAAAATGTCAGGATATCTTCCGCGGAGACAAACGAAAAGCTGTATTTATCGTGGCTGTTGAAGTAATGATGGATTGTTTACAGGAGATTTGTCAACAGATGATGAAGATATGATTGTTTCGTATTTTCTTTTATATTTAGGTATATTTTTGTTATACAAGTGTAATACTTTAGCAGAAGTATTATTATTCTGCCATTTTGTTTTAATTGTATTAGTGAAGGAAATGAAGGAGGAAGACGTTTTTACTTTTTTTTACATTGTTTATTTACTAGTTGTTTCCTGCAAATTCGTTGGCGCAGTAAATGATAAATTGCTACTTTTCTTCCTTACAGCAGCGCGAGTAAAACGTGCGTCATCATAATCATTTCAACCGCAGGCTGTCCACTGCTGGACATAGGCCTCCCTGGCATAGGTGCGTGTGTTGATGACCATTAAGTATCTCTTAGCTCAATTCTTTTTTTGTCCTTTAGTTTTCTTGCAAATGTGTTCATTTAAACTTTATAGCATTTAAAAAAAATGTACCTACAACCGTTGTACTGTATCGATTTTTGACATCGACATCGACATGATCTAAAACTACTTACTAATTTTGTAAAAATACTAGTAAACCGATGATGATCACTCCAACTATCTATCTTTTTATTTCGCAGGAATTAGAATTCTTGTGATTTTGAATTCAATGATATTAAGCTGAAATAACATTATATCGGTATCTAGTATCTTGAATAATGTAGTTGCAAACTTACCACGTACCTACCATCCAAGCACACCCAAATTAATAACTATGTGTGTTTTGGCGACACACATAGTCTTGTTAAATATTCTGGTAATAACGACAATTTCGCATATCTGCAACGTAGCTGCGTGGCAAAGAATTAACAACCAAATAGAGGCAAAAACTAATAAAATAAATTTACAAAGTTCTTGTGTAATTTTTTGGGTGAATCATTGACTTACTTTTGGTCAGTCAGTGAGGACCTTGGCTATGAAATCTTGATGTCAGTGTTATATTCAATGTAATACTCAGTTATTAACTGAAAGTTCGCTTTAGCATAGAATGCAGAGTATCAAATTTTGTTTTATTAATTTAATTTAACTTAATTCATTTTAGGTCATTAAAATTTATATTTCCTAAGGGGTACCAGCCTATAAATTTATGACCTGGTATTTATTTTATTTATTTAATTAAAGTTCACTCAAATACAAACATAGGAAACTAAACATTTGAAAAGTAAGAGGGTGATACTTATTTCTACAGAAATTTCTTCCAGCAGACCCGCGATAGCCTAAGAACAAAAATATTATTATTTTATAATAAATAGGCAAAATTAGATACAAATTTTCAATACGACGTCAACCTGGGCTCCAAAGTAATCGGCTGAGGAAGCAACCGGGAAAGCGCTAATAAGAGAGATTCAATACTGACGTCAGATTTTGTTATCTATTTATAAGCACATTTCAACTGGCCTACAGCGATATCAACTAGAACCAACAAACATCCCTTGTGAAGCCGGAGAAGCTAACAAAAAGATGCTACGAGTGAAGGAAATCCTGTAAGTTGCATCTTGTATTTTTCGGCGGTTATTATGAAATTGAGCTACTTACTAAGTACTATTCATCTGCTTCTTGTCGAGTCGAAATGGCTTGCTTCTTAATTTATTTTTGACCAGTATGTGACTACGTTGAATGCTCTGTCGTTGACCGCTCCCAGATCCTCAACTGTACAGGAGGCAGGGCAGTTAGGACATAATCATGAGATGATCCAGACATATAGTTGGTTCATAAACAATCACCATTTGGTTAGTTGCTCCTGGTTGTGTATGCAAGTTGTACGTGCACCCGGAGATATTCATTAGTTGGCTAACAATACGTGCAAGTTCGGTATTATGTGCTTTATGTTAATTTGCTTGAAGTCGCTGTAGTAACAGGTAAATGCTAATTTGGCGGTATAGTATAAGTGCCAATAATAATTAGCTTGGGAAAGCGACTTGTGTCTACTGTATGAAATTTAATATGTTATAATAACACCCAAGACATAAATTAACTCCAAATCATAATTCACATAAACATGTTTACAAAAAATAAATGATTATTGATTATAATTTTATTATTAATGATAATTATTTATAGAAAATAACAGCTTGTCGCACTTTGATGTAGGTCAACTTATTTGCCGTTACCTAAAAATAGGTAAGTTTATTAAGTTACCAACTTTTACATAAGTAGTAAATTTGAAATAATTCATAATGGTCTGGCAGCGAGACTATCGATTATTGATACTTTTTAAACGTCCAACAACGATCTATCCATCTAAATCGAACTAATTGATGGACAAAGGGATCAATCAGTATTTTTAGAATTATTTTTCCATGTACAAACCTCAATAGCTAAATGCTAACGATGAGACGAAATCTGAAACCAGAAGCTTAAGCATTATTTTATAACCCACCGCCTCCCTTACGTTAACTCTTTTAGGGAATTCTGTTGTCGGTACAATCCAGAGATAAGTATAGACAGACAAACCTAAATCTCTATTGATCGCTTAAAGTCGCCTGTTACGACAACCACATAAAAAAGAGTGGTCTATTCTTAACTTAACTCAAAGTTTGTATGGATGTTTTTTACTCTATCACAGGAAAACGGCTCAACCGATTTGGCTGAAATTTGGAATGGAGATTGCTTAGACCCTGGAACAACACAGGCTATATTTTATCTCGGAATTCCCACGGAACACGGCAACAGATAGTGATGATATAATGTCAAAGCCCTTACTCTTTGAACCTTTGTTTAGTAACATTTTCTGAAATCGTTTTGTTCAAGATACTTCGAATTACACTTTTGATTATTTAACAAATTATTAAATATATATACACCTCTTTTACAATAATGTGCTGATCCCATACTAGACCACGAAAACGTCGATACCTACTCCAAGCTACTGGGCAGGGCTCCAACCTATAATGTTATATACTGTCTAAATATTTAAACAGTTGTTACTAAACCCCGTTTAGGGAATGAGCTCCTAACAATAAGTACTTAAGTTGACGAGCATCCTTGTTCGCGCAAACAATGTCCTTTGTGCCATTGGGCACTGTCCACCGCGGTACGTGTAACAAGGTGGCTTTCTAATCAATGCCCAAAACCGTACAAGCCACCAACATGGCCGACAGTGTTGCCAACGCTGTTAATAAACTTTCGAGTATAATCGGAAATAATTATAGTTATTATTTCCGTCGATATGCTATTTCTGTCATTTTTTTATTTGTATTTGTCCTTTTTATATATGTTACATATATTTGTAAAATTTTGTTGCAATAGATTTTTTTATTGTATTGTATTATTAGATTTTTTGTAAATTTAAAAGGTCTGTAAATAGTTCGGTCTTTTCTTTTTTATCGAGTAGTACTGGTATCAGTTTTTCCAAGTTGCTTGAAACCATGGGTTTCCCGAGTGTCTACAATATGTTAGCTTTGAAGGAGGGCTTAAAAATATTCATTCAAGGGCTTTGTTGTGTAAGTTTGACGACTGCTATCGAGGTAGTAGCTGTGGACTAGGACTTTACGTGCCTGCCGAAACATGGAGAAACTCATAACATGCCACAAGTATCGGCGACTATTACAAGTCATATATGAACGACTTAACGTGCTTGGTGTAGAGTAAAAGTAAAAAGAAAGTTGTTCTACAATTAAACTGATAATAACTTAATGATATGTCAATACATATAACTCACCCTGCCATCAGGTACCTACTAAGTCATTGGTAATTATACTTAGACTCATCTTAGTCTTATTTTTTTAAACTCGCTGCTTTGTTACTTTAAAATACAGGGCCACTTTTCTGCTTTAAATACCTATATGGAATAACTATACTAGTCCTATTTTCAGTGAAATTTTCTACACAAAAGCGACGAGGGCAACGAATGCTTTGTTACAAAAAATGTTTTAAAATTTTCAATTTTTCTCGCCACACATTGGCTTTCATTACAATCCTGACCTGGATTCCCGCAATATCGAGGCTAACATTTTTCCTCAGGCTAACCACATAAATCAGGACGCCTATAAAATCTCCGAATATAAATATTCGCTTTTCATAAATTCTCCCGTTCAGGGAGAAACCCTCAAGTTGGCAACACCGGCGTGGCCCGTGGCCATAACGAGCGCGCTCCAGTCCCGGCCATTTGCATAGAAATTAACTGACCACGTAACCGACATTTTACACAGAATAAATAACTCACTACAACACACGTTGGCTCTTAGACTACAATATCTTGGATAGATCTTAATTTTACTTTACTAAATCATTAAACGTATAATATCCTGAAAAACCTGTTCAACCACGAGTTCGATGCACATATAAATTTCGTACTTAAAATCCTTGCTATAAATCAAATGTTGCGCCCTTTGTATGAGGAAACCACTGTTCAAGAAAACTCACCATGGTGTGGTAGGTCAATTGACCTTGCCATTCACACTATATGAATGAATGGCCAATGGCCCAACTTCTGTCGCATTTCACCTTCTTGCACACCCGAGGATCCAAACGATCGGATAATAAGCAGACATTGTAGCCACTTTGTGCCAACACTATGCCTTTGATCACGGCCTAATCTAGATATAAGGCCAATACTGGCGTCCATCCATGTATAAGCTAAGCACAATGTTACTTAACATTCCTGAGCAACGTTTATGACACTATAAGCAACAAATTTATAGTGACAATAAATGGCGACAGTTTCGTATCGCGGGTTATGTTTCATTGCCTGTGAAAGTGTGGCCCACATTTTGCTAATATTTTTATAATGGCCGCGGCCCGGCTTTCTAGAGGTATGTGTGAGGGCTATGATTTAATTTATGAATGGAGTCATTTTTTATTATTAAATTCTAACGTTACATTCTGCCTTCTCCAGTGGTACAATCTCGCTAATGACCATAGTGAGTTGTTCTCGATCTTGTGAAAAATTAACTTTTTTTACAAAACATCTGCATGAAACCAAGTATTGAAAAGTAAAAATGTATTTTTCGTACTTCTGGAAACCAAGTAATCCTACAATTCCAAAATATGAAATGTGATCATCAGATAACAAATTCACATGAAAAAGTCATATAAATAATGAGCTTCACCACACCAACGGTCGGTACCTTAACTTTTTTACCATTTTTTTCAAAAAAAACTGCACATTTGCAATAATTATTTAGCGAATCAAAAAATAGCTTCAAATGTACAATCGACCTCTACTCCGAATCACGTCAAACACATGTCTCTTTCATGCATAACACGCTGATGAACCCATGAAACCGCAATATAAGGTCGGGAGCACACAAATCGACGCCACATTACGGGATGACGGGATAGCTCATCAATTCCCTTTATAGGCACTTTCTTTCGCCATCAACACTATCAGCACAGGGCGCGGCATTAAATTTTACGACACATTTTCGATACAACTTAATACTCTCGTTTTGCCTTCAATTCTATTACTGAGTCATCATTAGACATTACAGACCGAATAAGTCTCATTCATGGTCCTCAGAAACATGGTGGTGGTGGTTAAGGAATTTTTTCGCTTTGACATTATTATTGTGAGCTTCTGTTTATTGTAATAATATCAGTTGAGGGTTCTATATCAGAAGCTAATATTTACAAAGTTTTTTTGGATGAAAATCAATTTTAAACTTCATACTCGTAGCTATCACCCGGGAATCGTAAGAAGTCCGTTCTACCTATAAACCTGTCAAATTTCAAGAACATAGCTTCAGTAACTTTTGACATTTCTTATTTTCTAGTTAAGTGAATGAATCAGTGACCATACGCTTTTTAAAATATTTGTCTCTACATGGTAACGAATTCTTATCAATCACTGGCTAAAGGCAACTAAGGCCAAGCGAGGCAAGTATGGTACAACTATAGGAATCTATTTCAAAATACCTGCCAGCAGTAATTTTTTGCAGCTGTTCTGATTTCACATGTGTATAAAATTTTAACTATCTGAAATTGAGATTTTAAAATTTGGCCTGAACAAACATACGTAGGTACGGAATCTTTACATTGTAAATTTAATTAAAGCTTGTAAAAAAGGTAGGGTTATGACGACAGAGAGTTTGCTCACCTAAGCCAGAAAAATCTGTTAGGGGTTTTGAGGAATTAGATTTTTTAAAAAATGTAATTTTACCATCATGTATTTTTGATCTTTTCTAGATCAGGAAAGGATAAATGAGAAAATATGTTTGTAAATTCTTAGTAAAAAAATAATTGCTAATTTCTTTTGAAATAAAAACAAAACGCTCTACATGGTGTTTCACCGTCGGCGATCGAAATCAATATTAAATCCTAATTTAGTTCGCACCAAAACAGAATCACCAAATTAGACATGAATACTAGTTCATTTGTTGGTAAAGCATTGGTTAAACTTTAAACACTTCACCTGACTGGTATTATTAGTAAATAATAAGTGAGTTTATTCGATATTAGGCTTTCAAAGTTGACCTATTTTTTGGTTTTTTAGCTGTTTATGTCCCACTGTTGGGAAAAAGCCTCCCCTTGATGGAAAGAAAGATGGGCTCATGTTTTGACTACCTGGGTTCCTACTGATGGGTACAGAAAGCGAGGAAGGCCTAAAACATGGTCAGACGAACTACGGATACAATGGATAAAAAAATTTGAGATTTTAGAATCTCAAATTTTTTACATACATTAGTGTAATGAAAAAAAAGATGTAAAGGACATTTTATACTTTTTGTTTAACCATAAGGGTGTAGCCGCACTTGTACTTAATAGATGATCATTTATGTGCCCTCTCAACAGTTAAGTAGTTACTTTTCGCTATGCACTAACAATTCACTTGATCTAGCTCATACCAATTCAAGTTTACTGCTCAATGATCATTAACGTCAATAAAACACCATTCAACTCTACTCGACCCCCCGGGTATCATTTACAACATCAAACGTTCGTCTGGGCCGCGATCAGTCGCAAGTAATCGCTTGATTACGCCAATAGCAATTAGCAATTGTTTCTTAGTGGATTCCCATTTGTTGCAACAGCGCCTCCTACACACAAGTTAATTGACACGGTTTATGCTCTACCATATTAAGGCAATCTTTGGATATTAACCATCCGATAGCAACCATTTCATGTACGGTACTTAAACATTAATACTTCTATTCTCAGGCATCGATTGAGCATATTCCATTCTCCATTATGACGTTATCATTTAACACTGATAATATCCTCCTACATTTAATAGAATGCATAAATTATAACTTCAAATTAAGATGCCGAGCGGTCCTCTACATCTCGTTAAAAATCCCTTTTGCATTTAAAATATATTTCTGCATGAAACTTGTAACGGTTGCCATCGAAATGAGTTCCTACCGATCTTATCTCCCATCTTTGAGGACGCAGCTACAATCAAGAACTAGGTCAACGCAAGGATAAGGTAAAATTTTAGGAATGAAATGATTTAAAGATGCTGTTAGTCACAAACCCCACAAAGTATTATCAGGAAACGCAGTGAACGTCTTAACGGTAATCCTAATTAATTAGTAGATGAGATGTGCCCTCAGACATTACACAAACCCATGAGATACAAAGTTAACAGTTAGCACTGTTGTATTCAACTATAATTCTTAATTCTGCGGCGCAAGATCCAAATGGAAATGCAACTGATCTGGATATAAATAGGGCGTAGCTCTGTCCAGTAAAGGCACCGCAACACGCCAGACTGAGGTCTATAAAGTCAAGAGATACGTTTACTAATGCGTGGGTTTTACTTTGCACATAGCCATGACCCGGTGCTAACTCAAGAAAGCTCCGTTGAAATAAGGCGTGGCGTGCTAGCAACCAGTATTTACCTACTTGAAGGAAACTGTTTGGAATTGGAAATGTTTAGAATTCCAGTTACGGCTATCCGGCTATCAACATTAATGAGAGTACGAGTACATTACGTTGGAACAAAGCTAAACCATAATATTAGCAAAAAATAGTATAATATCCAAAGAATTTGGAATCGCGGGCGATTTGAGGATTTTGTTTTTTAATCTATGATAATATCCAAAGGTTTAACATGTCACGTGTCGAACCTCTGACTCATACACATATTTATTTATTTAATACTTTATCGTACTAATTAAAAATAAAGTAAATAAATGACATACGGCATTCTCTAACAGTCAACCATTGGACCAAGCATAAAATGTGATTGTCGGTTAATAAATTGCATAAATTTTAATAATACCGTACACATAAAAAAAATGTTACATACTAGTTTAGGTAAATCCATTAGTAAAAAAGATCGAGGCACTGAAATCACTATAAGTTTATAAAAATCTAAGGCATAATTTGACATCGACTGAATGATACACCCCCACATATTATGCTATTCGTATGCTTCTATTGCCAGCCAACTTCTTATAATAGAATAAAACAGAGTATACAAAATATAATTATTATTCTACTGCAATATACGTACACTGCAGATTTTAGACTAAGAACCAACTAATGATATAAAATCATATTCAGTGCATATAGAAAGCAAAGAGGTTAGCAAATATTGGACTGCGCTGTACACTGTATTTACGCTTTTCAGTATTCAGTAAAATCCCACTGCAATATACAAAGTATAATTAAAAGTATCGTTGGAATTCACACTCCAACGGGCTACAAAATGACAGTTCCCATCTGGCGCCATTCCTTGTAGCAATAAATAACAGCTTATTGCTCTCATTTTCTTGCTATTTGCCATCATAGCCTTCTATTTTAACAGCACTAAGTAAATCATCTTTGAATATCCTCGTGTGATGTTTGTTATAGGCTCACTGATATATGACCTAGAGTTGCCAACTATTTCTGAGTTCGTAGCTTGAATCCATAGACGAACTAATTGAATAGATGAAGTTCAAGTCGTGGATTTCTGTAGATAGTTATCACACATATTCGGCCATGTGATTTCCAGCTTAGGAATCTACTTCATTTCGTCGCGGCCACAGAACAGAGAAATTATCCGAATATAAATGTTTTGATGCGGATCAGTGTGGCTAGCGTATTCTCTCTTCTTACCTTCAATTCATACAGTAAACCACACCACACCTTATTAAAAATGTATTACGTATTTTACAACAAAGCCACCTAATATTATCGACCAATAATAATGGCAATAAATGACGCAATCAAATTCCCCGCCCATTTTTTCTGTGTGAAACGTTGGCTTGCAAGCCAAACCATTGACACACTTTTCGGTGGTCGCGACGGTGGTGGTGTCGTGAAAACAAAGAACTTTTCCTTGCACCTCTTTGCCAAGGTAGTTGTTACTACTAGCAATAGTATTTCCAATGATGATTGATGTAAGGCAAGCAGCAGCTCTTACTTATATACCTAAACCAATAAATATCAATCCGCGTGTTCAATAAAATTAACAAAGGTTTGTAATTTTTTATGAATATGCACCTGCACCTATGCACCTATGTTTGTCGGTTTTGAATCTGTTTGTGAACCAAATAAAAAAATATAAGAGTATCTCTCTACATATTTTTTTCTGGAATCAATTACCACAGGCTTACGAGATTGTAATAGAAATAGAATTCGGCGAAATTGTGATACATCAGGGTGTAAAAATGACACCGTAGCCTAAAAAACGCTCATAAGCCCCCGTGTAGATGTAGGTGTGGGCGGTAGGTAAAATCCAACAAGGTAAATACCCTGACTTTGGGTATTTTTAAGGTGTTTACCCGGTAGAAAACCATCTCTATGTAGATGTCACTCCCGCACAGCGAACTTGTGGTCTATTTCCTGCAATTTCACTGTTTTTGCCCTTCAAAGCGTCGTAAAGTTTCCTGAAATCATTTAGGAAAATTGATTGTGCTTCGATAATGTTACTTTTAATTCGTGTTTGTTACCGGTTACATCACAAGCAAACGCGTTGTCTTAAGGATTTCCCCGTACGAGGTATAAAATTTTGCATTACTTTTATGACTGCAGTTAGTTTCCAGGCTCCAGATAGGAAATGCCTTACTTACCTTACTGCAGATAGGAAATGGTTTTCTAAAATGTTTCTTGTGTAATCCAATACCTTAACATCTATTTTTACTTAAACTAACAGTAGTTTTAATTTTAGTTTTATTTTAATTATTATTTAATATTTTAATTTGTATATTTTTAGTAATATTTATTTTATTCCTACATGAATTAATATATGCCAGATGCTTCTTAAAATAACTAAACTAATTTATGAATTAACTGAGCAGCTGTGATTCTCGACAAAAAATATTTTGTATTTGATATGCAGTTTTTGCAACAATGCAGGTTTTTCTACATACTAAGCAAAACTTAATTTTTAATAAAAAAAAAGAATGCCAGCTAAGCTAGTACAGTAAGTATAAAGTAAATATAAATTGGACATGATAAGTATTTAGTAAACATGTCGAGACTGCCCGCCGCCGAAGTAAAGAGGGCTGACTCATATACTACATTCAAAGGATTAGGGCCGCGTGTAAACAAAATAAAGGATGTTTCGGACCAATGCATAATGTTACCGAACATAAATAAGGGGATAAGGGTGAAAAATGTAGACAAGTAAATGGAGAAATAATTGCAAAAAACGCAGGAGAGTTGCTTTGAATATTATTCATACAGATAATCTTTACCATGGTATAGTAAATTTAATTTTATTCAAAATGAATGCTCTGTTTATCTATCTTTTTACGTCTAAACAATTCCATTCCCAAATAATATTATAAATGCGAAATTAAGTTTGTATATTTGTTTGTTTGTTTGATTGTTACCTCTTTACCTATCTACTGAACCAATCTTCGATTTTCGCAAACACAGGAGTATTGAGAAGAACATAGGGTACCTCATACTTTTATCCCGGGAAAAAGCACTGTTCCCGAGAGAATTTTATGCGGGCGAAGCCGCGGGCAAAAGCTGTTCGTTTATATTTTTCTTAAATAATATAAAAATCTCGAGTCACAGTGTAATAAACTCATCCAAAACGGCATGACCAATTTTTTATCTATTAGGTAGGTTTAAAAAGGTATGGAAGAAGGTAAGTTTCGTGGGCGAAGCCGCGGACAACAACCAGTGTTAGAATAAAATTAATACATATAGTCCTTTAAGATCAATCCATCCCTTACTATTTAAGACCCAGTTCATTATATAACCAATATACAACGACAAAAGATCAGCATTCAATGATGACTCAATCCTAGTGTTCCGATAAGGCGCTCGGCCGTACCATAGTGTTCACTAAAACCATAAAGCAAACAGTACAAATGCAATTTATAGTCGCTATACTCTCCTTATTACACCGTTTTAACTATAAAAGATATCTTTCCGGGGTCATTGTATCGTGTTCTAGTCACGGACACCCACACGCATTAACAGATGTAGCTTTAAGTCAATATGCATAATGCATTGTTTGCATTAGCTTTCTATAAGTTTTTATGCCTCCAAAAACTTGATTCTGATTCAGTAACCCGGTAAATGTGACTCATTACTTTAATATTGATAAGAGCTCGTTAATTTCAATTTGCATTAATACTGCTTTAGTCATTATTGCGAAGTTAATAAGGTTGAATATTTGTAGGATTTAAAAGTGAGATTTTGAGGATGGACGTTGGGGTCGTCACGCGATGGCGCCGCCGGTCCGTGTTACCTCGCCATTTAATGACAAACAAATGAATTACCGCTATGTTTGTATCTCTCTCTATTTTATATAAAAAGAATGAGATAGGACCTCTTTGCTGCATTCTGAGAAATAAACCCTTCTTTATTGATTGTTAACTAAAGGATATTGTAATTACACCGAAATAGGGTTATGGGAAAAGGGGTTGTAACGTAAGTTAGTAAAATTTATACGACAGTCCATGTTATAATAATTTGAAGTCAACTTTACAGTTTACTGTACACGGAAATTTTACGACTAACCAATGAGTATACAGTTGATTTAATAGCTGTATTTTACTTGTCAAGTTGTAGCATTGAAATGTACTACCACGGTCGAGTGGAGTAACTATAAGTCTTGAAGACAATAAGGAAATATTACAACAATCAAATTCTGTAAGTACATAAAACAATCATTTTATATTTTGAGTTAGTTAGGTATACTTATCTGCTTATGTGCTAGCTCGACGTGTCGCAGTAAACGATATGCGCGCAAATGGTCTCACAACTAGGGATGCCGAAGACCGGGTGAAGTGGAGGAGGAAAAGCAGGAAAGCGGACCCTGGGCTCCGAAGCAATCAGCTAAGGAAGCAACCGGGAATGCGCTAAGATGAGAGAGAGACTTATCTGGAAGGAAAGTTTACAAGAAAAGGATTTAATCTTGGACTCAGAGCAATATAAATACAATTTTTCTCTCTTGTTTTTCTACCCTATAAAATTGTGTTGTAAATTATTTTTTAAGACAACAAACAAAAGTCAAAAAAGAAAAAAAATATTTTTGATTTGGTTTTACTTATATAGTTTCCATAATATATACTCTTCCCTCACTGATATAGCATAGACCCTGGTGCGACGTTTGCAACGTAAAATACGGTAAATAAATAATCCTATTACAGCCGATTTACGCCTAGATTCGATGGATGGGACCATTCATTTATAAAATGGCAGCCTGTAGAGCGTCCACGATTTTGTAATTCTATGGAATTTAATGGAATCAAACAAGCTTATCGATACTCCGCTTGTCACTTTTGATATAATTTAGTCTAGCATTTACCTTTTGTTTACGAATTAGATGTTAATAGAATTTTGCGAAGTTCTCATTTTATTTAATACTTATGGGAAGCAAAGCATGCTGCCCATATGAAAATCGGTCCGGTAGCCTACGCCAAGTATCACGGTGGCGCTGCCGAAGTTTTTGGAATTTCTATTTAAGAGGAGCTTACTTTACTGTCTTGACCTAGAATTTCTTAATAACACATCGATATAAATCAAATACACAAACTAACATAGCGTCCGGTATGATCCGCGAAAGCTTACAAGCTTATCAATATGACGAGGAAACTGCTTCCAAATGGTTTTTCCAAAGACTTCAGTAACCACTGTTCATCAGGTGGGTCATGTGCCTGCTAAATGATATAGAATTAAAATAAAACATACTGGCTTCCGTAGGAATGGGCACAGACTAGATTTCAATTGGCTACGATCCTTACATACTTCCTCGCTTCCTCCAGTCATCACTCTCGTCATACACGCTCGTCAATTTCGAGTACAGTTAATGTCACCCTTTTTCAAAAGTTAAAAAAAAAAAATAAAATCTTGCAGACTAGCAGAAAATGCTATAAAGTTAAAGCTCGTAGCAAATTCCGAGGATAATTCTATAGTGTAGGATTTTAAAACACATTATGTATTTAGAGACAGGTGTAGCGTCCGTAATTGAATTAGCAGATTTGCATTAGACCTAATAGACTTCCATCGGGCTCGGAAGAGTTTATTTCGTCCAGTTGATCAACTGGGTTAATTCCAGTGCGCCCTGAATCCCAGGTACTTATTGGGGATGGATTTGATTGTGCACTTTAATTGCATTTTGGGAATCTATAGCTCGGGATTTAACTCGCGTATATGTTTATTTTGCATTTATTTCAATTGTCAAAAGAGAGGGGAAATGAAAAGATTAGTCTTATTATACAATAGATACTCGTACCATACATATAATAGACGAAGTGGTATAAATTCCTATAACTTTCTAGTGATGACCCAGTTTTCTCAAAGGCTAAGGAAACTACTAATAACATGTGTCTACCGTATTCTATAAGGACGAGTTACTATTTTTTACTGATTTTTTTGATTCATGGAATTGTGTAATATATAGACTCATTTAAGGTTTGTAATTTTTTTTTTGTTTGTTTGTTTTTAGTGCTTAGGTTATGATGTCACTAAGTACCATTGCCATTCATAAATTCAAATTGGGAGAGGAAATAAGCACAACAGTATATAATATCAACAACGCGAAACCCATTTCAATTAGCAACATTTCCACTTATCAATTTCAGTTATCACCGCAAACGAAGTGTCATAATTCAGTGCTCGGCCCATTAACACAGATAAATGACATTTTGCCCCTGGCCGGAGTCCAATGCAATGTCTAAACGCGCGAAAAATTGCGACGATGTAATTATCGTGCTTTTTTCTATTATCGTCTATCATATTCTTTCTCTGTCCGTTTTATTGACCTCCAGTTTTCTTAAGACCACTAAAGCATATGAAGGCAATATTTAGAAGCGGAAAGTACAAATGAATCAGATAGTCCACAAGCTTTCTTTAATTTAGAATTCCATACATAAGATAAGAATCTAGATTCAAATTATGGAATGGAAACGTCACAGTATACCTAGCCTCGCGCGAGGAATTGCCCAAAGGCCAGTCTTGGCCTATTTGATCTAAACATGTAACGAACCCCAGTTAGTCGGCATGAAAAACAACCTAAGTAGGTTGTCTCTGTTGTAATAATGGTTCCCAGCCCACTGAACCAGTGAGAGTGTAGCTTCACGTCGCAAAACTATGGCACATCTGCTGTCATGCTCTGGGTCCCCGAATGCGTATGTATACCTATGTTGATGGGATGACAAAGTTTGATACGAGTGCCATCGACACATCAGATGAAGAATTGCGCCAGTGGTTACAACTCCTTCCCAGTTGTCTTAAATATTAATGTTTATTTTATTGATCCCTTTCTTTCGATCCTAGTTTCATATAGTACCATCTTGTCTTGACCGATGACAAGCCTGATATTTTAGACTTTCTTGGGGATGCTGTTTCTTTTAAAATGCACCACCTATTAGAAATTGATCCTGTGTTTTTCCCTTAGCAGAAATTTACGACCACCAAGAAAGAAATGGAATGATCATTTCTTTCGAAGTGGAAACCATAAAGCGAAAAAGTTTAGTGACAGTAGGTTTAACCTCTTTTATTTCTTCAATCTATTTCTTGACCTATGGAATATAGAAAAGTATTTTAATAACATAGAACTACGAAATCGCGCGACGCGAGGCTATTTTTTTTTATGTCTATGGTCTATGATCTATTTTTAAATTTTAACAATTTAGGTAGTAAGTGTTCTGTACTTCAGATGACAACAACATTAGACAAAGTGTGTGTTTATCATACAATTATTTTGCCATCATTGGTTTTAGTCTACTTTCGTTCAAGCTCCATGAATCAGCGTCGGCATATAATTCGTGTGTTCACTTATCGGGAAGCATATAAATTCAGGACAACGATGATATATGTTTACGTGAAACTTTTGTTAATATTTTTATTTTACGATAAAAATTACACACATACTATTTTTATTTTTTAACAATACTTTTCTTATGCTCATGACTAATTCCTGACCTGACATCAGCCCTCCTTCTCCTGGTGAATAATTGCTTACCGCCTTTTACTTTGAAAATCCGTGATGCGTCCTGCCTACAGCGTCTACAGAGATAAATCACTAGCGATACTCAGGTAACTTAGCCTTGTTGGCGTTCATGGGCTAATCATTTTCAGGCAGGTCTATTTGCCTTCTCTGCCAGTATATAAAACAGTGGCACTCTGGACGTGCGAACAGAAATGAAAACGAACAAATAGGTACGTGTGTATTTTGAGGTTCGGTGTCGCGAGATAGTCTTTTTTCAATCTCAATGTAAACTCGCCTAAAGAAGTTTACGCATTAAAATACCCATCTGTAAATAAATTCCGCAGTTCACGAGTTTAGCCCGAATTCACGAAACCACGCGGCCTAGTCAATGACTGTGACATAACGAATAGCGTAACTTATATGACACCATGTCAGAGTTACTGATAATCTCTGGTTACACGAACAGCACAATAGTTATTTTACACACACAAATCATAAATCTTATGCTAATTGGACATGAGTTTAGTATCTACAACTACATCTGCACTTGACAAACGAACGGCCGGACACGCGTTGTGTTAAGGATATGTTGCCTTTTACCACAAGTAAGCAGCTGAACCAGTATATTAACTTCAGTGAGATTTATTTTTCTCATTTTATGACCGTTTTATATTTAATGTAAGCATAATGACTGTTTAACTTATTTTGTTTGTATAAAAATGCTATAACTAATGATGTGTAGAAATTATTTCCAATCAAAATTTGATACTAACTAATTAACACCTAATGTGACATAGCTATCTGTATGCATTCAAATTATTTACTATTATTGTTACATCATTTTATAAATCATAACTGGACTGTGGTCTCTTCGATAGATCTTCATTCTGGTAGATTCAAAGAGTTAGAGACTTGGTAAATTTAGTGCTATCTCGGCTACATATACTAAACTGCGTTCTGCCTCAAGCGCGATTAGGTCTAATACAATTGCGAATTCTTATATCGTAACTGACATAAGCTAACTTTATTGCAGATCATAGGATAGCTAGTAGTATAGAAGATAGTAATAGAGAATTGTTCAGTAACCTAAGCCTAGCGCATAGTGACACAGAATCCTTAGCTTATTTCCTTTGTTTAATGTTTTATGATCTCCAGGAAAAAAATAATCAGTCAAATACAATTTCTTCTTCACACCTTTTAAACAAAATGCAAAACATTTTCTAATCCAAGGCATTGAAGATATATCTACGGCACAAAAGTAACAGAGTTTAAAATAGTTGCAAAAGCGTCAAAATATATAAGTAAACATTCTGATTTTTATTTGTTACATTACCTTTTTCTCGGCTGACTTGAAGGTGTGCAAAAAGGACGAAATACATACTTATTCTATGGATGTCCGCCAACGATCCATTATAGTCATGTGACACAATCTGAGCAAGGATCAAAGGTAAGTCGAATCAAGGACCTTGCTGCATGAGAAATCGTAGGAGGTAGAAATTAAATGAAGACTGTTATTTCTAAGCGTTATTCTTAATGTTGGTATACTCATTGCAAGTAATAAAAAAATAATAAATAGCAGTGATATTTTTTGTAATTTAATTACATTTCAATTAAGTTGCCTACTGGGATAAAGTTTTTCAAACTACCGTAATAATTAGTGATGTTAGGAAAATATCTATACTAATATAATAAAGCTAAAGAGTTTGTTTGTTTGTTGGTTGGTTTGAACGCTTATAACTTGAAAACTACTGATCAGATAAGCAAAATTATTTTTGTGAATAAAAGTCTAATTCTTATGGAAGGTTATAGGTCATATGTACACACACACTAATGGCGAGTGAAACCGCGGGGAACAGCTAGTTAATAATAATTCAAATGCAATCCTGATATTGACCTTGAATTACGTAATGAAAACTAAGCCAACCTTACATATTGTAAACTTAAATATCTTATTTCAAAACAAACAAAGCTACTGACCACAGATATTTGACCCCAACTCCTGACACGTGCAAACATTCATACAGTCAGCCACTATTACTGGCGGCTTACCACCATGCAAGATCCAGTGAGTAAGCGAGACAGCGCAATACATGATGTAAGGCGACATCTCCCTTACTCACTGGATCTTGCATGATTTTAAGAGACGGTAGTAACTCCCCATTTAACTATTCTGTGGTACAGCTTGGATAGTGCAAGTATGCTAGATTATATAATGTACCACAATAAAGGTGATGTCCTGCAGGGGGCGCGCGTTGCGGATTTTTTTTTTTTTTACAATTATATACTTGCTTATTCATTCATACATTTCGTGTAGGTGTCATGGTCAATCGACTATGCATTGCCTGGTACTTGCTTATTTTGTTTAAATAAAAAAAAAATACAAAAAGCTAGGTATAATACAAAACTAAAATAAAACTATTTTAAATCTAATAGTAATTGTTCTTGCGGCGCAGTACGTAGAACGGCTGCCAGTAGACTTGTTGATTTTTTAAAATATTACCATTCGTTCTAGAGATGTCATTTAAAATGTGATTAAATTATATCTGCGCTCGTAAGATACGACAAAAAATTGTTTTAGCAAAGAACTTAGTGACACTCACTCTAACAACTTACATTAACGCTTTCTTTCGTCTCCGCTGAGTTCTGCCATTTCATTTGATTTACTCACTAATGCTTAAGTGAGCGTAATTACTTGGTCTCAGCTCTCTCTTTGTGACGAAGTTAGAGTTCATTCAGTGTCATCCGTGAATACCCTTGGATACCTCTAGTTCAATTAATTGTCATAAGTCATTCACTCCGTTTAATTATTTTTGTGCTGTCATCCAAATAAATATTTTGAAATCGCTGTTTTCTGCTTACTTTCTTCTCTGCCTTCTATGTATATTGGTATTTAGACAATATTTTTGATACAGAGTCAGAATTGTTATTTTCCCTTACGCCCTAGAATACATTAAAGTGTGATGTTTTTATTTATCTATATATTTAAAAGAAAGTCGTGTTAGTAACACTATTTATAACTCAAGAACGGCTGAACTGATTTGGCTGAAAATTAGTGGGGAGGAAGCTTAGAACCAGGAGAAAGACATAGGGTTCATCCCGGGAAAAAGCACTGTTCCCAAGGGAAGTTCACCGGGAAGCCGCGGGCAAAAGCTAGTCTTTTATATAGTACAGTACTTTTATATAGTAAGCTATAGTACAAATACTTACCTACTCAGTTTTAATATTGCATATCAATTTTGTACCATGACAACATACTGGCCTTAATTTTAAATTGGTGACTGCACATCTAAATTTCTAGAGCATTTGAATAGACTTAATAAATTGTAGACCTAGATTCAAGACTTCAATCTTCATCATTAGGTACCCTTTTAAATTTGCTCTCTTCTATGATTTTAATAGCTAAAAACTATACAAATTTGGCACAGTAAGATGCAAAATCATTATATTTTAATGATTAAAGGCTATTAGTAAGCAATCATAATAATATTGACTACCATATAAATACTACTAGAATGTTCACTAAAATCTATAATTTATAACCGACCATCAAATTTCGGAAGCCATTACTTTCCAAAGGCGCGTCAGTTGAAAGCATAATAACATGTCATTATTTGATCCTTATTTTTTTAAAAGCCTTCACAAGAGCAAGCTTTGTAAAATACGCGCCATGATTTTAATGTTACAATTATTTTGTCCACATAATTAGGGTCTTGAGAATGTTGTACATTTTCCATGTAGATAAGGGTTCAACATTGAATTAAAATACTGTGTCGTAAAACCACTTCATAAAGCACTAAGTTTTATTTCATAACATAGTTTCAACCTAATCATAAAGCCAAACTGTTAAATTTAAGCTTTGAAACCAAAGAGCATCGAAAAATTTCGTTAGCGAGCGATATGATAATTCCTTGCTCTGTGTTTGAACCTCGTTGGGAATGCTGTAGGTAAAGGAAATGCAGGCTCTATTGTAGGTTTTGTTTTACTTTATAACTAAGAGCTTACATATGAAGGAGGTCCATTCTTAATCCAGTAACTACACGGCTTACGAATTGATAAATTTCTCTTTATCCGGAAGCAGTACTAACGAGATTAGAATTGACTTTTCTAGATCTGGGAACCACATGTCGATGTAAATGACATATCACTTGTGTAATAGCACACCTGTTTTGATAAGTGTTTCCACTTGATCACTAATACGATTAGAGTTATCCAATAATAGACAATTTCTATAATGGCAGTGAAACAATACCAAGTGCGGTGGAGTGCAGAGCATCTACTGTTGAAAGGAACATCAGATCATAGGTAGTAAGAGATGAAAATGTTGACAAAAGAATTTATTTGGTATATAATAATAATAATAATAAAAACTCTTTATTGCACCAAAAACAAAGAAATAAATAATACATTTCAGCTTTGATCTACAAAGGCGGCCTTATCGCTAAAGCAATTTCTTCCAGGCAACCGACAGGTAGAACTACATTAAAGGAGTCGGGTAGGTGCAGTTTTTAATTGTGAGATAGGAACAAGAAACTAATTTGTCATAAGAACATATAATAAGTACATAAAAAATATCTATAAATTCAATACATTCATCAATACATATGTTTAAATAAAATACATAAATAATAATAAATAAAATACTTAAATAATAACGAATAATATACATACATAAAATAACATAAATAAATTAGACATAATAAATAAAGTAATCATAAACTTACGGATGATGTGCGACTGAAGAAAGGTTAATGATATATTAGACGACAGAAAGGAAATGGGCTTTTACTTGTCTCTTAAAGCTGAACAGCGTCTGGGCGCGTCTAATAGTTATCGGTAGGGAATTCCATAGACGTGTCGCTTGGACTGTAAAGGACTGGGAGTAAAATTCGGTAGAATGAGCAGGGGTTAGTAAGCGAAGATTATGCGCGCTGCGTGTCCGATCATGATGTTGACTGTGGAACACAAATCGTTCTTTTAAATATTGTGGGTAGGTGGGGTTAAAAAGGATAGAGTAAAGCATAGAAAGTGTGTGCAAATCGCGGCGACGTCGGATCGGGAGCCACTTGAGTTCATTACGAAATTGAGAGACATGATCATATTTACGAAGACCGTAAATAAATCTAATAATACAAAGGTTTTGAAGACGCTCAAGTTTATTTAATTGCTCCTGGGTCAAATCTAAATAACAGGTGTCAGCGTAATCAAGGATAGGAAATAGTAAGGACTGTGCGAGCGTAACTTTGGTATCAAACGGCAAAAAATTTCTTAACCTTTTTAGTGATCCTGCAGCTGCAAACATTTTCCTGCTAACCTCAGCAACTTGCGGAGACCAAGTAAGAGAGCTGTCTATTAGTATACCAAGATTTTTCACGCACGTGCTGTAAGGAATCACAGTTCCATCGAAGGAGACATTTGGAAGGTTGGTAACATTTAAATTGCAGGTTAATCTAGAACTACCGACAATACAAACTTGCGTTTTAAGAGGATTGATGACAAGACCATGCGATTTACTCCAAACAGATATTTAATTCAAATCAGCGTTAGTAGTGTGAATGGCTGAGGAAAAATTATCCACATCAGCTTGCGTGTATATCTGTAAATCATCTGCGTATAGGTGGTAGGAACATTGAAGATTTGAGGTGATAGAATTTATGAAAAGAGCAAAAAGTAGAGGAGATAAAACGCCACCCTGCGGTACGCCAGTAGCGACATCACACCAAGAAGAGAAGGTATCTTCAATGTGGACCCGCTGCCGTCGACCATACAGGTAAGAATGAAACCAGTCGATTGCTGCCGGAGATATGTTGAGAGAACGCATCACAGCCAGCAGTATATCGTAATCAACAGTGTTGAATGCATTGCTGAAGTCTAAAAGTGTGATAATAGTGACTAACTGATTATCCATACCGGAACGAATGTCGTCAGTAACTTTGATGAGGGCTGTAGTCGTGCTATGACCCTGTCGAAATCCAGATTGTAACGGATTGAGCAGTTGATTTGAGGATAGGAAGTTTTGGAATTGATGCTGAACAACACGTTCAAGGACCTTCGAAAGGAAGGGGAGAATGGATATAGGACGGAAATCGGTAACTAATGTTGGATTTGATTTTTTGGGTAGGGGTGTGATGTTAGCACTCTTCCATGCTGAGGGGAATGTCCCAGAGGTGAGGGAGTTGTTAATTATGACAGGAAGGATAATATCAAGGATTGGCAAGATCATAGCCCGACCAATACCGTCACTACCCGTTGCGTTAGACGATATTGACAGAATTATCTTCTCAACATCACAGTCAGCAATTTGACTAAAAACAAAAGGGGAAATATTTGGTGTTGGTGTTCTGGAAAGAGAGTTCAATGTATTGTTTTTGATGTTAGAATCAACACGGACTGTAGAGGATAAAGACCTGTTAAGGTTATTAATATCAATATTATTTGGACATTCGTTCTTACTCTTACCAACTCCCAAACTGCGTAGAAATTTCCAGACTTTAGCTGGATCACTGTTTTATATTATAATTACTTATGTCCCTTATGTTTATATTACAGAATCCTTATTTTTTATAGGTATTATATTTTTATATAATCTTTACCAATAGCTGATAGTTCGATTAAAAATAAATATTATTCAATAGATAACTTACATTTTACTATCACCATAATTTCAAAGGTAGCCTATGTATCTGATCTGGTTGACCAGCTACGTGGATATTGGTTAATTAACACTATTTCGCTAATTAGGAGGTTCTGGGGTCAATATATAAATTTGTTGTAAAAATAGAACCGTCCGTCGAATACAAGTTTTACTCTCAACTCTATTGCTTTAAAATAATAAATAATAAAATTTAACATGACAAAGTATTTAGAGCTAAGTTTACAAAAGGTGCTGCAATCTCTTCCAGGCAACCCATTTGCTATGAATATATGATAGCTTCGTAGGACACTTCGTAAGTCTTATTATCTCCTTTTTTCTAAGATCTGACAAACACTTTTGTTTCTTGACCCGTATGACATTGTCCTCGCGTTTTTATTCTCTCAAACGATTTGAAACTCTACTATAGGACGAGTAAGTTCAATTTAAAGCACTTAATGTAGTTTCATTGTTGCTGATTCTGTTAACCTGTGTCGTGGGTGTCAGCGCTTCCTTGTTTTATCCAGGAATATAATGGAGCCATAATCAGTGTCACTTTATGAGAATAATAGGACGGGATCTTTTGTGTAACGTGTTCTTAAACTGAATCATAAAAAGCGTAGTTGATGAGTATTGCTTTGCATTTTTTTACGTTGGTCCCTATCTGCATTATTTTTAAGATATAAGAGGGAGAGACTGTTCTTTTAAAATGTTAGACAACAGTTGAGAAGTCTATTATACAAGATACGACGACGACGTTACTACGACGAAAAAGAGAATCCCAACGCGACGCATTCAAATAATTTGAACGTATTAATATAAATTTTACAGCAATTGGAAACGAAATCGCGGAGTGGAGGAGAATAACCGTACAAATATCGCAATGGTATCGTTCCGGCCGAACAGCCGCAGTAATTAACGAAATTCTTAATTAAGCCCTTATTGAATCGGGCGTAAATTTACTTAACTGAAACCCGGCCTTTTTGCCGCGTCCGGCCGGAGCGGCTCAACTGTAATGAACGCCTTTTTTTGCTGGAATTCTGAATTTGAGCGATAAAGATTTTGCTGCAAGCCTACTTAGTTACGAGAGGAAAACATAAAACGTGTCAACTTCTTGTTCTTACTTATAAGTCTAAGGAAATTATTTCATTTTTATCGTCATCACGTCTATCCAAATTGTTTCATCGTTATTTCAAGACAAATTTTCCGGTAGGAATTTGTGGGTGGGAATCTCAAAGACTTTGCCAACTCAAAAGGTCTGCCATAACGCGATGCAATTTTTTCCCCTCCATTTCTTAAAACACCTAAAAAGTATTTCAAGTATTTACTTTATATACTTAATTATTTTTTATAAGATTTAAAATTTATTTATCCTACTTATTGCTGCTCGTTAAACAATACATCACAAAACCGGGTAAGTAATTGCAGAGATTTTAATTTAATAAATAGAATGTTTAACTACCACACTATTTTAAAAGTAATAAAAGTTATGTTTCTTTATAAAATGAGAAAATACTACAATAAATATATATAATAACTAGCTGTTCCCCGCGGCTTCGCCCCGCGTGGGACTCGGTTATATCGCGCCCAAAAGTAGCTTATGTTTGACCTCAGGTTGTTAACTACATCCCTACCAAATTTCATCACAATCGGTTTAGCAGTTTAGCCGTGAAGAGGTGACAGACAGACAGACAGACAGACAGACAGACAGACAGACAGACAGACTTTCACATTTATAATATTAGTATGGATGGATATGGATTACTGTTCCCACCAAACTACTTCAGGAAACAAATCATGCAGGAAACAAATTATTTATTTTTTAAATATTGTTTTAATTTTCTTTACGTAAAACATTTATACGCTTGCTTGCAGGCTGATTACATCATACATTGTTGAGGTCTGAATAAATAAATAAATGATTTTCTTTCTTCATTTCTTTTCAGTTTAGTTGTCAATTCGTCAGTGACACAGAACAGAGAAATTGTTAGTGAAGTCTTTGAATGCGAACAGTATTATTTTCTTTGATAAATATTATGTTAAATGTTCGATAATCAATAAAACTCTCTTGCATTCTATATTCAATAACTAAACGCTTTCGTATTCAAAGTGTACCGCATAACTCGCCCGGCAAATTATAACTTGGGGCGATTTTAAAATAACTTACTGTTAAACGGTTTGACATTCAATTATCCGACTTATAAATCGAATGAAGTATCGATTCAAAAACGAGCGTGTATAAATCGTGGTGTGCAATAAAGAAGTCGACAATGGCCCTTAAATCTGCTGAGGGCTGGTCCTTAGGTGTGCTCAGTCAGCCACTCTAATTATATTGGACGTAAACGGTATCATTCACACAAATACACCTATGTGTATCTATTACCACAGAATAGTTATATAATAGGGATATGAATAAAGATAATTCGTTGTTACTAGATTGTTGAAGTGTTAAATATTAATTAAATCCATTTGAGCTCATATCCAATGCTCTTATTCTTTATACAAATTTTAAATATGTTTTTCTTTTTCTATTCAGCCAGTCTCATTACATTACTAACGTAGAGAAGAATGACCATCTAACAAAAATCAAGTAAAGGTATTAAAATTTACCTTTACATTATGTCACCTACTTACACGCGAAATTAAAAGTTTAACGCTTCACACGATAGTTATTAATATCCTGGGCCTCCTATTAAAACATAGTGCTAGACAGTTTAATAGTTTGTGTGAATCCTAAGAAACGCATCCTAATTCTCCTCATCTAAGCGTGTTTGACAGTTACTCAGTTTACGCTTCACAGCCTGCGGTATGCTTCAATCATGGTACTAGACAATTAGACATGCTTTCTGACTTTAATTAACCAAAAGGATCATAATGACCAACACTGACATATTTTTACGCTGCCTAAAGGCAAAGTAAGAAGTAAATTAGCGGACTCCAGGTTTTTAAACAATATACCTTTCGATATAACCGTTGTTGCGGCGCGCCCAGTGTGATATTTGAAATCGTTGCTATTTCCCGCGAGTGAACTTTTATAATTCTACTACCTACATTTTCAATACTCTCTAATCGACCGAGCCGTACAAGTGCTGATCGTGCTAGCTAAAAATCAATTGTAAATATTCAATAAACCAAGTTATCCAGCAAATTTGGGTTTTAATTAACAGCCCCAGAGTGTCCGCTGAGACAACCGTAACCAGGTTAAGTCTGAAATGAGAGAGAGAACGTAAAGTAAGATTGTAGAGGTATTTAGGGTGTAAACACTCTACTTCTCATTTCAAATATATGAAAAGTAAAAAATGCTAGATTTTTTTTAATTATTCATAATAAAAAAGATAGATAAAAACTTTATTCACCAATACTGCATCACATACACACAAAAACAGTAATAATTTACACTAAGATTGTACACAGATAAAACATAAAAAAAACATGAGTAGGGCCTACTTAAACATTACCTATCATTTTGTGTAATACCGTTTTTAATTTTAAATATGGAACATACCGCGACAGAGACCACTCCATCACGCTAGAAAACCAAGAGCATTGCAGAATAAACCTCAAATCGTGGTCCTCAGGTCCATCGCATTCCAACATTACATTTAAGTATTTATAATTTTACACTATATGCCCATTATTGCCCATATTAATAAAGTTAATATTTAAGTGTAATCAGAAACTGCTTTGTTCTTGTGAGTGCTGACCCTAATATATTTTTATATTCAACCTGGCTGTTTATACTCACATTTTTTAATGAAATTTTTTATTGGAGATCCTCACAAAATAAAAGACAAAATTTTAGCTCAATTTTTAAATTTTATTACTGCCCTAAACAAGGAAAAATTACTATGAGTTGTTCCTGCTCTAGGGAGGAGAAAAAGCGTTTTCCTCCCGATAGTCGGATCAAACAAACAGTACTTTGAGTATGAGAAATGAAACCATTTTTTCTGACGTCGCCCAGTAATGGAACGCTGTCGAAATTACAGAGGTACAATTTCTTACACCCACACGTCCAATCTCATACTGGCATTGACTAAATTATAACCGGTAATTAATATTTTTACGCTTTGTTATTTACGACACGTAACTGTATGTGATTTTCGGAGATTACACGGTTCACACACGCGTAATAAGAGGATAAGTGTCCATATTTTCGATCGGACGAAATGTATGAGTTCATCTGACTGACGCTTGTGGATCAATAACCTTTTTATACTAGCAGTGTTACCGTAAGTAGTTCGATTTTGTTTTCATCTATTTTTATTTCATATAGGTATAGGTAAAAAATTATTTAAAATTAGGATAATATAAGGAACAGCGTGCACCCGAATATCCTAAGTAAGATTGAAATACGGATGGTCTATCCACATGACATATTCAATGAAAATTCGAATGACTAAAATAAGGTAAATATTTTATTAAAAGGATTTACAATAACTTAATAAATTAAAAATGAAATATATCAATACACTATTTAACAAATGAGCAGCAGAAATTTATCTCATAGTGTAATTTTTGTTATGCACATTCGCAGTCGAATTACAATGCAGAATATTGTTGAGAATATAATCAAGGTAACATACCGTATATATTCACTATTGCTATAATACGGGTCAACGACCGCCGTCGTCTATGGTCATAGATTACAATAGTCTATGGTGTGGCCAAGGCTCTACGCCGGAGCAAATTACCATTGCGAATCGCAATTATACAACGCAAATAGAACTAGTGGCAGAAAAATGGCGGATTCTCTGGGGAAATTATAACTTGTTGAAGAGCGAGTATCGAGCAACTAAAGGTAAACATCTCAATCCTGGGACTCCGTGCTTTAGTTATATAGACGGGAGACAGCTGATCAAAGGAACACGAAATTAATGTTACTATTTTTCTTAGAGTGAGGGCTAGATTCTCCATGCTGTTTTACTGTTACGGAGTAGAGCATTAAACTGGGTAAAAATCAGGTAAATAACTTTAGAAAATAGTTATAGATTAGTCACAGTGACTTACTTAATAAATCCCTGTTGTTGTTTTATAAAGGTTTATATTTATTAGAACACAATAAACTATAAAATACTGAAATAAATACTAAACAAATTAACTAAACTAAATATATAAAATAAACTAAAAATATATTTAGAAAAAATGAAATTCTGGCAGATCTTATTAAATATTTTCGATAAATCCCTAACCCTAATTTTCAATATAGAAATAGTTCTATAAAAAAATTAAATTACGAACCAGTTTTCTTTTTTCGCCATTGATATGAAATCGGACCTTTACATATTTTACCAGCTCGGTTTGCTCAAACCTTGCTAATTGATTTCACAATTCAATAAACCCGAGAGTCATTTATTAACCAATCAGACTGCGTGCACAATATTAAATTTTTATGAAAAGGATATCTGTTATTGAAACCCTTTTTAGAAATATGTGTTTTCACACGACTTTTTTAACAAGATGCTTTTTTCAGATGCGTTTTTTCATGCCATCAATATAATACAATACACGTTTTGAGAAACAGTATATGTAGTGAGTAGTTAAATAAGTAACTAAATAAGTAAATATAGAATAGGCGCTACGTAAATTAAATATAATATAGAAATAAATCTATTCATGGAACCAATGCTTATTTTCTTTTATCAACCAATGGTTTTAAAACTCTACCGAAACTTTATACGATTTATATCGAATAGAAAAAATATTATTTACTGATTAAATTTAACCCTATGCCAAACAAAAAAGAGGGAATCAGACAAATAAAGAGCCGCTCTTGATCTAAAGCAGGGATGAAAACCGGTAATTTTAATACTCTAATATAACGGTCTTTAACTTGGTAAATTTAAAAATTGATCGATTCTAACTAAATTCCTAAATAAGATGTCTAATTTAAGGGTACGTAAATACCGAGTAATCGCAAAAAAAAATGTAAAAATGTATGGGCAGAAAATGAGCCTTGAGAAATTTATGATTATATCCAGGTTAACGATTCCTGGACTATAGAATACAGTGAACACTCGTAGTCAATCACGAAACAACTGTAGTACAGTGGTCCACAGAAATGAGACTGCTAGGTACTTTACCTAAACGCTAACGGAGTGTATCTTGTACTACCATGTTTTAAGGCAAATAAATGAATTGAATTGAAAATTGAAAAGTGACTGTATACCTAGTGTCAGATTTTATAAGCGCAGACCCCAACGACTGCTTTAGGAAAATTTTTAGTTACCTTACTATCAGCCAGAGGCGCTGTATCGGTTTGACATACAAAATCACTGTTGCAGAAGGAACTTAAGTGCTGTTCTATTTAACCAATTCCTTATGCTTCATTTATATACGTTAATGGCTGAAAAGAAAAAGGCTTAAAGAAAAAAAATTAAATATCAACTGTACGACAAAATACCTGAGTTAATTGGTAACACTACGCTGAATCGAATAATCAAATCAATTTCGCCTCTTCTAATTGGTGGAAATACTCTGCTCTGCTGCAGTGAAATTGAACCTCTTCAGCGATGGCACTCAAGCATTTAACGAGCCCTTATCCAATTGGCTGTTTTCTGTTTGAAAAACTTGCATTTTTTTCGGTAGTTTTTTCAGCACATTAATTTAAAAAAATGCAATTAGAAAAATTCACTTGATTTATACCTATTATAAATAAATACAATAAGACATAATTTTTTTGCAAAAAAAAACAGAAACTTTGTATGTATATGTCTGCGATATATATTTTTTTAATTAATACGATTAACTTAGTTACTTCAAATTGCATTAAGTGTTACTCAAATACCATGTTTTATTCTTGCTACATAATTTTGCCTAAAACTATTAAACTATCGCTTCCTTGTCTAAACGAGGTAAGGTTGCTAGTGATTTTACCAAATTACGCCCCGAATAAGTGGAGGAAGTAATATTACCATGTAACATAAGCCGTTTGGGAGCAAACCAGGTCAGACGTTGGAGAATGGAATTTTATTTTAGAACTTAGAGGCACATGCAGTAAATGATTTTCTTATCGTATATGGCATATTGACAGGACCATTGCTCAATGCCATGAACCATTTTGCGTTTATACTCAAATAAATGAAATATTATCGATAAGAAGCTACTTTTTATATGCAAAATGTCTAGGTAATATTTTTTTCGTGATTGTATTACACACCTCAAATTATTAATTATTAGATAGAATTAGACCAAATCTATGCAACAAAGTATTTTATTTTTAGATAATTTATATTAACAATCTGAACCATCTTAGTTTTTTTTTATTATTATAAAACTCTACTATAAATACAGTACCCTAACTCTGAATCATGCATGATCGAAACCGAAAACAATAATATTGAAACCTAACTGGCCATTGTTCGCTCGTTCATTACACAACTTTTATCAATATTCACATAACATGTAGTTTACACATGTCTTGCTTCCAAACCCTACATTGTAGGGGACCGAAACCGAATCATCTTCCATCGTACAGGGAGGTATTGAGGGACCTTCATAAATAATGGTTATGCCCTTACGCCACACCTGTCTTCCGCAAAAACGTTCGTATGGTAGGGATATTTTTTTGAATAGAAAAGCTGAAATATAAAATTAGTAAACTAAATATGACTCACAACGTCTATGTCGACGCTTTATTTAAACGATTACTTCAGTTTTTAAATAAAAGTCTACGGCCCAGGCTCCGTCTTCGTTTCCTTAGACATTTTGGGAAATTCATTCTTAGCTGTAATCTAAATAAATGATGTGTGTCGGGTGTTTGTGTGCAGGGACAATGACTTTGTAATTCGCACGATATGAAGTACACCTCTATTCCAAAGGAATTTTAGTTTGTTGAGTTATTAAAATAAAAAGTTACGCGATATCAAAACAAACAAATAATATAACATAATATATAAGCATTTAAGAAATAATTCAAAACAGTATTTAGAAAAGGCAAAAACAAGAGAAGTTTGCAACCAGCAGACATCGCTCTACCACAGAAGCCTTCATAGATATAAAAACGAGATATAATCTTGCATCTCTTTCTCTCCACTTGATGAATGCCAGAGAAAAAAGTAGTAAGATAGATTGTCGTCTTCGTACTTGCTGGTACGTGTTGTCACAGAATAAAAATGCTGTAGAGATAAAGCCGCTGTCTGGCCTTGCGGCCTCCTCCGCTTAGCAATAACTCGGCAGAAGGTGTAAACCTAAAACAAAAATACTGGGCTGACGTCACTATGAAATAAAAATTGTAAAACCAATTAAAAGTCTGTATAAATATATCTACTTGTGTTTTGTTGTGAATCTATATTTATTTATTTTATTCGATTTGACAAACTAACAGTGTATAACAGTTTTTATATAATATATCCTCATGTCTTAAGGCTTCAAAGTTAACAAGTTATGTAGTATTAAGCTGTATTTATTGAGAATAATTTCGCATTTTATAAAAAATATTAGATTTTGATGACTCGTAGTAAGATAAAAATGATAAGCTACTTTTTATCGCGGTATAAAGTCTAGGAAACTAATAAACAAAAATAATTTCGTTACTACGATTTGTGATTGAATGAGTAATATTGAGCTAAAATTTAAGTCATTTATGTAAGTTGTAAACAGAATGCCACGGGTACAAACAGCTTGACTTCTGTAGACTTCGCATTTGTGCTGTGGCTACGGACGATAAATTCTTGTTCTGTTGACTTATTGAATGAAACGCCGCCGCCGCCGCCGCCGCCGCCGCCGCCGCCGCCGCCGCCGCCGCCGTGGGTGCGACGCCTTTTTCTTTATAAATGTCACTCATGCTCCTTATTACAAGTTTAAACATCGTGTCTCGTGCGGTTTATTATGACTTTTTTGGTATTCTCCCATCGTTTAACCAATGTATAGCTATGCTAGTTTCAAATCCAATAGTTAATTACATCAATTACTAGCAGTCCACCCCGGCTTCGCCCGTGGTACATACATATCCTTTGTTACTCAGGGTGAATGCAGGTTTCCAATGGTGAAAAAAAAAAAAAAAAGTTTCCAATGGTGAAAGAATTTTTGAGTTCAGTCGTTACAAACATACACACAAAAATAAAAAATACAAAATTTTAGCTCTTCATAATATTAGTATAGGTAATCAACAAATATATAAACCGAGGCGGTAGGACGGCACTACCACTGCAGGTTTGCTTTGACTTTAGCAACACTTGCTATCCATCTACATTTATCAGAAAAGCAGCTTGCCCAAGTACAAAATGTTTTCATTATTAAGCATGTCCTTTTTAAAGAACGGGCGCGTGCCGGGTGCCAGCAGCATTGAATGATTGCTGACATAATCTTTTTGTTAGGCCACCGACGTATACGCTAACACACAAATTGAAGAGGCCACAGATGTTTCACACTGAAATAAAAATCCTTCGACTTTGAATTTCACTTTAAACGTAGTGTAACGCTGTTGTATTATTTTTTCTTTATCAGAATCTTTACTTTTCTAAGTAAGTATTTAGTTTTTAATTATGTTAATTCATTCATACCTTGTATGGGTTACAAGGTCAATTGACTATTGTGTCAGAGTTTTTTAAGGTAGCATCTAAGCTAATTAGAGTAGTTCTGAATAAAGTGATAGGTAAAGTCTCACTCTCTTGTCTCTCTCTCTCATCTTACTACGTCCTTACGTGGTTGCTTCGGAGCCCAATAGATAATAGTACTACAGTAGCAGTATCCGTTTTTGTGGTGGGAATAAAGTACGTATGGGATAAGTCCGCCGCTGCATTTATTTTGTGTAATGTATATTTGTTAATTTTGTGCAATAAAGTTATAACAAACAAACAAACATACGTACTAAAAATAGAAAGAAAACTAGAGCGTTGCAGATGCTCCATTCGATGTGAAATTGTTATAGAAAGTTCCACATAGCTTCTACATTTTATTTATTTTCCACTAACGGCCCACGATATTGTGTATAAATGACAAGCGCTACATGTGTGATATGAATTCGTTACCATTCACTTTGTAGTCCAAACAAAGCAACAACTGTACTGTTATGGCTATTACGCAGTCTAATGCACTAGGCATAATAGGCAATAAAATCTGAAATATTTTATTTTCTTAGAAGGCTATTGAGTGAATATAAAGCATGCCTTTGGATAAATCATCGTTATAATTAAACCGAACTGTAATGTACTTTTAGTAGGAACCTATTATACAATAAGTACCTAATAATGAGTGAAGCTTTTTTTGCTTTTGTACACATATTACAAAAGCAAAAAAAGCTTCACTCAAGAGTTTGGACTAGATCAGTACATATAGTTACCAGAAATTAAAGTCTAAACATCGAACTATATTTCAATGTTATATAGTCAATATGAAACATAAACTGAATTTTACTCTTAGCGTCAATCCCCAGATATGTATATGCTCTTATTAAGTAAGCTGCACCAAAAAGGGTCAAATCAAACACAAAAATGGCATAGAAATAACTAAGTTTCTGAAGGAATAAACTAAGACGAGATCGACCAAATACTATTATCTGAACTGTTCATCCATCATTTGTTATAGACAAAGTTCAATGAAATATATCGTTTGATAAAGACATTTTGTAATCACTATCATATTTTGAGTTACTCTCAAAATATTATACAACTGCTTATAGACCCAACAATATGTTTTTCTCAATAATTTTATCACGTCTCTCTCTTCACAAAAACGCAAACTGAAATGCTACAAGAATTACGTCAAACATAGAATTTTATGACTTCTTATATCACAACAACCACAGACAATGAGAGTACGTAATTTAGAACGAGCACAAATGAAAAAAGCATCCGCAGCGAAGCGCGAACCTGAACTTATTTATAAAACATGAGGCACAAATTAAAGAGCCTACTAATAAAGCCCTCATTTCTATTTATTATATCTGCATAGTCATAGCGAGAAAGCAGCACCATAGTCAATGCTGAACATAGGCCTCCGCAAAAAAACTCCAATTTCATACAAAGTGGGTATTCTAAACCTAAACTATATACCTAGGTCATTTTGATTTTCCGTACTAATATCTACTTAACACTAAATACATAATCATGAATTCTTATAATAAAAAATGTCTTCATAACAGTGTGTCGCCCATATGCATGTGATACGCCATCTCGTTTACTCGCTTTTGTATAGCTTGAAGCCTGATGGTAACCCCTGTACACTCGATATTTTGTACTAGAACCGACGTTCACCAGCTTGTATCTGTTTGCTTATATTCTCTTTAATTACGGAACATAGACAATTTTATCTTTAAACAATTTTGTTCCGTGGCCTACACAATAATCTTGAAGCTGTTGTGCATGTTCTACAAGCTTGTAATCTGGAAGGCCCGGCCTCCATTCACTTCCCTATTACGGTGACGCTAGAGGCAAACTAGGCTACAGGCAACGATTTTAACTAAGAAGTTGCCCAAATGTGTAGGATTTGGTGTATAATATATTCTTTACAAGCAAAAAAATTATCACCGAGGATACAAGTATCGTTTTTCAACTTTAGTGTCATATTTTTTTCATCAAAGTTTGACAAGGTATTTATAAAACACTTAATTGAAAATTAAATAATCAATCTGCTATATACACGTTGATAGCTAAAGGTTTATAAGATATGACTTCGGTGTTACCTGCCTTTATTGAGCAACAATACTGAATATTCATATATATATTTACATACTAACTGTTCCCCGCGGCTTCGCCCCGGGTGGGACTCGGTTATATCGCGCCCAAAAGTAGCCTTTGTTTGACCTCAGGTCGTTAACTACATCCCTACCAAATTTCATTACAATCGGTCCAGCAGTTTAGCCGTGAAGAGGTGACAGACAGACAGACAGACAGACAGACTTTCGCATTTATAATATTAGTATGGATGGAAGTATGGAAGTATAATACGAGCTACGAAATGTCTGTACTTTAAACATCTCTTCACAAAACGCTCGGACTAACAAAATTGGTTTTGTCGGCATACAATATCAGGAGTCATCGGGACTCTAAACGAGTCCTAATGGTTGTTAAGAAAGAACAAAATAATTTTGAACTTTAAATGTATCTTATATAATGACAGCAAGTCACATACCGCTAACGACGATAATAAAAACGCTATTATCTTGTTTTGTTGTAAGTCGGCTAAGTATAGAGTAATTTGCGTGAAAACGATACTAACTTTGTATGTAAGTATGTATGTGTCCAAGTAGTAAAATACTCCACTCATTTACTTTGAATATTGTGCAATTATTTTGTAACTGAGCCCAACGTCCAACTCTACATTTTCGTTTCAAGTATATTTTTAGAACAATTGTTGCTTATTCGTTTGTTAATGTTTTCGAACAATTACAAGTTGTATTAAGGTTTTTTTTAGAATACCCAATGCAGGTATTTATTGCTTGCTGTTGCCATACCCGCGTGGTACACTGTTATATCGCCCCCAAGTTTGACCGCTGTTATTTGAACAAATTTAATCAAAATCGGTCCAGAGATTTAGTCGGGAAAGCGTAACAGACAGACATAATTCAACATTAATAATAATAGAATGGAAACTTAAGTCTTTTATGCAATCAGTTAAATATATCTATTCTATTATCATCGATTATAAGATTTAAAAGATAGCAAAATCACGGCAGGAATAAGCACAGCTAATATTTAAGTATTAAAGCTAATTTATGAAAAACATTATGGAAGGCAAGATAGAGGGAAAACGGGGAAGAGGTTTTTTGAAGACCAAGAAGAGGTTTTGTAGATCAAATAAAGAAAAAAAGTGGGAGTCTTGTCGTATCAGGATGTGAAAAGTCTAGCGAAAGATAGAGACACCTGGAAGAGACTCCACCGACGAGAGCACAGCTCATAATTTCAGACAGATAGAATATTTAAGATCCCGTTATATTCCATTCTTCCTTTCATCTTTGAATTCTAGTCTATTCTTACGTCATGATCATACACCTACTTCCCTGGCTGACGTCAGCCTTTTTGTAACATCCTGTATCAGGCAGAAAACGACAAATCTGGCGTCTAACCGCACATGTAGTGGCTCAGTGTCAGCGCCAGCTAGCGGCGTCATAAATAATTAATATATCGCTATCTCAAGCAATGGTGGAGATGACGGCATTGTGGATTTTATTTCTGATTTTTCGCTAAACAGTCCCTTTATTCTCATCTCGTTCTTCAATTAAATATAAGTTTTTGACTGGGGATTCGCTTTCAGGGTAATTTTTTTTATGAAAAAGTAGTCACATGTGAATTCAATAATGCCGGTCCTTGCAGGTTGTACATATTAATAGGTATATTTTATATATACCTATTAATATTTAAATTTTAATTTTACTTTAATGGTTAAAGTAGTACCAAACTAAATAACATATTATCAAAATCGGTTAACCCTTTGGTAGACATTAACGCCTCTAGACGTAGCCAACAATCAAACTGCTATTTTTTTCTTTTTAGTGTCTACCAAAGTGGTTGAATGTTTATTATATACAGTAGACGTTAGATCAATAATCTGAACTCCCATTCACGAGCCGTTTTGGCAGCTGTATGTCCATTGTTCTCGTCGTAGCTGAAACAAAGCATGCGACAGACACGCGCTAACAAACGCTTCAGCCTGTATATTACTTATCGCAAGCGATTCAGGCGAACGAAGAGCCGTTTTAGAGGGGCTAGAAATCGCTCCCGATTCTGTGAGCTGTACAGTCGACAGGAAAAGTTGATTAGGTTAATTAAATCATTACGAAAAAGACTATGCTAAGGTACAAAAATCAAGAAGTACAAAAATCTTTAAATTATATATATTGCATATGCAGTTTTCTCATTATCTAAGCGTGTTCCCGGTTACATCCTCACCTGTTATGATAAAGAGCCCGAAGTCCGCTGCCTTGCCTTGGTGGTTAGACGATATTAATATACTTACAAAATTTTTTTAGGCAACGGTATCGTTTCCATTATTTGCATTTATTACACAGGCTAATAACTAAAAAACTATATATGAGTACTTTATTGTAACCCATAGTGATATCATTTTCATCGTCATCTTTACTTTAGAATATTTCAACACGCATTCAAACCAAAACTGACTAAAACGTGCATATGAGGCACACAGGCAGGAATACTGGCTGCATTTACCTGCAAGATATTTATGTATTTAGGACAACACCAGATGAGAAACACTCACTACCGGCCGTCTTAACATTTCTATTTATACGTATAACATGTTCTATGAGATAGCCTAACCCTAGACAGCCTAGAAAGTCTACGAAAGTCCACAGACAATCTCGTACGCACTAATGGTACTGTTGGGCTCGTATCGTATCTGATTACTTGAGTACAGTGTGCCACATAGAAAAGTATACCAAATTAGGTGTAAGTGTAAGGGTAAAGTGCTAAATATGGTTTTCTCATTTCTTTGGTCCACTGTACCTGCTACCTTCTCATGTATACAAACAAATGAGGAAGCTATTGTACAAATGGCATATGTAATTGAAACGTGAAGGTAGGTAGAGTATTCTATGTGAATACACAGATGTGAATTTTTGTTCGAGGTCATATTTCCTTGGAAGAACTTCAATGCAATTTGGATTATGATGGTCTCTCTCGGTCTCACTTTGACGACGAAGAGGCGATGTAAAATAAACTTTGCAAGGAAAAGCCTATTTAGTTAAATAGGTTATATAATAATATATCACAGTTTTATCACAATTATGATAAAACTAAACTTTAAAATGTAATACTTATTCGTTTACTATTTAAACAAATGTATAACAAGACTTCATATACCCTAGAGAGAGATAAAAAAATTGAATACCTCCGATACAAAATCCCGTCAGCTCTAATATTTTTTTCATACTACTTCAAAGCACTTTTCTGTAGAAATTACTAGCCTCACGTATGAACACGCTCGATGTTTACAAGAAAATTGCTTACAGAATTAGTCATACTATTTATTTCCAGTTCCAGTGTAATTTGCAACTCTACATAAGATTTTTACATCTCCCTTTTATTTTTTTTCCATTCATCAGCATCATTTGAATGCACTATACAGATCAGAATTATTTAAAGAAACTATTTAATAAAATAGTTCTTTGTTATATCTGCAGTATATAACTGCAGTAAATACATACCTTGACCTCTACCATCAGATTTTGCAAACATATTTTGTATGGAAATCCTTAGTTATTTTATAACCCAGAGGCGCTTTATAGACTGGCGACTGTATTAGCAAAAACTGATTGTAGATGTTGAGTCTCTCTATTCTGGTATGCAGATGTAGAGTTCACTGTATATATTAAATAAAATAAATAATACGGAATAAAAGCGTGTTAAAAACACACAGATTGAGATAGCTCCAAATTAAGTTCGAGACTTGTGTTATGCTCGATGATACTACTACATTTAATATTATAATTCTTCGAATCAAGCAAAGGGAAAGGGCTTGGCTTCAAGGGAAATAATAATTGAACCCAATTATGTAAGGTGAAAGCATTTTAATACGGTTCCCTAAACAGAAAAATGAGCATGTTTCACAACACATCATGTTTGAATATCTGGAGTAGCGTGAACGAATGTGCGCAAACAATATTTTTGACTTAAACGTCCTCATTTCTATTCAGGAATCGTTGGCTTCATTCGCAGTCTTATTGTAATGTAGACTTGAATGGAAGACAAACAAACCATACAAACTCTTTGCTGTGTTTCTGATAAGTTATATTTTTATAGCAAAATTAGACAAAACAAATTATACATTAGTAGCTTTTTCTCAACTCCGCCCGCGTACATTTCTCAATTTTTTTAATTAAAGATACCATATGTCCTTCACAATATGTCAATTTCAAGAAGATTGGTTCAGTAGATAGGGCGTGAAAGCGTAACAAACAAACAAATAAATAAATAAACAATGAAAATATTTCAGAAATATCGATGCAGTTGATAGGGCGTGAAAGCGTAACAAACTAACCAACAAAATCACTTTCGTGTTTATTAGTTAGGAAGTTAGGATTAAGATTTGGGAAGTTTGTTACGAAGCCCAACCTAATAACATTAGTATTAGATATCTTAAGTTATCTCATTAGTTAATCATTTGTTTATACATACATTTGTCTAACGATTTTCCTTTATTCTCGAATATTCTATTTTATCTTAAATAAGAAAACATTGTTAACTAATATCCACTTAGCCAAACTATGTTTACCATTCCCATCCCCCACTCCTATCCTACAATCCTATATAAACTTGTATCCCTTACAACCCTTAGTTCAGTTAAGTTCCAATTCTTGTACTATAATCTTGTGTCTCTTAATAAATATATTTTTTAAAACAAGTTGTGTCACTGCCCCATAACAAATTTGGCGCAGTCTTGGGTAGGATTCTCGCGAAGTTCCAAAGACGAAACGAAACACGCGCGCTATTCGCAAGAGGACAAGCATCGCCTTAGTGAAAGACGTCGCGTGGTAGCTGAAGGCTTTTGAAGAGTTTCGCCGGACCAATGCAGATCCGAATATTATTGTTGTGGTAAGTGGCTAAAACTTGTTTGCTCAATTCTTCCATTTCTACCATATCCTATAACCAAATCCCCTTGTTCATCACATCTTCCATACTCATACAAACTCTTTTATTTATTTCAAATCACAATTTCTTATTAAAATGTCACTCCCTCTTAAAATGGAAAATCCTGTGCAAATATCCGATCAAAATGATTCAAGCCTGTTAAATAATTTAATTAAACTTATTCCTACATTCGATACATCAAATCCGCAAGATGTTTATAGATTCATTAGATCGTGCAATTCGGCATTTGAATTAGCAACAGAAAAACAGATACCTTTCCTCCTAGTGTTTGCTTTAAATAATATTACCGGTATTAGTGCTGCCGATGTTCATTGTAGGAAATTCAAACAGTGGGAAAGTCTCAGAGAATTTCTGATAGACAAGTTCTCTAGTACCAAAACACTAAGTCACCTAAATCTAGAATTACAATCAATGTTCCAGAAACCGAATGAGTCAATAACAGAATACTTTCATAGAGTAGACTTGTGCCGAAGCAAAATAATTGAAAAATTAAATATAGAAATTTCAGACAATACCTTAATAGGAAGGCTGGCTTCTGCCGAAGAGACAGCCTTAAACGTATTTGTTAACGGTCTATCTTCGGATATTGGCATAATGCTCCGAACGAAAGGATTTAGTAACCTTTCGGAAGCAGGCAATTATGCAAAGCAGGAAGACAAGATTAGAGCCATGAATAATGCTCGCCAATCTATGTTTAAAACCTCAATACAGCCATCCCGTCAACGTTTACCTGTACCGTTGCGCGCTAACCCAAATCGACTCCAATTAAATTATTCACCTGGGTTCCAACCAAACCAATCAGTAAAACCCCAGATCTCACTACCGGATAGTAAAATATGCAATTACTGCAAAAATCCAGGACATCTGATAACAGAATGTCGCAAACGAGCCTACAACAACCAAAGGTTCAATACAATACAACGTGCCTTACCGGCCCCTTCTAACGTCAATAAGTCTATTAATAATTTAAACTCGCAGGCGGCCGAGGCAATGGGCATGCCGTCGGAAACCGCTTTAGTGCCCTTCTTAACCTCCCAGACACCGATCTCGGATGTGGAGGAAGTAACGAATCTAGATCTACTTCAGTTCAACTAGAACGTACTAAATCTAAACGAACAATTGACGCTTCGACACTAACTGAATCAGTCTATCGGAGACCAGTTGTAGACGCCTCAACTCAAACAGATTTTTCAGAATCATTGCTATCTCCTGAAACAAAAAAGGAAACCCACGAACAGGGTAACCAGCCCCAAAACCTCGGTTTACCTAATTCTAAATCCAAAAACAAACACAAATCCCATTCTAAATCAAAAAATAAATCTAAATCTAAAGCTTCTATTTCAAAAACTCCTAACTCGAAAACAAAATCTTATTCAATATCATCATTAAACGATGTTCCTCCTGATAATCTCCTTCATTGCACTTTCCAAATAGAAAATAGGCCAGTGACACTCCTGATTGATACTGGAGCAGGTATATCAATAATAAAACCTGAAAAGATAGGTTCCAGCTCCTTAAATGTCGACGATCTTGTCTCAATCGTAGGAATTTCTAATAGCACATCTTCCATACCCAGTCTAGGAACCGCCGAGTTATCTCTAGACAATTTACCCAAATACAAATTCCATGTCGCCAGCATAAATATCAAAGCTGACGGAATATTAGGCAATGATTTCCTCAGCAAATTCGACTGTAATATCTATGTTAAATCCAAAACAATGAGAATACGACAAAGATCATACAAACTCCATTATCTTAATGAAGAAATAAATATTAAAAGTATAAATAAACAACTACTCAATGCTCGTACCGAAACAGTCATTACTTGTAGAACGGACAATATCATGTCAGGGGAAGCTATTATAGAAAAACAAATATTAGATAATGGTGTTGTTATTCCCCACGCATTAGTTACAGTGGTAAATAACAAATTTAACATCACATGTGTTAACACAAATAAAAATGATATTCAAATAGACATCCCCACAATAGAGGCCATTCCATATGAACCCTCATTAAGTAACGAGCATACAGTAGAGATAAATCACTTAAACAATAACATGAGCGTGACAGACAGACAGAACCAAGTACTCAACCTTATTAGGCGAGATCATTTAAACGAAGAAGAGTCGAAATCTCTAGATCAAATAATATCTGAATACTCAGATATCTTCTATATCGAAGGAGATCCTTTAACATTTAGTAATCATACTAAGCATAAAATTCCAACTACTTCAAACATACCGATTCATACGAAGACGTACCGATTCCCTCAAATTCACGAGAATGAAGTCAAAACGCAAGTAAAGAAAATGCTAGATCAAGACATCATTCAACCTAGCTCGTCCCCATGGAGTAGCCCGATATGGGTAGTCCCTAAAAAACTCGACGCATCTGGGAAACAGAAATGGCGTCTTGTTATTGACTATAGAAAATTAAATGATGTCACGATAGGAGATAGTTATCCACTTCCAAACATTACAGATATCCTAGACAAATTAGGTCATTCCCAGTATTTCACCACTTTAGACCTAGCTTCAGGTTTTCACCAACTGGAAGTCGAACCAGAAGATATTCCCAAAACTGCCTTTAGTACACCTTATGGCCATTACGAATACAAAAGAATGCCATTTGGCCTCAAAAACGCCCCCGCTACATTCCAACGTGTCATGGATTCCGTCCTATGTGGATTGCAAGGCGAAAGATGCTTTGTTTACCTTGATGACATTGTCGTTTTTGCATCTAGCCTTCAAGAACACCAACAAAAGCTCGAAGAAGTTTTCTCAAGACTTAGAAAATACCAGCTCAAAGTTCAACCAGACAAGTGCGAATTTCTCAGACGCGAAGTAGCATATTTGGGTCATATTATTTCCAACGAAGGCGTCAAGCCAAATCCTGAAAAAATAAAAGCAGTCAAAGACTTCCCAGTCCCTAAGTCATGTAAAGATATCAAAGCCTTCTTAGGTTTAACCGGATACTATCGTCGCTTCATTCCCAACTTCAGCAAAATCACAAAACCATTGACTTCATTATTAAAAAAGGACGTTCCTTTCATATGGGGAGAATCACAACAAATGTCATTCAATGAATGCAAACAATTACTAACAAATCCTCCAATTTTGCAATATCCCGATTTCTCAAAAGAATTCATTCTAACCACTGACGCATCTATGCAAGCAATAGGCGCTATTCTTTCGCAAGGCGAAATAGGTAAAGACTTGCCAATTGCATACGCCTCACGTACCTTAAATAAAGCTGAGTCTAATTACTCTACCATAGAGCGTGAATTACTAGCCATCGTATGGGCTGTGAAGCATTTCCGACCTTATCTATTTGGTCGAAAGTTTAAGATCGTTACCGATCATAAACCACTAACTTGGCTCTTTTCAATAAAAGACCCAGGTAGTCGCTTAGTCCGTTGGAGGCTAAAACTCGAGGAATTCGAGTATGAAGTAGTTTACAAAGCTGGTAAAAATAATACCAATGCTGACGCGCTCTCACGACCCCCTGTACTTAATACAAATCTTATCGACTTGACAGACGACGACGATAACACAACTCAAAGGGCAATTTATGACCCAAACGACGATTATCTTGAAATAAATTACCAATATTTCTTAGAACAACCATCTCATAAATTAGACACTCCGAACTTACAAGAATCGCCTGACCGTCTCCTTGACGACCGTCACAAAAACATTCTTATTCCTATTTCATGTCAACTATCAGATAAAAACGACCTTTTCAACGAAGCCATTTCTATGTGTTCTCAAGTGGAACCATACCTTGCAAAGTTAAGAGACCTAAATGAAAGGTTAAAAACATCGCGCGAAATAGCGAAACGAAACCTCGAATCTATGAAAGAAAAAGCCAAAGAAAGATACGATAGTCGTATTAAAAATATAGCCCAATATAACGTAGGAGATAGGGTCATGCTTAAAGTACCAAATCCTAACAACTTAGATCATAAATGGGAAGGTCCCTACGTGATTAGTAGAGTAGGATTTAACGAAAATTACGTCATTCGCAAATCAGGTAGAAATCACCTAGTGCATGCGAATCGGCTTCGTCCATTGCACGACCCGACCCCATCGTTACTATAAATTCATTAGGTTAAGTCATTAATCAAATAATCACTGATTCGTTTATAGATCATTCCATTCCAAAATTTTATATTACAGGATGTTGCAACAAACTGAGGCACTCCCTAACCTCCCAATTAATACCAACGGTCCTAATATAATAAATAAATTCAATTCAGCTATGCAAAATCCTTACTTTAGTTTCATCTTTTGTTCCCTACTAAAAGGCGTACTATACATCGCGATATATAAAATATATAAAACTTGTAAGAAACTTTGCAAAAACAACGCAAAATCTAATTTGGTCGTATCACCTGTTGTTTCAGGTGCGCCACAAGTATAATCCATGGATTCGAAATCCAACCTCTTCCATCTCATTCCGGATTATTCTTCGAAGACGAAGGATATATCCTCATCTCCGAAAGCTCATGGAAATTACTCGTATATAGGAACCTAGAACCTTTATTCATATCCCGTGATTCCTTAAAACGTCTAATCAATAATTACAACATCCTTATTAAAAATAATCAAAATCTACCAAGTGTAATAACCACCAGCTCATTTATAAAAACGAACATCGATAAAGTAGATGCCAGGCTCGAAGAGCTTAATTACTACACTAATACTAAAAGAATTAAACGCGAATTATTAGACGGATTAAGCTCTGTTCTAAAATGGCTCATAGGAACACCAGACGCTAAAGATGCAAAACATTATGACGAATATATTGAATTATTAGAAAAACAGCAAATTTCTATTAACGATATCTTAAAACAACAATTGCAAATAATATCTTCAACCATTAAAAATTTCAATGAGACTATCTTACAAATTTCCTATGATGAACTCGTCTTAAACGAAAATATGAATAAAATCAATAAATACTTTAATAATACTAATAAAGCAATTTTTAATTTAACCTTAATGGAGGAAATTAACACCATATCTGTACAGATCCTAGAATCTGTGATGTCATTAGAACAAGAAATAAATGACGTCATAACTAGTATTCTTTTCATTAAATCAGGAGCCATCCATCCCTCTATTATATCTACTGTCAGCCTATACAAAGAATTACTCAAAACAGCACATGTAAGACTAAACAAAAACTTAGTAGCTCCTATAACGCTGAATAATATGCACAGAATCCTAGAGTCTACATCAGTTACTTCTTATACATATATGAATAAGCTTGTATATATACTAGAATTTCCCCTTGTCCACATCGATAAATTTACCTTATATCGTCTTTATCCAATCCCTCTCAAACATCCCGACTCCTCAATATATTCAACAATCCTCCCCGAGCAAACATACCTCGCCACAAACCCTACTAGACAACAATACACCACCACGAGTAGCCTCGACGATTGCAAGATCTTCGCACCAAACGCAAGAGTCTGCAAAAGCCTCCCGATTTACAACAACAACGCAAGACCAACCTGCGAAATGGCCATACTTACATCTCAGGAAAAGAAACCTCCAAGAATCTGCGAAATAACAACATTCGCTGCAGAAATTAATACATTTCAAGCCCTGAAAAACAATAGATGGTTATTCATCGTGAACGGGAAAACATCAGTCACTGAAGAATGTAAAGAACACATCAAACATGGCGAGATTTCAGGCGCAGGAGTACTGAACATTTACCCAACCTGCAAACTCTATACCGCGTTTATCACATTGTCAGCTGATGAAGACAGAACGTCGAATGTCAGCCACCCATTCGTCATGACCGAAATAGAACCTGACTGTATCCAAGAAAAACTAAAACTTAACGAAGATCAGTTGATCCCTATAAAATTTAATAATATCGAACTAGACTCGCTTAAGTCTATACAGAGAGATATCAATCTTCAAGACAAGAAGCTTCAGGAAAATGAACAATCTTTCCTGAAAAAACACTCTAACAAAATAAGCCTAACAAGCATAACGATCGGCGCAGTAATGATTGCTTTCCTAATTTATAAATGCTGCTGCCACTGTCCTTACAAAATCGCACGTTGGAGCTCAAGACATGATCCTGGAACCGGATGTATCCAAATATTCAACAACTGTTTCGACAGCTCACGCCGCCGACAGCACGTTGAAATACCTATGTCGTCACTAAACACGACCCAGACATCCTGCATCTCCGAAGACGAAGACGAGGATCCAGAGATACCACACTCTCCACAAAGTTTGGCCAAAAAGGCGCAATCTTTGTTCTAAGGGGGGAGGTGTTACGAAGCCCAACCTAATAACATTAGTATTAGATATCTTAAGTTATCTCATTAGTTAATCATTTGTTTATACATACATTTGTCTAACGATTTTCCTTTATTCTCGAATATTCTATTTTATCTTAAATAAGAAAACATTGTTAACTAATATCCACTTAGCCAAACTATGTTTACCATTCCCATCCCCCACTCCTATCCTACAATCCTATATAAACTTGTATCCCTTACAACCCTTAGTTCAGTTAAGTTCCAATTCTTGTACTATAATCTTGTGTCTCTTAATAAATATATTTTTTAAAACAAGTTGTGTCACTGCCCCATAACAAGTTGGAATTAGTTGGGGGGGATGTAAAGCAAATACGTTTTTTGTGACTTTTTTAATTATGCTCATGAACTAGTGAAAGATTTGTCTTAGTTTATACAGGAGTGGTAAACGATAAAATAATTGTATGTTGACAAAAAGTGGACAACCAATTAGGATAACCAAAATACTTTTATATAATAACCTGACTGTAGTCAGTAAAGTTTAATCAGTTTGACGATATCGAACCGATATGTAGATAAGAAGAGTCAAGCAGTATTTATTGTCTTACTTCATATTTCATTTATTTTTGTAGTGATCTCATAAATCCATCCTCACTACATAACAACATAAGTACCTTCTCCCAATAACTTTCTTTGCTCCATTTCATCAAATACAGTGTATACATAATCAAACAAGTCATAAAACACTTTTGTTTACATCCTCTCACAAATGGTCCGAAAATTTATTCCATCACGGAATTTATTAGCTTAAAATAACAAAACAGAAGCACGAAATTATTACTCAAACAATAAAAATAGGCTCATTTAGTGAACTGTAAAAATAGAACACCCCACAGCTTTATTACACAATAGGTATGGAAAATAAAACATCCTATACATTGAGGCAGTAAATTGTAATATCTATATTTTGGTGTTATGTCTTATTGTGTTCTCGACAAGGTTTACTTTGTCTTGTCATATCTGATGGTATATTTCGCCACGTCTGCACACCCGTGGCGCCACTCACAGTAAAGTAGTTAAGCTAACACAATAAAATGTGACTCTAAATTAGCTCCTCGTTTTACAAGCAATAAATTTAATAGGAGTAGACGGGGGTACCTTCTGCTCTAAATTTTCACTTGGTGACAATTGGGTTAGCGAGGTGGGGTGCGCGTCAAAATCACAAGGCCAATCGTGTTTGAATGTCATTGATTTGAGAACCCTCAAGGTAAATAAAGGGGAAGTAATTCTATATACTACATTAAGCTGTCTTACAGACACCCAAAAAAAAAAAAAAATTTTTTTGCATAAAGACATATGGGTAAACTAACAGCCATGGTCGCATGATATTAAAAAGACGGCAGGGCCGACTATGACCAGGTGGCATACTACCATCTTTTAAAACCATGGATAAACGAGTGAGTAAGCGAGACAGCGCAATACATATGCCTGTATCAAACTTTCATTGTCTAAATATTAAAATAGACCTAATTATGAACATTCACGCTCCCATTTCAAACCTAAACCTATAACGGAACTTATAGAATCTTCTTCGGAACAGTTAAGTAATGTTTTAAACTAATTTCACCCAGAGACAAAAAACTAACTGATAGAAATAACACTTTTAAGACACTATAGTAAGGCATCATTCATGAGACATTTTACAACATAATCCAAATTTTAAAATATAAGGAAAAACCGATAAACGTTGTTAAATATCAATTAATATAAAAAAGGGAAAAAAAAATTCGTACAACATATGGAAAATTTTACAATATCTGCATTTGACTACTATAAACTACATCAAATTTTAAATCTAAAACCAAATTCGTTACTATTCCTCTTGAGGTAAATAGTCAATTTAATGATGCCTACATCTCTACCGTCTATAATTTGTGACCCAGATAGGATAAAGTTCGTTTTTACTTAGAAACTTGACAATGACTCGTCGGTTCCCTTGATGGCGTAATTTGGGGAAGCGGCGGGCATCCGGTCACCGTTTAATTCAATATAACAATATAAATAAAAAAATGTTCCAAAAATGGACGATAATGGATACCCAGCGTACCGTGAATAGATAATAAGACAGTAGTTTGGCCGAAGTAAAGATGTTGATGAAAATAGATTAAAGACGTGAAGGTCACTCATACAATTTATGCTTCTATACTTAATATCAACAGCAAAAAATGGATTGTTACTCCTTAATACTTATTATGAAACTAAAGAAGAGTTTATTTAAAAGCGTAAACTGTTTGCCAGTTTACGTATTTGAAATTACTTATAATTTTAATGTTACCTTACCTTTTTGCATTTAAAAGCCACATTCTTGAAAACCTGGCTACAAACTGTTGCGTCCAGTCATCACCATCAACGATTTTTCTTATGGAATGTTAGTGGTTAAAACTAATGTCAGTTTGGATCAATCTTTATTCTTAATTTACATTTTTTTTTAAATTAAGTTATCTAATTTTATAGTATCAAATTTCGTCATAACGATAAACATGTTCTTCTGTTCTTCCTTCCACTTTACAACCAGGATACAAATCATAGTAACAGACGAAGTAAATAAAAGTTATAGGGTATAGACTGTCTATAGTGTCTATGTGACTATTAGGTCTATGGCTGGCAGTGTGTAATGGAAACATGTAGAGAGCTATTCGCTGGAGTTAGGGTTCCATTAATTAAGACCTCGTGTGCTGAGACGACTCATGCGGGCTTCTACTGTATGTACGTCTTCACTTTGTTTTAGTATGAAGGTTATTTTTATGTCTGCAGTAAAGGAAGCCAAAGTTAGCTGTGGAAATAATAATGAGGGCTGCAATTGGATACGCTGTGTAGATCAATTTTTAATGACTCACGGGTGGGTAAGATATCAATGAAATTACACATTAAATACATTTTTAATTTATTTTGTGTTTCCATGGATAACATTTTTAACTTTATACCAAAGTCAGGACAGAGGAAAATTCACATCGTTAAGGGACCGGTCATACAAATAATTGCAAATTATATGTTAAGTCTTAAATAAGTTCTCATTAAGAAGAAAACAATGAGATATGACGTTATAGCGGAAACCAGGATCCAAAGGCATACAAGTTCGAGGGGCTACTCGGATAACGTTTCATAGTCGTAAACTTTTTTATCAGTACTGGCGAATGAAAGCTCAAGTCTAGTTTCTTTATCATGTCCAGATTTTATTTTTCCTTAAAATTACAAAGTACTCACGTCACTGGCAATGAAATAATCTATTAACCCAATAAACTAAATACGGCTTGTAATAGTAGCTTCTAGTTGAACTTGAAGCTCTATCGTTGGGTAAATAGAATACGTGACAGTATTTACATATTTTTGGTATATTCACTGAACACGATATGAGAAATACTAAAGATGGGTCAACGATGCGATCGATCGCAGACCCTTCAATCAAATCAAGCTCCCAAGTAATTTCCTAGCCTTTCGGGACATTTTCAGAAGGCAGGTAAAGGTGAAAGTATATTGTCGGTTTTCAATGGATTCTCGGAAGAAAAGCGAAGTTGTTTTCGCTCTAAGTCTCTTCAAAGACGTCCTGACGTCCTCTTATCGTTATTTTTTCTTTGGTATTATTTGTTTATAGAATAGAGGACATTTTTGTTGTAGTCGTAGAAAAATCCAAATAATATATATTTTGAAATTACTAAGTATGTAGAGTCACTATTTGTAGAGATTTTTACATGAGTTCTGTTAGTCGATATAAGTTAACTCCTTCAATTTTGAGATCAATTTAGAAAAAAGGTAGCTCTTGGCTCATAATTTTCAATAAAATAAATAAAGACATGCAGCATAAGATGGCCAATATTTTATTTAAATTACATACATACTAAGTTCAATTTAGTTACCTATCCTCGTTGAAAAACATGGAAAATTAATAGCTGCCATTTATCACATCAAATTATAAATCAAATAAGTTTGTATGATGTTTGTAGAATTTTCTCAGAACTCTAACAGAAAGCGATTTTGCTGAATTCTTAGTTTGAAAACTGAACAGTCGACTAAAATTAGATTGGTTTTTCCTTTGAGGGTGTTCAGTGTTCTTACAGTAATAAGAACCAGTCTATGCAGTGACGGATTTGGCTTATAGAGAAGGCATGGGCCTCGGGGTAAAATGGTCAATGGATAAAAATTAAAAACACCATTCTGTAAGCGATCAAAACAATTAACATATTTTATCTGAAGGTTTAAAATGGACCACTAGTACAAATATTGCGATATCTTGACTATTGACATAGAAGTATAAAATCGCGCGCCGTCTCTCTACAGGCAATTTTTTTTAATGTAGGACTTAAACTATTCCTTCATATTTTCTTCTTTATTGTTGAACCAAAGGAATAATGAAATATTATGATATTTTATTTAAGAGACAGAACTTTTTGTTTCATTACCGTATTATGCCCTCAACAGCCCTAAATTCTAAATTAGCCGATTTCAAATCACAAAAGGCTTTTTAGAAAGTAATAATTTATTAAATACCTTAATCCGGCACTGAGTCTTTGTAACATGTTCTATTCTATTTTAGTTCTTGCGATGTCTATTCCTGCCTAGTTTGTGTCTGAAATATTAAAGAAATACTTGAACACAGTTCTCGGAACAGTCTACTTGGCTCGAAATAAGTATAACTTCCTGTTTTATTTAGTTTCAGGTTCAGTCTTTGAGACTTAGAGCATTGAACCAACTGGAGTAGTCACTGACAGGTGACCCCTTCTGCTACATGTATAAGATGTAGCAGAAGGGGTACCGCCGGTCATACTACTTATATTTGTGTGCGAGTATTTTTTGCTTGTGTTAGATAATTTTTTCAAGTTTGTGCGTAGTGACATGATGGAATAATGCATTAGTGTTAACACTTATTGTGTAACCTTACCCGGCGCCGAGAGAATGTGGTATAATTTTTAACATAGAAAAAGATGCGCGTGCCATCTCCTGTTGTTTTTGAGAGGTTGACATATCATTATGCTTGAATATCTTCTGTGCTGTTTGAATACAGTCAACACAGCCAAAAACTATAAATAAGATTTATAGATATAGTATTAGTATATACCTTGTGGAAATAAACAATTATAGCGCGATGAAATTGAACTTAGTAATAAAACACGGGAAAAGCTGCTAGCTTCTATAATAGAAAAGTTTGTATTAAAAAAATCAAGATTTTGTATCAGTTGCGAAATGAATAAGCGAAATCGTGGGTCTATATACGCCTTACGGTCTTTACCCACGATTTCGTAGCAAAAAGTCGATTGTCGTTACCCAAACCAAATGAAACCGCGCGTGCACGTCCTTCCAATCAAATCGTAGAACCAAATAAAATCTAATCTCGACGTATACAAAATATATGAAGCTAAGCTATAAAAGAGATTTTCCTTATAAATACTAAATAACGGAGAGCAACGTCTAGGGTAAAAACATCAAGTCCAACGACTCCAGTTGGTTACTGACGCTACAGTATTGTGTTTGTTATTGATTGACAAATAATATATATTATTTACTAGTTTTCACCCGCGGCTTCGCCCGCATGAATTTCCCTCGGGAACAGTGCTTTTTCCTGGAATAAATGGTACCCTATGTCTTTCTCAATACTCCTAGCCATTGTTATGCGGAATTTCTGGAAGATTGGTTCAGTAGATAGAGCGCGAAGAGACAACTCACTTTCACATTTATAATATTAGTTGGGATTAGGGACATAACAATTTTTTGTTATGTTACTTTCTCGAACGAAGTCATCATCCTCATTTCGTGTAGTGTAACACCCTGGTATCACCCTCGAACAAGGTGAAATCTCACTGGAGCTTAGCAATATTTCTTATTCGAAAATTGTTGGTTAACTTTTCACGCTTTATTTACTTATATCATTGGATCAAACTAGAGGAAAGATAAAAGGGAAAAGGGTGCCATCTCCTTTATCCAAACGTGTCGTTTTGTCTCGTATCAAGAAATAAAGGTACTGGATAATGATAAACAAGAATGAGATAAACCCTTATAGAGAAGAGAACTCGACGCCTACGCCAATGATGAGAAGTACGCGATTACTGTTCCGAGCGGCTGTCTCAAAGATGCATATTTATAATATTAGCATTGTAATATATTATATTTCGATGAAGATGGCACCGATAGAAGAAGAAGAAACTCCACGGACGTCAAGAGCCTTAACCAAATGTTAGGCACTTTGAAAATAATTAACTTATAAAAAAGTATATAAGTACGTACTTACCAAATTATTTGTCCATTTCTACTCCTATACAATTAAAAAATAAAAACAAAATGAAACGCTGTGCGGAAACGTCACTGATCAATGAACATTTACATAAAATTTGCTGTTTATTATGCGCAGTTATCTGCCCTGAATCCGCTGGGATCCCGTCGAGAACGGAACGTTGCTCGCTTTTAAGAAATTAATATCGACCAATGCCGTCATTTTAGGGCACATTTCCATGACTGCGTACAGATATGCAAGCTACACTTTGTATTTTTGAAATTTAAACGTTCACTAAAAATTTACAAAAGTTAGTTTTCTCTGTAGAGCTATACTCTCGATAGGTATCGTGCAATGCAAACTATAAATAAATAAAGTTAAAATGTGTATACTATGCGTTTAATACTTGATGTGACTGATACTTGAAGTGATCATAAGTATGTAGGTGTACCTCAGCGAATTTGGCTATAGCAATCTATTTGGGCCTAATATTAGACAACTAACACTTACTAGTATAAATAAGCTACTAGCTAATGCCTCTCTTTTGTCTAAATTACTTTTACATCTCTGACTATTTCTATAGTATTTAATTTATTTATTACAAAAGTAAAGCAATATACTGAATAAAATATATTTAGAGTGCGATATTATTTTATCGTAGAAAAAGTGCTGCAAGGGCAAACATTGAATTACAAAATGTGCAGCTAATGTTTATAGCGTAGTTATGGAATTTCGACCTTAGAGTCGGTATACACCTATCTAAAGAATAATGTTTTATAAAATCGTTACAAGCCCTTTAAACCACTTATTTTACTTAACATGTTATTCTTATTTGATTTTGACATTACCAAGGCAATTAGCTACCAAGTACAACTTTCTGTTACGGCAAATTGCGGTTCTTCAGACGTTTCCCATAAGTTGAAGTAAAGAAAAAATTGCAAACAAGTTTAAAGCAAGTTTCGAGTTGTCGCTAGTAAGTAGCGTAGGTGCTTATTTCAAACTCGGGAGACAGGATTCCTTATTTTATATACAGCTGCTTTTCGGAACATACGCCGGGCTGCATCGACTCATTTTTATTCTGTTTACATCAGCCAGCTGCTCCATATCTAGCAATGCTCGTAAAAACTGAATTGAAAACAGAATAAAACATGTATTTTAATGCTACTCGTGCATTTTTATTACTACATCGGCATGATGGCTCGCCCCGAAAAGGAGGGAAATGACATTAAAAGTCGTATTTATCATTCATAAACTTTTTTAATTACATACCTATACAAACATCAGCCAATTGAAATACATCTACACAATAATTTACAGTCTTTCCAATTAATACTCAAAACTTTTTTATTAAAAAAGTAATAAATACGAAGAAGCATGTCGTTTGAAATGCGAAAATTTGGTATCATTGTACAAAAGTTACATATTATTAGAAATACATTATAAAGTTCTATATATTTACAACATCGGACGATTTTCGTCTATAACAAAACAATGTTTAGCGATCGCCTAAGGCTACGTCTAAGGCTTTACAGATCAATTATGGAGATCGTTCGGGTTAGTTTACTGAGGTCCTTCATACCAGGTACGTTTGGACTGTATGGTGCAGAACTACGGACTGTGGTTGATGGTTACGACCGTGAAAATCTGTGGACGAGTAGTCCGAGTCTATAGTAGAATAGATATGTTCGGAGAGAGGGCGGTCGCAGGGCGAGCGCTCGGCGGAATTGGCAGACTTTCCGCACAGCGTCTGACAAGTGCTATTCAACACAGACGCGTCCACAGTATAAGTATTAGAATTCCTTCCATAATTGAGTCTTTTCAACTTTTGGCCGTGGCGCTTCGACATTGGCATCGCGTAACGTAACCTCTCCCAAAACCGTTTCTCTTTCCACGTTATCTCCAAACCCGTTTTGAAATACGACTTCAGTTCCGGATCTCGTGGGACGAGCCCTACGGCGACTATTATTAATTTATGTGGATTCTTTCGAAGCGCTTTCTGTAGGGCCTGTCGAAACTCTACCTGCGACCACTCAGTCGAGATAAAGTTTTTCGTTAAAACTACTATAATACGCCTAGAGGCTTCCGTTGCCTCTACTACTAAATCCGGAAATTGTGCATAAGTCGCTTCAAATTGAGGTACGTCTCTATAATGGAGACAAAGATGGTACGAAGGGTACCCATTTTCGAGTTCTCGTGCTAATGACTCTATAACGAACTCCTCATCTTTAGGGCTGTAACAAATATAAGCGTCATAAAGCTTATCAGCTTCCTTAAAGGCACCGGCGAGAGGGGAGAGCTTAATGCCGCAATTCGAATACAGCCACATTCTGCAAGCGTATCTAAACGTAAACACTAAAGCTAGTATTAATAAAATAAGCATGAACCCAGTAAGAACAGACGCCAGCAACGGCAAGTTATTTGAAACGAAAAACGCGCTTATCATAGAAGTATCACTTATTTCGCTGCAAACAGTAACATTTAAATTCAATGGCTTCTTTTCTGAGTTCAGCTTCTCATTTATACACCATAAACTATTGATATCAATCACTTTTTCAACATTTTGGGATACATACGTCAAAAACCCTTGCAAATATTTACAGTCACACGACCAGTTATTACTGCCAATGAAAAGTGTTTGTATTTTTTTGTTGTTGTCTAGATGCCACAGTCCGTAATTCACGAGCCTGTTTCCATCCAAGCGTAAAATTTCTAGCGCGCCCAAAGAGGAAAACGTTTCATTTGATATATACTCAATAACATTACTTTGGAGATACAGTTCTTTCAAGTTACTTAGCTTCAAAAACTCGGGGCCCAATAACCGTCTGATTTTATTGTTATCTAAATGCAATATTTTCAGAGCACCCAGTTGATTAAATGTGTTGTTGTGTATATGTATTATGTTACTAGCGTTTAAATATATGACAATGGCATTTCGCATTGGCTTGAAAACAGTCTCATTTATTTCGCTATAAGCATTCCCATCTAAATAAATATGGGTAGCATCTTTTGGAAAATCGTGAGGTATCGAATTTAGTTGTTTCACAGAACAATCAATAACGCTAGTTGTTTTCGTCGAGTCGTGATAACATGAACAGTTTCCAGGACACACAGATTTACAATTACAGTTAATGAAATCGCAACATTTACAAGTATCCTCACAAAAGCTATCAAATTTGCACAAGAAATCTTTAACATGTAACGAACTGACGGGAAGATATTTGACACCGCGTACATAAGACTCTTTGCATATAACATTTTCCAAGTCCATTATCCGTGGATATTCCCTAGAAGTTACAGAATTGATAAGTAAAAGCCATTTCATTGTGCAGTCACAACGGAAAGGATTACCACTAATGTAAAACTCTGGTAGCGCTCGATCGTCAGCCACTCTCGAAACACGCAAACTATTTATGTCCAAACTTTCAATCTCATTGGCATACATATCGACGCGAGTTAAATTTCTCTTATCTAAAAACGTGTCGGTCTCTATATTCGAGATCAAGTTATTATTTATAAACAAGAGTTCCACGCTGTTTGGTAAAGACATAGGAGATAAAGTTACCAAACGATTATGACTAGCATCTAAAGTTTTTACATGTAACTCTTTCTGTATCTTGTAGTAATTACCAAGAATTTCAATAAAGTTAGCGTGGATATCTAGCCATTTTAAACTGCCGGGTATAAAAGCGTAATCAAACCAAACTAAATGATTTTCAGATAAATTCAACCATAATAATTTCGTCAAAGCCACAAATACCCCATTTATGTCAGAAATGAAGTTGCTGTCGAGACGAACGGCTTCCAATTGCGTGTTCTTTTGAAAGGTTTCAGTCTCTATCGACTGTATTTTATTTTTTGCCAAATTGAGTACCTGTAGGCTATGCAAGCCCCAAAACATTCCCGCTGTAAGGTTTCCGATTTGATTGTCAATTAAGCGCAACCCGGTCAGCTGCGATAGGTTTTGGAACGTACTGTTTGTTATTTCTGTCAACAAGTTCTCCCCCAAATCTAGCGATTTCAAAAACGGTAACTGTACAATTGCTTCTGGAATTTTGGTCAATTTGTTTGAACTTAAATCTAATTCTTTCAGATCTGAACAATTTTTAAATGCATTCTCACTAACATAAGACAATAAATTATTATTTAAAGTAAGCTTATTTAAAATAAATAGTCCATTAAACATATGATCTTCTATAGTATGTAGTTTATTTTGGCCCAAATTGAGGGTATGGAGGTTAAAAAGTGGTAAAAAAGCATTATCATCTATGTGCCCTATAGTATTGTTGTTTAAGTTAAGGATTTGTAAAAAAAACAAGTCTTTGAACATTTTGTGCGTAATGCGTGCGACCGCGTTGTGGGACAGGTCGAGCACGATTAATCTTATTAGACCACTAAACGTTTCATCTTCTATGTGGTCGCTCCTCAATTTATTCGCCGAAAGATCTAAAACGAGCAATTGTTCCAACCGATTAAATATTTTCTTAGGCAAGGTTTCCAGCTCGTTATTCTGCATATAAATTTCTCGAATTTCTCTCGTATTATAAAACAACCCTTCTGGTAAATAATTTATTGCGTTATCGGAAAGATTCACAACTTTTAACGATAGCAAATCACTGAAGACATCAACTGGTAATTCACTTATTTTATTGTTTTGCAGAAACAACTGTGTTAGTCTTCTAAGGTGTAAAATTTCAGAGTCAGCTGGCAGGGACATGATATCATTGTGACTGAGGTCTATGGTCTGCAATGTAGACCCACATTTGTGGCCAAAGCCCAGTTCGTCGACAAACTTGATCTTGTTATGCGTCAAGTTCAGTGAAATTATATTTTCCAAAGCACAAAACAGGTCCGACGGTATCTTTCTAATGTTGTTGTAAGCTAAATCTAGTGTATGCAGTTCTCTGAGTCCATTGAAAGCGCCTAAAGATAACTCTAGTTCTTTATTGTGACTCCACTCGGTATTCATGGAGCGTATCCGCAAATTCTTGAGGCCTCTTAAACCTTCGAAGACGTTGCCAGGAAGACGGAGTATTTTGCAATTATTTATGGTTATCTCTGCCAAACCTTGCATCCTGCCGAAGTGGTGGTCGCGCAGCGTGCTCTCGAGGAGCAGCGGGCCGCAGCGGATCGCCAGCCGCTGCGCGCCCTCCGAGTGCATCGAACCGACATCTCTGTCCGATGACAACGTCCGTACATTGCACTCCACAGCACCATTCTCACCGGACACTCGGAAACAAACATCTGCATCGTCAGGCGCTTCCGTAAGCGCCGCGCCCATCACCAAACAAAAGAATATCGCGGTAATTATCATTTTAAGCCGCACTGTGTCCATTTCATTTTGTCACTTGGAGAGTTTTATGAATGAAAGGTCGATCGTTCTTCGGCGGACATCCATAGTCAGCTGTTGTTAGTGTTTATACTATGAGGAAGCGTTTCGATATCACGTATTATGATCGTGGTTGTAAATATAGAGCAGCGTTCGACGCGGCATTGTAACGCATGCTCCCCCCGCGGACGCGAGCCCGCGACTGCCGTATACAATGAAATGCCATGAATGCGCGCCGCTGCCGTGCCGCTCGGAGGGACCGCGCGCGACCACACTCATTTCTATCATCAGACGCATACTAAATACATACCAAACCCCCGTAATTTTCTTTTATAAACATGGGAACCGTAATGCGTTTGTTTTTATTAAAATTGTTAAATAGTCTCCTGTAGGTTGTCACTTATTTTAAAAAATATTTCATAATAACACGAGTCTTTGGAACTAATTTATATGTTTTAGAAACTCCTGGAGAGTTCTGGTTTCCACTCTGCTGCCAATAATCATATTTTACTTGCATGTTACACGGGTTACACATAGTTATCCCTAGAGTCAATTACGTAAGAGTCCTAAGACAGATATTCTACGATGTCTCTACGACGTAAAGTCAAGGGAGCCTTTATCCCATAATCATCATTTACCCATAAAGTGGTATAGGTACTCTACATCTGTTCGGAAAAAATAAATCCTACCAAGTGCGAATTGGATTCGTGCACCAAGGGTTCTGTACCAGTTGATGATGTCCAATTTGATTTTGAACTTTACTTTTATTTGTTGCTAAAACGGAAGACAGCATCGATGAAAATTTCAAATCTCTACCTAGGTAATTACGGTTCATGATATACAGACCACTATACAGGTATATTGGTTTTACACTGACAATAGAAATCGGACGATGGATATAAATGCTGTACTTAGATAATATAAATTTTCATGTTACTTAACTACCCCGTGTTAGTCACCTATTACGATTACGGAGTTCCAGCCCGCTGACAAGCAGGATTAATACAACTCTATTTTCTTGACTCAAAAATACAATACGTTGGAAGTCAAACATACGCTGCATACGGCCCGCGAAAAATAGGCTTCCGATCTCATTTACCTACGCTTGTAATACCAACTTAGAGAAGTCGTAGCTGAAGTTACAGGTCGCGTCACATAAAAAGAACGCTGGAGGAGTGAGGAGGGGGTATACTTGCACAACACGGGAAGCCAACGAACCAATCGTGTGCGCCGTACGACACCCGCCCGCACCGCGCTTACCGCATACATCGATAAATCGCCTACTGCGCAGCTCAACAGCCAGCGTTCTTTTTACATGACACAACCTATATCGCTTGCCTCTCTAACCGACCTAACAAACCAAAAGTAAAGTCAAATGTTTTTCCTGATTGTCCTTAGTCGCCTAAAGGAACTGGAACACAAAATTGCAAGCAGAATAAATATGATCCCGTCCTATTCAAAGAAAATTATAGTAGGTATAGGTACTAGCTGTTGCCCGCGGCTACACAGAAAGTAATTTATACTTTTATTTATAGCTATTGTATAGGTGTAGCGCCTTCTATTAGCAAGAAGGAAAACTAATTTTGCCTGAGATGCAAACAAGATAACGTTTAGATATATGGTGAAGATCAATATTGTTATTTAGCTCAGAGCTAGGAATTTTCATTGAATAGAAATTTTTGTCAAATCGGTTCAGCGGAGTTCAGTAAAAGAGTAACAAACATTCATACAAACTTTCGTGTTCAAAATATTAGTAGGAAGTAGGATAATGCGTACAGTCGAGGACAGAGATAATTACCGGAGAATGAAGAGTGGTACGGTAGGGGGGGTCACTTTTATATGTCCCACTGTACCTAGAGCATGTGCGTAATGCGCTACATGAATAGCATAGAACACTAGCATACTATTACTAATTCTGTGACACTAGTAAAACCAACTGAGTTTTATAGTCGCTCATAAATATCCAGCAAAGATAAATTACTAAGGAGTTCAGGTGTTCATTGGTGTTTTGGCACCGTTCCAGAGTAATTAATACCATTTTTCTGTACAATTACACCACGCTGCCGCCAGCCATGCAGTTATATACAGAATATGAATTTTATTGATTTCACCGCTTTACAGACGCGCTTGTCTAAAGTGAGGTGTATAAAATGTCAAATGCCATAGTTTTTGAGTGGATAAGCGGGGTATAGTAAGAACGCGGCAGTTAGTGAGCATTAATTTCATGATTTCAGTTTTTGAGATCCGGCTAACCTACTCACCCCGCGCGGGTAATCCGCGGTTTATCATACACAACAGCGCCATCTACTTTATAAAGCGCCATTTTTTTACCAAACCTACGTGAATCGCGTACTTTTCGGAATAAAAAGCCCGCCGGACCAACTGCACCAATTGGACAAAGTATCTTGAGTTAGGTATCAGCTGGGTACCTCAATAACAAATTTCATAAAAATTGTCCTGCAGCCGTTTAAATGCACAGAAGTAACAAACATACAAACTTTCGCCCGTATAGTATTAACTAATTAGGAACAGTTGTAAATAAAACCACATTGATCTATTTTTGCTTTTAATTGCTCATTTCGTACTTAATCTTACATAAATATTTACATTTTAAGCACTTAACAAGAAATCAAATCAACTGTAGTAATTTTAGCAGTATCCTTAGTTACCTAATTTATTTATTGGATGACAAAATTTCAGTAAATCGTCATAATACATATTGTATCCGCGTTGTTGTCTCAATTCATACAATTTAGTATATGATAATATAACTGGTTGGGGCTTTAACATGAATTGCATTACCCTATAATCAAGTAAAGAAAATTTTAATGGCTTAAATCGGAAGCCAAAACAGCCGTGCAAAAGTAGCAACCTATTTCATTGTCACTTTTATGTACAAATAATTAAATAAAAAATGATATACAATTATGGTGATATTAAATTGGACGTGAAGCGTATGGCTTTCAATGAGAATCGCTGGGTACATTAAAAAAATATGCCTATATAAAATACAAATTCAGCATAGCCACAATTTAACATACTATCACAAGTCTCTAAAAATACACTTGTATATCTAAAAAGGCGTCACTGTCAGCACAAAATAGCTAGACTACAGAAGATTACCTCTTGAATTTTGTTGTCAAAGCCTTTATTTATGAATGACGCTACTAGCGCAGTATTCAATTGTGTAATGTGTATGCCCTTTTTAATTTGTGCAGACAGTGAGAAAATAACTTAAATTGAACTAATTAATGAACCTAACTGTTGGTAATTGGGGTGATCCAGATAAGTCAGTCTTTTAAACGCTCTGGACCTCACTGGCAGAACAATAAGTTTAACACTTAAGATTCGTTTAGTTTCTCATCGAGTCACTCAAGTCATTCTCTGATATAAGAAATTCCTTTTGTCTGATTTTCTATTTTAAAAAACACTATTTACATGTTTGGCAATCAATAGTCGGACTAAAATTATGTCCCTATTTTGTTATTAATAACACTATCATTTCCTATAACCACAGTTTATCACTATTGAACCTCTCATTATAGAAGCAAGTAGACTTTAAACTATTCAATAAAAATGATTTTAGTAGCAGGCGCCATTTATTGCAAACATGTAAGTACTAATCAAGGCCCCAATACTAATTAGTATATGTCTATTACTTTATTGCTTCAAAAATATATGTAATCTTCCTATCAATATTATAATAAGTTAACAAGTGTAGTATCAGAGGGAGATATTGAATATTTGTTAGCATCTGACTAGTGAACTTACTGCTGTACTTACACACGTCGTTTAAGTTTCATTGTTCATTTTTTACAATTTAAAGATATTTCAAAGGGTGCCTCTGTATAGAATACTACATTGGTATGAAGTCAGCTATAAACAATTAAATGTATTATCATAGTTACTACTACATTTAAGAGTTCAATCTCGTTGTTTAGTGGGCGTCAATTAATGTTAACATCGACAAATACACATTAAACCAACATGAATTAAAGTCTGATTGCTGATCAAATATCCATCTTTCTATTATACAATACGTATACAAATTCCTTTAGAAGGAGTTAACCTATCTTTCGGTTGCTAGCTAGGTCTACTAATCAAAGCATCAAATACGAGTGACTGTATTACTAGATACACATTTCGTTTTAGCTTAAATGCAACACTGAGCTAGTAACCGCATAGATGTTTGACCAGCAAATATCTTCAAGAGCTTGAGAACAAACACACCACTGAGCTAATAACCACTTAGACCATTGGCCAGCAAATCACAACACTTCACTCAACACAGCGACTTTTCTTCACAGTCCACTAAGTGTCCCCACTTTCCTGTGTCATCTATTTGTCTACAGCCTGAACGTGGTCAGGTCGTTCTCCGCGAGCGTGTCTCGCCCACATCTTGTTGTATAACATCTCTAGGCCGGTCGCGTACGCTTTGCAATCGAATAGAGGGCTCTCCATTCGTGCCGTCCACACTTTAGCGCGGATTGCTTTTAAACTGTAACAGAAAAATACAAACATTAGAAAAAATTAACACACATAGACAGAACTGGTTATCCAAATGAGGATTTTCATTATTTTTGATGGTATTTGCTGCACTGGCAAATGTCACAGAGTTATCATTCAATTTTGTGTTTTGATATAAATATACCAAGACAAGACAAAAATTATTTATTGCACCAGTAAAAATATATAATGAGGGAATTACATAGATAATATAATAGCCGGCCTTATCGCTAATGCAATCTCTTCGAGACAACCTAAACAACTATATCATATGGTATGGCTTACAAGTCCATGGACTGCACACGAATCCGCCTCTTGGCCTCTGACGTGGTTTCTTTAACGACCTCTAGTGCCTTCCAGTCCAGAGTACTAATCATTCTTTCTTATCAGCTAATACAAACTAGGAATGTCATATTAGGGTATCGATCAATAAACGTGGTTCCAAATTAGGTGTAAGTATCAATATCAAAGGAAAAGTACTTACTATTCCCTATCGGTTCCTAATCTTACAGCTATGTCTTGATACTCCTGTCTCGTCCTGGCAATCAGTTCCGGACAGCCAAGGGTGTTGAGTTGAGATGCAGCCACACTGTTAAAAAAATAAAACATTTATTGTATTAAATGTAAAAAGAAAAATTAAGAGGAAAACAGCATTCTCTAGTGGAAATTTTTACATATTTCGAACTTAATATTGTTTCCCTGTAAGATAACTTTTATACAAGCCTCAGTCTATATAACAATTAACGTCACATCTTTTACTTTTAAAACGACACAACAACAAATGTATTTTTGAATTCCTTAATTACTTCGCTTTTTGAATTTGGTAGACCTTACCCAGTGTCTGACATCGAGATGTTGACTACACCCAGTGTCTGACATCGAGATGTAGACCACACCTAGTGTCTGACATCGAGATGTTGACCACACCTAGTGTCTGATATCGAGATGTAGATCACACCCAGTGTCTGACATCGAGATATAGACTACACCCAGTGTCTAACATCGAGATGTAGATCACACCCAGTGTCTGACATCGAGATATAGACCACACCCAGTGTCTGACTCCAAGATGTTGACCTCACCCAGTGTCTGACATCGAGATGTTGACCACACCCAGTGTCTGACGACATCGAGATGTTGACCACACCCAGTGTCTGACATCGAGATGTTGACCACACCCAGTGTCTGACATCGAGATGTTGACCACACCCAGTGTCCGACTCCGAGATGTTGACCACACCCAGTGTCTGACTCCGAGAAGTTGACCACACCCAGTGTCCAACATCGAGATGTAGACCACACCCAGTGTCTGACGACATCGAGATGTAGACCACACCCAGTGTCTGTCGACATCGAGATGTAGACCACACCCATTGTCTGATATCGAGATGTTGACCACACCCAGTGTCCGACATCGAGATGTAGACCACACCCAGTGTCTGACATCGAGATGTAGAGCACACCCAGTGTCTGACATCGAGATGTAGACCACACCCAGTGTCCGACTCCGAGATGTAGACCACACCCAGTGTCTGACAACATCGAGATGTAGACCACACCCAGTGTCTGTCGACATCGAGATGTAGACCACACCCATTGTCTGACATCGAGATGTTGACCACACCCAGTGTCCGACATCGAGATGTAGACCACACCCAGTGTCTGACATCGAGATGTTGACCACACCCAGTGTCTGACTCCGAGATGTTGACCACACCCAGTGTCCGACATCGAGATGTAGACCACACCCAGTGTCTGCCGACATCGAGATGTAGACCACACCCAGTGTCTGACGACATCGAGATGTAGACCACACCCATTGTCTGACATCGAGATGTTGACCACACCCAGTGTCTGACTCCGAGATGTTGACCACACCCAGTGTCCGACATCGAGATGTTGACCACACCCAGTGTCTGACATCGAAATGTAGACCACACCCAGTGTCCGACTCCGAGATGTTGACCACACCCAGTGTCTGAAATCGAGATGTTGACCACACCCAGAGTCTGACTCCGAGATATTGAACACACCTAGTATCTGACATCGAGATGTTGACCACACCTAGGGTTGCCAGGTGTTAGGATAAAGCAGGACATACGTAGGATTTTTGATTGCTTGTCCGGCCAAAATAAGCGGCATCCGGCCGAATGTTAGGACAAAAAAAAAATAGTTTTACACTTTTTAATAAAAAAATGGACAAAAAAACAAGATGTCCAGATTTTTTACCCAAATGTCAGGACAAACTCACAGGTCTGTCCGGCTTTTGCGTCTGAGGACCTGGCAACCCTAACCACACCCAGTGTCTGACATCGAGATGTAGACCACACCCAGTGTCTGACATCGAGATGTTGACCACTCCCAGTGTCTGACATCGAGATGTAGACCACACCCAGTGTCTGGCATAGAGATGTTGACCACACCCAGTGTCTGACTCCGAGATGTTGACCACACCCAGTGTCCGACATCGAGATGTAGACCACACCCAGTGTCTGACATCGAGATGTAGACCACACCCATTGTCTGACATCGAGATGTTGACCACACCCAGTGTCTGACTCCGAGATGTTGACCACACCCAGTGTCCGACATCGAGATGTAGACCACACCCAGTGTCTGACATCGAGATGTTGACCACACCCAGTGTCTGACATCGAGATGTAGACCACACCCAGTGTCCGACCCCGAGATGTAGACCACACCCAGTGTTCGACTCCGAGATGTTGACCACACCCAGTGGCCGACTCCGAGATGTTGACCACACCCAGTGTCTGAAATCGAGATGTTGACCACACCCAGAGTCTGACTCCGAGATATTGAACACAACTAGTATCTGACATCGAGATGTTGACCACACCCAGTGTCTGACGACATCGAGATGTTGACCGCACCCAGTGTCTGACTCCGAGATGTAGACCACACTTAGTGTACCTACCCTAAGGAAAATGTCTGTGCACGTCACTGTACAAAATACTGTATGTGTAAACAAATATAACCTAATATATGTCTCAAATGTCGGTATATAGCACATTAGTCAGATTCCTTTTCATTCTAATTAAATTATTTTGAAAGTAAATTACCGTGAAGCCAAAGTTTCCCCAGGCAGCGTGACGACAGGCGTGCCGGTCCACAATATGTCCATGCTTGTAGTATGTCCGTTACACAGCGGCGTGTCCAGACAAACGTCGGCCAGCTGTCCACGACGGACGTGCTCCTCCTTGGCAGCTACGTTGGAGAAGATGATACGACCGGGAGGAAGACCTGCATAGAAAGTAGCCTTATTGCACTACTACTGTCTAAGGAATTACATTACTGTGTATGATAAGATGTACATTAGACGTCCTTTTGGGAATTCAACGTTATGAAATTCAACTTTTACAGAATGAATGCAACTTTACACAATTTATCTGTCAAAAACGGGTTCATATTGAGGGCAGGAGTTCCCACCATTTTAGATTGACTGCTCCTACCTAAGGTTGGAAATTAGGGATTTTTTTAAAAAACTACTATTATTCTAGCGATTCTATAACCGTGAAATCTTTAATTTAAATAAAATTATTTTAAAATAATTCTTGGCCAAAAATAACAATTTTCTAATTAAGGCAGAATTCTATTAATGTCAACATTTTTTTAAAGTAATCAGTAAGTAAACAAATGATAATTCATAATTCAAAACAAAACCAGAGAACTAAGATTATACAGATGTATCAAAGGAAAAATATATACGCACGCCCATCTTTATTAATATCTATCTACCCTATATACTGTGAATTGTGAAAAAAAATTGGTAAATTTACATGTAATGGGCTGCGTTTCATAAGAACCGGTCATCACGTATCCAGCGGGACCTTGTTCCTCGTAAGTGACAATGTTGGAGAAGGTAATGGGTTCGGGAATGAGACCTGGGAAATATTAGCTATTGGATTAATGTGACTAGGAGCCCGCCGATCAGTAAGTACTGCAAAATAACCTAATCTACAAATAAACTACACCGCTTAAATACCTATCTGTTTTGTGTTCTCACACTCCATTAAACTTCGGTAAGGAGAATCACCATAATAGAGAGAATGACAATAAAGATTTTAGAAGATATTGGTTTAGATGCCTCTAAGGTTATAAGATACCTATTTTTAATATAGGTACAACAAGCATCAATTTCTCTCAAAATCTCTTTTTCTCTGTAGGGAAACACAGATGATAGCCCTAGTCATAACACGACCAACCCTAAACTTTACAATGTGGTGAAAACGAATAATAAACGAAATAAACCTACCACGCGATTTCTTTCCTTGGGTGGCTTAAGAGGCCACTAGGGGAATAACGGGGTTTTGCATTTAAATTATCATATAACAATGCCGAATCTTCTAATTATCGTAAATACCTCCAAATGAAAATGAAGTCGAAATGGAGAGAAAAAATAAGACATCGCGTTTTAGCGGACCCTTAATTCCGAAAGCCTACTGGACTATGTTTAGGTGATGAGTTCTTTCTTTCTTTCATTGAAACTCTTTGACCCTTTCACCGCCAAGGTCGGATTTTTCCGACAAACATTTTCGTCCCTATATAGCCAACGCCGGATATTTCAGACCGTAAACAATACATTTTGACATTTAATGGCTTGAGAGGCACGACAACTAACATATAGTCTGGCGGTCAAAGGGTTAATTAAAATGTAAGAGATAATTACCCAATTGCTGCGCAGTAGCCTGAATATTCGGTTCACCGACAGCGGGGAACCTCAGCAACCAGAGCACACTATTGGGCACATGTTTCAGTATGTACACCCACATGTGGAGTGTCAGCGGGTCTATCTTGTACAGCTGGTTAAAGTTGCAGTACACCACCGCGTCGTCTGGCAGTCCGTACTGCTGCCGAGTAGTAATTACAATAGACTGTGGCACTTCTTCCCCGGTAGCCGCTTTGTTGTTCGTTTGTGTTGTTGCCAGGCCATTTTGGAGGATCACGCCGTTTACGGAGGTCTGAAATGTGTTATTAAGATTAAAATATCATGAATAATGGCTCAATCTGTGTGTTTTGTCCTTATACATATTTATTTATTCTTTCTAAATTGTACTAAAAAATTAATAATGTATGTTTTTGTTTTAGTTTTAAAGAAAGTTGTGTTAGTTACTACACTTATAACTCAAGAACTACTGAACTAATCTCTCTGAAATTTTGCATACACGTAGAAGTATTGTTGAAGACATAGAGTACCTTTCATCCCGGGGAACTGCTCCCGAAGGAAGTTCACGCGGGCGAAGCCACGGGCAAAAGCTAGTTTTGTGTAAATACTCTTTGTCATATTTTTTAAAAGAATCATGGAGTTTAACATTGAAGAAATTATACCGTATTTTTATCTAAATTAAGGTATCAGTTTCTGATCATTTTCTAAATTTTTAACAAATATGAACCTACCTGTACTTGTCCTGAGGCAATCATAGTCTCGATAGGGGTAGTGGTAGGTAACTCTGCAACTTTCAAGGATATCTCAACCGGCCGGGCGGCCCTCACCACCTCTTTGATTTCTTTGATGTCCGTGTTCTCAACCAAAGGCGACAAATCAGTCGCGTTTATCACGGCAACGTTATCCGCAAGACCGCCCAAGTTGTTATGGGACTTCACCTTGTCACTCAGAATCAAACGCTCTTGCAAGTGAGGGAACATCTGCCTATGGTCTCCGACGAAATATGTATGAGGCATGTACGCTAACTTCTCACTATACTGGCTCGCCAACTCCAGCGGTGACGTCACAGCATCCGTCACCAAGTAATCCATATAACTAGCCCCACTTGTTCCGGGATATCCGAGCCACATCACTTGCACCGGAGCGGGACGCAGGGCAAATATTTCATTTCTAGCGCCTTTAGTATATCCATTCATGTTCACTAAAATATGAATGCCATCTCCATATATTTTGTCAGCAGCCTTACCATTACAAGGCATTTGAGACAAGTCGATGAAATGCTCGGCTTCGCGCGCGATTTTTGAGCGGAAAGTCGTGCCGTCGTCTGGGCTTAGAGCATAACAGAAGATCTCTACTTTAGTGCGGTCGTGCAATCCGGGAACTGACTGCATCAAATGAGATGTAGGATGGTTTCCAAAGTCGCTGCTCACGTATCCGATTCGCAGACGCCCTTGCAAGTCCCTCGGGAACTTGTAAGAAGGCTTGTGAAGGACTTGCACTTTCTCCAAGCAAAGATTAGCATGTCGGGCGGCAATTGCTTTTCTGAACTCGTGAGTCAAGGGATAAAGCATGGAGTGGTGCGGGTGAACCGATGGCAATCTGTTCTTCTCCAGTTGCTCAGCTACGATGCTCACCAATTTCTTCATGCGAGCCTCATAATCAGTCCAGTCACAAACGATTTGCAGACAATGAGCCAAGTTGCAATAAGCGTCGGGGAAATCTGGCTTCAGTTTAAGAGCTGTTCTGTATGATTGTATAGCTTCTGGAATGTTCCCAGAGTCTTTGTGTATACTGGCGAGATTGCTGTGGGCGTCGGCAAACGCCGGGTTTATTTGAATAGCCCTAGTGTAGCATTGTAAAGCTCCTGCTACATCTTGCATTTCTTTGAGTGTATTGCCCATGTTGCTGTAGGCATCCGCGAAAGTCGGCTGAATGCGAATAGCTTCCTTATAATGCATGAGGGCTTCATTGAGCTTGCCTTGTTGTTGTAATACAGAGGCTAAATTGCTGTGAGCGGCGGCAAATTCTGGGAATACTTCTAAAGCCTTAAGATAAAGACGTGTCGCTTCTTCTATGAAACCTTGCTCGCGCTTGATGTTTGCTAAGTTATTTAGAGAGTCTGCATGAGACGGACACAGACGTAAGGCTGTGTTATAGCATTCTTCAGCATCAACCACTTGACCTTTCTCTTTCAATGCGTTAGCTAAGTTACAATATGCGTCCGGGAAGTTAGGCTGTAACTCAATAGCCCGCCGGTACGTGTCAATGGCTAAGTCAATCAATCCTTGTTCGTAGTACACGCAAGCCAAATTTCCGTGTACTACCGCGTTATTTGGAGATAAATTCAAAGCACGGAGGTAAGCTGCTACAGCCCTGGTAACAGAACGAGACAAAGGTCGTTAATATTCAATGAATCATGTCCATAAAAATACATAACAAAAACGTCTAAATTCGATGTTGTAGCATTATTATGCTAATTAATGTATATATATTGCGTTGGTGTATACAACCGCTCAAGTGATAATATGACGTAACTATTGTTAAATCAATATGCTTATCATCAATTTTACCTGTCAAAAATCCTTGCTTCCTTAAGAACATTTCCAAGATTGATGTAAGCGTCCAAGAAATTGGGATCTAAGGCCACGGCCTTCTCAAAATGATGAATGGCCAACCAAATTTCACTTTGCGCGTTAAACACGCATCCCAAGTTACTCCATGCCACTGCAAAGTCTGGCCTTGTTTCGATTGCCTTCAAGTAACAAGCCTACACACAGAAAAAAATACATATTAATATCATATAAACGATTGATCGTTGGGAGTGATGAACGTTCTGGAATGTTTGTTACGCCAATTGTCAAAACTACACCACAGCATTGATTGGCGCTGGGATCTCAGGCAACTTAGAGGGACCGAGCGCCAACCACGAGCTAAAACGTTACGCCAAGTGCGCCCTAGGACACGAAACTACGCCGATAGCCACACACATCAGTAGGAAATGCAAACGACTAGAATTCATCACAAACCTTTAAAAATTATAAAACATACAAGTGGGATCATATCAAACGCTTCCACTTCCTAGCCGATGAGAGGAGATGGTCACGACAATGATAATGCAAACACGAGATCCAATAACCTGTTAAGTGTGATTCTTGCAAACCTTTTACACTTTACCTGCGGCGGACACGGCGGCATCGCGGCGGCAAGCCAGTGGGGTACCAACCGTCACACCTACTGTCTTACCAGACAACACCTTGTGAAAATATAACAGAATTAGTTGATTTTGAGTCAAACTGATCACCTGATTGACGAACTTACTCATATTATAATACAAATCAATTGTGGATTGTGAGGATCATTGACCCTTGTCGGCTCACACTGTCTTCTAGAGTGTTGCGACGGGCATGATATGGAATGACAAAATTATATGTCTTACAAATAAACAGAACTCGCTACGTCATACCACTAATGAGAACTACTACTTGTTTGATCCTCAATTGAAATATAATAGAAATCACTACAAGCACAGGATTCAAAATGTAAACTAAGTAGTATTGAAGGTAACAGGATGAGTATTGTTAAAACGAGTTGTTATTACATGGATATTAGTGGAATCTCTCTTTACTATTGTTAATTTCTCACACGTATTGCTTCTTAAGAACATAACTATAAAAATATTATTATAATGTTTTCTAAACAATTTGATTAAGTATACCTACTACCGTGTGAGAAATCTAAGTGTTTTTACGCAATGCTTTACGCAAAATATGGAAAACTTCTATATTTTGCGAAACAAAATATTGAAAAAAACAGAAAACGATCATATATTGTGAAAAGAAACGCTGTTCGTTTTCTATTTAATTCGTAGAAGTTAATAATGGCTTAAACAAACAAAAATAGATTACAAGTAACAAGACAACTTGTTGAAACCATTATGATGTATTTATTTACGCTGTGCTGGGGTATAGGATGTTTTACGCAACGCTTTGTACGCTAGCGAAACAGAGACTACACTAATTTGATATAGTGCAAAGGGAAAAGTCTGGAAATCCTGTTATCTTCAGAGCAAACCAGAAAATGTTTAACATAATCGTATTTACCTTCGCCTCGTCCAAACGTCCGAGAGCCTTGAGCAAATTGCCCAAATCGCTCCGAACGCAGTAAAGATCCTGAAACAAACATGACCTTGAATAGGGAAAAATCTTGTACAGATTTTCTGATTATTCCATCCATCCTAATAAGGTTGGCTGGAAGAGATTGCTTAAGCGATAAAATACGCGGAGTATGTGCCACACTGTTTTGAGTAAAGTTTTTTCGTATTTTTTTAGCTCAATAAAGAGTTTTATTTCAAAGTCAAAGATTTTTTATTGTTCGTAATTCCTATTCGAAAATATTTATTTATACTTTAAGGACATTAATAAGAAAACATACTTTCAAATAATCCATTGAGCTTAAAAAAAAATTCTAAACTCATAATTCTATATTATTATTTAAATTTTAAAAGTGTGTCTATTAACATGCCTTCCGAAGCACTGAAGAGCTCAAGATAGATATGCCACTAACGGCGACCAATCTAAGCATGGCCGCGCACTCGCCGTCGCTTGACGCGCGCTATCGTTACGAAAACACACGCCCCGCTAGGCTATCGTGGTCCTCGACAACGATACCGAATCTTAGATAGATTAGACCTTTGGAAAAGACATAAACTCTCTTAAGCTAATAACTGAGTGCCGCGAGGTCGGAGTTCCGGGCAACTCGTATTTAAGTTAAGTCGTAGTTAAGTTGAATTAACAAAGATTTAAAAGTAGTGAGAAAAATAATGTTATCATTCGTAAATACAATTCGAGACAACGCTAACCAATGAAGATGAGTCATTCTCAGTCCGACACCATAGTATAGTTATAGTTCGTGTTAATATGTCAGTGTTTCGAAGGAAATCTACCGAGTGGAATATTTTTATAGGACAATGTCAAACGGGGCGGCGACAAGCTAATTTACGGGTAGTAGTAGCTACGCCTTAAGTGTTCAAGGCTATTATCAGTTTATCTCTGCGTAAACAGATCAGTGTTTATCTTATCTTTATTTTAAATATCGTATAAATAAATATCATATATTGAGAAGAAATAAACTTATCATCTATCCGGGTACAAGTGTAGGTTTCACATTAAGATCTCACAACTTTCTCGACAGAACTTTGTTTGAACTGTCATCATCATATATATCATGTGGATGGTAAGGTCAATTGACCATGCACACCCTAGTGACAAATTTCTTCTGAACCGCCACTCGGTCTCGGACGTTGTTCCTTTAACAAACACCAGAAAGCAGCCGGAACCAACGGCAAGGCATTACGTGCTTTCCGATCATCTGTTAATCTATATTTATAAACTTTGCTTGTTTTAATGGGCTTATCTATAAAACTATTAGCTACTAGCTGTTCCCCGCGGCTTCGCTCCACGTGGGACTCGGTTCTATCGCGCCCAAAAGTAGCCTATGTTTGACCTCAGGTCGTTAACCACATCCCTACCAATTTTCATCACAATCGGTCCAGCAGTTTAGCCGTGAAGAGGTGAAATTTCTCGATGTTGTAATGATGTCCATCTGGCGGTTTCATCAACGAAGTTAGAATTTATTTTCTACGTCCGAGCGTGTTTCCCGGTCATATCTTCAACTTAGGCTTCAGAGCACAGGGTACGCTATTAATCTTGGTCCTGATTTGGCAGAATTGGTTATTACAAGGGAGCGACTGCCGTCTGACTTCCGTAACCATTTTAACAGGGAAACCAGACCCACAGGAACATGACCCAGGTGTGTTAGTGGCCTCGGAAACTGACTTAATGAGAAAGTTATGTTACAATTGTACCTTGGATCCTCTTGATTGATATGAATGTGTGTAAAATTGTTTATACACAAACATAAGTCACTTTTACTTGAAGATTTTTTCATGGTCCACTATTTATTATAGTCACTATTATATATTCCACAAGTTGCAATAATGGATATGGACATACAGAACTTACCCCATCCGCACAAATTCTAAGTTGTTGATTGCTTGATCCTTTCAAGATAAAAAAGTAAAAGAAAGAGATCTTTAAAACACTCACAGGGTTATATTGCAGTGCTGTGACGTATGCTTGTACAGCTTGCTCCATATCGCCGGCGGCTACCAGAGCCGCAGCGAGGTTGATGTAGCCATCAATGAAATCTGGCTTCAACCTCACTGCGTGTCTGTAATTCTCAAGGGCCTCTTGCAGCTGGCCGCGCTCTTTGTAGACATTACCCAGGTTACTGTGAGAAAGAGATTATAGATTTGAAGTAAAATTTGGATTTAGATAAAAGATTGGTATCCTTTTGATATGGAAAAGCCTAAAAATTACACTTGACACAATAGACAAAAAAAATTAAGTTGCATTTTTATTTGCTTTTCATAAAACAAGAATTTGCACAATTCAAACCAACATATTGAATTTGATACAACTTGCAAAGTTTCCTAAGCTGGACTATACATTAGCCAACTAAGAAAAATTTTCCAAGTTTACTTATAGTAAAAAAATAAAAAGGTATAATTTGCAATATGTTTGCCAAATTTTTAGTGTTTGCTTTTAGCTATAATTAGGCAAACATGTTTTGAATCTGGTCTAGACTTAATCACTACATAGTATAAAACAAAATCGCTTTCTCTGTCCCTATATCCCTTTGTATGCTTAAATCTTTAAAACTACGCAACGGATTTTGAAGCGGTACTTTTAATAGATAGTGATTCAAGAAGGTTTTTATGCCCATGAGAAGCCGGGCGCTAGTATATATGTATATACAAAAAACAGCAATTCTGTCAATTTTATATACATACATCAAATGAATAATCTCCTTTATTTAGAAGTTGGTTAAGAGATAAGCCATACCTATAGATTTCCACACTTAACAATATATATTTTTTACAGGAATGTTAATGAGTGAAGTTATTGGTATCATGTCTTCTATCTAAAGAAGTTTCTCTGAGGTTTTTCTCCATTGCAACATCTTACTTGCACCAAACATTAAAATGAGTAGTTCAGGTGTGATAATACAGATTATTTAATAAATAATAATGTGACATAAACAAAGATTTTTTTTTTGTTTCTTTGTTGAAAACACATAACTTTAGGCTTACTGGTTGGACTTCAAAAATTCTTTTGGTATGCCTGATTTTTGGGGAAGTTTTTACTTTTTCCAAAAATCATAGACCACCATTGGCAGGTGAAACTGCAGGGAACAGCTAGTTGTCTATATCCAGGAAATGCTATATTTATATTAAGGAGTTAGTCACTTCACTGATAGTCCACTGTGATACCATTGTTATTGTGTTAACTTGTATCCATTTCTTTGTATAATCAAATAAACAATTGTGAAACAAGTGTATGTAGAAAATTATTTTTCTCAAAACACTAAAAGCAGATCTAATCAAACAATTACAGACGTACCAAAGCTCATGGTCAAGTAATCTTAAAATAAAAGCAATTTGTTACGGAGAGATTAATGATGTCATGTTCAAAATAGACCAAACTTTAATAGCACAATGATGCCAAATCTTACACCTAATGTTTTAAGATCAACAGACAATTTAAAAAATACATTGATTATGAGCAGGGATTCTCTTTCCATCATATTTTTCCAGCAGCATACTATATTTTTCTAAACCCAGGATTTGTTTAAACTGTTGGCTCTCTGTATCAAGACAATATAGAAAAATTATTCATTCATTCAATTTATATGGGTGTCACAGTCATTCAACCATGCGCACTTTGATATCAGATTTTTTTTGAAACGCCTCTCGGCCTCTGATGTGGTTTGTCTTTCAGACTCAACTTAGTTTGATCTAGCTGCTCAGTTTTAATGAAATACCAAATTTTTCTCTAAAGCTCTATTGTATGTGGGAAGCTTAAAAGTGTCTTTGTTTTTCCCCATCTTTGTTCTTAACTTCTTCTAAACTGGTTGCATAGTCTAGGGCAAAAAGCAAACAAACACACTTTGGGATGTACAACATTTATCATGAAGAATAGATGATATAAAAGAAATTACATAACTGCCTGAATGAGGGTTATGTCTTTTGAGTATGTATATATTTTGTTGTCCGCCTGCAGCCTAAACGGTTGACTATTAACATATGTAGCATTATTAGAGTCTTGTTGAGTAAATGACTGGGTATATTAAAATGCAGTCTCGGTTTTCTCAATAAATTTACTTGTTTATTTTGATGTCAAGTCAGATGACCTATGAATCTACGAAAAGAATTGGAAAGAAGTAGCACCGGACAGGGATGCATGGAAGAAAAGAGGGGAGGCTTTTTCCCAACAGTGGAACACATAAAGCTAGGAAAAACAATGATGTCAAGTAAACAGGCATTTGTGCTAAAAACAATGACACTGATGACAAGATGCTAAAAATAGATATTTTGCATGTTATTTTAATACCAGTATACAAACAGTGATATGACACTGGGCATTTTTGGGCAATGTAATTTTTCCAATTAGTCCAAACTTTGACTTGGTATTCAACACATTGACATTTGACAGATGTATTTTATCAATCAAACCCCATTTTGTGTGTATGTAAGACTGTTTCCGTCTTCATATTCTAGTAAAGAAAGTACTTTTTTCTCAACTACCATAGAAAATGAATACAAATTACCTGTAAGCTTCTGCCAAAAGAGGGTTCTGTTTGATAGCCAAAGTAGAGAAGTGTGCTGATCTATCCAATCGGCGGCACTGGAAGTGGATGGACGACAAGAGCAGTAACACCCCTGTGTTCGTCCCATCCTGTCGCCACAGCTGCATACAATGCTGTTCAGCGCTGTCATAATCGCCAGCCTGATATTCCCGATGGGCAAGCTCCAATAGACCTAAACCCACAAAAATCAAGAAGTAAACACGAGCATCACTTATACGGTCGTCGAATCATCTTCAACTTAGTCAGTAAAGAACCATGTGAACAATACTGAATCTTATAAGTAGCAATCTCAGGTTCATAATAAAAATAATCAATAAAATCATCTCTAATATTGTTAAGGTTTACTTCCACTTACCCACTGTAGATATCTGCTGAATATCAGACATTTTCAGGATTACGGCATTTGCAGGCACGCCAACTATTTGTTGAGGCTGCGTTGTGACAGATTGTGGCACGGCAACATTTGCTTGAGGTTGCATTTTTGTTATCATAATTTCTAACAGCCAGGATTCTAAGAAAATACGTACAAATTTTAAATTTATCACGCACTAAATATATAAGCACAGTTTTAATAACGTTTATTTCACTTCTTCCATGGCAAAATTACACATTCGTAGATGACATGACATTCACAAATCAAATTACAAAAAATCACCAAATCGCCATCAATAATCATGAAATGAAAGCACGCACGCACGACCCAACGAAAACGACCAAAGTCAAAAAAGCACTACTAACAGGATCTATGGTTCGTTTTGTTCCGCCATGTTCCGCAGAAAGAAGAAAGCATTTTTTTTTAATACTTTTTACGGCCATGGAAACTAGTCCTTTAAGGCCTTTCTTAAATCTTCTTCAGTTTCCTATTTGATATTTTATTTATTTGAGTGATTCATTCCCATATTTGAGTTTTCGGAGAGAAAGTAAACTGACACTATTGCTGTATTTATTTTCTATTAGGTTTTTTTGTTTTTTGAAATATGCGCCCAATACGTAGTACTATTACTAAATTCTGTGCCCAAAGCAAGCCCAACTATTGTGCGCCTTAGACGCTTATTCATGATTTATGGAAACCATCAATCAGTTTAGACAGAAATGTGGATAGAATAGAAGTGCGACAGAGACTAACAAGAAAATGTATACGATTTGACAGCTGAGCTGTCACAGAGATCAAGCTATATTTTACACTCTACGTCATCTCCCTGTAGACGCTTATTTATTCATGATTGATGGAAAACCATCAATCATAGTGAAAAGACTCGAAATGTGTAGCGACATTCTAATATCTACTGATTGTCAAGCAAATTCGAATGTCCGTTAAGTGCGATCGTTATTTGAACGTACATAACACCACAGACTAGGGAGGAGATACTATACTAGTATGTCCATAACGACCCTTCGAATATGTTTTTGTTAACGAAAAAATCAATAGGCCAACTGCACTCTAAATATATCTGCCGTGGGTATTGATCTGTATCTTAGATCCTGTTATAAATAAATACCGTGGCCGCCATAGATGTAGAAATAGAGATGTATATATGACTAGCTGTTCCCCGCGGCTCCGCGCCGCGTGGGATTCGGTTATATCGCGCCCAAAAGTAGCCTATGTTTGACCTCAGGTCTTTAACTACATCCCTACTAAATTTCATCACAATCGGTCCAGCAGTTTAGCCGTGAAGAGGTGACAGACAGACAGACAGACTTTCGCATTTATAATATTAGTATGGAATATGGATATGGAAGTATGGATTTGTCATTTGGTGCAAAAAAGAGAGATGGCGAAATAGGAAAGCCCATGAAAACGATAAGGCCAAAGATTTATTTTCTGTCTTTGCCAGTGTGCCCGTTTTTCTTTGTTTGGCCAACAAACAAATGAACAAACAGAAAAACAGTGAAGTTCTTTGTTTTTTGTAATATGTGCGTTATAAAGACAAATCCTCGTTATAAATAGTATTATTAGTAGCCTGTTTTTGTATGGCGTTCAAGTTGGCCAAACAAACGGATATAAAATAAGGAAGCCGGTGAAAAATATATTTAATAAATTATTTTATAAGTACATCATACATAATCATTTAAATAGAAATAAACGAACAAATATTGAACAATAACGACTACTTAATTTTTTTTAAATCACATTTATAGTCATTTTAATGGACGGTATGATAAACGCAAATGTTGAACAATATCTTCCTCTTGCTAGGAAATAGCTTCATTAAAAAATTAAATTCCCGGTGTCCCGTGTTGCGCAAGTTTACCCCTTATCTCTCCTCTAGCGTTCTTTTATTATGTAGGTATGTTGCATATCTGCCAAGAAGGATATATCCTGCAGGTATCAAATCTTAATAGTAGCTAAGTCACTAGTACTATTACTAATTCTGTGGCTAAGTTTATCAATCAGCGTACGGCAGCAAGTGTAAAATTGTAATTAAACGCATGAATCCAATTCTTATTCTTCGTACAGCGCCTCTGGCGGATAGTAAGGCAACTAAAAAATTCCATACAAAATCCTAACGCAGTCGCTTGCGTCTGCGTTAAGAAAAACTCGTACTAGGGGCACAGTATGCTGCCACTTGGATCGCACCTGTTGTCGCACCCATAAGGTCGCCTCTACTAAAGGTATCAGAATATAATGTATCCAATTAATCCCTCAACTACCAAGAATCCAGAAACGATAGAAAAACTGTTGTTACGCGGTACCCGAGTACCGCCCGGTGATTAAGGTTCATGTAATTAATTAAACTTATTATTCCAAGTAAGAAAGGAGGTAGGCAACTTCCGTGAGGTCTTGCGGCACTGATTCATGATAGCACAGATAAAGTTCCCGAGGTTGCGGCTCACTAAACACGCGCCTGAAACAATTATGAACAATGGAGATAAATGATAAATATAAAATACAAACATCCCAGCAATACCTTTACCGGATGCATCATCACTACATATTATAAAACAAAGTCGCTTTCTCTGTCCCTATGTCCCTTTGTATGCTTAACAAGTAAACCCTTAAAACTACGCAACGGATTTTCATGCGTTTTTTTTATAGATAGAGTGATTCATGAGGAAGGTTTTTATGCCCATGCGAAGCCGGGGCGGGTCGCTAGTCCTTTATAAAACCCTTTTTGCATGACTTAAAAGTTTATCTAACCGGCTGAAGTCGATTCCGCGTAGGTAAGTGCGGGTACTTCTTTAAGCTAAAGAGTTGAACGCGCTTATCTTATATTCCACTACTGCTCAAATAAAAAATATATTTAACAACCCAAGTCTAGAACTAGTCTTGCAAATGGTGTTCAACAATTTTATCAACGGGTAAAGCCGCGGGATACAGCTGGTAATAATATACATAGAATAAACAGTAATTAACTCTATTTTACATTGAAACGGATGGATAAATTAATTTTAAGGGATCAAAAATTCTTACCCAACAACCCAGAATTGGAAATTTTCGGAACTTTTTTTGTTTATTCCGCACTGACTCAACACATGAGGTGGGGCTTTCAATAACATGCCATGCTCCTTTACCGCTATCAGAATTTTGTTTAGTGGACTTGAAGGCGCTTGATTTGTTTTAAATCTGTAAAAAATAAAATTAAAGTATAAAATGAAATATAGGTATCTGAAAACGTGGGTGAAATTTCTAGTCATACAAATTTATATCTCAGTAACTTAGTGGATGAGTTTTATAAAACTTCCTTACTTGCTGCAAGTGCTGTTTGGGCAGTTAAAAAATCTAAGTGTTAGCCGGGTTTTTTTTTCTGTTAGTATTTTGTATAGTTCTATGTCTTTACAATTGTAAATATGAGTCTGTTTATATGTTAAAAAATAAAGTATTAAATTAGTGATTTTTTCGGGTGGACATCGCCAAAAGGTTTTATCTATTTAAAAACTCACTAACATATTTTCACGTTTCTCAATATTTTTTTACCTTAAAATAGAATTTGTATTTATTTATTTTTCCATAACCTTATGTATTGATTAACATTACCTTATACTGTGTTGTAATAACTCATGTATTCTTCTGCACGCTGACCTGAAAGTCTTGATGATGTATGAATAAAGTGCATTATTGGCTTGGGCTTCGATATTCTTCACAGGCGCTATCAGCACGCCCTTGGCAGAGTCTAGTTGCACGAAATGGAATAATACATTTTCGTCCCCAGCAGTTATCCTGAAATCAATGAAGACTTGGTATAGTAGACAGTATATTTATTTACAATTCAAGGCAATCCACCATTAGGAGAAACAGAAAATCTGAGTGGTGCAAAACTAATTTTCCACGATTAACTTAAGGTGATACCTCGGTGAACACTAACTTCAGATCCAGAACCTTAATTACATAATACGGTTTTTGATAACTTGTGTTTTCAGTGAATAATGATTTTTAATTGACGGTGGCGCTAGTGTTAACTGAGGTATCACCTTAACACGTTTCAATAAGTAAAATAATTACCTGTGTGTAGTAACCCGGTCCATTTCGTTCAACAGCGATTTTCTAATATCGGACATGTCTACGCTGCTACTTGCTCTGCTACCATCCTAAAAATAAAACCGATTTAGCACAAGTGTAGCACTTATTAAGTACAGTCGGCCACATAGAAAATAATACCAAGTTACACCTTAGGAGGTATAATTTTCTATGCGGCCCACTGTACAAGTACAGATAAAACAGTATGTATGTTGTAGCAAATTTGAACTTTCTTACAACACCACTAACGTTTATGTCATCTTGCACGAAATTATAGTACCTAAGATACAAACCTGTCTATCCCAGTCCGAGTCTGACCCTGAAGAATCTCTTCTGTTCTTTTGTTCTCTGTCAGCCCTCCTTCCTTGAACTCTGTCATCACTGATTTCACTGTCAAATTAATAAAGAATTAAAAAAAAACTCTCATTGGAAAAGCTGTTACGTGGAAATTAAGGATT